>CM062817.1:974018076-975325576 GCA_031772625.1 Pinus tabuliformis | reverse complement strand
TATTATATTATATAAATTCAAAGTTCCATCCATACATACATCCATGACAACCACTAGCCCTAGTAGTGGAACATTACGGTCAACACCGCCTACTCCTCCAAAGAGATGTGCTTGTTCTGTACTGTGGAGAAGCCAAGGCTCGTCACAATACTCTCCAAGCCCTCTCTAAGCAATGCCTGGCAAAAGCTTGGCTCCCAAAAGCCTTGCTATGAGTTATGAGGTTCTATTTACAACAAAGGGTGGGGTGACCCTTGACGTTCCCCTTTGTGACTCTTGGAATACCCTCATGACTCTTTACATTACATATGACTGTTTGTATTCCACTAATGACACTTGGAATTTCACTTTACATCATGTTTATCAAATGATACATTTTCCACATATACCTATGTGGGACAAAATTGGCTTGAGTCAGCCAGACAAGAAAACACTAAGACTCAGATGACGGTGGAAAGACCATCTTAGCAACCTTCTCTTTGTGATCCTCGGTGACGAACTGATACCATGCTTGATAGTGTGCAATGGTGTTTGTGTACTCTTTGATGAAGTCCTTCTGGAAACGAACTCTTGCCTCCATTGCTTCCGGGTAATATGATTTTGAACCTCGGTCCAACTCATCCTGTAACATGCGTAGCTTAGTCTTGAGCATGGTCAAATTGTCGATGTACATCTGCATGTTATCTACACTGACTTGCAAATCTGTGTTGGTGGTCGTGAACATCAACTAATAAATGTATGCATCGAGCTCTAGTCTGACTTGGTTCTTCTCTTTGGCCTCGGTAAGCGTACCAATCGACGAGGTGCCATACTTCCTCACCACCACATCCAAACTCATTACAACCTACGAAGCCTCGATACTAGTGATGAGCGACGAGAGTTCCTCATAGTTCTGGATTTGACTCTAGATGCGTGCTTTGTCCAACTCCACCTGTGGCTTCATCATTTTGTACCTCATTGTCCATGTTTGTACATGATCAATTGTGGTGTGTATGTATGCAAGTGTTCGCGATATCTTGGTGCAACATTGCTGGTGACCATGTAGGTGGACAAATTCCTTGTGCACGGTGATGAACCTATCATACAGTCTCCACATGACTGTCTCAAGAGTCGATACTTCATCAAGTATGACCATCTTCATCTCTGCTCTGGCAAATCTTGTTGATGGTTCCTCTCTCTACTTGGCTGCTTGCAACTCCTTAGCCACGTGCTCATTTTCTACTATCAAGAACCTAACACTCAAGCTGGTGGCTTCGGCATAATCCTTTATAGCATCGACCAAGGTGGTTGGATGTCTCTATACATCTGACACAATCACTCGTTTTTCTAAGTGTGCATGTGATGCATGCTCATCTGGGGTGCATGCTCTACGTGCTTGTACAAATCTGTGTTGCGACTTATCAAGGGTTATGTTGTACATATCTATTCCCGGATGGTCCTCAATGAGAATGGTGTCTCCTTGTTCACTCAGGACTTGCTCTACTGTTGGAGTTGGTGAAGCTTGTAGAGTGACCTCAGTTTCTATTAGCATGAGGTAGGTATCCTGATCCTATTCCGGCTACTCCACCTCCATGTGAATTTGTTCTACTATCTGCTCATCTTGTAGAGAAAATTCCTATTCCTGCAGCTTCTCACCCTGTTCCTCATCTACTGTTGGTTCAGAGTCTTCAACCTATATTGGTGTAGTTTGCTCTGTCTGCTTGCCTTGCACTTCTTCCTATTATGGTTCATGTTCTTGTTCATGTTCATGTTGCACTTCCTTCTCTCTTCTGCATAGCTCTTGTTCTTCCATGAGCTTCTGTTGGACTTCCTACAACATCCTCTTAGTATCTTCTAGCCTTTGCTTCTCTCTCTTTATTTGCACTATCCTCCTGTCGCACTGTCGCCTCTTCGCGTTTATCTCCAAAGCTACATTTTCCACAAGTGGATCTTCCTTAAACTTGTAGCTTTTCTCCATCTATGTGCCTTCGGTAATCTTCCTCTTGCCTTTGTCTTGCATAGGTTTGTTGCTTGTTGATGTTTCTATTGTTGTTGATCCCTGTGGTGTTGCTGCCTTAAGTGCTGCTAGCCATTCCACTACAATGCTGACCGGTTCACTGAGACTAGAGGAGTTGTAACAATATCTCCATGGGTCTTCCTCTAGCCAATGACATGCCCCATGGATCCAAGGATAGTACACTCTCACACAGTGGTCCTTGCATAAACCATGTGGGTCATACAGGTTGAAACTCTTGGTGTTGAACTTAAACTTCTTGAATTCTTCCACTTTGGCATCTGCTTCTTTCAAACTCTCGACCGCGTACAACCCAATTCACACAGGAAGCGTGGGCCATGGTGCCTTCTTCTTCCTATGCAATCTAGCTGACAACCTTGTCGAGATGTGGTATGCAACCTCCTGCATGACCAACTTGTTCATGGCGAACCTTGGCAACACATGTGGAGCTTTCTTCGTGTTGTACATCCTGATGAAGGTTCCCTTGGGTGAGGTGTACCAATCTGCAATGTTTAGTAATGCCTCCATTGTTGCCTGGGACATGTAGGGTGGATCTTGTTCAAATATCATCGTGTACAGAGGGGCGATGAAATGGTCACATATTCTAGCCATGACTCCTCAGTAGCTGCAATCTGAGAGCAACTTGCAATATATGTTCACAGAACTTTTTGAAGGTGTCCATGCCCAACCCATGCCAGGAAACTATTGACGGGCATAGATTTCATCAAGCAAGTATGCAGACATGAATAAATTTTCTTGTTGATCCTTGGGCGGACTCTGAGCATTGGATAGATGCACTTTCAACTAGAGAGCCAACGTGTCGGACTAGTTGAATGGTTTTCCTTCATTTGCCAACTGATCCAACATAGCAACCCAACTCTGCGGGAAGGTTTTTGTACTCCCTTGGTCATACAAGCAGCATGAGAAGATGACCAAAACCTAATATTCCTTCCTGAGTGTCTTCGTCTTGTATATCTGGTTGGGTGTCGTCCTGAACTTTGCCAACTCCTTTACCCAATGCTTCAAGATATCTCTTGTGTTCGTGTTGTCGTTGGGAGTGTAGAACGATGCATCCATCCTACTCACTGGGAATGGAAAATGATATATCTCCAGATAATCCTTCATCCTGAAGGAAGAAAGCCTTGCTCCACTAACACTGCTCAGTATCATTGTCTCGGGATCAGTGTGTGAGACAATCCAGTGGATCACATCTGCACAAGGAAACAAGGGAAACATGCATGCAACCTTGTATAGTCATGACTTATGGATGTTCACATAGACCTGTCTATCCTCCAAATTCTCCTCAAAGCTGCCTGAAAAGATGGTGTTGATGTCTTTCCATGTTTTCTTGATATCCTTATCGATGAACATGTGTGTGTTTGTGTACACAGGCAAGCTCATTGACCCTCGTTCAACCATGTCCCCGATACCACTCTCAACTGTGTCTTTTGATCCTGCTCTCTTGGAAGCCAATGTATCGTTACTACTGAGAGATTGATGAAAACTTGTGATACCTGGAGACAGAGCACCACTCATGGCAAGAAAATGTCAATTGAATTCCAAAAGCAACTTGAGGACTGACATGCAACACACATGGTTGACTGCTTGGGAAAATTGCGTAGTTTTGTCTTGGAGAGGCTGGGAGACTGATAGTTGAAAATGTGCAAAGCACAATCCAGTCTTCCAGTGTGCTAACTGTCTATTGAAACTACACAAAGAACAATCCATCTTGGCCTACTGAAGACTGGAACAGCGCAATGCGCAGTTTCAATTAACATGATTTATGCCCAAGAAAGTGCATTGTGCAATCCCAAGGGCCAACTAGGGCATTGTCTCCCAAAACTGCACAAAGCACAGCCTAGGAAGCCAGTGCGAGACAAGTTCTGTGTAATTCGTGGGAGCAAGGGTGAGCCTTCCATCCCATAAATGTGCAGTGCAAGCCAGGCAAGGCAAGGTCTGGGCCAAGGCAACTCAGACCTGCCAACAGGTGACTGAAAATCACTAAGGATTGAATGCACGTGCAAAGCGGGTGTAGATCTGAGTGAAATAAACATGCACGCAATTCAAACAAGTGCATATATCAATCAATCAACACAATCAAGAAGCTTAAGAAGCAATTCATCGAAACGACTACTGTGAGTGCAGAAACAGTGTTACGCATGCGACACTAAGGAAAGGTAATGCAAAACTTGAAACAACACTTCTACAAGATAAAATGCATTGAAACACCAAATTTCATTCAGTAAAACCAAGGAAACAGCACTCATACAAGCCGAAAACTAAAAAGCGACAGAAAAAGCAGCGAAAGGCATGAAAAGAAAAACTTACCTGTAAAAGTTGCATCCACTGTGCCAAAGGTTACTAGGTGCCTCGGGAATGCTAGAGCTCCAAGATCAAATGTGAAGAATGATCTTTGAGGCGTCGTTTAAATAGATTTGGCAAAATTAGGTTTATGACGTGCATGCCACAAATCTAGGAAAAAGCGACACTTGGTGGGAAGTTTCTATAAGCGGTTTTGCATGTATTTCCCACTGCTAAAAATAGATCCCTAAAATATAGGGATTTTTTCACTTTTTTTTTTATTTTTTTCTTTTTCAAGAAACACTGCCCGACATGCAAGGAAGGATTGCACAGTTCTAGGGGAACTTAACAACCTGCCAGCACAGGCGATGGACAGTCAGTGAGGGAAATCTTCTACGTTATTTCTGGACTGAGGGGCCTTGGCTAACTGGCCAACTTTGTGCAATTTCCAAAGCAGTGATGTTGGGCTGCACTGCACATTTCTGGAGAGCAGTGCAACTGGTCAGTTCTACGCAATTTCGGAGAAAATTGAAGCTGGCCTGAGCTGCTCTATGCATTTCTAGATGGCAATGCAGCTGGGCTAGTTTATGTGCAATTCTAGATGGCATCACAGCTGGCTAAATTGCACAATTTTCCAAAGCAGTGTTGGTTGGCTTGGTCTGCGCAATTTCCAAAGCAAGACTTCCTATCCCGCTCTACGCAATTTTTGAGTGTAGGGAAACTGCTGGCCTTCTCTGTGCATTTCTGGAGGGGAAGACAAGTTTCTCTCCATATTTGCATAGTTTTGCTCGACAGTCAGCTGACCGGATGTGAACCAAATGTTGGGTGTGCTTGTGGTTGACTGATGGAACACGTGAGTTGTACAGAAGCAGCAAAATCACTGATGAATTATAATAAACACAAGTACCTGATAAGTGCAGGATAGTAGTGTTTATTTCGAGGAGGGAGGCTCCCAAACAAAGCAAAGGAAAAAATTTTGGAGGGTGGTTGTATCCACTACAACAACTTCTCAAGCTAGGCATAGGAGAGAAGAATATGCTTTTGAGAAGCAAGTAGTGGCTTAAATTTGCACTATTGGAACAAGTGTTATAAAGTTGTAATGGTGTATCTTGGAACTTTCACTTCATAATTCGAAGCCCTTGGAGCCAGCACACTTTTCATGCATATGTTGTAAATGATTGTGAGACTATTCTTTCATTGTTTATGGTGTATGCTTATGTTAATTCATACTAATGAAAATGAACTATTTTGTTGGCTTCAGTATGCCTTCTGCTTTCATAATCATAGTTTCTTGGTGAACTATTTTGCTAGGTTACTAACGATTCTTTCATATTTATGTGCATGCCTTTACTAGGATAGTACTATTACTTTTCTTTCAAATACTCACTTTCTTTTCAATTTCGTGAAATAACCATCATACAATTTACAATTGAATACATCACAAGGCTAACATATGTGTTTATCTCGAAAGTGCATGCATTTCTCTTGTGTCGTTTATTGCATCCAAGGAAAATCTTTAAGGTAATGGCTACCGACCATACTTTCTGGTTGGGGCTCCTACTCCAAACAATGGGAGGTATAATTGGGATTTCATACTAGGGAAACCCCCTTACTATTGGCGACATCCAATATTGTCACCAGTTTCTAGTGCTAGAAGGAGGGCAACCCTTTTATGGTTGACAACTCACCTCATCCTAACAAACCATATTTAGTGCAAGGCAATAACATGTTGAGTTTGACTCCAACTCACAATCCTAAGAGAGGAGATTCCTCTCATCTTGGTCTGGAACAAGATTTTGAAGTCACTTACGATCAACTACAAATAATTTGGCCCATTACTCATCAGTTTGCAAGAGCTCTTGGATAACTTCATGTCATTGTTATCCTTCCTCATAAGCCAATAAAGAAAGAAACAACTTACAATGGTGTATTAGTTTCTTCAATGGAAGATTTTGTTATTGCAACCCTTATTGAGTTAGCTAATTCTCAAAAAGAACACATCAACAAGGGAATCTTTCACATATTGAGGAGAATCTGGATGGAGACGAGGAGGATTTTTCATTTTTTGATGAGTAAAAGCCGAGAGAAAAACAACATCCTAATTACAATGAGAATTTGAATGAGGAAGGAGAAGACTCCTTAGAATCAGAAAGCGAAGAGGAGAAGGAGAACGAAGGCATGGAAAATGAACAATTGGATTGGATGGCCCAAGGGCCACTTTCTCTTCCAAGCAATCTTCATTTCATGCCTAAGCACCCAGAAAAGTTGCTCTCAAAGTACAATCCTAATGAGAAAGCAAAGGCCAAGGACCATATCGACAATTTCTACTTACATCTTCATATGTTAGAGGTATGCTTTGATGATATTGCATGTAGATTGTTTTTGTATACTCTAGAAGGTAAATCTTTGGTTTAGCACCATTGCCTTCCTCCTAATTCAATCCATAATTGGAGGGAGTTTAAACAATTATTCCTAGAAAATTATGTTGATGATAAAACTCCAACCATGTTGTTAAAAGAACTTATAAATCTTAAAATGGGTGAAAAGGAAAAAGTTTAATATTTCAACCAAATATTTACATGTATCTTCAATAATTTCCCCACAAATGTTCAACCACATGATTCCATTACAAAATATTATCACACCATTGCCTTGATTGTTAAGATTTTAGTTTTTTTCAAGCGCGCTGCAAAATAAACTCTTGCTCTTAACTTTGCAGAAGTGATTGCCATTGAAAAGGACTTAAGTTATATTGGGGTTATCGTTGATCGGGAGGACTCAAAAGAATCCCAAGACACTTCTAAGAAGTACCAAGCCTCTTCCACATGTTGACAATGTTGGATGTCGCCAAAAACTAGGAGGTATCCTCGGTGTGAAGTCCCAATTAGACCTCACGCAGTTTTGGATAGGAGTCCCATGCGGTATGTAGGCCCGACTTCCATCATGTTAATTTTCTCTCTTGGTTGTCAAATGTGATGATGTAAGAGAAAGGACAAGAATTAAATGCATGTACAATGAGACAAAGGCAACCCAAAATTGACAAATTGCAGAAAGAGGTACAAGAAAGTCATAGAAAAATGAGAAGAAGTATGCCATGAGAAGGATCAGTTAGCCAAAAGCACCTCAGACATACATGAACAAGAACATCCTAGAGGTTAACTACAAATTAGTTCACAACAAGTCACCGATATGGCGTGGAATGAGTAAGCACGTTTTCAAAAGGAAACACACATGCAATAGTTACAAACTAATCCATAACATATTGCCTGTATGAAACTGCAGATATAAATATAGTGGAAATATTGGACAACCAATACAACCACTATGAGTAAGCATGGGAATCAGTGCAAAAAATGAAGGATTTCTTATTAATACTACTACAAATACAAATACATATCCTACAATTCATCAAAGCCTAATAGTGGAACATGGGCTACCCATACCATTATCTAATGCAAAACCCTACTCTCACCACAACTCACCCTATTAGCTACCAAGAGCAAAGTTCCTCTAGCTCTCAAGCACAAATCAACTATCTACTATTGGTCCCTAGCTCAAGTGCTAAAATTCCCTCAACGATGAGGCATGTCAGTACATTTATAGAGATGAGATGATTGTTCACCTATCATGACCTTTGATCTACCCTCATGACTCTTGAACTTCTTCACTGATCTCTCATGCATAATGCCTAGTACATGCTTAATTAATCTTAGCATAGTTTCTAGCACCATGATGACAAAGTTTACATATTGATGGAAGAGGAGTTGTGAGGAGAATAAAGAAGGTTGTCGAAACCCTAATGTTGTTGTGAAGTCATGGTGAGCTGTCGAATATGCTTGCAATCCATTTGATGTGTTGAATGTTGTCTTGCATGTTACTGCACTTGCCATTGAGTTTTATACAATGTATGAACAACTACATAGATCCAATTGATTGCCAAGCAAAACCCTAGTTGTAGAACAACTACATAGATCCAATTGATTGCCAAGCAAAACCCTAGTTGTGTAATCTATATGAGAAACCTTGGCTTCCTCCGCATAGATCAATGTCATTGCTCCGTTTCTTTTGCCTGACTATAACATGTTGGGGGGTTCCTTTTCTTAAGTGTATAGCTAAGCTAATTGTATTTCTCTTCGATATCATCTGAGGCATACTCAACATGCTCAAGTTTTTTTCTAGGTCATCTCAAGCTTATTGCTAAATTCTACACACAAAAGTTGCTAATATTTGTAGATCCCTTGCAACTTCTCTATTTGCTTGTCTTTGGCATCAACTTCTACCTCCAATTGTTCTATCTTCTCTCTCATAGCCCTCTTTACAACTTCATTGTGGAGGAAATGTTCACATGGAAGATATATGCTATTCTTCTCTCTTGTAGAATAGATCTTGTTTAAGCCTGCTAATCTCGGCATATAGATCCTTTATAAGGGCACAATTTTAAATAATAGTAAGTGTGCAACATAAAACTTATAAATTATAATAATATACCTCTAGTTTGTTCTTGATATTTTAGCGTGATGAGCATAATCTAAGGTACTAAAAATTTCTTCAAGGAAATGAACAAAGGGTGATATTATGGTAATAGTGCAATAGTTTAAAAGTGAAGGTCTAGTCAAGAGGGAATAAGGATATCCTCTCTATGTTGAGAAGGAGTGATGTTAAAGACATCATATTCTCCATGTGTCATGCACTATACTAGGACTAACAACTGCAAGTCTTAGTGAAGTCACTAGGAAGGAGAATGGAGGATTGCATAAGCATCTGAGATTGATACTCCTTGAGGATAGAGAATCTAAGATAGGAAGTTGACTAACACCCTTTGAGGATTGGACAGGTATCCAAGACAAGAGTGGTGAAAGAGGACCAATTTTCTTTGAGGATAAGTAATCCAAGATAAGAATATGTCCTATAAGAACATATGTTGTGAACATCAGGATGGGGTATGTGCCTTAGCGGTAGTGTGGTGTCTCACGTAAATTCTCCCAGCATAATGCTTTGAAATAAGATGAGCTTGTCAGTTAAAGGTCTTACTATGATGACAATGTTAGTTATGATGTTGATGCTTAAAACATGGCTTATCAATCTGACCCTTCTTATGAGAACTCTTTAGTTTGAGAATATCCTTGTACCAATTATACATTATGAATACCTCCCTAGTTAAGAGGGAGTGTTGGAAATGTAACTAGTTTCGGTCTTCAAAATTTTCAATGTACTCATGTCATTATGTATATCTTATGTTACAAGAAAAACAAAGAAAGAAAATATTATTTTAAGCACATGTTTCATGCTCTATTTTGTTGCTTAACTAGGTCAAACATGCATTTCATGCTCTTAGGGTTTGTTAAGTCAAAATAATATTTTTCTTGAGTTAAGAAAGTATTTATCATTTGTATAAGACCCCATTGGGAAAGTTGTAACATGTAAAAGATATTATTTTTTAATCTAACAAGTCAAATTTGACCCCCAAGACAAATTTGGCCATGCCAAAGGAAGTCAGCCTAGTCTAAGGCAATTCGACCTCCACATATGTGTATATATAGAAGCTACTCGACCTCATTTGGACACACATTTGATCTACAATCATAACAATATTGATCTCAAGCAAGAAGTAGGATAAATGCAGAGTGAAAGTCAAAGAAGAAAGTCAAAAGCAAAGGAGGAAGAAAGTGAAGTCTAAAAGAGAGAAAAATTCCCTAGAAAATTTCAAATGCATGAGATGTTCAAAGTTGTAGGAAGGCCGAAGTTGCAAGTCTGTTGTAGGAGGCCGAGATTTTGTTGCAGAAAACTGAAGTCTAAAATTGAACCAAACTTCGGAAGGATTTGACTTTGTTGACTCAAGGTGACTTTGATTTATTAGAAAGCATAAAAAGGAGGATTGACTTGGTGCTCAGAGGAGGTTTTGACTTTGGTCTTTTGGTCTAGGATTTCTCATTTGAATTGATAAGAAGAGAAGAAGTTATTATGGGTTTTCCCCTTTGGAGGTGTTTTTCCCTAGCATGGAGCCTAATTCTTGTGTCTATTGTGTCTATTGTTTATGTTCTTTAATAATTGTTTGATGACATACTCTAATAAAGAACATTAAGAAGTTAACTAAAGTTCACAAGCAATTATTAAGATTAAGGGGAATTGTTTCAACAAGTTGCCCTAGTAGATTCTCCAACAATGGGAAATGCATGAGTTTGTTCTCTATCTTTCTTAAGTGGGATATAATGTTGCTTGAGTTGAGAGGGATTTATTATAGTATGTTTGTGATTATTTTTTGTTCTAGTAAGGGGGTTCTCATGAATAAAAATTTTATTTGGCCGAAAATATCTTCTCCCTCAAGGTAATATTCAATTCTAAATGTATTATGCAAAACTTGTCTTCAAGGAAACTTGTGGCTCTATATTTGGTTAATTATTCTGGGGATTGTTGCCTCTTCCACTAGAACAACCATTTCAGTGGGCTCTGGGTCGAGGTGTCTTTCAATTGCATGGTTTGGTTGATGAGTTCTATTGAAAATTCTATTAGGTGGTTCCAAATCCCTGGAAGTGTCTTGGTTGGGTCTTTATCTTGTTTCTTTGCAGGTCGTGGTCATTATAACGACTGCTCTAGGTGTGACCCCCTTTTTGCAACCATGCCACCTAGGCAACACATGTGTTGCAAGCGAGGGGGCGTGGGAGATAGCCCATAAGGTCAACAAAGAGTGAGGCTTTTTGCTTCGTATTATGATACTACATATTTTAGTATTGTCCCTCTAGATAGAAGGAGAGAAATTTGTAATTTGGAAACTCAAGATCGAGTCAAAAGGCAAGCCCACTTTGACTATGAAATCATGGATGAGGTATTTTCTCGGGTACTAGACCTTGGTCACACCAAGGGATGGAAGAAGCAATTTTTTAACTTTGTACTTTGCACTAGTAGATGAAGACTCTGTTGAGTTTGATCTTGAAGGATAAATAGGTTGAAAGGTATATTGTGTTTTCTTCTTTAGAGGACATCAAGAGGATTTTAAGGAACCAACTCTTTGTTAAAAATGCAACAAGAAAATCCTAATTTAATTTTGTCCTTGAATTAAATTAGGAATAAAATTGTAATTCCACATCACAAGACAATGTGTACGAGTTAACTAAATTAATTTGAATTAGTTGGATTAGTTAATTCGAGTTGAAGGTCTAACTAGAGTCATGCAGAGTGTCTCCTACATTATAGGAGCCCTGGTTGAGTTTATTTTGAGTTGTAATTAATTAATTCAATTTAACTAAATTAAAGTTAGTTAAACTAGTTTGAACTGATGGAGGAACTAGTAGGATGTCTGACAATGGGGTGTTGCTTCATGTGTTCAACAAGTTAACTGATGATTCACTCGTAAATAACTCATGCGTGTCAGATCTAAGAGTTACCTAGTTGATATTGGAGTTCAGGGATAGGGTACTATCAATTGTATAATCATCTAAATTGTGCAGGTGGTGCATGTAGTCATAGGAAGGCCTATGAGGATTGCACAATTCATATTGAGGAATTTCCCTAATTAATAGGGGGTTAATTCCCAAGGAAATAGGGACTTGGGCAAGCCAAAATTTGGTTAAGTATTGGCCTAGGCTTGTCTAGGAAGCAGTGTGATAGATATAGATAGTGCAGGGGTTGCTCGAGCTTGAGAAAAACCTTGTAATCTTCTCATATTTTATGACTATTGTAATATACATATAGCAAGGGTTTTAAATTATGGTTTTCCCTAGGAAATCATTATGTAATTTGTTGATTTAATTATTTCTCTTGTATGCTTTGTGATCTCACAATCGTTTAATTGTTTCCGTTGATGAGTAGAATAGATTCAAGTCTATTGTTTTAGTAAATTACAATTTGCAGTTTGAATCTACAAGGAATTTTTACATGGTATCATAGCATAAATCACTCTAGAAGTGGAGAATATGAATTGTCTTTTGCAGGTGAAATCGAATTTCCAGTATCATTCTTCAGAGCTAGAAAGATGTCGTTCTACGAATTGAGACTCGAATATGCCCTTGAGGGTAGTTCAAACTATATTGCTTGGAAGGACAAGATGGAGGCAGTGTTGGAAGACAATGGGTTGAAAGAATTCATAGACAAAGATATTCCTAAGCATCCAGCAACTGATGCTCAAGATCTGGCAGGGTGGAGGAAATGTTTTTCAAAGGAGAGAAGGATCATACTAGAAGGAGTTTGAGATCATATCGTCTCGAACCTCCACGGGAAGGAGACTTCATATGCAATGTGAAATGCCTTGACAAACTTGTTTCATAATAGCAGTGACCACAGGAAGTTGGACTGAAGGAAAAGCTCAGGAAAATCAAGATGGAGAACAGAAACACAATACCAAAGTACTTCACCAAGTTCACCCAATGTCGGGATGACCTTGGAAGTGTTGGTGTTACAGTTGTTGAAGATGATATGGTTAGCCTAGCACTTCTAGGCCTTCCCAAGAGCTGGCACAACTATAAATATTCAGTAAATGGGAGGGAGAAGCTACTAGAGTGGGAGCGTTTGTGGTCTAACTTGGTGCAAGAAGAGATTCGGCCGAACATCGGATATGGATCCTCATCCAAGCATGATGATGAGGAGAATTGTGCCTTGGCTGGAAAGGAAAAGAAAGGGAAAGGTAAGTCATCCCATTCCAAATCAGATTCTAGTCAGGTAGGCAAGAAGAAGGACTTGTCAAAGATTAAATGTTTTCACTGTCATGAGTTGGGACGATATGCCATGAAGTGTCTGCACAAGAAGGTCTATAATAATCCCTCAGCAGGAGCGGCAAGTGAAGCTCTTGCTTCACAATTCAAACTGGATTTCACCCTCATTAATTGCATGGTGACATCAGTGATGGGTAGTGTGTGGTATCTGGGTAGTGGAGCCTCAGTCCATATGACTGGCAACAAAGAATTCGTCAGTGACTTGGAGGAGAAGGACCTCCAGATGCACATCGAAATGGGAGATGATGGAAGGTATAGTGCGATCGACATCGGTATTGTTACTTTTTAGAGCGAGTCTAGTTCTCCTATCACATTAAAATATGTTACATATGTTCTGAATCTAAAGAAGAATTTGGTTTCAGTTGTTATGTTGGAGGATTGTGGCTACGATGTGATATTTAGAAAAGGAAAGGCTTTCCTTCATCACATATCCTCAGGACAAGTGAAGGGGATTAGAGTTCAGGTGAAGAACACTAAAAATTGGATGTAGAAGATTATGCTTCTTTGAGCACAAAAGCAGAGAAGGTGTAGAGTTGAGTCATCAATGAATTGTGGCATAGAAGATTGAGTCACTTGCACCACGAGGCTTTGAAGATCATGCAACATATTTCTACAGGACTTTCCAAGGGTACACTAGAGTACAAAGATACATGCACAGGGTGTACATTAGCGAAGTACACCAAATCCACCTTTCATTATAAGGGTAGTCGACCACAAGCAATCCTTAAAAGAATTCACTCAGGCGTGTATGAACCATTCTCGACAGCCTCCTCGGCCAAGCATAGGTATTATGTAATATTTGTATATGATTTCTCACTAAGTGTTGGATTTTCTTCATGCATAAGAAAGATCAGACTTTCTCTAAATTTTGTGAATTTAAATCACTTGTTGGGAAATACACTGGCAGGAAAGTGAAGGCTCTCATGAGCGATAATGGTGAATAATATGTGTCGAATGTATTCAATATCTTATGTGCATTAGAAGGCATTCAACGGGAGTTAATAGCACCCCATAATCCATAGCAAAATGGGGTTGCTGAAAGGAAGAATAGAAGTATTGTGGGAGTTGCATGAGTGATGTTACATGATCAGGGCCTATCGTTGCACTTGTGGGCTGAAGCATGAAACACAATTGTATATGTGCAGAATAGGAGTCCTCATCGGATTCTTGGGATGAGTACACCAGAAGAAGCTTTTTCAGGTAAGAAATCAGATGTGGCACACTTCAGGATCTTTGGTTTATTAGTTTGTTGTCATGTTACCAATGATGAAAGGAAAAGAGCTAGAGCCAACAACTAATTTGGGCATATTTGTGGGGTACACTGATACACCTCACAACTATCGGGTGTACCTACCATCTCACAAGATGACAATGGTTCGTATAGATGTGAAGTTCGGTGAAGAGAAGGCAATGAGATGTTCCCTTGGGAGGGAGCTTCAGGTGCATGAATATGAGGAGATTTTAGCTTCAAAAGAAGAACCTCGGGGTGATGTGGAGCAGAAACATGCAGAGGATCAGAGAGTGGAAGCACCCACTCATGCAGAGACTTCCAGAGATGGAAGGAAGTGCACCAGAGAGGCTGAAAAATTGATGCATGATGTTAGAGAGAATGTGGGAGCACCCACATCATAGCATAGGTAGAGGAGGTCACCCAATCAGTACACCGGCTACATGGCTCTGATGAGCGAGAGTGTAGATATCGAGCCATCCTCATTCGAGGAAGAAATGTAGAAACCAGTATGGGTTGATTCCATGGTAGAGGAGTATGACTCCATTATCATAAACAATGTTTGGAAAGTGGTCCCAAGACTAGCAGACAAGTCAGTGGTGAGTTCTAGATGGCTTTACAAGGTAAAGCATGCAACATATGGGAGTGTGGAGAAACACAAGGCCAGATTTGTGGCCAGGGGGTTCTCTTAGGTGGAGGGAATTTATTACAAGGAGACCTTTTTTCCAGTAGCAAGGTACTCTTCAATCAGATATATTCTAGCACTTTTAGTGCATATGGGAGGGAAGATACATCATATGGATGTGAAGACAACATTCCTCAACATAGTGATTGAGGAAGAGGTGTAAATTGAGGAGCTAGAAGGATTTGATACCTTCAACAGAGAGTCACATGTGTGCAGACTCAAGCGAGCATTGTATGGATTGAAACAAGCACTATGTGCTTGGTACACTAGGATCGATAACTATTTCACCAGGTTGGGCTTCACCAAAAGTGAAGCAGATGCAAACCTTTACCATATTGTGGTTGAAGGTAAATTGTTGATTATAGTATTATATGTCAATGACTTAGTTTTGACAGGTGATGAGAAGCTGGTAAAATCTTGCAAAGAGGATCTTGCAAGAGAATTCGAGATGAAGGACCTGGGGATCATGCATTATTTCCTTGGTATGGAAGTATGGCAAGGAGATGAGGAACTATTTGTCTCTCAGGGAAAGTATGCCAACGAGATACTAAATAAGTTCCACATGGAGAGAATAAAACCCATGGAGACTCCTCTAGCAAGGAATTGGAGGAAGGAAGATGCTACTTCAGGTGAAGTAGTGGAGCCTACTATTTATAGGCAGCTTATGGGTTCACTTGTGTATTTGGTGAACACATGACTGGACATATGTTTTGTAGTTAACCAGCTTAGTCAAGCAATGGTTAAGCCAACCAAACTCTATTGGAAGGAATCTAAACATGTTTTGAGATACCTCAGAGGCACCACTCAGTTTGGTATTTCGTATAGACAGACAGAGGGATTGAAGTTGCAAGTCTTCACAAATGCAAATTGGTCAGGGAGTCCATCCGACAGGAAGATCACATCAGGGTAAATATTCAACATTGGGTCGGCAACAGTTTCTTGGTACAACAAGAAGCAAAGATCAGTTGCACTCAATTCGGCAGAAGCAGAGTACATGGATGCTAATCTAGCAGCTTGTGAGGCTATCTAGATGAGGAAGATCCTTGTTGGGTTATTTGGTCAGCAGTTGGATCCTAGAGTGATTTACTGTGACAATAAAAGTTATATCAAACTCTCTGAGAATCCAGTTTTTCATGATCGATACAAGCATATTAACATCTGATATCACCATCTATGAGATTGTGTGCAGAGGAGAATCATGTTGCTAGAGTACATTCCTACAGAGGAACATGATGCAGACATCTTGACTAAGGCATTTTCAAGAGGCAAATTACATTTCCATAGAGGCATGATTGGGGTATCTGATAATCCCTTTCTTGTTGAGAGGGAGTGTTGAAAATGCAATAAGAAAATCCTAATTTAATTTTGTCATTGAATTAAATTAGGAATAAAATTGTAATTCCACATCACAAGACAACTTGTACGAGTTAACTAAGTTAATTTGACTTAGTTGGCTCAGTTAATTCGATTTGAGGGTCTAACTAGAGTGATGTAGAGTGTCTCTTACATTATGGGATCCCTAGTTGAGTTTATTTTGAGTTGTAATTAATTAATTCAGTTTAACTGAGTTAAAGTCAGTTAAACTAGTTCGAACTAATGAAGGAACTAGTAGGATGTCAAACAATGGGGTGTTGCTTCGTGTGTTCAACCAATTAACTAATGATTGACTCATAAATAAGTCATGAATGTCATATCTGAGAGTTACCCAATTGATATTGGAGTTCAGGGGCAGTGTATTGTGATTTGTATAATCATCTGAAATGTACAGGTGGTGCATTCAGTCATAAGAAGGCCTATAAGGATTGCACAATTCATATTGAGGAATTTCCCTAATTAATAGAGGTCTAATTCCCAAGGAAACAACGCAAGGAAATAGGCACCTAGGAAAGCCAAAATTTGGTTAAGTATTGGCCTAGACTTGTCTAGGAAGGAGTGAGACAGATAGAGATAGTGCAGAGGTTTCTTGGGCTTAACAAAGCATTGTAATCTTCTCATATCTTCTCAATAATGAAATCTATAGATAGCAGGGGTTTTTAGTTGTGGATTTCCTCAGGAAATCATTGTGTAATGTGTTGATTGAATTATTTCTCTGGTATGCTTTGTGATTTCATGATCGTTTAATTGTTTTTGCTAATGAGTAGAGTATATTCAAGTATATTGTTTTAGTAAATTACAATTAGCAGTTTGAATCTACAAGGAATTTATACACACTTCACCTTGGAGAGGTTGGACGCAAGGTTGGCCCATGTAGATGGACACATATAATGTGACTCTGACACTATTTCATCTCCCAAATCGAGTGTCAGGGACTCTGTTCCCATATCTTCTTCTGAATCTAAATGATTCATATGTTTCTTAACTTTTTAATTTTTTATTATTTCTAGTTAATACAACCAAACAAGAAGGGCTTTTGTAATATTTTGTAATCTAGGTTTAGTAGTATGGATTCTTTCTCGATTGGGGGTTACTTAGTAAATTTATGGTTGATGGGTACCTTTCTATCCCAAGAAAATTCTAGTTTTTAACCTTGTACAAAAATTACCTGCAAACAAATTGTTAAAATAGAAAAACATTCAATGGTAAGAACATAAAAAAATATACACAGAGATTTTATCCTGGAAACCAAACCACGAAAACTAGATTGATTTTTCACTATATTCTGTTCAATGTTACAATACATTATATACATGACAAAGCAATAATAAACCCCAATCCATTAGCCCTGGATTAGAACATAATCATAGTTCCCTTGACCAAATCTACAAAATACCATGGGCAAAATCTTCACACCCAAAAAATTATGCACATAAAACCATGGGTAAGTCCGCCCAACAATTATTGGGTCCACATAAAATAAAATCCAGGGTGTTGCCCCATACCCCATGCAGGGGGGCTACCATCCCCCTACAAACCCCTTGGTAGAGGGGTTGTCACCCCCCCAACGACCCCCATGTTTCACCCAATGCAACATAACAACGCATGTGATTAGTCATGGAAAGAATATAACACACACCCAAAAAAATCATAGATAAATCCTCTGGTGGATAGATGTAACATTCGTGCACTTCTAAGTTTACTTTCGTAATATAAAGTATTAATTTACAATAAAAAAAATAAAAAATAAAAAAATAAAAACAATTTATTCTTCTTAATGTTATATTTTTTTGCGAGTATGGGTAACAATCAATTCATAATCTCCCATAACAATATTGTATTTAATTGTCATATGATGGGTAAGTATTCCCTTAATCAATGTTTCATATTCAGCTTCATTGTTGGTACAATCAAATGTAATCAAAAGGCATTCGGAAACCATTCTCCTTGAGAATTTTTTAATATTGCACCAATTCCTAATCCAACACTTAAGGAAGTGTCATCGAAGAACATTTTCCAAAAAAACATTGAAGTGAATTTTGATCGCTATTATTTACAATATTAACATCACTTAATAAAACATAATTACCATGACTAATGTCAATATAATAGATCACCACTTCGATTTATTTCTTTTCAAAAACAACATTATTTCTCTATTCACAACGAACCTTAGTTAATTGACCTTATTTATTTGGGAGCATCATGTAACTGCGATCATTCATTATATATCCTCCTAAAGCAAATCTCCATTCTCTTGCTAATACCACACCATATGTTGGAAGTAAATTTACCACAATTATAGTAAAAATTCTAGTAATATGAGGTGAAAAACTTATCGATGCACAAAAATCCTTGATTTCACCATATGTTGGTACCTTTCGTAAATCAATTGCACAAATACTTTCCCCTATTTGATCATATTTAGTACAATTGAGACCGATTGCTCACATCATGTATAATGACATAATATTATTAGTAACACCACTATTTGTCAAATAGTTGTGCAATACAAACTTTGGTGTTTCCAATGATATATCATAAAGGACAAAATTTCTTGATATCTTCAAAGGAGTAGCAGGATGTGTTTGTTGGTGAGTAATAACCACTGCTTCTACTGTTGTATCAGTCACATCTTTATTTTCTAAGGCTTTGAAGAGATTCTCCCTTTTTTGGGGAATCTTGACTACTTATAAAAATGGATGAGTAATCTACAATTTGCTCAGATCATCGATGACATTATAAGCCTATTTTAGAGATATCGATCCATTTATTGCTTTTATATAGAGTTTGTCTTATTTTTTATTAATGAGGATTTTTCTAAGGGGTGGAGGTCTCAACTTGGTCTCTTGGTTTTTTTTAATAGTAATGGGTATTTTTATATTAGATGATGATCTAGCAAGGAGCCAGAGAAATGGAAGTTACAACAGTTAGAATAGCAGTTGATATATACCTCTTACAAGAGAGATTCAAAATTGAGGGAAAGATGCTACATTATGAGCTACCTAAAATTACAAGCAATATTGAAGGCCTGCAGGTGAAGATGGTAGAAAACTACCCACCTAGAAAAATAAATAGGCAATACATCATGTAAAAGCACAGTAGATCTTGAAAGTGATTTCCTTATAACTAGAGGAAACTTTATCTCTTCTAAGTGAGTTTTGTAGAGAAATCCTTAATCTTGTCTTTATCTGATTGTTCCTCTCTTCCTTCTTCTCACGAGACCTTCTTTTCACTAGATCGAAAAAACTGAATATTGTTGCTAAGTCATTCTCTTTGACTATGATGCTCTATATTGTCATTATGTATTTTATACTGAAGGGTAAAAATATGTAGTGATGCCAATGCTCACTAGGTTGACATGAGATTACTTTGAAGGGGGTCTAGGTAGATTTTTCCACATAGAAACCTAGATTATGTCCATGAATCCGTTATTGATTTTTGGCAGTGCTTCCATGACATGCAGTTTCAAGCTCCGAGGAGCCAGATGAAATTTTCTTATCTTTGGGACCTGTTCGAGTACTTCATAATAAATCTGCCCGTCCCAAGAGAAAGTTTCAGATCAAGCCTCACTCAACATTCTTCGTTGATGGAGCTGCGTAATCTCATGTGGAAGCGGGCACTCTCTCAACTGACTGCCCACCTTCCCCTTATTAAACAGCTCCACCACTGCCCAGTGATATTGTGGATCATGCTCACACACATGTTCATCCTTCACACCCTCCCAACATCACTTCACTCAAATTTCGCACAGATTTGGCTGTGAGTCCTTCGAGTCCTTATATGCATTCTTTTCTACGACCTCTGTCTTCACACCCGGGTGTTCCTCCGGATGATGTTGTCCTGGGTTCGTCCATTCGGGACTCTCACTTGTTGTGAATGAGGAACAACCCACTGACAGAGTTGGTGTTGCACAACCAACATGCATTGTCATTCATGAAGAGTATGAGTGGGAGCTTGAGCATCAACACTCGGCGAAGGATGACTCCCTTCTGTTCGAGCTGTTGGGTGTGGAGCCTGATTATCTTTTGTATTCAAAGGTTTCATCCGGATGTATACCCCAAGAAGATTGTACACCCCTCCACAAATCAAGCATTATGCTTTGGTGGTTCAAACATTTCTCTACAAGGATATGTTGATGCAGATATGGCGAGTGATAGAGATAACAGGAGGAGCACAACAGGGTATGTGTTTATCGTAGGTGGAACAACTGTCAGTTGGGTCTCAAAACTGCAAAGTGTTGTTGCACTCTCAACAACAGAAGCAGAGTACGTTGCTGCTACAAGGCTAGTAAAGAAAAGATTTGGTTACAAAGGTTTCTGGATGAATTGGGTAAGAAGCAAGAGTTGGGCAGGTTATACAGTGATAGCCAGAGTGCCATACATATTGCAAATAACTCTGCATTTCATTCCAAGACTAAGCATATACAACTCAAGTACCATTTCATATGGTCAGCATTGGAAGATGGACAGTTTAAGCTGGAAAAGATACACACTAGCCAGAATCCTGCAGATCTGTTAACAAAAGTTATAACCAGGGAGAAACTGAGAATCTACTCAGTTTCAATTGGTCTTCAAGTATGATGAAGAAGATGAGAAACAACCAGGTCCAAAATGGAGTCATGGTCTAGTAAATGAAGCAGCGGTGGAGTTGCTATAATCAGTCCCAAGTGGGATATTGTTGGGTGTGGAGCCTGATTATATTTTGTATTCAAAGGTTTTAGCCGGATGTATACCCCAGGAAGATTGTACACCCGTCCACGCGGGGGGGTGCGGGGGGGACTTGTCCCCCCATGGGGATCTGGGGGCCAGCGGTCCCCTGGCGGGGGTTCGAGGGTAGCGCCCCCGAAGCTAAAAACAGATGTAAAATTGCCTTGTAAAAGTATAGTAATTTCTAGTCAATCTGGGTCGTTCATTAGGTGGATGATCTAATGGTAGAAGTTATGTTTAATTTAGGGTTTTTTGCCCTAGAAGGCAACCCCTCACTATATATGAGGGAATTGTATTGCGTCTATGTAGATCTATATTCTGAGTGAGGAAGAGAGAGGAGATTGAGAGCGAAGAGGGAGTTACATCAGATCTGTTGTAGGTTGTATCTCTTCAGTTTGCTGGATAATATAATAAAAGAAGGATTGGTTGTTTATCTGTGGATGTAGCCCAAATTGGGTGAACCACGTATATCTGTGTCTCTCTTGTTTTATGCGTTTTCTATGTTTATGTTTCTGCAATATTTTATGTGTTCCATTGCTCTGTAATATATAATTTTCTAACACGAGCCCCCTCCGTTCTTTACTAACATCGTTGGTGAACCTGCCATGCATGATTTCGCATGTGTGTCTTCATCCACGGATACACCCATTTTTTATCTTTCGTAGGACACACCGTATGTTAGCCCATCATCCAACAACGGAGAGGACCAATCATTAATTGGAAATCCACTTGATCTTTCATCTACTTTTTCTGAATACAGAGAGGGTGAACATCATTCCTATTCATGTACCCGTCAAGATCACTCATCACTCATCTATATACACTCAAGATCAATCTAACACTCAGATTTTACTTCCTCCACTCAGATTGCACGATCTCATTGCTCATGCATTGGAGGAGTCTTACATTGCAAGCACTCGTGTGCAACGCAAGTTATCTTTGTTTCTTTTGTTTGCTTGCATTTCAAAATCAAGAGTGTTCTTATGCTTCAAAGTTGCATGTAGTGTCACACAACACCATGATAAGTCCGTGGAATGCCCGTCATGCACTTGCACTCACTTATGTGCCATGGGCACTTTGAATCATGAAGTGTGGTTGTCTTCATTGTTATATCTTTCTTGATTGATGGTTCCCACAACTAGGTTGCTCGCGGACCAAGCCTTCACCAACATGGGTCTACCAATGCGTCGGTGGTTGCATTGTAAGTATCACTTCACGTGATCAGGCCCATGTACCGTCAGTGTAGGAGTAGGAGTAGTGTTTTCTTTTAGTTGTTTGCTTGCATGCTTGTTTGCTTATGTTGTTTGTTTTCTTGTTTGTTTGCTTGCTTGTTTGTTTACTTGCTTTGCTTTCATTTTTGCTTCTGCTCTTGATTTGTTTTGTTGATTGTTAATTCGTTCGCTTGTTTCGTTCATAGGTTAATTTTACATGAAACCATGTATGACTCTTGAAGAAAGCTGGGTAAAGTACAAGAGGGCTTGTACAGTTATCACTACTTGTTTATCTACCATCTTGCCTATGTATGATGAGCTTGTTACTTTTAGTCCATGATACGTCGAAGGAAAATACGTATTGTTCGAAGTGAACCTTGGTGTAAACACAATGCTTGCACGCTAGCTAGTGTCACCTTCTCTAGTCGATTGTTTTTGGGTTAACCCTTTTTAGCTCAGTCAAGTAGAGTAAGGCAAGGGGGGAAACGTTAACAGGCACGTCAGAGATACAATAAACTACTTCTCTGCTGGAACAAACTCTTCTGCTCTCAATAAGTCGAGATCACTCTTCCACCTCTTAAATGAATAAGTGTTATGCACAGTGAAAAATGAAAAGTAAAAAATTCAAAAAGAAAAATGAATAAGGCGAAAGAAGAGAAAGGATTTCTACGCAGGGAGGTGGTGCAACTAACTCTGCCAGGATACTAACCAGGCTCGCTGGTAGCAGAGCCGTGCTTGTGTACCTATGTGACTCCACCGGGGTACTATCTAGGCCTACTGGCAATGGAGCAACACCAGAGATGAAACTAAGACTCTGACAACTATACTACTTGTGCACCTATATAACCCTCGACCCCAATCGAAACAACTGTGTTGCCTTGGCTTGGAATGTGTGCTAATCGATCAAGGGTTTGGCAGATGCTACACCTTACAATCAAGTTAGTCTGAAACCAAGATGAGTTGAAAACTGAACAATACTTCTGGAGGTGTTAGAATTTCTTTTCATGAACAAGGTCCATTCAGAGAGTTGGAATTCTACTAATGTGTTGCCAAGTGTTGTAGCAGCTACAAAACCCTCCAAAAATTTTCCTTAGCCTCGTTTTGAAGCCTCCCTTCCAACCTTCACAACAACTTCCCTTGCTTCGTCAAGTTCACAAGCTTCAGTGTCTTTCTTACACAAAGGCAGCATGTCGATCACATCTTGATCCGTTCCCCTCACGGGTTTTTCACTCATATTTGGTCCAGCTGCAAGCTGAGCAGATTCCCCTTAAAAATTGTGCATTTCTGGAGGGAAACTAGCCTTCCCTCCAGGAATTGCGCAATCCTCTCTAACAGCTTGTTGGGCTCCAGGATTGCGCAATCCTGCTAGCCAATCCTCCCGGCAGGATTTGAGCAAATTTTCCCAGCAGCACGCTGTTCAGCCAAGGATTTACGCAAATCTAAGCAGAAGTCAGTTGCTCTGCCCAGAAATTGTGCAAATCTCCTGAGCAGCCAACTCAACTCCAAGCCAGAAATGCGCATTTTTCTCCAGCAATCAAGCAGTCTCTTGCATGTGCAGCTGAGTTGACTGGGAGCAAAACAGACTTGCATGCATGGGATGCTTCTCCCAAGGCAGCATGCAAAGGCATCTATTGTTTCAGGATCTATGTCGCTTCCCCTAGATTCGTGGCATGCACGTCGCAATCTTGATGTTATCAAAACTCATCAACTGCACACTGGAGATCTCATTCCTTAAATCAACCTTACAACTCTGACTTCCCACATCACATCTAGGAGCATTCGACACATTCATCTCATCTATTTTTGGGTAAGGCTGCTTCCCATGCCTTGTGCTGCATTTCTGTCGCTTTTTGTGTTTTCTCTCATGGGAGTATTGTTTTCCTGATTTCTTTGAATGCTTGTTGTCATTTACATATATACTAGCTTGTCCTAGCTTTGTTTCAGTTACCGTTGCTATCTCAATGTTATAGCATGCAATGAAACTATTTTTCACGGACATTCACCCAAATGACGAACTGCCTCACCCACATGCATGTTGATCTGTTTTTTGAATCTTTCATTCATGTTTTGCATGCATTGTTAATCACTTCTGCTATCCCTTAGTGTCACCATGCATTCACTGACTTACTTGCTTTTAGTTGCCCATCGATGAGTTGGGCCAACCTTGCCCCAGGCTCTGCCTTCACCAAGGCTGCATTGCACAATCTCGGAAAGGAAGGCTCACCTTCCTCTCTAGACTTGCACATTCTTGCCTAGCACTGGCCTCCAGGACTGTTTTACGCATTTCTGGAGGACAGTGGCTGCTTGGCCCATGAAATTGTGCAAATATGTCACTAGGTCAACAGTCCTTCCCAGTTGGAATTGTGCATTGCGCAATCCCAGTAGTCAGCAAGTAGACTCGACTGTGCATTGCGCAGTTCCAAAAATCAGCCAGTCTCCCAACAGACCATACTGTGCCTTGTCAGTCTTGGTAGTCGGTCTCCCGACCTCCTCGCCGAAATTGTGCAACCTTCATGATCATGCAGCCAGGTATGTTGCAAGTCAGTTCTCATGTTCATTTTGGTTTTTGACTAACAGATTGATTGCCATGAGTGTTGCCATATCTCCAGGTATCCCATGTGTTCATCTACCTCTCAGCAGTACAGGTACAATGGTTTCCAGGAGAGCAGAGATGAAGACAACATTCAGAGCACTCTTTGGGTTGCAATCGATCAAGTGTCCGTGTACTTGCCTACCCACGAAGACATCAAGTTGTTCGTAGACAAGGACATCAAGATATCACAGTAGCAGCAT
The DNA here is from genome assembly GCA_031772625.1 of Pinus tabuliformis. NCBI lineage: Eukaryota > Viridiplantae > Streptophyta > Pinopsida > Pinales > Pinaceae > Pinus > Pinus tabuliformis. The sequence continues at coordinate 975,300,580 of CM062817.1, read as the reverse complement.
CACAACGAGCAACATCATGAACAACAGCTGAAGACAACATACCAAATGCGACGAATGCAAGAGGAGGGTTGTTGAGAACACAGAGGTGGAACAAGGTTGCAAGCTCAAGTAAGTTCATTGATGATGAAAGCAACTTTGGAGACTTCAGCTATGAAATGACGACACGACATGAAGATCGTGTGAAGGCAGAAGATGGAACAAAGAAGGAGTTGCATGTGTTGAAGCAACAACTCGGGAAGAACATGAAGCTGCACAAACAGACGAATGAGTTACAATGGGAACAGGAACAGTAGTGGGCGCAACATGCACTCACGGATGAAACTGTGCCCGTACAAGTTAAGGATCCATCCCAGAAGCTGACACAAAGCAAACACGGTGAGCAGTATTGTTGATCACATGCAAGGAATTCAACACCATGCATGTCATTGAGCACATGCATGCAATCCAACCCATTCAACACACTCACCAAGGCGAAGACAAGAAGCAAGTCCAACTAGGGTTGACCATGTATTTCAACAAGCTGATGCGCATGACCACCAAAACACACTTAAAGATCAAAATAGACACTATGCGTCAGTGTGTTGTCGATTCAAACATACCCATGAAGACCATGTGCATGTTAGCAGATGAGTTGGATGAAGGGGCCGAACCAATGCACCAGTTGCAACGGAGGCAAGAGTTCGCTTCAGCAAGATGTCACCATGAGGTGCATGCACACCATCACAGACGACCAAGCTTGGCATCAGCTCACCACCTTCACCATCACAAGCATGTCAAAGAGTTGGTCTCATCACAACGGACCGAGTGTCAATGATGTCTTGCAAGGCTTGCTCAAGCCATGTTGTCTCACATGAGTACATGTGCATTGTAATGTTGAGTCATGTCAAGTGTAAGTCAAGTGTCAATGATTGGATGCAACAATGATAGAGTAGGTGAAGAGTCATGAGGGTAGTTGAACTGTCACAAAGGGGAATGTCAAGGGTCACCCCCGCCCTTGCTATAAATAGTCCCTCATAACTCATTGTAGAGGCTTTTGGTTAGCCAAGCTTATGATAAGACTATATTGGATAAATCTTGGACAGTGTAATGCCCCTTGGCTTCTCCACTACATGGAGCTAGTTCATCTCTTTGGAGGAGCAGGCGGATGTGGCTGTAAAATTCCACTGTTGGGGCTAGCAGGTTTACATGGTGTATTGTATGATTGTGACTTACACTTCTTTATATAATAACATCCATCACATTTTCATGCATATGTTTCTATTGTAGTTGGACTGCTCAGGTTTCCTTAATGATATATGTTGTTTAACTTACGTACTTGTGTATGAAATGATTTGTTTGCAATTATATGAATCTTGTTGTTAATGTGTTGCATATGTTGTTAATGTTTTCACCGTCTGTGTCGACTGCTCTGTCGGACATCAGACAGACCTTTCACTTGAACTTTGTTGTAACAATTGTTACACTCGTTTCAGATTTATTCGTGAGTGTTGTACGTGTTATCTTACCTTGTATGATGTGACTTCCGCATCCGAGTGGACTGCTCCGCCGGAAGTTGTGCATGTCCTTTTGTGTTGTGTTTTCCTAACCAAGTTGGGATTGATCCATTTCAACCTGGAACTAACCTTCACCTTCTTCTCCCTTCGAAGTGTTAAAGCCTCTCATACACCTTCTTTGACTCACTGCATCAGTCACACCCTTGCTACTAACAGAGTTATCTTACTTGCCTCTGTGCGACATCGCGGTCAAGGCATTACCTTATGACCCACTGCTAGGACTCGTACACCAAACAGTCTGAGGTCTAATTGGGAATTCTTACTGGGTAGATCCCCTTGACATGCTGGCGGGTCCAACACCGTCAACGTTTCTGGCGCTAGAAGGAGGGCCTGATGACAAGTTATGTCCTTTCATCTAGTTTTGAACCTTTGCATATCTTTCATGGAGTCTTGCACTCTTCTTCCCCCAAGGTGTTTTTTGAATCGTGAAGATGTCTCCATCTCGGGGAAGCTTTTCGATCTCTTGTCCACTCACACGTATGATGGTGAAGGCGAAGTGGCCTGGCCTGAGCACTTACATAACTTTCTTTCCATGATTCATGAGGAAGATGAGTTTTCTGACGAATAGGTCGGTTTGCTGCTTGCATACACACTTCGCGAATCTCCATTTTGTTGGGTGCTCAGCCTGTCGGCTAACACGTGCACTCATTTGAGCACTTCTATGATCTTATTGAAGACATGTTCTATCATTTTGATCCAGACCATCTCGACCGGAAACTGTTACAACAACAGATGGCTCCACATGAATTCGTTATTGATTTTTGGCAGTGCTTCTGTGACGTGCAATTTCAAGCTCTGAGGAGCCAGATGAAATTTTCTTATCATTGGGAACAGTTCGAGTACTTCATTAAGAAATTTCCCTGTCCCAAGAGAAAGTTTTAGATCAAGCCTCGCTCAACATTCTTCGTTGATGGAGATGTGCAATCTCATGTGGAAGTGGGCACTGTCTGAACTGATTGTCTGCCTTCCTCTTATTCAACAGCTCCACCAATGCCCAATGATGTTGTGGATCATGCTCACACACCTGTTCATCCTTCACACCCTCCCAACATCACTTCACTCAATTTTCACGCAGATTTGTTTGTGAGTCCTCCAAGTCCTTATATGCATTCTTTTCTACGACCCCTGTCTTCACACCCGGTTGTTCCTTCGGATGATGTTGTCTTGTGTCTGTCCATTCGGGACTCTTCACTTGTTGTGAACGAGAAACAACCCACTGACGAAGTTGGTTTTGCACAACCAACATTCACTATCATTCATGAAGGGTATGAGTGGGAGCTTGAGCATCAACACTCGGCAAAGGATGACTCCCTTCCGTCCGAGCCCCCTTTGTTCTTTCCTAACATCGTTGGTGAACCTGTCATCCAAGATTTCACATGTGTGTCTTCATCCATGGATGCACCCATTTTTGATCTTTCGTAGGACACATTGTATGTTAGCCCATCATCCAACAACAGAGAGGACCAATCATTCATTGGAAATCCACTTGATCTTTCATCTTCTTTTTTCGAAAACACAGAGGGTGAACATCCTTCCTCTTCATCTACCACTCTGTGTGATTCATCAAACCATGAGGAGGCCAACCAACATCTTGAATTTTCTGATCTTGGTTGTCCTGATCTCTTCACCTCATCATCTGATCACGATGTTGATTGACTTGTTGTTAGTCCATCTAAGCCACTGGTCTAGGAAGATACATCTCTCAATGAATTCGAAACTCCACAAACCATCGAGGCACTTCAGCCGAAGCTGAAGGTTATGTCAGGCCCTCGTTGTCCTAAGGTTCGTTTTTCTTCTAATCAAGAAATTATTCAAACACTCAAGGCTCCTCATCACTCATCTGTATGCACTCAAGATCAATCTAACACTCAGATTTTACTTCCTCCACTCAGATTGCACGATCCCATTGCTCATGCATTAGAGGAGTCTTACATTGCAAGCACTCGTGTGCGACACAAGTTATCTTTATTTCTTTCGTTTGCTTTCATGTCATAGTCAAGGATGTGCTTATGCTTCAAAGTTTCACGTAGTGTCACACAACACCATGATAAGTCTGCAGACTGCTCGTCATGCACATGCACTCACTTATGTCCTGTGGGCACTTTCAATCATGAAGTGTGGTTGTCTTCATTGTTATATCTTTCTTGCTTGCTAGTTTGCATAATTGGGTTGCTCGTGGACCAAGCCTTCACCAACACGGGTCTACCAATGCACCGGTGGATGCATTGGAAGTATCACTTCACGTGATCAGGCCCATGTAACGTTAGTGTAGGAGTAGGAGTAGTTTTTTATTTCAGTTGTTTGCTTAGGTTCTTTGCTTTCTTGTTTGTTTTCTTGCTTATTTGTTTACTTGCTTCAGTTTCATTTTTTGCTTCTACTCTTTCTTTTCTTTGTTGATTGTTAGTTCATTCGCTTTTTTTGTTCATAGGTTAGTTTTGCATGAAACCATGTATGACTCTTGAAGCAAGCTGGGTAAAGTACAAGAGGGCTTGTACAGCTATCACTACTTGGTTATCTGTCATCTTGCCTCTGTATGATGAGCTTGTTACTTTTAGTCCATGATACGTCGAAGGAAAATACGTATTGTTCGAAGTGAACCTTGGTGTAAACACAACGCTTGTGCATTAACTAGTGTCACCTTCTCTAGTCGATTGTTTTTGGGTTAACCCTTGTTAGCTCAGTCAAGTAGAGTAAGGTAAGGGGGAAAACCTTAACATGCACGTCAGAGATACAATAAACTACTTCTCTATTGGAACAACCTCTTCTGCTCTCAATAAGTCGGGATCCCTCTTCTGCCTCTGAAATGAATAAGTGATATGCATAGTGAAAGATGAAAAAAATGAAAATGAAAAATGAAAAATGAATAAGGCGAAAGAAGAGAAAGGCTTCCTGTGTAGGCAGGTGGTGCAAGTAACTCTGTCGGGGTACTAACCAGGCTCGCTGGCAACGGAGCTTTGCTTGTGTTCCTATGTGACTCCACCAGGGTACTGTCCAGGCCTACTGGTAGTGGAGAAACACCAGAGATGAAACTAAGACTCTGACGACTATACTGCTTGTGCACCTATATACCCCTCAACCTCAATCGAAACAATTGTGTTGCCTTGGCTTGGAATGTGTGCTAATCGACCAAAGGTTTGGCAGATGCTACATCTTACAATCAAGTTAGTGTGAAACCAAGATGAGCTGAAAACTGAACAATACTTCCGAAGGTGTTAGACTTGCTTTTCACGAACAAGGTCCATTCAGAGAGCTGGAGTTCTACCAGTATGTCGCCAAGTGTTGTAGTGGCTACAATCACCCTCCAAGATTTTTCCTTAGACTTGTTTTGGAGCCTCCATTCCAACCTTCACAACAACTTCCCTTGCTTCATCAAGTTCACAAGCTTCAATGCCTTTCTTGTACAAAGACAGCCTGTCGGTCAAAACTTGATCCATTCCCCTCACAGGTTGTTCATCCGGACTTGGCCCGGCTACAGGCTAAGTAGCTTCCCCTTGAAAAATGCGCATTTCTGTAGGGAAACCAGCCTTCCCTCCAGGAATTGCGCAATCCTCTCTAACAACCTGTTGGGCTCCAGGATTCCGCAATCCTGCCAACCAACCCTCCCAATAGGATTTGCGCAAATTTTCCTAGCAGCAAGCTATTAAGCCAAAGATTTGCGCAAATCTGGGCAGCAGTCAGCTGCTCTGCCTAGAAATTGTGCAAATCTATTGGGAAGCCATCCCATCTCCCAGCCAGAAATGTGCATTTTTCTCCAGCAATCGAGTAGTCTCTTGCATGTGCAGCTGAGTTGACCGGTTCCCTCCGGGACTGAGCAAAAAAGACTTGCATGCATGGGCTACTTCTCCCAAGGTAGCATGCAAAGGCATCCCTTGTTTCAGGGATCTATGTTTGGCAGATGGAGGTTACATGCAAGGAGAAATTCCGAAACCTCCCACCAAGTGTCGCTTCCCCTAGATTCGTGGCATGCACGTCGCAACCTTGATGTTATCAAAAATCATCAATCGGACGCTGTAGAGCTCATTCCTCACATTAACCTTGCAGCTCTGACATACCACATCACATATAGGAGCATTCAGCACATTCAACTCAACTATTTTGGGGTAACCCTACTTCCCATGCCTTGTGCTACATTTCTGTCGCTTTTTTTGTTTTCGCTTGTGGGAGTACTTTTTGCTTGATTTATTTGAACGCTTGTTATCGTTTACATATATACTAGCTTGTCCTAGCTCTGTTTCAGTTTTCATTGCTATCTCACTGCTGTCGCATGCAATGAAACTATTTTGCATGGACATTTGTCGAACCGGCGAACTGCCTCACCCACATGCATGTTGATCTGTTTGATGAATCTTTCATTCATGTTTTGCATGCATTGTTAATCACTTCTACTATCACTTAGTGTCGCCATGCATTCACTGACTTACTTGCTTTCAGTTGCCCTTCGGTGAGTCGGGGCAACCTTAGCCCGGGCTCTGCCTTCACCAAGGTTGCATTGCAATCTGGGAAAGGAAGGCTCACCTTCCTCTCCAAACTTGCACATTCCTGCCCAGCACTGGCCTCCAAGACTGTTTTTCACATTTCTGGAGGATAGTGGTTGCTTGGCCCAAGAAATTGTGCAAATATGTCCCTATGCCAGCAGTCCTTCCCAGCTAGAATTGCGCATTGCACAATCCCGGCAACAACAGCCAGACTGGACTATGCATTGTGCAGTTCCAATAAACAGACTGGATTGTGCATTGCATAGTTCCAGTAGTTAGTCAGTCTCATAGTAGCTTAGACGGTGCCTTGTGCAGTCTTGGCAGTTGGTCTCCCGACCTCCGAGCCGAAATTGCGCAACCTTCATCATCATGCACCCAAGTATGTTGCAAGTCAGTTCTCGTGTTCATTTTGGTTTCGACTGACAGATTGATTACCATGAGTGTTTCCATGTCTCGAGGTATCCCAGGTGTTCATTTGCCTCTCAGCAGTACAGGTATAATAGTTTCCAGGAGAGTAGAGATGAAGACACTGTTCAGAGCACACTTGGGGATGCAGTGGATCAAGTGTCCAGGGACTTGCCTACCCACGAAGACATCAAGTTGTTCGTAGACAAGGACATCAAGATATGACAACAGCAACATCACAATGAGCATCATCATGAACAATAGTTGAAGAGAACATACCAAATGCGACGAATGCAAGAGCAGGGTTGTTGACAACATGGAGGTGGAACAAGGTTGTAAGATCAAGTAGGTCCAGTGATGATGAAAGAAACTTTGGAGACTCCGGCTATGAAGTGACGACGTGATATGAAGATCACGCAAAGGCAGAAGATGGAATAATGAAGGAGTTGCATGTGTTGAAGCAGCAACTCAGGAAGAACATGAAGCTACATAGATAGATGAATGAATTACAAGAGGAACAGGAACAACGGTGGGTGCAACATGCACTCATGGATGAAACTGCACCCCTACAAGTTAAGGATCCATCCCAGTAGCTGACACAGAGCAGACATGGTGAGCAGTGTTGTTGATCGCATGCAAGGAATCCAACAACATGCATGTGATTGAGTGCACACATGCAATCCAGCCCATTCAACACACTCACCAAGTCGAAGACAAGAAGTAAGTCCAACTGGGGCTAAACATGTACTTTGGCAAGCTGACGCGCATGACCACCAGCACACACTTGAAGATTAGCACGGACATTATGCATCAGTGTGTTGTTGGTTCAACCGTACCCAAGAAGACCATGCACATGTTAGCAGACGAGTTGGATGAAGGGGCCAAACCAATGCACCGGTTGCAATGGAGGCAAGAGTTCGCTTCAGCAAGATGTCACCATTAGGTGCATGCACACCATCACAGATGACCAAGCTTAGCATCAGCTCATCACCTTCACCATCACAAGCATGTCAAAGAGTTGGTCTCATCACAATGGATCGAGTGTCAGTGATGTCTTGCAAGGCTTGCTCAAGCCATGTTGTCTCACATGAGTACATGTGCATTGTAATGTTGATTCATGTCAAGTGTAAGTCAAGTGTCAATGGTTGGATGTAAAAGTCATAGAGTAGGTGAAGAGTCATGAGGGTAGTTGAACTGTCACAAAGGGGAATATCAAGCGTCACCCCACCCTTTGTTATAAATAGTCCCTCATAACTCATTTTAGAGGCTTTTGGTCAACCAAGCTTCTGATAAGACTATCTTGGATAAAGCTTGGACAGTGTTGCAACGCACCTTGGCTTCTCCACTGCACGAAGCTAGTTCATCTCTTTGGAGGAGTAGGCAGATGTGGCTGTAACGTTCCGCTGTTGGCACTAGCAAGTTTACATGGTGTATTTTATGATTGTGACTTACACTTCTTTATATAATAAGAGCCAACACATTTTCATGCATATGTTGTTATTGTAGTTGGACTGATCCAGTTGCCTTAATGATATATTTTGTTTAACTTACATACTTGTGTATGAACTGATTTGTATGCAATTATATGAATTGATGTTAATGTGTTGCATATGTTGTTAATGTTGTCACTGTCTGTGTCCACTGCTCTGTTGGACATCGGAAAAACCTTTCACATGAACCTTGATGTAACAACTGTCGCACTCGTCTCAGATTGATCCGCGAGTGTTGTACATGTTATAGTGTTGTACATGTTATCTTACCCTGTATGATGTGACTGCCGCATCTGAGTGGACCACTCCGCCGGAAGTTGTGCATGTCCTTTTTTGTTGTGTGTTCCTAGTCGAGTTTGGATTGATCCCTTTCAACCTGGAACTCACCTTCACCTTCTTCTTCCTTCGAAGTGTTAGAGCCTCTCATACACCTTCCTTGACTCACTCCATCATTCACACCCTTGCTACTAACAGAGTTATCTTACTTGCCTCTGTGTGACATATCGGTCAAGGCATTACCTTATGAACCACTGCTGGGACTCCTACACCAAATGGTCTGAGTTCTATTTGGGAATTTTTATCAGGGATATCCCCTTGACATGTTGGTGGGTCCAACACCGTCAACCTCTTGCTAAATATCTATCCCATTTTTGGTTTGAATTAATGAAGAAAATTTGTTGAGTGAGACATCCCAGCTATATCCTTCTGCCTGTGAGACAAGAAACCTAATATTACCACCAAATAACATATATACCTATTGAAGGTGCTGGAAATCCATCAACCAAGGAGTCTCCCCAATGTGAATTGTGAATTAGACCTCACACTGTTTGGAATAGGAACCCCATCCGAAGTATTGGCACCGTTGCCATGTATTCTTACTTATTTTCCTTGACTCTAACTATCAATAAGAGAGAGGAGTGCAAATGTGCCTTCGAAAAGAAAAGTGGTGTGCCTATTGAGTGTTTAGTAGTATGTGTTCCAAAGTTCTTTTACTGCAAAGGGGGAAGAGAAGTGAGCCTCTAAGAGAGAGGTAATAGTACAATTCTAGTAGAGACACACATAAACAAGAAAAATATGTCTAAATCTAGCGGAATAGTCCACAAAGATGAGATGGTCATTGCAACCAATACAACAAGAAAGATATGTCTAATGTCTAGCGAAATTGTCCACGAGGATGCGACAACGAAAATATCCATTACAACACCTTCTCAATATGATAAGTAAAAAAATAACCAAAATAATTCAACTAAGTTAGCATAGATCAAAGAAAACATGAATTATAACATTCATAGAACAACCTGACAAATAATAATAATCCATTCATGAATAATGTGTTGGAAATTAGGCTTATGATATTAAATAAAATTCCCAAGACACGTGTCTATAATGAACACCACTAACTCTAATAGTGGATCATTGGATACACTCCTTTCTCCTAAAAATAACTAATTGGTCCCTCTAGTTCCTTGTGGGAGGAGCCAAGTTGAAAAGTCCCTTGTTCATACAATGAGGGTGTATATATAACCAGTGGGGAGGTGATACTTCACCTTGCTAGTGACTCTTCGACTACCCTCATGACTATTTGACTTCCCATGACTTTTCAACTTTACATGACTCTTCATATTATGTTCATGTCCTTTCGACTTCCACTTTACAATACATTTCTCTAATATTGAATTACATATCCCACAAAATGATGTGGCACACAATGACTCATGACACTAATGACATGGCAATGTCAAGCCATTATTTGATGTTGCTTTCTGTGTCTTCTTAAAAATATGGTGCATGTTCTTCTTCTTCCTCCTCCTTATGACTTGAAGATGAGGAATCTTCTATGTGATATTGATCTTTCATCTTCTGTTATAGCTCAGTTTTCCTTCGTCTTCTCACCTGGTCTTCATATTATCTCTTCAAATCCATATGTGTCTTCTACCATGTCCTCCTTCTTCATCATCTTGCCATAGCATGATAGAGTACATGCATCTGCAATCCACACATGATAAGATGACATCAGTTCGATAAATCCCTAGTCTACAATGGTGGATATTGAATTACTGATTGAGTTGGAACTGGGTGATAGGTTGGGAAATAGGTTCAACAATAGAACAACTCAGACAATCAGGGGTGAAGCTTGAGCCTTGACACTGCGCAATGCACAATTCAAGCTGGATTGAAGAAGAAAACTACGCAATCTGGGAGCTCAATATGACAGGCTGAGGAGATGGGCATTGGATCAACCTATTGCGCAATTCTAGAGGACAGAGGAGCCCGGGTGATTGCACAATTGTGCAGTTCAAGAGCTCAAGGTTGATGCTTGAGCCTTGAGACTACACAATGCATATTACTAACTGGGCAGGAGAGAGACATTGTGCTTTTTTGGGAGTCAGTGAGCTAGGCTGAAGGGGTTTTTCATTGTTTTAGTCAACTGTGCAGTTCTGCGAGGAAAAGAAGGTCTAGTGATTGCACAATTGCACGGTTCAAGAGCTCAAGGTTTGAGCTTGAGCTTAGAGATTGTGCAGTGCGTAGTTGGGGCCAGGTTCGAGGGTTGAATTGTGTAATTTTGGAGGCCAAGGCTCGGGTTTGAGCAGTACATAATCCTGGGAGGCGGGAACTGCGCATTGCACAGTGTCAAGAGGAAAGGTTTCAGCTTGAGGGCTGGGACTCTGTAATGTGTAGTTCAAGAAGACTGGATGAAGCGAAGTTGTTGGGAATTTGCATAAATTTAGCTAAGTGTGGAATCAATGAAACTGATGTGAATAGTGATACGACTTAACTGTGACCACACACTTAGACATTTGATGACACATCATAGATCATCTGAAACACATGAACACATACTCCCCTTAGTACGACAACTTACGATAAGTGCGGCACTAAAGATACACTTTGCGACGAAAATGACGACACTTATGTGACAAAGCTTAAAACTTTGGAAATGAGTGTGATAGATGCCTACATGGTAAGATCAATTCATTTTCACAAAGATAACCTCTTGAAACTACCAAAAGAATCTTATGTACATCATACGACACTTAACATTCAAAAAGACAACAATTGCTACAGTGCGAACGACACTTGTGATATGTGAACAACAATGAAAGTAACACATGTCATAGTAAAGATAGCATGCAAACAACACTGATTAGAGAAAAATCAAGTGAAAGCAACAACTAAAAACATGAAAACGACACTCACAAAAACAAAGGTGCACGGAAGCGACAATTTGCAAAACTCACAAAAATAGAAATACAAATGCAGATTGAAGTGAGAAACTGTCGATGTCAGTGTGTAATGACCGTCGACATGGATTGAACATTACACAAGCACAATCTTGATGGACCATGCTATTCTCTTTCAAGCTTGCATAAAATAGTGCACTCGTTCACTTGTTTCGGATCAAGCATGTGTGATCAAGTGACTTTGACACTTCCAATCCAAGAAGGGAGCCCAAAAACATCACTAACCGAGAAGCAACTATGGAATGACAGATCGCAGGATCCACAGTAGGCTCCAAAATTTGAGTGTAGGCAAATTTTGGAGGGTGTTTTTCGCAGTGACAACACTACCTCTACAAGCTTTGGAAAAAGGGCTCAATCACAATACCTGTTGTCATTGAAATTCAACACTTTACCCTATTGTTGTTAATTTTAAACCTTTCCATACCCGTCCCTGAAAGCGTCTTCCATGATCCTTGTTGGATAACAATTGTATCGTCACAAATAGAGTCTGTAATACTTAGAATTTGAGTTTATGGGTTTGAAATTAAGACGTTTGAGAATGCATAAATGTTGTTACTCATTGGGATGGACTAGGAATGTTTTAATAAGGATATGGGAATATTTTTCCATAAAGGAGTTTGGATTCTAGCCATGTCCAACTTTGCACATTGAGATCTGAGAATATTTATTGTTTATACTAGAGGATGTGCACTTTGAAGAAGCCCAATTGAGATAAATTTTTCCACCATTATGGAGGATGCTTAGTGTTTATTTGGTCCTTGATTTGAATGGTCCCTTGGGTTAACATAGCACCTTCATTAGCCTTTTTTTCAGTTGCTTGATTTCTATCCCTCAAAACATGAAACCCATCTAAGCTCATGGACAAAAATATTTTAGCCCCTATTCTCTTCCATATCAAACTAGAACCTTCATCCACAAAGTCATTGTTAAAGTGTTGAATTGCTCATTTTGAATCCCCCATGATAATGGATTCCTTGAAGCCATTCCTCAAGAGAAATCGGATTCCCTTCCACTAAGTTGAAGCCTCTGCACCATTGTTGGTGTTATGGCCTAGGCCCCGAGAAAAGGTAAAAAAGGTGCTTCCAACAAGGTTTTTAATCAAGCCTCCTACTCTTATTGAACCGAGGTTTCCTTGGGAAGCCCCTTAAAAATAAAGGATAAAGATTCCCTTATGTCTTTCCTGATTCTTTAAATTAGCTTGACATAATCTTAATTCCCAGGTAGGATGGCTCTTTGGTCTATATCTTCTTGTCTTAACATTGCTCTCAGTCCTCATAGCCATAATATTTCCCTTGTGCTAAGGTTATCCTCCCAATTACCTAATAATTTGATTGAAGACAAGGCATCAAACAGAATAGCTTTTGCTTTTACAGCATAAAGAAGAGAATGAAGGAAATTGTTGCTAAAAAGGTCTTTATTTCTAGCCAGCCAGATTCTGTAATAGATGTATTTTGGAAGGGCGCTAATTATTCTCTTAAAAATATTTTTCCCTGTTAGATTTAGATGATAATCTAGATACCGTGTTTGGGACATGGAGGTCCAACCTTTTGGGATGTCAGTGAAAATTTGCAACTCATCCAAAGCTGACCCCCAAGTTTTTTTTTTTTAGTCTAGTTGCATTCCATGAATAAATGAGAAATGTTCTCTTTTGAGTTCTGGCATAATGCACATATTTAGGGACCCTTTTATTTCTCTTTCTTATATTTTTAGATGTAAGTATTTTCCCTTGAACTAATAACCAACAAAAAATATTTACCTTGGGAAGTTTGTCTTTATGTTATATTCTTTCCAGATTGTCCTTATGCGAGCATTTTTAGATTTTGTCTTTGCTAGATCGTATTAGCTTTTGACACATAAATATGTGTTCTCTTCAGTCCATCCTCTTTTGTCTTCATATTTATTTCTCATAGGGGCATGTCCTTTCAGCGCACCTAGGAGGGAAGAGTAAGCAGTATTTAACTCCTCTGGAACTGTGAGATTAGTCCCATAGGCCATTTCTTTCTTCCGACTCAGATATATCCCAAAGATGAACAAAATTGTGACCATATATCCAAATTTCCAAAAAATTGAAATCTTAGCTTGCTTCTTAGAGTATTTTGACACCTTTAATATCCTCCCATAAGTTGATTTTCTTTCCATTGTCGGGTGTCTAGCTTAAATGTTTCATTATTATGTTTATTCTTTTTTGACAAAGTATTGAAGTGCAAGTTCCAATTTAGAAGCTCTGGCCTTTCGACATTTGCATTTTGCAAGTATTTCCTTATCAAATATTGAGCCCACTAGGAGTTGTTCTATGTTAGTAGTCTCCGCGCTAGTTTTTCTCCTAATGTATGATTTAGAAGAACACAATCGATAATATCAAGACATCCTTCTTATATGTCCAACTTGATTATTTCCCAGTTCACCAGATGGTATTTTTTCCTTGTAGCTTTACCTCCTTGCCATATAATATTTCTAATACTTTTTCTTATGTTGTCATGAATGCTTTTAGGTGCCAGAAGAGTTGAAGATTGAAATATTTGGAAAGTGGATAAGGTCGATTTTACCAAAATTACTCTTCCTATTATATTGATCCAATTTGCAACCCAAGAATTGATTTTCCTATTGATTTTGGTGATAATACATACCCAATTTTAAGGTTTTTCCCTTTATAGAAAATGGGCAATCCCAAGTAATTGGAAGTAGACCAATCTTTCTTCCATTTGAAACCAAGAATGTTTGCAATTCCTTACATTTTATGATCTCAAGTATTCCACCCATATATCTTTCCTTTTTCAATATCGATTTTTCTCCAGATGCTAGAGTGAAATCTTGCAAAATTTGTTTGAATATCCTAGCAATCATTTAAAATGCATTGCCAAGAAAAAATGTTGCCTACAAATTGTGCATGGTTCAAAGTTTTTACTCCTCTGACAATTTTCAGGCCTATCAAATCTCCATTGAGACTAGCAATTTATAATCTTTTGTTTAGTAAATATGCCACTATGATGTAGAGAAGAGGAGACAAGGGACAACCTTGTCTTAGTCCCCTTGAAGTTTGAAAGAACTGTGTGGGTCTTCCAATGACCAGAGGGGCTATCCATGGTGCGCTTATGCAAGCCTTTATCCATTCAACAAATAGAGAGTTGAAGAAAATTTTTCCTAAGACTAAGAAGAAAGTCATGATCAAATAAGTGAAAATTTGAGCCTTGTCAAGATTTATTGCCATACCTTTGATATTAGATGTGTTGTTGGTATGAATTGCTTCTTGAACTAAGATTATCTTGTATATAATCTATATTTTGTCTATAAAACCACTTTGATTCTCTAATATCAGTTTATTTTTTACTTTTTTGGTCTGGCGGTTATAACTTTGGAGAGAATTTTATAGGAGACATTGCACAAGCTTATTGGTCTAAACCTAACAAAGGATATGGGATTGACATCTTTATGAATCAAGGCCAAAATGGTAGAATTGGTTCCTCCCCAAACTTTCCATTTCGTTCTTGTCCATTCCAACATTTTACATAAATCATATTTTATTAAAAGCTAAAAGGCTTTGAAGAAATGTATAGTGAAACCATTTCGTTTGAGTGCCTTATATGCTTCTAGACTCCATATTGCTTCCATTACCTCATTTTATTCTATGTGGGTACTTGATTTCTTTCTTTAGATATGATGGCTGGAATTTACTTAAGTAGCATATCTACACTTTGGTTATTGTCCTAATGCTCCTTTTGATATTGTTGTTTGAAATATTGATGGGTTATCCCCTTTATGTCCTCATATCCCTTTATTGTTTTCCCTTCTGGGCCTTGTATTTCCTTTATCTTTTTTTCATTTCTCTTGCTTGAGCATGTTTATAGAAATATTTTGTGTTCCTATCTCCGACTTTTAACTATAGATTCCTTGATTTTAATCTCCACTTTTCTTCTTCCCTCCTACCGATGTTTTTAATTTTGATTGTAAGCTCTTTTTCAAGGGATTTATGTTATTCTTCAATGGGATTGCTTTCAGTTTGCTAATGGATCACCCCTAGCTGGGATTTTAGATCTATGTTTTCTTGGTTTGGTTCAACATATTGATCTTTTGGCCAATATTTCAAAGCTTTTTTCACCATTTTGAGTTTTGTTTCTAGCACAAAAGATGGCGACCCTTCAACATAGTTGGTCCATTTTCTTTGGATTATTTATACTATTCTTTTGTCTTCTAGCCATAATGGGTTAAATCTGAAGGGAAATGGACCCATATGCTCTTTCTCCATGAGAGATAAAGAGATGGGCTTATGACCTGTAATCCTATTTTGTGTTATCTAATAGGAAAATTGAGCTCTTTTTATTGGTTGAGAAATTGGGCCTTTTCCTTTCATTTTATTTAGGTGGGCCCTTGTTTGAATTGCATTGTCTTATTCTATATTTATAAATTGTTCCTCTTCTAAACTCAATTTGTCTTCTAGGATTGATGCTATATCATCTTCCACCTCCACAGGTTCAAGAAACAATGGATTTTCATCATTTTTCATTTGATATGTATCAACTAATTTATCATTTACATCTATTGATTCATCATCCATTACTGTAACACTAGGATTATGAAAATGTGGGGCTCTAGGTCCCCTTGGAAAAATATTGTCATTATTCTTGATTCTTTCTAATCTTTCTCTAAAACCATATATTGGTCCTCCAATATTTTTTTATTTTCAAGGTCATTACTCTTATCCTCTTCTTAATTAGACTATCTCATTTTTATTTTTATTTTGGCCTAGAGGAACCCAGCAACCCGCCTGACATGTAACTACTAGTAAACCTCTGGGAGTCTACGGCCTGTCCTCCTCTTCGTAAAACAGGTCGCAAGTAGGGGGATTTGAACTTGGGCCTCTTTAGTTTCAATGATTCAACATACCTCGGATTACCAATTGAGCTGACCCCCTAGGGGGACTAGACTATCTCATTTTGAATTTGCCTCACAGTTCTATTTAATTGTGCAATTTTTGTATCCATCTTTGAATGGGATAGTCCATTTAAAGTTAGAATATTTTTCACATTTAGGGGTAAACATGAATGATACCGCTTCCACCTATTTTCCTTACACATTTAGAATTAGTGTTGGTCATCTTAGTTCTTAACTTTTCAGGGAAGACATCACCCTTTAGACTTTCAGAAAATAACATCATGGTCAACATTTATTTCTAGAACATCTTCTTCCATTTCTCATGCTTTCCTCATGACCTCTTGTAGTATAGCAATATGAGAAAATTAAATTGCATATTTGACAATTGTAGGCATTACATTTTTAGAACGCCCAAATATAATTGGATCATTGGGATGTGGTTCTTGTGCCATTTTTTTAAGGTCTTAAAAAATCAAAGATTGAAATATCTAATTTTAATTTATTTTTCCTAAATGAATTTCTATAAACTGGGTTAAGAGAGTATGGTATCGAATAATTTGAGTGTATCTTCCTATAAAAGTAGTTTATAGATAATTAAAAGATGTGATTGAACCCTTGGGAAAAGAGAGATACCAATCATAAGTAGGTCCAACCAAGGTTTGTAGAAACACCCTGACCATAACATCTTCATGCTATGTTCCATGAATATCACAAATAGCTAGAAACGGATGCATATAATTTTTTAGATTCATGATACCATCACCATTTAATATTCACACCACTCATAGAGGTAGATTTACTAACTAGTGTTGTTCCCCTTCTAAGGACAAATAACTTACTCTATGACTTTGTGTTTGATTCATTAGTCTATAATTATTCTTTTCTTCTCACCTTTCTTCATTATCTACAATTTTGTTTTGTTCGAGGGGGAAGGAAAAAATCCTTCTTCACAGAAGTACTTGTTTTTTTTTTGAAAATCTTCCTTCTCTAACTTCTTGTTAAAGGCACCTCTAATATCTTGGGTTCCTCTAGATTCAAGATTTTTCTTTACAAGAGTTGCATTTCAAGATTTCATGGGAATGGAAGCTCTTGTTGGGTCTAATATTGCCAAGATATTTTAAATTCTTTTAATTTTTTTTATGTCTTTAAAACCAGGTATATCTAATTGAAGACGCTTATTTGGTCTTCCAATCTAATGAGAATATGAGGTTGGACTAGGTCAATATGATTCGTGTACTATAGATAAGATATACAAATTTTCAAACCCCAATGAGTTACCAAAAAAGTTGATATTTTTTCCTGTTAGGGACCAAAGTCAACTTACTAGGGACTTATCTAAGCTCTTTCTACGTTTTATAGAGGTGTTACTCTTTCACACACTTGAATATTCTAATCAACTCAAAATGATAATTTAAACATTCAACATATTCACATGTGAGTGAACCATGTGATTTAAATAAAAGAGAAAAAGGAAAAGTATTATTTCCCCAATGATTCATTTCGTGGTACAAATCCCTTCACATATCTTGAGGAATACACATTTGAAGCAAATACATAAACATAAAATAAAGAAATGGTCCATATGTCATAGAGAGATCTAACATGATTTCATTCATTCAATATCATAAAGAGTATTAGGAGACATTCATGATATCTCAGTACTTATCCAAAAGTCTGTGAATCTAAAAATGTCATGTATGCCCAGAAATAGCTCTCTACATGAGTAAAAAATAATATTACAAACTTTGATAAATTAAATTCAAATAAAGACAATGTCTAAAGTACTCTACAAAGTTTTGGATACTTGAACGTAACTTGAATGCATTCTTCCCTAAGGGACTGGGATGGGGCTCTTATGGACCAATAAATATTATATACTAACATGGAATAAAATAGAAAATGTAGCCAAGGTTCAACTTTATGACACAGGAAATCGCTTCAAATAAAAATGTAAAACTCACAAAATTGTAGAAGGATGATTGGTGGAATGAATAATCTCTGTATGTCGTCGACATCAAATGTTGGAGTATATATTAGGCTTCATATATCTATTAATATAACTTGAGGCAATTATTTGTATTAAAATTTTCATTTAAAGATCTTTCAAGCCACTCTTCAATATACACCTTCATAGGTGGAACAATTATGTCTTGTTTTACCCTTAATGCAAAGATTTCCTCTTCCACTTCTTTTGAATCTAAGCATAATTGTTCGATGGTTGATAGTTGGTCTTTATTCTCGTGACCAAATGTAACTAACCAATTTTTTATTCCTTCCTCCCATAAGTCTATTAAATTGTCAAACTCATTTCCCCATGATGTCTTAATGACTTTTGAAACTTCTTGTAACATATATTTTAGAATTAAAATGGGGTCTCTAATCATGACTCAGTGTTGAAGACATTGGAAAACTTTAATAGTTTTAAATAAACCATTAGTCATTTGGTCATTAATTTTGTACACTTGATTTTAGTAGACCATCCCGCTTTGATTTGTTTTATTTTCTCCCTACTTGGAAGCCCTTGTTGGGTTCTCTAGAAGTCACCAAGGGTAATAATTTAGTAATAATAGTGAGTGACTCTGATAAGGCTATATCAGAACATTATTCCCAGGCTTAGGAGCAACTAAGTATTGGCAAGAAGAAATTAATTGTAATATGCGAGTTAAGCAAGGTTATTCCCTGCCCCTACCATTTTTGGCATATACATTGACAAGTTAGAGGGTTTCTTGGAAAAGCTAGGTGTGTTGTCATAGCCATAGCTAGAATCATTCACCATCCTTCCTTTTTATGCCAATGATATAGTTCTTATGACAAGAAGTCACTATGATCTCTACATGCAAGATTTTATCAAGGACTTTTTCCTTGTATGGGTATCACTATTAACACTGACAAAGCAAAGGTTATGATAATGAAATGCAAAAAAATTACTTACACTAATATGACGATATTAACTCGGAGAAGATGATTTCATTCAAAGATCTTAGGATCAATTTTTATTACATCATCACTTGAAACTATAACATAAAGAATAGGATAAATGGAGCGTGGAAAGGTTATTATGGGCTTCAAAACAATTAAAAATTAATGGACCTTTGGCTCTGGGATAAGAAGAAACCCCTTTTGAGACTCATGTCACTCTTGTTACATTATATGGTTTTGAAGTTCGGGGTGACAACATCTTTGGAGAACTGTATTTAATGTGCAAGAACAAAATAAACAACATGAAAGACAAAAGGCTTCCTAAGGCTGCTTTAAAGTCTAGTCAAAATCATTTGTGATTCAAGCGAGAATGGAAAAAAGATGCCAAGCCTCTGTTAGAACATTATGGTGTCAAGGAAGAGGTCATTTTGTAAAACAACAATTATATATATTCGCATGTGAGTGATCCAAGTGATTTAAATAAAAGAGAAAAAGGAAAAATATTATTTCACTGATGATTCATTATGTGGTATAAATCCCTTCACGTATCTTGAGGAAGACACATTTGAAGCAAATACATAAACATAAAATAAAGAAATGGTCCATGTATCATAGAGAGCTCTAAAATGATTTCATTCATTCAATATCATAAAAAGTCATAGGATAAAATTCATGATATCTCAATGCTTAACCAAATGTTTGTGAATCTAAAAATATCATGTATGCCCAGAAATAGCTCTCTACAAGAGTAAAAAATAATATTACAAACTTTGATAAATTAAATTCAAATAAAGCAGATGTCTAAGTACTCTAAAAAGTTCGGGATACTTAAAAGTAACTTGAATGTGTTTGCCCCTAAGGGACTAGGATGGGGCTCTTATGGACTAATAAATATTATATACTAACATGGAATAAAATAAGAAAATGTGGCGAGGGGTCGACTTTAGGATATGGGAAATTGCTTCAAATAAAAATATAAAACTCACAAAATTGCATAAATATATCTAGTGGAATGAATCATCTCTCTATGTTGTTGACATCAAATGTTGGAGTATATATTAGGCTTCATATATCTATTAATATAACTGGAGGCAGTTATTCATATTAACATTTTCATTTAAAGATCTTTCAAGCCATTCTTCAATATACTCCTTCATAGGTGGAAAATTATGTCTTGTTTTACCCTTAATGCAAATATTTCCTCTTCCATTTCTTTCGAATCTAAGCATAATTGTTTGATGGTTGATAGTTGGTCTTTATTCTCGTGAACAAATGTAACTAACCAATTTTTGATTCCTTCCTCCCATAAGACTATTAAATTTTTGAATTCAACCTTTTATGATCCATGTTTTGTAAAAGAAAATATTTCTGTAAAAATCACAATGGAATTTTTGTTTCTATGCGTTTTGAACCATCTAGTGTGGTTCATCGTGAGGACTAATATGGAAAGTTTGATCTGCGCAAGAGAATAAATAGTGAAGGCGATGCACAGAAAATCAAGTCAAACAACAAAAATAAAACGATCATAAAGAATACACTAGAAATTAAATAACATTCAATAATACATTAATAATAAATAATCATTTATAATAATATAAAGAATGAAAATAAAAATGGAATTAATAAAAATATAATGCCTAAATCAAGTTAAACAAAACACTACATGTTACAGAGTAAAACACACACACACACACACACACACATATATATATATAACAATAAAAATTAATTAAAAAACAAGAAACGCTCAAGACTTTTAAAAAACTTGAAAAATAAAGATCCAAAATAATAAATAAATGAAATTAAGAATATATAAAATAATAATAATAATAATAATTTAAAATAGAAAATGATCATTAAAATAAAAATCAAACCCAATAGAAAAGAGAAAATATATAGTAAATAATCCAAGTTAAGAGTAAAATATTGTTAATTTTTCAGATTGTTCTATGTTGCATCAATTACTTTAGCCCAATTCAATACTTCAATTAGCCATCTTTCCAAATACAATTATTCTTTCCATTCATCAACAGTAATTGAAGATAGAACAACAAATGCAATGAAAAAGGAGACAATCAACACACCAACATGAGACATCGGATTTGGTCAAGGACGAGGGAAAAACCCCACTAGGGGGAAAACCCTTTTAAAGATATTCTTCTATTAGATTGTAATAAAATGTTCAGCAAAGAGTACAATGAGCTTGACACAATATCATTCAATATCCCAATTACATTCATAAATATGATTACAACATCAAGATATCTCAGAGACAACTTTTCCTGTCTGCGGTCAATTGTGGTCAATGGTCAAAACTTATTAAAACTTCTTGGTCACATGGATGAGGAGTTGTGTGTGAGACTGAAGGTTTATATTCGCTCCCTTGAGCCTATGATACCGGTAACTATGGTTGAATCTACCTTGTGGCAAGCTAGCGACTCTAACTAAAAACCCTAAAATAGATGCAAGCCTCAGACCCTGTAATTTCATACCTTTGTGAACTTATTTTGTCGTCCCAACCTCAGACCTGTGTGAATCAATCAATGAAGAATAGAAGAAGAAGATTCTTAGTGATGTCCAAAAGAGATTGAGTTCACTTGTATTAAACTTCCATGGGTGTCCAATTAGCTTTGGGGCCGACCTTGTCCAAATGTGCATATGTGGGCTTTCCTTCATAAGTACACTTTCCATTATCCGATTTGAGTGATAATTAGGTCAATTTTGGTCCTCTCGAAAAGAGGAATTCAAAGAAATCATAATATCCATAAAATGAGTTTTCTAAAGTGGAATTTGGTCGTATTTTCATAATTTAACACTCCCACTCAACCAGGGAGAATTCCACCTGTCAATATCTAATCATCGAACATCTTGTCATGTATATCCTGTCAACATATCATGTCCCATCTCTGCTCAACTATATCTACTGAAATATTCTCGAATCTAAAGAGGAATAATCGGGGAGAATTAGCTTCCACCGTCTATAACTTCGGAGAGCACATCTCAACCCGGAATATCATGGGGGAGCTAAAAATCTACAACCCCATATATAGAAATAGGTGATATAGGGGAGCACATTTCAACCCATCCTATTGCTCACTCGATCTTCCCAACAATGACCCTCAAGAGTCATGTGGTAGAAGACCTGCATCATAATCAGCATGGGTTGTACAACCCCAATTACACTCTCAACTCCTTGGCCAGACGAGGAGCGGTAATCCCAACAAGCTAAGCTTGTGGGTATGATTCTAACTGGGGTATAATATGACAATATCAAGATAGGGGAGTAACATCTACTACCCTATTGTCTAGAGATCCCTCAACCCAGGAGCCCTCTATCTTAATTCCTCACCTTTGGAGCTCAGACAAGGGGGAAGAGCTAGCTCAGTGTTTTCGATCAGTGATGCCCCTTGCTAAGAGGGGTCACATCCATCATTCCAAGCTACTCTCTGAAGACCAAGAACTTCCCTTTCGAAAAAGCCTTGGTGAGAATATCTACAATCTACTCATCTGTTGATATGTGATGGAGTCAAATGACTCCTCCTTGCATCATGTCTCGAATGGAGTGATATCGAATCTCTATGTGCTTAGACTTGTCATGAAATATGGGATTATCTGTCAGACAGATCCCACTTTTGTTGTCGCAATATATCACTGTAGCATCTAGAACTTGCTCAAATAGCTCTCCTCTTTGTAAGTAGCCATGCTAGTGGCAATATACTCTGCCTCGATGATACTCAATGCTATGGACTTCTACTTCCTGCTCATCCATGATATCATGGCAGATCTAAGGCTGAAACAACATCCATATGTACTCTTCCTATCGACAAAGTTTTATGCCCAGCAGCATCAGTGTGTCCATGAAGTCAAATATCTCCAGCAGAATAACTCAGACCAAGTGTGATAGTCCCATGCAAATATCTCAAAATATGTTTTGCAGCAATCCAGTGTGCATGGAGAGGCTCAATCATGAATTGAATCAATGTATTCACTGCATAGCATATGTCACGATGGGTGTTCACTAGGAACATCAGAGCCCCAATCAATTGTCTATACTTGGTTGGATTCACCAAATCGGGTCCTGCAGGTTCTCCACATAACTTCTTGAAGTTCATTTCCATTGGTGTGGGTAGTGACTTACATTCTATCATTCCAAATATTTCCAACAACTTCACAATATATTTTCCTTGTGAAAGGAAAATCTCGCCTGACTTTTTCCACACCTCAAGGCCTAGACAATAATGCATGAGTCTAAGGTCATTCATCTTGAATTCAGAGGCTAGCTCCCTCTTACACTCAATAATCAGGGGTTCACTACCTATCGAGAATAAATCGTCAACATATAAAACCAAAATCAACGACATACCTTGGACTACCTTGAAGTAGATGTTTGGATTGGCATTACTTTTTTTGAATCCCAGCTTTACCAAATAACTGTCTATGTGTGTGTACCATGCCCTGGGGGCTTGTCTCAAACCATACAATGGCTTCTTAAATCTACATACATTTTTCCTTCGGTCCTCTACTTCAAATCCTTGTGGCTTCTCAACATATACTTCTTCCTGTAACATACCATGGAGGAATGTTGTCTTTACATCCATCTAATGAAGAGTCCATCCTTGACTTGTGGTAAGGGAAAATATCGAACGAATGGTTGTATATCAAGCCACATGTGAAAATATATCATCATATTCTTCTCCCTATTTTTGGGAGAATCCTCGAGCCACGAACCTTGCCTTGTATTTCTCAATGCTACCATCAAGTCCATGCTTGATCTTGAATAGCCACTTCGAAGTCACCACAGATTTTCCCTTCGATCTCGGCACAACATCCCATGCATAATTTTCATAATCGATTCATATTCTTAAGCCATAGAATATTTCCAAACTTGTTCTTTTATGACTTCTTCGAAAGTGGGAGGTTTGACTTGAATCATAGTGCTCATGGCTACAACATATCCCTGATACCTACATGGATTCTTCCTTTCTCTAAATGATCTTCAAACGAGAGGTCGTCTCTCATCATCCTGTAATGTGTCTCGAAGCCAAAGTGGCCTCTTCCTAGTGGGAGGATCACATGGAGGAGGATCTAAGGGATCCATGGACTCCATGGGATCATCAACAATATTTGTCTCAGATTCGGGCACAGAAGGACCATCCAAAATATCCATATCATCATTCTTCTCAGGAGGAGGAAGCAGAGGAAGGTCCCTTGCTTTTCCAAGGGTAACATCTTCATTGAATATTACATCCCTACTAATCTCAACCTTCCTTTGACTAGGAATATATATTCTAAATGCATTAGAATTTTCAAAATATCCAACAAACGTACCTTTTTTACCTGTGGATTCCAACTTGTTTATTTTGTCCTTTGGCACATGAAATTATAAGGGGAAGTCAAAGATACGAAGATGGCTAACATCGAATTTGGTACCAGTGAAAACTTCTTTGGGGGTCTTGTTGTCTGATGCTTGATGAGGCACCCTGTTTTGAACATATACGACAACATTTGATGCTTCTCCCCAAAGGAACTTTGACAACTTTTGATCATGGAGCATGGCACAAGCGGCTTCTACAATAGACTTATTATTCCTTTTCACTACTCCATTTTGTTCTGGAGTATAGGACACAATAGTTTCCTTCTTGATACCTTCCTTATTGCAAAAATAAATGAATTCATTCGAAGTGTACTCTCAATCATTGACAGACTTGAATATCTTAATTTTCTTCTCTGATTGATTTTCAATCAAAGCTTTGAACTCCTTGAACATTTCGAAGGCTTCATCCTTGTGCTTCAAATAATATATCCACATATTACTCTAAAATTCATCAATGAAGGTGATATAATAGAGATGACCACCAAGAGAGTGTATAGGCAATGGACCGCCCAAGTCTGAATGAATGAGATGGAGGATGTCATTTGACTTATTCTCACTGGAGGGGAATGGTCCCCTTGTCTCCTTCCCACAAGCACATCCTAGACAGACTCCAACATGTTGGGCTTGAACCTTGGGAATCCTTGAGACCAATTTCTCCAATTTCGGAAGAGCATCATAATGTAGATGGGCCAATCTTCCGTGCCATAGCTCACTCAGATGATTAGTATCATGGACCAATGTTAGAAGTGGTCTTCCAGTAACCCTGTAGAGTCCTTCATATTTTGATCCTAATGTGAATTCATCTCTCATAGGTTATCCAACAGGCCAAGTAAGAACCTTTCTCCAGATGAAGGCAACCCTCATCCCTTTGTCTTCCAAAGAAAATATTGATACCAAATTCTCCTTTAACCCTAGAACATACATCACATCGTGGAGAAAAATAAATTCTCCTAAATTGAAATGAAATTTGATGGACCCAAAAAATTTAACAGGATGAGTGGAGTTGTCTCCAAGAATTATTTTCAAATTTGAATTCCTCTCTACCAAATTATAGAGAACTTCCTTATAACCAGAGAAGTGATGAGTGGCCCCACTATCAACCAACTAACTATCCCACGAATATGAAGGCGAGGAACTAGTAAGAGCGGAAATAAGAATATATTCAAATTGTTTTCCAACATTACTTTCATACCTAGAGTATCTTGACTTCTTTTGAGGACGGCGATGTTCTTCATGGTCACTTGGAGAATTTATTCTTCTTCTTTCATCTCTTTCAGTATGATCATTCCTTCGATCATTTCTTCTTCTTCGATAATCAAACCTATTGTTGCTTCTAGTGTTGTAGTGTGGACCATTATTCTTCTCAGGGCAATCTCAAGCATAATGACCCTTATTGTGACAATTGTAGCATTCAATGTGAGATGATGTTCTACCATTCCTTCTTTTTGGACCTTGAGGTGGAGGCTTTCTTGATGGACCGTCTTTTCCTTTCTTCTTCTTATTTTGTGTGACGAATGTAGTGCGTTCTCCTTATTCATGCTTTTGAATCCTTCTGTAAGGACCTGAATCCTATTATTAGAGCCTTTATTTCGTTATACACTAACATATCTATTTTTTTTGTTAATTTATAAATAATAAAAGGAGCTTGCTGACCTCTTCACATAGCTTTAAACATTTAACATCTAATCATTTTATCATAAGCAACATAATTTAAGGTGAGCATTCCATTGATATCAACTTAACAAGAGTAGTCCATGGAAAAATACCTGTTCCGGCGGTTGATGATGATACCTTTGTCTTATAGCTCCAGCCGAACGCTCCTTCTGGTCGACCCAACCGGATTTACCTCCCAGCCAACTAGAAAATAAATTCCTAGCCCAGGAAACCTCCACAGGTTCCCTAGCCCTCCGTGCCCAAGTCCAACCAGATATAGTGTGTCCTCAAGAAGAATGTGCAAAACTAGAAAATGATACTTTCCTCCTCTCAAACCCAAGAAACCTCCACAGGTTTCCAAGGTCTCCCAAAAATCATAACAAGGCCAAACAATCACAACCAACCCCCACAATCCTAAGCAAGACTCCCACTCCCCTCTTCTTCCTTCCCCCTTCCCTTTTATACCCTCTTTCCTCAACCACCTCTCATTAATGTCATTAACTCTCACCCATCCTTGGTTGACTTCTCTTCCAAGCTAGAGTACATTTGGAATTGTGATATGAATTTAAAATTGAGAATTTAATGGGGAAGGATCATGTCTTCTCCCAAGTAATCTAAAAAGTACATTTGGGAATGTGAAGTGTAATTACATGGGGAGGACCATGTCTCCTCCTTAGTAAATGTGAGGGTACATTGGGGAATGTGAAATGATTAAATATATATTGATGATAAGATGGAGAGGACTTTGTCTTCTCCTTAGTAAATGTGAGGGTACATTGGGGAATGTGAAATGAATAAATATATATATTGATAATAAGATGGAGAGGACTATGTCTTCTCCCAATTAAATGTGAGGGTACATTGGGGAATGTGAAATGTGCTTACATGGAGAGGACCATGTCTTCTCCTTAGTAAATGTGAAGGTACATTGGGGTGTGTGAATGAATATATATATATTTTGAATTAATGGAAGGAGACCATATCCTACACAATATTCAAATTGAGAAGGTAAGTGGGGAATTTGAATAATGGAAATCATAAATTTATTTTAGACCAATATTTCTCAATATTTTTCAGATAATGTAAATATTAACACAATTTGTAGGATAAGATTTAAGTGGGGCATTACATACACCCCTCCTTCAGAAAACTTCGTCCCGAAGTTAGAATGAAAAGATGCAAGGAGTTTGAAAGCATAGCAAACCAGAAAGAGTTATAGCATTAAAATTCGATGAGTCAGATAATGACATTACTTCCCATCAAGAGTCTCCAACTGATCTATAGCTTCCTATCCACCCTGGCCTACTTCCGTTCCCACCCTATCCATCCTCTGCTGCTCTATCAATGGCAACGGCCATACTAACCACTGATAAAACCGACATGGTGGAAGCGTCGAATACCTCGACTGAACTTTCCCCAGCAGGCATCTGGCAATCGTCATCACACGTCTAGGGGGAGCGTTCAGCTGTCCTCCCCACGATTCCAGGTTTCGGAGGATACACGGTGGGAAACACCTCCACCCCTCCTTTAGAGCACGAACCACACTACAGAGCTGGTTGGACTTGTCATCGAATAATCCAGTCAGGTCGTCTTGCCACCTGTCATTTGCATTTTACTCATGTCATAAGAGTGCATATCAAGTAGATACCAAATAGAACAATGTACATCGTACCTTTCCTCATTGGTCATATCGACCTTCCCCAATGGAATAGTAGATCTTGGTTATCATATGGTTCTTTCCAACCTGTAGTTTAGTTCTCATCCATGCATATATACAACCACAAAATAGATATAGATACATGATCTTAAACATCATGTTTATTAAGCCCAGTGTCCACTTGTCAATTTTTGTTGTTCATACTGGAACTAAATCTTACATCAGATAAATCATAATTTCACTAAGTCATCGATTAGATAAATCATATCTATATAAGACTATATGATGCAATAATAACTTTGACAAGTCATGCACTAGATAAATTGTAACCAAGTAAGTCATACATTTGGTTATACATCCAACATTTCCATCATCAATACCAAATCCATCAATTGATTTTCAAGTGTCCAATCAAATGTATATAATGTTCATAAATAACAACAGGGAACTGCACAATAGAACCTTAACATATGTGGCTATCTATGTTAAAATGGGCATCATAAACGCTCATGTGTCATCCTCGTGGAACCCCTCAATAACAATTTAGAGTTTGAAACAGATTCAACTGTCCATCATGGAAAATAGAATTTGAACCCGTATATGCTATAAGGTGGTACCAAAACCAAAATAATGGCAAGCAACGGATTCGTGCACTATCACTTTCCACTAGAAGGTGCTAGTATAAGTTTCATGCATATAATTTCTTTAAATCCTTAGTGAATAGATAAGTCCCAATCTTCCAAACCCATTTAATTAATCTTGAAAATAAAATAAAAACTCCAAACTTCAGAACTGTTTCCAACATGATTTTCATACTTTATTTTTTTGTAAATTGAGAGGAATGTCCTGTAAATGTCAAAAGGTTCAAATTTATTATATATTTAATCATTGTTTACTAGTACTAAAACAATCTTGTGATATATATTGCAGCTCAGACAATTGAAAAATAATTAAATGAACGGAATAATTTCCGTTTCCCTGTTGCTATTAGTATTTCCTCTAAATGGCACCGCATTTCTAAAGATGCCTACTCCTTTCATAAGTGGCCAGTGACCACAAGTTGCGAAGAAAGTTGAGGGTCTTTTTATCCAAAACTAGCAACACATTACTTTTCACGATATTTTTATTCAACACTAGAATAAGGGTAAAAGTGTATCCTAATATTTTCACTAGAAAATTCTACCCCACTAGACCATCTTTGTAAGGTCTCCATCTGTTATGCACCATGCAATAATTGCTGGCATTAGCTTGCTATTCAACTTCCTAAATCTTTCCAAGATAACCCCTCCATACTTGGTTCGAGATATAAAGATACTTTCATTTGTTTGTTCGATTTTAATACAAAAAAAATATCTCAATAAGCCCATTTTTGTTATTACAAATTCTTTCTCGACTGCTAATCTAGATTCTTCTATGGATAGATTATTTCTTGTAAAAATAAAATCATCTACATACAAGCAAATAATTATAATTTCTCCTTCATTGCTAACTTTGATAATTTCACCTTCATTGCTAACTTTGATGTAAACTGTTTGGCTTCCTGCTACTTTTACTAAAACCATTGCTCAATAGTTACGGGTCAATGCAGCTATACCAAGCATTTGGCAACTGCTTGAACCCACACAATGCTTTTCTTAACTTATACGTCATTGGGAAAAGTTTATTTTACATCCATTTGATGGACTTATCATTTGTATTGAGCTACTATTGCCATGACAACTATAACAGTTTCCATTCTTTGTATAAGAGCAAAGGTTTGATTATATTCTCTTCCATATTGTCGTTTGCACCCTTGACTACAAGTTGTGCTTTGTGCCTTTCAATTATGCATTATACATCATTCCTGGGTTTATAAACTCACCTCACACTAATAACTCCTTTTTCTGCTAGAAGATTTACTATCCCTCACGTCTCATTTTCCTCAATTGTTTGGATTTCTTCATCCATGTCACCACACCATTTTCTTTCTTTTACTACATTCTCAAAATAAATAGAATCAGATTAAAAAAAAATATAGCAAAACTCACGAAGTCATTATCATCATCTTCACACTTGGATATCTCATATATTTCTTACAAGTAGAAAAGAGTCTTCATCTTGATGCACCAGATACCATTTTCCCATCAAGCTATGGTACACTACTAGCCATCTCAAAACTGCAAAATAAACACCAAAAAGCCTCCAAATCTTCTTCTCCATTCATACCTTTTACTTCTCTTTTGCATATAACGATGAATAATCTTCTTCTCTATTCATACCTTTTACTTCTCTTTTACATATATAGATAAAACAGCTCTGCGAGTTTAGAAACTAACTTTCACAATTCTAATTTAATTGTCAATAAAGTTTCAGGATCCATAGTTTGAGTAAATGAAAAATGTTACGCTGGTAATGATAAAAAGAAAGAATATATTCATAAACCCAACACTTCAATTATCATCGAAATTTAGAAAAAGAACTAGGAGAAATAAAACACAACCATCTAAAATTTCCTAAATAATGGATCAGTATATAAATCATGGTTGAGGCCTCCCTGAGTTGTTAGATTCGAAGGCTGATATCGATACTCGAATTGGTCGTTGAGACATGCGAGGCGCAGGGAATCTCAATCGCCAGACTATCAATTTCCCATTCCAGTTATATATCGATATATTCATTTTCCGATCCATTACCATTACCAACCCACTGCTATTAACTGCTACTGAATCCAATAATGGAATGCTGCATTTTGCCAAACGTTTTTTGTTTTGTTTTTTTTTTTTCTTCTGTATGAAGAAGTTTTTCCTTTGCCTCTGGATCAAACTAGTGACAGGCCTCAGATTCCGAAGACAGATTAACCACGCCCAATAAACCAAAGGTTCCGATGGGCTTTAAAAGTAAGCAAACAATAACATAAATTCCAAACAGCATGCCAGGAGGTGAAGATCTTGAACTTCTCTGTCCATGACTAATCAGGAAAATATTGTAAAAATGATACATACACGCAGTAGAACAATGGGATATGTATATGCTCAAACGAGAGCTGTGTCAACAAAACTGTTTGTATTACCCAAAAGTTAAAGTCATTCTCCTAGACCTATTAATATTTGAATTTAAAGCTATCTGAGAACCAAACTCATGCAACTATATATGTAACTGAAAGAGAAACAGATAATGGCATAGCACCTGCATTTGCTTGCGATCGAAGCGAGGCCACCTGTGCTGAATCCATCACATCAAACCATAACAAGCTCCTTGAAATATAGGAAGGAATTTGCAAGCAATGTGAGATCATAATCTGTGATAGTCATCCTCTTCAAGTACAGCCTCTCAAGTAATGGATAAGCAGTTGCCATGGCCGATACCCATGGAGTGAGATGGGCCCTCCAATTTGGTGGCACCAAATTAAAATCTGCAAATCTGGGCTTCCCCTTGAGTGACACAGACTTGATCTTGGGAAACCTTTTTATCATAATCTGTGGGGAGACAGCATAACAGTTGCCAATGAACACCTGCTGGCGCGTCCACGCCTCAACCCTGTGCCAGGCCTTGCATACCAAGGAAACAGAATTTATGTCCTTCTGGGAGGACAGGAAAACCAAAACATGTTCCAAAACTCCGTCTGGGAATGAAGAAGACTGAAACTCAGGGCCTGTGTCCTAAAAATGTTGTCATAAATTTCTGGTGGATGAGAATTTTAGATCTTGATTGGATGTAGTGTGTCACATCTGTTTTATTGGGAGTTTCTCCTTATGCGTTTTATGAGGGGGGCACTAAAATTGAAAACACATTTTAGATGGTTTAACTGTGTATTCGGCCTTAAGCAGGCTAGTCAAAATTGTCAACTGCTAGATTCAAGATTCCTATTGTTGTTGTTGTTTTTTTTTTTTTTTTCTCATAGGAAGCTTTATGAATGACTTTCGCTTTTATTTGGCCCACAGACGTGGCCTCGTGCATTGCTACAAGCTGTTGATCGGGACTGAACAGTTCACATTGCCCATTTTTAGGCTACAATAATCTGACAAGCTTGGACTTGTACCAAAGCTTTTGTGATGGGAAAGAATTGGCTTCCTAAACACCCATGGAAGATTTTTAACTCTGTCATCCGCAAAGGGTCAGGCTTGAGTTCAATTCTTTTCATGATTTCGATGGGTGAATTGGCTAGAACTTGTTGCCCATTTGGCTTTTCATAACCCACAAATTGAAGTCCAAACCCCTTGAGAGAATTCTGTCATATCTGGCCTCTTGTTCTTTGCAATTTGATGTCCAGACACTGTCAGACCTTCTAGTTATGAAGCCCTAACTGATTTATCTATATGGTTACCCTTTTTGAGCAATAGGTTCAGAGGTTTTAAACTTTGTAGTTATGATATCATAGTTGGAAAATTGAGAATAACTTACACAGATATTGTCAGGTTTGGCAATAAAATTGAGAAAAATGGCGAAAGAAGTTTAAATCGATCTTCTTTTGATTTGCCCTAAAAACTGAAATTCTTCTCTTTCATTCGAAGGTTTTTGCTCTTAAAGTAATTTTCTATGCCATCACAGTTGCCTATTGAATTGTACAAGCTATGTTTCATCAACCCCAACGCTTTCAATATATAAGATCTGCCATGACTGAAATTACATGATCCATCTTAATCCCTATTCTATTAATCACCAAAAGGGATAAAAAAAAATAGGTCTACACCTGTTGATGCTGGAAAGATGGGGATGGAGATGGATCTATGCTAGTTTTCTTTTCTTATGGTTATATGATAGCAATTAACAAATCACGATTTTCTCTTTTAGACATTGATCTCAACTTTTTATTTATTTTTAGTTTATCAGTGTTATCCATGGATGTGACACATCATACATCTTCCACCTGGGCTGTAGAGTGTACCTCAGTTCTCTCAGTGCAAAAGCTAACTTTTCACTTCAATTTGAAGAAATCCACCAGATAGATTTTGATGTTTCTCTTAAGGCATGTGTAAGGGAATTTGTGGATGTCCCTGTAACCAGAGAGAAATTTCCAACAATCAATGAAATGTAATGGAGGATCTGAACCTCCTTCTCTTTAAAATAGAGGGTGTTACCATTGGACTACAATCTTGTAAATGTTTACGTTCCTATAAAAAAACAAGTTACCAGGCCCTAGTGATTAAGAACTGTTATCAAGCTACAGTTGGGGTTTGTCATCATGAAGAGGATCTCTTTATAATTCAGTGAATGACAAGCCTTCAGAAAAACACCAAACCAAAACCAACAATTTCTTTAAGTATGCGTCACTGGCATCTTCCATCTGTTTATTTATAGCTGTGTTAGAAGAACAGAACATGTAGAAAATCTCAAAGCTTGTACAGTTAATATACTCAGGAACGGTGTTTGACAAATGCGCCCAAACCTGCTCCATTGTTTGTTTCTTTTGTGTGCCACAATCAAAGATGTGCCATGCTGTAAAATCAACTACAGAAATTCAAATTGGCAGAGCCAATACTTTAAAGTGTAGATACCTTAATGAATAATCATAAATCTGGTATTAGACAGGGATGGCTTCCGAGAGCAGGGGATGTGTTTTCCGTGTTCCCAAAAAAAGTACTTCAAGGAAATGGTTTCCATGTCTGATTTGGGAATGCAAAGGGATACAATGGGGAACATCTCCTAAAAAGACTGATGCTTCCATGCTCCCTTTTTACCAAAGTTTACTGTTTACAGGAAAAAAAAAAAAAAGAAAAAAAAAAAATAAAGTGAATGTAAACTTAATGTACAGTTAGATGGACTTGATGAAGCACAATTTGGATTGGTTGGTGTGCCACTGAGCATTCCCATAGTTGGTCTTTATTCTCTTCTGCAGTCGCTGACTGTTGAGAATCGCAAACTAGTGGTGCATTGCCCTGATCAATGGTTCTTTTGGCATGTTCTTGCATGAGTAATCTTAAGACTTGGATCTTGAGTTTTGTAAATACAATGAGAACTATAATGGTGATAGATATTTTGTGAATTGTGATTACTATGTTATGTTACATCATAACACGGTTACAATTATTTACTTTTTATATATTTTAATTTCAAATTCTTAACATTTTAATCAGAGACACCTACATTGGGTAGAATTTGGGGGTTCCTTTCACATTTCTCTCAGATGTATTTCCCTGCTCTTGGTGGAACAATGCATAAATCTCTATAAGTAAGTTGCATTAACATGAGTGGTATGCTCATATTTATTAAACCAACCTGATCTATTAAACACTAGATTTTCTAGGTACAAACCTCTCACTGCTAAAAAGATTTGGAGTTAAGATAGATCAATTTTATCTTCTTCTTTTTTAAGAGTAACTCTTTCTTTTTACGTAACAAATAATAAACCTCAATTTTTCATTGACAAAGAGTAAAGTGAACTCACTCTAATTTCCACTACCAGGAAACCTATCAAGTACCAAGCCGAGTACCGAATTAGACTACAATAAAGTACCCAGTAGAATAAACACAATTCAGAAGCAGAGTTCCACATGTTGAAAATTTCTGGAATGGCTACTCAAGCACAAAATAGAATAGAGTATGAACAGAATTTTCTGGGCTGGAAATTTCTCATATTCTAGCGCATTGATGACGATATCCTGTGATAATGATATAAGTCTGACTGGTGATATCCTTATAATTGTTCTGTTCCTTGACTTTTTACTCAGAATCAACAATCCCTGTCAAGTATATATATAGCCCAACTATTGCAAGGCTGAATTAATGTTCCTGGATGATTGGATACTTTCCCACCAGCCTGTATATGTCAATGCCTTGCTATATCTATAAACTTGATTATGATAGTCCATGAAGAACTACACCAGGCTGAAAGCTAATGCAATTCACACATCCTACACTGCCTTTTCATTTACCAATATGATAGACTACACAGACATGCTATAAATGATGAGGCTTCAATGATTTGTACATGGGTGCTAAACTTTTGTTAACATGCTTGAGCTATATCATCTCTTCAAATTGAATTCACTTTTGAGGACCAAATTCCCAAATCAGACGTACTGATGTTACTGATGCCTCAAGAATATGACAGATTTGAATCTAGATCATCCACAAGGATCAATTCTAGTTTGAGATGATTGTTGAAGAAGATGATGTAATTAGATCACTGATAAATACGCAAACTTTCATGACAGTCTTCAACAAGAAATAAATACTTCAAGCCAGCCTGAAGAATGAGATCGAAACATTTAGCTATAACTGCTTGGTTCTTTATCTAGCATAGGTCGGCTCAATTCCCCTTGATAGACATAGATCTATACTTAGTGAATTGAAATTCTAGACATCACCTAAAGGAGAGTGTTGTGGTTGTAATTTGACCACTGCAATTAAAATTAGAATCTTCGTTGTTATGCAATAAGGCTGAGACATTGCAATGTGGCTCATATTGAAACCTTAAAATCGTGAAGAGAATGGAAATAGTAATCATCATTCCTTGCCATTGTCAAAATTATTGGTCTACAACTTCTGAAGAAACCTAAGGCCGAGAATAGATCTTACTATTACAATTTGTGCTGTTAAATTCAAAAATTATGAGGACATACCTTAATCACAAGGCCGCAATATTTACTATCTTCTTTGCAGGGATAAGACATCCCTTAGATCTCTTTAAGAAAGGGTCAAATGTCCTGAAAATGTTTCTCCTCCACAGGTCTTCAAAACATATAAATAAGGATGTATTATTTTAGAGTATGACGCCCTAATGAGGACCGAGCCTAATTTTCTTTCACCAAAAAAAAATTCAGAACAAAACCAACCTTCTTCACTGTCACTTATCTGATTTTCAATGAATCTTTAGGGTTGAAGAGATACTCCCGTGCACGCACACAATCAAATGATATTCGCAAAGAAAAGATTGATGGGAGGCCAGCAATAAATAAAGAGACTAACGTATTTAACTCTTAACCAAGAAATGCCGAAGTCTCATAATGAAATGACTTGAATATGGATGTCCTCTCTGAAGGCCTGATTCAGTTCTTGTTTGAGTAGCAGGAGATGGTCTGGTGCGCAGCATACAGAACCCTAAGATCGGACTTGGCACTGATAAACAATCTCTCACAACTTGCACTTGCCCCTGGTTAATGTATATGGAAGGGTTGGTTCAATCTTGGTCCCCTTGTTAGCTAGCTAGCAATAAATTTCCTGTTACTTTATTTACTTTATTTTTATTTTAGGTATAGTCACATGCCCTATTGAGCCTAGTGGATCCAAAAAAATTTTGGCATGTGAGTGAGCTTATTTGTTAAGAATATGAGTTTCATCTTGAGAGGTCACAGTTAGTGTCATTCTAAGAGGTCACGGTTTAAATTCAAAAGACAGAGTAGGTAAATCTCCATAAATTTAGCAATCAAATTATTAAATCAAAATCCATCATCCCATAAATAAATAAAAATTATACACCAATTTATATCGAGCTTAACCATAAGTTAATATTAAACTATTATATATATATATATATAACCAACTTGTTTTTCCCCGTTTACCATACTGTGCGCACTTGACTTTCACATATATATATAAATGAAGATCTCATAGTTCCTTCCCAACTCCCGGGGAGGTTTTGGTCATACAAGTTGTGGGTATAACTGAATTCCGAGCTACATTGATGTTGCCAACGGTTAGGACTCTAGGACTTTCGGCCCAAATTCCCACCTAGGCATGGAATATTCTCACCAATTACCTACAGGGTTATGCTCCCGCAACAGTGAGAATTCGTGAGAATTCTCTGATAAAAATAGTGTATTTTAAATATCGAAGCTATGTCGTCATTAACGGAACAGACAACTGGCAAATTGATGAAAACCTTGTTCGCAAACTGTTTGACGAAACAAATGAACGACGTTTTAGCTAGCAGAGGGGTTTCAAATATTCGCAGGAGAAAACCATGCAAAACAATGCAAGGGACCCTTCATTAAGAGTTCAGACACATAACTAGGCGGAGGAAAGAAACTTACAAGGATTTCCTTGGCAACGACGTAATGTTGGGCTAACGTGGCATGGTCTAACAGAAGGGTTTCAAGCATTGTCTTTTGAAAAATAGAGAGAATACATATGGGTTTCGCCTAAGAAGTATTGTAGCATATAATATGCTGATCCCCTGCTGTGTATCGATCCCAGTTAATTAGGACTCGACTCCATTCCCGATTTACAAATATAGAGCTTCAACATGACCTGCTGCAAAGACCCTCTTCCATGTGCCCATTTTTTCTGACCCATCATGACCATAACATTCACAGAAAAAAAGTATCACTAACCTCAACCAATCACCAATGGCAGGCTCTTTTACGGGACTCGAACCCTCGCCTTGCACGCTGCAACCTAAGATTTCCCCCTTTTATCACACGGACTTCGTTTTTACACCAGCTGTAACCCAGGAGCTGCGCGAAACATTAAAAAAAATGCAGGAAGCCCTAAAAATCCTGCTTTAAGTGCCGAAATCCAAACCCTGGGCCTGGATCTGATAAATATATAACCTGTTTCTCCGGGTTTAAAATGACTGAAGCCCTTGGCCGGCCGTATAAAAATCACCGACTTCTGCTTCGAACAAAAGAGAATATCTCCCGATCCTGAACCGTCCACGCAAATAGCGCTGAGATTGAACAAAATTTGACCCAAATCTCACGATTTCGATCTCTTCTCGAGCCGGAAAAGTCACCGTCATTATTGGGCTGGTGAAAGAAAGCAGGATCCGCCGAACCCAAAACAGGCAAAATAAAACCCCAGCGTAGCGCCCTGAATCCTCTGCTCAGCTCCCACCTCCGCTACCCTCCGAGAGCCAGACTAAGGCTCTTTGGAAACAGATTGCAGCTCCAACTTCAATTCTTTCAGCTGATTGACAACATTCTCAATGGCCTCCTTTGAAGCTTTGGAAGCCTTGAGGGGGCGAACTTCATCGCCGGGCTTGTTCACTATGTTCTGTTTTTTCAATAACTGATTTTCTCGGTGATTCAATAATGTCGATCTCCGTTGTTCCCATTGTCGTGGACTATAAACCCTCTCAAGTCCAGAAATCGGGTTTCTCATGAGGTGATTTAAGATCTGAAAATGGGTGCGAGGTGGGCTTTGGATGGAAAATTTTGAAGAATCCATATATTAGAATTATGAGTCCTTATGAGGGTTACAAATTCTTACAGCGAAATTTTGGTTTAGTGGGTTTTAGGCCCAGATTGTGAACTAAAGCTCTGATACCATGTGTAAGGACCTGAATCCTATTATTAGAGCCTTTATTTCGTTATACACTAACATATCTATTTTTTTTGTTAATTTATAAATAATAAAAGGAGCTTGCTGACCTCTTCACATAGCTTTAAACATTTAACATCTAATCATTTTATCATAAGCAACATAATTTAAGGTGAGCATTCCATTGATATCAACTTAACAAGAGTAGTCCATGGAAAAATACCTGTTCCGGCGGTTGATGATGATACCTTTGTCTTATAGCTCCAGCCGAACGCTCCTTCT
The DNA here is from genome assembly GCA_031772625.1 of Pinus tabuliformis. Taxonomy (NCBI): domain Eukaryota; kingdom Viridiplantae; phylum Streptophyta; class Pinopsida; order Pinales; family Pinaceae; genus Pinus; species Pinus tabuliformis. The sequence continues at coordinate 975,262,482 of CM062817.1, read as the reverse complement.
GGTCGACCCAACCGGATTTACCTCCCAGCCAACTAGAAAATAAATTCCTAGTCCAGGAAACCTCCACAGGTTCCCTAGCCCTCCGTTCCCAAGTCCAACCAGATATAGTGTGTCCTCAAGAAGAATGTGAAAAACTAGAAAATGATACTTTCCTCCTCTCAAACCCAAGAAACCTCCACAGGTTTCCAAGGTCTCCCAAAAATCATAACAAGGCCAAACAATCACAACCAACCCCCACAATCCTAAGCAAGACTCCCACTCCCCTCTTCTTCCTTCCCCCTTCCCTTTTATACCCTCTTTCCTCAACCACCTCTCATTAATGTCATTAACTCTCACCCATCCTTGGTTGACTTCTCTTCCAAGCTAGAGTACATTTGGAATTGTGATATGAATTTAAAATTGAGAATTTAATGGGGAAGGATCATGTCTTCTCCCAAGTAATCTAAAAAGTACATTTGGGAATGTGAAGTGTAATTACATGGGGAGGACCATGTCTCCTCCTTAGTAAATGTGAGGGTACATTGGGGAATGTGAAATGATTAAATATATATTGATGATAAGATGGAGAGGACTTTGTCTTCTCCTTAGTATATGTGAGGGTACATTGGGGAATGTGAAATGAATAAATATATATATTGATAATAAGATGGAGAGGACTATGTCTTCTCCCAATTAAATGTGAGGGTACGTTGGGGAATGTGAAATGTGATTACATGGAGAGGACCATGTCTTCTCCTTAGTAAATGTGAGGGTACATTGGGGTGTGTGAATGAATATATATATATTTTGAATTAATGGAAGGAGACCATATCCTACACAATATTCAAATTGAGAAGGTAAGTGGGGAATTTGAATAATGGAAATCATAAATTTATTTTAGACCAATATTTCTCAATATTTTTCAGATAATGTAAATATTAACACAATTTGTAGGATAAGATTTAAGTGGGGCATTACACCTTCCTCTTTATATCATCCTTGATTCTTCTTGAGTAAGATTTCAAACAATTTCATCAAATGATGGGAGGACATTGTCGTTTCTTATGGTAGTGATGAAGTTTTCCCAAATATGAGGGAGACCTTCTTGAGTTACGATCACCAATTACCTGTCAAACACAATTTCCCCAACTATTTGTAATTGATCTCTAAGGTGAGATATCTTCATAATTTAGGATTTCACAAACTCGCCCTCGTTCATTTTCGTGTCTTTGAGTTGATATTTCAAGGATATGATGTCATTCAAATTGTTGAATTCATACATTCCAACCATCTTATCATACATATCTTTAGACCTTCTCAAATTTCCAACATATGCAAGTAGATTATCTTGTAAACCATTAGTTATAGTTTTCTTTTCTTTTAATTCACCTTTCTGTTGGAAATAATACTGAGAGGGGGGGTGAATCAGTATTATTAGATCAATAATTTAATTTTCAAAACTTATTTGTATACGTTACTTCAGCATAGTGAACTAGTGTGTATACGCAACTGTACTTAATGCAACCAGCGTATATGCAAAGATCTTTTGATTTACCCAAATTATCATGTATTGAACTTTAACCAATATATCAAGAATTCATTAGACATTGCAGTAAAAATAGAATAAATCATCACGCACACATGAACACCAAGATATAAGGTGGAAACCCAATGTGGGTGAAAACCACCTGCTGTTGTCGTCTCTGTCTTCTTTTAATAATAAGAAAATTTTGTTTACAAATTTTGTACTAATGCAGTCTTATACCAGTATGCAGGCTTCTACCTACAGAATGCTACAACCTTCTCTCGTTCTCCAGCTTCTACTAGAAGGGAGCTACAACCCCCTAGCTCTTGTACTAGCTGATATGTTTACTAGTACATAGGTGTCGGCCTACAGAAGGCTACAACCTTCTCTTTTCTTCTAGGGACCACGTTTCATAAATTTTCAGACTGGATCCATCAACAACATCATTCAATCATAAAGCATATCTGCATCAACCAATCTCCTTTTGAACCAACCACAACTGAATCAATCAATCACTTTGACAACCCATCAATCTGATCATTCAGAATGTTGTCACCAGAATACAGTAACTAGAACCCAAGCCAAAACCCAGAACACTGCAACAGCAAACAGAAGCAACTAAAACATATTTTATAAGGTATACACTACTTACATGTGTCGAACCTGCGTGCATACGTTCTTTCCTCAAAGCGAACCAACGTACAGATCTGCAAATCAAATTTATGATGTATATGCTTCTTTGATATGTAGAACCAGCGTGTATATGCTCCTTTTCTAAAGTGAACCTGCGTACAAATCTGTAAATGATGATTTAAACATTATAATTATTCCAGAATTCAGTCATACCCAGATCATCATATTTACATACTACAACATGCGCCAGTTATTCAGATACATGATCAAACCACATAAAGATTATTCACTTCAAGCCTTAAGATCCTAATACATCATTAGATCTTATCCTTCATCATCAGCTAAGGTTCATCCTTGGTTCAGATCTAACAATGCATCATAACCCAATAACCTGCATACTAGATCTCACACTTCATCAGATATTCGATACTTGCACACCTTGACCTAATGATATTCTCCTCCTTTTATAGTTTGTAGGCCTTTCTCAATACCATGGAACAAAACCACTTAGGACCAATACCTTGGACCAAATACCTAGGGTCAATACCTCGGACCTGATACCTTGGACCAATACCATGGATCAAATACTTCAAACCAAAAATTTATTTTTCCAAGGTATACGTGCTTTTCCTTCTATGAAAGTGCATGTGTACGTATACGCGACCTGTATACAGTGAACCTGCATGTATACGCAGCTTGGTCAGTGGTGAACCTACGTATACCTGTTTTTCTTCATTTTGTGAAGACTGATATGTAATTCTTTGCTGTTTACCTGCTATATTGTGATCTTTCATCAGAGTGAGTTGCATTCTGAACTGATTCCTTGAAGCTGCCCTGCGTTTCATCACATCTGTAAACACTGCTATCATGCATTCTGTCACATCTGATATCTCTTCTGTAGATTCATCTAGTTCCCATATACATGAGAGTTGTTCTACTACAAGAGGGTTGCCATCAAGTACAACACATACATCATAATGCCAACAATCTCCCCCTTTGGACTTGATGGCAACAACAACCACACCAAGTCAATCTCACCCTTTGTCATCAAGGGAAAAGGGTCAGGCTCCCCTTGAGTGCATGCTGAATTTTCTGATATGATGAAGTGTGTTGATTGATCTCCCATGATTGAGTCCATGCTCCCCTGAGCATAAGCAAAGTCTGCAAAAATATGTTCTAAAAGAAGAACATGACTCTATACATACATCACAAATGACCTTCCTATCACCAATGACTCATACATACATCCATCTCCCAACCAAGTGGGGATATACCAAATTTGACTCATCCACCCAACCAAGTGGGGATATATCAATTGTTTATACATGTCAAAAACAAGAAACATTACATCATCCATCCCATGCATAGTGGGGTTACAAATTAGGTCTTTTCATGACCGTTACATTAAAATATATACATGACATATATAACAAAGACTAAATATCTTTAAAAAGACCATGATAATCATCAACAACTATCATCAGCAGAATCTGTCAACAACATCTAGATCACCAACCTGTATATGTCCATTATTAGTTCCCAAAATATCATCAACCATGTTCTCCCCCTGAACCTGTTCCACCTGTTCACTGTCAGATCTGATCATTGCATATGTCAGTAAGAGATATCAAAGCATCATCATCATCAGATATACATCAAGTGATCAACAACACTATGAGGACCAATATATCAGTAGATTGAAACCATCATCAAACAGAGCAGATAATTGACAGAACCATAGCAGACCCCTTTTTCTTGAGTCTGGCCCATTGCTTTTCTTCAAACCAACATATACATGACTGTGCCCACAGAAACTAGCATATGTACGCAACTATGCTTCATGAAACTCACGTATAACCACCTTTCTTTGAAAAATAGGATTTAACAGCAGGATGATGCAGAAACTACTCCCAGCTTTTGTCTGAGATATTCAAATGTCTCTCTGGGCAGTGGTTTAGTGAATATATCAGCAACATGTTCTTTGGAGGGAACATACTCCAATTTGACCTTTTTTTCAAGCACTTGTTCACGTAGGAAATGATATTTGATGGGTATGTGCTTGGTCTTGGAGTGCATGACTAGATTCTTTGAAATACCGATGGCACTTCTATTATCACACAGAATGGAGATGGGTCGAGTACATGTGATCTAAATGTCTTGCAAGGTTTGCATCATCCAAAGTAGTTGTGTGCAGCAAGATGCAACAACCACGTATTCTGCTTCAACCGTAGATAATGCAATTGAACTTTGTTTCTTGCTGAACCATGACACCAACCTGGAACCTATATAGAATGCACCGCCACTAGTGCTTTTTCTGTCATCAACACTTCCTGCCCAATCTACGTTTGTATATGCATGAAGTGTAAGATCTGTATCTCTAGGATACCATAAACCAAAGTTTTGTGTTCCTCGAAGATATTTGAAGATCCTTTTGACTGCCTGTAGGTGTGATTCCTTTGGATTTGCTTGGAATCTTCCAACTATTCCCACTACATGCATGATGTCCGGTCGGGTACCTATTAGATAAAGAAGACTACCAATCATGGATCTGTAAGTTAGTTGATGTACTGCTGCTGATTCGTCATTTGAGCTAAGACTACATCTTATTACCATTGGGGTACATACTGGTTTGGAATCTTCCATGCCGTACCTTTTCAGGATCTGTTTGAGATATTTGGTTTGTGAGAGAAAAATACCATCTTTATTTTGTTGAACTTGTAGACCAAGAAAATACGTAAGCTCACCAAGCAAGGACATTTCAAATTCTTGCTGCATTACTGAATCAAAATTCTGCATGGATTCTTCATTGCTACCAAGAATGATATCATCAACATACACAACAATTATTAGCAATTTACCAGTGTCCATCTTTGTATATAGATTGCTATCTGCTGACCCCTTTGAAAAACCCTGTTGGTGGAGATATTTGTCAAGACGGTAATACCATGCCCTTGGAGCCTGTTTTAGACCATAGAGAGCTTTTCTGAGTTTGCATACAAGTTTTTCATCATTTCCAAGAATGAATCCTTCTGGTTGTTCAATATATACTTCTTCTTCTAAGTCTCCATTAAGAAGGCAGATTTTACATCCATTTGGTATACTTTGAATTTTTGAAAACTAGAAAGAGCAAGAAACATTCTTATGGCTTCAAGTCTAGCAACAGGTGCAAAAGTTTCTTCAAAATCTATACCTTCTTGTTGAGCATATCCTTTACAAACAAGTCTGGCCTTGTTTCTAATAACTTCTCCATTTTCGTTCAGCTTGTTTTTGAATATCCATTTAGTTCCTATGATATTCTTATCATGAGTTCTAGGAACTAATTCCCAAGTATTATTCTTTTCAATTTTCTCAAGTTCTTCATTCATGGCCTTGACCCAACATTCATCTCTGCATGCTTCATTTACATTTAGAGGTTCAGTGGAAGATAGTAATGTTAGATAGCTTGAAGCTTCGGTAATGGTTCTTCTAGTCTGCACACCACCCCTTTTTCCCCTAAAATTTGAGTTTCTGGATGATTTTTCTGAACATACCTGGACGGAGTCTTTTCTTCTATCGTTAACTCTTCTTCTGGTGCTTCATTGGTTTCTTCTTTAGAATCAGTGTGATTTGATGTGGGAAAATGATCCTCATGTTCTTCATTGTCATAATCTTTGGTTTTTATCTGTTTTGGATTTTTGCATACTTCATCAACCACAACATCAATACTTTCAGTAATTTTCCCAAGTATTTTATTATAACATTTATATCCTTTACTTCGGGAAGAGTAGCCAAGAAGAATACCTTCATCTGCTCTGGGTTCAAACTTACCAAGTTTTTCATCAGTCCTTTTGATGTAACATTTGCTTCCAAAAACTTTGAAGTATTTTACAGTAGTAGTCTTACCATACCAATGGTCATGTGGAGTTTAAGTGCTGTTTACCCGAACATTTTCTTGGTTGAGAACAGTGACGACGGCGAATGCAGCTTCACCCCAGAAGGTTGCAGGAGTTCCAGATTTATCTAGCATAGCACGAGCCATTTTTTGAACAGTTATGTTCATCCTTTCTACTACTCCATTTTTTTGAGGAGTCCTTGTGGTGGAGAACTGCCTTTTTATTCCATGTTGTTCACAAAAGTCAAAGAATTCATCTGAGGTAAATTCCCCTCCTCGATCAGATCTAAGGCATTTTATTTTGCGATCTGATTCATTTTCAACCAAGGCTTTGAAGGCTTTGAATTTTTCAAATGCTTCATCTTTATGCTTTAGAAGACCTATCTAACACATTCTGGAAAAATCATCAATGAACAATATAAACTATTCTTCTCCACGAGGTGAATTTTTCCTTGATGGTCCACATAAATCAGTATGAACAAGTTCAAGAGGCTTACTGGTTGACCCTTCCTTTTCGATGAAGTGAGATCTGGTTTTCTTATCGAATTGACATGATTTGCATATAGTATTTTCAGGAATGTTGATGTTTGGAAGATCACGAACTGCCTGGAATCTGCATGCTTTTCTTATTTGAGAAAAGCTTAGATGTCCCAATCTTCTGTGCCATAGCCAGTTTTCATCATTTTTGCTTAGATAGCACTGTTTTTTTCCTCCCTTGAGTATGTATAGGTTGTTTAGAGTTCTTGTCCCTTTGATCACGGTTTCTCCTGTATCAAGCTCACGAACAACACATCCATTTGATTGAAATACTACATTTCCTTGATCACACATTTGATTCACACTCAACAGGTTATGCTTTAAGCCATCAACATACATAACATTCCCATCTTTAACTTTTTCTCTCAAGAAAATAGATCCTTTACCTTTTATCACCGCAGGAGTGTCATTTCCAAATGAGACACTATTTTCCTTTTCTAAGGCATTATATGAGTGTAGTTTTTCTTTGTCACCTGTCATGTGTTTTGAGCATCCACTATCGATGTACCACTGGTTTTCTTGTCCTTTTGCATACAAGGCTATACCACATCTTTCAATTTGTGGTTCTTTCTTTCTCCATATTTTGGGATTTAATGGAGTTTGCTCCTTTTGAGCTATTTGCCGAAATTTACTCCCGCATTCATATTCTTCATGGCCAAAGTTGTTACAGATTGAGCATTTTATTTCATTTTCAAGAAGAGAAAAGTTATTATAGGAACTTTTCTTGATCCCTGTCACATTCCTTTGATTTCATGCTTCTCTAGTCATGATAGTTTTGTAAGCAACACATTGAGCAACTTTGTGTCCAAAATTATGACATGAGAAACATTTACCATTAAAGAATTTCCTGCGATTATCAAATCTACTGACCCGGTGATTGTAGTTTCTATTGATATTTATCTTTAAAGCAAATTGAATACAATTCACCTGAGGTTGATTGTGGCTTCTATTCATCCTTGAAGTAAATTGAGCCTGATTCACCTGGTGATTTGCTTTATGCCTTTGCTGACGATTGTCAAATTGTTCACTTCTCTTTGCCGCATCAAGATAGCTTTTAGTGGAGGTTGACGGCTTCTGTGATTGAGATGTTTCTTCCATATATCCAAGACATGTCTTTATCAGAGGAGAGCGTTGCACTTCGATAATTTCATTTAAGGTTTCTGATCCTTTAGCAAATCCATGATTGAGAGCTTTTGTTTTCTCAAGATGTTAATTTTAGGTATGTTCTATGCTAGAGCAATTTATTTAAATTTTCCCAGTTGGCAATCACATCAGTATTAAGATAAACTGTAGATAAAACATAAATATAAATCACAGAAGACAAGCCAAGACAAGAGGACACAAGATGTGGCGCTAGCCAGGGACAAACCCCACAATGTGGGGAAACCCTTGATCAATTCTTCTTTTATGTTCTTCAAAGTTCAATAGAGAAAGAGAGAGAGAGAGACAATACATTTACAACAGAAGTCAACACTATGACTTATCTAGATCTAGCATAGATCATTTCATATAACGATGAGAGCAGTTGAAGACATTCCGCTTCAACTGATTCTCCAAGGTGACTCCTTCACCTATCATCATGTTGCATCTGTTCTCTTGTTGTACCACTACATACTGCACCATGCTGCACTAATCATGATTATCATCACGCTGCCCATGTCCATGATCTTATCCATCATCATGCTGCCCATACCAATGTGCATCATCATCATGCTGTTGTTCTAACAGATGGCATTCTATCACTGTTTTTCATTGTGATAGGGCTACTACAAGTATGTCATTCTATCACTGTTGTTTATCATGCTACCCATTATCATGTTGCCCTTTATCATGCTGCCCATTATCATGCTGCCCTTTATCATGTTGCCCATTATCATGCTGCCCTTTGACGTTGGTGTGGTAGCAAGATAGGCTTATGGTCTTCCACCAAACAACTTCCAGTAACCATCAACGCAGCAGTGTAATATGTTGCAACTCCTTTCCCTTGCAAAAAGTTCTTAACCGAAGCCTAGGAACAATCTCTATCTTTGTGTTGTTACCTTCAGCAATTCATGCTTGTTTCAGGCTTCTTCTTGTTGTGTTATGACTCATTTTGCTGCGGCTGAAGGTCTCTCCTTAGCTGTGAATTTGGGCTTGTTATATATGCGGCCAGGTCTTCTTTAGCTACAGCTAAGGGTCACTTCTAGACTACAGTTTAGGAGCCTCCTTATGATAACAGATTAGGGCTTTGGTGATGCAGATATAAGAGCCTCCTCTGCTACATATCAGTTCTCCATTTGCTGCCGGTTAGGCCTCTCCTTAACCACGAATTAAAGTCTCCTTTTGTTGCATCTAAGAGTCTCCTTGTATAGCAAATTAGGGCAATACTTGTCAGCAGATTAGGGCATCATGTTGACTATTTATTGGAACTCCTTTGGGCAGAGGATAGGAGCCTTCCCTTGACCTGCAGCTAGGGTAACATACAGCAACTAGGGCAACGTACAGCAGCTAGGGCATAAGGCCAGCGTATTCTTCTTAGTGTCCCTCCTTCACCACAAACCCAAGAAGTGGAGAAGAGGAGATTACATGAAGAATGTGTCTTAGAAATGACATCAAATCCTCTTCTATTTATACCAAAAACGTATAGGTTGAATAGACATGATGTTTGGGCTTCTTCAGCCTACATAAGTTGTTGGTCGGCTTGATATAATTCCATAATCAAAATAAATTCATATCTCCATAAATACTTATCGGAATCGGATGATCTTTAGATCAATCCTACACCTCTCGACAAGAGGGATCCAATAAAAATATCAGCTGCCATAAATAAGCTAACCCACATGGAGTTTGGCCCTAGTTTCCAATTTTAACACTCCCTCTCAACTAGGGAGAACTCCATCCATTGATCCATATGTCCAACTATACTATCTCTGCCATCAGTGCCCTGCACTGCCCTGCTCAGCTCTGCCCAACTCTACTCAGCTCTGCAGGCTCTGCTCTACTCTATTGGCTCTACTCTGCACTGCTCAACTTAGCTCTGCTAAACCATGAAGAAGAAGAATTCATCGAGAATGTCTCATGCCATTCTCCACTGACTCGAAGTCAATCTCAGAGTGCGTACCACTGGTCCCAGACCAGTCCCAACCGACCCAAAGTCAGCGTCATAGTGGGTACCATTCCTACTACTGGTCCCAGACCAGTATCATTAGTCTCAAAGAGTGTACCACCAGTCCTAGACCAGTCTTAACCGACCCGAAGTCAGCATCATAGCATGTACCACTCTCACTGGTCCCAGACTAGTCTTCCACTGACACTAAGTCAGTCTCAGAGTATGTACCACTGGTCCCAGACCAGTCTCAACTGACCCGAAGTCAATGTCATAGTAGATACAACTCCTACCACTGGTCCCAAACCAGTACCATTGATCCCAGATCAATGAAGGTCATCCTATCATAGGGAGTACGGTAGCTACAGCGATGCGTCCATCGGTACTATTATGGTCCCTATCCTCATTTCCCTTCTCATTGATCAGATGAGAGCTACTTCCCATGAGTCCCAAACTACATGGATAGGATGCCTTGATAGGAGAACTTAATCAAACTTGTCCTCACAGGAGAACTAATCTTCCTGCTACACAATCGCCGTGGAGAACACATCATCCAGACCTCACAAGAGAGCTAATCATGCTGCTACATAATCGTCATGGAGAACACATCATCCAGACCTCACAGGAGAACTAATCATCTTGTTACACAGGAGAGCAAATCATCCTGTCCCACAAGAGAGCGAATCATCTTGTCCCACAAGAGAGCGAGTCATCTTGTTTCATAGGAGAGTGAATCATCCTGTCCACAGGAGAGCGAATCACCTATCCCACAAGAGAGCGAATCATCTTGTCCTAGTGCACACCACCAGGGGAGGGTGAGTCACCCTCTGGTCGTATGTTGCTCCAGTAAGAACCACAAGCCCCTAGAGCTCCCAAAGCTCAATGTATGCAACATGCAGGACCCTTTTACAAGTGTCTCTTGACCACTCCAATTCGTTCGGGAAAATCACAAATTTGATCTTTCCCCGAGGCTATGTCAAAATGTCTATGACCTGTACATCAGTCTCAATGCGATGGAGCCTCCTTGCTCATCAACTTACCATATCCCAGATAAGGTAGTATCTGATGTCTATCTGCTAGAGCAATTATCAAATATGGGATTCCTTAATAATCGAATCCCATGAAAAGTCATTTGTCGACGCGTTTCGAACCAACCAGTGTGGTTCATCGTGGTTCGAACCAACCAGTATCTTGTCCTGACGATGAACCACACTGGTTGGTTCGAAACGCGTCGACAAATGACTTTTCATGTGATTTACGCCGAAATCTTTATCTAACCTAATATGGATCACAGAAGCCTAAACTCTATTAATCGAATCCCACCTTTGGTTGTCACAAAGAATCACAGTGGTATTCATCATGTGTACAGACAACTTCCTCAACCAGGCAGCTTCATACGAGATCATACTCGTAGATACATATCCGGTCTCAGCGGTGCTCAAAGCCACCGACTTCTGCTTCTTGCTCATCCAAGATATCGAAGCAGATCCCAAGGAGAACCAGCTGAGAAGTGCTCTAATGATCCTCCACACTGCCTGCCCACTCAGTATTCGAATAATCATGTGGTTTCATATTTTTGGCATTGTATCTCAATCCATGAGAGATTGTGCTCCAAAGATATCTCAGAAGATTCTTGGCACCAATCCAGTGAGGCTCAACCAAATATGAGCTCACCATGCTAATTGCAACACATATGTCTAGACGGAGGTTCTTCAAGAACATCAACGCGAATGAGTTTATGAAACTCAGAGGCAGTTCCCAATTCTTGTCCGACATCACTACCGTATAACTTCTTGAAAGTTAATATCCTCAAGGTAGTCACAGGCTTGCAGTTTATCTTTCCACATTCGGAATCCAACTCCCTCTGTCTTCTACAAATGAGAGGGTCTGCACCTGTCAAACATAGGTGCCGCTATAAGAGGTCTGTCATCCACACCCTTCAGATGGTTTGGATCGATTTCACTCCTAGTGAATCTCAGCTTCATTAGATAGCTATCAATCCTCTCATACTATGCCCAAGGTGTTTTGCTTCAAGCCATAGAGGGATTTCTTCCATCTGTATACATGAGATTCCTGATCATGAATCTCAGACTCCTCGGGTTGTTCCAAACTTGTGGACCTGCTGCATGAGGGGAATGGTGCCCCTCATAAGATTTTCCTTTGATGCATTTCAAGCATGTACCTTCATGCTCTTTTTGAATTTAAGCATTCTTGTCACCATTTGACTTATAGACCTCTGGTGTTGTGTCAATGGACATGGTCCCCAGTGGACTTCTTGCAACTTGATACAGCCCTGAACTCAAAAACATCTTTGAAAAATATATTTTCAAACATGTACCTTTCCATCGATGAGCGCTACCCTGTAACCTTTGACTTCCATTACTGAAATGGACACTAGGTTCTTCTTGCGATTAGGTACATAAGAGAGATTCTGTAAATGAATCCAGTTATCCTCATTCAGTTGAGGGATAACATTCCCAACATCCTTTACGGGATAGGTGGCATTGGATTCAAGTATAATCCCACGATTATCTATCCAATGAAGTGCCTGGGGTTCCTTGCTTTCTTTGAAGAGTCGACCATTTCTCCGTGATTAACTGTATTACCTGTCATTCCATTGACCCTAGAATGATTTGTTTATCTTCATCAAGAGAAGTGTCTCTACCATTCAAACATTCCTTCGCATAATGGCCGAACTTATTGTAACCATGGCATCTGTCTTTCCTTCCACCCTTAGATCCAAACTTCCCAATGAAGTGATCTTTAGGTAGGCCATCAAAACCTTCCGCTGCGCCATTCTGATAACATTCTCTGCTCTGACTTCACCCTAGGTGAATTATGAGGAACCCATTGATCCTTTTATCTTGTCCCAACTGTCTTCGATGATTTCTCTTTCACTCTTGCTTGGGCATTATCTTCACCTCAGCTCCGATACCATGTTAATTTTAGGTATGTTCTATGCTAGAGAAATTTATTTAAATTTTCACAGTTAGCAATCACATCAGTATTAAGATAAACTGTAGATAAAACATAAATATAAATCGCAGAAGACAAGCCAAGACAAGAGGACACAAGATGTGCTGCTAGCCAAGGACAAACCCACAATGTGGGGAAACCCTTGATCAATTCTTCTTTTATGTTCTTCAAAGTTCAGCAGAGAAAGAGTGAGAGAGAGATAGTACATTTACAACAGAAGTCAACACTATGACTTATCTAGATCTAGAAAAGATCATTTCATATAATGATGAGATCAGTTGAAGACATTTTGCTTCAACTGATTCTCCAAGGTGACTCCTTCACCTATCATCGTGATGCATCTGGTTCTCTTGTTGTACCACTGCATACTGCACCATGCTGCACTAATCATGATTATCATCATGCTTCCCATGTCCATGATCTTATCCATCATCATGCTTCCCATGCCAATGTGCATCATCATCATGCTATTGTTCTAACAAATGGCATTCTATCACTGTTGTTCCTTGTGATATGGCTGCTACAGGCATGCCATTCTATCACTGTTGTTTATCATGTTGCCCATTATCATGTTTCCCTTTATCATGTTGCCCATTATCATTCTGCCCTTTATCATGCTGCCCATTATCATGTTGCCCTTTGACGTTGGTGTGGTAGCAAGATAGGCTTACGGTCTTCCACCAAACAACTTCCAATAACCATCAACACAACAGTGTAATATGCTGCAGCTCCTTTCCCTTGCAAACAGTTCTTGACCCAAGCCTAGGAATAACCTCTATCTCTGTGTTGTTACCTTCAGCAATTCATGCTTGTTTTAGGCTTCTTCTTGCTGCGTTATGACTCATTTTGCTGCGGCTGAAGGTCTCTCCTTAGCTATGAATTTGGACTTGTTATATCTTCGGCTAGGTCATCTTTAGCTGCGGCTAAGGGTCACTTCTAGACTGTGGTTTAGGAGACTCCTTATGATAACGGATTAGGGATTTGGTGATGCGGATATAAGAGCCTCCTCTGCTGCATATTAGTCCTCCATTTACTGCGGGTTAGGCCTCTCCTTAACCACAAATTAAAGTCTCCTTTTGCTGCATCTAAGAGTCTCCTTGTACATTGGATTAGGGCAATACTTGTCAGCAGATTAGAGAATCATGTTGACTATTTATTGGAACTCCTTTGGGCAGAGGATAGGAGCCTTCCCTTGACCTGCAGCTAGGGTAACATACAGCAGCTAGGGCAACGTACAACAGTTAGGGCATAAGGCCAACATATTCTTCTTAGTGTCTGTCCTTCACCAAAAACCCAAGACGTGGAGAGGAGGAGATCACATGAAGAACGTGTCTTACAAATGACATCAAATCCTCTTCTATTTATACCAAAAACGTATAGGTTGAATAGACATGACGTTTGGGCTTCTTGAACCTACATAAGTTGCTGGTTGGCTTGATAATAATTCCATAATCAAAATAAATTCATGTCTCCATAAATACTTATCGGAATCGGATGATCTTTAGATCAATCCTACACCTCTCGATGAGAGGGATCCAATAAAAATATCAACTGCCATATCTAAGTTGACCCACATGGATTTTGGCCCTAGTTGCCAATTTTAACACAAGATCCTTTCTAAGACCCACAATTTCACATTTTAGTTTTTCATTGTGTTTTTCTCTTTTAGCAAGTTGGTATGTCAAGGTATCTATAATCATATTCTTTTCTTATAAACAGATTTTGAGTTTAGAGATTTCTTCTTAAAGGTCATCTTCATCTAAATCATCCAAAAAATCATCATCTTCATAAGCCATCAGAAGTCTATAGTCATTACTATTTTCATCTTCATCACTATTTGATAAACCATCACTATCTTCATGAGTATAGTAGCTCTTTTTACTTACACTTTGTTTTCTATTCCATTTTGCAGATTCCTTCCCTTTATCATATTTATCTTTATGAGTACATTTGGCAGCATAATGACCGACTCTACCACAGGCAAAACATTTGAAAGGTAGTTTACCTCTGAATCTTTCAGAACCCCGTTGAAGCTTCTTGACAAAGTTTGCTTCCTCTTCTTCTTCTGAAATATGTCCCGATTCATTGAGTTCTTCTTTTCCTTTTGTTGAAGCTTTAAATGTGGCTTCTCTCATATTTGATGGACCTCCTTTTCTCATCTCAAGGGAAGTTAAGGTTTCGTGAAGCTGTGTCATAGTAATAGTATGTAGATACTGCTTTTCTTCTATGGCGGATACTTTTGATTCAAATTTAGCAGATAAGGATCTTAAAACTTTTTCAACTAAGGTAACTTCCTTTATCTCTTCACCTAGATTCTTCATGCAATTAACAATCTCATCTATACGTAAGAAGTAACTAGCTATACTTTCATCATTGTGCATCTTGAGAGTTTCATATTGAATTCTGAGAGTTTGCAGTTTAGCACGTTTTACCTGAGAGTCTCCTTCGTAGCTTAGAACGATTTTGTCCCTGTTGTGGAGGTAAATCCTCTCTGCGGACAGAGACGATCCCTACTAGCCCAGACCGGGTCTAGCAACAATCAAACAATTCTATCACGCAAGTTCCTAATTGCAAATAAAAAGTGGATAGTGAGAACCTACTTGGATTCCAATGCTAATGTTCGTAGAAGAAACGTCGCTCTCGTTCCTTTGCCTCGGCCGGTCACGATCCCCACGATCTCCGTGATTGGACACATGCACATGCAAAGAACAACATGAATACAAGCATAAAATTCAATAGATGCAATTATATATCAGTCAGAAAAGATATAACTCAACATCAATCATAGGACAATGAGAGTGGAACCATAATGATAGTCATCTATTATTAATAAATAACAAATAAGAATACAACCATTGTTCTGACGTCAAATCCTCCTTTGCCTGGGTAGTCAGCTACACAATTCTTGCAAAGCTTGTTGGGATAGGGAACAAGCCTCTCTCTGTTTAGGTGACAAGAATCTCCTCACTTATATTTGGCCTTATGGGTGCAAAGAAGGCTCTTGTAGCTTCAAACTCTTGAACTCCTGGTATTCTCTATCACTATGCTAGAACTGGAACTAGCTTGCTCAAGGCAGAGAGACAAGCTTTTATAGATAGAGAGGAAAGAGATAGGATCAACCACATTATTCATGGGATTGGCTTTATCACTTAGAAACTTCCATGAAAGGTGGCAAACCACTTCACTTCTATGGAGATTCGAAGCCAAACCATCCTAGCTCAACATAGATTCAGTTGGTGGATGGGTTAAGGAGAACCTTCAGAAGCTTGTTCGTTGAAAACTTTACTCAATTCGGTTGGCGCAGGTGCGACTCTGAGATAGAGCGCCAATGGCGTGCCCTTTTTAGAGGATTTCCCTCATTGGCGCGGGAAGTGAACTGTGGACCCGCACTAATGCAAAAAGATCTATTTTCATGGGTATTCTCCAGGAGATGTCTTCAGGACATATGAAGCTCATACTTAGAGGAATATGATGCAAGTGGTTTCAGGTCATGTCACTTCTCACAGGTCCCAGAATGAGTCCTCCAGTGTGCAGGAGAGGGGTAACAGGGACGGTGACAAACGGTGACAAATTACTGTGTAACAGATGCCCCCTAAAGCATGAGGCCCGAGGGAGAGAGAGGGGTGAAATGCTTTACAAGAACATGCGTAACTGAAAACACTGCCACCGGAGAACCTGCGTAAATAAGTACAACTGATATCTCAAATACATGATATATGTGGTATGGGCGCAGCCATCCATGACAGAGCACATAACAATCTAGATCCAAGGTATGGACGCAGCCATCCAGTGAGGATCGATAAATAGACTCAGGCATGGTCGCAGCCATCTAGTGAATGAGTCATGTAATGATCATAATAAGCCACAAATCGCAGCCTGGATTCCAATAGACAAAATCTAGGGTCTTGCGCTCCATCTCGACTCGAACGGAGTACAAGTCCAAGCATGTGAATACATGGGTTGAAGTCGAACATGCATGAACATTGTCTGATTACCAGTCAATAGTGAAAACTGTTAACAGACGCGAGAGGTACCACCAATAATGACAATGGCCCTCAAGGTACTACAGGTACAATATACGGCGTGTGAATGAGTGAGCTGGCGTCGAACACCCGTAGAATCATTCGATCGGAGGCCAATGATGAAAACCTCTCGTCGAATACGAAGAACCTGCCATTGAGGCATGCAGGCTCCAAGGCACTGGAAAGGAGTCTCTAGATCAGCTTCCTGGATAATGAGCTGAAGTCGACAGGAAGTGACCTTGATCAAAGGTGGGCCATAGTGTTTCCCACATCAGTGACACGAGACAGAGGAAGAATATTGTGGTGAATCAGAATTATGTGAGGTATCAGAGGAGAGTTGTAATTCTGCAGAGATCAACTTCTCTTGAACATATCGGCGGCACAATAGTGGACTTGGCAGTATTTGACATCAAATGAGCAGAGGTCATGGTGACAAGGCAATGAGTAGATGAGAGGTCAAACAGGATAACCCAAACCCATGGAGGCTAGTGTAAAAATAAGATGAGATGTCCCCACCCAGACACGAATGCAGACAAGTGCCATGTTCAAGAGCGACATACTGCCGACATGACAATAATTATGGGTCCTTTTCCCCGCCATTTCTGGCGAGTACCCCAGTTATTTTTAACAAGCTTGACAGGGATAGCATATGCTTGTAAGGTGTCATTATGACAGAATCCGATGTCATTAGGTTTTAACGGGCCTAACAAAGGAAGAACTTGGTGTCTTTTCCTGTTTAGAGAGTCTGAAAAGACAACAGAAAAGAAAACTCCAGGGGGGTCCTTTTTCGTAAAGTTGTGTCTCCTGAGCCCAAAAAAGTATAAAACAATGCTCGAAAGAACCGCCCGACCATTACGATCGAGGAGTACTTTTCATATATAGTGACATCGACCTGAAAAAGTAAAAAAGCAATCAACATCAAGTCGCTGGTAACCAGTAACGAACCTGAAACGACAAAGGTCTGACGATCTTTTCGTTTTTACACGGTCGGAAAAGAGTTTAAAGACGACCGCCTCTTATTTACGTTTAACGAGTCAAGAGGGATAACTCGGCGATCTTTTCATGTTTAGCGAGTCAGAAAAGAGCTGAAAGATGACTCCACAATGACTTTTTCGTGTATTTACCAAGTCCGAAAAAGTATAAAATACAACTCGTTTCACCATCGAAGTTGCGTAAAAGACCTGTCACTGCACCAAAAGCAAGCGTAAAATCCATTTTCGACCAAAAATATATGAAAATATTCAAAAACAACTTTTTAAACCTAAGTAAAAGTCAAAAAGTTTTTAAATATGGTGAAAATGTAAAAAATAGAATTACTTTTACTTTTTACCTCTTGCATAGTAGCAGTGGTCCATTTGGGGAGCGAACTTCGGACAGTGATTACAGCCAATCCGTGCAACCATTCGAGATTTCGCCAGTTCCAAGTAAGAGGCACTTCCCTTAGCTCCATTTTCATACCCTTTTTATGCATTTTGTTCCCTGATTGAGGCTCTACAAGGAGGATTTTAAAATTTAGGGCCGTACCCCATTGGCGTGGGTATCCGGCACGAATCCGCGCCAATGGGGTGATTTATCCAAAAGTGTCGCGCCATTGGTGCGATTGTTTTAGAAACAGTCGCACCAACCGCGCGACCTAATTTTTACCTTGAATTTTCCCATTATTTTTTAAATTCGTCCGGTTTGTAAGCTTACCAGCATTCTAATAATGATTTATTCATCCTTGTGGGTGCAGGAAACAAGCAGAAATGGTGGTGGAATGGAAAGAACGGGAGCATGATGTCGTAGATGCCTTGGCCATAGAGGATGAGGGATGTATGAATGCTTTGAGAGACTGTGGTCTCAAGAAGTTCTTCCTCACATCTTATCTGCGAGCTCAGCCTGAGTTATTACAGTTCATAGTTGATGCTTGGGATGTTGATGACCAAGTTTTTCGCTTACGGGACCAAACCTTAGAGCTGGACGTATCTGATGTGTATTTCATTACTGGGCTGTCACGGAGAGGGGCGAGCCCTATTTTGACCGGAAGCAGACCTTCCAGAGAGAAGATAGGTGAAGTGAAGGCCCGAGTGTGTCCAGAGGCACAATTTGGGAGAAATAGTGCCAAGGTGGATATCGCCACCATCCAGGACTTGGTTCTTAAGGTGATACTGTTCACGATCATACGTGTAGCTGGGGTACAGGCACCCCATGAGGCGAGCAAGAATCATCTATTACTAGCGACAGAATGCCTCAGCCCCACCATCTTTGACTGGGCTACAGCGGTGACTACCAATATCAAAAGGCAGCTTACAAAGTATAAGTGCGGAGGAGTGAAACAGTTCGGGTATGGCTCAATTGTGGTGTCGTTCTTCTTGGAACGATTAACCCTCTTTCATATCCAGGGAGATGTAGTGGCTGATCCATTGCCATAAGAGCCTAGGATGGCTCGATGGGCAGCATTGATGCCTAGAGGAGGAGGGGACCAGCAGATGTCTTGGCGGCCCGAATTCTTCATATGGCTCCGCCGTCAGCTGATCGTGGTAGAGGATTGGCCATACGCGGTGAATAAATTCATGGGGGATCCAGACCTCCCACTGCTAGAGGGAGAGGAATGGGACGAGGAGTTAGGTATGATCTCTTCGTTTTTTTGTTCTTTGATGTTTTATGTATTTTCATTTTTTTTGTCAATACATGCATGTTCTGATGATAGTTGTATGTATATGCAGATGTAGGCCCAGAGCAACCAGCCGGCTTGTCTCCTATAGCGCAGAGGGGCCAACCCGCAGCTGACCGTCAGGAAAGGGGTGCCGACTCGCATCCATCGCCTGTTGAGACGCTTGGTGCGCGCGATGACGTGCTATCATGAGCACCACCGCGACTAGACTTCTAGGCTTCTTTCATGCATATTTTTTGAGGGACATGTCGTCCCAGGATGTATCAGGATGAACATGTATTATTTTTTGAACTATGTAATGCACGCGGTGCAAACATTGCGACACACATATATATATACATATGCCTATGGTTTATTATTGTGCTTTTATGTGCTTGCTTGTATGATGTTTTGATTATAAATTACGCAAATGTATATCTAATGCATGATTAGCCAATGCATCAGATAATGTGTTTAATCATCGTGGAATATGCTGATATGTGATAAAGTCAAAATTCCTTTCTAACAATTTAACACGTAAGTGCAACCTTAAAATGTGATGGTCTCTGATGGAATATCGCCCATTGAGCTATGGACGACAAGTTGAGAGTCTAGGTTAACAAGCAATGTACGAATACCGAGATTAATTGCCTCGGCTAATAATTCGATAACAACGCTATATTCAGCAACATTGTTTGTAGTACAGCCTAAACACACACCTTGAAGATCTATCAACTCACCGTGAGGATCGTAGATCACCCACGCCGCAGAGGACAAATTGCGAGTGTTGCGGCAGGCACCATCAGCGAAACCAATATAAGGTGCACCCGACATCTGCACAAGAAGCAAAAACACAATAAGGGGAAATCATGCTTTCACACCAAGCCAAAAACATGAAAACACACACACACACACGCATGTATAAATCGAAGTGCATGAATCATGCATAGTACTTTTTCAAGTACAGCCCATTGCAGGGCTTCTCAAGAGGATTACCTTCGTAGTCAACTAGCTCATACACCCCTTTTTGCAACACTATCTTTACAATGTAAGGGCCTAGCCACATGGGCTCGAATTTGCCTGCCCCCAGCTTGTCATTTGCTTGGTCGTATAGCAGGACTATATCTCCCTCAACAAAGGAACGAGGATGGATGGTATGGTCGAAGTGAGTTTTGACTCTCTTCTTTTGAGCTTCGATGGCTAGAGAGGTTAGGCGACGGGTCTCGTCCAACCGTTCTAGATAAAGAAGCCGTTCCTCTACCGGAGTAGTGTTGGGAAGCAACGCGACGGCTATTTTTAACGAAGGAATTTCACATTCTATAGGAAGGGTGGCCTCCAGTCCATAAACAAGTTGAAATGGAGTGAAACCGGTGGCGTCCTTCACAGAGGTTCAGTAGGCCCACAAGGCGAGAAACAACATCATATGCCAATTAGACTTATGCATGTCAACAGTGCGTTGAAGCATCGTAACCAAAATCTTGTTAACAGCTTCAACCTGGCCGTTAGACTGAGGATAGTACGGGGTCGAACTATCATGCCGTAAGCCTAGTTGGGTTGTCAGTTTGGTCATCATGTGATTACGGAAATGCTTTCCGTGATCCGTGACGATGGCCTGCGGAACTTCGAACCGCGTAATAACATGATTGAACAAAAACTGCGCCGCTGTATGACCGTCTTTAGTTAATGTGGGCATCGCCTCGACCCATTTTGTAAAGTAGTTAACGGCAACGATGATAAACCCATGCCCCCCGGCCGAGCGAGGCTTACAGGTCGTATAATCAATGCCCCATTTTGCAAAAGGGCCAACGGTGACTACAGGGTTCAGCGGAGCTGGTGGCGCAAGCATCTTCCGCTGATATATCTGGCACGCATGGCATGAGCGGACGGCAAGAATGAAATCCTTAAAAATGGAGGGCCAGAAATAACCAGCGCGAAGGATTTTCTGAGTTGTGGCATATCCGGACATGTGACCACCACAGGCGCCAGAGTTGCAGTCGTTCAGGACTCTCTCAGCTTCCTTGAAGGTTAGACATCGGCGGAGGACGGAGTCAACGCCGAGACGGTACAGGGTGTCCCCTATGATACGATAGGGTTGAGACTAATGGCAGATCCGCCGCCGAGCATCTTTAGATACAGCAGGGCGGAAAGAGGACGTCTGTAAATAAACAATAATATCCCCGTACCAGGGATCGAGGGTGCTGATCAGAAAAAGAGTTTCGTCCGAGATATGATCCTTCGAAAGAGAGGGTGCAGAAGGAGATGGCAAAGAACAAAGTAACTCAGCAAAGACCAGGGACTTCTTAGACTTGGCAGCAGTAAATTCCAAGTCAAACTCTTGGAGGATGACGATCCACTTTGAGTATTTGCCCCCCAGCAACTGACGTGACAAAATGTACGTCATCGGGTTGCAGTCAGAAATCACGGTCGTGGTGCGCAACAAGATATAATGCCGGAAGCGTTGGACGGCACAAACAGCTGCCAATGCCAACTTCTCGACGTAAGCGTATCGAGTTTCCGTATCCAAGAGGTTGCGGCTGAGGTAATATATAACGTGCTCATTGCCATCATCATCGTCTTGCATGAGAACCATGTCGATAGTGGTATCGGCAGCGGCCAGATATAGAGTATAATCACGGTGATAATTCAGAGGTCGCAATAATGGAGCAGAGACAAGGAGACCCTTGAGACACTCAAAAGACTCCTGAGCGATAGCATCCCAATGAAAGGGTGTATCTTGCTTCAATAACTGTGTAAAACCTTTAGCCACCTCGGCATATTTTGGAACGAATCGTCTTAAGAAATTGGCTTTGCCCTGCAAGCTCTGCAACTACTGCAAAGAAGCAGGGGGAGGAAGATTCGAAATAGCCTCGACTTTGAGGGGGTCCAGACGGATGCCCTCTCGGGAGACGATAAACCCGAGTAGTCGGCCTGATTCAATGCAGAAGAAAAATTTATGAGGATTAAGCCTGATACGGTAGTGTCGACAGCGGAGAAAGATTTCACAAAGATGGGAAGGATGGTCCTGACGTTTTACTGAATGAGCTGGGAGATCATCCAGATACGGCTGTACAATGTGACGAATGTCATGAAAAGCATAGGACATTGCACGTTGGAAGGTAGCGCCGACATTCTTTAAACCGAAAGGGAGCTTCTTGTAAGCAAAAGTGCCCCAAGGACAGATAAAATCCGTCTTATGCTGATCAGCGGCGCGATATTGATCTGGTTATACCCAGAAAAACCGTCCATAAATGAGTAGATTTCGCTTCCTGCACACTCATCAATGAGCTGATCAATGAAAGGTGTGGGGAAGTTGTCCTTAGGACAGGTGCAGTTAATTTGACGATAATCAACACAGACTCGAATAGCACCCTGCTTTTTGTTCACAGGGACTATATTAGAAACCCAATCCGTGAGTGGAATGGGGTAAATGAAACCAGCCTTGAGAAGCTTTTCGACTTCTACTTTAATGGCTGCAGCCTTTCGGGGGTGCACGGGGCGAAGGTGTTGGCGAACAGGCTTAGCACCTGGATACATAGGTATCTCGTGCACCACTATGCTAGGGTCAATGTCGGGCATCTCTTCGTAGGACCAAGCGAATACATCACGAAATTCGCGAAAAGGATCGGTGTAGAGCTGAACTTCCTCTGGAGTACAAGTGACTCCAATATGAATATGCTCGACAATCCCTGGTATCACAGAGATGTCGATGGGTTGGGTCTGCGTAATGTTTCCCATATTGCCTTCAGAAGGCACTTGATAAATTTGAATAGGTGTTTGAAGGGGCTGAAATGGGATACACGAAGCAAACCGTTCGAGACAGGCGATCATTTCTGATGGGCAGGGAGGAACGAGGAACAGTGGTGATGATCAGACCAAGGGGGTTCCTCAAGAGACAAGGTCTCTATAATGGCTTCATCGGAAGGAAATATTTCCTTTAATGGATCCGAAATAGCATCATCTCCAAGCCAAGGGGA
Organism: Pinus tabuliformis; assembly: GCA_031772625.1. Taxonomy (NCBI): domain Eukaryota; kingdom Viridiplantae; phylum Streptophyta; class Pinopsida; order Pinales; family Pinaceae; genus Pinus; species Pinus tabuliformis. Next base: position 975,239,248 of record CM062817.1, on the reverse strand, counting down.
ATGAACATACGAGTCGGGAACACCGCTCGGAGGAGTAGGTTCGAGAGGGGGAGCCGATGCAGCAACGATTTTGACGTAGTTGAGCTCAGCAGGACTCAACGGCATCATATCACCCCAAGATTCTATCTGATTAGCGGAAGGAAGGACCCACGAATCAGAGCGCACGGAAATCATGTTAATATGAGCGAGATTAGGAGGTGGAAGGGGAAAGACACCCATCAGGGCGGGGTCTTTAAAGAGTCCAGCTCCCACAGTCTCGAATGATTTGGAGGTATGCTCCATGAAAGGCACATTGCCTTCGGAAGAGGAGGCGAAGAAGGAGAGTTGGTCCACCGTGACAATCTTCCCCTGATGAGGGAAACGAATGACACGGAAAAGAGAGGAAGCCACGGCTTGCATGGCGTATGTCCAGCTACGTCCGAGGAGGAGGTTGTAGGTAAGATTAGCATCGACAACTTCGACCTCCACTTCTACCATCTTCCCTTCCAAGGAGATGGGCAACCGTTGGAGGATACCATAAGGACGGGACTCTCTTCCATCAAAGGCTTCTAATGTCGTAGGAGACTGGCTCAGTGTCGGAGAACCAATAGCTTTCCAGCAGGCAACAGACATGATGCAAGTTGAGGCACCCTCATCAATGACTGTACGATGAATCGTTTTAGTATTGATAATGACCTGTATGAGGAAAGCGATTTGGTGAGGCAGTCTCGGCGTATGGCCCTCGAGATCAAAAGAAATCAGATCCGAGTCAGCCGGGTCTATGCCACCAATGGCCGATAGTAAGGACTTCCTCTAGGAGGGGCAACTCTAGAGCACTTCTAGAGCGGACATAGCAGACGAGGCCTGAGCTAAGTCCTGAATGATACTGTAGTGTTGGGCAGCACGAGCATTAGGGTTGTAAGAAGACTTCCGGAGTACACCTTTTGGAGGGGGTCGGATAGTCGTCTCAGTGCTAGGTCTCTCGATGTGGAGTGGACCGGAACTGGACAGAGGAGCGCTAGAGGAGACCTCAGGCTCTTTCCCAGCGTGAGATGGATATTCTTTTGCTCGAGTAGTGACATGGACGGGAATCGTCCCAGCCATAAATACTTGAGAGCCGAATGAAGAAGAGGGTTGCGATGGATCTGCCACCATTTGAGTTTGCTGTGAAGGGAAAGGTTCTTTAAGCACAGCAGGAGTCCCAGGAGCACCTTTCAACAATCAACTAACTTTGGACCGCCTGGGGCAGTCTTTAGTGTAGTGATCCTCATCACAGATAAGACAAGGATACTTAGGTTTACGTTTGGCTCCTTCCTTGGGTGGAGGTTTATTGAAGCCCTGTTTGGGCTGTTCGGATTTATTTTTGGCTTTCCCTTTCTTTTTCCCTTTCGAGGATTTATCCGCCGTGGTGGACTGAACAGCGTTAACCTTGGAAGTGCTTCCAGAATTAGATTGACCCTGAGAAGTGTTTTCATTAGAAGCATTCGGTTTTTGCTTCCCAGGGTTCGCAGATGATTTCTTTGGAGATGCATTTACAGAGCCAATAACACCGTCAACAGATGGTTTTGGCGGAGCTTTGGATGTTCCGGGTCTCGAGGCATCTGGAAAATAATCATATAAAGTACCTGACTGAGAATAAACTAAGTCGAGGTACTGAGCACGCGCGATAGCTTGCTCTTCAGTCACACAAGCTCCCATGGCAATGTCTCGCGCGATTGCAGGGACAAAGGAGGTTGTGAACCAATCGATTAGGAGCTGATCAGGAATCCAGAACTTGATCAAGCGACAACACCATCTCCATTCATGTATATGATCGAATATATGCGTGGCCCTGTCCTGTTTGAGAGACGTAAGGAGATGTGTCCCTGTCTCATACCGAATGGGTAACTGAAAATGAGTTAGGAATGCCATAGCCAACAAGTTAAAATCTTGAAATGTTCCGCGATTCAACTCAATATACCACTTAGCGGCCGAGCCGGTGAGAGTCCTTTGGAAGAGGCGGAGCCAGATGGAATCATCAAGCCACGAGTTGGATGAGCACCAAAGGTGATAGGTCATGACATGGGCTTGAGGGTCCTCACCAGCTTTGCCATCGAATTTTGGGCAATCACCGGGTATCTTAGTTGGAACTGGTGGCCAATATGGATTATGGAGAATGGGATCATTCGTCAACTTGGACACATCTGGGAGTTCCAACGTCGCTAATAAAGGAAACTAAGGATTAAAGGACATTTGTGGCTGTGGGAGAGAGGTAGTACCAGGGTTCCAACCAGATGGTGGTTGCCCCCATGGACTTTGTCCGGACGGGCCTGACCCATAAGGGTTCTGCCCATAGGGATTTTTCCCATAGGGGTTCTACCCATAGGGATTTTTCCCATAGGGGTTCTGTCCATAAGGATTCTGTCCATAAGCAGAAAGCTGACCCTGGGTCTGCCCCCCAACACCCCATGGATTAGCAACCTGACTTGCAGGTGCAACATACTGTTGCTGATAATTCTAATAGGGGGTAACCTGCATTTGTTGATAATTTTTATAAGGGGTAAACTGAGTTTGCCCCTGGGGTTGCTGGTAACCATGCGGTTGTTGGGCTCCATACTGAGCCTGGTAAGAAGGCTGCGCTTGGTAAGAAGGTTGGGATTGTGACCCACCTTGCATCGGATAACCAATTTGAGTTTGGGACCCAGAAGGATGTCCTTGAACAGGTTGAGCTTGGACCATCTGGCCGGAAGGTTGTCCTGGTTGGGTTTGGGACGAACCCGTTTGCTCAGAAGAACGAGCTTGCTGGGTACCAGGTTGTCCTTGAGCAACCGAGGGTTGTCCTTGCGGAACAGATGGTTGAGCGGGCTGGACGGCCGGTTGACCTTGAGGTTGGCCAGCCTGTCCAGAAGGATGACTAGGCTGGGCAGTGGGTTGGCCCTGCTGTACGGAAGGCTGACCCCCTTACCCAGAAGGATGACTAGGCTGGGCAGTGGGTTGGCCCTGCTGTACAAAAGGCTGCCCCCCTTGCCCAGAAGGGTACCACTGTTGGACTGCCAGTTGACCTTGTTGAATATAAGTTTGTCCTGCGTGTCCAGAGGGATAACCCTGCTGGATACCAGGTTGACCTTGTTGGATGTAAGGTTGTCTTGGTTGTCCAGACGGGTAACCTTGTTGGGTACCAGGTTGCCCTGGATAGCCAGAAGGTTGAGTAAGATAAGTACAAGCTGAACCACCAGCGGCCGAAGGTTGTCCCTGATAGGGTTGTCCTTGTAGGCCCCCAGGTTGTCCTGGGTAAGACTGGCCATAATATTGCTGCCCCTGGGGGGTTTGCATATAAGATGGCTGGCCTTGGTTAGGTGGTCCCTGCAGCTGTGCAGGCCTTACTTGGCCCCCATGGAAAGTGGTGGCGTTCCAAGCAATGGATAATGGTACCGAAACCTCAACAAAAGGTTGAGTAGGCAAGGGTCGAGAAGGCTGAAGGTACTGACCAATAGAATCATAATAATAGAATGGACCCTGTGCATTCGAATCCTGAACAGCTTGCCCATAAGCATCATACGGCCCTCCCCCTGGGACGAGACTAGAAGAGGGTGGTGCACTTTGTGCAGGGTGGACAACTTTGGGTGTGTGTGCCGGTTGGCCGCTACTCACTTGACCGTGAGGGGGACCAGCACCAGTATTCAGAGCTGAAGACGTTGTAACGACACTAACAACCAGAGTTGAATGTGCTACACAAACAGTTGGATTCGTTGGAACTGAAGTGACAGGTGTAGTGTGGACTTGTGAAACAAAAGATCCCGAAGTGGGAGTGATATGGGGGTCCCACATACTCGAAGTAGGGATCCTGGCACTTACTTTATCCCTCAACGAATTGTAGCGTGAGGGTACCGGAGAAGTAGCTGGGATAGGAGTGTCGATATTTGACAAAACGGGTGTCTCACTCACTCTAGGAGATGTCTCATCCATGTGAGAGGTAGACATTGGAGACGAAACACCAGGGGGGGTAAAAGGAATATCGTCCTCTTCAGGCTCCCAGATGGGGTCCCAATGAATTTCGTAACCTTCATCGTCCGGGGCGTGAGAGTTGATCGGTTGGATACTCGGGATAACAGGAAGAGTATCACTTACAACCGGTACCTCAGAAGCAACGGAAGATGGAGACCCTTGATCACTTGGAACGGGAGTCGACGATTCAGCCAGGATGACAAACTTCAAACAAGACCTAAGGGAATATAACGATAAAGGACCCTACTCAAACTAACGCACACAAGATCTAACCAGGTAATGTTAATTGTGGCCAAATAAATTTTAAGACGCAGGGACACATCTTGACCTTTTCATGTTTTAAGAGTCGAGAAAAGGACAAAAAGGTGACTCTAGTCGCCTTCGAATGTTTTGTGAGCCCGAAGTGACAAACTCCTCAAGTGAGCCTTTTCTTTTAAGGAGTCTGAAAAGGATCAAAAGTGACTACTCTGGAGAACTAGGCAAAAGGGTTTACCAAACAAATCCGTAAAACTGCATATACACCTTGGCAGTCATATGAAAACCAAGGACTTCCCATACTGCAGTCAATCTTCCCGAATGTTGTGTTCGGTGCGTTACGGCTTGTAAGGCGACAGACACGGCTTCCTGTGGATAAAGGATGATAACCTAGTGGGGTCTCCCCTATATACGCGACGGTACGTGGGAGCTCAAGTCCGTGCTAGACCACTATCGAGTCACAAAAGGAGGAATCACCCAACCGTAATGTGAAACAACAGTGACTAGGTTTAACGACGTCGGAGCACGTCTCTAGCCTAGACCTCTAATCAGTGAGCGTTATGTTACAATGCGTTTTTAAGTTCATTCAGTTCATTTTATGGTTGATCTTTGATTAAGTTTCAATTTCCAGGTCCTACTGTATGTAATCTCTCACAATTCCCTAAATGTAAGCTATATGCCAAAGAATATCATTTCGTTCGATGAATACTAACTACGAGAGAGTTGAGAATTTTTCAAACAAACAAAATGACCACAAACAATCAAGAACCACTCTAATGTAGCTAATGGCAATAAATGAATTTTTTTTTTTTTTTTTTAAATCACTAATCAATGAAAAGCTTCTAATTTCAATTAACTAATTCAACGCAAAAGAGATTGTTTGTTTTCTTCTCAATGGCAAAGTGCATTAAACAAATTTTGAGAGATAATAACACCGAATAAAAAAGACAAATTTGACTCAATGAGAACACGATCAAATCCCCAAAACACCAAGATAGTCCTTCAAACCAAGAAGAAAACACAAAGACCTCTATGAGCTATGTAATCTAAGCCCGAACGAAGTCAAGCGAAAATCCAAGCGGAAAAGAAGCAAATCACTTGAATATCAATAAAAGGCTTTGACAACTACTGAGAAAGTGCAAAAAGTAATCACAAAGTCGACTAGACGATCAAAGAACCCAAGACTCCTACGGAAGGCTCGATGCAAAAAGCCACTAGATGCCCTAGGGCTAAAATGTGAAATCGATAGAAAGAGGCAAACACCTGAAGGATGGAGGTCTAAAACCAGTCAAACAAGGATCAAACACACTCCAGTAATTGAAAATGATGTGGCAAGATACAAATCCAAGCTTAGAGGGCTTGAAAACAAGAAAACTGGAAAAGTTGACAAGCCTGGCGCGACTGTCAGGCTGCAACTCGCGCTTTTAAGGGATTGGCGCAGTTTGTCTTTGAGAAACATGCGCAAATTGGCGTGACTGTCAGGCTAAAAAGCGCGCTAATCAAGTTTGCTAAGTCAAAAACAAAAACAAGCAATCCAGGGCTTGAAAACAGTATCCAGGCAGACCAGGAAGCAAGAGACAGCAAGAAATCTAACCCAGAAAGCTATCTAAGCAACCAAACGAGAGAACCAAAGAGACAAGACTCCCCAGCGGAGTCGCCAAATTGTTGTGGAGGTAAATCCTCTCTGCGGACAGAGACGATCCCTACTAGCCCAGACCGGGTCTAGCAACAATCAAACAATGCTATCACGCAAGTTCCTAATTGCAAATAAAAAGTGGATAGTGATAACCTACTTGGATTCCAACGCTAATGTTCGTAGAAGAAACGTCACTCTCGTTCCTTTGCCTCGGCCAGTCACGATCCCCACGATCTCCGTGATTGGACACCTGCACATGCAAAGAACAACACGAATACAAGCATAAAATCCAATAGATGCAATCATATATCAGTTAGAAAAGATATAACTCAACATCAATCATAGGACAATGAGAGTGGAACCATAATGATAGTCATCTATTATTAATAAATAACAAAGAAGAATGCAACCATTGTTTTGACGTCAAATCCTCCTTTGCCTGGGTAGTTAGCTACACAAGTCTTGCAAAGCTTGTTGGGATAGGGAACAAGCCTCTCTCTCTTTAGGTGACAAGAATCTCCTCACTTAGATTTGGCCTTACGGGTGCAAAGAAGGCTCTTGCAGCTTCAAACTCTTGAACTCCTGGTATTCTCCATCACTATGCTAGAACTAGAACTAGCTTGCTCAAGGCATAAGGACAAGCTTTTATAGATAGAGAGGAAAGAGATAGGATCAACCACATTATTCATGGGATTGGCTTTATCACTTAAAAACTTCCATGAAAGGTGGCAAACCACTTCCCTTCTATGGAGATTCAAAGCCAAACCATCCTAGCTCAACATAGATTCAGTTGGTGGATGGGTTAAGGAGAACCTTCGGAAGCTTGTTCGTTGAAAACTTTACTCATTTCGGTTGGCGCGAGTGCGACTCTGAGACAGAGCGCCAATGGCGTGCCCTTTTTAGAGGATTTCCCTCATTGGCAGGGGCAGTGAACTGTGGACCCACGCTAATGCAAAAAGAGATGTTTTCATGGGTATTCTGCAGGAGATGTCTTCAGGACATATGAAGCTCATACTTAGAGGAATATGATGCAAGTGGTTTCAGGTCATGTCACTTCTCACAGGTCTTGGAATGAGTCCTCTAGTGTGCAGGAGAGGGGTAACAAGGACGGTGACAAACGGTGACAAATTACTGTGTAACAGTCCCATATTTCTTTGGCTGATTTGAGCTGCATAGCTTTGACAAACTCTGATTCTGATAGACTTCCCAATAATGTATTGACAGCCTTGGCGTTGGTTTCATATTTCTTTTTACCTGCTGTATATGTAGGAATTGTTGATGGAAATGTATGTCTTCCTTCCACGATTTCCCAAACATTTATTCCAAGAGATTGAAGATAGGTTGTGGTTCTTACCTTCCAATAAACAAGTTGCTTCCATCAAAGATTGGCGGTCTGATGGATCCCCTGCTTTCTTGATTACTCATGATGATGGATCTTCCTTCAAGTGATCAAGCTTCTTCTGAAGGACCTGCTCTAATACCAATTGTTGGAAATAATACTGAGAGAGGGGTGAATCAGTATTATTAGATCAATAATTTAATTTTCAAAACTAATTTGTATACGCTACTTCAGCTTAGTGAACTAGCGTGTATATGCAACTGTACTTAATGCAACCAGCGTATATGCAAAGATCTTTTGATTTACCCAAATTATCATGTATTGAACTTTAACCAGTATATCAGGAATTCATTAGACAGTGTAGTAAAAACATAATAAAGCATCACACACACATGAACACCAAGATATAAGGTGGAAACCCAATGTGGGTGAAAACCACCTGTTGTTGTCATCTCTGTCTTCTTTTAATAATAAGAAAATTATGTTTACAATTTTTGTATTGGTGCAGTCTTATACCAGTATGCAGGCTTCTACCTGCAGAAAGCTACAACCTTCTCTCGTTCTCCAAATTCTACTGGAAGGGAGCTACAACCCCCTATCTCTTGTACAAGCTGATATGTTTACTAGTACATAGGTATCGGCCTACAGAAGGCTACAACATTCTCTTTTCTTCTAGGGACCACGTTTCATAAATTTTCAGACTAGATCCATCAACAACATCATTCAATCATCAAGTATATCTGCATCAACCAATCTCCTTTTGAACCTACCACAACTGAATCAATCAATCATTTTGACAACCCACCAATCTGATCATTCAGAATGCTGTCCCCAGAATACAGTAACCAGAACCCAAGCCAGAACCCAAAACACTGCAACAACAAACAGAAGCAACTAAAACATATTTTATAAGGTATACGCTACTTCCATGTGTCGAACCTGTGTGCATACACGCTTTCCTCAAAGAGAACTAGCATACAAATCTGCAAATCAAATTTATGATGTATACGCTGCTTTGATATGCAGAACCAGCGTGTATATGCTCCTTTTCAAAAGTAAACCTGCGTACAGATCTGTAAATGATTATTTAAACATTAGAACTATTCCATACTTCAGTCATACCCAGATTATCATATTTATAGACTACAACATGCACCAGTTGTTCAGATACATGATCAAACCACATAAAGATAATTCAATTCAAGCCTTAAGATCATAATACATCATTAGATCTTATCCTTCATCATCAGCTAAGGTCCATCCTTGGTTCAGACCCAGCAATGCATCATAACCCAATAACCTGCATACTAGATATCACACTTCATCAGATATTTGATACTTGCACACCTTGGCCTAATGATCTTCTCCTCCTTTTATAGTTTGTAGGCTTTTCTCAATACCATGGACCAAAACCACTTAGGACCAAATACCTAGGGTCAATACCTCAGACCTGATACCATGGATCAAAATACCATGGACCAAATACTTCGGACCAAAAATTTATTTTTCCAAGGTATACACGCTTTTCCTTCTGTGAAAGTGCGTGCGTACGTATATGCGACTTGTATACAGTGAACCTGTGTGTATGCGTAGCTTGGTCAATGGTGAACCGGCGTATACCTCTCTTTCTTCATTCTATGAAGACTGATCTGTAATTCTTTGTTGTTTACCTGCTATACTATGATCTTTCATTTGAGTGAGTTTCCTTCTGAACTGATTCCTTGAAGCTACCATGCATTTCATCACATCTGTAAACACTACTGTCATGCATTCTGTCACATTTGATATCTCTTCTGTAGATTCATCTAGTTCCCATATACACGAGAGTTGTTCTGCTACAAGAGGGTTTCCATCAAGTACAACACATACATCATAATGCCAACACTTTCTTGTGCTTGTTCTTGACAACAGGGGAAGCATTCTCAAGAGGCTCGGGTACTTTTGCTTAAATGTAATCCAAAACATCATTGTTATCATATATTATCTCCAACCTGACTTTCCATGCGGCAAAATTAGATGAGTCACCCAACTTTTCATTTTTCTTAAAGAAGGAAGACATCTTGACATGACTAGATCAGATCCTTCAACTTTCCAAAGAATATTGCTTCAATTCTTATCTCCTTTTGGGCTTGTCCTTCACCTTATCTCTGATACCATGTTTATTTTTCATATTATTCTTTGTTGTATTAACTAATTTAGCCCAATTCAATACTTCAATTAGAAATATTTCCAAATACATTTAGTATTTCCATTCATCAACAGTAATTGAATATATAACAATAAATGCAATGACAAAGGAGACAATCAACAGGAGACACTGAATTTGGTCAAGGACAAGGGAAAAACCCTTTTAAAAATATTCTTCTATTATATTGTCATAAAATGTTTAGAAGAGAGTACAATGAGCATAATACAATGTCATCCAATAACTCAATCATATTCATCAATATGATTCCAGCATCAATATATATCATAGACAACTTTTCCTATCTGCGGTCAACTACGGTCAATGGTCAAAACTCAGTAAAAATTCTTGGTCACATGGATGAGGAGTTGTGCGTGCGACTGAAGGTTTCTAGTCGCTCCCTTGAGCCTATGATGCCTACGACTGTGGCTGAAGCTATACTGTGGCAAGAAAGCCTTTTGTCTTTCATGTTTTTTATCTTGCTCTTGTACATTGAAGACAGTTCTTCGTATATGTTGATACCCCAAACTTCAAAACTATATAATGTAACAAGAGTGACATGAGTCTCAAAAATGGGTTTCTTCTTATCCCAAGAGTGATTAGAGGAATCGGCAATTGGGCTAGCTTCGTACTTGCATGACAGAGGGTCTATTCTGACCGCTAGTACTATAACCCCTAGGTTCCTATAATGCTCCTTGTTATAGGCCATTTTGTCACATATGGTCAATAGGCCTACAAACTAGATCCATCAACATCCATGAACACCTTGTCATCATCCCTACACAAATCCCTAAGCATGACTCTCTTAAATCCCTGAGTTTTTGATCTTTACTGCTTCATTTCAGAGCTTTTAAGACCCAGCGCACCTTGGCCGCTTAGGTACCTGCTTTGAGAGGCAGGTTGCTCAGTTCCGCATTCGCTCTGATCAGAGCAGGTTTGCCCTTGTTTGGGGTGTGTTGATCAAGAAAAATTGGGAAAAAGAAGAAGAATCCTGAAGCTTCCTCTTCTAGAAGCTTTGAGGAGTTGTTACAACCATTTACCTTGGATAAGAACTTCGAATCCTATCTCCCCTACCTTGGCATTTTCACCTTCTTATCCCTTGATCTCATCCTCCCATCAAGAGTGGATATCAATCCTAGATTGGTAAATGGATAAGAATTCCTAAACTACTATCCTCCCCTGTATATTCACCGCCATCGACAAGCTAGGGGTTGGATTTCGGAAATTAATCATACCCTCATGTGTTTGTTTTGGTCATAAGAGAGACACCATTCCCATGCATTAGGGTGGCTTTGATGTGTACATTGTGGTAAGGAAGGTCAAGTCAAATTGGGAGGTTCTCTACAAGATCAACTTCCACTTTTGGTTGTACACTATCTCCCTTCCATTTTAATGCAAAAGGAATATCGTTTTCCGACATGTGTTATGTTATGTTTATGTACATGTGTTTCATTACTATGTTAATCCACTGAATAGAATGATCGAATGATGCTACATAAATGTCATAAATATTTGGCTTGTGTTGTTTGGTTGTGCAAGTTCTAATTATAACGATCGAAGCTACGGTTTGAGTTGACAAGCGAAGAGGATAGAAGGACTTGTGATGGATCACAAGTAAGCATCTTTCCATTCTCAAATTATTCTAAGGAAAACTTTATAGTCTTTAATATTTGTTGTTCTAGACGAGGCCACTAGGACTAGGGAATATCCTTCTGTCTATAGTCGTAGATTCTATATAACAAATTGGCGACTCCACTGGGGAACGATTCGTTCCCTTAGTGCTTTCCTTCAATTTTCCCCTTGTTACACCTCTTCATAATACCTTCGGTGTCTCACTCAACTTGAATTGACCCTAGGAAGACCCTTCATTGAGATGCAATTTAACTTGTAGTGTCAGAAAAGCCTCTTTCCCTGATCAACGCACGTCCTAGTTTGCTGATAGAGCGTTGCAAAGCACCATGGGTTTCTTTGTACCTAAGTTGGAGAGCACTGGTAACCTATTTGCACCTGCGTTGACCCCTATTTCATGCAAAATTTTCCTTTTGATGCTTTGCTCTTTAATTGACTTGATTCCCATTACTCCTCCTTGTGTCCTTGAGTGTGTTTAGCCCTCTCAGAAGCCTTCATCTGGTTTGCTTTTGGTTTTTAGTGCCTTTGATAAAAATGGTTTAGGTTTTACTTTCTTCTTGTCATTAGGAGTTGTGAAGGAAAATCCCCTCTACAGAGAGAGGTGATCCCTCTAGCCCAATGAGTGGGTCTAGCAAAAAACTAAACAAACTAGCATACACTTTCCTAGTTTATGTTTAACAGATGCAAAGAAAAGGAGAAACCTACCTCATTCTGATGCTAATCACTCGATCCTTTGAAGATGACTTTGAATATTTCGCTCCTTATTATTTATTCACGTCCGGGTACCTACAAGGAAGATCAAATAACTATGCAAGACACAAGAGCATATATGGCATACATCAAACATAAACTACTTAATAGATCAAGGAGTACTGAGATAAAAGCATAAACATTTACATAATTATGGAAAGTGAACATCAGATTTATATATTAATAAGCTAAAAAGGGAAGTGTACAACCTATGCCTTGATGTTGGAGACCTCCTTTTGGTGGATTTCCAAGTCCAAGAAAAGACTCTTCAATCACTCCTTCTATAAGCTATAATGGGTAGCATGTAAGCATTATCTCAGCATATGGATGTAGCAATCAATGACCAACCATTTGGGGATGGAAGGGAGTGAATTTATAGGAAGGGAGAGGGATTTAGGGATCAACAAAGGTGGGAGGAAGGTCCACATCTCAAGGGGAAATCCCATGATTATAAGATCAAGAGGTCCAAATGGGAGAGATCGACCATATCAACAACAACCAATATCCAGCTCGTTGTTCCCGAATGTTCTATTATACGAAGCTTCTCCTCCAGTTTGGGAAAACCTTCCAGAAGAGGTTCAACAAGGGTTTTCCTATGAAAACTCGCACTGGAAGCACTAGTCTATAACTGTGCAACTTTCTATCATCATGGGCAGGCAGTGGAGAAAAAGGTGTTGATGCTAAAACTTGGGTTTTTAGTCAACCTTCTTCAGAATGGATTCAAGGAAATTTTCCTTTGATTCTTCAGGGAGGCTTTGGTCTACATATCATGATGGATATGTTACATAGTAGTCAATGTTTTGGCACTTCGAGATATGGAACATGTAGTGAAAAGGAGGTGTGACAAAATATTATGTAACATATGACCCCTAAAGCATGAAAGTAGAATAGGGAGTGATGGCTGAGATGCTTTACAAGTCAGTGCAAGGATAAGAACAACACCATCAAGAGACCTGCACATCAAGCATTCTCTGATTATCATGCCTAATGATACATGAATCCGCAGTATAGACGTAGAAATATGAATAAGAGCGATCATGTGCAAAGATCCTTGGTATGGTTGCAGCCATCGAAATAAAAAGTATCATGAATATGGGCCCATGGAATGGTCGCATCCATCCGTCTAGAGGAAACATGTGTACAATCATGAATAACTCATAACTCCATGCAACCTGGACTCTATCATACAACATCTAGGGACTTGCACTCCTTCTCGACCCGATCAATGTACGAATTCTAACATGTGAATAGATGTGTCGAAGTCGAACATGATAGAAAACCACTTGATTATCGGTCAATGATGTAAACCGTTAACAGGCACGAGAGAAACCACCAATAATGAAAATGGATCTCAAGGTACAATCAACACAATCCATGAATGTGAATAATGAAGCTAAATTTGAACACCCGTGGAATCACCCAATCAAAGGTCAATGATGTAAACCTGTCGTCGAATGCGAAGAACTTTCCATTGAGGCATGCAAGCTCTAAGGTACTGGAAGGGAGTTTCTAGATCATCTTCCTGGATAATGAGCTGAAGTCAACAGGAAGTGATCTATTGAAGGAGGGCCATAATGAATCCCACATCATTGACACGAAACAAAATGATGTAGTAGAATTGACAAGTGTGATCCAAGGCTGTGGCAGAAAGTCAGACAGTGTATAAGCAGTAAATGATTGCAGATAGGACTTCTCTTGAACATATCAGCGACATGACTTCAGAGTTTGGTAGTATTTGACTCAACATAGGATCATAGGTCATGATGATGAAGTGATATAATCAGATGAGAGGCAAAATGGATTCCCCAAATCCAAGAAGTCAAGTGACTAAGTGACGATGTCCCGAAACCCGACACAAGTAACAAATGAGTGTCATGTTCAAGAGTGACATGTTTCCTTTACAAAATACAAGAGATGATCACTTTCACTTTTTCCCCCACCATTTTTGGTGATTACCCCATATATTTTTGTTCATAAGCTTGAAGGGGATAGTATATGCTTTCCATATAAGTTCATCTTTTGGATGAATCCATCCTAGTAAGTTTTATGACCCCTAGGAAGGAGAAAATCAATCTCGTCATGGTGAAAAGGCATGCGTCGTTTATGTTTTATGAGTCGGACGAAGGTGCAACTTGACATCTTTTTCATGTTTAGAGAGTTTGAAAAAAAAAAAACTCCAAAGGTCCCTTTTCATAAATTGTCTCTTGAACTCGAAAAGGTAGAAAACGATATCCAAGAGAACCTCTTAGCCATGTTCGTAGAAAACGATATCCAAGAGAACCTCTTAGCCATGTTCGAATAAGGTATTATTTTTTCGTACAATAGTCTATCTCAGTCCAGAAAATGGTTAAACTTATACTGAGTAGACGTCATTTCATTTACTTTTACGAGTTCAAAACGACAAGTACTCAGAAATCTTTTCATTTTTCGAGAGTCAGAAAAGAGCTTAAAGATGACTCCAGGGGGTCGCTTTTTCGTTTATTTTTTACGAGTCCAAAAAAGTGATAAAATAAAACTCGTTGAATCAGTCAAGATAAATCACTGACACCAAGACTATATGACCTGTTGCTACACAAGGAAACAAAAATTACTGATTTCAAGGAAAAATATTTTAAAAATGAGTAAAATATGCGCTAATTTGGTAAAAATATTATTTGAAACTTATAAATAGGGCAAAAAGTAAGTTATTTTTACCATTTTACCAATTTGCAATTGTGAGAGCATTTTTACCTCGATTTTCAGGCAAGGAGCATGATCAATCTAGGACACCATTCACCGAGTCGCTTGTTGCAGGTAAGAGATCTGTCCCTTGCTTTCATTTTGATAGTCATTTCATGCATTTTAATCCATAGGATAGGTTGTAAGGAGGACTTGCAAAAAATTCATATCGTGGGTAACCAGCGCGGGTTTCACCCGTTGGATTCGCGTAGCTCATCCTGTGGTCAATTAGGCCCTCGTGCTGGCAGCGCGAGAAAATTCATAAACAAATATGCTTGCACTGAGGTAAAAGATTTAAAGTGAAATCCTCCATGTAAAATAGTTTATCTTGGATTTTTCTCCATGGATGCTCATGAAATGTTGGTTTATTGATTTTCCACAGGATAACCAGTCCAAAATGGTGATTGAATGGAAAGAAAGGGGTCATGAAGCTGAAGACCATCAGGCTATGAAGGATCAAGATTGTGTTGATGCCCTACGAGCATGTGGATTGCTCAAGTTCTTCATGATTCCTAGGATTAGATCACAGCCTGAGTTATTGCAGCACTTGATCAGTTGGTGGGATGTAGATCGCCAACTATTCATGTTTAGGGATCAAGAGCTCGAAATAGAGGTCACCGACATTTATTTCATCATTGGGTTGTCCAGAAATGGAAAACGGGTGCAATTGTTTAGATCACGCACTGGAGGAGAGAGCACGAATATGCTCATTGTGAGGCATTGTCTGGGGGCCAAGAAGACCCACAGTGGGAAAATTGACATAAAGACCATTACCAACCTCCCACTATGAACAATATTACACACCATGGCCCGAGTAGTTGGGGCACAAGCGTTGCATGAGGCAACAAAGTCTCATTTCCAATATGAAATCGAGTGTTTGAATCCCACGGTTTTCAATTGGAGCGAAGGTTTGTTGGTGTGCATGAAGCGCTAACTTACCAAGTGCAAGTCAGGGAATCTGAAACAATTTGGTTTCAGATCTATTTTGGTGACATTCATCCTGGAACGTGTGCCATTGTTCCATTATCAGTGGTTGGAAGTGGATCCACCAGCGCCCAGAGATCCACGATTACTCAGATGGGGAGAGTTGATGCCTCGACATGGAGGCAGCCAACATATGTCATTCCCTCCAGCATTTTTGGATGGCTGCATCAACAACTAATCATGGTTGATGATTGGGCATATGCAGGCATAAATTTATGAGGAGATCCAGATCTTCCACTTCCTCCAGGGGCACAGTGGACCGATTCAGGTAAAAACTATTTTTGAAGTTTTTATATTTTTTATATGTGTACTGAGATTTGACTTATGATGTTGTGAAAATGTGGGACTAGAGAGACCTCCAAGGGTTTCTCCAATATCCAGGAAAGTGGCACACCAAATTGAGGAGGCTCCTCCTTATGAGGAGGGAGCAGGCCCTATCGTCGAGGTAGATTGTAACCTGGAAGTTTTAACTAGGGGATTCCAGAGTATGCCTCGATCGATGAGGTGTCATTACGCTACCAGAGGCACAATGTAGGGATTTCTGCCAGACTGGGTCAGCTGTTGGACTGATTCATTAGGGATGTCTTGTGCTATCATAAGCACCATGTGGGAAAATAGCCACCTCTAGTTTACTTTCTGCACTATTGTAGGCTTCTAAAACCATGTGCTTCAGAACACAAATTTTTTTATTTTGATGTAGCAAACTCTTTTACCATGTTTGATATGTGATGCTTTACGATTTACAAGTTTCGCAAATGTCTATCTAAAATATAGTTAGCCAATGCATCTGTTAATGTGTTCATGCATCTTCGAATGTGATGATAAGTAATCAAATCAAATCCTTGTTCCAATAAACAAACTCACAAATACATTCTCAAATTTTGAGGGCTTCTAACTGAATATTGTCCATTAAGTTGTAGTATAATGAGCTGTGAATCAAGTTTTATCATTAAATCTCTAATGCCAAGAGAAATAGCTTCTGAAAAAATCTCTATGAATGCACTATATTAGGCAATGTTATTAGTCGTATGACCCAAACATATACCTTGTAAATACACTAACTCACCATTAGGGTCATAGATTTCCCATGCAGTGAAAGATAGATTCTGTGTACTATGACAAGCACCATCAATAAAACCAATGTAATGGTTAGATGACATATGAAAACCAAGTAGAGCACGAGGTAAGTAGACAAATTTTTTTGCAAAAGCAAACTAACACACAAAAACCACATTGCACACTAATGAAAACACACTAACGTACATAAGTATTTACATGGATAATCACGCATAATACTTCTTTAGGTAAAGCCCATTTCAGGGCTCAGATAAAGAATTTCCTTCATAGTCTACTAACTCATAGACACATTTTTGTAAAACATGTTTCACAATGTAAGGCCCATGCCACATTGGTTTGAATTTCCTAGCTCCCAATTTATCATTGGCTTGATCATAAAGCAAGACCAAGTCACCCTCAACAAAAACGCGAGGAGAAATAGTTCTATCGTATTGAGCCTTAACTTGTTTCTTTTGGGCTTCAATTACTAACGCTACAAAGTGGTGAGTTTCATTGATCCTTTCGAGATAAAGTAAGCATTCCTCTTCAGGTGAGGTATCAGGGAGTAATTCGACAACTAGTTTCAGTGAAGGAATTTCACACTCAATTGGAAGAGTTTCCTCTAGACCATACACCAGTTGAAAGGGTTTGAATCCAGAGGCAGTCTTAGCTGCAGTTGGTAAGCCCAAAGAGATGAAAATAACATAAGATTCCAATTTTATTTATGCGTCCCAATGGTGCATTAAAGCATAGTAACCAAGACTTTGTTGACTACCTCAACCTAGACATTGGCCTAAGGATAATAATGATTTGAGTTGTTGTGACGCAAACCCAACTGAGCAATAATAGTTTCCATCATGTAATTTCATAAATGAGATCCATGATCAGTAATTATGGCTTGAGAGACACCAAATCAAGCTATGACATGGTTGAAAATAATTTGAGCAGCAATTTTACCGACAACATCACTTGTGGGCATCACCTCAGCCCATTTAGTTGAAATAATCAACGGTGACGATGATATAACCATGTGAGGGTTAAATGTCATGAAACAATACCCCATTTAGAAAAGGGGTCGACGGTAACAACTGGGTGTAGGGGTGCGGGTGGGGTGTGTTGTTTATGGTTGTAAATTTGGCAGGCATGACATTTTTGGACTCCTAAAATGGAATCCTTAAAGATCGAAGGCTAGAAATAACCGGCACAAAGGATTTTCTAAGCAGTAGCATAACCTGACATGTGGCCACCACAAGTCCCAGAGTGGTAGTCGTTTAGTACTCTCTCATCTTCTTCGAGTGTCAAATATCTGCGAAGGATAGAATCAATACCAACACGGTACAAAGTATCACCAATGATTTAATATGGTTGGGACTAAGGTGGAATGCGACGATGTTCATAATTGGATAACTCTGATCGAAAATTTTGGGTCTGGAGATAGAAAATAATATCCCTGTCCCATGGGTTAAGAGTGCTGATGAGAAAGAGAGTCTCGTCGGGAATGAGCTCATCAAAAGTCGTAGATGTGGTTGTGGAGGTAAGGTCGCAAATTAACTCAGCAAAAACTAGTGATTTCTTTGATTTGGCTGTAGAAAACTCCAAATAAAGCTCCTGAAGGATAACAATCCACTTAGAATATTTCCCCCCCCGACAACTAACGAGTCAGGATGTAGGCCATGGGGTTGCAATCAGAAATCACAGTAGTTTTCCACAAGAGAATATAGTGTCGAAAGCGTTGAACAACGTGAACAACTACTAAAGCGAGTTTCTCGACATGGGCATATCAAGTTTTAGTATCGATAAGATTTCAGCTTAAGTAGTATATCACATGTTCATTTCCATCATCATCATCTTGCACCAGTACCATGGAAATAGTAATATCAACTGCAGCCAAGTACAAGAAGTAATCATGGTGATAGTTGGGGGGATGCAACAAAGGAGTACTAATGATGGTGTTCATTAATGCATCGAAAGAATTTTTAGTGATTTCATCCCAAATAAATGGGTTCCCATTTTTTAACAAACAAGTAAATCCCTTGGCAAGTCCAGCATAATTGGGTACAAAACGATGAAGGAAATTAGCTTTCCCTTACAAGCTCTACAACTGATGTAAAGATGACGGAGGGGGTAAATTTACAATAGCCTCAAATTTGAGGGGGTCAATCTAGAGGCCTTCCTTAGATACCACAAACCCTAGGAGATGACTAGATTCAACGCAGAAGTCACACTTATGCGGATTTAAATGAATATTGTAGTGTGTACAGTGAAGAAAAATTGCTCGTAGTGGTTAAGATGATCACAACGCTTAGCATAATGAGTCGGTAAGTCATCAAGACATGGTTGAACTATGTGTTTGATATCATGAAAAGCATAAGACATCACTCGTTGGAAGGTAGAACCCGCATGTTTCAGACTAAAAGGGAGTTTCTTGTAGGCAAAGGTTCCCCATGGATAGATAAAAGCAGTTTTATGTTGATCGACGGGAAGAATGTTAATCTGGTTGTAGCCAGAAAAATTGTCCATAGAAGAAAAAATATCACTCCTGGCACACCCATCAATTATTTGATCGATAAAAAGGAGTTGGATAATTGTCTTTGGGACATGCCTGATTGATATCACGGTAATCAACACAAACATGAATAGTCCCTTGTTTCTTAGTCACGGGAAGAATGTTCGAAACCCAATATGTCAATGGAATGGGGTAAATGGAACTAGCCTTTAGAAGTTTTTCAACCTCTCCCTTTATAGCAGTTACCTTTCTAGGGTGCATTGGAGGAATTTGCTGACAAATAGGCTTCACATCTAGATAGGTAGGAATTCCATGCACAATTATACTCGGATCTATGCCAGGCATTTCCTCATATGACCAGGCAAAGACATTGCCAAATTCCTTAAAAAGGGCAATGTAAATATTGATATCATCTAGAGAACAAGAAACCCCAACATGGATGTTCTTGACAATTTCTGGTTTAACAGAAATGTCGATAGGCATCGTAGCAATAATGTTCCCCATGTTTCCCTCAGACAAAACTTCATGCACCAAAATGGGAATTTGAAGTGGATGGGTGTGTACAGAAAACAAAGGTATTTAAACACGATGAAATATTTCCAAGACTCGGGAGAAATGAGGAACGATGATGAGCATCATTCTAGGGAGTTTCCTTAAGAGACATAACCTCAATGATACTCTCGTCAGTGGGAAATGTCTTGTTCAAGGGATCCAGAGAATCCCAAGAAACAAGCCAAGGGGGTTGTGAATACGCGTCTAGATGCATACTAAGAGTAACATGACTTTCAGAAGTGATCGTTGCAGCCAAAACAACAGCTTGGTAGGTTTGTTCTACTGGGCTGAGCGACATGACATCGCCAAAAGAATCAACCTGATCAGGGGAAGGAACGATCCAAGGATCGTGCGAAGTGGAGATCATGTTGATGGAAGTGATGTTTGGAGGTGGGAGGGAAAAATTTCCCATAAGAGCAGAGTCTTTGAAAAGACCTGCCCCAACACTCTCATAAGGGATGTTAGTATTTCCCACATATGACACGTTTCCATTTGAAGAACAGAAGAGAAAAAGGTTAACTGATCAACGGTGAATATTTTCCCCCTGTGAAGAAAACAAAGCATACAGAGCAAAGAAGAAACTACACAAAACATTGCATGAGTCCAACTTCATCCAAGTAGAAGGTTATAATTAAAATTTTCATTGACGACTTCTACTTCTAATTCAATAGTTTTCCCTTCCAAGTTGATGGGCAAGCTTGTGAGAATACCGTAAGGATGAGATCCTATGCCATCAAAGGCTTCTAAGGTGTTCGGATCCTGGTTGAGAGGACGAGATTCGATGGCTTTCCAACATGAGATAGACATAATGCAGGTGGAAGCTGTTGGAAATAATACTGAGAGGGGGGGTGAATTAATATTTACAAATCAATGACTTTTTCTTTTCATACTCTGGTTTATATACGCTACATCAATGAAGGTAGCTCGCGTGTACATGCTACTGCCTTTAAAGAAACCAGCGTATATATCCAACAAACTTATGACTCAGTTAATTCATCATATGTTGATCTTTAATCAATGCACCAGTACTTCATTAACCATATAAATAGTAACCATGTGCAGTAATGACAAAATAAACCATCACACATAAGCAACACACATGAACACCAAGATTTAAGGTGGAAACCCAATGTGGGACAAAAACCACCTGATGCTATCTTCTTTTAATATAAGAAAAAACCTATTTAAAATCTTGTACTGGTGTAGACTCATACAGTATGCATGCACCCACCTGCAGAAGGCTACAAAATTCTCTCATTCTCCAGCTTCTACTGGAAGGGAGCTACAACCCCCTAGCTCTTGTAATAGTCAATGCATTTACTAGTACGTAGGCGCTGGCCTATAGAAGGCTCCAACCTTCACTCATTTTCCAACTGCTACTGGAAGGGAGCTAAACCCCCTGGCTCTTGTACTAGCCGATCCATTTACCAGTACGTAGACGCCAGCCTACAAAAGACTACAACCTTTTCTCTTCTTCCAGGGACCACATTTCATAAATTTTTAGACTAGATACTCCTGGAACACAACACCATAATCTGAAGGCCACGTTTCATCAAATTTTCATACTGGACCCATCAGCAACACTGAAGCTCAAAATTAAGCATCACTGCAATACAACCAATTACTGAAACCCATCATCATTGAATCAAATCAAATTCAGTCAATTTGAAGATTCAAAACACTGTCACCAAAACACAAAGCAGAACCCAGAACTCTGCATCAACAACCAGAACCAACTGCAACTTCAAACATCATATTTCATAATGTATACGCTACTTTGATGTGCCAAACCAGCGTGTATACACGCTTTTATCAAAGCGAACCAGCGTACAGATCTGCAAATACTAACTTAAAACATCACAACTATTCCAGACTTCAGTCATACCCAGATCAGAACATTTACAGTGTAAATCATGCATTAGCATTCAGATCTAGACTATCCATGATCATACCACATAATGATAATTCATTTCAAGTCTTATGATCCTGATCCATCATTAGATCTCATCCCTCATCAACCACTAAGGTTCATCCTTAGTTTAGATCAAGCAAAGCACCAAAAACCCATAACATGCATATTTTCTTTTGATCTCACTCTTCATAAGATATTCATTACTTGCACACCTATCCCTTTGATATTCTCCTCCTTATATAATTTTAGGCCTTTCTCAATACCTCGGACCAAAACCACTTAGGACCAATACCTCGAACCAAATACCTCAGACCAATACCTCGGACCAAATACCTCAGACCAAATACTTCGAACTAATACCTCAGACCAAAACCTTGATTTTCCATTCCATATACGCTTTTCCTTCTGTGAAAGTGTGTGCATACGTATACAACCTTTTTGTTCAGTGAGACCACGTGTATACGCTTTTTGGAAAAGGCGACGTATACTTCTTAAACCACTCTCTTTCTTCAATCTCCAGATTCTGATATGTAATTCTTTGTTGTTATCCTATTGCACTGTGAATTGTCATCTATGTGAGTTGTCATCAAGGACAAAACCTGTATCATAATGCCAACAGAAGCACCCTCATCAATCACAGTCTGATGAATCGTCTTCCCTTTAATAATGACTTGGATTAAGAAATCAAGTTGATGGGGAAGACGTGGAACATGATTTTCTAGGTCAAAAGTAATAAAACTTGAATCCATAGGTTCAATTCCTCCTATAGAGGATAGTAATTCTTTTTGTTGCGATGGACAACTCCGGAGAACTTCCAAGGCAGACATCGTCAAAGGCGATTGAGCTAAATATTCGACAATATTGTAATGATAGGAAGCTCACACATTCGAATTGTAAGATGATTTCTGAAGGACACCTTTAGGAGGTGGTTGGACAACAGAGTCATTACTAGGTCTCTCTATATGAAGAGGACCGAAACTGGGTGGAGTAGAAGTAGAAGGTGTATCAATAACTTCTTTCTCCATAGTCTGTTTGGGAGGAGTTGGATAGTCTTTTGACCAAGTGTCAAGAGAAATAGGCATTTTTCCACTCATATAAACCTGAGAACCCGAAGATGTATAAGGTTGTGGTTGTTCTACCATTTGGGTCTGTTGTGATGGAGAAGGTTCTTTTCGTACAATCGGTGTCCCTTGAGTGCCATTTAACAAGCAACTAACTTCCGCACGATGGGGACAATCCTTGGTATAGTGATCTTCCTCACAAATGAGGTAATGATATTTGGGCTTACGTTTAGACGCATCATCAGTAGATGATTTTGGAGGATCCTATTTTGGGGTATCAGATTTTGATTTTCCTTTACCCTTCTTTTTACCTTTTGAGGCTTTTTCTGTCACGGTAGACTGAACAGTATCAATCTCAGAGGTTTTACCATGATTTGGAGAGGGATTCGAAGGAGGATTAGATGCAGTAGGTGAAACATATTTTTCCTTCGAAGAAGCTTTACTGGAAGTTTGAGTCACTGATCCAATAATACCATCGACAAGTGGTATATCTGAAGGTTTAGAAGATGCTAGATTCGTAGATGGTCTCGAAGCATCAGCCAAGAGATCATATAATGTGTCAGATTGGGAATATACCAAATCTAAATATTGGGCACGAGCAATGGCTTAATCTTCGGTTACACAACCTCCCATAGTTATGTCCTTGGCAATTTTTTTGACGAATGATTTGGTAAACCATTAAGTTAACAACTCATTAGGTATATCAAACTTCATAACGCAACGCCGACATCTCCACTCATGGATATGATCATAGATGTGGGTAGCAGTATTTTGTTTCAAAGACGTAAGAAGATGGGTACCCGTTTCATATCGAACAAGTAATTGGAAGTGAGTAAGGAAGGCCATTGCCAAATAATTGAAGTCTTGATAGGCACCTCGAGGTAGCTCGATGTACTATTTTGTGGCATCACCCGTCAGGGTTCATTGGAAAAGATGTAGACAGATAGAGTCTTCAACCCACGAATTGGATGAACACCATGAAAGGTAAGTCATAACTTGGGCCTAGGGGTCTTCTCCAAACTTTCCTTCAAATTTCAAACAATCGCCAGGAATCTTAGTAGGAATGGGAGGCCAATACGATAAATGAAGTATTGGATCATTAGTGAGTCTTGACACATTCGGTAGTTCCAATGTTGCTAGAAATGGAAATTGTGGATTGAAAGGCATGGGAGGCCTTTGATAAGGCCCAACTTATGGATTCCATCTGTTACACAGCATTTTGTCACTATCCCTGTACTCCCCATTCCTTAATCCTAGAGGACCTCTACAGTGAACCTTACATGCTTTCCCTTCATGAAGAAACTCCCATTGTGTCCCTCTTCATGAGTAGAACAATTCCCTTTTGCACCATTTCCCCAAAATCTTCTATTTTTCCCAGTTTACAAGACCGGCGCTAATGGCCCTTGTCCTTCTCGCGTCAATATGCAGGGATTAACATTGTCCCCAGCGCCAACCGGAGTGACTGAGCTTTGTTCCAGTCACGCCGGTCCTCTTATGGAAAGTTTTTTAAATAAAGAGTCGAAGCTTCCAGCTCTAGAAGCTTCGTAACGGAAGTCTAGTAAATGGTTTGGCTGGATGGGGTCAAGGATGTCAGTTTGGGCTCCTTTCCCCTATAAGGATGGAACTGCCTCAAGAGATAAGACCTTCTCCCATGAGAAGAGGATCCATATCCCATCCATTCATGCTATATAAGCCTCCCTTTTTCCCAAGCACAAGCTAGTGTCAATGTTGGTGTGCTAGTGGTAATTAAGTTTGGAGTAAACAACAAGCTATTCATAGTTGTAACTCTCTAGTTGTGTGAGGGAGAAGTGTTAATTTGGTTTAGTGTGAAGCCTAAAGGGAAGATCCTTAAAACTATCATTGTTGAGGCCATCATGAAATGCTAGCAGAAGCGTGTGGGAACCTGGTTTTGTCGGAGGAGAATGGAAACGTCAAGACAATGGTTGTAATCTCTTCTTGATTCAATATAAATGAAACTATCAAATGATTTCCTGCATGAAACCACGGTTGTTGTTTACTTGTTTCAGGTGTTTGAAGAAGGAGACGAGAGATAGTTGGAGCGAGCAAGCAAGGACATCATCAAACGAGATAAGCATACTAATAGGTAGGCCCTCTTAATTGGTTCTAACCTAAGGAAATCTTCCATAGAATGTATCAGTTGTGGCTAGACCCATTATGGAGCTAGAAGAATTGTTTGTGTCCTCACTTATAATTTTACTTCACCACAAATTGGTGACCATACTGGGGAGCCAATCCTTCTGTTTGTCTTGTTTGAGATTTCATGATTTTGTGTGAACTTTTCTAGTTCCACTTTTTTCCTTTGGTTCTATTTGTCTTCCTTTGCTTACTGGTCTGAGTTTAAAATTCATAGTAGCAAATCTAGTCCTAGCTTTAAATATATATATATATATATATTCTTGGCTCCCTTGCTCAGCACACTTAATTCACTGACAGACGCGTTGATCAGCACGATATGCTGAGAAATAGTCACGCCGACCTCCCTCTGGCGCTTGTTGTCAGTTAGGAAATCGTGTCGATGTATGTAAGTGAATATTAGGGTTTTTCCCCAATCTTGGCCAGTGTGTTTTGATCTCATGATTTCGACCTCGTAAGCCTTTTAGACCGTTTTCTCCCTGACTAGAAAGCTATTTTTCATTTGGTTTGGTTGCTTGTTGGTTTGTCATCTTTCTGCTTGATTTCTTGGGTCATTGGGTGGTTAGTAGCACTAGGTCATCTAGATTGTCGTCCATTCAGCTGATTGTGAACTCAGTGAGTCGAGTTGTTGGTGTATTTACTCCTTGCATTTTGTTTGTGGTCCTATTACGGCTTTGACCTCCATTACACAAGTTTGAAAAGTTTTCGTTTGCTTGTCTAAACGTTTCTTTTCGGGCATGGATCACATTGCTTGTCTTTCTTTTGGTAAATTCGATGTTTCGTTAGTCTGAACGAGTCTCTCTTTTCGTGTTTTCATTTGCTTGAAGAGCTAATTGTTTCAAAAACTTTTTCATTGAAGTGTTGTATGCAAAAAATTCATTTTTTCATTTCATGAAAAAGTATGAGATTCTAGTTTGTTGCATCAATATGCTACGGTAGTCAGCATTATTAAAGACTAGGATTGCATTGGCATTTGAAAAGGAAAAGAATTCTTTTTGCTTTTGGAAGGACTGTTAGAAATGTACTTGTCAGGAAATTAGGAATTGGAATGTATTTTTCATTAGTTTACTTACTCAAAAAGTGAAGTAGTGGAATATCATTTTGCTTTCAGTTGCTTGGTTGCTTGCATTTGATTGTGTGTTTCCTACCCTCTCTAGTGTAAACAATTCATCGAATTGAAAGGGTCTTGTCCCATTTAGTTGCATTTAGGGTTTTTTGAGTCACGTCGCTAAGGCCTAAAAACTGAGACATAACTCAAGATAAACTTTAAAATGAACTCAATTAACCTAAGGCACATTTGAAATCTAACGAGCATATTTAGAAGGTCTAGGCTAGAGACGTGTTCCGACGTCTTTAAACCTAGCAACTGTCGATAGTTTCGGCATTATACAACACTAGTACGGATTTGTGGTCCCATACTATCAAGTATATAATGGGAGACCCCTCTAGGCTACAATCCTTTATCCATAGGAAGCCGAGTCTGCCGCCTTTCAAACGTGATACACCAAACACAGCGTTCAGGGAGATTGCCTACTCGTACTTCTCGGTTTACCGGGAGGTATTTTGCAGTTCACGGTTGCTTGGTAATCCATTTTACCTAGATCATCCAGAGCAGTCATTTGATATTTTTGACTCATTAAACTTAAAAGATCATTCGACAACTTGTCCTTTTGAGCTCGTTTCCAATCGAAAGTGATAGATTCATCTTTGTTTCTTTCTCGACTCTTAAATAATGAAAGAGCACCAGTCTATTTATGCGTCTTAATAAATTGATTGCCCGTGATCTCATAACATCCTGTTAGTCTTTACTAGACCAAATTGTGAGTTTCCCTTAAAGAAAATTTTAAAGCCTTGAAGTTTATCTCTCTCTTTTCTTGTTAACTAAGACAAGGTCATCGTAGCTGAACCATCTGGTTCACCTAGTTCCTCTTCCTCTCCTCCATCTGAAAGATTGCTTGAGGAGTTGTTTCCTAAATTACCAGAGTCACTCGAGGACCAAGGTGTTAAATTTAGAATTGTTCTGAGTATTCAACCTTTGTCATCACGTCCTCTGCCTACTTCAAATATTGGATCACTTGTTGATTTTGGCGCGGAATCTCCAAATAATCCCGTTCAAACTCTTGAGAGTTTGTCGACCACTCACGGTCAGCTTGGATTGGTTATCTATCCTCTGAATCATTTGTTTGACCCTATTGTGATATCATTGTAGCGTTCGTACAGTCCATACAATCAGCCGAGTGTTCCTTTGTAATTATCCCCTCATACTTCTTCAGTCGTTCGTCCTCGTTTGTTCCCAAATATGGAACCCAAAGGCGATGCTCCAGTCACCTCTTCGGATGAGTCAGAAGTTTCTACTCCACACACTGTCAAGGAGGAATAACATCCTTTTCCTCCTGAAGGTTTCCCCTATATAGGGAGCATTCCCATCAGTGTGTATCGGGAATTGCCACCTAATTATGTATCCTTGGCAGAGGTGGTTTTAGGTACACCTAGTGCCTCATCTCTTTACCATAGCCCTGTTTGGGATTCTGGCGCCATGGCTACTACAGGTTCGTTCATTGCGAACTCGACCTCCCAACGGGCTGTTACCTCAGTCCCGGTGCAACCCACCGTTCTAAACCCTCTTGTATCGTCCATTCCAGTCACCCATTTGGTTCAATCGACGGTCTCGAGGAATGTCTCTATCAGTTCCTCCATCCCTCCAGTCAGTGGCCAAGTTGTGCCACCACCTTGGGGGGAAAATCTGAATGTTTCAATGGTGTCATGTGCCACCAATGTGAGTGGCTCATAGGCTCACATGCTTGGTATGAACCAACCTTCTTCTGAAATTATTCAAAACCCTGCTAATCCTACTGGATCGAGCAATGTCCAGTACCAACAGGTTCAAAATCCCGTTGGTCCGTCTAGGTCGAGCAATGTCCAGTATCAATAGCCTTATGAGGCTCAGTTCCAATACCAAACTCCTTACATTTCATATGGTTGTCAAGGAATGGTTAATTAGCCTTACACCCTTCAGTCTGGGTAGTACGTTCAACCTGGCTCGTCCACTTACCAGGGTGGCTATGGCCAGATTCAGTTGGGGAATTTTTCGAGCACTGTTCAAGTACCCTTGTAACAACAAGGGAAACCTTTGTTGCAGCAAGGGCTATTCGCGCAACAGCAAAGGCAAATGATCCCGTAGCAAGGTCAACTGCAACAACCGCATTGTGAAACCCTTGCAACCATTGCAACAAACAGTGCAGCAGCAAATGCACTATGCTCCGCAAACCTTCCAACCCATGTGCTTGCAGGGCCAACCTCTACAACCTAAGGACAAATTTTACAGTTGCAAGCCCAACCCTTGCAGCAGCAAACCAACCTGGGCAGCAGCAACCCTTGTATACATATCAGCAGGGTCAACCCTTTGCAAGGGAAAGGCCAGGGTCAAGTCCTGCAGGAGCAGGCCCAAGATACTAATGTCCTAGTTCAACAGGTCCAGAATCCTTTTGGCTAAGGGCAGCAAGTACAAAACCCTAATGTATTAGGTCAACAGGTACATAATGCTTTTGGTCAAGGGAAGTAGGTACAAAATCCCTATGTCCAAGGGAAACAAGTGTATAATCCTTATGCCCAAGGGCACCATGTCCAAAATCCTCTTATTCAGGGACAACAGGTTCACCACTCGTATGTTCAAGGACAATAGGTTCACCACCCATATATTCAGGGACACCAAGTACAATACCCATATGTCCAAGGTCAACAAGTTCAATAGCCTCTTAACCCATACGTTACTTATCAACAACCTATGACTCGACAGTTTCAAGGTATTCAAGGTCAAAATCTTCCCTATGTCCAAGGTAACCCACAATGGGGGCAGCATCAAATTCCATATGGCCAAAATCCCCCACTGTGGGGCCAAAATCCTTACGAGCACAGATGGGCTCCTCTGCTTGGACCCGCTTACCGACCTCCAATGCCTTTCAATACTCAATTGTCATTCTTGGACACACTAGAGTTGCTAGATGTGTTTCGCCTTACGAATGATCCAATTCTTCATTCGCCATACTGGCCTCCGGTTCCATCGAAGATCCCGAGCGATTGTCCGATATTCGATGGGAAAGCAAAAGAAGATCCTCAAGCCCACGTGATGACATATCACCTTTGGTGCTCTTTGAATTCTTACGTTGATGATTCCATTCATCTCCGTTTTTTCCAACGAACCCTCACAAGTGTTGCAGCCAAGTGTTATAGCTCCAAATATCACTCTTGGTATTTGTGATGCTTGGTTTACGGCCTAGGGCAACCCCTCCTTCCAGACTTGGTCCAAAAATTTTAAAAATAGTGTTTTAATCCCTGTACGCTACTTTTCCCTGTGTTAAAAGCGCGTACACGCGGGTCAGTCTATACCCAACCCACATATATGTGTTAAAACACTTTAAAAAAATAAATTTCCTTAACTATGGGCGGAGATCACGAGTTTTACCTGTTGATTACCTTTTAGTGCCCGTGGCCCAACTGTTCCCAACTGTTTCCCAACTAAAAAACTAATTTGGGAGAAGTATAAAAAGACTTCAATGGGAATGCCTTAAAGAGGAGAGAAATTATAAAATTACTATACTGAGATTATCCCCTGATCAAGTTTGAAGAATCCCTATGCTTCAAGCACTTCCCCAAGTTCAGGAAACCCTTGTTTCCTTGAGTTTTGATGTTCTCTCATATGCTTGGATATATCATGGTATTGGTTATGGAAGGAGGTTGTTGAAGACTGGCACTGGACAGACCTGGAGGACTGTTCCGCTTGGAGCCTGAAGAGGAAGACTCAAGTGAACTCTTTCCATGTTTTCATAGTTTTCTACAATACAAAAAACGTTGTCTTGTTCCCGATATCATAGTTCTAAAATTCGGCCGATTCGAAATGGAAACGGCCGAGTTGATTTGTTTCAATGCCCAGAATTGTGACTCGGTGGAGGAAACGGTTCGGGAGGCCGAGTCAGCCATGACTCGGCCAACTCGGTCGTTTCCGTATTGACTCGGCCGAGTCATAACCTGCGGCCCATAACCCCATCAAAACAACGATTTGTCATTTTTTTAATGAAATTTTGAAGTGTTTGCTGATTGGTTTGGACTCCAAGGTGTTTTCTAAATTAGTTAAATGTTATTTGGGGTCCATTCCCCTCTCCTAGTATTGATATGCTATTCAAATTTCATGGTAATGTTAACTTCTTAAAGTAAAAGTGACATTCTCCTTAATCTTCATTTTCGTCCTTTTACTTAAATTTTTAACATTACCAAGAAATGACTCAGGATGTTTGAGTGGTTCCGACCTCATTGGATTTCATATGGAGAAAGTAGAATTTTAGGTTTCATTCAAAATCCAGCAGAATTATCAGTTTTTCAGGATTTCGAGATTGGAGGATTGCAATGTTTCCATTGAATTTTGTCATGTATTAAGGTATGGAACTCGTATTTAATCAAGAGCACCAATCCCTCTTTGTACCTTGATGTTAGTGACATTTGTTATCGAACTCCTCTGGGATTCGCTCCCAAACCAAGAGCTTCTGAAAATGTCGTTCCCGCTCCCGTTTTCGCTCTCGCTCCCCAATTTCGCTCCCGCTCCCAAGTAACACTGAGCCAGATGATGTTGGCAACTCTAGCAGTAGCCAGCAGTACTGGTCACAGACTTTTGTTGTAGAGGCCATTTATAGCCTCATTGGTTATGTGTTTTTGTTTTGATCTCTATATCATCATCGTGTATGTATTAGACAGTGCATTGAGTGCCATTTTGATATAATGGATATATTCATGAGCCTACTTTGATCATATGTTGTATTCTATCTATATTCTAATGCTGTGTGTTTGGAAACATGAATGAAAATCTTTAAAATTATGTGTTTTTATAAAAAATAAATATTTAATGTATTTTTTACAACGAGCGAGTCACTGAAATCGAGTCGGCCAAGTCAATACCGAGTCGGAGTCGGAGTCGGAGTCGAAGTCAAAGTTTTAAAACATTGCCCGATATCAACTTTTTTTATGCATCTAATGTTATTGTTATGGTTTATATATGAATGACTATTTCAATGTATAACTAACCATCTACTTATATGATATAAAGTTGATTTCACTACAATGCTTTATCTATATGCTACTATGTGTATTCGAATTGGTTGATTTGCAGGTTCAAAGATCATCAAGAGTTGCAGAGGGTTTGAACCCTGGCTGGAACTACCCAAACGAAGGACATCCGGGTATGTTCATCCTCGCATAGTTATTTTGTTTAAGCATGTTTCCTGAGTGTTATGCTTGTTTCTTGCTGTAGATTACTCCTGCTCTGCTAGGGTTCTAACCCAAAGCCCTAGGGGAATTATTCCCTCAACACCAAGTGGTACATCGAGCTTCCTCGAAGTACTTACCATGACTTTAACTCTTTAGCCATGGCTTTCCTCACGCATTTCCAACTACCGGTTCGCTATGAAACTAGCACCTTTTTTCTCACATCGCTTAAGCAAGATACTGCGACACACATCTCCGATCACATCCATGAATGGATACGTAGACATCACCTAATCAAATTCGAGATTGTTGATCATCTTCTCACCGAATGGTTCACTAAGTCATTCGTGGGCCCAATTGCTCGTGATATAGCTATGGGTGGGTGTGTTACTAAAGAACAATCCATTGCTCATGCCCAGTACTTAGATCTAGTTTACTCTTAGTCTGGCACTATGTATGAATTATTACCTGATGCTCCATTGCCATCATCTGATCCCACAACATCAAAGTCATAGGCTGCACCCCCTGTTGATGGAGTTCTTAGTTCAGTGTCCCAGACCACTACTAAATCTTCTTCCAAACAGAAGTCGGTCTCGAATGTTGTTCCCAATAGTTCTTCCCATAATCCACCTAGCCTTGGTAAAACCTCATAGGTCCATGTTGTCCAGTCTACCGCAGCAGACAAATCCTCGAAAGGTAAAAAGAAAGGCAAAGGCAAGGGTAAAGTTGATGCCCCAAAACAGGGTCCTCCTAAATCTTCTGCTGGTGAGTCTTCACAACGGAAACCTAAGTATCCCTGCCTCATTTGCGAGGAGGATCATTATACCAAGGATTGTCCCCAACGATCTAAAGTTATTCGTTTGTTCGAAGGGACCCCAACTATCCTAAAAGAGTCATTCCGTCTCAGCAAACCCAAATGGTAGACCAACCTCAATCATCTTCTTCCTTAGGATCTCAAGTGTTCATGATGATTATGCCTATTAATGTGGCTACTAGATCAAAATATTACCAAAATTGTGCTCTGATAGTTGGGAAAGGGAAAGAAGCCACCACTCCTTCTTCTGCCCCGAGTTCTGGCCCTCTTCATATCAAGCGCCCTAACTCTGATTTTGCCATATGGCCACCCTCTCGAGGTGTGCTAAGGAAATCCTTGTACAATCCCAACGCCCGAGCCGCTCAGCACTATAATATTGTCAAGGATTTGGCTCAGGTGCTGTCAGCTATATCGGCTCTCGAGGTGCTCCAAAGCTTCCCATGACAACGGAAATGTTTGATGTTGGCTATCAGGGGTATTGATCCCACCAATTCCAATTTGATGTGTTTTGATCTAGAGAACCAAGTTCCGCACTTGCCTCATCAAATTTCCTTTCTCATTCAAGTAATCATCAATGAGAAGACCATCCATAGGACTGTCATCGATGAAGGTGCTTCCACTTGCATCATGTAAATCGCATGCTAGAAGGCCATTGGTTCTCCTGCTGTGAGCCAATCCCTGAACACTTTGGAAGCTTTCGATGGGCATGATTTGCGACCCTTCAATGTCTTACCTAACCTTTCCATTACTCTGGAGGGCAAGACAATACAATTCAAGGTAGAGATTGTTGACGCTAATCTCAACTATAATCTTCTACTCGGCTAGAGCTGGACCCATGCTATGCATGGTATAGCCTCCTCCCTATTCCATGTGATTCATTTTCCCCATCAATGGAAGATTGTCACTGTCAACCAGCTATCCTTCTTTGTCTCTTCCTCCTCAGATGGCAATGTTCCATATGTCAAGCACACCGGTGCTCCCTATGAGAGTTTGGCGGCAGGTATTTTCAAAGATTCTGCCTTAATCGGAATTTTTCCGCTTCCACCTCCTCATGTTTCCTCTGTCAACATCGTCTCGGTCAAATCTGATCCTTGGGTCATTCCTTCACCAGATCTTGTTGATACCTGGGGCGAGGTTATGCCACTGAGTCCTGCCAAAATCAATTACGTTGTTTCGGCCTCGAGTTCCGCATCCTCTAATTCCTCTGTTTTGAAGACCTATCTTGATATGTATTCTCAATCCTCGTGGCTTGGCACTTTGGAATCGCTTGATCCCTTAGCCGAGACTTCCCTTGTTGACGAAGGTATCATGGATGTAATGTCTCTCAAGGAACCACCTTGGACTGACACTCATCATCGTTCCTCATTCCTGTGTCGCTTGGCGATCATGTCTACATGTTTTGAGCAGTTCTCTTCTCAGTTGCCTATTTCTGTGTGAGTTCATCCTGACATAGTCAAGATCTTTCAACTATGGGCACCTTTATCCCTTCATGGATTCAGGATTTTTCTTCCTCCTCGAGTTTTTCCCGATTGCCCATTATTGCAATGGGATTGTCATCTGACTCGTAACCCTCCCTCACCCAGGGGGCATGGGGACAAAGCCTTATATGAGTTATACTCTATTCTTTGGCCGAGTCAATGCTTACTCATCATGGCAACGATAAAAATTCAATGTTCCTCTATTTTGATCGATTACCCAAGTCCGAGCATGGACTCTCTTAAGAAGTACTATGCTTAGGTCACCTTGCATGGTTACTTGTGTACATTAGTGTGCCATTCATTTTTGTGCAATGTGGTTTGGTGTGTTAGTTTTCAAACAACTTTCATGTTTACTATGGTTTCCTTGCTTTGAAGATGTATGTGACTCCCCACATCGGTTTTGCTGATGGTGCTTGCCGTAGTACTCGGAACCTATCATCCGCGGCATGGGCTATTTATGACCCTAATGGTGAGTTGATTGATCTTCAAGGTATCTGTTTAGGTCATACAACTAACAACATTGTTGAATACAGTGTGGTTGTCGAACTATTGTTAGAAGCCATTGCTCTTGACATTCGAGAGTTGGTTGTCAACTTGGATTCACAACTTGTCGTCCTTCAACTCAATGGGAAATATTCCGTCAAAAACCCACAAATATTGAGAATGTATCTCCATATTCGTCTATTGGAAAGGCATTTTGATTACATCACATATCATCATATTCCTAGATGCATGAATACATTGACAAATGCACTAACTAATTATGTGTTTGATAGACATTTACGAAACATGTGAAAAGATAAAACATATCATTTGTACCATAGTAAGCAATAAATACAACATATATATATATATATATATATATATATATGGTGATAATATTTGATACATCAAAACCCCCAAAAATAATATGTGTATCCAAAATAACATCCGAGGATCGCAGGCCTCATATATCCGTGGCACGCAAGCCTAAAAAAATGTAAATTTTGGACCTAGGAACTAATCAGCATGGTGATCGTGGTAGCATGATAGGGCTCGTGCAACACGAGTCAGAAATCGACGGATCCGATCTGATACTCCCACCGTGTGTCTCTGGTACTGGCAAGGAATGTCTCCCACCCGAGCATACTATGGGATACCACGAGTCAACCCCTCAAGGTTCCTCGCAATCTCCTCTTCGTTTTCACTTCCCTCCTTATAAGGAGTGACAACATCAATCGGGCGGGCGACACACCTGGCTATTGGGGACATCCCAACAGAACACTCTGGTCCAATGTCTACATTAACAAAGCGAAATGTTATAAACACATATATATCAAAAACAATTAGAAAATCACAAAATTTAAAAAAAAAAAATGATTTTTTACCTTCATCGTCAAAATCCTCTCCATTTGGTAGCGGCATGTCCAGATCTCCACGGAATTTAGTACCACTGTATGGCCAGTCCACAACGATCTTCTATCGTCGTATCCATGAAAATAAGGCAAGCTTGTAAGACATGTGCTGGACCCCAGTGATCCTGGGCATCAAACGACTCCAGTCGGCCATCCACGGGTCGCGTGGCATGGGAGGATCTACCTCAGTCAATTGGTACTAGAACAGTGGCACATGTTCCAAGAAAAAGGTCACTAGTATGGATCCAAAGCAAAATTGCTTTAGATTCCCTACCTTAGCTTTAGTCAGCTGACGTTTTATGTTGTTCTTCATGGCCTCTGCCCAGTTGAATATCGTCGGTGTTGTGCAGTCGATGGCATATATGAATTTCGACTTGTTAGTCTCATGCACTACCTAGGATCCTGCCACTCTATTGATAGTCAATAGTAGCACTCTTAGTGTCAGATCCTGAATGGTGGAAATCTCAATATTGCCACTCTTGGATTTTAGGGCTTCACGGCAATGTTCGGTGAGAAACATGGATATGCTTGCCCCAATCGTTCATGACCCATATAAGTTGACTAGTTCCCCTCTTCGGGACAATCCTGTAATGAAATATATGTCTGAAGTTTCTAACTCCAGCTCCTGGCCACCAATGACGAATATCTCCTGATTTATATTCCAGAGACTAATCAGGGATCGAAGCAACTCAGGTTGGACCCGCATCCGTGGCATGAGAAATAATTTGAGGAGCCCACAGGCCCTCAAAGCTTCCAGGCAATTTGGATCATTTAGTGCCTGGTTTTCCACACCCTTGTACTCCCATTCTTTCTAGTCTACCATTTTTTGCGATTCTTTCCTGCAAAAACCATAGATTTAAGTCAATAATCATTTTTGACCCATCAAATACAAATTTCAACGGTGGTTTTAAGGAGAAATAGGTTTTTTCCCTATTCACGGCGCCGACAGCATGATAGGCTGTGTTAATTACCCTCGGCCGACACGATTATGTGCTCGAAAGTCGTAATGACCGAGGGCGAAAAACTTTTAATAAATCCTCCCTAAAAAATCCAAAAAATGGTTAAAAACAGGAATAAATGGTATGAAAATGAAGCTTAGGGCTTTGGCTCTTACCTGTAACTGACGGGTCGACGAATGACCTCCCGGATCTCCTGCAATCTGCTCTAGATGAATTAGGGCAAAAGTGAGTAAAAAGTCTTTCACAAGAAGGTAAAATAGTAAATGGTAAAAAATATTTACTTTTCCTCCTTTTTATTCAATTTTTCATGAAATATTAGGTTTTTGTAAATATTTTGACCTATTTTGCCTCAAGAAATGGATAATGCACTTTACCTTTTTTGCACAGCGACAGGTGATGGATGTTCGACGATGATGCTGAGTCACATTTTAGCGCTTTTATCGACTCATAAAACTCATATGAAAAGATTGCCAAGTACTTTTGCCTCTTGACTCGTAAAAGAGAATAAAATGGGGGGTTTGATTTCAAGCTCTTTTCCAACCCTTTAAAAGCGAAAAGATAGACGAGCCCTTATCGTTTCGAACTTGTTAATGGATGCGAAATGTCATGCGCCCAGTATAAGTTTACCCCTTATTTGGGTTTGGATGCACTATTTACGAAAAAGGTACTCCTTGAGTGAAATGGTCAAGTGGTTCTCTCAAGTATCATTTTCTACCTTTTCAAGCTCGAGAGACACAAATGTACGAAAAGGGACCATGTGGAGTTTTCTTTTCCATGTCTTTTTCAAACCCTCTAAACATGAAAATGATACTGAGTTACACCTTTGTAGGACTCGTTAAATATTAAATGACATCGGAATCATCACCAGGACGAACATGAGCTTCTCCTTCCTAGGGCTCATTAAACTTACTAGGTCGGATTCATTCGAAGGATGAACTTACAATGCAAGCATATGTTATCCCCTTCAAGCTTGCGATTAAAAATAATTGGGGTACCTGCCAGAAATGGTGGGGGAAAATTTGGAAATCTAATCAGTTGTGTCGACAGCTCACTCTTGAACATGACACTTTCTGCTTTGTGTCGGGTTGGGATATCCTCCTTTGTATTGTTGACCTTCCTGGGTTGGGCCATTCATTTTTGCCTTCCATTTGATCTCTGCCACGTCATCATGACCACCGATCCTATGGATCCAAAAGCTGCCAAACTTCCAGTCGTGTCGCTGATATGTTCAAGAGTTATCCTTCTGCAGTTACACTTACCTCTGATTCTCTGTATCATCCAAAATCATTTTGCATCCCTTTGTCTCGTGTCGATGATGTGGGATACATTATGGCCCTCCTTCGACACGGTCACTTCCTGTCGACTTCAACTCATTATCTGGGAAGTTGACCGAGAGACTCCCTTCCAGTACCTTAGAGCTTGCATGCCCTAATGGCAAGTTCTTCACACTCGACGACAAGTTCACATCATTGGCTTTCGATTGGGTGATTTCATGGGTGTTCGACTACAGTTCCTCTATTCACATTCCGTGGATTGCACTAATAGTACCCTGAAGACCATTGTCATTATTGGTGGTTTCTCTCGCGCTTGTTAACAATTTACATCATTGACTAGTAATCAAGTGACTTTCTAGCATGTTCGACGTCAACACATCTATTCACATGTTAGAATTTGTACTTTGATCAGGTCGTGTTGGAGCGCAAGACCCTAGACTAAGATCACTAAAGTCCAGGTTACGAAGTGATGTGACATGGTTACGTTGATATACGTATCTGTTTTAGATGGATGATTACGACCATACCATGAGTTATCATATGTGATCCTTCTCATTATTGGATGGTTGCGACCATACCAAAGTTTCATTATGATCCTCTTTAACAGATGGCTGCACCCATGCTTGGATCCATTCACATGATCATTCTCTGGATGGTTGCGTGCATACCATGATTCATGTATCATTTGATAGAGTTTTCAGTTATGTATATGTATCTATACTTTCTTGCAGGCTTTTCAACGACAGACTACAGTTCCCCACACTGATTCATAAAGCATTTTGTCCCTCACTCTAGTTCGGACTTCACGCTTTAGGGGCCTTCTGTTACACAGCATTTTGTCACAGTCCCTGTACTCCTCGTTTCTTGATCCTGGAGGACCTCTACAATGAACCTTACATGCTTTCCCTTCATGAAGAAACTCCCATTGTGTCCCTCTTCATGAGCAAAACAATTCCCTTTTGCACCATTTCCCCAAAATCTTATGTTTTTCCCAGTTTACAATACCGGCGTTAATGGACCTTGTCCTCCTTGCACCGATATACAGGGATTAACATTGTCCCTAGTGTCAACTGGAGTGACTGAGCTTGTTCCAGTCACGTCAGTCTTCTTATGGAAATTTTTTTAAATAAAGAGCTTAAGCTTCCAACTCTAGAAGCTTCGTAACAGAAGTCTAGTAAATGGTTTGGCCGGATGGGGTCGAGGATGTCAGTTTGGGCTCCTTTCCCCTATAAGGATGGAACTACCTCAAGAGATAAGACCTTCTCCCATGAGAAGAGGATCCATCTCCCATCCATTCATGCTATATAAACCTCCCTTTTTCCCAAGCACAAGCTAGTGCCAATGTTGGTGTGCTAGTGCTAATTAAGTTTGGAGTAAACAACAAGCTATTCATAGTTGTCGCTCTCTAGTTGTGTGAGGGAGAAGTGTAGTGTGAAGCCTAAAGGGAATATTATTAAAACTATCATTGTTAAGGCCATCATGGAATGCTAGCAAAAGTGTGTGGGAACCTGGTTTTGTCAGAGGAGAACGACAACGTCAAGACAATGGTTGTAATCTCTTCTTGATTCAATATATATGCAACTATAGATTGATTTCCTACATGATGTGTCATCTTACATGTTCATGGCTTAATGTTTCTTGACTTGTTAATTAGGTTGAATTACAATTTGTATATTATCACAGTTGTTGTTTGTTGTTGTTTACTTGTTTCAGGTGTTTGAAGAAGGAAACGAGAGATAGTTGGCGCGAGCAAGCAAGGACATCATCAAACGGGATAAGCGTACTAAGAGGTAGCCCTCTTAATTGGTTCTAACCTAAGGAAAACTTCCATAGAATGTATCAGTTGTGGCTAGACCCATTATCGGGCTAGAGGAATTTTTTATGTCCGCACTTATAATTTTACTTCACCATACCATCCTTGTTGGTATGGGTTCTTTCCCCAAAGTGGCAGCTTTTGACCATAAGGAGCTTGACATTGCCCCCACTGAGGGGTATTCTGACCATACAAAGGTGGATTCTGGCCCCACAAAGGTGGGTTTTGACCAGGGTAAGGTTGATACTAACCTGCCATGGGCCATTGAGCATAAGGTGGATAAAAAACTTGCGAAGCATATGGATTATAAGGTTGTTGCTGCAACTGTTTACCTTTGTGGTAAAATTGTTGACCCTACTGCTGCAGGGGTTGATCTTGTGGTTGTAAGGGTTGGCCTTGTTGATACAAGGGTTGGTTTTGTTGCTGCAATGGCTATTGATAAAGCCCTTATTACACATAAGGTCCTTGTTGTACATAAGGTTGTCGTTGTTGGAAAGTTCGTTGTGGAATTTGTTGAGTTCCAGGTTGGTACTAATAAGTTCCAGCTTGAAATTGACCAGATGCCACAAATGAGGGATTTGAACCAGGCTGCATTTGGGGGCCTACCTTTTGAGTAGAAGGTGGATTTTGAGGCTTTTGTGAGCCATATGAATGGTACGATTGCTAGGCTGAAAGAGGATGTTGATATGGGATTTGGCCTAATCCAGATGGAATTGATGATCCATTAGGATAAGGTAGACTACCAACATTTTGACTAGCTCCAGTAGCGTGAGTTTGAGATGCACTCCCATAAGTTCCACCTGAAACATGAGGTACATATGGAGGAGGTGATTATTTGCCCCCCATGCGGTGGGATGGGTGGTGGCACATAGTGTCCACTTAATGGAGGACCTGAGGAACTTATAGGCACATTAATTTCCCCAACCATAACCGTTGGTTGTATAGGAACTAAAGAAACCGCAGATGATACAGGAATTTGAGAGGCCATGTTTGAAACAAACAGATCAGAAGTAGGCATGGTGCCCAATGACCAAATGGGATTATGATAAAGTGAAGACACACTCGGAGTACCTAAAACCAATTGAGCTAAAGAGATATAAACAACTAGAAACAAAGTTTCACTACTTTCAAGAGGCGATGGAGGTTTAACACTTCCCACGTATGGATAACCTTCAGGTGGAAAGTAATATTCAAAATCGTTGTCAACACCAGGAGTATGAGTGGCTGAGACTTCTGGAGGACCTTGAGAGGAGGTTTGACACTCACATTTTGATGCCATGGGTGGAAATAATTGGCAAGGAGGAATCTGAGATGATCATGGAGATAACTCCAAAGGCACACTAGGATTATCATATGGACTGTAAGGTTGTTGAGGAGATATAACCAATGGATCAAAAATCAGATTATGAGGGAATACAACAAACCTCTGTGGACTCTTAGGAGTTTCTGGATCAAATTCCTAAGATTAAAAATGAGTCTCAAGGTGGAGGACGAGAAGCAAGGGGTTGAATACTTGGGACAATTCCAAGTTCAAGACCTTGATCTTCAAGTGACTGTGAAATCTCAGGATGAACTCCCTGTGATGACCCTTCAGTGTCAGATGATGAAGGCGAAATGTAAGGTGAACCAGGTGGTTCAACAACGATGACCTTTTCTAAAAAACAATAAGGGATGGTTGATTTGAGCCTCCAATTAAAATTTACTAATAATCAGGATAACTGCAAGGATAACTGCATAGGTAAGTCATGTTATCATCGGTAGTTAAATTTTAGAACTTAAAAAAAAGAAATAAATAAAAAAGGGTGTACTAGGAAAGAGGGTTTACCAAGTATCCGTGAACCGTTATATACACCTTAGCTGAAACCAAGGAATTAGCATATGACGACCGATCTCCCCAAATGTTGTGTTCATTGTATCACATCTACAAGGCGGCTGAATCGGTTACCTATGTTTAAAGGATAGAAACCTAGTGAGATCTCCCAATATATACTCGATGGTACAGGGAGAACAAGTCTATGTTAGTGTTGGTTAATGCATAACCATTCAGTGAGAGCGTTCCCATATACTTTCCATACTAAAGTGCCTCTGATATACCCAAGTGTAATGGGGAACCTCTGATATACTTCCGTACTAGAACGAGACTTCACCCCCTGGATATAATGCAGGCAATTAACGACAGCTACTAGTTTTATAGATGTCAGAACACGTCTCTAGCCTAGACCTCTAAATGTTTGTGTTAAGTTCCAAATGCTCCTTAGGTTAATTTAGTAAATTTTAATGTTTTTCTTGAATTATGTTTCAATTTTGGGCTCAAATGATGTCACCTGAATCCTAGAATGCAACTATATGAGAAAAGGAAACTTTCATTTCAATGAATTCTATACTAGCAAGGGAAGAGAGTTCAATCAATTAATGCATCAAACAAGAGAATGCATCAAACAATATGCCTCCACTAACTTTTCCAAATGCAACATGCAAGAGCAAAAATAAACTTCACTAATGCACATGCAATCTATTGAAAGAAAAAATGACTTTTACTTTACTAAGATGCACTTTACCTATATGATGTTCTCTTTGATTTCAAATGCTCATATGCAACTAAGCTTCAACTAAAGCAAAAAATGAATATTTTGATTCAAAATGCTCCTAATGCAAACAATGCATCAATCAAAGTAGCACCAAATTCAAAATCA
This sequence comes from Pinus tabuliformis, assembly GCA_031772625.1. Classification (NCBI taxonomy): domain Eukaryota; kingdom Viridiplantae; phylum Streptophyta; class Pinopsida; order Pinales; family Pinaceae; genus Pinus; species Pinus tabuliformis. The sequence goes on along the minus strand of CM062817.1, from coordinate 975,197,871 downwards.
CTCAATGAAAATGTCTTTCACTCTCTCTTTCGAATAGATAAAAAATATACTCATTTCAGTTTGTAAACCAAACAATGTAATCTATGCTTGATAAATGACAATGATGGATTTTAAATGCAAGATGACCTCGTACAAATGAAAAACAACTTTGCACAAGACAAACCGAAACCAATTCAAATCAATGTTTCAAATGATTTTACCAAATGATCAGACCTAAATAATCAACAAACCACAGACTCAATGACACTCACAAGTGACAAGTGAAAATCAAACGACCTATAAACCCTAAAATCAATCCAATTGTACTAAAACATTTGAAATTTCAAAGAAGAATTTGCTAATAAAATGAGGTAATCAATCAAAACACCAACAAATCCAGTCGTGCATGACAAAACAAAACCTCAAGGGCTCAGACACACTAGAGTTTGACAGAGAAACCCTAGTTTTTTTGCCAATCTCAGGGATCAGTGCGGCTGTTATGGCCAAACTCACGTTGAACAGGGGATCAACGCGACTGTTTTAATAAAAATCACGTTGGCAGCACGACTATCATAGGAAAAAGCCCACTAGGCGAGGAAGAGGGAAAAAAAAAATCACAAACACTTACAGACTAAGCACTCTAAGATAGCAACTAATGATTGTGTAAACCTATACAAACCCAAAATAACCGAGAACACGATGGTCAGTCAAACTGATCGAGAGATCAGTTAAAAAAGGAGGATGAAAAGGTTATAGCTTCCCCAACGGACTCGCCATTTTGTTGTGAAGGAAAATCCCATCTATGGATATAGGTGATCCCTCTAGCCCAATGAGTGGGTATAGCAACCAACTAAACAAACTAACATACACTTCCATAGTTTATGTTTAGCAGATGCAAAGGAGAAACCTACCTCGTTTTGATGCTAATCACTCAATCCTTTGAAGATGGCTTTGAATCTTTCACTCCATACCTCGCTCCTTACTTGTTCTTCACATATGGGTACCTGCAAGGAATATCAAAGAACTATGCAAGATACAAGAACATATATGGCATACATAAAATATAAACTACTTAATAGATCAAGGACTATTAAGCTAAAAGCATAAACATTTACACAATTATGGAAAGTGAACATCATATGTATATATTTATAAGTTAAAAAGGAAAGCATACACCTATGCCTTGATGTTGGAGACCTCCTTTTGGTGGATGTCCAAGGCCAAGCAAAGACTCTTCAAGCACTCCTTCGCCAAGCTGGAATGGGTAGCATGTAAGCATAATCTTAGCATAAGGATGCAACAATAAATGACCAACCATTTGGGGATGGAAGGGACTGAATTTATAGGAAGGGAGAGGGAGTTAGGGATCCACAAAAGAGGGAGGAAGCTCGACATCTCAAGGGGAAATCCCATGATGATAAGATCAAGAGGTCCAAATGGGAGATCTCAACCATATCAACAACAATTGATACCCATATCGTTGTTCCCAAAGGTTCTTGTATACGAAGATTCTCCTCCATTTTGGGAAAACCTACCAGAAGAGGTTCAGCGTGAGTTTTCCTATGAAAACCCACGCTGGTAATGCTAGTGTATAACTGTGCAGCTTGCCATCAGCACAGGCAGGCAGTGGAGAAAAAGGTGCTAATGCTAAAACTTGGGTTTTTAGTCAACCTTCTTCATAATGGATTCAAGGCATTTTTCCTTTGATTCTCCAGGGAGGCTTTGGTTTGTATATCATGATGGACCTGTTGCATAATAGTCAATGTTTTGGCACTTCGGGATATGGAACAAGAAGTGAACACGAGGTGTGACAAAATACTGTGTAACATTAGGTCATCAACAAACTTATTGCTTGAAAGAACTAGTGTTTCAGTCATCATTCTAAAAAGTGTTTTTAATCAGTGGTTAAGCGAATATATTATTTTTCATCTGAAAATTAAGTGGAATTGAAAAGAAAAATCTTATGCACTATGCAGTGCATCTAGGGTTTTGTGAGTGAAAATTGTAGTTAGAAATAGTTGCATTAGGAGAATTTCTTAACTTCTTGTTTGTTGCATCTTATATGTTGCATATACTTTTTTCTCTTCCCTCCTAGATATATATATATATATATATATATATATATATATTGTTTGAAATGAAAAACTTCATTTTATCATGCTAGTTTGCATTTTATGATAATGTGAAATTTGTGGTGAGCCCTGAAAATTGAAACTTAAATCAAGATCAACTTTAAAATTTATTGAATCAACCTAAGGAGAATTTGTAACATTAACAAAACATCTAGAGGTCTAGGCTAGAGATGTGTTTCAGCGTATTTAAACATAGGAGCTGACATTTTATTACACCATTGCATTCTGGGGGTGATATCCCATTCCACGTACATAAGTGTATCAGGTCATTCTCCACGTACCTCCGGGAATATTGGATGGCACTCCACGCATGAAAAGTATATGGGAACGCTCTCATCGTACGATTATGTATTAGACAACACTAACACAGGTTGCACTTCCATGTACCGTCGAGTATATATTGAAAGTCCACAATAGGTTTCTATCCTAGCCATAGGTAATTGAGTCGAACGCTTTGTACACTGTAATACATCAAACACAATATTCAGGGAGATTGCCTGCCTGTACATAAATCATTGGTTCTCCAAGGTTGTATATTACAGTTCACAATTGCTTGGTAAACCTTTATGCCTAGTTTAACCTCTTTGATTTACTTTTTGTTAATTGTTAAAATTTATTAATCCACCGTGGAAGAACAAGAACCTTTACCCCATCATTCACGTAGAATGCAAAATAAGCCTCCACTTCCTCTAGAGGCAACTCCTCGGCATCGTCGTCATAAGCATAAGAAAACACAGACTACCGAATCCAATACTTCAGGGGCTATTATTTTTGGTCCTCCATCTAAGATAGATCCACTAGAATCATCTTTTTGTGTGAGTATGGAGCCCGAGATAACCTCTCCATTGGTTGGTGAATCCAACATAGTCGATATTGAAGCACCTGAAATCTCTTTACCTAAGGTTATTGAACCAAAATTTCCTGAGTCAAAGGCAACTCAACCCCGAGGTTATACAACCTAAGGTACCTTATGACTCTCTTCCATTGTCTCAGACACAACCTCAAACTATATAGCTTGGACTCGACAGTGAACCCCTTCCACCTGGTCTTGTGAGTATCAAAGAGATTCCACAGGAAAAGCCTCAAACCTCCTCTCCCATTCAAGCATGGACTCATCTTTATCAGGGCCATCCTTTTTTGTCTCCTCATATTCCATTTCAATCTCCTTTGCCTGATTATTTTCCTTTCAACTCACCTCTAAGTTTCTCTTGGAAAATGTCTTTCAGATTAATCATGACTGAGTCTACTTTGGTTTCCCAACCTGTATCTTCTACCATGGATGAGGTGACCCAATTTTGCAACCTCATCCATGTTTGTAACCACACCAAAGGCACATTTATATGGTGGCCCATCTATGCCACCTGGTTACCAATCCTTTTCTGGTACCTTCTCTGGTGTAGCAACCAGTCCATGGACATCTCCCATTGCATCTACATTTGGAATTCTATCTGGAAATTCATTAATGAGCGCTACACATTCTGCTCCTATTCCTCCATCTCCACCTACAGTTTAGCAGCAGGTTGGACCTTATGTTAGTGGACATGGTTATTTACAACAACCCAGTCCATCTCCATCTGGGAAACCTCCACTTGGGGCACAGTTGCCTCTGTATTACCCTCCTATTTCGACAAGGGGGAAACCTATTGCAATTTCATTTCCATATCCTAAAATTAGTGCTCAGCCTCAAACGAGTCCTCCTTATTCGGGAATGACTGCTAGTGTTTTGCAGCCTACTTTTCCTATTCAACCTCATTCAATTTTGGCTTCATCTTTAGCTTCTCAACTTGTTCCATCTACCCTCAGATTTTTGTTCAACAACCCATGACTCAAACTATCCAAACTCAAATGAATGTGAGCCAACCTTTACAGGTTGTACCTTTAACTCAACTCATCCCACCAATATCTAGCACATCACAACCTATGTATACCCAGCCTCTTCAAGGTAGCTTACAATCACAATAATTTGGGCAGGCCATTCCTCAAGCTCATATGGGTCAGAATGTGTATGGTATGGCATAGGCACAACCACAACCGAATCCACCTTATGTTGGGATGATGCAAAATCCCATGGGAAACCATATCCACCGTATCAAGGTATCCCTCAGATTCCTTACGGTCAACAAGTCCAAACTCAGCCATTCCAACCTTTGCAAGGTTATCCTGAAACTGGACAACAGGGTTATGTGTACGCTGGCTATCAAAATCATCCCTATCTTGGGACACAGATACCTATTTCTCAAGTTATTCCTTCTTATCTAGGATATCCTCCACCATACCTTAACAGGCAGTTGCCATTTGTGGCGACTCTTGAAATGTCAGATTTGACTAGGCTTACCAATGATCCCATTGCACATTCTCCTTAGTGGCCTATTATTCCTACCAAGTTTCCTTCTAATATTTCTAAATTCAATGGAAATCCTAGAGAAGATCTATCCACGCATATAATGACGTAACATCTGTGGTGTTCTTCGAACTCCCTCAATGATGATTATGTTAGTTTGCATCTTTCCCAACGTACATTCACTGGTACAACAGCTAAATGGTATATAGAATTACCTCAAGATTCATCTGATAACTTTAGTTCCTTAGTTACTACATTCCTAAGAAATTTCCATTTACCCATCATATATGAGTCTCAAACATAAGTTTTAACTAATTTTAAACAGACCAAAGCCACTCACATCTCTGATCATATTCATGAGTGGCGGTGTTGTCATCGTTTGGTTAAGACTTTCATTCCTGATCAATTATTAGTTGAATGGTTCATAAAGTCTCTGCTTCCATCTATTACAGAAGACATATCCAAAGGTGGAGTCGTAATCGAAGAGCATGTGATCGCTCTTGCCCAGTACTTGGATATCATTTATACGCAATATGGCATGTTGTATGATAAGATACCTGATGCTTCGTGACCTACAGATATTGTTTCTCAAAATCTTGGTAAAGAATCACATGTTGTTGATGGCGTGATTGGTTCTACTAGCCAGCAGTCAATGGGTAAACCATCTGGTTCAACCCTTGTTGTCGCTACTCAAAAACCTCCTTCTACTCTTGTGGCCTTCTACTTCTGAAATCAATGTTATTCAATAATCTAAAGGCAAATCTCCACAACCAGGAAGTAAGAATAAAGGCAAAGCCAAGGAGAAGAAAGACAATGCTCTGCATGATAAAAAATAAAACATAAAACAATCAGTCTCCTGAAGATAAGAGGAAACCTCGTTACCCATGTCTAATATGTAATGAGGAGCACTTCACTCGTGATTTTCCTCACATGGCAGAGGTGAATCAATTCCTTAAATCCTCTGCTACACCTATTATGTTGGCAGATCCTTTCCCAAATCAGGAGACCAATTTGGTTGCCTGGTGTTGGCATTATGGTACATGTGTTGTCCTTGATGGCAACCCACATATAGGTCAATTAAGAATTGATAAAAGGCAACTCACATTGTAACATGTCTATTCAGAGGTAACAAAATAATGGTACAGAAGAACAGGATGGTGGGACAAATGATTACATATCATAATCAAGCAATTATGCAAAGAGAATGGCTTAAGTTGTATACGATGTTTACCCTAGTCCAAGTAGCATATTGTGGTGAATTAAAATTATGAGTGCGGAAACAAACAATTCCTCTAGCCCGATAATGGGTCTAGCCACAACCGATACATTCTATGGAATATTTCCTTAGGTTAGAACCAATTAAGACGGCCTGCCTTTTAGTACGCTTATCCAGTTTGATGATGTCCTTACTTGCTCGCTCCATATGTCTCTTGTTTTCTTCTTCAAACACCTGAAACAAGTAAACAACACCGAACAACAACCGTGATAATCAACAAATTGTAATTCAACCTACTTAACAAGTCAAGAAACATTAAGCCATGAACATGTAAGATGAAAAATCATGTAGGAAATCAATCGATAGTTGCATATATATTGAATCAAGAAGAGATTTCAACCATTGTCTTGACGTTTTTGTTCTCCTCCGACAAAACCAAGTTCCCACACAGTTCTGCTAGCATTCAATGATGGCCTTAACAATGATAGTTTTAAGGATCTTCCCTTTAGGCTTCACACTAAACCAAATTCACACTTCTCCCTCACACAACTAGAGAGCTACAACTATGAATAGCTTGTTGTTTACTCCAAACTTAATTAGCACTAGCACACTGTAGAAATCAGGGAAAATTTTAAGAACCACCCTAAATTTATATGTATAATAAATGGGCTAATCCCCATGATACATAGGAAAAATGGGAGGCAATTTTATCAATAATATAATATGTAAATATAATTTTTTTGGCGAATCTCTCACTAGATTATATTATCTTGTACAGTGATGGAGAATCTTTCACTGAATTATAAAATCTTGTAAGATCTTGGCAAATCTTTTACTGAATAATAAAACATTGTGAAGTCTTGGCGAATGTTTTGTTAAAGTATGAAACCATATATGATAATAAGAAAACATATTCATTAAACTGTAATATACTAACATACATGTTTGGAAAAAAGAAACATAGTTTTCTCTTCCTACAAACAATGTTCCAAGTTTCAGTGGTCGTGTTTGTCAAGGTTCTTACAATACACTCTTTCATATCCTTCTATTAGTTTTGATAGTATTCCACAACAAAGTTCTTGTAGGTGTTGATATTGACAATGAGTTCTGTCAAGGTAGGAGGGATTAATCATTTCTATACAACTTTTGTCAAGCTACCACTTTTTTTCAAGTTATCAAATTTCTTTCTTATTCCATAGACTCCAAATGCGAGATAAAAAAAAAAAAAAAAAAAAAAAACACATCAAGTTTGTTTACCCCAACACGCCAACAAATAGCAAGCCCCAACTATATTATATAAGAAAGTATTAGGTATCCCAAAGGCTTGAAGGGGATCTAATTGAAAGAAGTGACCATTGTAAGAATCCTTCCAATCAATATATGAATATACAAATGTAGATTTATTATTATTCTAATTGGAAATCTGCAATTAAAAAATAAAATTTAATTACGTCTCTCTCAATCTAAATTGCTTATTAGCATAATTCACTACCCTCATAGGTCTCGCATTTTTTAACAACGTTGTAACATGTAGATTAATTTCCTTTTTAGTGAACAATCTCCACCTTTTAGGAAAATATGGTGCAGTGGCTTTCCTTTTTGGTGAACAATGTCCACCTTTTAGGAAAATATGGTGCAGTGGCTTCAACCCCTACAGATCATTAGAACAAACCAAGAATAACACAGAAGATGAAAGGTTGTACAAACCGGCTTATTTTTCAAACAACTAATCCAACATCAATACCTAAACTTTTTCATGAAGATATCATATTGAGAATGTTTGAAAAATGGTGAGAAATCTTCTGCGAGGGTGATGCGGAAAGAGTGATAAAATTTCATTGTTTTGAATTTTTTTTGTTGGAGATATTGGTATTTTTTACTAAATTTTGTGAAGTGACTAAATGTAGCTTTAACCATTCATCTTAAGATGTTTTTACAATATAATTTTCGAAGTCTATTTAACGTCTTCACTATCATAAAAACCAACCTATATCCATCTTAACTCCAGATCTACCACTTTTAGGGGGATTAAATCTATTCATCTCTCTGAGCACTTGGTAGACCCAGAATTAAGATGGATCTAAGATGATAGAATTTCCCCTTTAAATAGTCTATGCTCACATGAATACCATGGTATTACCATAGGTCAATACCATGGGTTATCATAAACCTGGAGCTTAAAAATTACTATTAGTAATTTATAAAAATTAATAAAATTAATAATTGATTTTTATTTTATTTTTTATTTTAACCAAGTTAAAATGTTTAACATACATTAAATTACAACATCCATTTTTACTCTTGATCCACCAAGCCCCAAGAGGGATCAACTAATTTTTCACTCTATGCTAGTGTTCATATCATGATATTTGATCCCTCTCGGGGCTTAGTAGATCCAAAGTAAAGATGGATCTATGTTGGTTTAATTCCCCCATTTAAATAGGCTACATTCCACGTGAATACCATGGGTCAATACCATGTGCCATTTTTATTTTTATTAATACTAATATTAGAGTTAATAATGTTTTTTTTTGCATGGTATTAATAATAATCTAGCCCATAGTATTTGGCACATAGTATTTTGCCCATAGGTTTCACCTAAATATAACGCATTTTTTTTAGTGTCCTTAAATATAAGGTGACTTATGGAGTAAATATTAAAAACTATTTTATTTGTTTGCCATACCTCTCGTTTATTTTTATTTTTATTAATTTACCATACCTCTTTTACAAATATGGTATTTGACCCATAGGATTCACTTAAATCAAACCTCTTTTTTGAGCCTTCATAAATAGAAAGAGGGTTATGGACTAAATATAAAAAGAGATTTTATTTATTTACCATACGTCTAATTTATTTATATTTTTATTTATTTACCATACCTTTTGAGTAAGTATAAAAAGAGGTTTTATTTATTTAACATACCTCCACTTTATTTATATTTTTATTTGTTTACACCCTTGCATGTATATAAGGTGACTTATGGAGTAAATATAAAAAATGTTTTATTTATTTACCATACCTCTCATTTATTTATATTTTTATTAATTTATCATACCTCTTTTATAAATATGGTATTTGGCCCATAAGATTCACTTGAATAAAACCTATTCTTGAAAATTAGGGCAAATGGAAGGTTGTAACTCCTAATTTCAAGGGCTAAATTTGCTTTTTTTACCCTCTACCTTAAAATAAGGTGGGCTATTTGAGGTGATTTGTAAAAATGTACTATGATGCAAAATATTCGCCCTCTAAAAATTTAAAACCCCTTAATTTCGCCTAAGGGCGAACATTCGCCGCTAAAATTTTCCATGGTAGAAATTTCCACTGTAGATCACCTGATAATGCAATATACTAAAGCAAAATACTTGATCTACTTCTACAACCAATTTAGCGGAAGCTTAATTGAACATGAGCAACATCAATAAGAACACATATAACTGATATGGAGAAATCAATCACATATAACACAGAAGATATAACCCGGGGAAAGCCTCAGCCTAAAACCCCACTCTCTATATTATCATACATAACATTTATACAAAGCCTTAGCTCTCACACAGCTAGCCAACTCTCAGTACAATCCTCACAGTTGAAGGTGGAAATACATCAAGATTTCACAAAGCCTTAGCTCTGACAGCTAGCAGCTCTCAGTGCAATCCTCCTGGATGCTCACAGGCAATCGAGACTTCTCCTAAGCCTTCTCCTCTACCCTCCAAGCCTCCTATTTCCTTGCACAGTGTTTCCTGTGTGATCCTCCTATTACCAAGTTTAACATTGATCTCACACCCTGTAAAACTGCACAATCCTCAAGGAACCTTAATCCTTCTGCTTGGATGATTTTCCTTTATAGGAAAAAATCCATCCAACTGATAGTACATTGTCCCTTCTCTGATCTCAACTGGGTCTCTGTCTGAACTAGCATGCATGAGCTATCCATGAGTGAATACTCAGTTATCTGAAAATACCAATTGTCACATGAATGCAAGAATTAACAAACTAAATCTCATTAATTTAACAAATTGTTAAATTAATCTAACTGGACTTAACTAAGTTAAACTAAGTCAACTGATCCTCTCAATATAGAACTCATCCTTATCTCCTTTAATCAAGGATAATTCCTCAATCAATGGAGCAAATCAAGGACACATTCCCTAATCAGTGGAGAAATTATTGCATGTTCTCACAAAGACCTCAGGTTTGATTTTCCTTAACTAATTAACTCATGGAGAATTAATTAATTAATATTCAAACTGCTGGTAAGACCAAATTCGAATTTTACCTCCTATTTTAGACCAGGGACTGCCTAAAAATAGGAATCCAACCTAAACTCCTGAAAATAGAACTTCTATTTTTAGCACTTACATTTTTCATTCCCTGTTGCCCAATCCAGCACTGATACCCAAACTGCTATTTTTAGCACTTCTATTTTTAGCAATTTCTTGTTGCCATTTTTCAACACTCCCTCTCAACAAGAAAGGCTTTAACTCGAACCTGATCATGTACCTTTGGAATGTTCTGCATGCAACACTTCTACCAAGTGTGGTTGCTCCAGCAACTCTCAGAACAAAAAAAACTCCCCACTGACCTCTATGTTGGGCTAGAAACATACTCTGATGCTGAAGCTCTACCTGCTGCTGAGAAGTGCTCCCTCTCTTACCTCTGAGCTGGTGCAACACTCCATCCATCTCGCACCGTTGCACACCTCTCTGTGCCATCCTGCACTGGTGCAACACTCGTGTGACTCTCACATCGTTGTAGCCTACTAGCTCTACACAGTCTTGGGACTCCTGCAGCGTAGCTCTCTCTGCTGCTCCATCTGCATATGTCTCTACCCAATCAACTAGTCCTGCTACTCCTTGTCGGGGCACCTATAGCATAGTCGAATCAAAGAGATTGGGTACCTCAAGGATCCTGCCCCTCCTCCTTGGAATGATCAGTCCACGTCGCCCCACCTCCTACCTGGAGGTATGGATGCATGTGATCCCACTGCCCACCTGGCTCAAAGTTTCCCCCTACTGGAGGTATCTGCATGAGTATATGTCTCTACTCAATCTCCTCTCAGCTTCTCTAGTTGGGGCTTCTCCACAACCTCTTGAAGTTGTTTCACTAATCGTGGCTCCTCCACAATTGTCTGAGACTTCTTTTGGCGTTGCATGTTGAAAGATAATTTACTCTCCCTCTCAACCACCAAGTATCTAACCTTTGCCTTGCTCCTCAAGACTTTGCATGCATGTTGTACCTCAAGTGCATACAGGTTCTTGGCTAGCACACCAATCTCTTTCATATTTCCCGCTGTCACGAAATTTTCTAGAAAAAACGCTGATTTTAAATCAGCGATATCTCCCTCATCCGAACTCCGATTCAACCGATTTTTTTTTTGAATTTGGGTATTTTTATGCAAGGAATCCAAATATGCTATTTGTTTCTGAAAATTTTTTACAAAAATGTTCAGATCCGCTCTGCAAACTCTCGGCCAATTTTTTTTTTCTTACTTCAAATTCTCTTCTTTGTACACTGTTCTCTCCTTTGATGACCTTCCCTCTGATACCATGTAGAAATTCCCATTGTAGATCACCTGATAATGCAATATACTAAAACAAAATACTTGATCTACTTCTACAACCAATTTAGCGGAAGCTTAATCAAACATGAGTAACATCAATAAGAACACATATAACTGATATGGAGAAATCAATCACACATAACACAGAAGATATAACCCGGGGAAAGCCTCAGCCTAAAACCCCACTCTCTATATTATCATACATAGGATTTATACAAAGCCTTAGCTCTCACACAGCTAGCCAACTCTCAGTACAATCCTCATAGATGAAGGTGGAAATACATCAGGATTACACAAAGCCTTAGCTCTCACAGCTAGCCAGCTCTCAGTGCAATCCTCCTGGATGCTCACAGGCAATCAAGACTTCTCCTAAGCCTTCTCCTCTGCCCTCCAAGCCTCCTATTTCCTTGCACAGTTTTTCCTGGGTGATCCTCCTATTACCAAGTGTAACATTGATCTCACACCCTGTAAAACTACACAATCCTCAAGGAACCTTAATCCTTCTGCTTGGATGATTTTCCTTTATAGGAAAAAATCCATCCAACTGAGAGTACACTGTCCCTTCTCTGATCTCAACTGGATCTCTATCTGAACTGACATGCATGAGTTATCTATGAGTGAATGCTCAGTTATTTGAAAATATCGGTTGTCACATGCATGCAAGCATTAACAAATTGAATCTCATTAATTTAACAAACGGTTAAATTAATCTAACTAGACTTGACTAAGTTAAACTAAGTCAACTGATTCTCTCAATATAGAACTCATCCTTATCTCCTTTAATCAAGGATAATTCCTCAACCAGTGGAGCAAATCAAGGACACATTCCCCAATCAGTGGAAAAATTATTGCATGTTCTCACAAAGACCTCAGGTTTGATTTTCCTTAACTAATTAACTCATGGAGAATTAATTAATTAATATTCAAACTACTGGTAAGACCAAATTCGAATTTAATTTCCTATTTTAGACCAGAGACTGCCTAAAAATAGGAATCCAACCTGAACTGCTAAAAATAGAACTTCTATTTTTAGCACTTACATTTTTCATTCCCTGTTTCCCAATCCAGCATTGATACCCAAACTGCTATTTTTAGAACTTCTATTTTTAGCAATTTCTTGTTGCCATTTTTCAACACACACCAACACTAACACTACAAACCTAGCTTGTGCTTGGGAAAAATGGAGTTTTATATAGCATGAATGGATGGGAGATGGATCCTCTTCTCATGGGAGAAGGTTTTATCTCTTGAGGTAGTTCCATCCTTATAGGGGAAAGGAGCCCAAACTGACATCCTCGACCCCATTCGTCCAAACCATTTACCAGACTTCCGTTATGAAGCTTTTAGAGCTGGAAGATTTGGCTCCTTATTTAAAAACTTTCCATAAGAGGATTGGCGTGACTGGAACAAAGCTCAGTCGCTCTGGTCGGTGCCAGGGACAGTGTTAATACCTGCATATCGGCGCGAGGAGGACAAGGGTCATTAGCATCGGTCTTGTAAACTGAGAAAAACATAAGACTTTGGGGAAATGGTGCAAAAGGGAATTGTTCTGCTCATGAAGAGGGACAAAATTGGAGTTTCTTAATGAAGGGAAAACATGTAGGGTTCACTATAGAGGTACTCCAGGATCAAGGAATGGGGAGTACAGGCACCGTGACAAAATGTTGTGTAAAAAATGCCCCCTAAAGTGTGAAGGTCGAACTAGAGTGAGGGATGAAATGCTTTATGAATCCGTGTGGGGAATTGGAGTCTGCCGTCAGAAAACCTGCAAGAATGTACAAATACATATACATAACTGGAAACTCTGTCAAATGTTACATGAATCATGGTATGGACGTAGCCACACAGAGAATGATAATGTAAATGGATCCAAATATGGGCGCAGCCATCCGTTAAAGAGGATCATAATGAAACCAAGGTATGGTCGCAGCCATCTAATAATGAGAAGGATCACATATGATAACTCATGGTATGGTCGCAGCCATCCATCTGAAAGAGACATGTATATCAACATAATCATGTCATACTGCTTTGCAACGTGGACTTTTGTAATCTGAGTCCAAGGTCTTGCGCTCCAACACGACCCGATCAAAGTACAAATCGTAACATGTGAATAGATGTGTTGATGTCGAACATGCTAGAAAGTCGCTTGATTACGAATCAATGATGTAAATTGTTAACAAGCGCGAGAGAAACCACAAATAATGACAATGGTCCTCAAGGTACTATCAACACAATCCATGAAATGTGAATAGAGGAACTGAAGTCGAACACCGTGAAATCACTCGATCGAAAGCCAATGATGTGAACTTGTCATCGAGTGCGAAGAAATTGCCATTAGGGCATGCAAGCTCTAAGGTACTGGAAGGGAGTCTCTCAGTCAACTTCCTAGATAATGAGTTGAAGTCAACGGGAAGTGACCATGTCGAAGGAGAGCCATAATGTATCTCACATCATCGACATGAGACAAAGGAATGCAAAATGATTTTGGATGATACAGAGAATCAGAGGTAAGTGTAACTGCAGAAGAACAACTCTTGAACATATTGGCGACATGACTAGAAGTTTGGCAACTTTTGGATCCTTAGGATTGGTGGTCATGATGACGTGGCAGAGATCAAATGGAAGGAAAAATGAAAGGCCAAAACCAAGAAGGTCAACGATACAAAGGGGGAATATCCCAACCCGACACGAAGCAGAAAGTGTCATGTTCAAGAGTGAGCTGCCAACAGAACTGATCAAATTTCCAAATTTTCCCCCACCATTCTGGCAGGTACCCCAATTATTTTTAATCGCAAGCTTGAAGGGGATAGCATATGCTTGCACTGTAAGTTCATCCTTTAGACGAATCTGACCTAGTAAGTTTAATGAGCCCTAGGAAGGAGAAGCTCATATTCGTCATGGTGACGAATCTGATGTCGTTTAATATTTTAACAAGTCCGAAAAAGGTGTAACTCAGTATCTTTTTCATGTTTAGAGAGTTTGAAAAAGACACAGAAAATAAAACTCCACATGGTCCATTTTTGTACATTTGTGTCTCTTGAGCCCGAAAAGGTAGAAAACGATACTTGAGAGAAAAATACTCGAGTTCAAAATGACAAGAGCTCGGCTATATTTTCGTTTTTAAAGGGTCAGAAAAGAGCTTGAAAGCATACCTCCCCATTTTATTCTCTTTTACGAGTCAAAAGGGAAAAATATTCTGCAATCTTTTCATATGAGTTTTACAAGTCGAGAAAAGAGTTGAAACATGACTTGACATCATCGTCCAACATCCATCACCTATCGCTGCACAAAAAAGGTAAAGTGCCTTATCCAATTCTTGAGGCAAAATAGGTCAAAATATTTACAAAATACCTAATATTTCATGAAAAACTGAATAAAAATGAGGGAAAATAAATATTTTTTACCATTTACTATTTTACCTTGCTATGAAATACTTTTTACTCACTTTTTCCCTAATTGCTCTGAGCATATTGCAAGAGATCCAGGAAGTCATTTGTCGAGCCGCCAGTTATAGGTAAGATCTAAAGCCCTAAGCTTCATTTTCATACCATGTATTCCTGTTTTTAACCATTTTTGGGATTTTGAGGGAGGATTTATTAAAAAAATATCCCTCGGTCGGTGTGACTTTCGGGCACGGAATTGCACCGGCCGAGGGTAATTAACATGGCCTATCGCCTCGTCGGCGCAACTGTTTTTAAAACAAGCGTGCTAGCACCGTGAATAGGGAAAAACCTATTTCCCCTCAACACCACCGTTGAAATTTGAAATTTATGGGTCAAAAATGATTATTGACTTAAATATATCATTTTTTAAGGAACGGGAGCACGATGATGTGGACACCCAGTCACTGAATGATCCAAATTTCCTGGAATCTTTGAGGGCCTGTGGGGTCCTCAAATTCTTTCTCATGCCAGGGATGCGGGCCCAACCTAAGTTGCTTTGGTCCCTGATTAGTTTCTGGGACATAAATAGGGAAATATTCGTCATCGATGACCAGGAGCTGGAGTTAGAAACTTCAGACATATATTTCATCACAGGACTGTTGTTGGGCGCGGGATCCCCCAAGGGAAGTTTTGGGGCTTAAAGCCCGAATTTTTGTCACAAATTGTAACTCCGATGTAAAGACTCTGCATTTTGTGGGCGCAGAGCGCATAACTTGTAAAAGAGTCATAGGTTTGTCTGCCCTCAATTTTGTAATGTAATGTCGGTTGTAGAGATCTACCCATGGTTCGCAAAACATGAGATTGTATAAATGGAGCGAGGCTCCAAGTAGTTAAAAGATGAATCAATCAATATAATGAAGGATGAAGAGCTAAGTAATATCTAAAGTGTAAAGTCTACTTTTGGGTCGTAGAGTAGGAGAAGGCTCTGCAGCTCAGGGCGCAGAGGCCTAGCAGTCTGCAGCTGAGTACGCAGAGGCCTAGTAGTCTGCAGCTGAGTGTGCACGCTGAGTCGAGTCTGTAACAGTTGGAATCATTAATAAAGAGAATTTTTATATCATTTCTATGTAACTATTTCATGTTTTATGCTTTGGATGTATTGGGTATGAATTGCATTTCTACTGTTTATATGATGCGCGAATATATATGACTATGTTGATTAAGTGAATACAAGGTAGAGTATATGTTTACGCGAAGTTAACTAAAATATGTAAAAGGATAAGTAAGATACGCGGTGTATTTTGGGGAAATAGCGCAGGTCGCTACCATAGCAGCGCAAAAGCATCTCAACCCCTAGTTAGGGTTGAGCGAAAGGCGATTATAATAGATCGCGAAGTATCAAAGGTTAGAGCAGTGCGTGCAGTGACCTACGCAAAGGTAGGCATAGTTGGACTAAATCGATACCTCAGACATCTCAAGGGTGTGAAAACTTGGTTCCAACATCCCCCCATACTGCTTCGGGTGAGACTTCAATCCGTGCTCTGCGAGCTGATGCCGGAAGGGCCAATAATGTAGGGATTTGTTTGGCTAAATAACTCCGAACCTGGATTAGGCCCCATCAAGCCAACAAACAGTTTCGTTGCCGGGACCAGAATCTGGATAGAGATGTCTGATGTCATATCATTGGAATCTAACCAAGAAGGAAATTAAAGGCTGGTTGGACAGAAGAATTCATGAGTTCGCGGCGCAGGAGAATAGGAACCCGTGACTGTCAAAAGAAGAGTGGCTAGACTGCTACCTGTACACAGAGATCCATGAAATCTTCTTCGCGTTTTTCCCTACTGAGTTATATGAGTGGATCACAAAGCTAGTAGACAGTCAAGGAAGGTGGAAACTTGATGGTTCTATTGTGTGGACCCCAAAGTTAGTGCAAAGGTTGGAAGCATCGGAGGATAAGACCGCACGCACCGTTGATCATTGGCTCGATCAGATTATAGGAGGATTCATTCCTGAGTTCGTGGTTGACACCTCAGTCAGTTATAGCGAGGTAGAGTGACGCTTTCTCAAAGGACCGTGAGGTAAGTGCGTAAAGTATTTAAATACTTGGATTAAAATTCTATTGTGCAAAAAGAGGTTATGCAGTTACCTTGATGTTCAGGGCTACGCGAAGTGGAAAAGCTTACAGGAACGAAGGAAATAAGGGACCAGAAAACAGCCCCTTGATTTCACCTCCACAAGGGATGAGGAAGAGCTCGCAAAGGTCTCTTCACGAAGTGCGATCCATTTGATAAGGCAAAGAATTCCACTAATACCACCCCCACCCACACCGCCACCAGCTTCACCACCATCACCTCCATCTTCACCCGTGCCACATCCACCACCATCGCGATTCAATATGGCAAGTACAATGAAATTACCTGTGTTCAAGGGATTGGGAAATGAGGATCCAGACCAATTTTGGTTCGTTGTAAGAGCTGTATGGGAAGCGCAGGGAGTTATAGATGACAATATAAAGAAAGTGACACTAGTTAACGCCCTGCAGGATCATGCACTGACCTGGTATATTAAGCACTCCAATGATAATCCGAATGTGGGAATTGCAGATATCCAAACAACGCTCAATAAGGAATTTAGCAGGCTAAAGTTTGAAGCACAGTCGATCATTGGATTGAAGGAGATCATGATGCTACCAGATGAGACTTCTTGGGATCTGGATCAGAGGCTGAAATGTACACTTCGCGAAGCTAATATGAATATGACGGATGGACAACACCGTGAGTGGTTTGTAGTGTCACTAACGCCACATTTAAGGAGTTCATTATCGCAGCAGAAGCTAACAACTCAGGAAGAGGCCTTAGAGATCGTGATGAGGTTACATGAGACCTCGATGCAGGATCCTAACTTAGGAGTTTAGCAGATCCACGTGCAGTTGAAGAATTTATGCCTTGAGATCCAAATTCTGAAACAGGACCGGACAGCTCGACCAAAAGTGCGCGAAGAGGTGCGGTGCGTAAAATGCAAGGGTCAGGGTCATGAAAAGGACCATTGCCCAGTTTTCTCAAATTACCTCGCAAGAGGAGGACAGATGCCTTTAAGGCCGAAAGTGCAAGCAGGACCTAGCATGGCGCCTGCTTTGTGGTGCACGATTTGTCAAATAGCTAGAAAACATGCTACGGACCACTGCCATTTGTTACAGAAGTATACACAAAATTCGCAACAATTGTTCTGCAACTTTTGTAGGTCGGTGGGACACAATGAGCACACTTGTAGAAGCTATGAGTTGATGATAGATAGAACTCCCACCTACAGAGTTTAGGCCGAAACGCAGCCCCTTGACCAGAATGCAGGAATGGCGCAAACAAGATTTCAAGGGCGTGGACAAGGCTGAGGTAGAGGAGGACTTGGAAGAGGTCGTGGACAGTTGATATGCTAGAATTGCGGAGGGACAAGACATTATGCCCATGACTGCATGAATCCGACGCGACCGTCATGTCTGTATTGCAACTTATTTGATCATGAGATGGAAGATTGTCCTACGTTGATAACTAGGATACGCGACAAAGGAGCGCTATCGCCTCCCCCAACTCAGAACCTGCGGATGATGAGGTCTGAGCCACGCGAGGAACATCCAAATGTAAACATTGTGCTTCGAAGTGGAATCATGACGGGAGATGATAAAGGAAAACAGCCAGAAGATAGTACTTGGGTTCGCAAAGCTTCTCCGAAAGAAGCAGAGTTTGATTTGGAGTGCACTCGGGAAACATTCATGGAAGATAAGAAGAGCTTCGTTGATGCTTCCACTTTAGGAAGCAAAGATAGATCAGAGACGGAGATGGACCCATCTATGCTCACGATGTTCTTGGAAACATGTATGAAGTTATTGCGCGACAGTAAGGCTATAAGAGGATTACAGGAACTCATTAACAGATGCGCTGGGACGGTGCTAGGAGAACCGCGCATAGTCCGGAAGATTGGCAAGCATAAGACAAGGATGGCAAGAGAAATGAGGTTAACCGGGCAAATTGGAGAATATGAGATGGATCATGTCATCCTGGATTTAGGATCTGATGCGAACGTTCTGCCGAAGTAGACATGGGAGCGAATGGGGAGACCTATGTTATAGTGGTCTCCTATTCAACTGTGAATGGTGAACCAACAGAAAATAATACCCATGGGGTGATTACAGGGCATAACCGTGGATATTGAGGGAGCGAGCGCGCTAGCAGACTTTGAAGTGATAGAGATTGTTGATGACAGCAATCCCTACCCCGTGCTCTTAGGAATTGATTGGGCCACTGACATGAACGGGGTGATTAATCTGAAGAAGCGCAAGATGATTTTTGAGAAGAAGTCGTTACATGTAATTGTTCCCCTGGACCCTCCTAAAGGATCACATTATATAGAGCCGGTGCACGACTATGAAAGTGATGATGATTTGGACTACATCTACAAGATAAGAGCGCGAGAGCAAGACTGGGTAAATGCCACCGTAGATGGGCAGATTTCATGGGAGCATGAGAGCTCCTGTACTTCAGATTTTGATGAGGAGATAGAGTGATGGCAGAATCGGTTACACGAAATAACCATGCTGAATTGTAATATGATGACCAGGTCACTGCGCTGTGTATCGACAAAAATGTGAGACCTACCTACTTATGATGGTTTAAGTGAGGTAGATACTTTCTTGGATAAATTTGAAAGAGAAGTGCCGGAAAAACAACATTTCTAGGCCTTGGACTAGATACTGCGTGCTACGCCTGCAAGGTGGTGGGGTACGCACAAAGGGAGATTTGACGACTAGCTCGAATGTAAAAGGATAATGCGCACACGATTTGGGAAGCCTAGGGTGCAATTGACAGACAAATACAATCGACGATATGGTCCGCATGCACATCTGACCAGGTGGGCGCAGGCATACGGAAAACAACCTACACGGATGCACATGAACTCCGCGTTGAGAAGCATGGTCAATAAGCATGTGTTGGGGGGGCAAATGTGCAATTGGCTCTTAAGGTTGGGAATACGTTATGTGGGCATAACAATCACGTAGAAAGTTATCCATGTGGAAGCATTCAACAAGGTATGCAACGCGTTGAACAAGGTCTGTACTGCATAGCGAAGTGATTGGGACCTGCACGTACCTGCAACGTTATTGGGCTTATAGGACGACATGCAAGAAACTGACTAGACAAACACCTTTTAGGCTTGTATATGGAGTAGAAGCTATAATGCCTATGGAGTACATCATGCCTAGTCTATGCATAGTAGCGCTCACAGGTATGACGGACCGCGAAGCCCTGGAAGAGAGGCTCGCACAATTGAAAGAGCTCGAAGAAGAATGGTTTTTGGCTAGATTCCACCAACAGGTACAAAAGCAGCGCGAAAAAGCCTGGCACGATTGACATATTAAGTTGCGCACCTTTTAGGTGAATGATTTGGTGTTGTTGTATGATAGTAAGTTTGATAAATTCCCAGGGAAGCTTAAAATGCATTGGATGGAACCGTATGTTATTAAGGAGATCACAAATGGTGGCGCAGTGCAGTTGTTAAAGCTAAATGGAGAACTCTTCCCAGGAAAAGTAAATGGTAGTCGTCTGAAGCCATACACAGGCAGCCCGACCATCTGACTAGCCGATGGAAGCACAGTCTTAGCACTCCAGGCAACTGAAAGGAGGCGCGGGACTATAAACTACTCTGCCCGGGAGCTGTACGATGTCAGGACTGCATGCAGTAGTGAGGTGTCACAGGGTCCGCGACAGCGCGAGGGTAGCTACGCTATAGCGTGATTCAGCTGCAAAGTCATTGTTACAGTCACTATTCACGGTGTGATGCTTGGTTTGAGACCAAATGGAGCAGGCGACAGGCATTTAAGGTGAACTTTATGGGCTAGATTTGTGAAAATCTGCCGCCAAGTGGGCATTAATGGACCGAATGTGGGGGGGGACAGTCGAATTTGAATTCAAAAGGTGCTATAAATTACAAAGGGTTGTCCAGCAAGAAACACTTATAAATTTGAGAACTGAGCTATTGTGTGTCTGGACACTCATGAACCCAAACTTGTTCGATCTTTTGAAGTTGAAGTTGTTGTTTGAGCACTTACCTGAGGTGTTGAGAGAATTGTGGAATAGCACGATGGTAGCACCTGAGGAAGCCATGGATACTGGAGTAATAACTGCTGAGGAGGCCACACAAGACATGAACGAAGTGGAAGCCCCAGAAAGTTTTGGGATAGTTATAGAAATCCCTAAATCGCCACGCACGCTAAGACCCAAGAAAGACAAGCAGGCTATGGTACCAATGCGCGTATCCCCAAGAAATCCGTTAAGGACTAAGCTTACTATGGAAGAGAAGGGGAAGGATATCAATTTGGAGGCCAACGAGGAAGAAGACTTTGAATAAATCCTGGTAGAGGAGGAGGACAAAGAAATGGAGGTGGAAACCCAGGGTGTGAACCCTCTGACCAAGCTGCCCGCATATGTTCCTCCACAAAAGGGAAAAGCAAGGGTGCCCAAAGATATAGATGAGAGAAAAAGCTCTCTGCAGACTCCGCTGCTCCCCAATGACATCATTTTTGACGGAGTGCACTTAGGACGAGTGCCTATACTAAAATTTGAAGACTGGGATCTCGCGGACCACGAGAAGTTCCCACATTTGGCAACCACGCAGCTAATGCGCTAGAAGAAAAACACACCGACCAGAGTCATAGAGTTGGAGCCGTGCCAGTGGCTGAGAGGTGTAGAAAAAGCAGGATTGTTAAACCTGCTCTGGGTGCCGCATTACCATCGTACCCCAGTGACTATTTTTGTCATCAGGCAGCTGCTTTGCCTGGTGCATGATGGGTGCTTGTGGCTGGAGGAGCCCATCCCCATCATGGACCACTTAATTCACAGAATTATCCAGCTCCCTTGCAAAGGGGAGGATCCAGCAAATATCTCGGAGGCTAAGAGGGATGATTTGGCCATCGTGGAGGCCAAGAAGATGAAGTTTAAGCTGGAGAAGAAGAGAGGGTACGCGATTTCCAGCATCAACAACCTTGCGATCAAAGTGGCGATGCAGATATTTGCCGGAAAAGTTATGTGGAAGTGTCACGCGGATGAGGTGCCCGCACTAGTGGTGCAACTAGCAGCGCAATGTGCAGAAGGGGTCTATTTTAACTAGGCAAACTACTTATGCGAAGAGTTCTTGGAGAACTGCTGCGAGGCACAAGAGCAGGGGAAGACTTTTCACCATGCATGGCTTCTGCTATCCATAGTGCTGGTGGTGTGGGAATTCCCTGAGGACAGCCAATTCCCAACGATCGCGCAGGACCTCTAGGAGGCAGCGAAGTGCGATTTACTGTGGGCAACTAGAGATGCGCAGAGGATAAGGGATAGTAAGCTATTATGGGTGTTCATGGAGATGAACATAAAAATGGGGATTAATCATAAGCTGCGGTTATCGCCCGCGGTCTACAATAGTTTGTAGAGCTTTGCAGAGTTCAAGGCAGATTTCCATCACGTGTACATTAGGACGCGGAAGGAACTGTGCACCAGCGCGAAAGCTATTCAAGGAGCCATTCAAGGTTCTCACTACTCTACAGGAGGACCTGAACATACAGCACCTAGAAACAGAGGCGCGCAAACTACAAAAAAAGTATGATGAAGTAAAAGGGACCATGCAAACGGTGGCCCTTACATAAAGGCTCGCGCGAATGCAGCAAGCGAAAGCGCTCAAGGAGCATGTGGATGCTGCTCGACATAAGGAAACATATTTGAACGCGCACTTACAGTCGTGGATTGATGAGGCGTATGTCATTACAACCTCCATTGAAGTCAAGCTCGTGCAGATGCAAGGAACACGGGAACAGGTTCAGGGAAGCAACTCAGCCGCAACGGTCTCTGAACAACGCGTCCAGGAAGTACAGCAAGCAACCTCTTAGTGCGCTACCGATCTTACAATAATCCAGGCAGAGTTGGGAGATCTTCGCGCAAAGATCTCTGCACCGACAGAGTGACTCGAGGGCGAGTCACGATGTTTGTGTTGGGGGCCTGTTGGGCGCAGGATCCCCCAAGGGAAATTTTGGGGCTTAAAGCCTGGATTTTGGTCACAAATTGTAACTCTGATGTAAAGAATCCGCATTTTGTGGGCGCGGAGTGCATAGCTTGTAAAAGAGTCATAGGGTTATCCACCCTCAATTTTATAATGTAATGTCGGTTGTTATACAAACCTGCATTCTTTTCATGGCTACGATGACAAAAGATTGTCGTGCAAGACTGGCCATACAGTGGTACCGAATTTCGTGGAGATCTGGACATGCCGCTACCAGATGGAGAGGATTTTGACTATGAAGGTAAAAAAATAAAAATTTTTTGTTAATTTTGTGATTTTTAAAGTGTTTTTTGAGATATATGTGTTTATAACATTTCGCTTTGTTAATGCAGACGTTGGACCAGAGCGTCCTGCTAGGATGTCCCCAATAGCCAGGCGCGTCTCCCGCCCGGTAGATGTTGTCGCTCCTTATCAGGAGGGGAGTGACAACGAGGAGGAGATCACTAGGAACCTTAAGGGGTTGACTCATGGTATCCTATAGTATACTCGGGTGGGAGACATTCATCGCCAGTTTCAGAGACACACAGTGGGAGTATCGGATCAGATCTGGTGATTGCTGACTCGTGTTGCACGAGCCGTGTCATGCCACCACGTCACCATGCCAATTAGTTCCTACCAACATTTACATTTTTTTAGGCTTGCGTGCCACGGATATATGAGGCCTGCGAGTCGTCGATGTTATTTTGGACACACATATTAATTTTCGAGGTTTTGATGTATCAAACATTATCACCATATATATATATATGTTGTATTTTCTTGCTTACTATGGTACAAATGATTTGTTTTATCTTTTCACATGTTTCGTAAATGTCTATCCAACACATAATTAGCTAATGCATATGTCAATGTATTCATGCGTCTAGGAATATGATGATATGTAATGTAATCAAAATTCCTTTCCAATAGATGAATACAGAGATACATTCTCAATATTTGAGGGTTTATGATGGAATATTGCCCGTTGAGTTGAAGGACGACAAGCTATGAATCCAGGTTGACAACCAACTCTCGAATGTCAAGAGCAATGGCTTCTGACAATAGTTCGATGACCACACTGTATTCAACAATGTTGTTAGTTGTGTGACCTAAACAAATACCTTGAAGATCAATCAACTCACCGTTAGGGTCATAAATAGCCCATGCCGCGGATGATAGGTTCTGGGCACTATGGAAAGCACCATCAGCAAAATCGATGTGGGGATTCACAGATCTCTACAAAGCAAGGAAAACATAGTAAACAAGAAATATATTTGAAAATTAACACACCAAGCCACATTGCACAAAAATGAATGACACATTAATGTACACAAGTAACCATGTAAGATTACCTAAGCATATTACTTCTTGAGAGAGTCCATGTTGGGACTATGGTAATCAATCAACACAGACAAACACCGGAGTTTTACCGTTGCCATGATAGGTAAGCATTGACTTGGCCAAATAATAGAGTAAAACTCATATAAGGCTTTCCCACCATGCCCCCTGGGCGAGGGAGGGTTACGAGTCAGATGGCAACCCCATTACAATAACGGGAAATCGGTAAAAACTTGGGGAGGGAGAGAAATCATGAATCCATGACGGGATAAAGGTGTCCTTAGTTGAAAGATCTTGACAATATCAAGAGACACTGACATGTAAACAAGCAGCTGAGAAGAAAATGTCTCAAGACACATAGACATGATCGTCGGGCTAGGCAGGAACGAGGAACGAGGATGAGTATTGGTCTGTGGTGGTTCCTCGAGAGACATTACTTTCATGATACCTTCATCGACAAGAAAAGTCTCAGTTAAGGGATCAAGAGTTTCCAAAGTGCCAAGCCATGGGGATTGAGAATACGTATCAATAGAGGTCTTTGAAATAGGAGAATCAAAGGATGCGGAACCCGAGGCTGAAACAATTTCCACGTAATTGATTTCGGTAGGACTAAGCGGCATAACCTCGCCCTAGGTATCAACGTGAGGAGGTAGGAGCAGAGAAATTCCCACTAAGGCAGAATCTTTAAAAAGACCTGTCCCCACACTCTCATAGGGAGCACCAGTGTGCTTGATGTATGGAACATTGCGATCCGACGAGGAAGAGGCAAAGAAGGACAGATGGTCGACAGTGACAATCTTCCCTTGATGGGAAAAATGAATCATGTAGAATAGGGAGGAGGCTACACCATTCTCCGGCCTAGTAGAAGATTTTAATTGAGATTAGAATCAAAAATCTCTACCTCGACTTGTACTATCTTACCCTCCAGAGTAATGGCAAGGTTAGGTAAGACACCGAAGGGTCACAAATCGCACCCATCAAAAGCTTCCAAAGTGTTTGGGGATTGGTTCAAAGCAGGAGAACCAATGGCCTTCCAGCATGCGATTGACATGATGCAGGTGGAAGCACCTTCATTTATGATAGTTCTATGGGTGGTCTTCTCATTGATGATTACCTGAATGAGAAAGGCAATCTGATGAGGCGGATGCAGAACATGGTTCTCTAGATCAAAACATATCAAATTGGAATCAGTGGGATCAATACCCCCAATAGCTGAGAGTAAATATTTCCGCTGTGATGGGAAGCTTTGGAGCACCTTGAGAGCCGACATATCTGATGGTGCCTAAGCCAAGTCCTCAACAATATTATAGTGTTTAGTGGCTCGGGCATTGGGATTGTATAAGGATTTCCTTATCACACCTCAAGAGGGTGGCCGTATAGCGGAATCAGGGTTAGGGCGCTCGATATGAAGAGGGCCAGAACTTGGGGTAGAATAAGAAGGGGTGACATCTTTCTCTTTCCCAACTGTCGGAGCAGGAGTATGGTAATATTTTGATCTAGTAGTCACATTAATAGGCGTATTCATCATGAACACTTGAGATACCAAGGAAGCAGATGATTGAGGTTAGTCTACCATTTGGGTTTGTTGAGACATAAATGGCTCTTTTAGGATAGCTGGGGTCCCTTTGAGCAAACGACTAACTTCGGATCGTTAGGGACAATCCTTGGTATAGTGATCATCCTCGCAAATGAGGCAGGGATACTTAGGTTTCCGTTGTGAAGATTCACCAGCAGATGATTTAGGAGGACCCTATTTTGGGTCATCGACTTTACCCTTGCATTTTCCATTCTTCTTACCTTTTGAGGATTTGTCCGCTGCGGTAGACTGGATAGCATGGACCTCTGAGGTTTTACTAGGGCCTAGTGGATTCTAGGAAGAACTAGTGGGAGCAGTGTTTGAGACCGACTTCTGTTTGGAAGAAGATTTAGCAGGGGTCTGGGACACTTAACCAATAACTCCATCCACAGGGGTGTAGCCTATGACTTTGATGTCGTGGGATCAGATGATGGCCACGAAGCATCGGGTAATAACTCATACAAAGTGCCAGACTGAGAGTAAACTAGATCTAAGTACTAGGCATGAGCAATGGATTGTTCTTCAATAACGCACCCACCCATAGCTATATCGCGAGTAATTGTGGCCACGAATGATTTAGTGAACCATTTGGTGAGCAACTAATCAGCAATCTCGAATTTGATCAGGTGACGTCTACATCTCCATTCATGGATGTGATTGGAGATGTGTGTCGCAATATCTTGCTTAAGCGATGTGAGCAAATAGGTGTCAGTTTCATAGCGAACCAGCAGTTGGAAATGTGTGAGGAAAACCATGGCTAAAGAGTTAAAGTCATGGTATGTACTTCGAGCAAGCTCGATGTACCACTTGGCTACAACACCTGTGAGGGTTCGTTGGAAAAGATGGAGACGAATGGAATCGTCAACGTAAGAATTTGAAGAGCACTGTTAGGATATTCCAACACATAGGAAATAGTTAAGTACAACTTGGTCTAGTATAGAGTTAGGTATAGAGTTAGGTAAAGTGTGTTTCTTTACTATGTACATTTTGTAACCTACAATCTGACGGTCATGTACTGATCCGACGGTTCATTCTCTCCTCAGTATTACCGACACTTGATCCGTGGCTTAACACCCGATTGGTCCATGATCTCTATTTAAAGAGCATGGAGGGTCATTTGTAGGGTAATCCGTCTATGAGAGAAGCATATGTAAATTTTCATTCTTTTATTAATAAATTGCCTGAAGTGGCCGCGTTGGCTCAGGCCGTGGACTATTTCCCTCTTTGAGGGTTTTAACCACATCAAAATACTGGTGTATTGATCTGTGATCTGTTTGTGAGCAGTGCCCTTTGGTATACTATCTGAGGAACTTACCCTGTAAATTCCTACATGGTATCAGAGCTATTTGAGGGCCGCGTCCGCTGGTGATCCAAATCTGAAGCCGGTAGAACTGCATCCAACAACCGTTTCCTAGATCTACTATTTCTGACTGCTTTCGGGCCGAGAGGACTGCTCTGTTGTGTTGGGAGCATCTGTTCCAGTGAGGAACCCCTTTCATTTCACGCAAAAAGGTTTCTGGTAGCCCTAGCTGCGTCATTTTTAAGATCTGGAGGTATACAATGTTTATTTGCAGTTTACAGTTATTTTCTCGCTGTTTATTTCAGTTTTCGGTTTATTTAGCCTTTTTTATTACCGGATATATACCTTTCATTTCTGCGTATGCTCTTTTCCCTGCGACTCTGTGCGATCTAGGCAAATCAGAAACAGAAAGGAAGGATTTTTCTCATGCGTATGCTCTTTTCCGCTACGCCTTAGTGTGATCTCGGAAAATCAGAAATATTGAGAAAAATATTTAGTTTCCGGCTAAGGCTAACTTCGAGCCGCAAGGTTCGTTTTTGAAAATATTTAGTTTCCGGCTAAAGCTAACTTCGAGCTGCAAGGTTCATTTTTTTTGTATGTCCGTGTTGAGTTTTGTGTTTTTTGTTTTGTAGGGAAAAAGAGCTTTCTCAAAGCAATCACGCAACCCAAAGCATCAACCCCCCCCCCCCCCCCCTCTCTCTCTCTCAAACTTTTTGTATATCTCACTTGGTACAAAGCTAATTTATGAGAGTAGAGGTCTTGGGTTCAAGTCTCCATTTTGTGGGGGCGGATTTTTCATTTCCGCACATTCTCGCACTTCGTCGGCGACTTCAGCAAATTTTCTTCAAATAGCCATAACTTCTTCATCCAGAAGCCGTTTTCAAAACCGTTTTTTTTTTAAACAGCCTAATTTTTCAAGATCTTTCCATTGAAACACTTAGTTTCATCATCTATAGCTTCAGTTTTTTTTTAAATGGAAATTCCATGCCAAGTTATTCTTGACAACACCAACTACTTCCAATGGTGGTCCTACATTGTGGATTTACTTAAAAGTAAAGGTATTTACAGAATAGCCACAGGCCAAGAGACCAAACCGAAAGATGAAGACAAGGAAGCTAAATGGGAAAATAGGCAAGACCAAGCACGTGAGTTGATAGGGATGTCTATTTCTCCAGATATTAGATTCCATATTGCAGAACTTGATACTCCTGATGAAGCAATGAAACAGATTACTAAAGTCTTTGGAATTAAAAATGAACTTAAAGCCCATCAACTTGAAAATGAATTGCTTACATTGGACCCCAATAATTTTTCTTGCATTGAAGATTTTTTGTCCAAGTTCAAGACCCTTAGACTTCTCTTAGAAGGTGTTAAAGTTAAGAAAGAAGCTAGTAGCCTTATCTACTCCATTCTTACTAAGTTGGGACCAGCCTATTCTGTGTTTGTTTTCACCTTCCATTCTACAAGAGAAGCCTTCATTTCTCAAGAACAAACCTACAAGTCCCCTTCCTTTGATTCCTTTTGTGATTCTTTAATAAGAGAACAAGAAAAAATCTTACACCTTGGTCTTCTTCATCTTGGAAACTCTTCTAAGAAATCGTTAGCCACCCATCAGCAACCAAATCCAAAGAATCCTAAGAAGTTGTATCCTAAAAAGAATGGTCCTAAACTAAACAAGGGTCCTAAGCAATTTCAGCCTCAAAATGAAAAATCATTTCAACAAAATGATAAGACAAATAAAAACAAAGGGAAGAAGACTGATAGACATTGCAACTTTTGTAATCGAGATGGCCAGTTAGAATCCAAATGCTTTAAGAAGATGGAATCCTTGGAAGCAGCAATGAAGAAGCATAACATCCATTTGGAGCACTCTTCAACTTCAACTTCATCTTCAGGAATGGCACTTTCTGCACGTGGTTGTCAAGCATCTCGGTCTGGCTATGCACTAAATGTATCTTCTTCTTCTCATTCTCATGAGTGGCTCATTGATTCTGGAGCTTCTTATCACATGGCCAAAAACAAAGCCATGTTTTCTTCTTTAAATGATTGTAACACCAAAAATATATATGTTGGTGATGATAGATCTCTTAGTGTTGTAGAGACTGGAACTGTTCATATAGACAATGGTCAGTTTAATGATGTATTATGTGTTCCAACCTTATCCTATAACCTTCTATCTGTATATCACATAACTCATTCAGGTGAAGGTAAAATCGTTGAATTTTCACCTCACAATGTTGTAATTAAGGACCTAAAAGATCCTAGATAGATTTTAGCTACTGGAATTGTTGATGATTCTACAAGGTTGTATAAGTTTCACAACGTTGGGTCATCAAATCTTCCCTCAGTATTTGTTGCTCATAATGATGAAGTGAGAAAACTTTGGCATGAGCGATTTGGTCACTTAAACTATCTCTCTTCAGAATCTATGTAAAGAAAATATGGTGACAGGTCTTCCAATGGTATCTTGCAGAGATGGTGTTTGTTCCGGATGTGTACTCGGAAAACATCATCGGGACAATTTTGAAAAACGTGCCTTGGCACGCCTCAGCCCCTTTACAGCTCGTGCATAGTGATTTATGTGGTCCACTTCCAGTTGCTTCATTCTCTGGATACAAGTATTTCTTAACTTTCATTGATGATTTCTCCAGACGCACTTGGGTATACTTCTTAAAACTCAAGAGTGAAGTATTTAACATGTTCTTGGCCTTTAAGGCCTTTGTTGAAAAACAATCTAGACATCAAATTCTTAAGCTAAGATCTGATAATGGCGGAGAATATGTTAAAAACACATTCATCAACTTTTGCACTGAGAATGGAATTCAAATGCAACATACTGTTCCATATACTCCACAACAAAATGGTTTAGCTGAAAGGAAGAATCGCACCTTAAATGAAATGGCTAATTGTATGCTTCAATCTAAAGGACTTAGTCTTAATTATTGGGCAGAAGCAATTAACTGTGCAAATTACATAATAAATCGCACTCCTACTAAGGTTTTAAAGAATATCACTCCAGAAGAAGCATGGAGCTCAATCAAACCAGATGTAAGTCACTTTCATGTTTTTGAAAGTGAAGCATGGGCCCATATTCCAGATGAGAAACATAAAGCTTTAGAACCTAAGAGTGAAAAATGCATTTTTGTTGGATATTCTGAAGATGTCAAAGGATATAGACTTATTCCACTTAAGTCCAAAAATGTTATCATTAGAAGAGATGTAAAGTTTGCTGAAAATATATCGGCCTGCGAGCCTAGTTCGGCTGATGTGCCACCTCTCCCTATCTCTTCTACTTTTGAAAATATTTCTTCTTCAGATGATGAAAGCGAGGATGAAAATCCTCCCCCACCCTCTCAGGATCCTCCTTTAGCTCCTTAGCTTCCAAAATGGGTCCGTGCTACTCGTGATGTAGCAGGTGATCTTGCCGGTGATCCTACAGATCAGCGACGTGCACGTTCTCAGTTCGAGAGAGCCTCTTCTTTACTGGCTCAAGCTTCAGTGAATTATGATCCTGACACCTTTGCAGAAGCTTCATGCCATCCAGATTGGGAAGCAGCTATGAAAGAAGAATATCATTCATTATTGGCAAATGATACATGGGATCTTGTTCCTCTACCAAAGGGACGAAAACTTGTTAGATGCAAATGGGTTTACAGAACCAAGTATGGACTAGATGGAAAAGTTGATAAACATAAATCTCGTCTTGTTGCTAAGGGTTTTTCACAAGTTGAAGGCATTGACTACACTGAAACCTTCTCCCCTGTTGCCAAAATGAACTCTATCTGCCTTGTTCTTTCCCTTGCTGCTTCTTTCAAATGGGAAGTCCATCAGATGGATGTTAAATCCGCCTTCTTGCATGGGGACTTGCATGAAGAAATCTATATGGAACAACCTATTGGCTTTATACAAACAGAATCCAGCCTTGTATGTCAGCTTAAGAAATCCCTTTATGGTCTCAAGCAAGCTCCTCGAGCTTGGTATGCCAAAATGGATAACTTTCTTTTAGAAAATGGCTTTTCTAGGTGTCATTCTGACAATACTGTCTACACCAAGAAAGTGGGCAAGTCTCTTATCATTCTTGTTCTTTATGTTGATGATCTTATCCTGACTGGTAGTGATCCCAACCTTATAAACCATGTGAAGTCTAGCCTTAAAAGGAAGTTTGAAATGACAGACTTAGGACGCTTACATTATTTTCTCGGTCTTCAAGTCTTGCAATCCAAAGAAGGTATTTCCCTTTCTCAGTCCAAGTATGCCTATGATATTCTACTCCATTTTCACATGGAAGACTATAAGCCAGCCCCTTCTCCCTTTCAGTCTGGAGTCAAACTTTCAGTCACTTGTACTTCTCCTGAAGTTGATGCTACCTTATACCGTCAACTTGTAGGAAAACTTTTGTATCTAACCCATACTCGTCCTGACCTTTCCTTTGTTGTTGGCCTGGTTGCTCGGTTTATGCAAAACCCACGTGAAAGTCATTGGAAAGTAGCTAAAAGAATACTTCGTTATGTTCGAGGTACAGTTCAATTTGAGATTCATTACAGTGCCGAAGCATCTCCTCTATTGGTTGGTTTCACTGATTCCGATTGGGCTGGTGACCCTGATGATCGGAAGTCTACTGCAGGTTATGTGTTCACCCTTGGTTCAGGACCTATTACATGGTCTTGCAAGAAACAAGGTGCCATTTCTCTTTCTTCAGCAGAAGCAGAGTATTGTGGTGTCGTAGAAGCTAGTAAGGAAGCCTTGTGGCTTCGTCAGATCCTGTCAGAGTTTGGCTTTCAGCAGCAGCATCTGACTACACTTTGGTGTGATAATCAAAGTGCCATTCAACTATGCAAAGATCCAGTCCAACATCAGCGTAGAAAACACATTGAACTACACATGCACTTCATCAGAAAGCTCATTCATGACCACGTTCTTGAAGTGCAATATTGTTCAATAGATGATCAAGTTGCAGACATCTTTACAAAGGCTCTCACAGAGGCGAAGTTCACTAAACTTCGATTTATGGTTGGAGTTCAGGAAGTTGTCACTAAGGGGGGATAGGCTCTAGTGCCTCCTTCCTTCTCCTATTGTGTCATATTTGTAAATCCTTCAATCCTATCCCAAGTTGTTCTTAAGGGGGGATGTTAGGATATTCCGACACATAGGAAATAGTTAAGTACAACTTGGTCTAGTATAGAGTTAGGTATAGAGTTAGGTAAAGTGTGTTTCTTTACTATGTACATTTTGTAACTTACAGTCCGACGGTCACGTAGTGATCCGACGGTTCATTCTCTCCTCGGTATTACCGACACTTGATCCATGGCTTAACACCCGATTGGTCCATGATCTCTATTTAAAGAGCATGGAGGGTCATTTGTAGTGTAATCCGTCTATGATAGAAGCATATGTAAATTTTCATTCTTTTATTAATAAATTGGCTGAAGTGACCACGTTGGCTCAGGCCGTGGACTGTTTCCCTCTTTGAGGGTTTTAACCACGTCAAAATACTGGTGTATTGATCTATGATCTGTTTGTGAGCGATGTCCTTTGGTGTTCTGTCTGAGGAACTTACCCTGTAAATTCCTACAAGCACCAGAGGTGATATGTCATCACGTGGGCTTGAGGATCTTATTTTTCTTTCCCATTGAATTTCAGACAATCACTCAGGATCTTGGACGGAACCAGAGTCCAGTATGGAGAATGAAGAATTGGATCATTCATAACGCGAGACACATCTGGCAACTCTAGTGTGGCCAAGAATGGCAATTGAGTATTAAAAGGCATCGGAGGTCGGTAAGCGCGTCCAAGCGGAGGAGCCATCCCTGTTGATAAGGATTTTGGCCATATGGCATTTGATGCTACCCCCATTGTGGGTTAGCTTGGCCATAGGGAGGATTTTGACCTTGAATACCTTGGAACTGTGGAGTCATAGGTTGTTGATAAGCAACGTACAGGTTAAGAGGCTATTGAGAATGTTGACCTTGGACATATGGGTATTGTACCGGTTGTCCCTAAACATACGAGTGGTGAACCTGTTGTCCTTGAACAAAAGGATTTTGGACCTGGTGCCCTTCGGCATAAGGATTATACACTTATTGCCCTTAGACATAGGGATTATATACCTGTGGTCCTTGACCAAAAGGATTATGTACCTTTTGACCTAGGACATTAGGGTTTTGTACCTGCTTGCCTTGGCCAAAAGGATTTTGGACTTGTTGATATAGGACATTAGGATTTTGGGCCTGCTGCTGCAGGGCTTGACCCTGGCGTTGCCCTTGCAAGGGTTGACCCTGTTGATGTGTATATAAGTGTTGTTACTACCCGAGTTGGTTTTGTTGTTGTAAGGGTTGGCCTTGCGGCTGTAAAAATTTCCTTGGGGCTGAGAGGTTGGCCCTGCGAGGACATGGGCTGGGAGGTTTGCAGAGCATAGTGCACTTGTTGTTGCAACTGTTGCAAGGGTTGCCCCTGCGGTTGTTGCAGTTGACCTTGTTGTGGGATCATTTTCCCTTCCTGTTGCGCGGATAGCCCTTGCGGCAACAAAGGTTTCCCTTGTTTTTGTAGAGGTTTTCCTTGCTGTTGCAAGGGTACTTGAACAATTCCCGAATTTTTTTTGAACTGAATCTAGCCATAGCCACCCTGGAAAGTGGATAGGCCAGGCTGAACGTACTGCCTAGATTGAAGGGTGCAAGGCTGATTAACAATTCCTTGAGAACCATATGGAACTTAAGGAGTTTGGTATTGGACTTGAGCCTCATGAGGCTGCTGATACTTGACATTGTTTGACCCAGACGGACCAACGATATTTTGAACCTTTTGGTACTGGACATTGCTCAATCCAGCAGGATCAATGGGGTTTTGAATAATGCCAGAAGAAGGTTGGTTCATACCAAGCATGTGAACCTGTGATCCACTCACATTGGTGGCGCCTAACACCATAGAAACATTCATATCCTGCCCCCCAAGCAATGGCACAACGTGGCCACAGACCAGAGGGATGGAGGAACTGACAGATACATTCCTCAAGACTGTCGGTTGAACCGGACGAGTGACTGGGATGGACGACACAAGAGGGTTCGAAACAGTGGGTTGCCCCGGGACTAAGGTAACTACCTATTGGGAGGTCGAGTTCGCAATGAACGGACATGTAGTAGGCATGGTGCCAAACACCCAAACAGGGCTATGTTAAAGTGATGAGGCACTAGGTGTACCTGAAACCAATTGTGCCAAGGATACATAATTAGGCGACAATTCCCGTTACACACTGATGGGAATGCTCCCTATATGGGGGAAACCTTCAGGAGGAAAAGAATGTTCTTCCTCCTTGACAGTGTGTGGAGTAGAAACTTCTGACTCATCCATAGAGGTGACTGGAGCATCGCCTTCAAATTCCATGTCTAGGAACAGATGATGACGAACGACCAAAGAAGTACAAGGGGATAATTCCAAAGGAACACCCGGATGATCGTACGAACTGTACAGACGCTGTGGTGATATCACAACAGGGTCAAACAAAGGATTCAGAAGATAGATAACCAGTCCAAGTTGACCGTCAGTGGTTGGCAAACTCTCAAAAGTTTGAACGGGATTGTCTGGAGATTCTGAGCCAAGATCAGCAGGTGACTCAGTATCTGAAGTAGGCGGAGGACGTGATGACAAAGATTGAATGCTCATAACAATTCCAAGTTCAAAACCTTGGTCCTCGAGTGACTCTGGTAATTCAGGAAACGACTCCTCAGACAATCTTTCAGACGGAGGAGAGGAAGGGGAACTAGGTGAACCAGATGGTTCAACCACGATGACCTTGTCTTAGTTAACAGGAAGAGAGAGAGATCAAGTTCAAGGATTTAAAATGTTCTTTAAGGGAAACTCACGATTCGGTCTAGAAAAGACTAACAGGATGTTATCATATCGTGGGCAATCAATTTATTAAGAAGCATAAATAAACTGTCGCTCTTTCATTTTTTAAGAGTCGAGAAAGAAACAAAGATTACTCTATCGCTTTCGATTGGAAACGAGCTCGAAAGAACAAGTGCTCGAATGATCTTTTAAGTTTAACGAGTCAAAAAGATCAAATGACTGCTATGGATGATCTAGGTAAAAGGATTACCAAGCAACCGTGAACTGCAGAATACCTCCCATCGAACCGAGAAGTACGGGCAGGCAATCTCCCCAATGTTGTGTTCAGTGTATCATGTTTGCAAGGCGGCCGACTCGTCTTCCTTTGGATAAAGGATTGCAGCCTAGAGGGGTCTCCCGTTATATACTTGATATACGGAGAGAAAAAATCCATACTATCACTATCTAATGCCGAAGCTAACGACAGTTGCTAGGTTTAAAGATGTTGGAACACGTCTCTAGCCTAGACCTTCTAGATATGATCGTTCGATTTCAAATGCGCCTTAGGTTAATTGAGTTCATTTTAAATTTTATCTTGAGTTATGTCTCAGTTTTCAGGCCTTAGCGATGTGACTCGAAAAACCCTAAATGCAACTAAATGAAACAAGACCCTTTCAATTTGATGAATTGTCTACACTAGAGAGGGTAGGAAACACACAACCAAATGCAAACAACCAAGCAACTGAAAGCAAAATGATTTTTCACTACTTCTCTTTTTGAGAAAATAAACTAATGAAAAATACATTCCAATTCCTAATTTCCTGACAAGCACATTTCTAACAATCCTTCTAAAAGCAAAAAGAATTTTTTTTCGTTTCAAATGCCAATGCAATCTTAGTCTTTAATGGTGCTGACTACTATAGCATACTGATGCAACAAACTAGAATTACATACTTTTTCATGAAATGGTGAAATGAATTTTTCGCATACAACACAATGAAAAAGTTTTTGAAGCATTTAGCTCTTCAAGCAAGTGAAAACGCGAAAAGAGAAACTCGTTCAAACTAATGAAACACCGACTTTACCAAAAACAAGAAAAGCAATGTGATCCATGCCGGAAAATAAAGGTTTAGACAAGCAAAAAAAAACTTTTCAAACTTATGTAATGGAGGTCAAAGCCGTAACAGGACCACAAACGAAATGCAAGGAGTAAATACACCAACAACTTGACTCACTAAGTTCACAATCAGTTGAATGGATGAAAATCTAGATGACCTAGTGTGACTAACCACCCAATGACCCAAGAAATCAAGCGGAAAGATGACAAACCAACAAACAAAAAAACCAAATGAAAAGCAACTTTCTAGTCAGGGAGAAAACGGCCTAAAAGGCTTACGGGGTCAAAATCATGAGAACAAAACACACTGGCCAGGATTGGGGACAAACCCTAATCTTCACTTATAGGCATCGGCATGACTGCCTAACTGACAACAAGTGTTAGAGGGAGTTAGGCACGACTGTTTCTCAGCATATCACGTTGATCGGCGTGACTGTCAATGAGTTAAGCGCACTGAACAAGGGAGCCAAGAAAAAAATAAAATTAAAATTAAAGCTGGGACCAGATTTGCTACTATGAATTTTAAACTCAGACCAGTAAGCAAAGGAAAACAAACAGAACCAAAGGGAAAAAACTGGAACTAGAAAGTTCACACAAAATCATGAAATCTAAAACAAGACAAACAGAAGGATTGGCTCCCTAGTATGGTCGCCAATTTGTGATGAAGTAAAATTATGAGTGCGGACACAAAAATTCCTCTATCCCAATAATGAGTCTAGCCACAACCGATACATTTTATGGAAGATTTCCTTAGGTTAGAACCAATTAAGAGAGCCTACCTCTTTGTGCGCTTATCCCATTTGATGATGTCCTTGCTTGCTCACTCCAACGATCTCTCGTTTCCTTCTTCAAACCCCTGAAACAAGTGAACAACAACCGTGATAATAGACAAAATTGTAATTCAACCTACTTAACAAGTCAAGACACATTAATCCATGAACATGTAAGATGACACATCATGTAGGAAATCAATCGATAGTTGCATATATATTGAATCAAGAAGAGGTTACAACCATTGCCTTGACGTTGTTGTTCTCCTCCAACAAAACCAAGTTCCCACACACTTCTGCTAGCATTCCATGATGGCCTTAACAATGATAGTTTTAAGGCTATTCCCTTTAGGCTTCACACTAAACCAAATTAACACTTCTCCCTCACACACTTAGAGAGCTACAACTATGAATAGCTTGTTGTTTACTCCAAACTTAATTATCACTAGCACACCAACATTAACACTACAACCCTAGCTTGTGCTTGGGAAAAATGGAGGTCTATATAGCATGAATGGATGGGAGATGGTTCCTCTTTTCATGGGAGAAGGTCTTATCTCTTGAAGTAGTTCCATCCTTATATGGGAAAGGAGCCCAAACTGACATCCTCGACCCCATCCGCCAAACCATTTACAGGACTTCCATTACGAAGCTTCTAAAGCTAGAAGCTTCGACTCCTTATTTAAAAAATTTCCATAAGAGGATCACAGCGACTGGAACAAAACTCAGTCACTCTGGTTGGCACTAGGGACAGTGTTAATCCCTACATATCGGCACAACGAGGACAAGGGTCATTAGCATCAGTCTTGTAAACTGGGAAAAACATAAGATTTTGGGGAAATGGTGCAAAAGGGAATTGTTCTGCTCATGAAGAGGGACACACTGGGAGTTTCTTCTTGAAGGGAAAGCATGAAGGGTTCACTGTAGAGGTCCTCCAGGATCAAGGAACGAGGAGTACAGGGACATTAACAAAATGTTGTGTAACACGTATACAAATGGGTACATAGCATAAAAGGAGAGTATACGTATGGACGGAGTTTCACAGAAGGAAAAGCGCGTATGGGATGGAAAATTAAGGTTATAGAATACCAAGGGTCCATACCATGGTATTAGCCCACAATATTGAGCAGAATAACCGTTGCTTGATCCCGTCGAAGAATACCACAGGTTCTAAGTGTTGTTTTGGTCTGAGGTATTGAAAAAGGCTCTAAGTATATAAGGAGGAGAAGATCAAAGGGCTAAGTGTGAAAGTGAAAGGGTTTTTCATGAATACTTCTATATAAAGTATATTTTGGGTTATAAGGGCTATGGTTATGATATAGATCTGAAATATCTTGTGCACCCTTGGATACAATGTTGGATCAGGATCATGAGACCTGAAATGACTTATCATTGTATGATATGATAATGGATAGTCTAGATCTGATTGCTAATTCATGTTTTATCCTTTATATGTTATGATATGGGTATATCTGAAGTTTGGAATAGCTGCAAAGTTATAAGTTATTATTTGCAGATCTATACGTTGGTTCGCCTTGGTGAAGGCGTGTATACATGCTGGTTCAACACTTCCAAGTAGCATATGCAGAAGAAAAGCTTGTTGTTTAGAGATGACTGATCTATCTGATCAGTGCTACTATTTTACTATTGTTTGTCAATGATGTCTTCATTAGATCTCAAAGTAAAATTGATTGTATAAGGAATTTGAGTCTGGTTGATTGATTGATTGAGTAAGAAGGCTGATCTTTGCTTCTATCTATTTAGAACTTTGTAATATGACATTAGATCTTCATAATGTCATTGGTTGGTAGAGTTTTTGGTTCAGAGGTTTTATGATTCAGAGTCTTTAAAGGTATATGTAGTTTGGGTTATAGAAAGTAGCGTATACATGCAGGTTGGCTTCATTGAAGTAGTGTATACATTCTGACATATGATTTTTGAGGTTGCAGTTGGTTCTGGTTGTTGATGCAGTGTTCTGGGTTCAGTTCTGTGTTCTGGTGACAGTGATTTGATTGTTTAGATTGACTGATTATTAATAGATGCAGATGTATTTGATTGTTGTATTGCAGTGGTGATTAATTTTGAGCTTCAATGTTACTAATGGCTCCAATATGGAAATTTGATGAAACATGGCCTTTATATTGTGTTGTTGTGTACCAATAGTATCTAGTATGAAAATTTATGAAACATGGTCCCTGGAGGAAGAGTGAAGGTAGTAGCCTTATGTAGGTCGACGCTTATGTAATGGTAAACTTATCAGCCAGTACAAGAGCTAGGGGGTTGAATATCCCTT
Organism: Pinus tabuliformis; assembly: GCA_031772625.1. NCBI lineage: Eukaryota > Viridiplantae > Streptophyta > Pinopsida > Pinales > Pinaceae > Pinus > Pinus tabuliformis. Next base: position 975,158,971 of record CM062817.1, on the reverse strand, counting down.
CCAGTAGTGGCTAGAAAACGAGTGAAGGTTGTAGCCTTCAGTAAGTAGATGCCTGCGTACTGGAAAAAGTTTGCACCAGTACAAAACTTGTAAACATCTTTTATAATAAGAAGATTGAAGACTAAGACAACAACAACAATGGTTTTTTCCCACATTGGGTTTCCACATGAAAAATCTCGGTGTTCATGTGTGTTGATTTATTCTGTTTTTACTACATCTCTCTACTACTTAGTAAATGCATCTCACTCTGATTTAAGTTCAACGGATAATGAATTAGTTGTTTTACAAGTTTATTATATATACATTGGTTCCATTCATTATAGTCGTGGACATACGCTATTTTGTTTTTGTAAAATAGCGTAAGCATTGAAAAGGAAAAATTATTATTTTGAAAGTTTAAATATTGATTCACACACCACCCCCCCTGGTATTTTTCCCAAAAATTGGTATTAGAGCAAGTCCTTTAGGAGAAGCTTGATCGCTTGAAGGAAGATCTCTCAAGATGAGCAATCACGAACGAATGGGATCTATCATACCACCAATCTTTAATGGAAATAACTTAGCATATTGGAAGATAAGAACCAGATCCTATCTTCAGTCACTTGGAGCTGATGTTTTTGAAATTTTGAAGGAGGAATCCAATATCTAGCAGCAGTCCCCACAGATCCAGCAAAAAATAAATCATATGAAACCAATGCCAAAGTCGTCAATGCATTATTGGGAAATCTATCAGAATCAGAATTCGTCAAAGTCATGCAGCTCAGCATAGCCAAATAAATATGGGACAAAATCATTCAAAGCTATGAAGGAGACTCATAGGTAAAATGTGCTAAGCTCAAAACTCTCAGAATTCAATGTGAAACTCTCAAGATGCATAGTGTTGAAAGTATTGCTAGTTACTTTTTACGAGTAGATGATATTGTAAATTGTATGCAGAATCTGGGTGAAGAAATAAAGGAGGCTACTTTAGTAGATAAAATTTTGAGATCTCTATCTTCTAAATTTGAGTCAAAACTATTTGCCATTGAAGAGAAGCAGGATCTACAATATATTACTATTGTTCAACTTCATGGAATTTTAACTGCCTTTGAAATGAGGAAAGGAGGTCCATCAGATATCAGAGAAGTTGCTTTCAAAGCCTCGACAAAGGGAAAAGAAAAGGAAGATCTCAAGGACTCGAGATATATATCAGAAGAAGATGAGGTAAACTTTGTGAAGAAACTTCAACGGGTTTCAAAAGATTTAGAGGTAAGCTTCCTTTCAAGTTTTTTGTTTGTGGTAGAGCTGGTCATTATGTTGCTAAATGTCCTCATAAATACAATCATGACAAAGGAAAGGATTCTACAAAAGGTAATAGGAAAAAATTTGTTAATAGAAGAAGTTATTATACTCATGAAGATAGTGATGGCTTGTCTAATAGCGATGAAGATGAATGTGAACAAGATATTAAAATACTCATGGCTTATGAAATTGATAAGTTTATGGATGCCTTAGAAGAAGAAGATGTTCTTGAAGAAATCACTCAACTCAAAATCTACTTGGAAGAAAATAATATGGTCATAGACACTTTGACACATCAAATCATTAAAAGGGAAAAACATAATGAAAAATTAGAGTGTGAAGTAGTGGGTCTAAGAAAAGAACTTGAGAAGACAAAATCTTTGAATCTTAGATTTGCTAAAGGATCAAAAACCTTAGATGAAATCATCAAGGTTCAACATTCTCCTCTTATAAATACTGATATTGGATATGCTGGAGAAACATCCCAACCAGAAAAATCTTCAGCCATCACCAGAAGTATCTTGATGCAGCAAAAACCAGTCAACAATGCGTCAATCCTCAGCAAAAGCCTAAAGGTACTCCCCCAGTAAATCATGCTCATTTTTCTCCAAGGGTGAACATCAATAGAAGCACCAACCAAAAGGTGAACAATGCCAAAAAAATTATGATCACAAAAACTTCTTCTGTAATGGACAATGTTTTTTTCATGCGATACCTTTGGTCATAAGCCTGCCCAATGTGTTGCTTAAAAACTATCATGACTAGAGAAGCAAGAAAAAGGAGCGTGACGGGAATCAAGAAGAGATCTTATAATAAGTTTTCTCCTCTTGAAGATGAGATTGAATGTTCATTTTGCAATAACATTGGTCATGAAGAATCTGAATGCATGAGAAAAATTCGGCGAACATATCAAAAGGATAAAACATCATCAAACTCCAAGGTATGGAAAAAGAAGGAAATTCAGTCAAAAAGATGTGGCATAGCTCTATTTGTATAAGGACAAGAAAATCAGTGGTACATTGATACCGGATTCTCAAAACACATGACAGGTGATAAAGATAAACTCATTTCATACAATGCTTTAGAAAATGAAAAGAATGTCTCTTTTGGAAATGACACACCAACTGTCATTAAGGGTGAAGGTTCTGTTTATCTAAAAGAAAAGGTTAAAGCTAGAAATGTTATGTATGTTGATGGTTTAAAACATAACTTATTGAGTGTTATTCAAATGTGTGATCAAGGAAATGAAGTTGTGTTTTGATCAAAAGAATGTGTGGTTCGTGAGCTTGACACAGGAAATACGATAATCAAAGGTACAAGAACTCCAAGCAATCTATATATACTAAAAGGAGGTCAAGACCAATCTTATCTAAGAAAAGCAAAAGAGAACTGGTTATGGCATAGAATATTGGGACATTTAAGCTTTTCTCAATTAAGAAAATCATGTAGGCTCAAGGTGGTTCGTGATCTTCTAGATATCATCATCCCAGAAAATACCATCTGCAAACCATGTCAATTCGGTAAGCAAACTAGAGTTCAATTCAATGCCAAAGAAGGATCATCAAGTAAGCCTCTTGAACTCATTCATACTGATTTGTGTGGGCCAACAAGGAAAAAGTCACCTCGTGGAGAAGAATACTACATTTTTTTCATTGATGATTTTTCTAGAATGTGTTGGATTGGTTTACTAATTTATAAAGATGAAGCATTTGAAAAGTTTAAGGTCTTCAAAGTTTTATTTGAAAATGAATTATATCTAAAAATCAAATGTCTCAGATCTGATCGGGGAGGAGAATTCATGTCAAATGAATTTTTTGAATTTTGTGAACAATGTGGAATAAAGAGACAATTCTTTATTGCCAGAACTCCTTAACAAAATGGCGTGGTGGAAAGAATGAATAGAACAAATCAACAAATGGCTCGAGCTATGGTTGATGAATCTGGAACTCATGACACCTTCTGGGGTGAAGTTGCACATACTGTAGTAAATATTCTCAACAAATCTCATGTACGTGTAAATAGTGATCAAACTCCATATGAACTTTGGTATGGTAAGCCTCCTACTGTGAAACACTTCAGAGTTTTTAGAAGTAGATGTTTCATAAAAAATACTCATGAAAAACTTGGTAAGTTTGAACCCAGAGCAGACAAAGAAATATTTCTTGGTTATTCATCTAGAAGTAAAGGATACAAATGTTATAATAAGAGACTTCGAAAAATTGTTGAATGCATTGATGTTGTAATCGATGAAGCATGCAGAAATCTGAAACAAGAGACATCAACAAAGGATGAAGATAATAATGAAGACGACGAATGCTTTCCTGTATCAAATCGAAATGATATAGAGGAAGAAACCAACGAAGCATCAGAAGAAGATACATCTGACAGGGAAAAGGCTCCATCCAGGTATTGTTATCGGGAAAAATAGTGTCCATTCAGAGTTGCTAGTCCCACTAAGACGAGTAGTTATCTTAGAAACAAACAATTTAAAGTCACTTGTGTTTTCCTTTATGAGAGATAGATGAGAGAGAAGCAGAGAGTACCAACCTCAATCTTTCGCTTGGCTCCTTGCTTGTTTTCTCTCTCCCTTGATAGAGCTTTTTCCACTCCTTCCTCACTCGTCCCGCTTCAAAGAACACTTGTAGAGTCAAAGCAGCGAAATACCATCAAAGCATAGAGATCTATAACCATAAACAATATAGGATCAGATGTACATTAACCATACAAATGCATACATAAATACAAGATTCAGAGATATACAATTATATGGAGGAAAACTCAAATAGCTTTGTTGATAGAAGTAGTAGAAGAGAGGATTATAACCAAGCTGTCTGATCCAGCGCCATCCTCCCAGCATGAAAGCCCTCTTCACCTCATTAAAAGCTAGATCACCCAACAATACAATGTCTTAAAGAGAAACCAACAACACTTCCTTACAAATTACAAAATTCCAGCCTTTCGACCTCTAGGATGAGGGATCCATATATAGATATTTGCAGGTGGGTGAGTCAACTTCTGGGATTTTGATTAGTGTCATTTTTCTGATATTTCTTGGTTCCACTTGGAGATTTCATGACCTCTTACTCATCCCTGGGCGAATTCAGGGAGGCAAGTGTCAAATGAGCAATTTCTAGAAGATTCTCTGGGTTTCCACCTAGCAAACTGCCTCTGCCATTTGTCTGCTCTTGCTCATCGCACCCTACAAAAGGGTTCCTCAGTATGCATCACACCCCCCGTGTGTAATAGATGAGATGCATCGCACCCTTAGCATTGAGCAGTCTGTATGCTCCAGTTTTGACCAGTTCTGAGCAGCTTTTCAGGGAGAACTTCTGGGAAATTATGTAATCAGCTAACCTTGTTCCTTTAGGGTATGAAACAACACTTTTTAGGGGTTTATAAGCCCTTGGTTTATGGACATATGTGATTGGGGTTGCAGTGCCCAAATATGTCTATAAAAGTTGCCCCCTAAAGCATGAGGTCGTAAATCTTTTGATGTCAGCTGAAATGCTTTATCATGAGGATCCGAGGCTTTTCGAACTGGAAGGTGACCTGTAATAAGATACAATACAATAAATTATCTTCATAATATTTTCATGATCTAGCTGAGGCGAGCATTCCCATGCTCAGCGTTATAAATTCATTTTCATGTACATAGGACAGACAACGTCTGTGGCAGACTGATGATTCTGGTAGAGCCATCATCCCTTGGCTTGGATGATTATTTGTGTAGTTATGATGTACATTTGATGTTTTTATTTTCCTGAATATATCACAGCCCAGATGGATGAAACTAGATCCGGGGTCTTCAAAACTCGTTCAATATTCGCCCGGAGTACAAGTTGATCCATGTGAAAATATGTTCTGATGTCGAACATGGAAGGACATCACCTGATTACCAACCAATGACGTAAGCTGTTAACAAGCACAACAGGAATCACTGATAATGATAATGACCCTCAAGGTACTGCAGTACAATTCACGTGGTGTGAATACATGAGTCGATGTCGAACACCACACAAAATCTTTTGGTCGAAGGTCATTGATGTAAACCTGTCGCTGGAAGTGAGAAACTTACCATTGAGGCATTCAAGCTTCAAAGTACTGAAAGGGTTGTTCCTAAGTCGACTTCTTGGATAATGAGCTGTTGTCGACAAGAAGTGACCCGTCGTAGGAGGGCCTTAATGAATCCCACATCTACGACATGGAACGGAGAAAATGATTTTGTGGAGGTGAAAACGATCTGATGATACAAGGTTCAGGGTGGCGGTCATTAAAGAATGAAGTGTGAAGGTATTACAACGGATGAGATGTTAGCTGGGTTGGTGAATTCTCTAAGCGACTTATCTTTAACATATCACCGACACTGAAATGGATTGGTAGCATTAACCCCAAAAATGGATGGTACAGAGGACCAATGGTGATATGACTGGTGAACGGAATAACCCAACCCGACTCAATCATGGTGACGGAGTGAAAGTGTCATGTTCAAGAGCGACCTGCTACCAATAAAGTTCTTCAAGTTTTCTTCCATTTTTCCCCAGTCATTGCTAACTAGCACCTCTTTATTTTTGTCAAGCTTGAGGAGGATAACATATGCTTGTTCTATAATTCGCCCTTCGGGCGAACCTGTCGCTATGTTTTAGCGAGCCTAGCGACAGTAAAACTCCCTCTTGTCTGTAATGGAAAAATTTGTCGCTATTGTTTTAATGAGTTTAACGACAAAGATAACTCGGTCCTTTTCAATTTTAGAGAGTCTGAAAAGAGACGGAAAGGAAACTCCAATAGTCCTTTTTCGTAGTATAATCCCTTAAGTCCAAAAAAGTATAAAATAATACGAAAGGGATGACTTTTCTGATCACTTTAGCGAGCCGAAAAAGACAAGCGCTCGATCTTTTCGTGTAATGATCCCTCAGGTCCAAAAAGATTAAAATACAAGAGGGATGGCACTTCCAATCACTTTAACGAGCTGGAGAGGCCAATTGCTCGGCAATCTTTTTATATTTTACGAGTCTAAAAAGAGCTTAAAAGAGACTCGTTTCTGAGGAACGAGTGATATTTTCGGGTAGCAGCTGGTTCCAGGTAAGGTTTGGAACTTTTCAATCACAACAATGTAAAGAATATGGCTAATAGAATCACTCATCGCAGTTGTTCCTCAAAAGGGTAAACAATCAAGTGGAGGCGTATGATCGCCTAAAAAGTGGAGGTGATGGTAAGAACACGACCAAGACTCAAAAGCTAATAGTAATGCGATCACAAAGGTTATTTACCGAAGGGTGGGTTCATTTTTTAATGAGCTTGAACTTTGGGGGAACATATGCTGATTGCTAGGTTTATTTTTTAACGATCTTGAACTTCGTGTAAACCTGCTCGTGATAATCGTTAGAGATGTTCAATTTCATCATTAACACTATGTTCTCTTAACGGTCGTACTACATGTTCAATTACTCCATCAAACTGATTAGAAATGTAAATACATCTTTGAAAAGTGAGTTAAAAAACCAATACCTTGAATTGCATGAAAGGTAACATAAGAGTAGTTTTTACCTCTCATTTTTACCATTTCATTCAAATTTGGGATTGTTGGAGCTCTGGAGGTGTTTTCCCCCTCGATTTTCATTAGCTGATTCCGGGAGATTCTGTGGACTATTTTCAGCGCTGTCTGGCCAGGTAGGAGCTAACCCTGAGCTCTTCAATTGCATTCTTTCCTTTTCTGATTCTGAGCATGTTTTCTTGTTTTTCTAGGCCTCTGGGGTTTGAACAATTCGTTCTCTCCCCATCGCACCTAGTACACATCAAAAGGTGCGATGCATACTGAGCTGGCCATTGTCCAGTCAGTATGCATCCCACCCAGTACACAGCTAGGGTGCGATGGGCACAAGGAGGAAAGTTTATGCACTGATTTTTCATGGAAATTTTGCTTGTTTTTGCCCAAATCAGGATCCTAATTCTTCTCTTGTTTGTTTTTTAGAGATTCATCAGAGCAAGATGGTCATTACATGGTGTGAACACGAGCATGAAGAAGAGGATATGATTGCCTTACGTTATCTGGGTACGGTGACTGCATTGCGGAACTGTGGCTTGCTCAAATTCTTCCGCATATCCAGCATGAGGCAACATATCAATTTGTTGCAATATTTTCTTGATGCATGGGATCCTACCAACCAAGTGTTCCAGATTACAGGTAAATCCATCCCTTTGACTGTTGAGGATATATACTTCTTGACTGGTTTATCGAGGCGTGGTGCCCCTCTCTCACTATCAGGATCCGCCCGTGGGGGTGAATCCGTGAGGGATTATATTCGTCGATTTTATAGAGATGGATCTCAGCCGAGCAGGGACGGCAAGATTAGTATTCAATATGTCACTGACCGGTCCTTGAGGACTATCTTATTCACCTTTGCTAGATTGGCTAGTAGCGCGGCTCTTCACTTAGCCAACAGGTCCTATATGCAGTATGCCTTGGAATGCCTTGAACCAAAGGTATTCAACTGGTGTGATGCAGTATTTCCGATGATAAAAGAACGGCTTACCAAGGTGAAGAACGGAAGATCCAAGAACTTTGGTTATGGTTCTATTCTGACCGCTTTCACCTTGGAGAAGATCCCACTGATGCAGCCACAGTACATTTCACTCGGAGCGCCAGTGCCAACAGAACCACAGATGCAAATATGGGTTGATCTTATGGCCAGACATGCTGGTCAGTCACAGATTTCATTGTCTGATGCCTTCTTTGAGTGGTTCAATCGTCAGCAAATGGTATTTTCCAAGTATCCATATGCCAGGATGGATTTCCAAGGCGACCCAGATTTGGTGCTGCCGACTTGCGAGAAGTGGGGTGTTATAGGTAAAAGATCTGAAAATATCTATGTTTATTGCTTTTATAATGTTCTTGTGTTTTTTAAATGTTATCAAGACTAATCAAACCCATGTATTTGTGCATATATTGGGCCGGTGCGACCAGCAGTGCGCCCGAGGGTAGCAGCTGTCGTTCCAGCAGGAGAGGCAGTAGGGAGCGCTGTCCTTAGCAATCTGGACATAGCCGAGACCCTTGAATTATTGCATGATCAGATCGAGGGTCTCACCCTTGGTATTCCGGATGTGAGGACCGACGAGTTACCTCTGAGATTATAGAACCATACTACTGGCATGCCGAGCTGATGGACTAGGCTCTTACGTATGATCGCACAGGCGGTGACTTGTTATCACCAACACCATTAGTCTAGGGTGCTTTCCTGCATTTTTGAGTTTTTGGGTCATATGACTGATTTTGTCCTGGACACAGAACATTTTGTAAAAAAACTATAAACAATTATATATGTTTTTTATTTTCGGAGCTTTATTTTGGTTAAGATATATGATCCTGATGCAACTGTTGATTGAAATGCTTTCTTTTATAAATGCTGCAAATGTCTATCTAACACATAATTTGCTAGCAAATCAGTTAATGTGTTTAAGTTTATGGAAATGTGTTGATATTGAATAGAATAAAACTGTCTTTCCAAAATCTTGACCCTTAGGAACATACGATAGATAGCTGGATTCTGAACGGAATAGATGCCAGTAAGTTGTAGGATGACGAGTTGTGAGTCTATCCTAACAACAATTCGGCGTATGCCATGTGTGATGGCATCAGATAGAAGCTCTATAAACGTGCTATACTCAATGATGTTATTCGTTGACCGACCAATACATACCCCTCTGAAACTCACCAACTCGTCGCTTGGATCAAAAATGGCCCAGGCTGCAGAAGATAGGTTCCACGTACTACGACTAGCTCCGTTGGCGTATCCAACAAATGATTCCAATAGGTTCGACATCTGCAACAAATGCAAAAGTGGATTACCTAACCAAAATGATCACTCTTGATGAAAACAAAAATGTAACAAAAGCATATAAAGAGATTACTACACTTAGTCAAGCATAGTAACGCTTAAGGTACAACCCGTTTCGGGGTTGTGACAGTGGGATCCCATCATAATCTACTAGCTCATAGGCTCCTTTTGCTAAGACTCACTTAACAATGTAGGGACCCATCCACAATGATTGGAACTTACCTGCTCCCAATTTATCGGATTCCTGATTGTAAAGTAAGACCAGGTCGCCTTCTAAGAATACACGGGGTTTGACATTCTCGTCAAACTATGCCTTGACTCATTTCTCATGAGCTTCGTTAGCCAAGGCGGTATCACGATGGGTTTCATCCAATTGGATTAGTTCCAAGAAACAAGCCTCTTCCTCTAAAGCTCCGGGGAGAAGGTCGACTGCGAGCTTGAGAGATGAAATCTCACACTGAATCGGTAAGACCGCTTCCAGGCCATACACCAGCTGAAAGGGTGTAAATCTGGTTGCATTTCTCACCAATGTCCTATATGCCCACAAGGTTGAGTACAGGATTAGGTGCCAACTCTGTTTGTGGACTCCAATCATCCTTTGCAGCATGCGCTTCAGGACTTTGTTGATGGCCTCAACTTGTCCGTTAGCTTGCGTATAATACGGAGTAGAACTGTCGTGGGACAGTCCTAATTTGGCAGCCAATTCGACCATCATGTGATTGTGGAAATGTGATCCATGATCTGTGACTATAGCTTTTGGAACACCGAATCTGGAGACTACATGATTGAAAAAGAAAAGAGCAACCGTTTCGTCGCTCTTTTTTAATGTAGGCATCGCCTCGGCCCATTTCGTAAAATAGTCAACTGCGACTATGATATACCAATGCCCCCCGGCCAAGGTGGGGTTACATGTCATGAAATCTATGCCCCATTTGGTGAATGGCCCAACAGCAATTACTAGATGCAGAAGTGCGGGTGGTATTCTGGTTTTGCGGTAGAAGATTTGACAAGCATGGCAACTTCTTACTGGGGTTATGCAATCTTTGAACATTGTTGGCCAGAAGTAACCTACTCGTAAAATATTTTGTGCTGTAGCGTAACCAAATTGATGCCCCCCACACGCACCTAAATGACAATCATTCGGGACTTTTTCGACCTCCTCATGGGTGAGGCACCTTCGCAGAACTGTATCGATACCACGGATCGCTCGACGATATCAGAAATAAAGATTCATCCATGATTGATGCTCTGGATGTTGAATCATTGGACGACGATGGGAAGTTGCATAGTAACTCCGCGAAAACTAGAGATTTCTTTGATTTGGATTTTACGAATTCCAAATCAAACTCTTGTAAAATGGCTATCCATTTTGAATATTTCCCCCAAGTAACTGACGCGACAGAATCTAAGTCATTGGGTTGCAATCTGACAAAATGGTAGTTTTGCGAAAGAGGATATAGTGTCAAAATCTCTGTACTGCTTGAATAGCGGCAAGAGCTAGCTTTTCAACATAGGAGTATTTGCTTTCTGTATCATTTAAGTTTCCACTTAAATAATAGATAGGATGTTCAATTCCATTGTCTTCTTGAACTAAAACCATTACGATGGTCGTATCTGCTGCAACTAAATACAGGTTAAAGTCTTTTTGATAGTCAAGAGCGTACATTAATGATGCGTTTATTAGGGATTCCTTTAGAGCATCAAAGGAAGCTTGCGCAACCTGATCCCAACTAAAGGGAACTTATTTTTTCAAAAGACGCGTATAACCTTTAGCAAGTTCAGCATAATTTGGAATGAATCTCCTCAGAAAGTTTGCTTTCCCTTGGAGTTTCTGAATCTGGAGAAAATTTGAAGGTGGAGGCATATCGATGATCGCCTGAACCTTACATGGGTCGAGTCAAATCCCGTCCTTAGAAACCACAAGGCCAAGTAAACGACCAGAACCGACACAAAACACACACTTGTGCGGGTTGAGTCTTATCTTGTAGTGTCGGCAAACTAGAAATATAGCTCTCAAATGATGCGGATGATCAGTCTGCTTTCGCAAATGAGCCAGTAGATCGTCGAGTTATGGTTGAGCGATGTTCTCGATGTCATGGAAGGCATAATTCATAGACCTCTAAAAAGTCGCCCCTGGGTTTTTTAAACCGAAAGGTAACTTGCGGTACGCGAATGTGCCCCACGGACATATAAATGCAGTCTTCGATTGGTCCTGTGGGTGGATATCAATTTGATTATACCTGGAAAATCCATCCATGAATGAAAATATTTCGCATCCGGAACATTCATCAATTATTTGGTCGATGAAGGGTGTAGGGTAGTTGTCCTTTGGACAAGCTTGATTTACATCCCTGTAATCAACGCACACTCTAATCGTTCCTTGTTTTTTCATCACAGGAACAATATTCAATACCTAATCAGTAAGAGGAACCGGGTAAATGAAACCAACATGTAAAAGTTTTTCAACTTCTACCTATATGGCAATGGCTTTCTTTGGGTGCACCTGCCGAAGCCGTTGTCGTACCAGTTTAACATCTAGATACATCTTGATTTCGTGTTCAACTATGCTCGAGTCAATGCCTGGCATTTCTTCATATGACCATGCAAAGACATCTCTGAAGTCACGAAAGAGAGCGTAATATATTTCTAGTTCTGAAGAAGAACAAGATTTGTCGACATGAATATTTTCTACAACATCTAGTTTGGTCGAGATATTTATGGCGATAGTTTCTTCAATATTTGACAAATTTCGTTTGGAATCCACCATATTTACAGTATTTGATAGAAAATAAAAAACTTAAGGATGATTAAGGTCGCTGGAATAGTCTTCGTGATAATCCGGAAGATGGGAATGATGGTGGTAAGCTTCCCATGGTGCCTCTCCTATCATCATTGACTGAACAATTCCTCCGTCTGTAGAATGTACATGCGACCAAGGATTTGAAGAGGTACCATATTCCTTAGACCTATCTATCAAAACACTCGATGAGCGTTGATTTGGTTTTGTCGTCTAGGCCAAGAAAATTGATTGCTACAATATTTCTATTGGGCTTGGAGGCAATACCTAGCGATGATCCATGCTAACATCATGTTTAGAAATCTTCTGAATCTTTGTAGATATAGAAGATACCATATTGCAGGTTTCCACTATGCCACTTCCGCTAGATTACTCGGAGGCGGTAGGGCAAAAGTACCCATCAAAGTAGGGTCTTCTAGGAGGCCTACTCTGATATTTTGAAGCGATTGAGAGCTTCCATGGATCATTGGGATGCTTCCCGTAACTTGTGAACTGTTGGGGAGTGTTATCACCTAGAATTTCAGTCCATGTACTACAGTCCATGTATTACAGTCTATGTACATAATGTTGTCTCAAACAAAAAAAAATTCATTGTCATGTGTGATGAATGGTTATGGTCTTGTGTGTGTTACTTAAGGATCATGTTTTAAAAAGGTATTGATGTGAATCATTACAAAAAACCGTTAGTCACCCTCCATCATAATTCTTTAAGGCATGTCATATCTTGTTTGCGTCATTGGTCCTTTGCGCAGTTTCGCAGCGCAGTCTGATTGGCCAATTTGGCAGCGTAATGATGTTTCCGCCTTTTCGTAGCGTGTGATTTATCAGCCATTTCGTAGCGAATTCTGTCCATTTATAGCTGTTTGCGCTACGGAATCGGGGATTCGGGGTTTCTGCAGCGCATTTTCTTGAAATGTCAAGTCTGGGGGGGATGAGTCATTAGGTCCGTCCATATGTTGTCAGTTGATGTCCTCTCCAGGTCATTATGGGTCATCATTCCGCTATGAGGTTCAAAACCACGCACATGAATATCATTCAAAGTGATTTTATGATGTATGGTTGTATCATGATAGTTGTTATTAGTGCGGGAACTGACTTGTTTGTATGACAAAATTATTAAAGCGAAAAGGAGCCCGAGTTTTCATTTAAAGGAGCTGATTGCAAGCGAGCCTGCATTCCAAAGTTTGAATTTGCATTCTGAATTGAAGCCGCTGTTAGTTTTATGTTCGAAAGTTTTCAAAGTAAAATGGAGAAAAGGGAACATCGATCCGGTAGGTGCCAAAGAACAGAACCAGTGGGGCTTGATATTACTTTAAAGGATGAAGGTGTAGCAAGAGCTTTTAAAAACGCTGGTTGCTGGAGGTTTTGTGAGAAGTTGCAAGGAGGGCACGCAGAGGTAACAAAAGCTTTTGCATTGAATTTTACTGGTTTAAACTCTAAGGTGTCAATGCTAGAATTCCCTGTATCCCCAGAAGCCATTTCTAATGTGACTGAGATCCCTAGAGGTGGAAATGAATGGTTCAAAAATTTTAAATTCGACATAAGCCCATGTAAGGAATCTTTGAAGGAGCCTTATGTAAAGGAGGATCTCACGAAAGCTGTGCCAAGGAGTTACGTGAAGGAACATTTTTCCCTGCTCCTCACATGCATCCAAAAGTATTTAACATGCGAAGGGAGGTATAACAAAGTTTATTCATATCATTTTAAACTTTTGTTACATTTCACAGGCAAAGCATCAATTGATATCCCTTTCTACTTATTCAGAAGCCTAAGTAAAATGTGTGATAAAATTCAGCTGAAAAAAGATGACTGTGAAACATCACTGTTCCATCATGGTTTGGTGAAGTTGTTAGTGTTAGATGGTTTGCAGAAGATTGGTAAAGATTGGGACTCCTTTATTTTTATGGCTGGCTTTCAGAGTAAGACGGGCCTTACTCCATTGCCTGTTAGGGAAAGGGAGAAAACAACTGAAGAACCTACTCTTGCTGAGATCAGAAAGGAGGTGAAAGATCTAAAGAAGTCCAAAACCAAGTTGAAGAAACCAGTGAAGCCTGTGGTGATCAAGGAGACACCTAAATCATCATCAAAAGAGAAGGTCAAATAGAAGAAGGATGCACCTGCACCAAGTGAAGTTGAAAAGGTATCAAGAGTAAAAACCAGAGGTCAGTTGAGCAAGGAGAAGGGTAAGTCAATTGTTGTTGAAGAAAGTCCTGTGTCAAAAGCTAGTTTAACTGATTTACTTGAAGCAATTGAACTTGAACAAGATCAGTCAGTGCAGATTGAGCCAATGGAACTTGAACAAGATCAGCCAGTGCAACCAATGCACATTGACTTAACCCAATCCTCACCAGAGAGCATGAAGAAATCAAAGGCTTCGAAAAGGTTACGGTTTGAGGAGCCTAGTGAAGAGTATGTGTTCAAGCCACGGAGGCCAATTACAAGAAGACAAATGAAAGAGGCCGAGAAAGTGCATAAAGAGGAGGCGGCTGTAAAAATGCCTAGTACAGAGTTTATTGAAGTTTTGACTAAAACAGTGCATGCAACCAAGAGTAAAGACAAGAGTAAAAAGGTTATTATTAGCCAAGGAGGGAATGTCATAGCTATCAAGAACCAGGCAGGAAAGACCCAGGAAGAGGTGGCTCAGACAAAGAGTTTTTCTAGAGAACGTGCAATGAGATATGCTAGTTATAGAAGGGCTGTATTAAAAGGTAGCACAAGTCTACTGAAGCAAGTTGGCTCAGGGTCTGATGTATTTTCATGGATGATACCAGCACTTAAACAAGCAAAACACGTGAGAAAGCTGAACATGTGTCTGAGATCAGAAAATAAGGCTTTGAAGGAAGAGGTTAGCAGTTTGAAGAAGAAGCTAGGTAAACTAGCTCACTGACTTAAGAGGAAAGGTACTTTTCAAAGTTTTGATAAATTTTGGTTCAACTTCTATCATTTTGAAGTTATTTAGGTCCCTAGCACCTGTATAAAATGTCTGAAGAAATCATGAGTTTAAGTAGAAAGCGCTGCAAAATAAATATGTTGTGTTTTGACAAAAACAGTAGTTTCATAGCGCGCTACGAAACTACTGTAGAACGCTGTTTTATAAGAAAACAATGAAATTTGATGATGGGGTCAGCGAATTTTGAAAGGAATGCCTCGAGGACAGGAGGGAGATTATACATGGATATCATAGCAGCTCAAATAGTGACAGGTGTGAGTTTTGAAGAAAAAGTGAAATATTTTGTTTTTTGCTAAAGTTTTCTTAAAGGCACTTTATGACCGAATTATTAGGGTTCTGGTAGGGTTACCGGGATTTTTGGTTAGCACACCTGTTCAGTCCACAAGGCATCCAGATCATGAGGCATATGGTGTTATGCGTTGTTATTGAAGGATTAAAGAGCTTGGAGCGTGGTTTTTAAATGGTGAAGAAGAATGGAAGACAGGGACCGTGAAAATAGGGTGTTCATGTTTACTAATTAATAAGCCATCTTCACAGCTAGCACCCGAAGGCCAGCTCATTCAGTGAATGTTCCTCAACATATCTCAGCCACAACAGAAATTGTACAGCTGTCAAGGATCCAAGGAGAATCATGCACACGAGAAGATAGAGTTGGGCTTTCAATGTAATTAGGATTCTCTGCATTTACAGCACAATACCTTATGTATTTAATAAGTTTGTTTAAAAATAGATAAGGTTAATTAATGGTAGATCATCGAGCTCTCCCCTCATGCTTGTTGAGGAGACTCAAGATAGTTTTAGTTTTGGTTTTCCTATATATAGTGAAAACTCTGATGTAAGTAGGGTTGGAGATTTATGAAAAAATAGAGTTTTTATCAGCTTGTGTAAGAAGACTTTTGACAGTAATATAAGAATTACTTTTTCTTCCCAAGATTCATCATGTGTTCAATGCTCAGAATATGTATGGTTTTGTTATTATCCTTTATGTATTTTACAGCTCACTAAATATGCAATCACTCTGAATTCACCTAGTGCTCAGACTTCCTGTTAATATTTATGAGTTGAGGTTCTTTTTGAAAGATGTTTTGAGTGTTAAACATTATATGCCTTGGCTTCTATGATTGAGTGGTTAATAGTTTACTGCAGAAGTGTTTGACTCCATGAGCCCAATGGAAGAAGTGTTATTTTGTTGTTCCAACCAGCTTGTTTTCATAAACTGTTTGAAGAGTTAGCCATCTTTTCTTGTTAATATTTCCTATCAAAAATCAGTGAGAGAGCCCTCTCTGACTAAGGAGGCTTAGCCTCTGACTATGGAGGCTTAGCCTTAGTCTAAAGCCTGGTTGAAATAGTTACATGAGATCTTGCTAGGTAGCAGCCCTTAGTCTTGATTTTGTGATAACATTTTGGTGCGTCTGCCGGGAGCCTGATGATTACTTATCCCCGAAGTTTGAAGAGTGAATTTCTGAAGGTAGCAGGAGTTCAAAATGATTTTCGAGGCTGCATTCTACCTTGGTGACTCCATTGTTTTTTAAAGCTTAAAGGTGGCTTCGAGAGGAAGATATACAAGGAGCAATCCTGACCCAAACCCACCTAGTCCTGTGGAGAATCCTAATATCATCTCAAGGAGTAAACAAAGATTCTCTGATATACCAGGTACTTCAAGTATTTCAAAGTCTTTATTTCCTGAGTTTTCTAGAAGTCCTGAGGATAAACTTGTTGATGATAAAGTTCAAGAGGTTTTATTAAGGTCTGAGAATGAAGAAGAATTAATTGGTATTATTTTGGATCTACAAAAGAGAGGTATTGATACTTCATCTCTAGTATCACAAAAAGATAAAGAGGAGTTTTGGGAAATTGTTTCTTCTGAATTGTTATTAGAGAAAGAGGACTTGAAACAGCTCAAGGAGCTTGACCCTTTTGAAATTTTGCTTAACTCAAAGACTGGTTTACCTCTCCCAAATTGGAGTTCCTTTGTCAGTGGTTTACAAAGCCCCAATAGTCCTTTTCGTACTCATAATTTGTCCTCTGCTTCTGCTAGTCCAAACAGCCCTCAGACAACATCTCATACTAGTTCTGGTCCTTCTGGTCATACAGTACCTATTGTCACTGTTCCTCCATTAATTATGGTTGTACCTGCTAGGTATGCTCCTCTAGCTCTCCCTGTTGTTTTGCATGATCTCCCTAGCAAATATGCTGCCAGGATTCCAACATGGGGAGGAGATGAAGACATTACTGTTGAAGAACATGTGGATAGATTCAATGACTTTGCTGACAGAGAAGAGGTGGATGATGAAGATGTAAAGTTAAGACTATTTGCACAAACTTTTATTGGAGAGGTCCGAAAATGGTTTAAAGCCTTGGGAGCTGGTAGCATTCATAGTTGGGCTGAGTTTGAAGATAGTTTTCTGAGGAAATGGGGAAATAGAACTAATCCCGTTCAGGCCCTCACTGAGTATAATAATTTAAGAAGAGCTCCAGATGAGACTGTTCAAAATTTTTCTAAGAGGTTTAACAAAATTTATAATTCCATCCCAGTACATTTGAAACCTCCTGGAGCTTTGGCACAGTTAAGGTATGCTGAGTCTTTTGATTCAGATTTTTCTCTTTTACTCAGAGAAAGAGAGTCTGCTAATTTGGCTGAAATGCAAAATGATGCTATCAAAGTAGAGGTGAATATACTTGCTGCTAAAAAGTCCAAGATGGCTAAGGCTAAGATAAAGGAAGAGGAGAGGCCTTCTACCTCTGCCCAAGAAGATAAATTTGAAACCATGATGAAGACTATGGAGAAATTGATGGATCAATTAGCACTTGGGAATACTGCTGCTCCTCAAGCACAACAAGAACCTAGGTTCAGGAATCCTCAATTTAGAAGGCCTCAAAATCAGCAAAGGCCAAGAGATAATAGAAATCAGCAAGCTGATCCTCCTGTGAGACCTCCTTTTCAACAAAACATGGTGGATGAGGAAGCAGAACCTGAGGAACCTGAGGAATCTATTCATTGTCTTGGTGAAGAAGATTCAGAGATCTTCTTAACAAAGGAGGAACATGATGAGTCCAGCCAACTAAAAGCCGAGGAGGAACCCTCAGATTTCTTAAAGGGGTATCAACATGCCATATTTGAAATCCAAAAGCAATATAACCTCAGAAACAGAGATGTCCCTATTACAGCAAACAAGGCTCAGCCCAAGAAAAATGTTTCAAAAGCAGTGGAAGACAAAAAGGAAAAGCCAAAACAAGCTGATGGAAAGAGTGATTCTCCTCTTGAGAAAAAGGATAATCAAACCCCTGCTCCTCCTAAAGAAATTGAAAGGTCTACTTCAGTGTTTAATATAGAAAATGAGATTGCTAAAATTAAAATATCAGTCCCATTTAATGAAATCTTGAAAGTAGACAAGTATAGAAGTAAGATTGTGGAAATGCTTAATTCTCCACCAGGAGGGGCTGATATTTTGAATGTGCAAGAGGATAATCCTGTTATTTGTTTAGGTCCAAGATTGGAAGATGAGCAAAATGATGAGTTTCCTCCTTTCTATATTAGCATCAATATACATGAGATGACTCTACATAATGCCATGCTGGATTCAGGGGCATCCCATAACCTCATGCCTAAAGTCATTATGGAAAGGTTAGGATTAGAAGTGACTAGGCCATACAAGGACTTATTTTCTTTTGATTCAAAGAGGGTTCATTGTATTGGGCTGATAAAGGATGTGGTTGTGGCACTCACACAAATCCCAGCCAAAACCACTGTCATGGATATTGTTGTTGCAGATGTTCCACCTAAATTTGGAATATTACTCTCAAGGTCATGGGCAGCAAAAATAAAGGGTACCATGCAAATGGATCTAACTTATGCTACCATTCCAGTGTTTGGTGAGCAAAGAAGGTTATATCGTGAGACAAGGATGGCATATATGGTGAGCAGCAAGGACAAACCACAGAATTTCCCTATTTATTCTTGTGATACAGGCCTTGGATCAGCCATTCTCTTCAATGAAGCAGTTGGAAAGGAACCACAAGAAGAACATGCAGAAAATCAGTGTCAAGAAGTGCAGCAAAGGAATGAAGAAGACATCACTGGTTGCTGGTCTTTATACTTTGATGGAGCAGCAGGAAAAGAAGGTGCAGGAGCTGGGGTTTGGGTCATGAGTCCAACTGATGAAAGTAAGTTCTGTCATATAAACTTAATTTTGATTGTACCAATAATATGGCGGAGTATGAGTCTCTGGTATTAGGCTTAGAAACCTTGATAGAATTGAAGGCAAAAAACATTGTTGTTTATGGAGATTCTGAATTAATCATAAAGCAAGTTCAAGGTACTTATCAAACAAAGGATGCAAGGATGAGAGCTTATAGAAATTTGGTGTTGGAATTGTTGGAAAAGTTTCAGTCCTATACTTTCAGTATAAAAACCAGAGATCAGAATTCAATTGCAGATTCCCTTGCTGTTGCAGCTAGTCTTTTTGTTATCCCTAAGCATTCTTCTGATAGTTATGAAGTGAAGGTCCGCCATAGGCCAGTCATCCCAGATAATATCTTAAATTGGCAAGTCTTTGAAGATGATCAGCAGGTAAGAAGTTTCCTAGAGTTGAAAGGAGAATTTGAACATAGTCAAATTGATCAGCAGAACATGTTAGTGGAGACAAAAGAAAAGCCTGAGGTATTGCAGCTGCAAAATAATCTAATTCCTAAAGGTCTTATTCCACTTGAGAAACTATTTGATCAGAATGATGTGTTTAAAGCACCAAGGTTGCAAGCCAATGAAGAAGAAATAGAGAGCTGCAATTTAGGTGACTCAGTGGTACCTAAATTAATCAAAATTTCAAAGTTTTTATCAGCTGATATAAAAGTCAAATATGTTGAACTGATGAAGAAGTTTATTGATGTTTTTGCATGGAGTTATGATGATTTGAAGCAGTATGATTCTTCAATCATACAGCATACTATCCCAATTAAACAAAATGAGAAGCCTTTTAAGCAAAAACTAAGAAGAATCAATCCTCTTCTAATGCCATTAATTGAAAAGGAAGTAAAGAATCTTTTTGATGCAAAGATTATTGTTCCAATCAGATTTTCAAATTGGCTTGCTAATTTGGTACCAGTTAGGAAAAAGAATGGAGAGATAAAGATTTGCATAGACTTCAGGAACTTGAACAAGGCTTCATTGAAAGACAATTATCCTCTTCCTAAAATGGATCTTATTTTGCAGAATATTGTTGGCTCTCAAAGAATGTCAATGTTAGATGGCTTCTCAGGGTACAATCAGATCCTTGTTCATCCAGATGATCAGGAGAAGACAACTTTCACTACACCATGGGGCACATTTATGTATGCAAAGATGCCTTTTGGCCTCATGAATGCAGGGGCGAATTTCCAGAGGGCTATGGACATTGCTTTTGCAGAGGAAAAAGATAAATCAGTGGTGGTATACCTTGATGATATCACAGTCTTTTCAAAGAGGGAGGAAGATCATTTAAAGCACCTTGAAAGGATACTACTGAAGTGTAGGAGGTTTGGTATTTCTTTAAATCCAACCAAAAGTATCTTTGCTTTGACTTCTGGTAAATTGCTTGGGCATATTATTTCTGAGGAAGGAATTAGGATTGATCCTAATAGAGTCAGTGCTATCCAAAAGTTAGATTTGCCAAGGAGCAAGAAAGAGATTCAATCTTTCCTTGGTAAAGTTAATTTTGTTAGAAGGTTCATCCCTAACTTTGCTGAAGTGGTTAAACATATCACAAAAATGCTAAGGAAAGGAGCAGACTTTAAGTGGACAGCTGAGGCAAGGAAGTCATTTGAAGAGATTAAGAAATCACTTACTCAAGCACCAGTCCTCATCAGCCCTGATTTCACCAAGGAATTTCTAATCTTCACATTTGCTTCTGAGGATACAATTGCTGGAGTTTTATTGCAGAAAGGAAGTCAAGGTACTGAACAGCCTATTTCATTCTTTAGTAAGACATTGGCTAATGCTGAATTAAAGTATAATATTTTAGAGAAGCAGGCATATGCATTGGTAAAGGCAATCAAGGATTTTAGAATTTATGTGTTACATTCTCATATTGTTGCATATGTGCCAAGTGCTGTTATTAAAGACATTCTTACACAAGCAGACCCGGATGGAAAAAGAGGAAAATGGATAGCCAAATTGTTAGAATATGACATTGAAATTAGGCCAACCAAGTTGGTGAAGGGTCAAGGTTTGGCAGAGTTGTTAACTCATTCAAATCTGGACAGCAGTGATATCAATTTTAATGCAGAAATATCAGAAATTTTTGAAGAAGAAGAAGAGTTGGTTCAGATCAATGAAAATTTTTTGACATCAGAATGGTATAGGGATGTGTCATTTGTTTTACAACACAACAGAGCTCCTGATAACCTTTCCAAGTCTAAAGCTCGGTTCACCAAGCTGAAATCCCTTAGATACTTTGTATATGAGCATAATTTATTTTGGAAGGATGTTGGAGGGATTCTATTAAATTGTCTGATTGAAGAAGAGGCTGATAGGGTGATTGATGAATTTCATAAAGGAGATATTGGAGGCCACCATTATTGGAAGGCCACTGCAAATAAAATATTGAGAGCTGGGTATTTTTGGCCCACTATGTTCAAAGACATTTACAAGAAGATAGCAGCCTGCCATGAATGTCAGATGTTTGAGGGCAAAAGGAAGCTTATGCCTATGCCATTGGTTCCTATCTATGTAGAAGCACCCTTTCAACAGTGGGGGCTAGATTTTATAGGTGAGATACATCCCTCTTCATCAGGACAACATCGGTGGATACTCACAGCCACTGATTATTTTACAAAGTGGATAGAGGCAGTACCAACCAGGCAAGCAAATGATGCAGTAATTATTTCCTTTTTAGAAAACAACATCTTGTCAAGGTTTGGATGTCCACTCAAGCTTATCACAGACAATGCTCAGGCTTTTAAGTCTAAAAGAATGATTAATTTTTGTCATCAGTACCATATTTCCCTTGGTCACTCCACAGCTTATTATCCACAGGGTAATGGTCTAGCTGAAAGTTCAAACAAAAGTCTTGTGAGGATTATCAAAAAACTGCTGCAAGAAAACAAAAAGACTTGGCACTTAAAGTTGAAGTATGCCTTGTGGGCTGATCGCATCTGCACTAAAAGGTCTATTGGAACCTCACCGTATGAGCTTGTGTATGGAGCAGAGGCTATTTTCCCAACATCTCTTGGGGTACCAGTTATGAAGCTAATTCAAGGACTAGAAGAGGAACCAAATGCCATACAGCGGAGGATTAATCAGTTGATAGCTTTGCAAGAGAAAAGGAATGAGGTGTTTGAAGACCATCAACAAAATCAGAATCGGGTCAAGAGAGCTTTTGACAAGAAGATTAAAGATGTTACATTTCAGATTAATGACAAAGTCTTGAAGTGGGAAGCTAGAATTGAAGAAAAAGGTAAACATGGCAAATTTGAGAATTTATGGAAGGGGCCATATTTGATTTCTGCTTTCCATGGGAATAACACTTATATTCTGCAAGAAGTTGATGGATCACCATATGCTGGAGGACCTGTTAATGGCAGGTTCTTAAAGCATTATAATCAGTGAAAATCTGCCAAGTATCTCATGATCATTGTAAATAACCGTTTTATGAATGTTTCTTGTTGAAAATAAATGACAAGCTGAACAAGAAAACTTTAGCCCGAGGAGAAGGCCCACAAAGTTTGAAAAGGATGCTTGTCAGCAGTGTGTGTTTAATAAAATGGATAAGACACTGGTTCTACGAGTTCTTAGTGTACTACAGGAGCACACTATCCCAAGTGGAGCCACTGTTATCACCTAGAATTTCAGTCCATGTACTACAGTCTATGTACATAATGTTGTCTCAAACAAAAAAAATTTCATTGTCATGTGTGATGAATGGTTATGGTCTTGTGTGTGTTACTTAAGGATCATGTTTTAAAAAGGTATTGATGTGAATCATTACAAAAAACCGTTAGTCACCCTCCATCATAATTCTTTAAGGCATGTCATATCTTGTTTGCGTCATTGGTCCTTTGCGCAGTTTCGCAGCGCAATCTGATTGGCCAATTTGGCAGCGTAATGATGTTTCCGTCTTTTCGTAGCGTGTGATTTATCAGCCATTTCGTAGCGAATTCTGTCCATTTATAGCTGTTTGCGCTACGGAATCGGGGATTCGGGGTTTTTGCAGCGCATTTTCTTGAAATGTCAAGTCTGGGGGGGATGAGTCATTAGGTCCGTCCATATGTTGTCAGTTGATGTCCTCTCCAGGTCATTATGGGTCATCATTCCGCTATGAGGTTCAAAACCACGCACATGAATATCATTCAAAGTGATTTTATGATGTATGGTTGTATCATGATAGTTGTTATTAGTGCGGGAACTGACTTGTTTGTATGACAAAATTATTGAAGCGAAAAGGAGCCCGAGTTTTCATTTAAAGGAGCTGATTGCAAGCGAGCCTGCATTCCAAAGTTTGAAGTTGCATTCTGAATTGAAGCCGCTGTTAGTTTTTTGTTCGAAAGTTTTCAAAGTAAAATGGAGAAAAGGGAACATCGATCCGGTAGGTGCCAAAGAACAGAACCAGTGGGGCTTGATATTACTTTAAAGGATGAAGGTGTAGCAAGAGCTTTTAAAAACGCTAGTTGCTGGAGGTTTTGTGAGAAGTTGCAAGGAGGGCACGCAGAGGTAACAAAAGCTTTTGCATTGAATTTTACTGGTTTAAACTCTAAGGTGTCAATGCTAGAATTCCCTGTATCCCCAGAAGCCATTTCTAATGTGACTGAG
The DNA here is from genome assembly GCA_031772625.1 of Pinus tabuliformis. NCBI lineage: Eukaryota > Viridiplantae > Streptophyta > Pinopsida > Pinales > Pinaceae > Pinus > Pinus tabuliformis. The sequence continues at coordinate 975,135,329 of CM062817.1, read as the reverse complement.
ATCCCTAGAGGTGGAAATGAATGGTTCAAAAATTTTAAATTCGACATGAGCCCATGTAAGGAATTTTTGAAGGATCCTTATGTAAATGAGGATCTCACGAAAGCTGTGCCAAGGAGTTACGTGAAGGAACATTTTGCCCTGCTCCTCACATGCATCCAAAAGTATTTAACATGCGAAGGGAGGTATAACAAAGTTTATTCATATCATTTTAAACTTTTGTTACATTTCACAGGCAAAGCATCAATTGATATCCCTTTCTACTTATTCAGAAGCCTAAGTAAAATGTGTGATAAAATTCAGCTGAAAAAAGATGACTGTGAAACATCATTGTTCCATCATGGTTTGGTGAAGTTGTTAGTGTTAGATGGTTTGCAGAAGATTGGTAAAGATTGGGACTCCTTTATTTTTATGGCTGGCTTTCAGAGTAAGACGGGCCTTACTCCATTGCCTGTTAGGGAAAGGGAGAAAACAACTGAAGAACCTACTCTTGCTGAGATCAGAAAGGAGGTGAAAGATCTAAAGAAGTCCAAAACCAAGTTGAAGAAACCAGTGAAGCCTGTGGTGATCAAGGAGACACCTAAATCATCATCAAAAGAGAAGGTCAAGCAGAAGAAGGATGCACCTGCACCAAGTGAAGTTGAAAAGGTATCAAGAGTAAAAACCAGAGGTCAGTTGAGCAAGGAGAAGGGTAAGTCAATTGCTGTTGAAGAAAGTCCTGTGTCAAAAGCTAGTTTAACTGATTTACTTGAAGCAATTGAACTTGAACAAGATCAGTCAGTGCAGATTGAGCCAATGGAACTTGAACAAGATCAGCCAATGCAACCAATGCACATTGACTTAACCCAATCCTCACCAGAGAGCATGAAGAAATCAAAGGCTTCGAAAAGGTTACGGTTTGAGGAGCCTAGTGAAGAGTATGTGTTCAAGCCACGGAGGCCAATTACAAGAAGACAAATGAAAGAGGCCGAGAAAGTGCATAAAGAGGAGGCAGCTGTAAAAATGCCTAGTACAGAGTTTATTGAAGTTTTGACTAAAACAGTGCATGCAGCCAAGAGTAAAGACAAGAGTAAAAAGGTTATTATTAGCCAAGGAGGGAATGTCATAGCTATCAAGAACCAGGCAGGAAAGACCCAGGAAGAGGTGGCTCAGACAAGAGTTTTTCTAGAGAACGTGCAATGAGATATGCTAGTTATAGAAGGGCTGTATTAAAAGGTAGCACAAGTCTACTGAAGCAAGTTGGCTCAGGGTCTGATGTATTTTCATGGATGATACCAGCACTTAAACAAGCAAAACACGTGAGAAAGTTGAACATGTGTCTGAGATCAGAAAATAAGGCTTTGAAGGAAGAGGTTAGCAGTTTGAAGAAGAAGCTAGGTAAACTAGCTCACTGACTTAAGAGGAAAGGTACTTTTCAAAGTTTTGATAAATTTTGGTTCAACTTCTATCATTTTGAAGTTATTTAGGTCCCTAGCACCTGTATAAAATGTCTGAAGAAATCATGAGTTTAAGTAGAAAGCGCTGCAAAATAAATATGTTGTGTTTTGACAAAAACAGTAGTTTCGTAGCGCGCTACGAAACTACTGTAGAACGCTGTTTTATAAGAAAACAATGAAATTTGATGATGGGGTCAGCGAATTTTGAAAGGAATGCCTCGAGGATAGGAGGGAGATTATACATGGATATCATAGCAGCTCAAATAGTGACAGGTGTGAGTTTTGAAGAAAAAGTGAAATATTTTGTTTTTTGCTAAAGTTTTCTTAAAGGCACTTTATGACCGAATTATTAGGGTTCTGGTAGGGTTACCGGGATTTTTGGTTAGCACACCTGTTCAGTCCACAAGGCATCCAGATCATGAGGCATATAGTGTTATGCATTGATATTGAAGGATTAAAGAGCTTGGAGCATGGTTTTTAAATGGTGAAGAAGAATGGAAGACAGGGACCGTGAAAATAGGGTGTTCATGTTTACTAATTAATAAGCCATCTTCACAGCTAGCACCCGAAGGCCAGCTCATTCAGTGAATGTTCCTCAACATATCTCAGCCACAACAGAAATTGTACAGCTGTCAAGGATCCAAGGAGAATCATGCACACGAGAAGATAGAGTTGGGCTTTCAATGTAATTAGGATTCTCTGCATTTACAGCACAATACCTTATGTATTTAATAAGTTTGTTTAGAAATAGATAAGGTTAATTAATGGTAGATCATCGAGCTCTCCCCTCATGCTTGTTGAGGAGACTCAAGATAGTTTTAGTTTTGGTTTTCCTATATATAGTGAAAACTCTGATGTAAGTAGGGTTGGAGATTTATGAAAAAACAGAGTTTTTATCAGCTTGTGTAAGAAGACTTTTGACAGTAATATAAGAATTACTTTTTCTTCCCAAGATTCATCATGTGTTCAATGCTCAGAATATGTATGGTTTTGTTATTATCCTTTATGTATTTTACAGCTCACTAAATATGCAATCACTCTGAATTCACCTAGTGCTCAGACTTCCTGTGTATATTTATGAGTTGAGGTTCTTTTTGAGAGATGTTTTGAGTGTTAAACATTATATGCCTTGGCTTCTATGATTGAGTGGTTAATAGTTTACTGCAGAAGTGTTTGACTCCATGAGCCCAATGGAAGAAGTGTTATTTTGTTGTTCCAACCAGCTTGTTTTCATAAACTGTTTGAAGAGTTAGCCATCTTTTCTTGTTAATATTTCCTATCAAAAATCAGTGAGAGAGCCCTCTCTGACTAAGGAGGCTAAGCCTTAGTCTAAAGCCTGGTTGAAATAGTTACATGAGATCTTGCTAGGTAGCAGCCCTTAGTCTTGATTTTGTGATAACAGGGAGAAAGGTTTGTTGGTCAATAATCGTAATCCCTCCTTGAAAAGGAAATGCAATCTTTCTAAAGTATGTTGACACAACAGCAGCCATAGCATAAATCTAGGGCCTTCCCAGTAGGATGTTGTAATCAAGGTTTCCATCGATAACTTCGACATCAATTTCTACTATTTTGCCCCCAGTTCAACTTGCAAGTTACTTAAAATCCCGTACGGGGTGTATGTTCATCCATCGAATGCTTTTAACGTCGTCGATGACCGTGACAAGGGTGGTGAGCCTAAAGTTTTCCAGCAACTCATTGACATAGTACAAGTAGATGCCCCCTCGTCAATGATTGTTCGATGAACAGTTTTGTTGAGGGTTTTTACCTATATAAGGAAAGCGAGTTGGGCCGGTAATTGAGGTTCATATCCTTTATGGTTAAAGGCCAAAAGATCGGAATCCACTGGATCAATCCCACCTATTGCTGATAACAAAGCTTGCTTTTGGGAGGGGCAATTTCGTGGTAATTCAAGTGTCGACATAGCGGATGGCGATTGAGCCAGATCCTCCACTATATTATAATTCTGTGCTGCTCAGGCACGAGGATTAAATGTCGATTTATGTACTACACCCTTAGGCGAATTTATAGTTAATTCAGGAATGATGGGTGGAACAACTTTCGGCGAAGTTGTTGTCGAACTACTGGGTTGATCTGTAGCCTTGTTGTTCGACGACTGCGGATTCCCATAATCTTTATTCCTTGTCAATATCAAAGCATCATTTTGTTGTTTCGAAATGGACAACATAAGCACTTGGGATGGGGAAGTATTTTCGCTAGCAACCAGATTGGTTTCTGGGTTTGGAAACGGATCAGTCAATATCGCTGAGGTTTTTGAACTCTTAAAGAACTTCTTAAGCTCAGCTTTATGTGGAAAATCTCTCGTCCGATGGTCTTCATAACATATGTGACATGGCTGACTAGGTTTCTTTTGCCCATAAGGGTTTCCAGAAGATTTTTCAGGAGTTGAATCTTCCTATTTCTTCTTCTTGCTTTTCCCTTTCTTCTTGCCCCCTGGTTGCCTCGGTTCTTTGCCTTTGTCGGTCAACACGGCATTAACCTCTGAGGCATGAAGTTTGTCATTTGCTTTTTTACTGGAAACTGCAAGGGCTTACCAGATGTAGCCTTTGCAGTTTGTGTACTTGAGGTGCCAATCACATCGTCGCCCGCATGAGAGTCCCTGTTTGATTTAGGAGGAGGAGGAACGGAAAACTCTGGCCTAGGAGCATCAGGAATTTTGTCGTAGAGCATGCCAGACTGAGTATAGATCAAGTCTAGATATTGCGCACGAGCAATGACTTGCTCTTCAGTGACAACTCCTCCTTTGACCACATCTTCTATAATAGAAGGTAATGACTTAATAAACCATTCAGCTAACAGCTGATCAGGAACATATGTCTTTACCATTCTACACCGACATCGCCACTCATGAATATGATAAGATATGTGAGTGGCTGTCGTCTGCTTAAAATTGGTAAGAAGCTTCGTTCCTGTTTCTATCTTACGGGTAACTGAAAATGGGTTAAAAAGGTGGTGGCAAGGGCGCTGAAGTTATCGAATGAAGCTCTAGGCAATTCGATGTACCATTTTGCTACTAGACCTGTTAACGTTCGCTAAAAAAGGCGAAGCCTAATCGAATCATCATTGAGAGTGTTGGACGAACACCACAAATGAAAGGTCATCACATGATTCGATGGATCTTCACCCGGATTTCCATTGAATTTAGGAATATCTGACGGAATTTTATGAGGAATCATTGGCCAAGAAGGGGCGTAAGCAATCAGATAATTTGTTAGCCGATACAGATCTGGTAACTCTAAAGTTACTACAAAAGGCAACTGTTGATTCAGGTTTAGCGAAGCATACCCAGGATAAGATGGGATCGCCTGAGCCATTGGTCTTTGCATACCAACATAATGTATTTGATGCTAATAACTTTGATAAGGTTGATGGGTGTAACCATTATAATATGATTGTTGGTAACCGTTTTGAATATACGGCTGCCCATTACCTACAAAGCTTTATTGCTCAGGTCCTCGGTAAGCTTGTTGGAATTGTGGTTGTTGATATTTCACCAGCCATGGCTGTGAGACCATTTGTTGTTGCCCAGTACTAGATGTTTGACCAAGATGAGGGGTTATAGTACCCATTTGAGCCTGAGTCGCTTCAGTTAAGGAGCCACTAATCGGTGGTTGTGACAGAGTCGCAGAGACAAGAGGCTGTTGTATTACGACTTAAGAGACTGGAGGTTGACATACAATAGGCATCGCTTGTACTTGCGACACCTTCACAATAGCCGGTGTAGTGGGAATGTTCGGCACAGGTTGATTTTGTTGCAATGAATATACAATTCTCGGCTGTTGAGGCAATATTGGTACCCAACCACTGGATGTGATTCCAGCTTGACCCGAATTCTGTTGTGAACTCTCATATGGTATTTCTCCCGGAGGGAACAATGAAAAGGCATATTGCCCCCCATATGGTGGCAATCCAGTGTTCAAAAGGAAAATTGGCCTTTTGAGACTGGACTACCCAAATTGATACTGTTGCGAAGGATCAATTTGTTGAGACTCAACATAAGAAATTCCAGATAAGGTTCCACATGAACAAATAGGAACAGACCATACTGTCAAAACTGTCCCTGGGTGGACTCCATCTAGTGGTTGAGAACTAGTTGGGACAGATGGTACACCAGCGAACATTGTCGAAGTGGCGGCAAGAGGTTCTGTTGTTGCTGTATCAAATGACACAGTCCTAGATGTCGATGGTTGTTCAGACATATCGAGTCTATCCAAAAGATTCCCTAGCGATTCTACAGGAACTTGCGATGAAGGGTGACTAACTTCTGTAGTAGAAGGATATAGGTGGATCCCAGTTCCAAAATCCAATGGAGTACAGGATGGAAGATCCTCCACAATATCTTCTATAGCAATCAGTCCAGGTGGAAGAGATGGACCGTCAGGTCCGTAAAATATTTCCGGTGCCGAAGAAGGTATAGACTCTGCAGTGACAGATGTTGGAGGGGTGACACCTTCCTGTTATACTCCTATACCAATAGGTGTCATATTTCATGAATGACTTTAAGAGCTCTGTAATATGTTCATCCCTTTCCTTGTTGCAAAGGGTTTCCATATTATCAAAAAAATAAAAAAATGTAAAGAGGGTATGCCCTAAAAAAAAATCAAAGGGTAAAAAGAATAAAATGGTCAAAAAAGTGAAAGAAATGAACCCCAAATAAAGAAATACCAAGAAAGTGTGCAAGTCCAAAATGCCACTAATTTTTCTTTTTCTGTAAATAAAGCATTGTGTGCAGCTTGTTAATTCATGCCACAATTGATGAAGAGCCAAACAGCTTAATCTTGGCTAGTTCATTTTTGAATTTCCTGTTTTAGAGATAGAGAATAAAAATCTGACTAAACTGTTTAATCTTGGCAGATAAGTAGATAGGTAGAGAAGCAAAGGAGCTCAACAGTTAAATATGAGCCATTGGATGTAATAAGGGCAGACTTAGGTAGGCTTGCCATGAAAAGAAAAAAAATTGATGAGGGTTTTCTAGTCCAAGTGCACCTGAATAAAGAAGGAAAAATGCTAGGCAAAGTAGGCATGGTAGGTAGATTGGTGTTGCAAAATAATACATGTGATGGATTATGTCTCTAAAAATGTGTTAACTTTCACTTCTATCACAAGTGCAATGGCGGACATTATACCTGAAGCAACTCAAGCAAAGCAAGGTTTCATAACTAACTCCCATTCTTACTTCTCCCTAAAACATTCACTAATTCCCCCTAAAAGTATTAAGATCTATTCTTAATATCCTTCATAAATTACTCATCTCGTTTCATAAACCATGCCTAAGTAAAACCCTATTTTACGTAGGAAATTAACAAATATTCCTCATAGAAACCCCTTTTCATCCTAAGCCTAAGTTTATAACTTAGCGCTTTCATTTACATTTTTCATATTAACGATTAACATTTATTATATAACTCCCTTATAATCATTTTTTCCCAATCTCGTACTATGTAAATACATAAAAGCCCCCGCATCACTACATATCCTGGCCCGGTTGAAATAAAACGATATTCGTTGTATATGAAAAATAGCGATTAATAGATTTATTTGAAATTTATTAATAACCTAAACCCCGCTCCGCAAATCGGAATTAATTAGCCGTCTAGGCTAACTAATAACCAAGCCCACGACCCAATCAAATATGCCCAAAAACTATTAAAAATATTGGTTTATTATGTCGGTCCCGCTGTTTAAACCTCCGCCACGTTCAAAGCCCGTCCACCGTTCGATCTGGGCCTGACCATCCGACGGTCGACAATCATTTCGCAACCCACCTTTTGACCACCTTTTAATGCACAATTAGATGGTGGTTTTTGCGCCCGTACTCTACCACGCGTCGCGCTCCCAGTATGCTCGCTCCCTCCCCACCCGAAACCACTTGACCCCAAAAGCGGTGTGGGGCAAAACCGTTTACCATCCCCCCCCCCGCTGAAGTCATCTGCTGACGTCCTCCATCCTAAGATGACATCACCTGCCCCCGTACTCCCATTGACGTCATCCGTACTGCTTACGTTATCCGTCCTTCAAATCAAAAAATCCCACCACAACTACATTTTGTCAAATAAATGGTAAAAAAGTCATTTTTGCTATATTTTTCTTCGTATCATGCTCTAGGCATAAAATCGACTGAGGTCGCATCTCCAGTTTCCGACTAGAAAGGCTACATCGACGAGCTTGCAGACTCTACCGACCTGCCATTTTACAGTTTCTTCCTCTTTAAACATAGTTTAAACCAAACAGAGGGACTTTTGAGCTTGCAGAGGAAAGAAATAAAGATATAAAGGGATATTTTGCTACCCTAACAAATAGACCTTCAGAGACATGAATTGTCAAAGGAAAGGTGGTGAGAAGACACGTTAGTAGTTTGTTTTACCAGAACACGATGGACATCGATGAGAAAAAGTCAAAACACGGTTAAAAAGTATCAGTTCAGCATTAAAGTGTATCAGATCAGTGATAAAGAGTGTCAGAGCAAAATTGAAGAGTAGCAGATCAGAATTAAAGTGTATCAGATCAGAATTAAAGAGTGTCAGAGCATAATTAAATGAAGCAGGTCAGAATTAAAGAGCACAGTTAAGACAGGCAGCTGGCGCAGAGTTACTACAGAAGACAACTACCAGCCGAATTAAAGAGCTTGCCTCTAGCACAACAACAGTTTACCCTTTTCTTATCATAGAGACTAGTTGTTTCTATTCTTGTAAACTCTTATTAATCATCCTAGATATTATCTCACAGCTGTTATGAGATATTTGTTGTACAAATTTGTTGCATAAATACCCCCTCCATTGGAGTATTGGTGGGGTGTGTGGATTCTTAGACTCTGTTGTAATATTGAAATTTTGGAATAAAGAGCTGTTGGAATCAAATGTTGTGTGGCCTACTGGATGAAGAATTGAAGCAGAGGACTTGTCACTGATTTCTTGAATCAACCTTTGGATCAATAAGTCCTCTATATCTTGTGTTTTACAGTTCTCTTGTTTATTATATCATCTGTGTTTCATGATCTGAATGATAAAGAAAAGGTTAATTTCAAAATATGCTTGATTGCACTCTATTTTCAGTCTTTATTGTTCTCTGTGTTTTCTGCAGAATTAGAATAAGTAGTGAAATATTAATTGCTCTTGTTTCCTAATTCTTTCATGTTGATTATATGCTAAATAATACTTAACTGCTCCTTACCAGTAATCATCCATTTTCCCTCTTTCAATGGGTTGAAGGATTCTTAACTACCCTTCACCCCATTTGAGCCCATTCCATTTGTTTTCCAGTCTTTATTTGTTCCCTGTTTGACTACCTTGCTCTGTGAAGCCATCCTCTGTTAAGAAACCAAATCCAGAAAGCCATCTTCTTTGACTTCATTAGCCCAATGGATTGAACTACTCTCTTACCTCTCTGTTCTATCGAATCTCACCACCCAAACTCAAACAAACCAACTTTATAACTAGCCTAATACCTTTCAAAACAAAGCTAAATAATAAAGAGAGAACCCTCTTTGGATACAGATTGGCTAGATTTTGTATCTAAAAGATTAGTCTGTGGTTACCTCGGCATCCTTCCCTTTCTTACAACTTTGGGGAAAACCTGAGTGTTAACATCATTGGCGACTCCACTGGGGACTTGAATAATTGCTTGTTACTATTGTTTATTTCATAAGCTACAGACGGAGTCTGAAGTTAGCCAAGTAGCCTTTGAAATGCTTTTGCTTTGGAATTGCAGAAGTAAATGAATGCTACTTCAGTCTATCTCCGGTTTAGCTTATGGATTGGAAAGTTGGTTCCAAATACTTGATCAGTTCCTCTTTTCAAAAAGTCTTTAGGATAGTTCAAAATTCCCACATCTAAAACTTCCTAGAAGAGACTGTTAAAGTTGTATTTTCAAATCTATTTTCAGGAAAAAACCAAAAACACACCTAGAAACTGGCTTCAGAAATGCTTCATTACACCAGATCAAATCCTGATCCTAATCCCCCACCTGTGTTTGAAAATCCTAATCTGATTCTTAGGATTCTTAGAAGACAAGAGAGCCAAGAAAATTCTGCTAGTTCTCAGCCTCGATACAGATCAAGAAACTGTCCTGTGAGGTGTATCTGCCCTGAGGACGAACCTTCTGATAAGTATTTTGAAAACTCTTTATTTGAGACCTTTTTAGAATCTAGGTTAACCCACACCGTTCAAAATCCAATATTCATTGAAAAATTGCAAACTGAAGTTGTTACTTCACACCTTGACAGACATTTGCAGAACTCCATTCAATCTGAGCTTACCTCTGAAAAACTCCAAACCTTTCTATAATTCCTACAGCTTCTCCAAGTTTACCATTAGCACCTCAAACTACCCTTTCCACTCCTCCATCTACAACAGACATTCCCATTGTTATCTCTACTCCTCCAGTTGTCACATCTATTTCTGCAACCATGGCAAACCGATATACTCCCCTGCACTTACCTGCCAATCCAGGGGCTATGCCCCAAGACTATCAAAGTAAAATCCCTTCTTTTGAAGGTACTGGCACTTACACAACTCAACAACATACCAATAAAATGATCGACTATTTTGAAAAATATGAGGTTGATGATGATGATGTTAGAATGAAAGTATTTGTTCAAAGTTTAACTGGAGATGTTAGAACCTGGTTTAGAGCCCTCCCTGCAAACAGTATCAATGACCCACAAGCTCTTTATCAGACCTTCTTGAATAGATGGGAAAAGAAGAAAGATCCTCTCCACATTTTATCAGAGTATGAAAACCTAAGAAGAGGCACACAAGAAATTGTCCAAGATTACTGTACCAGATTCAATAATGTCTACAATGTTATTCCTCAAAATCTCAGACCTCCTCCAAATTTGGCCTTGATCAAATTCCCCGATGCATTTGATTCTGATATGGCATACCAACTTAGGGAAAGAGCTCCTCGAAACTTAGAAGAGATGCAGAGTATAGCTGTCAGCATTGAGGCCAACCTGATATCTAAATGATCTAGAGCCAGAGTTGAAAGAAGGACACCTTTCAAAGAAGAACCTTATGCTTTTGAACAGAAATTAGATGCTATTATTAAAGGAATGAATAGACTTGGAGATAGAGTAGAAACAATAGAGAGAAAATCCCCTTGGGATGGTCAACCAAAAAATACTGGGAGAAATCCAAATTTCAGGAAGAACCAAAATCCTAACACTGGAAAGATAGGGCCTGACCAAAATATTAGGCCCCCATTTCAAGAAAATTATGCTAAAGCCTCAACTTCTGATGAACCAACAAAAGACACTCAAATTAATCTGATGGGACTCAACAATGAACAACAAATTTTCTTGACCCAAGAGGATCAAGAAGCTCACGTCCTTAAACAATTCCAAACTCAGTCAAGTGAATCATTTGACTTTAGGGAGGGATATGATACAACCATTTATGAAGTCCAAAAACAATACAATCTGAGGAGAAAAAGAATAGATGTCCCTGAAACCAGGAAACAAAAAGATACCAAGCAGCCTAACAAAGGTAAGATCAGTACCCCCCTATACATATTCTTTCTAAAACAGGTCCTAACCCTAATAACCCAATTGTTGAAGATGTTTCAGATAATCAAACACCTAACGGACAACCTTCCACTTCTATTCCTTCTAAAGAAAAAGTAGGACAACCTCTAGAACTTGATTTGGAAACAACTTCAGCCCATAATCCCACTCCTAAATAGGAGAAAAATGCAAAAAATTCAGCTGTCCGAAATACAAGAACTCAGACCGAAAAATATTTCAATCTTGAGACAGAAGTAGGTAAACTAAAGATAGTTGTTCCATTATCAGAATTAGCTAAACATGATGTCTACAGAAGTCAAATCAGAAAATCACTCAAAATTTCTGTGAACGAAGATTCAGTAAACATTTTTTATGACCAGCCTGAACTGATATTTGGCCCTGGAGTAAATTGAAAAATAGTAGAGGGAGAAGTTCCTCCTTTCTATGTAGGTTTAAACATACATGATAAAATACTTCATAATGCCATGTTTGATTCTGGTGCTTCCCATAACTTAATGCCTAAATCTGTAATGGAGAGGTTAGACCTTGACATCGCGAGGCCATATAAAGACATTTTCTCTTTTGATTCAAGTCAGGTCAAATGTTTGGGTTTAATCAAAGACTTATGTGTGTCACTAGTCCAATATCCTGTCAAAACCATCTTAATGGACATAGTAGTAGCTGATATTCCTCCAAAGTATGGTATGTTATTGTCTAGATCTTCGGGTGCAAAGCTTCAAGGATCTCTACAGTTAGACATGTCTTACGCTACTATTTCAGTGTTTGGTCAGCCCAAGAGACTATACAAAGAAACCTTAATGAAGTATGTAGTAAGTAGTCAAGGGAAACCTCAAAATTTCCCTATCTACTCAGTACATTCAAATATGGATTCTTTTATCCTTTACAATGTTGAAATTGATCCCCCACATGCAATAAAAGTTTTAGCAGATGAAACGGAAGATATACCAAATGAAAGGTCTAGTGTCCGAATCCAAGAAATTTCTGAAAGTCATGAAACATCAGATAAACTAGAAGAAACCAAACAACAAGATCTCCGTATTAAACAGATCCCTGAAACTCCGAATACTAATTGTGAATGTGAAATCCTGTGGTACTTAGAATTTGATGGTTCTGTGAACAAATTAGGAGCAGGAGCAGGACTCTGGGTGCACAATATTAAAAACAATCATGCTAAAGGCCATGCCTACAGGTTAAACTTTAGGTGCACTAATAATATGGCTGAATATGAAGCTCTACTGCTAGGTCTTAAACTGGTCAAGAAATTGGGAGCAACTAGAGTGTCAGTCCTAGGAGATTCTGATTTAATCATTCAACAGATAAAAGGGAATTTCTTAACAAATGATCCCAGATTAAGAGAATACAGAGGAACAGCTATAGAGATCCTCAATACATTCCTAGAAACTCAGCTTGCCAAAATCCCGAGATAACATAACTTGCAATCTCATAGCCTAGCAATGTTTGCCAACACCTGTAAATTGCCATTTGAACCAAATCATCAATTCACAGCTGAAATTAGGCACAGGCTAGCCATACCTGATAATGTAAAGAACTGGCAAGTGTTTGAAAGTGATAATCAGATCAACAATTTTTTAACCCTAAAAGAAGAATTTTCCAGCACTAACGTAGATGGAGATACAGTTGGTAAGTTTGATCCAACAAATCAGATAGAAACAGACATTTCGGCAGAAAATGCAACTCAAATGCTTCATCCAACGAAATTTACCAAAAAGGAAATACAAGATCTTAAAGAAACAGATGTTCATGAGATTATTGAAGGAGAATCTGAAATTATCAATTTGAAAGACAATCATTTGCCCAAAGGATTAACTCCTTTGGAAGATCTCTTTGATTTCAACGATATTAAAAAGAAACCTTAGATGGAACCTCCAAAATCAAACATTGAAGACTACAACATAGGAACTGAAGAGAATCCAAAAATGGTAAAATTATCCAAATCTTTGCCCCCTGATAAAAAACTTAAATATGTTGAACTGATCAAAGAATTCCAAGATGTTTTTGCCTGGAGCTATGAAGACCTAAAATCTTATGAAACCTCTGTAATTCAACATACAATACCCCTCAAGTAAAATAAAAAACCATTCAAACAAAAGCTCAGAAGAATCAACCTTGTGCTGCTTCCTTTAATTGAAAAAGAAATCAAACGAATGCATGATGCAGGGATAATTGCTCCAATCAGATTTTCGGAGTGGGTGTCTAATTTAGTGCCTACCAGGAAGAAAACAGGAGAAATCAGATTATGTGTTGACTTAAGAAATGTAAATAAGGTTTCTTTGAAAGACAACTACCCTTTACCTAAGATGGATCATATTTTACAAAGAGTAGTAGGTGCTTCCAGGATTTCACTTTTGGATGGGTTTTCAGGTTATAATCAGATTCTGGTTCATCCTGATGACCAAGAAAAGACTGCATTTACAACACCATGGGGTACATTCAAATATGTTAAAATGCCATTCGGACTTAAGAACAGAGGGGCAACCTTTCAACGAGCAATGGACATACCTTTTGCAAAAGAAATTCACGATTTTCTGGTTATATATCCAGATGACCTCACTGTGTTTTCTAGATCAGATCAGCAACATTTAGATCATTTGAGACAAGTGCTTTTAAAATACAGAAAGTATGGTATTTCATTAAATCCTAAAAAGTCTTTGTTTGGTCTAGAGGAAGGCATGTTGTTAGGCCATATCATCTCCAAAGATGGCATCTGTCACACGGAATCAGTCAAGGGTGCGGACACAGCTGACCTTCCTAGAAGTCTAAGACATTCTAATGACAAACAAAACAAACTGGAGCTATCCTTCTCTAAACATACATTATGATATGAGAAATCAAGTGTTTCGTTCTTACCTCTGTCCAAACGTTGTTGTAGAAGTCCAAGCTTTGTTGATCCGGATGAGCTCCTCCCGTTCTCCAAAACCTGCAATCACCAACAGTCAAACAATTAAATAGCACCTGATTATAACATAAAACAAAGCATATTCAACATATAGACCAAGGAGTACATGAAATAACCCATTAACAACAAGCTATTGAGAAGAATGGACCAATTTGCATTAAAGGTAATCAAAAGGAACCATTACAACCTGAGCCTTGGTGTTGTGCAAGCTCCTTCCAGGGTCCACAAGAGTCTTCCTCTACTTTGACAAAGCTCACCCACTTCCAAATAGAACAAGTAAAGATGACAATCTCTCCTCACAAGCTTCTAAATGGGAGTCCTAATTCCTGCAGCATTTACCCTTAGAAATCTATAGCTTTCAACCTTCTTCCTTCTGGCTCAATGCCTCTTTTTATAGTGCTCAAGAGGAAGTTAATCAGGTCCACCATCAATGGGATAGTCCCCTCTTTGGATGGGATCACTCCCTTATTGATGGGATAAGTTCCTCTTTGATAGGAGTGCATGAACCATCTGGAGGCGCTCAATACTCATCCAAGAATCTTCTAGAATGCTCTAGAAATGACCACAAGTAAGTTTTTGAAGATAAAACTTGCGCATTTTAACCTTTTCAGAGGGATGCACCTGCCCCTTTAGATACAGAGCATCCTTGGACGCAGACCTTATGAACAAAAGGTGCGTACCCGCAGGCAAGGCTTGAGAGAACCTGCGTACCCAGAGATAAACATGTTTTATAAAGACTTTCTCTCTTTCTTGGAGTTTGATATGAATAGTAGAGGCATAAGACTTGCTCAAAAGGGTAGTATGACTGTTGATTGAGCCATACCGACTGTAAATAGCCATGGTGACATTTTTTAGTGTAACAGCATCATAATTGATCCTGCTAGAATAGAAGCTATTCTACAAATACCCCACCCCATAAATGTCAAAGAACTTCAAGCTTTCCTAGGAAAGATTAACTTTTTGAGAAGATTCATATCTAATTTGGCTAAATTAATTAGATTGTTGAACAATATGTTAAAAAAGGATTCAAAGGTTAAATGGACAGTAGAAGACAAACAAGCATTTGAAGAAATTAAAATGACTTTGTCCAGAACACCAGTCCTCACAAGTCCAAAGTTCGATAGAGACTTCATAATTTTCTCATTTGCATCAGAACACACTATAGCAGTTGTTTTACTGCAAAAAAAATGATCAAGGATGTGAAAAACCTATAGCCTTTTTCAGTAAAGCACTTAGAGATGCACCTCTAAATTACAAAATCATGGAAAAACAGGTTTTTTCACTTGTGAAAGTTATTCAAGACTTCAGAGTCTATATATCGTACTCCCATGTAGTAGCTTATGTACCAAATGTTGTTGTCAAAGACATCCTGACTTGGGATAGAATTGAAGGAAAACGAGGTAAATGGATAGCCAATATATTGGAGTATGATATTGAAATAAAACCTACAAAGTTTATAAAAGGACAGGGATTAGCTAAACTCATGACTGAAACAAACTTTCAAGCCCTGGATATTATGAACTGGATAATGAATAGGAGATGGAGACTCCACAAATTAGCCAGGCCTCCTTAGAATCACCTTGGTATGCTGATATAACTCATGTATTATTAAACCTGTAGGCTCCTCCAGGGTTATCCAAAAAAAAAAAAAAAAATTTAAAGATGAAAGCTTCAAAATTTTGTATTTTAGATAATGCTCTTTTTTGGAAAAATCATGAAGGTATTCTATTGAATTGTTTAATAAAAGAAGAAGCTGACAAAGTTCTCAAATAATTTCATGCAGGGGACTGCGGTGGACACCTTTACTGGAAATCAACTGCAGACAAAATCCTAAGGGCTGGATTTTACTGGCCAACCTTGTTTGCTGATGTAAAGAAGTTTGTCACTGCTTGCCACAAATGCCAAATTTTTGAAGGCAAAAGAAAACTATTACCCTTACCCTTGAGACCAATTTCCACTAAAAAACCCTTTCAACAATGGGGTTTGGACTTCATTGGAGAAATACACCCTCCCTCTTCTGGCCAACATAAATGGATTCTTACTGCCACAGACTATTTCACCAAATGGATAGAAGCCATTCCTTCTAGACAAGCCAACGATGCAGTGATTATAGGATTCTTACAAACCAACATCTTGTATAGGTTTGGTTGTCCTGAAAAGATCATAACCGATAATGTTGTTGCCTTCAAGTCCAAGAAAATGATAAATTACTGTAACAAATACCATATCACTTTAGGCCATTCCACAGCCTATTACCCTCAAGGTAATGGTCTAGCTGAGTCTTCCAATAAAAGCCTAATTAATATTATTAAGAAATTGTTGGAAGAGAACAAGAAAAAATGGCACAAGAAACTTACAAATGCACTATGGGCAGACAGACTTATTACAAATAGATCTATTGGAACTAGCCCTTATGAGTTAGTCTATGGCATGGAGGTTGTGTTTCCTTCATCTTTAGGAGTTCCTGTAATGAAATTGCTGCAAGAAGCTCAGGTGGAACCCAATGACATTCAAAGGAGAATAAATCAGACCATCCATTTGCAGCAGACTAGAGAAGAAGTGCACCGAAGATCCCAAGGTCACAAGAAAAACTCAAGAAAATATTTGATAAAAGGACCAAAGCAGAAGACTTCTACCTTGGAGACAAAGTTCTAAGATGGGATTCCAGAAGAGAAGACAAAGGAAAACATGGGAAGTTTGACTTCCTGTGGAAAGGGCCAGTTATCATCTAGACGTTGCAAGGGAACAATACTTACTTTCTGAAGAGCCTGGATGAAACAGAAACAGAAAAAGGACCAGTGAATGGTCGAATGCTGAAACATTAATTTGATCCAATTTTTTTAATGTATTCTGACTCTAACATGTACATACTATATCCTTAATAAGGTCACAGTTTGAATTGGATAGCAACTTGCTGCAGTTGAAGCCCAAAGAGAAGGCCCTAAGCTTCACAAGTGTGATGTCATATGTACAATAAAGCAACCAGCTGAAGGAGATTTCAGAGCACAATAAGAGTTGCTCATAAGGCCATCTGACCTGCTGTTCTTGACTTTCCACCAAGGAAAGCCATCCCCAAGTGGAGCCACTATTATACTCCTATACCAATAGGTGTCATATTTAATCATTGACTTGATGAGCTTTGTAATATGTTCATCCATTTCCTTGTTGCAAAGGGTTTCCATATTATCAAAAAAATCAAAAAATGTAAAAAATGTAAAGAGGGTATGCCTTAAAAGAAAAATCAAAGGGTAAAAAGAATAAAATGGTCAAAAAAGTGAAAGAAATGAACCCCAAATAAATAAAGACCAGGAAAGTGTGCAAGTCCAAAATGCCACTACTTTTTCATTTTCTGTAAATAAAACATTGTGTGCAGCATGTTAATTCATGCCACAATTGTTGAAGAGCCAAACAGCTTAGTCTTGGCTAGTTCATTTTTGAATTTCCTGTTTTAGAGATAGAGAATAAAAATCTGACCAAACTGTTTAATCTTGGCAGATAAGTAGATAGGTAGAGAAGCAAAGGAGCTCAACAATTAAATCTGAGCCCTTGGATGTTATAAGGGCAGACTTAGGTAGGCTTGCCATGAAAAGAAAAAAAGTTGATGAGGGTTTGCTTGTCCAAGTGCACCCGAATAAAGAAGGAAAAAATGCTAGGCAAAGTAGGCAGGGTAGGTAGATTGGTGTTGCAGAATGATACCTGTGATGGATTATGTCTCTAAAAATGTGTTAACTTTCACTTCTATCACAAGTGCAATGGCGGACAGTATACCTGAAGCAACTCAAGCAAGGCAAGGTTTCATAACTAACTCCCCTTCATACTTCTCCCTAAAACATTCACTAATTCCCCCTAAAAGTATTAAGATTTGTTCTTAATATCCTTCATAAATCACTCATCTCGTTTCATAAACCATGCCTAAGTAAAACCCTATTTTACTTAGGAAATTAACAAATATTCCTCATAGAACCCCTTTTCATCCTAAGTCTAAGTTTATAACTTAGCGCTTTCATTTACATTTTTTCATATTAACGATTAATATTTATTATATAACTCCCTTATAAACATTTTTGCCCAATCCTGTACTATGTAAATACATAAAAACCCCTGCATCACTACACATCCCTGCCCCGGTTGAAATAAAACCATATTCGCTGTATATAAAAAATAGGGATTAATAGATTTATTTGAAATTTATTAATAACCTAAACCTCACTCCGCAAATCGAAATTAATTAGCCGTCTGGGCTAACTAATAACCAAGCCCGCGACCCAATCAAATTCACCCAAAAACCATTAAAAACATTGGTTTATTATGCCGGTCCCGCTGTTTAAACCTCTGCCACGTTCAAAGCCCGTCCATCGTTCGATCTAGGCCTGACCATCCGACGGTCGACGATCATTTTGCAACCCACCTTTTGACCGCCTTTCAACGCGCGATTGGCCGGCAGTTTTTGCGCCCGTACTCCGCCACGCGTCACGCTCCTAGTATGCTCGCTCCCTCCCCGCCCGAAACCACTTGCCCCCAAAAGCGGTGCGAGGCAAAACCGTTTACCACCCCCCACTGACGTCATCTGCTGACGTCCTCCATCATGAGCTGACATCACCCGCCACGTCACCTGCCCCCGTACTCCCGCTGACGTCATCCGTACTGCTTACGTCATCCGTCCTTCAAATCAAAAATCCCACCAAAACTACATTTTTTCAAATAAAGTGTAAAAAAATCATTTTTGCTATATTTTTCTGCATATCGCGCTCCAGGCATAAAATCGACTGAAGTCGTATCTCCAGTTTCCGACCAGAAAGGCTACATCGACGAGCTCGCAGACTCTACCAACCTGCCATTTTATAGTTTCTTCCTCTTTAAACATAGTTTAAACTAAACAGAGGGACTTCTGAGCTTGCAGAGGAAAGAAATAAAGATATACAAGGATATTTTGCTACCCTAACTAGTGGACCTTCAGAGACATGAATTTCCAGAGGAAAGGTGGTGAGAAGACACGTTAGCAACTTTGTTTTACCAGAAGACGATGGACAACGATGAGCAGAAGTCAAAACACGGTTAAAAAGTATCATTTCAGCATTAAAGTGTATCAATCAGCGATAAAGAGTGTCAGAGCAAAATTTAAGAGTAGCAGATTAGAATTAAAGTGTATCACATCAGAATTAAAGAGTGTCAGAGCAGAATTAAATGAAGTAGTTCAGAATTAAAGAGCATAGTTAAGACAGACAGCCGGTGCAGAGTTACTACAGAAGACAGCTGCCAGCCAAATTAAAGAGCCTGCCTCTAGCACAATGCCAGTTTACCCTTTTCCTATCATAGAGACTAGCTGTTTCTATTCTTGTAAACTCTTATTAGTCATCCTAGATATTATCTCACAGCTGTTATGAGATATTTGTTGTACAAATTTGTTGCAAAGATACCCCCTCCATTGGAGTATTGGTGGGGTGTGTGGATTCTTAGACTCTGCTGTAATATTGAAATTTTGGAATAAAGAGCTGTTGGAATCAAATGTTGTGTGGCCTACTGTATGAAGAATTGAAGCAGAGGACTTGTCACAAATTTCTTGAATCAACCTTTGGATCAATAAGTCCTCTATATATTGTGTTTTACAGTTTTCTTGTTTATTATATCATCTGTGTTTCACGATCTGAATGATAAAGAAAAGGTTAATTTCAAAATATGTTTGATTGCACTCTGTTTTTAGTCTTTATTGTTCTCTGTGTTTTCTGCAGAATTAGAATAAGCAGTGAAATCTTAATTGCTCATGTTTCCTAATTCTTTCATGTTGATTATTTGCTAAAGAATACTTAATTGCTCCTTACCAGTAATCATCCATTTTCCCTCTTTCAATAGGTTGAATAATTCTTAATTGCCCTTCACCCCATTTGAGCCCATTCCATCTGTTTTTCAGTCTTTATTTGTTCCTTGTTTGACTACCTTGCTCTGTGAAGCCATCCTCTGTTAAGAAACCAAATCCAGAAAGCCATCTTCTTTGACTCCATTAGCCCAATGGGCTGAACTACTCTCTTACCTCTCTGTTCTATTGAATCTCACCACCCAAACTCAAACAAACCCTTGAACTTCATAACTAGCCTAATACCTTTCAAAACAAAGCTAAATCATAAAGAGAGAGCCCTCTCTAGATACAGATTGGCTAGATTATTTATCTAAAAGATTGGTCTGTGGTTACCTTGACATCCTTCCCTTTCTTACAACTTTGGGGAAAACCTAAGTGTTAACACTTCCGAATCAGCCCTAGATGGAGCTGGTTCAGGAATGGAAGTGTTTACCGTTACACTAGGATCTGTTCTAATGTCCTCTTGTAACTGCGGAACTTCCTCTGTAGAGCCAAGGATACTAGAAATAGTTGGAGTAACTAGAGTCTCTGGGGATATTGAAACACAAGTTTCAAATAAACCAAGAGACTTTGACCCAGTTAAACGAGATCGCTTGGCTCATAATGGTTTCATTTCCGAAGTCAAAGACGGTTGACTCGTTAGTCTCCACGAACGACGGGGTTTTGATTGACTTTCTTCCACGATTGCGGATTACTTGATCAACTCAAAATAAAAAGGGGAAAATTTTATTCCCAATTAAATGAATTTTATGATGCTTTGACACAACTTGCTTTTTCAATTTTTAAGAGTCGAGAAAAAAGCTAAAGATGACTCCAGTCGCTTTTGATTTTTAATGAGCCTGAAGTGACAAGTGCTCAGATGGACCTTTTCTTTTAAGAAGTCTGAAAAGGAATGAAAGTGACTACTCTGGAAATATAGACAGAGGGATTACCAAACCAATCGCAAAACTACAGAATACTTTTTACGTACGGCAGTCAATCTTCCCGAATGTTGTGTTCAGTGCATTGCGATCGATAGGGCGGCAAACACGGCTTCCTAAGGATAAAGGATATAGCCTATTGTGGTCTCCCAATATATACTTGACGGTACGTGGGAGCACAAGTCCATATTGGCACTTGTCGTATCAAAAAGGAGGAATCACCCAACCTACGATGAAAACGATAGTTACCAGGCTTTACGACGCCGGAATACGTCTCTAGCCTAGACTTGTAGATGTTGTGCGTTAGGTTCCAAAGCGTTTTTATGTTCATTGAGGTTTATTTTACAGTTGATCTTTCTTAATAAGTTTTCCTTTAAGGTTCACCGCGTGATGTAGATATACAATTCCTAAATATGCAATCTAAGATGATAAACAGTCGTTTATTTTCCTTTAGCAATGAAAATCCTAGCTACTAAGGAAAGAGAAGTAAAATTCTTTCAACATAGAGCAGAGAGCACACACTAAGATGCATTGTTCTAAATCAATTTCCGCATGCAGTCTAAATGCAAATGCACATGCATGTATTTGTTTTTCAGTTTCCTTAATGTGAGAATTACAAAAAGAAAACTAATTACAAATCTGAACTATCCTTCCTCAAAGCGACACTTTAGCAATTTCTTTTCAAAAACGAAAGGAAGATTTAGACGACACTTTCAATTTCGACACTTCAAAGAATTGATGATTCAAATCAAATACAATGGCAAAAGTGTAATTGACTATCTAAAAGAGGAAGACTTTACGACTTTCTTTTATTTAACTGAAGACGACACTTGCAACACTTTCAAATCAAAAGACGATAGTTCGATTAAGCTACTTTTTGCAAAGGAGAACTGTAAATGATAAAAAAAAAAAACAAACAAACAAACAAAACAAAACAAACAAATAAAACAAACAAAACAAAAAAAAAAAAAAACAAAAAAACAAAACAAAAAACAAAAAAACAAACAAAAACAAAAACAAAAAAAACAACAACAACAACATTCACAATTCCTTATCAATGGAGGCTAAATAATGCAAAGGAAGAAGGTTTCAACAGTGATATACAGATCATAGACAACAAAACTACTGAATAAAGCTGAAGACAATGAAGAAAAAACCAAAATCTGGAGGCAGAAATAGTCTCATTCAATCATTGCACTTGTAACACAGGGAAACAAGATGCATCTCACCTACAACACACGGGAAGTGCGATGCATCTAGGTTGCCAATGAGAGACAGTGCGATGGTCCATGGACAAGACTGAGCTTGGTTTTCACTCACAGTTTGCAGCTAAGTTCAGGGATTTAGGTTGAGCTAATGCTAGACAATAAACACAAAGTATAGGGGTTGATCTAATGAGGTTATTTGAGCCGCCACCAGCGAACTTAGGATGTTTGTAAGTCAGTTGTTCAGTTCATAAACAAACCCGGAGATTGACTGAAGCAACGTTGATCTACTTTGCACTCGCATAGCAAATGCAGTTTGAAGGCTAGCTGGCTTAACTTCAGGATCCATTTGTAGTTTATAAAGCAAACAAATATAAACAAACAAACAAACTATTCACTCCCCAATGGAGTCGCCATTTTGTTATTGGGAAAACTAGTGTCCATTTAGAGCCGCTAGTCCCACTGAGATGGGTAGCTATCTTAGAAACAAACAATTTAAAGTCACTTGTGTTTTCCTTTATGAGAGATAGATGAGAGAGAAGCAGAGAGTACCAACCTCAGTCTTTCACTTGGCTCCTTGCTTGTTTCCTCTCTCCCTTGATAGAGCTTTCACCACTCCTTCCTCACTTGTCCCACTTCAAAGAACACATGTAGAGTCAAAGCAGTAAAATACCATCAAAGCATAGAGATTTATAACCATAAACAATATAGGATCAGATGTACATTAACCATACAAATGCATACATAAATACAAGATTCAAAGATATACAAGTATATGGAGGAAAACTCAAATAGCTTTATTGATAGAAGTAGTAGAAGAGAGGATTACAACCAAGTTGTCTGATCCAGTGCCATCCTCCCAGCATGAAATCCCTCTTCACCTCATGAAAAGCTAGATCACCCAACAATACAATGTCTCAAAGAGAAACCAACAACACTTCCTTACAAATTACAAAATTCCAGCCTTTCGATCTCTAGGATGAGGGATCCATATATAGATATTTGCAGGTGGGTGAGTCAACTCCTGGGATTTTGATTAGTGTCGTTTCTCTGATAGTTCTTGGTTCCACTTGGATATTTCATGATTTCTTACTCATCCCTGGGCGAATTCAGAGAAGCAAGTGTCAAATGAGCAGTTTCTAGAAGATTTTCTGGGTTTCCACCTAGCAAACTGTCTCTGTCATTTGTCTGCTCTCGCTCATCGCACCCTATAGAAGGGCTCTTCAGTATGCATCGCACCCCCCGTGTGTAATAGGTGAGATGCATCGCACCCCCCGTGTGTAATAGGTGAGATGCATCGCACCCTTAGCACTGAACAGTCTGTATGGTCCAGTTTTGACCAGTTCTGAGCAATTTTTCAGGGATAACTTCTGGGAAATGATGTAATCAACTGACCTTGTTCCTTTAGGGTATGAAACAATGCTTTTTAGGGGTTTAGAAGCCCTTGGTTTATGGACATATTTGATTGGGGTTGCAGTGCCCAAATATGTCTATAACAGGTATGTTCAAAAGAATCATCCAGAATCTCAAATTCTAGGAGAAAAAGGGTCTTGAATACAAACAAGAAGAAATCTTGTAGGATCTTCCAGTTATCTAGCATTGTTATCCTCCATAGAACCACAAAATGTAAATGAAGCTAGCAGAGATGAATGTTGGGTTAAGGCCATGGATGAAGAAATTGACCAAATTGAAAAGTATGATACTTGGGAATTAGTTCCTAGTCCTCGTGATAAAATTGTTATAGGAACAAAATGGATATTGAAGAATAAATTGAATGAAAATGGAGAGGTTATTAGGAATAAAACAAGGCTTGTTTGTAAAGGGTATGCTCAACAAGAAGGTATAGACTTTGAAGAAACTTTTGCACCTGTTGCTAGACTTGAAGCCATAAGAATGTTTCTTGCTCTTTCAAGTTTTTAAAAATTCAAAGTCTATCAAATGGATGTAAAATTTGCAGTTCTTAATGGATATTTAGAAGAAGAAGTATACATTGAACAACTAGAAGGATTCATTCTGGGAAATGATGCAAAGCTTGTATGCAAACTCAAAAAGGCTTTATATGGATTGAAACAAGCTCCAAGGGCATGGTATTATCGTCTTGACAAATATATTCAACAAGAAGGTTTTGCAAAAGGATTTGCAGACAACAACTTATATACAAAAATTGAGAATGATAAACTGATAATTATTGTTATGTTGATGATATCATTTTTGACAGTAATGAAGAATCTATGAGTCAAAACTTTGCTTCTATTATGCAACAAGAATTTGAAATGTCTTTAATTGGAGAAATAACCTATTTTCTTGGTCTATAAGTACAACAAATAAAAGATGGCATCTTTCTTTCACAAACTAAATATCTCAAGCAAATTCTGAAGAAGTACAAAATGGAAGATTCCAAAACAGTTTGTACTCCAATGGTAATAGGATGTAGTCTCAGTTCTAATGATGAATCTCCTACAGTGAATTAAACAGAGTACAAATCTATGATTGGAAGTCTACTTTATCTAACACGTACCATACAAGATATCATGCATGTAGTAGGGATTGTTGGAAGATTCCAATCCAATCCAAAGGAATCACATCTTCAAGCTGTAAAAAGAATATTCAAATATCTCCAAGGAACTCAAGACTTTGGTCTATGGTATCCTAAAGATACAGATCTCACCTTTCATGCACACACAGATGCAAATTGAGCTGGAAATGTTGATGACCAAAAAAGCACTAGTGGAGGTGCATTTTATATGGGATCACGATTAGTATCCTGGTTCAGCAAGAAACAAAGTTCGATTGCCCTATCTACAGCTAAAGCAGAATATGTGGTTGTTGCATCTTGCTGCACACAACTACTATGGATGATGCAAACATTACAAGATATTAAAATCACATGTTCTCCACCCATCTCCATTATATGTGATAATACAAGTGCTATTAGTATTTCAAAAAATCCAATCATGCACTCCAAGGCCAAGCACATACCCATTAAGTACCATTTTATACGAGAACAGGTGCTTGAACAAAAGGTTAAATTGGAGTATGTTCCCTCCAAAGAGCATGTTGTTGATATATTTACCAAACCTCTTCCCAGAGAAGCATTTGAATATCTCAGACAAAAACTGGGAGTTGTTTCTGCCTCATCCTGTTGTTAAAACTAGTTTTTAGAGGAAAGTTTCCTATACGCAGATTTCATGAAGTAGAGTCGCATATATATGCGATTTTCTGTGCCTGCAGTGGCGTATGTGTTTTTCTGATAGAAAAACAGTGGGTCAGACTCAAAATCAGTTTCTGACATGGGTGTTCAGCCTGATATTCATGGTTACGGTATGTTGATATGCTTTTCTCATTGATGCTTATTTGATTGATGAAGATGCCCTGATGAATGAACTGTTGATAATGCACAGGTAGCACAGGTTTAGGGGGAGCATTAACCTTCAAAACATTATGCATTGTTGCCATCATGGTTTTTGAATTCAGCTACGGTCCCAGTTATTAATATCAGTTGTTGTAGAGGTCATGTAAAGACCTATGGTGTAATAATATGTCTATTTCTGTCATAGTCTATTATGAATGAGTCCTTTTGGACATATGATGTAATTTGTACCCCCAATATGCATGGGAAAGATGATGTAATAATTTCAATTTTCAGTCATGTATGAACATTTGGTATATCCCCACTTGGTTGGGTGATTGATGTATTTATGAGTCATTGGTGATAGGAAGGTCATACTCACATAGTTGAGTTATAGAGTCATGTTATTCTTTTGAAAAATATTTCTGCAGACTCTACATGTACTCAGGGGGAGCATGGACAATATAGTGCATCTCAGCATGTACTAAGGGGGAGAATATCTTGGTCTGCCCTTTTCCCTTGATGTCAAAGGGGGAGAGTATCTTGGTGTTGCTTGATATATCTAACATGTTCTACAACTTGAAGTGTTGCTTGATATATGTTTCTTGAAGTGATCAACGCCAATATGGTTGCCATCAAGTCCAAAGGGGGAGATTGTTGGCATTATGGTGCATGTGTTGTCCTTGATGGCAACCCACATACAGAGCGATTCAGAATTGATAAAGGGAAACTCACATTGTAACATGTCTATTCAGAGGTAACAGAGTAATGGTACAGAAGAACAGGATGGTGGGACAAAGGATTACATATCAGAATCAAGAAATTAAGGAAAGAGAATGGTTTAAGTTGTATACATTGTTTACCCTAGTCCAAGTAGCGTATACACACAGGTACACAGCATAAAAGGAGCGTATATGTATGCACGTAGTTTCACAGAAGGAAAAGCGCATATGGGATGGAAAATTAAGGTTATAGAATACCAAGGGTCCATACCATGGTATTAGCCCACAATATTGAGCAGAATAATAGTTACTTGATCCCGTCTAAGAATACCACAGGTTCTAAGTGTTGTTTTGGTCTGAGGTATTGAAAAAGGCTCTAAGTATATAAGGAGGAGAAGATCAAAGGGCTAAGTGTGCAAGTGAAAGGGTTTTTCATGAATACTTCTATATGAAGTATATTTTGGGTTGTAAGGGCTATGGTTATGATATAGATATGAAATATCTTGTGCACCCTTGGATACAATGTTGGATTAGGATCATGAGACCTGAAATGACTTATCATTGTATGATATGATAATGGATAGTCTAAATCTGATTGTTAATTAGTGTTTTATCCTTTATATGCTATGATCTAGGTATATCTGAAGTCTGGAATAGCTGTGAAGTTATAAGTTATTATTTGTAAATCTATACGCTGGTTCGCCTTGGTGAAGGTGTGTATACACGCCAGTTCAGCACTTCTAAGTAGCGTATGCAGAAGAAAATCTTGTTGTTCAAAGATGACTTATCTATCTTATCAATGTTGTTGTTTTACTATTGTTTGTCAATGATGTATTCATAGATCTAAAAGTAAAACTAATTGTATAAGGAGATTGAGTCTGGTTGATTGATTGATTTAGTAACAAGGGTGATCTTTGTTGCTATCTGTTTAGAACTCTGTAATATGACATTAGATCTTCAAAATGTCATTGGTTGGTAGAGTTTTTGGTGCAGAGATTTTATGATTCAATATCTTTAGAGGTATATGCAAGTTGGTTTACAGAAAGTAGCGTATATGCAGGTTGGCTTCATCGAAGTAGTGTATACATTCTGACATATTATTTTTGAGGTTGCAGTTGGTTCTAGTTGTTGATGTAGTGTTCTAGGTTCAACTCTGTATTCTGGTGACAGTGATCTCATTGTTCAGATTGACTTATTGTTGAAAAATGCAGTTGTATTTGATGGTTGTATTATAGTGGCGATTGATTTTGAGCTTCAATATTACTTATGGGTCCATTATGAAAATTTGATGAAACGTGGCCTACATATTGTGTTGTTGTGTACCAGGAGTATCCAGTCTGAAAATTTATGAAACGTGGTCCCTGGAGGAAGAGTGAAGGTAGTAGCCTCTGTAGGTCGGCGCTGACGTACTGGTAAAATTATCAACTAGTACAAGAACTAGGGGGTTGGATCTCCCTTCCAGTAGAAGCTGGAAAACGAGTGAGGGTTGTAACCTTCAACAGGTAGATGCTTGCGTACTGGAAAAAGTCTAAACTAGTACAAAAACTTGTAAACATATTTTATAATAAGAAGATTGAAGACTGAGATGACAACAGCAGTGGTTTTTTCCCACATTGGGTTTCCACCTGAAAAATCTTGGTGTTCATGTATGTTGCTTATGTGTGTTGATTTATTCTGTTTTTACTGCATCTGTCTACTGCTTAGTAAATGCATCTCACTCTGATTTAAGTTCAACAAATAATGAATTAGCTATTTTACAATTTTATTATATATACGTTGGATAGTGTATACAGTTTGAAAAGGAAAAATTATTATTCTCAAAGTTTAAATATTGATTCACTCCCCCTCTCAGTATTTTTCCCAACAAGGGACCCTACTTCCTCTAATTCGGTTTTAAGGCTTTCATCCACTAAGCCTAAAAATGTTATTTTGGTTGCTATTTGAAGTAAGGACTATGGTAATTCAAATCATTTGAACAATCAAGCTACTAATCAACCTGTTGGTTCGATCACATCTTGTTTTGGGCAAATTTAGTGTTTCTTCAAAAGCCTAACCCTCTAGACCTAGTAGCTAGTCTAGAAACAACAAACAAAGTAATTCGTCGCTTTTCCTATAGTTAACAGATAAGAGAAAGAAGAACAAAGGTACTAACCTGTAAATTTCGCTCGATTCTTCTCTCCTTTCACTGATTTCGCCACTCCTTTCTGTACTTAACTTGCTCGGAAAGTACCTGCACCCAAGCCGAGGCAGAAACCCATCAAAGCATACAATAATGACGATTTGTTAACAAACATATCATAGAATCAAGAATACGATATACATCATAAAACACATGAATGGAAAAAGTTTAGAATTCTTTATTGATAGAAGGAAAGATTACAACCCTTGTAGATGCATGCTCGATTTAGTGTCATCCTTCCAGCTTCAAACCCTTCTCTCCTAATGAAGCAACAATTCGACATCATTATAATACTCTTACTAATCTCATTCAAACAACATTCCCTTGGCTCAAGAAATTCCAACCTAGACCAGCCTTTGAATGCTTAGTCAATTTATAGTTGAATGGAGGAGGTTAAATCATAAATGGCCCTCATGAATGCTTTGCCAAAATTAGGAAGTGGTTCCATGGAGGAAGGGATAATGGATTAAGGTTCATTCATCCTCTTCCTCATCCCAATGCGAGCTCCATCCATTTGGAAACTTCCAGAAGCATCCATTGGATGAGGAATCCAATGGATTCATTTCAAAATTCGATGAATCTAGCTCAGTGCAGGTGAAACAAAGGCCAACTGCGTTGCAGTGCACCTAGACAGTGCAATTCTTGCATTGCAATGCAACCTGATAAAGGGCCACCTGCGCTGATATCTCTAGGTGCATTTTTTGGATGAATGGTGACATGAAACTCTTGGGAGGCAAGCATGATGTAGGTTGACTTCATTAGGGAATGAAAACAACTGAATCAGGGATTGATGGACCCTAATAATACGGATCTGGAAGCTAGGGTTGATGCGCCCAAATTGACCTGTAATAGTTGCCCCTTAAAGAATCAAGTCGAAAATAAACATGTCGAGTGAAATGCTTTACCACTTGGAGAGAAGGTTTCGAAATGGAAGGAGACCTGCATCAGTTACAATACATATATCATGATACTTTGATTTTTTCTCACAATTTAGCTGAGGGAAGGCATATCCATGCTCAGCTTTATAAACTTTCATTACATGTACAAATATAGTCATCTACAGATGTAGACCCATGAATGGATGACCATGAATGTGAGGCCATTTTACATTAGATATTGTACTCCTGAAAATATACATTGTAGCCCGAATGGATGAAACAAGATCTGGGGTCTTCGATTTCGTCCAATATTTCGCTCAAGTATAAGTCTAACCATGTGAATAGATGATTTGAAGTCGAACATGGAGATATATCGTCTGATTACCAGCCAATGATGTAAGCCATTAACAGATGCGAGAGGAATCATCGATAATGATAATGACCCTCAAGGTACTGCAGTACATTTCACATTGTGTGAATAAATGATTTGATGTCGAACACCAAATGAAGTCTTTCAGTCGAAGGCCATTGATGTCAACTTATCACCGGAAGCGAGAAACTTGCCATTAATGTATGCAAGCCTCAAGGTACTGAAGGGGTGTTTCTAAGTCAACTTCTTGGATGATGTGCTAATGTCGACAAGAAGCGACTCGTCGCAGGAGGACCTTGATGTATCCCACATCAACAACACAAAGCGAAGTAAATGATTTTGGAGATGAAACATCGACTAACGACACAAGGTTCAGGAATGCTGGGCATGAAAATGAAAGTTTACTGTATTGTAAAGGATGAAGTTTTGAACTGAATGGCTTCTCTTGAACATATCGACGACACTTGAAGTGAATTGGTATCATTGACCCAAAACAAAGTGATGGATGGTATGATAGACCAACGGTGTGAAAGCAATCAAGTTGAATGACCCAACCCACATAGTCATGATGATGAGGTGAAAGTGTCATGTTCAAAAGCGACCTGCTACCATAAAGTGTTCCCAGCTTTTTCCATTTTCCCCAGTGATTTCTGTCCAGTACCTCTTTATTTTTATCAATCTTGAGGATAACATATGCTTGTTGTATAATTCCACCCTTCAGGTGAATCCATCGCTATCTGATGTTTTAACGAGTCTACGAAGGTGAAACTCGGTCTTTTCTAGATGGACAAGTTTGTCGCTATTTAATGTTTTTAACGAGTTTAATGACAAAGATAACTCAGTCCTTTTCACATTTAGAGAGTTTGAAAAGGGACTAAAAGGAAACTCCAAAAGTTCTTTTTCGTAAATTTGTCTCTCGAGTCCGAAAAAGCATAAAACAATACAAGAGAGAACCTATTGATCATGTTTGACCAACGAGTACCTTTTTTGTAGTTAATCTATCTCAGCCCGAAGAAGGGGTAAACCTATACTGAGTAGATATCGATTCTAATCCATTAACGAGCTAGAAACGATAAGTGCTCGACAATCTTTTCATGTTTAGAGAGTCTGAAAAGTGCTCGACAATCTTTTCATGTTTAGAGAATCTGAAAAGAGCTTAAAGAGGACTCCAAGGGGGTTCCTTTTTTGTTTTTAACAAAGCTCGAAAAAGCGATAAAAGTTTGCTTTGTGGTCAAAGATGTTCAATTTACACGTAAGCACGTCATAACTGCTTGCCAGTTGTTAATCCTACTCAAGATACCATCAAAAGATTAAACAATACATGTTCATGGATTAAATAAATGAAAACCAATGTTTACTCGATTAATGTGCAAGAAATAAACATAAACACTAGTTCTTACCATTCATTTTCACCATCTCGTTTTACCTTCTGAAATCTGAAGCAGTTTCTTCCCGAAGTTCACCAATTGATTGCAGAGGATTGAGGGGATCATTCCTTGTGCTGTTTGGACCAGGTAGGAACTAACTCTGTTCTCTTTCATTTCATTCTATTTATTTCCTGTTTTAGTCAAGAATATTTTAGGGTTTTGAGGTCCCTAAGGTTTCTTTTGCAAATTCAAGAATTTAAAATGGTAATCATATGGAGAGAATGAAAGCATGAAGAACAAGATACCATAGCCTTAGGTAATCAGGAAACAGTCGAGGCCCTAAGAAATTGTGGATTACTCAAGCATTTTAAGTTATCCAACATGCGGCAGCAGATGGATCTTCCACAGTTCCTCGTTCAATCATGGGATCCAACCGATCAGTCTTTTCACATTCGGGACAACGAAGTCCCTTTTACCACTGATGATATATACTTCTATTGTGGCCAGCAACAACCCCCCTTCTTATTTAGTGTTATCACTAATACTAAATAAGTGGGGACCCTTATTCAAAAATTTTAAAAAATCGATTAATGCATGTATTTCCTTTTTCAATAAAACTTACTATCATAAACTTAGGAGAATACCCTCAAAAACCTAAAAAGACTTAAGTTTTATGATAAGTTAGAAGGAAATCACTCCTTAAAGCACGTCGCATCGCAAAAAGGGTAAATGATACCTTCTCACAAGCGGAATTCTAAAAATGCGAAATTGCGATGCGAAATCACGCATGAAAAACCCTCATCGCATCGCATGCCTTAAACCTCACCTACGCTGAAGTGCCTTAAAACGCCGATATGCGATGGCGCATCTCGCGAATCGCATTTCGCAGAAAACACATTAACGGATGCTTGCCGCACGTAAAGGATTTGCGATATTGCGATATTGTGATCTTGCAATACTGCAATCTGCGATATTGCGAAGCAAATCGCAAAATCGCCTTATCGCAGATCTGCATGGCCCGTTGTTCGAGAAAGATTTTTCCATAAACCGAGGCCTGGTCATGCGCATTTATGTTAATTAATGAGTTAGTTGGCAATCATTAATGAAATATGGTTTTGATCTTATCAAGGAGCAAGTTCACGTAAGGTGATATATTTTATATGTTTTCCGCATTTAAAGCTTTCCCGTCACCTTTTCTTATCATCGTTCTCACCTCATTTGTAAACTGCAGGAACAAAGAACTGAGAAGTATACAAAGCAAAGTTCAAGATATTATGGGAAAGAAGGGTAAAGCCCCCAGTACTGAAGATAAAGAGATGACTCCCTTGTACACAGACACTACCTGCAACAAAGACGCCAGTATCACTACTTGGGAAGCCATGTATATTTTACTTGAGGAAGAAGATCCCAAGGTAATGGAGATAACGGCCACTGTAGGCTCACACGAGTCTCATGAGGCGTCTATTACAGATCTAGCATGTTCATTCTTGCATAGGATAGCGGCGAGATCCAAAATTCTCCCATATACGCACATGGTTAAATGAGTACTAAATAATGTTGATATCACGTATAAATAAATCAAATCTCAGAACCAAGAACATATAAAACCGTTCTTTCTACAAAATTTAAGCTTTATATCCTCTAACAAAACGTGCAAGAGGCGAAAATCGCACCAGGGAAGCCCGGATCAAGAAACGGAGGCAGTTTCTGATGCGCAATTAGCGGCATCGCCAGGCAAAACCCCTCGAGATGGAAAGCCTCAAATTGCTCAGTGATCTGTAAGTGCGGAAATTTGTAGGGAAAAAGCGCTAAAGACGGAAAGTAAAATTGGAACTCAAAACCAGTAATATTTATCAGGTATATCATCAAGCGATATGTATATATCTACCAAATGTGCAGCGTCTACAAACATGTTGGAGATAGAAGGCTCAAGAAAAGGCAGAATCAATCCAAAAGTTAACCAAGTTGAATTGGGACTCTTACTGGGCGTACTTGGTAAAACCACACAGCCAGTGCATGACTCTCAAATGTGTCATCAATTCTGTCGAGAAGATGGCGCCAGCTCTTACCGATTTCGTTTTCACAGGACAACTAAAATCGGAAATCGGCCACCCAACTCTCCTCAAGCAAATTCTAAATGCTTGCGACTTCAAGGAGCAGATACATCAATAGTTAGTTAGTAGTTTTAGTTTTAGATTCAGTTTTAGTTTTAATTTTGCTTTATTTTTGCCTAAAATGAGGACGGTCATTTAAACCGCATCCTACATTTTTGTAATAAATTATTTTTAGAATTAGTTAGTAGTATTTAAACCCTTCTCATGCATTTAGAGAAGGGTCCAGAAATTTATCAAAAACTTGTCCTCAGAACATGCACTTTTGCACCCTCCGAGGAGGTTTTGATGAATGAATGGAACATGATTTATTGATATCTGCGTTTAATATCTACTACTGATGTTGCACTTTTGTACTCTTAGTGGATGTTGGATTAAGAAGAAATAGATCATTATTGCTGGAGCTCATGAGTAGAACTAGTTATAAATGGTACTTTTATCTCTTAACTGTTTATGCTTATGTGTTATGGTGATATTCATGTTCAGTTATTTATATATGAATGCTTAAATGCTTGAGTTATCATTTGGCACTTTTGTACGGTGATAGCTATTTATTTATGCTTAGTATATGAGTAGCTTACTATGTGATATGTTTTTCACAACTGTTTCATCTAACTTTTTATATGAAATGGTTTATCTTTATTGAATTATTTTCTCATAGCAGTTGAATGATCTTTATTACCAACTGTCATTTGAAATCATTTTGTATCGCATAAAGGAAAGATTACATCCCGGGTTAGTTTAGAAGTAGATATTTTTGTTTATTAGATTACAATTGCATGTTGATTGATTAGATTTAGAATAAAGAAAGCATTTTACTTAGGAATCATTAGTTAAGAAATATCAATTCTCAACACACACACACACACATATTGGGAAACTGGTCCCATATCCCAGTCGGACCCACTACACCAAATGGAAAAGGAGCTGCTAACCAAGGTCCGGATCGAGTGGGTATCCCCCTTGTTGCAGACCCGATTTTCGGGGCTTCAACAACTTCCTAACTGGACTGTAGAGGCGAGGTGCCCCCATTTCACTAACAGGACTTGCCCTCAGGGGTAGACTAGTGAAAGATTATGTGCGACAGTTCTGTAGGCTGGGTGCTCGACCTAACAGAGACGGAAAGATACTTATCAAAGATGTTAGTGATTTACCATTAAGGACAATCCTTTTTACCATTGCCAGATTGGCTGGCAGTTTCGTGCTTCATTTGGCCAGCAAATCATACATGCAGTATGCCTTAGAATGTTTAGAGCCAAAAGTGTTCAACTGGTGCGGGGTTGTTTTTTCATCTATGAAAAAGCAACTGACCAAGGTGAAAGAAGGAAAGATCAAGAATTTTGGCTATGGATCAATCGTGATTTCTTTTGCCTTGGAGAGAATACCTCTCTTCCAGCCACAACTCATTTCACTAGCTGTATCTGGACCAAGAAACCCACAGATGCAGAGGTGGATAGATCTAATGGCTAGGCATGGTGCCCACTCTACGATCATATTTACCCCTACATTCTTTGAATGGTTCAATCGATAAGAGATGACTTTCACAGAATATCCATATTCAGGAATGGATTTCCATGGCGATCTAGATTTACCACTA
Organism: Pinus tabuliformis; assembly: GCA_031772625.1. Classification (NCBI taxonomy): domain Eukaryota; kingdom Viridiplantae; phylum Streptophyta; class Pinopsida; order Pinales; family Pinaceae; genus Pinus; species Pinus tabuliformis. The sequence continues at coordinate 975,100,889 of CM062817.1, read as the reverse complement.
CTAGCTGGAGCCGTGTGGGGTGCTATTGGTAAATTGTTTGACCAAGTGTTTTTTATTTTTTAAAGTTTTTGCATTTTTTTTGTTTTTGATTAACTGCAAGGCTAAAAAAAAGCAACTTTTTATGTATACAGATATCGGACCTGTTCAACCTGTGGGAGACCCACGAGATGTAGCTAGACTAGCACAAAGAACTGTAGGGAGATCGGTTCTTCGAGACTTGGATTTGGCCGAGACTCTGGCTGAATTGCAAGATCACATAGAGGAATTAACCATGGGCATTCCAGATATCCGGATCGAGGAGCTTCCTATGCGTCTGCAGCGCCACACCATCGGTGTGTCGGGTCGTTGGATGATACTTTTGCGCATGATAGCACAGGGAGTGACCTGTTATCATGAGCACCACTAGCTTACTAAGATCTTTTCTGCATACATTTAGTTTTTGGGTCAGATGACCAATTTTTTCTTCGACACAAACTGTTTGTAAAAACTTTTTACAATTTACCTTCAGGGTTTTATTAAGGTTGAGTGATGCAATCCTATTCAACTAATGATGCTAATTGAAAATATTTACTTTACATATGTTACAAATGTCTATTGAACACATAATTTGCTAGAGAGTCGGTTAATGTGTTTAGACTTATGGAAATATGTTGATATTGAATCAACTCGAAATACCTTTCCAAAATACGAACTCTAAGGAACATACATGAATTGCTGGGTTTCAGATAGTATAAACGCTAGTAACTTGTAGCACAACGAGCTGTGAGTCTGGCCTAATGATGATTCGGTGAATGCTAAGTGAAATGGCATCAGAGAGAAGTTCATTCAACATGCTATACTCAGCGATATTGTTTGTTGATCGACCAATACAAATCCCTCTAAAACTCATTAACTCGTCCTTCGGAGCAAAAATGGCCCATGCTATAGAAGATAGGTTCTGCATACTACGACTAGCACTGTCAGCGTAACCAACAAATGGTTTCGAAAAGTTCAACATCTGCAACAAATGCAAAGTGGATTACTTAACGAAATAAAAGCCCTAAAAGAAACACGCTCACACATACAATCCAAGCATATTTACATGAGTTTTACCATACTTAATTAAGCATAATAACGTTTTAAATACAACCCATTTCTAGGCTTAGACAATGGAATTATGTCATAATCTACTAACTCATAGGCACCTTTCATCAAAACGCGCTTAACAATATAAGGGCCCATCCAAAGCGGTTCGAATTTTCCTGCACCAATTTTATCAGACTCTTGATCGTAAAGCAAGACCAGATCACCTTCTGAGAAGACTCGAGGCTTGACATTTTGATCATATTGCACCTTTACCCATTTCTTGTGTGCTTCGTTAGCCAATGCGGCATCACAACGGGTTTCATCCAGATGGATTAATTCCAAGAAACGTGCTTCTTCCTCATAAGTGTCAGGTAGCAAGTCAATTGCGAGTTTGAGTGACAAAATTTCACATTGAATCGGCAAGACTGCTTCCAAACCATACACCAACTTAAAAGGGTGTGAATCCGGTAGCATTTCTCACCGAGGTCGAATATGCCCACAAAGCTGAGTACAGGATTAAATGCCAATTTCTTTTGTGAACTCCAATCATTCATTGTAACATGCACTTAAGGACCTTGTTGATAGCCTCAACTTGTCCATTAGCTTGCGGATAATATGGAGTAGAACTATCATGTGACAATCCCAATTTGGCAGCTAACTCAACCATCATGTGATTGCGAAAATGCAACCCATGATCTGTAACTATGGCTTGTGGTACACCAAACCTGGCAACCACGTGGTTGAAGAAAAATAACGCAATCGTTTTGCCACTGTTGTTTAATGTAGGCATCGCCTCAGCCCATTTGGTAAAATAGTCAACAACGACTATAATATACCCATGCCCCCCAGTCGAGGTGGGGTTACATGTCATGAAATCAATGCCCCATTTTGTGAATGGTCCAACAGCAACTACTGGATGCAAAGGTGTAGGTGGTAGTCTAACTTTCCGATCAAATATTTGACATGCATGACAACTTCTGATAGCAATTATGCAATCTTTGAATATTGTTGGCCAAAAGTATCCAGCACGGAGAATTCTCTGCGTTGTTGCATATCCGGACAAATGTCCACCACAAGCACCTGAATGACATTCATTCAAAGCTTTCTTAGCCTCCTCATGAGTGAGGCACCTACGTAAAATCGTATCGATACCACGGCGATAAAGCATGTCACCAATAATCAGATAATTTTTGGCTTGGTATCAGATACGTTGTTGTTGAGAGTGAGAGGTATCGGGCCTGAAAGCTTGGGTCTGGAGATAGATCAGTATATCCCCATACCATGGATCACTTGACGAAATGAGAAACAGAGACTCATCCAAGATTGATGTTTCTGATGTTGAATCGTTGGAGGATGAGGGAAGGTCGGAAAGTAGTTCGGCAAATACGAGAGATTTCTTTGACTTAGACTTAACGAATTCCAAATAAAATTCTTGCAATATAACTATCCACTTCGAATATTTTCCCCCCAGCAATTGACGTGACAAAATGTATGTCATGGGGTTGCAATTAGAGATTATTGTAGTTTTCCGCAAGAGAATATAGTGACGAAACCTCTGCGCAGCTTGAACGGCCACCAAAGCTAACTTTTCCACGTAAGAATATGTCCTTTCTATATTATTGAGATTACAACTCAAATAATAAATAGGATGTTCTATTCCATTTTTTCTTGAACTAAAACCATTCCGATAGTTGTATCTGTAGCGGTGAGATACAAGTAATAGTCTTGTTGATAGTTTGGGGCGTACATTAATGATGCTCTAATCAGGGAATCTTTAAGAGCACTAAAGGAAGCTTGCACAACCTGATCCCAATGGAAGGGTACCTCTTTCTTCAACATACGTGTAAAACCTTTAGCCATTTTAGCATAGTTTGGAGTGAGCCTCCTCAAAAATTTTGCCTTCCCTTTAAGTTTCTGTAACTCTAGTAAACTTGAAGGTGGAGGCAAGTCAAGTATTGCTTGAACCTTAGTTGGATCAAGTCAAATTCCGTCTTTTGAGACCACGAATCCAAGAAATCGACCAGAGCCAACACAAAACATACACTTGTGTGGATTGAGTCTTATTTTGTAGTGTCGGCACTATAAGAATATTGCTCTAAGATGTTGTGGGTGATCAGTACGCTTTCATGAATGAGCAGGAAAATCATCAAGATATGGTTGAACAATGTTCTTAATATCATGGAAGGCATAATTCATCGCCCTCTGAAATGTAGCCCCTGCATTCTTCAAACCAAAAGGTAACTTTTTGTACGCGAATGTGCCCTAGGGACACATGAATGCAGTTTTTCACTGATCCTCTGGGAGGATATTGATTTGATTGTAGCCGAAAAATCCATCCATGAAAGAAAATATTTCACATCCGGCACATTCATCAATAATCTGGTCGATGAAGGGTGTAGGATAATAGTCTTTTGGACATGCTTTATTTACATCCCTGTAATTAACACACACTCAGATTGTTCCTTGTTTTTTCATCACTGGAACAATATTTGATACCCAATCAGTAAGAGGTACAGGGTAAATGAAGCCAGCACGCAAATTTTTTTCATCCTCTGTCTTAATGGTAGTAGCTTTCTTTGGATGTATAGGTCGAAGCTGTTGTCGTACTGGTTTGACATCAGGGTACATTTTGATTTGATGTTCAACAATACTTGAATCAATTCCTGACATCTCCTCATAAGACCATGCAAATATATCTCTAAATTCACGAAACAGAGCATGGTAAATATCGAGTTCCAAAGGAGAACAAGATTTGCCGACATGAATGTTTTCTACAACGTTAGGCTTGGTCGAAATGTCTATAGAAATGGTTTCTTCTATGTTAAACAAATTACGCTCAGAATCTACCGAATCTATTCTAACAAAATTCAAAAATAAATCTACAATCGAAGGGTGTACTAGTTCATCTAAATAATCCTCCTTGGAATCTGGAGGAAGGGAACGATGATGATAATCTTCCCAAGGTTCTTCTCCTATCATCATTGATTGGATGATTTCCTCATATGTAGAATATATACAAGCAAAAGGATCGGAAGAAGTACCGTATTCAAGTGAACGATCTACCCATACAATTGGCAATTGTGGATCTGGAAATGCCGCACAAGCAAGAAAAATTGATTGCTATGCGAGTTCGATGGGACTTAGCAGCATAACCTCAGCAAAACTCTCGTCTTCAACACTATTGGTGATCCTCTTTAAATCAGATGAAGTAGAGGATAACATATTACATGTCTCGACTCTTGCAACTTCCAAAGTTCCAGATGGTGGAGGAAGTGTGAAAGTACCCATTAAGGAGGGATCTTTGAAAAGACCTACACCAACAGATTGAAGTGAAAGCGGGGGTCCGTTAACAAATGGAATGCTTCCCATAACTTGAGAACTAGAGGCAAAAAATGAGGTTTGGTCGATAACTGTTATTCCACCTTTATGAGGAAATGCAATCGTACAAAAGTATGTGGAAACAACAGCAACCATAGCATAAACCCATGGTCGTCCAAGTAAAATGTTGTAATCAAGAGGTCCGTCAACCACCTTAATCTCAACAGTTACCGTTTTGCCACCTAGTTCTACTTGCAAATTATTCAAAATCCCACATGAAGTATACGTTCTTCCATCAAAAGCCTTCAATGTGGTTGGTGATCTTGACAATGTAGGTGATCCCAATGTTTTCTAGCAACTCATTGACATAATACAGGTAGAAGCTCCCTCATCTATGATGGTTCGATGAATATTTTTGTTGAGAGCTTTAACCTGAATTAGGAAAGATAATTGAGCTGGTAATTGTGGTGTATATCCCGAGTGATTAAAAACCACAAGATTAGAATCTGCAAGATCTACTCCACCTATTGCTGACAATAAAGCCTGCTTCTAGGAGGGGCAATTTTGCAATACCTCAAGCATCGACATAACAGAAGGAGATTGAGCAAGATCTTCTACTATGTTATAATTTTGAGAAGCTCGAGCTCGAGGGTTGAACGTTGATTTATGCACAACTCCCTTTGGTGGCTTTATTGTTAACTTTGGTGCAATGGGTAGTGGAATATTTTTTGATGCGGTCGAAGTCGAAGAACCAGGTTGATCAGTGGCCTAATTATTTGACGACGATGGCAGATTACCATAATCTTTACTATGTGTCTAAACCAAGATCTCATCTTTAGGTTTTGTGATGGATAATATTAATACCTGGGATGTAGAAGCATTTTCTGTTGCAACCATATTGGTATCTGAGTTCGGAAATGGATCTGTCGACGCTGCGGATGTGGTAGAAGTTTTTAACAGCTTAGAAACTTCCGAGCGGTGAGGAAAATCTCGCGTAAAGTGCTAGTCATTACATATCAGACATGTATAACAAGGTTTCTTTCCCGGATTAGAGGAATCGGATAATTTATCTTGAGTAGGGTTTTTAGTTTTCTTTTATTTTTCCCTTTCTTCTTGCTTCCTGGTTGCTTTTGATTCTTACCTTTGTCAGATGACACGACATTAATCTCGGAAGTAGGAACCTCAGATGCATTTATAGGTTGATTTGTGGCAAGTGGTTGACCAGATGGTCTACTTGTCGTTTGCGTGCTCAAGGAATTGATCACACTGTCTCCAGCATGAGAGTCCCTATTCAATGATGGAGTTGGAATGGATTGATTTAGGCGCGGTGCATGTGGAACTTTGTCATAGAGCATGCCGGATTGCGTGTAAATTAAATCCAAGTATTGGGCATGAGCAATCACTTTCTCTTTTGTAACAACTCCACCTTTAGCCACATCCTCAGTGATAGATGGCAATAAGGACTTAATGAACCACTCAGCTAAAAGCTGATCAGGAACATAGGTTTTAACCATTGGACGATGACGACGCCACTCATGAATAGGATCTGATATGGGAGTAGAAGTCGTTTGTTTAAAACTGGTCAAAAGTTCCATTCCAATTTCATATCTGATGGGTAACTAGAAGTGGGTCAAAACGGTAGTGGCTAAATGGGTGAAATTATTAAAAGAAGCTCTCGGCAATTCAATATACCACTTAGCAGCCGAACCAATGAGCGTTCTTTGGAAAAGACGAAGTCTTACTGAATCATCATTCAAGGAGTTCGAAGAACACCATAAATGATAAGTCATAACGTGATTTGACGGGTCTTCTCCAGGATTTCCATTAAACTTTGGAATATCGGAAGGCAACTTATGAGGAATTACCGGCCACCATGGTGCATACAAAATTGGATCATTGGTAAGCTGGTTTAAATCTGGTAATTCTAGAGTTGCCACAAATGGCAACTGCCGATTCAAATCAGGTTGAGCATATCCGGGATAAGATGGAATTGCCTGTGCCATAGGCCTTTGCATACCCGCATAAGGCGGATATCCTTGATAGGGCGGTGGGACATTTTCGGTATATGGATTAAACCAGGTTGACCTTACATTTGTCCGTAATTGGGTTGGGCTTGATACACAGGGCCCTGATACGCTAGTTGTTGTCCTTGCCCGGGTTGAGCTTGAAAAACAAACCCATACTGAGGTTGGACATTCTGAAAAGGAGGCTGTGGATACTGTGGCTGCCAAGGTTGTTGAGGTATCGGTTGTGAAGTTTGATATTGACCCCCAACGCCAATTTGACCAGGCTGAGAATAAACTAAACCTGTATCAACTTGAGTTACCCCAGATAAGGGCACACTAACCTGAGGTAATTTTACCCCAGAAACGAGCAGTTGTTACATAACAACCTGAGAAGTTTGGGTTTGTTGACTCGAAACTTGTGATTGCGAGGTAGCAGAACTAACTTGCACGAGTTGAGATACAACAGGTTGAGCTTGTTTCTGTGATTCCATAGTTACGACAGGTTGGGTCGATGTAATCGACTCAGTTTGCATAGGTTGTATTGGATACACAAGCCTTGGTTGTGGTGGCATAGTTGGCTGCCACTAACAGACTCTCATTTTAGGTTGACCTGGATATGGCAGGACATAAACATAGGGTTGTCCTCCTTGATAGAGAGTGTGCGATGAATAGGCATATTTCTCACCATATGGTGGCAGTCCAGTGTTAAGAGGATATACGGGTCTTTGTTCACCGAATTTCCCAATTTGACACTGGTACGCAGGATCAAATTGTTGTCCTTGATAAGAAGAACCAGGTAAAATTCTTGATGAAGACATGGGTGATGACCATGGAAAAGAAGAAACTCCTGAGTGGATTCCAGACATAGACTGGTAACCAGCCGGGACAGACGGCTGTCCATATAAATGTGACTCAGGTGTGGTAGTAAACATCGAAGAAGTAGCAGCAAAGGATTATGTCGTCGTTGCATCAGATGAAGCAGTCTGGGATGTTTGCTGTTGTTCTGCCATGGTTAACTGGCCCAAAAGTTGACCTAATGAATCAAGTGGTATTTCAGAGGCAGCAGTAGAACGAGGAAGAGATTGAGAATAAAGATATAAACCAGGTCCAAAATGATGTGGAGTACCGAGGGTAGAATCTTCCTCAGCTTCTTCCTCTACAACAATTAATCCAGGTGGAAGGATTTCACCGTCAGGTCCGAAAAAGACTTCTGGTGTTAAAGATGGAGTTTCAGGAACTATAGATGACTGAGGTATTTTAGTAACAACTTCGGAATGTTCAAGGTCAAAGTCTAGATGTTCTGGTAAAAGAACTTCAGTTTCAAGAGAAGGTTCGTGAACAACTTTAGGTTCAGAAATGTCTTCGGTTTCAACTACTATAGGTTCTAGATCAAATTCCAATTAAACAGGCTCAAGTTCTGAAGTAATTTTTGGTTCATTAACTTCAAGTTGTGGATCAACTTCAGTTACTTGGTGACTTGTTTCCATTATAGTAGCCTCAGGTAGTTGAGTAACTTCTTCTTGTGTAACAGATGTACCAGAAATAGTTGGAGTAACTTGAGGCTCAGTGCTGGTTGTGATAGGTGGCTCTGGTAATTCAGATGAAGTACCAGACTTAGTTTGACAAGTCCGCCTTGACCGAATGGGTGTCGCTTCCAGTGGCAAGGGTGGCTTGCTCGTAACTCTCCTCGAACGATGTAGTGGAGGTTGATCTTCCTCCAGAATTGTTGATTGTTCTTATCCACCTAAAATCAACTAAAGAATAAGGATGTTATTCGCGGTCAATTAACTTTTATGACACTAGAACATGACTTTGCTTTTTCATTTTTAAAGAGTCGAGAAAAAACAAAAGATGACTCTAGTCGCTTTCGATGTTTAATGAGCCTAAAAGGACAAGTGCTCAGATGAAACTTTTCTTTTAAGGAGTCGAAAAGGAACGAAAGTGACTGCTCTGGAGATACTAGACAAGAGGGTTTACCAAACTAATCACAAAACTGCAATATACACCTTGGTGGTAAATGAAAGAGAAATTACCAAAGATTTACCGTACAGTAGTCAGTCTTCCCGAATGTTGTGTTCGGTGCAGTGTGCTTGGTAAGGCGGCAGACTCAGCTGCCTAGGGATAAGGGATTTCAACCTATTAGAGTCTCCCACTATATACTCTACAGTACAGGTAGCACAAGTCTATACTAGTACTTATTGAATTAGAGAAGAGGAATCACCCAACCTCAATGAAAACGACAACCACTAGGTTTTAAGACGTCGGAACACATCTCTAGCCTAGACCTCTAGATGTTTTCATTAAGTTCCAATGCATTATTAGGTTAATTGATGTAAATTTTAGGTTGATCTTGCTTAAAATTTGCCTTTGAGGGTTCACCACGAGATGTTTTCCGAAATTCCTAAGAATGCAACTAGAATGAGAAGCACTCTTTCCATTTGTTTTCAACAATGAAAATCCTAGCTATGAGGGATAGAGCATACATGTACTTTCTGAACAAACAACAAAGAGCACAAACTAATGCAATTCCCTAAACCATTCCTTTTGAACACACAAACTCAAACTCTAAAATGCAATTGCATGTATTTCTTTTTCTTTTCAGTTCCTCTTAATGTGAATGATGCAATAAGAAAAACTAATGCAAAAACTCTTTTCACAAAAAATGTCGATTTATGACAATTTCTCTTAAAGGGAAAGGAAGACTAAATGACACTTTCAACTTTAAAGAAACAAAGATTTTTGACACTTTAAACAAAAATATGAATCAAATGCACAAATAGATCAATCGATTATTTATGAAGGAAGATTTGACGACACTTTATTTTTTACAAAACAATCGACCGAAACTACCTTTCGACAATGGACTGCAAATGATAAAAGAAATACATAAAAAACATTCAACAATCCAGTGTAAATCGGGTCGAAATAAGGAAACAAAGACTGTTTTCATAGACAAGACCTCATCTATATCCAAGAAGCAATTCAAACAGCTGAAAATTGACAAAAGTGCTCAGTTCCTAGATGGGAAAACTGACCCTAAAGGGATCAGCGCATGCCACAGTTAGAGACAGTGCGCTGAATCACATTGATTCTATGCAGAAGGTGCATTGCAGTGCATTGTGTCATTCACAGAACTGCGCTAATCACAATAAGACAATTTTATGCTCAAAATTGACTCAACTTTCAGTGAATTGGATTTGAATTCGATGAATAATAGAAGGTACAGTATGTCAAAGTGTTTTAAGAGATTTATAAGCTACTATAAGGTATAGGATTGATCCCTAGCGGAGTCGCCATTTTGTTTTGGGCAAATTTAGCATTTCTTCAAATGCCTAACCCTCTAGACCTAGTAGCTAGTCTAGAAACAACAAAGAAAGTAATTCGTCACTTTTCCTATAGTTAACAGATAAGAGAAAGAAGAACAAAGGTACTAACCTGTAACTTTCGCTCGACTCCTCTCTCCTTTGACCGATTTCGCACTCCTTTCTGTACTTAACTCTCTTGGAAAGTACCTGCACACAAGCCGAGACAGAAACCCATCAAAGCATACAATAATGACGATCTGTTAACTAAACATATCATAGAATCAAGAATACGATATACATCATAAAAACACATGAATGGAAAAAGCTTGGAATTCTTTATTGATAGAAGGAAAGATTACAACCCATGTAGATGCATGCTTGATTCAGTGTCATCCTTCCAGCTTCAAACCCTTCTCTCCTCATGAAGCAACAATTCGGCATCATTACAATACTCTTACTAATCTCATTCAAACATCATTTCCTTAGCTTAAGAAATTCCAACCTAGACTAGCCTTTGAATGCTTGGTCAATTTATAGCTGAATGGAGGAGGTTAAGCCATAAATGGCCCTCATGAATGCTTTGCCAAAACTGGGAAGTGGTTCCATGGAGGAAGGGATAATGGATTAAGGTTCATTCATCCTCTTCCTCATCCTAATGCGAGCTCCATACATCAAGAAACTTCCAGAAGCGTCCATTGGATGAGGAATCCAATGGATTCATTTCAAAAATTCAATGAATCTTGCTCAGCGCAGGTGAAACAAAGGCCAACTGCGCTATAGCGCACCCAAACTGTGCAATTCCTGCATTGCAATGCAGCCTGATAAAGGGCCACCTGCGCTAATCTCTCTAGGTGCATTTTTTGGATGAATGGTGACATGAAACTCTTGGGAGGCAAGCATGATGTAGGTTGACTTCATTAGGGAATGAAAACAACTGAATTAGGGATTGATGGACCCTAATGATACAGATTTGGAAGCTGGGGTTGATGTGCCCAAATTGACTTGTAACACATCTCCATCAGATTCTACTCCAAATGTCGTACCTACTGAATTAACGATTGAGCCTCCCAAGGGTGTTATTCATAAATCGACATTCAAACCTCACGCAAGAGTTGTTAAAAACTATAACATAGTTGAGGACCTAGCTTAGGCTCCATCAACGATGTCCACTCTTGAGGTGTTGGAAAAATTCCCCGCCCAAAAGAAGGCTTTACTCTTGGTAATTGGATGGATTGATCCTTCAGATTCCAACCTAGTAGTCCTTAACCATGAGAACCATAAACCTTGACTTGCAGCTTAGTTAGTCTGCATGATTCAGGTTGTTGTTCATGGTTAAAAATATTCATCATTCTATTTTGGATGAAGGTGCCTCAACCTGTATTATGTCCCTATCTTACTGGAAGGCTATTGGTTCTCCCCAATTGAGCCAGTCACCAACCACTTTGAAAGCTTTGAGGGAAGAACTTACAAATCGTGTGGGATTTTGAATTCTCTGTGAGTAGAATTAGGTGGCAAGACTATATCAATAGAAGTCGAAGTTATTGACGGACCTCTAGATTATAATCTTATATTGGGTCGCACATGGGTCTATGCCATGGTTGCGGTTGTTTCCACATATTTTCGAATGATCACTTTTCCTCATAAAGGCAGTATTGTAGCCATCGATCAACTTACTTTCTTTGCCACTGATTCTTTAGTTACTGGAAGTGTCCCTCTTGTGGGGGAAACCCCTCACCCATACCAGCATGTTAGAGTTGGACTGATTAAGGATTCCTCTCTCAAGGGAACCTTTCCACTTCCTCCTCCCCAAATGCCTGACAAATCCACTTCGGTTTCCTATATTAACATGATTTCTTCTTGTACTGCTTTATTTGATCCATGGGTAGTACCAAATCAATCTAATATCAATAGTTTTGGTGACCGTATGTTGCTTAGCCCCCTTGAGCAAGATTACGAAACTATCCAATCGGCTTGTGCGACCTATTCTAATCTTTCCTCTTCAATTAATTGGGTTGATTGTTCTTTAGATTTTAGTACATCATTTGATCCTTTCTCTCGTATGTTTTCCACTGATGAGAGAATCATGGAGATAATTATTCTAGATGATGCACCATGGGACAATCATCATCATCATTCCTCCTTGCTAGATTCCTTCGAGAACGATCTTCATGAACTTTATTGACCCAATATTGTTGAGTTATCTACAAATTCTGCATCCATTTACGATGTCAATTCTGAGAAGAACTTTTCAAACATTGAAGAGACCATCCCTCTCGACATTTCAATTAAACCTGACATTGTCGAAAATCTACATATCGATGCGTCTTTTTCTCCTAATGAGGTCAAGGCATATAAAGCCCTATTCCAGGAATTCAAAGATGTTTTTTCCTGGTATTACGAAGAAATGCATGGTGATGGTATTGATCCAACCATAATTATGCACGAAATCAAAATGTATCCTAATGTAAACCAGTGCGACAATGCCTTCGCCCTATTCATCCCAAGAAGGCTCCCACCATCAAGGTTGAAGTTGAAAAATTTCTATGAGCTAGTTTCATCTATCATGTACCTTTAACTGACTGGGTGTCTAATATTGTTCCTGTTATGAAAAAGCAAGGAACAATTCACGTGTGCGTCAATTATTAGGACATAAATCTTGTTTGTCTAAAGGACAACTATCCCACCTCGTCATCAACTAGATCATTGATGATTGTCCCGATTGCGAGATATTTTCATTTATGGACGGTTTCTCTGGCTATAATCAAATCAACATTCTCTCGATGAACCAACATAAGACTACATTCATTTGTCCTTGGGGCACATTTGCATTAAAAAAACTCCCTTTCGGATTAAAGAATGTTGGGGCTACATTTCAGAGGGCCATGAATTATGCCTTCCACGATATCAAACACATTGTGCAACCTTATTTGGATGATTTTCCTTCTCATTCACGACATCGAATTGATCACCCATTGCATCTTAGGGTCATCTTTTATGATGTAGACATTATAACGTTTGACTCAATCCACACAAATGTGTGTTTTGTGTTAGCTTCGATCATCTTCTCGGATTTTTTGTATCAAAATAAGGAATCCGTATTGATCCTTTAAAAGTTCAGGAGATCATTGATATGCTTGCTCTTTCTTCCCTTCTTTAAATTCAACGACTCCAAGGGAAGGTTGACTTTCTTCGGGGGTTTGTTCCCAATTATGTCGAACTAACCAAAGGATTTACTCACTTGGTAAAGAAATGGGTCCCCTTCCATTGGGATGACGCTTCACAGACAACACTAGATGCCCTGAAAGATGTCCTAGTTTAGGCATATTTATTATACCCTCTTGATTACCAATGCGATTATTTATTGTACCTCGTCACTGCAAGTACTACCATTGCTATGGTATAAATTCATGAGGATGATATAGGAATGAAACATCCCATTTATTACACCTACCCAGTTGGAGCACTCTTTAGATATCAAACAAAAACACGATAAAAAGTTTGAAATTTCAATGATACCGAAATCAAGTACACTCATGTCGAGAAGTTAACTTTAGCAACTGTCCAATTTGTTCAAAGCTTTCGCCATCACATTCTGCTTCATAAAACTATGGTTGTTTCAAATTACAACCCCATGACATATATCCTCTCACGACAGTTACTAGGGGGAAAATACTCTAAGTGGATTGTCATCCTACAAGAGTTCGATTGGGAATTCATCAAATCCAAGTCAAAGAAATCCCTAGTTTTTGCTGCGTTAATTTGCGACCTTCCCAATTTTGAAGCTTAAATGACATTTAGAGATTCTATTCCAAATGATTTGTTATTTCTGATTTTGTCATCCGACCCATGTTATAGAGACATTCTCACATATCTCCAAACCTATACCTTTAGGTCTGATACCTCTCACTTTGAGCAACGACGTATCCGATATCAATCCAAAAATTACATTATAATCAACTACACTCTCTATCGCCACGATATCGATACGGTTTTTCGGAGGTGCCTAACTCATGAAGAGGATGAGAAAGTCTTAAATGAATGCCATTCAAGGGTATGTGGCGATCATTTGTCTGGTTATGCCACCACATAAAAAGTCCTATGTGCTGGTTACTTTTGGCCCACCATATTTCGCGATTGTATTCTTGTTGTCTAGAAGTGTCATGCATGCCATATTTTTTATCGAAAACTCTGTGCTCTGCCCACTCCTTTGAATCCCTTTATCATTGTTGATCCTTTTGTGAAATGGTGCATTGATTTCATGACATGTAACCCTCACTCGGTCGAGGACTATGTCTATATCATCATAGAAGATTATTTTACCAAATGGGCCAAGGCGATGCCTACATATAACAATACCGGCGAAACAATTGCTTTATTTTTCTTTAACCGTGTCATCGCACGGTTTGGTGTTTCACAAGTTGTAGTTACGGACCATGGAAAACATTTTCTCAATCACATGATGTCCGAATTAACTTATGAGTTGGGACTTTCCCATGAAATTTCCACTCCCTACTATCCTCAAGCGAATAGGCAAGTTGAGGCAATTAATAAAGTTCTCAAAACAATGCTTCAACGTATGACAGGGGTCCATAAATCGGACTAACATCTTATTGTTTATGCAGCTTTGTGGGCATACTGAAATTCTATTAGGGCTCTTACCAGATTTACACCTTTCCAATTGGTCTATGTTCTGGAAGCAATTCTTCCAATTGAATGTAAAATCCCATCCCTTAAACTTGTTGTCGAACTCCTCCTTGCTTCTTTCGCAGAAGAGGAACGTCTCTTACGTTTGACGTGCTTAGATGAAACCTGACGAGATGCAACTATGGCTAACGAATCCCATAAGAAACGTATCGAGGTGCAATATGACAAGAGTGTCAAGCCTTATGTCTTCTCAAAAGGAGATCTCATTATGTTATATGATCAAGGGTCCGATAAATTAGGACCGAGGAATTCGAGCCAATGTGGCTAGGTCCATATATTGTCAAACGTGTCCATGATAAAGGGGCCTATGAGCTACTGGATTTTAATGGAATTTCCTTGGCACAACCTAGAAATGGGTTGTACCTTAAAAAATATTATGCTTCAGTTTTGCGTAGTACACTGTGTACAAACTGTATATAGGTGCGATTGAATGTGTTTACAGTGTGTTCCCTTCAGAGTTTCCTAGGTTTTTGTTAATTCTGTTTATATTTGGTTTGTAGATGTTAGCATCCCTCAAACCATGTGTTGGTTACATTGATGATGCTAGTTATCGTGCTCAAAACCTATCTTCCACAGCTTGGGCCATATTTGATCCAAATGGCGAGTTAGTGAGTTTACAAGGCATTTGTATCGGTCGATCTAAAAATAATATCGCTTAGTATAGCATAGTGATCAAACTATTGTTTGATGCTATTTCACTTGGTATCAGTCTTATAGTTATCAGGCTCGACTCATAGCTCGTAGTAATACAATTGACTCATGTTTATTTGGTTAGCAGTCCAACTATGTTTCGCACGTTCATGAGCGTTCGTCTTCTGGAAAGATATTTTGATTTCATCTAGTATCAACACATTTCTAGAAATCTAAATGCATTGAGAGATGCACTTGCTAACCATGTTTTAGATAAACATCTGTGACATATGTAAATTAATTCAATACACATCACATCACATTGAAACGAAATAATAGAACCATAAGAAACACTAAATATATATATATATATATATATATATATATATATATATATATATATATATATATATATCAAAGTTTTGATTTTACAAAATTTGTGCCCGAGACACATGTGGCCACATGGCCTAAAATATACATGCAACCAAAATATGGGTATAAGCCTCCTAGTATACTATTCATAGTGCTCATGGTAGCCCTCCACTGCGTGAGCCATCTTGAAAAAAAGTTGATTGATACATCCAAGCACACCAATAATATGTCGTTGTAGTTGTATACGGAGCTCATCGACCCTAGTCTCAAGTATACCATGGGCCAACCCCTCCATATGATGCTCAACCTCTGTTAGGACCTCGACCACATTAAGATATTGTAGTACCTCTCATCCTATTGTGGTTGCCTATACTACTGTTGGTGCCTATTGTGGGTCTCCTATATAATGAAGATAAGAATAACCCACTAGTCGAACGGGTCCAATATATGCATGTGTACAAACCAGTAGTTTAATCTCAGATACATCAAAAATCACCAAAAAATTGTAAAACTTAAAAATACAAAAAATGGTCAAAATGTCTTACCTATAGCTCCCCATCGCTCGCCATCAAGAAGCATGAGCTCTGGGTCTCTACGAAAATCCATCCCTACATATGGATAGTCTTCTATCATGATAAGTTGCATACATAACTAGTTGAAGAAGACAGGTGTGAAGCTCATCGATGAAGGACCTGCATGCCTAGACATGAGATCCACCCATCTCCTCATCCATGGGACTCTTGGATTTGTGGGCTCAAGCACAATATGTTGTGGCCTGAGCAATGGAATCCACTCTAGAGCAAAAGAGATCATAATTGAACCATAGCCAAAGTTTTTCAACCATCCATATTTTTCTTTAGTCAGCTGCTCTTTCATGTTTACCAATACCCCTTCACTCCAGTTGAATATTGTAGGCTCCAGACATTCTAGAGCATATTGCATATGTGACTTATTCGCCACATGGAGAGATGCACTGCTGGCCAATCTGATAATAAGGAACAAGATCGTTCTTAGTGAAAATGAACTACATCTTTGATGTCAATTTTTCCATCCTTAGTTGGTTGGGATCTCAGTCAACAATGTGTACTGACATAATCTTTGACTATTTCTCCACCACTCCTTGATCGCCTTAATAGACCAATCAAAAAATATATGTCCTCTACTTGTATTTCCAATGTATGTGCACCAAGTCTGAATGCTTGCGCTTGAACATCCCATGCATGAACAAGATACCTCAATAACTCTATCTGTTGTCTCATACTAGGAAGCCAAAATAATTTTAGGAGACCACAATATCTTAAAGCCTAGATTGTAACGGGATCATTACATGTAGCCAAATATTGTTCTTCATGTTCTCTTTCCCTTCATATCAAGGCCATTTTGTTCCAATAGATACCTGCAACATCACAAGGAGAATAAATAGGGTACATTTCATGCAAAATATTATTAAAAAATTGAGGCAAACAGGCAAAACTAAGTTGGGGATTGCGCCCAACACACCCTCCTAAGGGAAGACAGAGCGTTGCAACGCTATCCCTAGTGTAATTTCTTCCTGGTCAACACACCTTTCGACCTTCTGGGGGTGCATTGGACCTAGGGCAAATAGTTAGAGCCCTAGGGGCCTCAAGATTTTGAAAAATGTGCTTGAAATTGCAAAATGGAACCATGAAAAAGAAGAGAAAGGTCTTAGCTTGTACCTGGAAGTGACGATGCTTGAAATGATCCACTGGATTGGTCACAATCAACTACAGAATATTGGGGGAAAAACACTCAAAAACTCACTCTCCGAGAGATAAATATCAAATGGTAAAAATGAGTTACCTTTTGCCTATTTTGAGGTCATTTTCATCATTAATTTATTAGTGTTTTGACTTAAATATGACTCAGTTTTATCATGAAACATGTATTTTTAATCTTTTCGTGGTGTTTTGAGCAGGATGACAACTATTTTAATGGATTTTACGATGTTGCTATTGAAACAACCCATTTTTTACCAAGGAGATTATTTTTATCACTTTTTTCGAGCTTTGTAAAGCTACGAAAAAGGAAACCCCTGGAGTCCTCTTTCAACTCTTTTTAGACTCCTTAAACATGAAAATATTGTCGAGCACTTGTCTTTTTGAACTCATTAGAGTAAATGAAAACATGTCTACTTAGTATATGTTTATCCCTTTTATGGACTGAGCTAGACTAACTACTAAAAAAGAATACCTTAGTCGAACATGGCTAAGAGGTTTTTGTAAGTATTGTTTTCTACCTTTTCAGACTCAAGAGACTATCTACAAAAAGGAACCTTTGGAGTTTTCTTTTTTTCTCTTTTTCAAACTCTCTAAACATGACAAAGATGTCTAGTTATACCTTCGCTAGACTCATTAAAAGTATCAAACAATGATGGAATCATCAAACATGACGGGGCCAAACCGCTCCTTCTCAAGGTTCGTTAAACATACTCAAAGGGATTCATCCTAAGGATGAGCTTACAGATCAAGCATATGTTATCCTCCTTGTGTTGGTTACAAAATATAGAGGTATTGACCAACAATGGTTAGGGAAATTAGGAAAATGGGATATTCCACCTATTATGGTAGTGAGTCGCTCTTGAAGACGACACTATTCCACTTCATCTCTGTGGCTGTTGGGTTGGGAAATTTTCTTGTCTTTTGGTTCATAATACCATTTCAGAGCCTCCATTTCCGGTTTTGGGTCAATGTTACGAACTCCATTCAGTGTCATTGGTGTGTTCAAGAGAAGTCATTTAGTTAATATCTACTACGATACTCTTAATACTTCGTTCCATGTTTGTCATTCCTGAACCAGTTCCACATCAAAGTCTTTTCGTCATGAATCATGATACCCGTTTCGTGTCGTTGATGGGGGATACATCAAGGCCCTCATACAATGGGTCACTTCCTGTCGACATCAACTCATTATCCAAGAATTTGACTTAGAAACTCTTCCTTAAGTACCTTGGGACTTGCATACATCAATAGCAAGTTTCATCGCTCCCGGCGATAGGTTTACATGACCGGCCTTCGACCAACCTATTATATATGGTGTTTGACTTCAACTCATTCATTCACACCATGCGGATTGTACTGCAGTACCTTGAGAGCCATTGCCATCCTTGGTGGTTTCTCTCTTGTCTTTTAATGGCTTACATCATTGGCTAGTAATCAAATGGTGTCTTCCATGTTCGACTTCAACTCCTTTATTCACAGTGTTAGACTTGTACATTAGACGATCGAGTGAATGAGATAAAAGACCCTGAATCTTGTTCCAACCGTCTAGGCTACAATTTTAGGATTAATACAAGATCAAAATGTATGATGGCTATGATCATATAGACAATCATCCAATAATGGGTCCATCATTTGTCATCAGTGGACATGTCTTTTTATCATTATACATGTAATGTTAGCTTATACGCTGAGTATGGGTATGCCTCCCTCATAAAAAATATCATGATGTAAATGTATTGTAACAGATGATGATCTGACCAGTTGTTCTTGATCCAGACTTGTCACAAGGTAAAGCACTTCAATCATCAGCCACTATTTCAGACTTTGCGCTTTAGGGGGCAATCTGTTATAGGCCATTTTGTGACATCTGGTCAATATGTCTACAAACTGGATCCACAAACATCCATGAACACCTTGTCATCATCCCTACACAAAGACCTAAGCATGAATCTCTTAAATCCCTGAGTTTCTGACCTTTACTTCTTCATTTCAGTGCTTTTAAGGCCCAACGCACCTTGGCCCCTTAAGGACCTAATTTGAGTAGTAGGTTGCCGAGTTCTGCACCTGCTATGATTAGAGCAATTATGCCCTCGTTTGGGGTGCGTTGATCACGAAAATTCAGGAAAAATGAGAATAATCCTGAAGCTTCCTCTTCCAAAATCTTCCAAGAGTTTTAATAACCATTTACCTTGGATAAGAACTTTGAATCCTATCTCCCCTGCCTTAGAGTTTTCACCTTCTTATCCCTTTAGCTGATCATCCCATCAAGAGTGGATCTCAAGCCTAGATTGGTAAAAGGATGAGAATTCATAAACTACCATCCTCTCCTATATATTCACCACCATCCATAATCTAGGGTTTGCTTCTAGAGATTAATCACACCCTCATGTTGTTGTTTTGGTCATAAGAGAGACATAATTCCCATGCATTAGGGTAGCTTTGAGGTGTACATTGTGGCAAGGAAGGAAAAGTCAACTTGAGAGGTTATCTACAAGATCAACTTCCACTTTTGGTTATAAATATCTCCCTTCCGTTTTAATTCAAAGAGTGTATTGTTTTCCTACATGTGTTATGTTATGTTTATTACATGTGTTTCATTGCTATGCTAATTCATTAAATAGAATGATTGGATGATGCTACATAGATGTCGTAGATATTTTGCTTGTGTGTTTATTTGTGCAGGTTCTAATTATAGTGATCGAGGCTACGGTTGGAGCTGAAAAGCCAAGAGGAGAGAAAGACTTGTGACAGATCACAAGTAAGCCATCTTTTCATTCTCCAATTCTTCTAAGGAACACTTTATAGTCTTTGATTTTTGTTGTTCTAGACCAGGCCACTAGGTCTAGGGAAGATACTTTTGTCCGCAGTCATAAATTCCATATAACACCCCTTCTGCAGACATGGGTAAGTAGAGGGGATTTGAACCTCGAATCTCTTGGTACATAACACTTCATTTTCATGACGCTTGTCAATTGAGTTGCAAATAGGGGACTCAAAAAACCAATAATATTGAAAACATTATTACATCTTAATTAAAAAGAAACTATTTACAAATTTGATTAGAGAATAATAGAAAATTAAGATAAAACAAGGAGGTTATCAACCCAAATATAGAAGATAAAAAAAAATAAAAAATGATCTCTTTGTTTTAACTAGTGTAAAGAAGAAAATCAGCATTGTTAAATTAAAAACAAATTTCGAAGAGCTATATAATCAAGTGAGACACTAAACATTTCATAAAACATTATGGGGTGAAAGAATTACGAGGGTTGATGATGAAAAACACTTTGTAAAATATCTAGTATACACCAAACATTAAATATATTAACTTTATGACATTACGAGGGTTGATGATGAAAAACACTTTGTAAAATATCTAGTATACACCAACATTAAATCTTAATTTTAAAATACTTCCTAACTTTTGAAGTCATCAAAATTATGGTGATTTAAAAATATTAATGTTAATGTTTTTGAAACACATAAATAAATTTTAAAATAAATCAAGAAATTTCCTTATTTTTTGTTTAAACCATTTTTTTGTTTGTTTTTGTTTTTGATTTGTTTGCTTGTTTTAATATTAATAATCATAGTCATTATAAAATAAAAATTAATATTTTTATTTATTTAATTAATTCCCTAATTGGGGTGTTCACTGCCATTGTTGACGTGGTAGTTAGAAAGGCAATCTCAGCTCCAAGAAATGACAATCTCCAATGTGCTAGTTGGTGCAATCGTACATGAGCTTTAGCCTTGGAGGCGATGCTCATCACCTCGCATGTAGTTCTATATTGAACTCGCTTATGTCTTTGGTGCCTCTAGAATTTTTGTGGTGGGCCTTAGCATTAATCTCTTTGATAACCTTTCCCATTTCAACTTGTTGGTTCTCTCCTTGTTGTTTCCTCTACTCATTATGGATTTTTGTTGCATCTCATCCATTTTCTTGCTTCTTCCTAGTTTCTTTTGCCTGGATTTCCTTTCGCATTCATTGGAACTCATGTGGGTAAGAGGCATTCATTGGTTATTTCAAACTCTTTGTTCATCTTCCCAAAAGGTCTCAATCTCGTTTTTCGGGATGCATTTTATCCATCCCTCGACCTTAAGGCTTCTTAGTCTAGCATGTCTCTTCCTTCCATCGACAACTATGACTTGCCCGTGCACTTGTAGCCGTTGGGGCGGTGGAGGTTTCGACATTATTCTTAGAGGCAAGCTGTGGAGAAAAGAAAATATAGAGCAGTCGTTCATAAGCTTTACGAGAAAGTTAGAGCTAAAATCATAACTAAGAAAGGCTTTTTTGAATGCTTTGGTAGTGACATTGGGGTCAAGCAAGGGTGCCCTCTCTCCCCCACACTGTTTGGCTTATATATTGATAAGCTAGAATAATGGTTAAGAAGTAACAATGGAGACGATATTCAATTAGAAAGTTATGTGGTGAGGCTTCTTTTGTATGTTGATGACCTTATCCTAATTGCAAAATCGGCTCATGGTCTGAGAAAGCATATGAAGGCCTTATAGATATTTTGTAAAGAGGTTGGGATGCAAGTAAATGTTAGCAAAACCAAGATTATGATCTTCTCCATGAAGAGGAAAAAGTAGTAAGTTAATTTTATTTTTGAGGGGAAACCCTTGGAAATAGTGGAAGAATACAAGTATCTAGGAATTGTTTTTCACAACAGGCTCAATTGGGAGACATGTAGAGCTAAAATGATTCAAGGGGGTTGGAAAATTTTTTACCTTCTACATAACAAATGTAGGAAAGCAAAATTATGGGACTAGAAGAGCAAGAAAACCCTTTTTGGGTTATTGGTTACACTGGTTGTACTCTATGGAAGTGAAGTTTGGGGAAAAAGTATGTCAAACCACAAGTGGAGACAATTAGAAAGAATTCAAAAGCACTTAATCACTAATAATTTCAAAGTCAAATCAATGGTTCCTTATGAGATCCTGCTAGTTGAGGCTAGTTTGTTTCCGATGGAGGATGAGGCGGTCTTTCGCTTGTTAAGTTACTTAAAAAAGGTTGAAGGCATGGATGGGCATTGTTGGCCTAAAATAGTTGTTGCAAAGGAGTTAAAAAGGAGGAAGAAAACTTGGAGGAAACAAAATGAAAAGTGGTTGGGTAAGTGGGGCATTAAGTGGCAGGATTGTCCTAACTCTAAAGAGGAGATAAAAAATGGGTGCTTGAAAAATTTAGGACTACCATGTGGGAAAAGCAGATTGGTCGAAAAAAATATCTATATGTCAAAGATTTCAACCCGACATGGTCTCATGATGAGAAGATATATTTGGGTGCCAAAATCACAGGAAAGGCTAGATTATTAATAACACAATTGAGGACCGAGTCTCATCATCTCATATGTGAAACAGGTAGATGGACAACTCCAAAAGAAGAGTGGGAAGAAAGAATTTGCATCTTTTGTAGGAAAGGAGAGGTTGAAACATAATGGCACTACATCATGGATTGTTCAGCTTATGAAGATATTCATAATCAATTTAGTAGCATTTTGAAGGTGGATTGTTTGAACAAGTTGTCCGAGGAAGTGAGGCTTGTCAAAACTGTGAGCTTTTTGGTCAAGATTCATGACAAAGGAAGTGAGGCTTATCAAAACTGTGAGCTTCTTGGTCAAGATTCATGACAAGAGAGTAGACTTAGAAAAAAGTTCGAAGTTGTGATGTGTTGGAATCTTAGGTCTCTTAGATCGCTTGGTCTCATGGATGTCATTAAAATCCATTCCTTCCTTCATTCATTCAATCAATATATGTACCTAATGGACCTTTATTGGCACATGAAGTATTTGTTAGGATATTTTTTATTGGATAGACATGGAAATTAGGACCTCCTCCTATCCATGAAAACTTGCATTGGCACATGGAAGCCCTGAATCATTGATTGGAGCACAATGAGAAATACTTTGCTATTCCTTGTGCTACTGACTACTCATTGGGTAGCAACAAGGAGCCTATTCATGTTGTTGCAAGTGACTGAGATCCCTCTTCCTACCTAATTTCCTCTTGCTATGGTTTTAGTTCATTAGTTATTGGTTTCTTTGTCATTTTCTTAATGCCTTGAAAGCACAATTTTCGACATATGTATTTTGTATTTTCACTGCGGTGGAAATATTTCCTCTTCTACGTTTTTGCAAAAAAAACATTTTTACATATGATTAAACTTCCTTAACAAGTGACCAAAAAACAAACAATTAACTATTAATAATATAAAAAAAAACCCAAAAAACACAGTTAAATAAAAAAGACAAAGCAATTTCACTGACTTTATTAATCCCAAAATAAAGACTTTATTCACAAATACCTATCACTCCCTGTATTAAATTCACCATCCTAAATTACTTTTAATTATTAAATTAATTTATTTTAATCAAACTTCACTATTAAGAAATTCCCGGCACCAGGGACCAAATAAAAATAAAGCTAAATCACTGACTTTATTTATACGACCTATTGCAAAGAGTACCTTAAAGAAGCACCCATTTACCATCAATCCAAAGCCCCGTAGCAATTCACCATCCTAAATTACTTTTAATTATTAAAATAATTTATTTTTAAACCAAACTTCACTAGTAAAAATTCCCAGCAGCCACAACGAAATCAACATAAAGCTATATCACTGACTTTATTTATACGAAAATAAAGCATTCACAAATATACACATCTTTCACTTTATTAAATTCACTAACCTATTCTAAACTACTTTTAATTATTAAATTACTTTTAGGAAAACTTCACTACTAAGAAATTCCCGCCACCAGTGACCAGATTAGACAGCGACAAAAGGTCACAGGGTTCCACTCATGTCAATTACTTTCTCATGGAAAGATTTATCGCTGTCCTTTTGATTCTGTGTTTTGAAAGAAAGAATTATCTACGCAGGATTCTACTTCATGATATTCCTAGACTTTCGTGCAGTGACAACTTTTTGATCTAGCTGGGCAGGGAATTCGTAACAGTTGAGGTTAATTCTATTGTAATGACACTGATCACTTTATGTTTTACTGGGTCTACGAGACTAAAGTACAACTATAGTGGGTTTGGAATCGATCTCATCCAGATCATATCACAATGTACACTGCATTCACACATGATATTGACAGGCATGGATGTTACAACTATAGTGGGTTTGGAATCGATCTCATCCAGATCATATCACAATGTACACTGCATTCACACATGATATTGACAGTCATGGATGTTACCTTAAAAGCTGCAGGCATGTTGACGCTATGTTAAATTTTCTTTATGCAATAATTGCATGGATGAGCACAAAAAATCAAGCATCTAGTTGGCGGACCACGCGATTCTTTGCAGTGGTTCTAGCAATAGTCATACTTACGCTGTTATAAGCGTACTGTATCGTGCCTTCATTTTATCAATCCACCCATAGTATTAGTGTTGCAGTTCTAGATCGCTAGCACGTTGTAGGTGTTTCGTCTGAGGGATTACAAGGGTGTTGCGTCAGAGGGTCTGAAAATTTGGACCCACTTTGTAAGTAGAATTTTTTCTCAGTTTTATGTTGCAGGTTTTCTTAATGCAAAATTTCAAATAGTGTATTTCCTATTGAAACATGATCAGACTCGGGCAGCAAAGCATTCTCATGCTAAAACTTTCAATATTTTAAAACTGTAATCCTGATAGGGTGATTTTATTCTCTTTGCAGTTTGTTCATTACCAGTTTCATTAATATGGCTGATATTAGGACGATTGAGGTTTCAGAGATACCATTTATACCCAATGAGCACTTTTTGGTAGATTTTCTAGAGAAATTTGTGGAGAAAGGAGGTGTATGTGCTTGCAAATTGCTGACTAGTACTCCAAGCAGTTCTTTGCATGGTTCAGAGGCCAAATTGAGGGCTATTGTTGAGATTAAAAGTTCAGAATTAGCTTCAGATCTTCACAATCTTGCAAAGGCTGGTCTTCTCATTTTTTGGTCTGCTCCTCTTGCAGTCAGTCTTTTGCAGCACAACATTCTGTCCAATCCAAAATCTGTGCGTAACGACAGAGCATTGGCTGAGCCAAAATTGATACAAAACTCAATTGCATCTCAGTCAAAATCTGAGGGGGAGACTATATCTCAGCCAAAATCTATGAAGGACCATAATGTGCCGGAGCCGAAACCTATGAAGGAAGAAATTATATCTGAGTTGAAAGATAAGCAGTGTTGTAATCTAACTAATCTAAAATCTATGCAGAAAGGCACTATTTCTGAGACAAAAGATCCACAGAAAGACATTATGTCTGGGTTAAAGTCTATGCAGAATGACAATGTTTATGGAAAGAAAGCTCAGAAATATATTAGAATGCAAACCCTTACTTTACCAGAGACGGAGCCTACACCGAAAGATTTAATGGCGGGGCCAGAATATACGCAGAACTGTATGCAGAAAGACATTAGTTATGAGACAAAAGCATCGCAGAAAGACATTATGCCTGGGTTAAAGTCTATGCAAAATGACACAGTTTCTGGGATGAAAGCTCCTCAGAAAGACATTAGAATGCAACCCCTTACTTTACTAGAGACGAAGCCTACACGGAAGGATTTAATGGCGGGGCCAAAATGTACGCAGAACTGTACTCTTATGACTCCATCTATGCAGAAAGACAACATTTCTGGGTCAAAATCTACGCAGAACCATAGTAATGTAGCTGAGCCGAAGACTTTTCAAAGAAACACAATACCGAGAACTAGGCAGAACGACACTACACAGGGTCCTAAATCTAGACAAATGTCATCTTTTGAGGGAATAAATCTGCATATGGGCTGCCAAACTTCTGAGAATACGTTCTTTGTATCGTGTTCTCGAAGCAGAATAAATGCAGAGTTTGATTTTGTGACTAAAAGAATTAGCTTGTATCTCAAGGAAGGCTCGAGGGAGTATAAAATAGTGTTTGCCTACGGAAATATTCGTTATATCCACCGAGGCTTTATGAGCGACAGGGACACTCAGCTTCTAATTCTTCGGGTTTGTTACCTTGCTCTAGATTCATATTTATACTTTGTTTGGAAGAAAAATAAATACTTTGTTGGAAAGAAACTAACCCCACGTTTACTATAGGACAATAGAGGTTTTTTGTGAGGTACTGGTTGTCACCGTTATTTAGATGTGTAATTATAAATATTGATTGAGCTTGATGAACCAAAATATGATTTAAAATTTTATTCATCAAATTCCAACACTAATTTAATTTTTAATTTTTTTAAAATAATATTTATAAACAAAATTTACTATACTAGACATTTTATTCATCAAATCCCAACACCTATTATATCATAAAAGAAAGTTTACATGCATCACGTACATATAAGAATTATGCTTAAAAACATGCATGTATTACTTAATTGGTTTTGCATTAATGGTAAGTTGAGTTTTGCTTTACGATAAGGAGGATTGAATACAAAATGATCTTATTTTTTAATTACAATTATATTATTATAAATAGAGTGTATAGCAAATAGTAAGAGATCAAGAAAGTTTTACATGCATCGCATATAAGAAGTAGGCTTTTGATAAGGCTTTGGGAAAATTCCACAAATGGAGGTCTAAAGCTTTTGCATGAAAATCATGCATGTGTTACTTGAATTGGTTTTTTAAGTTTTTGCATGAAAAACATGCATGTGCTATTTGAATTGGTTTTTGCATTAATGCAAAGTAAGTTAAGTTTTTCTTTAGCATAAAAGGATTGGATACAAAATGATTTTATTTTTTAATTATAATTATATTATTATACATCGAGCGTATAGCAAATAGTAAGAGATCAAGAAATTTGTAGTTCATTGAGATGTTTTCGACTGTCTGTAACTATGCAGCTCTTAGGCTAGAGGAAGTAACCGTTGCTGACCTGGCTCTTGGGCTAGAGGAAGTAACCCTCAGGGACAGATGGACAAAGTCACCCTTACTGACCTGGCTCTTGGGCTAGAGGAAGTAACCCTCAGGGACAAATGGACAAAGTAACCCTTACTGACCTGGCTTTTGGGCTAGAGGAAGTAAACCCACAGGGACAAATGCACACTGACTGCTTACTGTCATTAAGCATCAGCTTACGAAATTTTGCTCCAAATGCTAGATTATTTTGTTTTGATTTGAAAGAACAAGATAAAAAGATTGGAGGTGAGATGGCAACAGACTGAGATTAAAGATCATAAAATTTCATACCAAAGGGCTATCCATTAAGTATCAGCTTATGAAATTATTTTGTTTTGATTTGAAAGAACAGGATAAAAATATTGGAGGTGAGATGGCAACAGACTGAGATTAAAGATTATAAAATTTCATACCAAGGGCCTATCCATTAAGCACCAGCTTACGAAATTAAGCTCAAAATGATAGATTATTTTGTTTTGATTTGAATAACAGGATAAAAAGATTAGAGGTGAGATGGCAACAGATTGAGATTAAAGACTATAAAATTTCATACCAAAGGCCTATCCATTGTGCATGGAGTCTGAAATAACAAAGCACAATAGCTGATAATGGAAGGTGGAAAAGACTTAAAAGTGAGGAAAACAATAAATTTGAGACCTGTTACAGAGTTAGGAAGTCCTTGCAAGGCTTGGATGATGAAAGGTGAACTCTTGGTCATTAATAAATGAATCCAGTGTGAATTAATAAACGAATCCAGTGTGAAATGCCAAAGCTGAGTACAATCTGTGAATTCAGCTAATATAAATAAACATTAAGATCATCTTGAATGTATATATTCAAAGACATAAAAAAGTATATTAAATCTGAATTCTTTAACGATACTCTGTTTATTGTATAAATAGTTCACACAATCCAAAAAAATGATAGGAAACATTTATAGCACAAACGTCTTTGCAAATATTTAAACATATAAGTCCCTGGTCTGAAAGCTGCATTAATTACATTCATATCTTACATTCATATAAAAAAAATAATAAAAATGACAAATGAAAAGCTTAAAACTTTAAAAAGAAAGAATGTAAAATTTAGATCCATGGCTGAATTTCTGTTTGAGAAAGTTACAAGATAGCCTCTCAGACTCACTATTCACTGATTCAGAACACATCCCTCCTCTTCTTGCCAAAAAAAACCCCCCCCCCCCACTTGTTTGACTTTAGACTTTTGCTGATGTTTTTAGGCTCCTCAAATGGTGAGTCTATGCCCCATTCATGTAAACTGTTACCAAAAATAAGCATTAGATAAACTGTTTAAGAGGTGTCACATTTTTCTCTAAAAATAGGAATTTGTTATATACATTTATTTTTCAATTAATTCGTTGCCATGAGTCTAGAATTTTAGTGTCTAGACATTTTCATTTGTTGCCATCTGCTGAAGCTAAAGTTTGAGAGTCTAAATGTTTGAGCTCCAGCAATAGTCCCGTGGTTTGAAGCGATAGGATGGTTCAACACTGCTCAAAGCAACATGGCACATATCCAGAACAGCTGCATCTAAAGTTTAAACTTCTCACTACCCTTTCAATCTCATTGGTGGAACTAACATAAATCTGTCGGTTATTGTAAAATGCTCGTCCCTGGAGAGAATGTGCTAGTTACTCAACACAATGGTCTCTTAGGAAATTCTACCACAGAAGCTGCTGTTGGCTTTCCCCTGTAAACCACTCTAACTGATACAGCAAAGCTGGGACAGCTATGTGTGAAGTTTGGTGTTCCATTCAAGGGGTCAATGCATCAAGATTCAAAGGTATTCAGAAGATGGAACTCAAGAGAATCCACTCCCCAGTGCTACATACAAGCATATGCATTCTATTCTAGTCTTGACAATCCACCGGCTGAGCTACTGCTGCCAAGGTTAATCAACACCACCAAGCTCAACCCACGATTGATGCCACATCTATGTCAATCGACCAGTCACACTTATCTATGCACTCAGGCACTGCTGTGTCCAATACTAATCAGATATGCACTCATGCAATGTTGTGTCCAATACTAATCAGATATGCACCCATGCAGTGTCGTGTCCAATACTTGGCCAGTGATGTATTTCCAACAAAACAAGTCTGGGTAATGGTACCTGATGCTTATAAGAAACTATGATATCCTTAACAATGTCCTCTACAGGCACTTGCAGTTCTTGATCTTCTTTCAAACCACTGGATGAAGCTTGTTGTTCTGGAGCAGCAGAGGAAAATATTGCCACCCTTCTCTTGAAAGCTTCCTTTTGGTGAAAGTCCTTTGGACTGAATAGTGACCATCTGCTAAAGAATTTTCATGAAATATCTTATTTGTATTGCTGAAGAATTTGCATGAAACTTTTATTTTGCCTTGTCTAGAGGCAAGGTGCCCATTTTCTGGTCTTCAACACACTTGCCTAGTAATTTTGCCTTGAAATTGGCTAAGGAAGAGTCAAGGCCTCGCTCTGTGTTACGGGGTGCCATTTATGAGCAAGAGTGAATACGATGTCCCAACAGATGTCCCTATTCAAATCTGTTATTGGTCTGGAAGATGCCACCTGCCTTACTTCTTGTGGCAAATGCCGTATCTAATCTGCAAGAACAGCAACGTTCTCAGTATTAGAGCTCAACTCTCCTGTTTCATTTATCTCTTTTAGCAATCCTGGAAAACTTGCCTTCCCTTGTCGATTAACATATATTTTTGGGGCATTCCAACGATTTTGGAATACCACTGGGGTCGGGAGCCAAGTGTTGACGGCCATGTAGCCCCTTTTAAAACTGGTAGAATTTTCATTTCGGGTGCCCCTCTACGAACTGTCGATTTCAAGTCCCCATTTATTAATTGTTGAGCAAGTTGGAGGAGTCGGGGTGTTCTGAAGCCTATGATCTCACATCTACTTGGACAATCGGATTTAAACAAAGATGGTTTTCAATTTCCCTTTGTAAATCCTTAGGTAAATCTGTGAGCAATTTTTCTTCCGTAACCCCTCGCTTTGCTATCCACTTGAACCTTTTAGATTACATTACTCCCCTTCGCACAGATAACGATCAATCCACAGTTCCACATCACGTTGTCTCAACTGCATTTCTAATATTCTGCAGCTAAGAGATTGGAGAAAATTTTGCATTTTTCCAATAAGCAGAGCAAAAAGCAATTGGCCTAGTCCAATAATTCCCATTGTAAACAACACTTCCAAAAAAAAGACTTGGGACTTGACTGCCAACCAGCTCATTTGTATGATTCGTTTTTGTGAGTTCAAACAGGTGTAGCTAGAAATAATGTTGTTTCTATTACCGCTCAAACTAGCAGGGGAACTAAAGGGGATCCCTAAAGGGGAAAATGTTAGACCAAGGGCAACAAATGGATACTTAGCCATTGTCACCTTAGCTAAGGCTCCCTACTATTTGCGGGCTTTCACCGATGGGAGGAGACTCGGTATATATGGAGTGACAAATGAAGGATAAATCGACAAGTGGATATAGAGTGACCCAAATAATCCCTTTCCAGAAGAGGTTGAAGAATAGAGCTTGCTTGCTTTCTAAGCAAGGTACAATATCTTCTAGGAAAAGGATGGGAGGATTTGAGGGTTGGGTTTAGGGAATATGACTTGTGAAAGAGTTTCCCAATCCCTAAAATCATTATTGAAATTGGTATCTCGGATTGTTCTTGAAGAATTGTCCTTTCAAAGGAATGGGACCATACGAGACCAAGTGGACCTAGCCTAGGTTAGGAGGTAAGAATTTAGCAGCCAACGATATTCTTAACCTAGACAATGAGGGGGAAAGAATCAAAGAAAGGATTTTTCACTTAAAGGTGTTGATTTGATCCAATGAGGCACTAGCCTTGGGGATACCAGGGCAAAGTTTGATCAGTGCCTTAGTCTTCGGAGAATGGAGTCTATGATAAATATGAATGAGGACTTCGTTTCTTAGTCAAGGAGGCCTTAAGACTACCTTGCTAGCCTTCTAGGGCAAATGGAAGCAACCTTACAACTTTTATACTTTTGCAAAAGGTGATGGCTTATCAAGATAAATTCGTTGTTAGAATTATCCCTAGGAAATTTCATTCAAATTACACGGCCGATACATTTAGATATGATATATAGAGACAAAATTTGACAATTTAAGTAGTAAATGCATGTAGCAATTGGCCCTAAAAATAGCGATAATCCCAATCCCATGTATATGTCAAAGCAAAACAAGAATAGCATTAAAAGCACGTACTTGCATGTAATAGAACATATTAAACCATCCACAATTTGACAATAGAGAAGCTCCAAGATAAGATAGACCAAATCCAAACATCAAAATTCATCCATAAAACTCCAATTCATCCTCCAAGAAAAAGTGCGAAATTCTCAAGAGAGAGAAAAGATCCAATCCAAAGTGATGATGAGCAAATGAACTCATTTCACTTGTATTTATACACTAACGAGGAGTTCGAATTAGTCTCCTTGGCTTACATAATCCCCAAAAATAAAATAATGTGCTAATAAACTAACCTTTGGTGACAAGTCCTCCAAACTAGCTCACAAATGAAAGAAGAAGCCTCTTAAGAGGTTAGATGATGAATAATACATGTCGTAGGGCCCTCCAAGAGGCCTGATGAGGTCTATAGGTGCCATAATGAAGAATAGGACCCTCAAAAGTGATGGACAAAGGGTTGGCCCCTTGTTCCCCAAACAATAAACCTATGTTGCTCCCAATGGGTGTGGGGGCACAACAACAACCTCATTGGTGTCCAAATGATGGTGTAGGTAATGCCACATCTTCCTACAAGTCTTGGGCCACCTACCAAGTGTATGGTACACCTGTGGGGTTGGTTGGGCAAAGGCGAACAATGTGCATCTTCCTTGTCCAATAGGTGAATCTTGAGCAATCTTTGAACATCCTTGGGGATCCATGGAGTAATTTTTATTGTTGTGGAGGCCCATGGCTCTCAACATACACCCTACATGTGCCAATGTAGCCCTCTGGAGCTTAGGACCTCGTATAGGGAGACCAAACCCAAGATGGAGACCATGTGCAATCCTGCATAAGATCCAATGTGTCCCTGATCCAAAATGGAACTTGAATAGACTTCTAAGTCTGAAGTGTTCCTCACAGAGGAAAATGAAAGTCCAAGGATCCTCTTGGAAATAGTCCCATTGCTTAGATTTTCTCATTTTGAATCTACTGCAACTTGAATGGGCTAAATTGGACTTTGGATGAAGAAGTTATCGTAGAAAGGAGATTGCCTTTGTCCTTTGAAAAAAGAGGCATTTCACTAAAAAAGGGCTAAAGGCCTTCTAAAGGAAAATCGCATCGGAAGGGTTAAGCGGAGGACATAAGGCCAGGGTAGAAGGACCCCCGATCAGCGATCTCCGACTCATCGCATCGGAGGTAGGCCTTCGCCCGATATTGGGACCCCAAACAAGGCGACATGCGATTAGCGATTGCGATAATCGGCGATCGGGTGATTGGTGATCCCTGATACAAAGCGCTGTTGGGTAGCGCGATTGCGATTAGCGATCAGGGCGTGGACTTGATAGGGTTTATAGACCCGATTTCATAGAATTTGAAATCCGAGGAATTCTGATTTTCAATGTATTCCCCGTGTAAATGGGGTTTTGGCCATTACGCCATGCTATAGCGATTTGCGATAGAATGGCGAACCCGAAAGGTTTATAAATGTAGCCCTATAAATTTTGAGTTTCGTGGTAAGCGGGATTTCGGGCGGGCCTCAGGCGGTAAGTGGTATTGGATGGGCTCCGCCCAAACCCATACACTGGTCGACACGTGGCATGGCGCAGGAGAGAGAAAACCACCTTTTCGGGCGGGTAATCTCTATGCACATAAGCCACCCGAAACGGACTGTCAGCTGTTGGATCGGCAATCACGCAGATCAATGGTGGGCTTGCGATAGCCATAAAAGGCGGACCTGAAAGGGTTTTTAGGGGCGATTCAATAATATTTGAAGTCCGATTAAACGCTCCATGAGGCGTTTTTTGTGTATTTCCGGTATATCTCTGTGTATTGGGAAATATTGTCATTTTCGGGTTTTCACCTGAAGAAAGGCCCCCGATTCCTTGTAACTGCCCTTGATCATTGTGCCACGCTGCAAGCGGGCATTTTATAGGCAATGATGCGTTTGTAACGCCGAGAGAGCCACAGAGCCAGATGGCCAGTCGAAGAGACAAGGAGCAGAAGAAGCTGCAGAGCCGCAGAGGAGTGATTACACGCAGAGAAACAACTGGGGAAGCCGCAGAGCCAGAAGAGGCTTCATAAAAGCTAGAGAGCACGATTGCTGAGGCAACATAAAGAGTTTTGGGAGTCACTTGGAGGTCGAGTGAACCAGAGAGCTCCATTGACAGCAGCGAGTTGTTGCTGAAGAATCGCTTGGAAGTCAAGCGAATTACAGAGGCACGCAGAGGCCGAGCCAGAGCCAAGAGGGCCAAGAGCCAGAGCCAAGAGCAAGATCCAGAGCCGAGAGCCAAAGTCAAAAAGCCTAAGAGCTTCAGAGCCACGGATAAGATGGCATTCTAAGCCCATTGTTTCTGTGTAATACAATGGAGTTGAGCGTGAAGCTTGTAAAACGATTTCAGCCATAATCCCAAAGAGCCTAGTCAAGTTGACTAGAGCTCAAGGAGACATAGCCCAAGAGTTTTGGGTGAACGACATATTATATTGCTGTTATGTGTGTTTGCTTGTTGCTAGATTGCATTGCTGTTTTATTTGCTGTTATATGCCTTTACATCAGTTGAAGCAAATAAACTTAAAGCACCTTAATAGTTAAAAATAAACAACAACATACACCTATTTTCAAGCATATTTAATTCCGCAATTGGTTAATCATAATATCTTGGGAATATTTAAGCTTTGGAAGTGGGAGAGGTTCTTGTAAGCTTGACAAGAAGCCTTTAGGCCTCATTTTCAGATCAGGTGGTATCAGAGCTTGAGATTGATTAACCACACCTTCAAGAAGGTGATATCAAAGCTGATTATACTAGAGCAAGTGGTATCAGATCAAAATGCTTGATTGACAGAGCAAAGATTGCTTGTCTGAAAGGTGTTTAAACAGTCAGAGGTTGATTGTATGCTTGTTTGCAGACTGACTATTGTTTGAGTTTGCAGAGGTGAAGGGAAAGCTATTGATAGCTAAGTCCAAGAGAGGACAAGAAGGAAGAAGGGCTGAAGGCATCCTTCTGATCCCAATGGACCTCAAGGCAATCCTTGAAGCACAAGAGGTTTGTTGCAAAAGGTTGTTGAATAAGCTCTTTATTAATCTTGTTTGAAGTTCTTTTGTTCATTGGCATATTGACAGCTTCTACAAGTGAGTCCTCAAATTCTTCTTTCTTCACAAGAGTCTTTGAGGAAGACATGAACCAAGACTTGTTCACCATGTTGGATATGGTGAGGGAAATGTATGAGGATGGAAGGAAGAGCAACATACTTAGAGAGCAGTTGAATTCCGTGGAGGAAGAGAAGCAGATGCTTTCTGACAAATTGCAGGAAATGGAAAGGCAACTTCATATTGCAAATATGACCCTGAAAAGGATGCATGAGTTGGAGTCACAGCTGTTTGTTGCCAAAGAAGCCTTGGTCAAGTATCAGCTTGAAGAAGAGTTAAATAGTTCCTGTTTGCCTTCAAATTCCTCTAAAAATGCTTATATTGGTTCTCTTGAAAAGCATACCAGAGGCATAGGTTCCAAGCTAATGTCCAAGATGGGCTATGAAGGAAAAGGCTTGGGTAAACATGCACAGGTTATTGTTGAGCCAATAATAGTTGAGGAAAGGTCTAAGTATTTGGGTCTTGGCTATGGACAAGCTTATGGAGAAAGTTCCAACACTGTCATGAAGGTCATTGAAATAGTTCCAAGAAGGAGTTTCATTTCAGGTCCTCTACCTCGAGATAGTGAAGATTGTATTAAGGAGGAATGCAATAGCTTGAAACATCATTTGCAGGATGCAGGTGTTCAGAAGCACACACTTCAACCAGAGAGTTGTGCAAACTCTAACAGCCTTGAAGAGATTGATGGTGTTCCAAAGGGAGCCACTCCTTCATTTGATTCACCTCCTCATGAAGGCAATAAAGGTGAAAGAGAAAGGTATAAATCTGGTTCTAATCATCTTCCTTTTGATTTTGCAAAGCATGATAAATTTCCACATAGATATGGGAAAAGAATTGCTTGTTCCTTTTGTGGTTTGGATAACCATAATGTTTCTAGATGTTGGAAGAGGATAGCCACATGCAGGAAACTTTTGAAGGAAAGGAAGCAAGAAGCCAAAGGTCCATTGGACAAGGCAAGTCATGCTGTCAAGAGGATGCACATGCAGTGCACTTACTGCCATAAGCAAGGGCATCTTGCTGCAAAATGTTGGACTTTAAATCCAACAATGCTTCCACCAAAGCTGAAGAAAGT
This sequence comes from Pinus tabuliformis, assembly GCA_031772625.1. Lineage (NCBI taxonomy): Eukaryota > Viridiplantae > Streptophyta > Pinopsida > Pinales > Pinaceae > Pinus > Pinus tabuliformis. Next base: position 975,065,466 of record CM062817.1, on the reverse strand, counting down.
GGAAGGAGAAAATGGTAGGCATGGAAAGAAAGATTCCATAATTGATGTGTTTCAGGATGATTCACATGTTGATGCTGCTGTGCAGACAAAGGCAAGACCTTTGAAATGGATTGGTAAGAAATGGTTAGAGTTCTTATCCAATTAAGATTGCATGTCTATTGATGCATCTATTTGCGTTTCTTTGTTAATGGGATGCAAACTTGCGGGGTTTTACCAAGAAGGTGAATGGAGAAAAGTTGAGTAGGAGGCTCACTTTGTTGCTGCAACATTATGTTCATTTCGGCTTCAAAAGTACAGTGTGCTTAAGCGAAAGTTGAAAGGTGAAATGCATGCATAAGCATGATATGCATGAACACAGGGATATTGATGATTTCCTTGTATTTAAACCTGTATGTGTGATTAACTTGAAGGGTTGATTGCTTTGTTTTAACATGCATGTAATACTGACTTGAGAAAAGTTGATGTGGTCTCCAAGATGGAGATGATGATGAAGTGTTTCATCTTTGAAAAAGAGTCCGAGAGGTCTTTTTCTACATGCTTGGCTTGAAGAGTCATTTGGTTTAAAGGCATGTTTTGTGGGCTTGTTATCTAGTCCATCATTTGTATGCAGATGTAAGACATGGAGGTGTTCACAAGATGTGAAAATTTGTTTCTTTTGTTGAAGTAGGAGTTTAGGCCATCCAATTGTTGTCTGTATTTCTATTGTTGTTAACAGTTGTTGTTGACAGCTTGTCAAACCGGCACAAATGAAAATTTTGTGAAGCAGATGTAACTTCACATTTGTTTGAGCCACCTTGGATCAATGATCAAGGCAGAGAAGTTCAAACTTCCTTCTGTGACATCTGAGCAGGAGTTTTGCATGAAGTCAAGGAGGAAAACAGTTCTTCCCAAGAGGACCAACACATCCAGGAAGGAGAGTGGTCAGAGACTTTGGTTCAGAGGCACTATGCAAGGCAAGTGTATGGAGGCTGAAAGAAGAGGGTGTTGTTACTCTCATTTACTGTTCAGATCAATATGTCAGTCTTTTGGAGACCTAAAGTTCTTTTAGTGGGAAGGTGTGATCCAAAATGGATCTTGAATAGACTTCTAAGTTTGAAGTGTTCCTCACAAAGAAAAATGAAAGTCCAAGGATGCTCTTGGAAATAGTCCCATTGCATAGATCTTCTCATTTTGAATCTACTGCAACTTGAATGGGCTAAAATGGACTTTGTACGAAGAAGTTATCGCAGAAAGGAGATTGCCTTTGTCCTTTGAAAAAGGAGGCATTTCTTCTAAAAATGGGCTAAAGGCCTTCTAAAGGAAAATCGCATCGGAAGGGTTAAGCGGAGGACTTAAGGCCAGGGTGGAAGGACCCCCGATCAACGATCTCCGACTCATCGCATCGGAAGTAGGCCTTCGCTCGATATCGGGACCCCAAACAAGGCGACATGCGATTAGCGATTGCGATAATCGACGATCGAAGGAGCAGAAGGCATAGACCCCTGCTGATGTGATATGCGAGGTGCGATATCAACGATTGGCATATTGGCGATCGACGATCGGTGGATTGCCGATACAAAGGGCCGTTGGGCAGCACGATTGCGATTAGTGATTAGGGCGCGGACCCGATAGGGTTTATAGACCCGATTTCATAGAATTTGAAATTCGGGGAATTCGGATTTTCAATGTATTTCCCGTGTAAATGGGGTTTTGGCCATTATGCTACGCGATAGCAATTTGTGATAGAATCGCGGACCCGAAAGGTTTATAAATGAAGCCCTATAAATTTTGAGTTCCGTGGTAAGCGGGATTTCGGTCGGGCATCGGGCGGTAAGTGGTATTGGACGGGCTCCACCCGAACCCATACATTGACTGACACGTGGCATGGCGCAGGAGACAAAAAACCACCTTTTCGGGCGGGTAATCTCTGTGCACATAAGCCACCCGAAATGGACTGTCCGCTGTTGGATTGGCGATCACGCAGATCAACGGTGGGCTTGCGATAGCCATAAAAGGTGGACCTGAAAGGGTTTTTAGGGGCGATTCAATAATATTTGAAGTCCGATTAAACGCTCCATGAGGTGTTTTCCTGTGTATTTGCGGTATAGCTTTGTGTATTGGGAAATATGGTTGTTTTCGGTATATCTCTATGTATTGGGAAATATGCGTTTGTAACGCCGAGAGAGCCACAGAGCCAGATGGCCAGTCGAAGAGATAAGGAGTAGAAGAAGCCGCAAAGCCGCAGAGGAGTGATTACATGCAGAGAAACGGTTGGGGAAGTCGCAGAGCCGGAAGAGGCCTCACCAAAGCCAAAGAGCACGATTGCTGAGGCAGCGCAGAGAGTTTTGGGAGTCACTTGGAGGTCGAGTGAACCAGAGAGCTCCATTGACAGCAGTGAGTTATTGCTGAAGAATCGCTTGGAAGTCAAGCGAATTACAGAGGCACGCAGAGGCCGAGAAAGAGCTCAGAGAGCTAAGAGCCAGAGCCAGAGCCAGAGCTAAAGCCAAGAGCCAGAGCCAGAGCTAGAGACGAGAGCCAGAGCCAGAGTCAGAAAGCCTGAGAGCTTCAGAGCCAGGGATAAGATGGCATTCTAAGCCCATTGTTTCTGTGTAATACAATGGAGTTGAATGTGGAGCTTGTAAAAAGATTTCAGCCATAATCCCAGAGAGCCTAGTCGAGTTGACTAGAGCTCAAGGAGACGTAGCCCAAGCGTTTTTGGTGAACTCCATATTATATTGCTGTTATGTGTGTTTGCTTGTTGCTGCATTGCATTGTTGTTTTATTTGCTGTTATATGTTTTTACATTAGTTGAAGCAAATAAACTTAAAGCACCTTAACAGTTAAAAATAAACACCAGCATACACCTATTTTCAAGCATATTTAATTTTGCAATTGGTTAATCATAATATCTTGGGAATATTTAAGCTTTGGAAGTGGGAGGGGTTCTTGTAAGCTTGACAAGAAGCCTTTAGGCCCCATTTTCAGATCAATCCCCTAGCCTTCCAATACAACAAGTCATTAGAGAAATCAAGTAAATGAGCTTACCAACCATGGACTATAGGTGGGGACTTCATAATGGCTTGCCCTTCCATAATGGGCTTGGGGATAAACTCCAAATGGGTTTAACCAAGTATCTTATTAGGTGGTTTCTACTTCTAAAGGGGATAATATGTTCAAGGTACATCCATCAAAAGGTGGTGGCATGTGACAGATAGGTGAATGAAGTTGGGGATGAGAAGGGGCAGCCTTGGGCCACATGCTGGGGTACAAGGGTAGCTAATAAAAGGGAAGCCCACACTTGGGTTTATAATATATAGGAGGGAGCAATCGTGGTACATGAGGTGCCCCGACTTTGATTTTTCCACCCTTCTTTATATTCCTTTTGCCTTTTTATGAGTTTCTTTGATGAACTTCTCGAGGCTCAAAGGGTAAGAGCATGATGTATAAGATATAGCAGTGATTACCCCCTTTTAGGGTAGGGCAGTTCATTTCCCACTAGAGGTTGGCACAATCATGGGTTCCTATATGATGAAGGAGGCTCATAGAACCTATAGGAACTAGGGTGATGGCCATGATGATGGGGTAGAGCTCAAGTATTGGCTTTTGCCCATGTGCTAAACGTGTTTGTCCCGACAATCTTTTGCATTTTGTGGTACATTTTCTTGTTGAATGTGGCCAAATATGCTTTTATCTTTCTTTTTAGTTGCATCAATCTTTGAGGCATCATTCCAGGCCTGACCTAAGGTGTGGGCAAGGGGAAGGGGGTGAGCTAATCTTATGTGGATCCAGTTGAGAGACATGAGGAATGGAATAATAATGATAGGGGCGATATATGCGGATAAGGGAGCGGGACCACGCAACCAAAATCAGGGTTTTTTGTGAAATACCATCCCTAAAGTCAAATGGTCAGTAAAACAGATCCCATGGGACTAGAATCCAAGGTTAATATCCAAAAGGGGTCTAGGGGACAAGAGCATAGACCTAGCCCACTCTTTCCGCCGAATCCCCCCATTAATCCATGCCCAGAAGTGTCCATGATAGGCAAACTACAATACTCAATTACGAAAGGACAAGACATATCGTTAGGTTCGGGAGGCCCACCTTCAAAGTTACGATCATGGCAGATGGGCGATGGACCACATGGTTGGCTCAAGTGGCGGAGAAATGGCACAATGAGCTAGCTGGTGGCTGCTGGCTACCGGTTGAGGACCATCTTGGAGAAAAAATTCTCTTAGGGATATCACCTATAAAATGGTGGGTAACATCTGGCTCCAATTGGGATGTAATCTCTCGAAGAAGTGGACGAATCTACTCGAACAGGAGGTCACGGGAACTTCCAACAATCCCTTGGTTATCGCGGACCTATCAACTGCACATATAATAGATGAAAAAACACAGGGAAACATGCTTTCACGGCGTCTCATGATCACACATGCTAAATGTTAGGCCATAAAATCAATAGAAAATAAAATATGCAAATATGCATCTATCTACCATGAGAAATGTCATATGATGTTACTTCATGCAATGCATCCTGCTCTAACATGCATATACTAAGGCTAATACTAAGTGTAATCATAAAGCCAGTGCAACCAACATATCATTACATCAATATACATATGCCTACCACTATGATTACTCATGTAACAAATCCCAAATCGAATGTGGAATAGTCACATGGCGGATGAAGTGGGTGGGAGGCGAGAGAACATGATCCCCATCTGAGGTAAAGGGAAGTCCTAGGAGAAAGAAAATAGGTCGATCTAGAGGTCCTGGGTTTTCCTTCTAAGTACACAATGGTGTAATGAAAGATCACTCTCAAGAAATCCTCATCACAATCACTCCTTGTAATATCATGCCTTGAAGATGTCACACAGTTGTGATGAGAGGGGAACGAAGGGTGAGAGAAAGGAGTGCAACAAATGGGTTGCTCAATGTGATGGTCACATCGGAGAGGGGAGGTCATGGAGTGATCAAAACCCTGCGGGTGAGTCAAAGGGGATAAGGTATATTCAATGAAGGGTTCTTCCTTGACACCATATTCAGAAAGGGGAAAAGGGGCATGGTCACTCAAGGTCATAGCAAAAGGGATGAGGGACTTACTTGAGGAAGACTCAAGATGATGAACAAGAGGGAAAGGCAAAGGGGGGGGGGGGTGAAGTGTCATATTCGATGGTTTTTCCTTCCCCATAATCTAAAGGCTCAAGCGATTTGAATATATAATCATGAGGTGGGTAGGTAGGATCCCCATTGCTTTTCTCATTATAAGCATAAAAGATTGGGTTCTTATCAAAAGGAGAATCAATCATTTCCAAATGTCCTTGTTCATGCAAGGGAAAATAATAATTCTCCTTTCCAAGGGTATAGATGGGGATGTCATCGCAAGTAATGCTTGGGATAAAGGGAAAACCAATCTCAACCTCATCTTCTTTGTCAGTGTCATAAATAGGAGCATAATCAAATTGAGGCCCAACAATCTTCCATTTCTCCTTTTTCAATGCGGAAGTAATCTCCAATGTCATCCTCCAAGGAGATCACGGGATCACCTTCCTCAAGGTTCTCAAAAGGAGAGTCATCATGAGCGATACACTTGAGAGAGGTGAGGTCAGTCTTGGCCTTACTTTCCATAGCTTCGTTCTCCTCAACACATGTGCTCTCAAAATCATCCTTGCCATCTTGGGGTCCCAACAAGGACTCATCTTCCTGCTCATCGTCGAGATCCTCAAGGTCATCTTCATCTTGGTTGGTTGACAAGCAAGACCTCTCTTCTCTTGAAGAATAACAACTAAGGTATTTGTTACATGATTTTGGTAATATGCTTCTAAGAGGAGAGCATTAGTAGGGTTCTCTTTATATTCAAATATCATTTTATGAAGCTTCACCTCTTCATTATATAAACAGGAGAATACTTCATTAGAATTACATTCCCTTACTAACCCCCTGCATGGCCTACTATATTGATCCATTCTTTCTTGCGTGATTGGGAGGCTTTCAGGATCCAACACTTCGTGATCCTCAGAGGAGATGTCTTTCACTTCATTGCTATTGGCCCTCAATCCCATAATTGATATTTGTCCATTATCCTTATCTTCTTGGTCATCCAAATCCTCATCTGGTAATAAGCCATATTTTTCTTTGATCTTGTGAGACAAGGAATTAAATGCACTAGTATAATAGGCAAGCTCCAAGAAGAGATAATTTGTATTGAAGTTTCTAAGTTTACTTAGTTTAGAAACCCTTCATGCACTTTTTCTGATTATTTTTCTTTAACAAGTTATTTTCAAAGTAAACACTGAAAATAAACACTAGTGCATGCTCAACATATTACAGATCAACAACTAAAAGAAACAAGAACAAACACACCACATGACACCATTATTTTTGGACGAATGTCCCCGGAAAAACCCAATGTGGGAAAATCGGTGCAGCTATCCAGGGTTTTCTTATTAAGCAATATCAGAGTACAATCTGGGTGCCGAAACTAGCCTACCCAACAGAGAATTTCCTTACAGGTATACCTCATAGTTTGAGAGAAATCTCCTGGCTGAAACCTTGAAAAATCCTTCCGGCAGCTCCTCAGCACAAAAATGCTCTACAACCCCAGCGTCTGCCCAATCTGGACTGCGTCAGCGCCTCTGTCTCACGCTGGCCCTGCGTTAGCTTTCTGGGCCTCTGCGTCAGACACGCTGGCCTCTCTGGTGCTTTGCGCAGCAATTGGCTGCCTTTACGTGAGCCCTTGTTGGCTCTGCGTCACTCTCCTTGGCTGCTGCGCTGCTCTCCTGGCACAATCTTTGCCTTCTCTGTTTCTTTCTACTCAATGCCCCTCAACTCCTCTCCTGATCACTGATTCTATCTCTCTTAGCAAACCCCGCTCTAGAGAATAGAATCACTGATCACTCTGGTGTGTTCTCCAAGTGACCCTCAAGCCTCCTCTTAAACTTTTCTTGTTGACATCTCAACGACCGAGATTAAGTCCCTAATCAACAACCAAGATTAGATCTGGCTTGATCCATGTCTTTTGGACCACTGTAACACAAATTCATATTAATACACATTAATATTTTATTTTCCCTAAGTTTAGACTTAGGGACTCCATTAAAAATATTAATTATTTTAATATCTCCTAATCTGTTTAGAATCTGCCCAAACCCTTTCTGGGTATTGGAGATCTCATGTGCCCCAACCTCTCCACCAAATTTCGTGGCGGCCCTTCTTCATACTCCTGAGTCTTGCCTTACGTTGTCGAGGTTTGACTTGCTCCTGTTATAAAAATTGATCATGAAATCCTCATTCTCGTGCTCTATCAGATGATCACAAAGCTTAGACCACAAATCCAATCTTTCCCATAGGTCTTGTTCTTCTTTGGGGCTAATGTCGTGGATACTTTCTTTAACCATTTTTCATGATCTTCAATATAATGCCAAAATGGAGTCGCTAGGGTGAATTAAAATGCCTTCACAAATACCTGCTTCACCCTACAAGCATTGACTTTGAGGTTCAATGAGGTACTAGGACTTCGTTCTTCAATGGAGTCGCCAAATGATATATCAATAATGTCGTATGGGGGAACAAAGCACACATTTCGTGTCCCTGGCAACGACCCCAAAATATTACCGCTCAAACTAGCAGGGGACCTAAAAGGGCAAATGCTAGACCAAGGGCAACAAATGGAGACTTAGCCCATTGTCACCTCAGCTAAGGCTCCCTACTATTTACGGGCTTTCACCGATGGGAGGAGACTTGGTATAAATGGTGTGACAAATGAAGGATAAATCGACAAGTGGATATAGGGTGACCCAATAATCCCTGTCCAGAAGAGGTTGAAGAATAGATCTTGCTTGCTTTCTAAGAAAGGTACAATGTCTTCTAGGAAAAGGATGGGATGATTTGGGGGTCAGGTTTAGGGAATATGACTTGTGAAAGAGTTTCCCAATCCCTAAAATCCTTATTGAAATTGGTACCCCAGATGGTTCTTGAAGAATTGTCCTTTCAAAGGAATGGTACCATACGGGACCAAGTGGACCTAGCCTAGGTTAGGAAGTAAGAGTTTCGCAACCAACGATATTCTTAACCCAAACAAGGAGGGGGAAAGGATCAAAGAAAGGATTTTCACTTAAAGGTGTTGATTTGATCCTATCAAGCACTAGCCTTGGGGATACCGGGGCAAAGTTTGATATCGGAGCTAGGGCTTGGCTTTTCTCACAACTCCACCGTCAGAATGGCTTCAAAATTAGAGGCCTTGAGGGGACGCCAACGCAAGGGAGGTTAGGAGATCGAACTTTTTGGAGAGCTATTTTGTCGGGAAAATGATGCCCTAGGGGAGCCAACCTCGCTAGACCTGGGAAAAGGTGAAAAATAATTGATTTTGGGTGACCATCTCTTGGTAGATTAGTGCCTTAGTCTTGGGAGAATGGAGTCTATGATAAATATGAATGAGGACTTCGTTTCTTAGTCAAGGAGGCCTTAAGACTACCTTGCTAGCCTTCTACGGCAAAGGGAAACAACCTTACAACTTTTATACTTCGACTTGCAAAAGGTGATGACTTATCAAGATGAATTCGTTGTTAGAATTATCCCTAGGAAATTTCATTCAAATTACATGGCCCATACATTGAGAGATGCTATATAGAGACAAAATTCCACAATTTCAGTTGTAAATGCATTCAACAGTTAGCCCTAAGAATAGCGAAAATCCCAATCCAATGTATATGACAGTAAAACAAGAATAACATTAAAAGCACATACTTACATGTAATAAAACATATTCAACCATCCACAATTTGACAATAGAGAAGCTCCAAGATAAAAAACACCAAATCCAAACATCAAAATTCATCCATAAAGCTCCAATTCATCCTCTAAGAAAAAGTGCGAAATTCTCAAGAAAGAGAAGAGGTCCAATCCAAAGTGATGATGAGCAAATGAACTCATCTCACGTGTATTTACACACTAATGAGGAGTTCAAATTAGTCTCCTTGGCCTACATAATCCCTAAAAATAAAATAATGTGCTAATAATCTAACCTTTGGTGACAAGCCCACCAAACTAGCTCACAAATGAAAGAATAAGCCTCTTAAGAGGTTAGATGATGAATAATACATGTCATAGGGCCCTCCAAGAGGCTTGATGAGGTCCATAGGTGCCATAATGAAGAATATGACCCTCAAAAGTGATGGACAAGGGGTTGGCCCCTTGTTCTCCAAACAATAAACCTGTGGTGCTCCCAGTGGGTGTGGGGGCACAATAACAACCTCATGGGTCTCCAAATGAGTTGAAGATGCTTGTAGATCATCTGCAAGGGCTCTGATGATGGTGTAGGTGATGCCACATCATCCTACAAGTCTTGGGTTAGCTGCCAAGTGTATGGTACATCTGTGGGGTTGGCTGGGCAATGGTGAACTAATGGCATCTTACTCGTCCAATAGGTGAATCTCGAGCAATCTCAGAACATCCTCGAGGATCCATGGAGTAATGTTTACTGTTGTGGAGGCCCATGGCACTCAACACACACCCTACATGTGTCAATGTGCCCTCTGGAGGATTAGGACCTCGTATAGGGAGACCAAACCCAAGATCGAGACCATCTGCAATCCTGCATAAGGTCCAATACATCCCCTAGCCTTCCAATACAACAAGTCATTAGAGAAATCGAGTAAATGAGCTTATGAACGATGGACCATAGGTGGGGACTTCCTAATGGCTCGCCCTTCCATAATGGGCTTTGGGATTTGCCAATGTCTCCTCAACTCCAAATGGGGTTAATCAAGTATCTTATTAGGTGGTTTCTACTTCTAAAGCGGATAATATGTTCAAGTTACATCCTTCAAAATGTGGTGGCATGTGACAGATAGGTGAATGAAGTAGGGGATGAGAAAGGGCAGCCTTGGGCCACATGCTGGGGTACAAGGGTAGCTAATAAAAGGGAAGCCCACACTTGGGTTTATAATGTATATGAGGGAGAAATCGTGGTATATGAGGTGCGTCGTCCTTTATTTTTCCACCCTTCTTTATATGCCTTTTACCTTTTTATGATTTCTTTTATTAACTGCTCGGGACTCAAGGGGTAAGAGCATGATGTATAAGATATAGCAGTGATTACCCCTTTTTATGATAAGGCGGTTCATTGCCCACCAGGGGTTGGAACAATCATGGGTTCGTATATGATGAAGGAGCCTCATAGGACCTGTAGGAACTAGGGTGATGGCCATGATGATGGTGTAGAGCTCATGTATTGGCTTTTGCCCACGTACTGAACATGTTTGTCCCGACCATCTCTTGCATTTTGTGGTACATTTTCCTGTTGAATGTGGCCAAATATGATTTTATTTTTCTTTTTAGCTGCATCAACCTCCGGGGAATCATTCTAGGCCTGACCCAAGGTGTGGGCAAGGGGAAGGGGGTGAGCTAACCCTATGTGGACCTAGTGGAGGAATGTGGACCCAGGTGGGAGAAATGATGAATGGGGGCGATATATGCTGATAAGGGAGCGGGACCATTCAACCAAAATCAGGGTTTGCCGTGAAATACCGTCCCTAAAGCCAAATGGTTAGTAAAAGAGATCCCACGGGACTAGAATCCAAGGTCAATATCCAAAAGGGGTCTAGGGGACAAGAGCACAAAACTAGCCCATTCTTTCCACCGAATCCCCCCATTAATCCATGCCCAGAATTGTCCATGATAAGATAACTACAATACTCAATTACCAAATGACATGGCATACCTTTAGGTTCGGGAGGCCCACCTTCAGACATACGATCATCGCAGATGGGTGAGGGACCACATGGTGGGCTCAGGTGTCGGAGAAATGGCACAATGAGCTCGCTGGTGATTGCAAGGGGTTGCTGGCTGCGGGCTGAGGACCATATTGGAGAAATTTTTCTTTTAGGGATATCACCCACAAAATGGTTGGAAACTGATCCAAGGGATCAATAAAGTGCTCAAAATTCAAATTGTTCAAAAGTGCTCGAAACCTGTACCAGAGCGTAGATCTCGGCGACTTGAATCCAATGCAACTTGAATTGCTCAAAACCGATATTGTATGCTCTTGATATTGCGTTCTAATCGTTTTCTCAAACATGTAAAAAATTTGCAGGTTGGAGGCAGGACGACTCACTGGGTAGTGTGTACGATGACTGGTAAAGTGACTGGGCAGGCTGAGTGTACAATTTGGGCCAATGGCAGGCTGCCACTTGGCCTCTCCTTATTGGTTCGATTTTGGGTGTGTTTGATTGGTGGTTTGAGTTTTTATTTGGGCCAATGGTGGGATGCCACGTGGCACCCCGGGATCAAATAAAATTTGGCAAGGGTCAGCCAGAGGCCTGACCAGATTCAAACACGAGACCTTTGGAGCAGTAATATAGTACCTTACCACTAGGGCGCAGGTGGTGCTTAACATATATGGTAGCAAAGTTCTATTTAAACTTTATGCGCCATGGTGTTGGGGGAAGGGGCTGGGGCTAAGCCCTTGCCCCCGGTCATCCCACGCCCACGAGATCGCAAGCAGGGAAGCCGAGTGCTCGGGCTTAGCCTCGGCCCAAGGTTCCGGCACCATATGAACTACCTAGAGGACCATAGCGATATGTTGAAGCGCCAACAGACGGGGGCAGAGTAATAGGAACCAACCCACGGTCTTGTACACATACGATACGACCGGTGGCAGACGACGCGGAGAGTTGACAGGTGGGGGCGAAGTTTTGGGGGCCAGCCCTAGGTTCTATGGTGGCTCATGCAACCTAGTGTGCGGGGAGAGCGGAAAGATGGTGTTCGGACGCAGAAAAATGGGGAACGACCTTGGTTTTTTGGCGAATGGAACTGAAAGTTGAAGATTTGGGGGATATGGCAATGGGGGCGGGTAGTTAGCCCTAGCCCTCGGTTTTCCACCACAGGGCTTATTGGTTTTAAACAATGTGATAAAATGCACCCGAACCAGCGGGAATCTCGTCGGCGCTGGGTGAAATTGGCGCTCGACGAGCCTCGGAAAAGGCGGATTTGTAGGATGGATAGCAGATTAGTGCAGTTTGTAGATCAGTTAGTAGGGAAAACTTGTGGAGAGCATAACTTCTTTAGTTTTTGGCCAAATTGATCTCAATAAGAGTGCTGCTGGGGGTTTCTGACTGTTTTGAAGCCACTGGAGACATAATTTTTACATTTTGAGCATTGTAAATCCATGTAAACACAAATTTGAGCACTTAATGAAAGAAGCCCAATATTGGAAGTTGAACTAGGAGATGTAGTCCAGGAGGGGTGAACTCCTTTTATCATTTTTGCTGTTATGTGTTTCTGATATGGTATATTTGTCTCTATTTATGCTGTTAACTAAGTTTAAAAACCATTATTTTATGTGTTTTTCAAAGTGATCCATTGCCTAAAATACATAAAATTTTACTTGCAATTTTTCCATCACCTTCAAGTTTGCATTACAGATCAGTTTGGTATCAAAGCTCAAGGTTATTTTCAAGGTTTGATTTTGTTTGCAAGTGTTTTCTGATGCTTGCAAAGTTGAAGCTTAGAAGAGGAGCCAAGCTTAAAAGAGGAGAACTTGTGGAGCCAAGGTCTCAAATTGTTTCAAGGAGAACACTCATACCTCAAGCTTCACTAGTCATGGCACATGAAGAAGGTCCTGAAGGGATGTCTGAAGATGAAAGAACTTTCAGAAAAGCTTTCTTTGAAATGTCTGAAATGGTAAAGGTTCTTTATGAGGAGAGGAACTCAAGTTTGTAAGGAGAGAGCTCAAAACCTCCAAAAGGAGATGGAGGAAAAGGAGACAAACCTCCAAAAGGGAATGGAGGAAATGGTGACAAGCCACCATCTTCACCTCCATCCTCATCCTCATCTTCTTCTACTTCTTCTACTCTTTGACAAACACCTCCAAATTCTCCAAAGCGACATGGTAAAACTTTTTTGTTAAAGCTTGACATTAAGTCTGAATTGCCTATGTATGATGAAGAGGTAGATGCTGAGAAATTAGATAACTGGATTCGTCAGATTTAAGTATATTGTAGGATACAAAGAATAAAGGTTGATGAGACCAAAATTCAGCTTGCTTCTCTTAGGTTGGAAAGTGCAACACTTATTTGGTGGGAGGCCAAAACTCAAGAGGACATGAAGAAACATGGTAAGGTTTTATCCTCTTGGAATGATTTTGTTGTTGCAATAAGAAGATAATTTTATCGATTAGTATACATGCAAAAAGCTATAATGGATTGGCAAAACTTTAGGCAAGCTAAGGGTCAAAATGTGCAATGCTCTACTCAAGAATTTAGGAAAAGAGGTTTGATTTTGGGTATAGATTTTGTCCTCCCAAGATACTCTACTGAAATACATTGGAGGTTTACATGGTTATTTGCGACGCACAATTCTCATGTTTAACCCTACCAAACTAGATGAAGTTTGTGTACAAGCGACTCATTTAGAAGTAAGAGGGAAGAATGTTTCTGTAGAAACTAGTGAGAAGTCATTTAAGTTTGGAAAAAAGGTAAAGGGAAGTTCAAAGGCAAGGATAAAAAGAATGCTTCAGTCAAGAAAGAGGGAGAAAAACTCACATGTAAACACTGTTCTAATGAAGGCCATGATGAAGACCATTGTTGGAAATTACATCCTAAGATGAGACCCAAAAAGTTTAATAACAAGGAGAAAGAAAAAACTGTTGCAACTACACAACAAGATCTAGGATCTAATTCTGGAGATGAAACAAAAATCATAGCCATGGGATTGAAAGGTAAGGATTCTATTGCAAGTACTAGTTCTTCTAGCAAGCCCATTGAAACTCAAAATGAAAGAGAAAGAATAGAGCTTTTCCATATTAGAGTCATCACAAAACATAACAAATTAGATACTTTTTTTGATAATGGATCACAAGCAAACCTTATTTCAGAAGACATTGTCAAGAAACTAAATTTGGAAACCATTCCTCATCCTAAACCTTATATTTTGGGTTGGGTATGTGACAATGCCAAATTGCAAGTGACAAGAAAATGCATACTTAAATTCGCCATCACTACAATTTTTTTTATGGGGTAGAACTTGATGTGGTACCACTTGACATATGTGGGATTGTTTTGGGAAGCCCATACTTATATGATAGGAAAGCCATCTTTCATCACCATGAGAACAAGTATCATTTGTTTAAAAATGAGATTGAGTCTATTGTTAAAGCACATCGCAAGAAGTTGAATTTGTAATGTTCCAAAAAGGAAATACCAGTGCTAAACAAGCAAAATACACATACGACATAGAAAAATTCAGACAACAATTAAACACCCATAAAATTGCACCAGAATGTGTGCACCTAGCTTGCCAAAGCTAGTTAGACAATCCTAGGTAAGAAAAATGTTACCCGGATGCAAAGGAAAGACTTCTCCTCAATGTTCTGCTTTGGCCCTAGAAATTCTGCAATTCTCGACTGGAAGAAACCCCTATTTGAGCCTCCAAAAATGCTCAAAAAACTCTGCCAAATTAATCTTGAGCTCTCCACCAAAAACCCAGAAAAAACCCAAAAAGTCGAACCCACAAAATGGTGCAAATTCCCTAGCTAACTAACAATTCACCCTGTTATAAGAATTAGATTTCAGGCCTGAATATTGCCCGGAAAATTCTATAAAATTAGGTAAAGACTCCTCTCAATAAACCCACAAAAACCCATAAATGATTTGGCTGGATTTTGAACTTCCAAAATCGACCCTCAAAAAGCGCTATGCCCTCCAGAACTGCTGAAACACTGACTATCAATACTCCTGCAAAATCCTCCCCAAACACTCTGGAAAGGTAGCAATCACCTCCACAAATGCTTCCCTTATTTCTCCCGACAAGGAACAACTCCAAAGGCTGAGTCTCCACTACCCACATGTGCCCAATCTCTCCTTACTGCGCTGGCCTAGGAAGTGCGAAATTCCCACTGAATGAAAGCTCTCTCCTTCAGCCCACAAAATCACCCAAAAGGCAGCAAAAACACTAAAGCTTCTCTCCCAGAATTTCTCCCGACAAAAACTCCCTGAAGAATTCAAAGATCTCAATTGAGTTTCTCCTACTGCATCCTCCAGAAATATGCACCACCTGGAGACATTGAATACAAATGCTGGAAACCACACTGGAAATCACCTCTAGAAGATTATGGATGAACCTCTCTAGGGTGGCACTCGAAGTCCCTCGAAGAAAGGGTGAGTTCTCCACTCGGAAAACTCTTGCTAAACAAGTGACCCGGCTTAGCAGCTCGAGCAACTGAGAAGAAATTCGTGCCAAAGATGTCAAATGAAGAGTGTTGCCATCTTTTTATAGATTTTGTAGAGCCTTTTTCCCTCCTTTTTCCGTCCTTCTTGGGTCCCTCACTAAGACTTCAATTTTCCCTCAAATGCATTTCGAACCATTGGCATAGGGAGTGCGTATTTCCTTGTGTGGGTGGCCCCACATGCTACTAACAAAATCCCAAAGTAACTTACTTCTAACTCCTAAGTCTTCTAATAAAAAGAAAATGGGCTTTGTCACTTCCAAAATTGGCCCCAAAATGTAGAAATTAATCCCGTTCCAAAATAATTTAGGAAGGGACATTACAGTCCTTCCCTCCCAAATGTTTCTTGTCCCCAAGAAACTTCAGTGCTGGATGCTCAAGTATGTGCTCGCCTCCCGAGTAGCATCCTCATTCGGTAAGCTCCTCCAATGCACCAAAAATTGCTTGTCCTCAAGCAGTGCCTGAACAAGCACCCTCTCTGACTGTGGATGCCCACTATCTCTGCAAACTTCACCAAGGTCCCAAATATGCCATTGGATCATCCTTGATCGCTGTACTATCCTATAGTGAAGGAGTCTTTCTTTACCAGGATCCCAAGCCAACCTAATCAACGTGAAGCACCCGTTGCTTCACTCACTATCTTGCCAGATAGGGGCATCAGAACACCTCTGTCTATTGCCAATAAGTAGAGAATCCTGACGATGTAAAACTCTGTCCAAATCCTCATGAAGTTGCCTTACCGAATAGACCACCCCATGCACTTTGATTGTGGGTCCTTGAAGATACAACTCAATCGCCATGCGAATGAAGCCTCTCCTGCATGAGGTCCTCTTGAAATCCTCTTGTTGGCCATCCTGCCAAGCTGATGAAGTCTCCAGTGCCATTAGCGAATCACGGAAACCCAGTGGAAAATCTGGATGACCCTCTCTTGTAGAGACTAGTTCACCCCTATGGGTAGCTAAATTGCTAAGTACTGTGATGCTAGGGCCCCATGCCCAGCGTAGCTAGAAACTATCCTGTTGACCCCGCGACACCCTGGTTATCATTAATTGTCTAGCATGCTTGTACCATAACTTCCTCTCACATAACTCTCGGCCACAATCTATGCAATGATCAAGGTTAGGCCCAACCTGCCAAAGCGCCTCAATAGTGCCAGCGCCTATCGCCCCATGGCTGGCCCCAATCCTGAGCAACAATCTGCCTCGCCCTATGGTGAGGGCTTTGGTGACTCCCCATGTGTCCGCCTGTGAATGAATCAGTTTGTTTGTTATTCTAACCAAGCTCACTGAGGAGTGGAGTATCCCGCCAATCCACTGGATCACAGGATCGCATAACCATACTGGAGGTCCACAACCCCAAATCCTCTCTGCCTGTTGCTATGTTACGCTGCTAGCTGTTGGGACTCCTCTTTGCCCTGTCTCTGTCTCCTGTAGGTATCCAATAGGTAGACATCGAGCATCAAGAACCTGCGTTGCAAATGACCAATTGCTCTGCGCCTGCTAAATCACATAGCAAGATCTGTTATTCCAGCTCCCGATGATGCGCTCGGGCAGTGCCGGAAGCCTTGGCATCATCATGCTGACAAAGACTACGATCCCCTGCACCTCATGCTCCCTCAATGCCTCGAGTTTTCCAGCGGAAAAAACATGCAACTCCCTCTCGGTTGCCTCCCCAAGTGTGAGCCCAGGGGTGGAACATGTGCTACCTCGACAATCAACCATGCCATCCCTAAGCCTATATTTGTCAACTCGTGCACCTACCGAGTGTCTCAACTGGAGAGTCTCCTCCTGGCTCATGACACGAGGTGTCTCATCCAAATGCCTAGGGTGAGACTCCCAAGCCCTGTTACTTGAATGGAGATGTTAAGGGGCAACAAACAAACACTCTGATATTGTAAACAACACTGGAGGGAGGAGGATGGGTATGATCAAAAGTCCGCTGGAATGCTTAAGAGTAATCCTATGGACGATCCCCTCTTTGTCTCGGATCTGTTGATAACCCCCTCGAAGCCCTATCTCCACTAAACATGGTGTCCCTAGATGCTCAACAACGTCCTCATCGATCCTAGGTGCGCTCCATCCAATGGTACATGTAGTGCCCCTGTCCATAAGTCTCTTGGGAGGCAACACTCCAAATGCCCGTTGCACCACATCATCTTCCACTGCATACCACCTAGTATCGTTGCACTCCTCGACATGCCACTGTACGCTACAACTTGTATCGGTACACCACTAGATACTCTCGGCTATGGCTATACCATCCTATACCATCTTGTGTCGCACCTGTGTCACTGCACCTGTCACTCCCTGTGTGTACTCAATGCGATGTGAGGCACTCCCACTCCACAGTGCAGTCCGACATACTACGACACACCCCCATGCATCTCCATGCCCATCTGTAGACCACTGCTCCATGCTAGATGCTCCTACCCATCCCTGGATGTGATGGCCTAAAGCTGTGTCCATATGAGTCGGCCAACACCTGACTTGTATCATCACCTCCATTGTCGCATCACCATGCTCTCCGATGAGGGGATTTGCCCTCCAAATCCTTCCTGAGGGGTCCAAGAAGTGAATCTCTTTAGGCACTATTAGTGATGCCACTACTGCTCTGCTCCTCGGTGTCCTCCGTGCCCTACACAAGTGTGAGTAATCCCCAAATCCATACAGGCACTGTCTGGTGACCTGCCAATGCCACCTCCTCCGACAAACTCCTGCTAAGGTACATTGATCATTTTATGTACCCACATACGGCCAACACGATGAGACAACTGTTGAATATTCTAAGTCTCTCTATTAGAAAATTAATCTGTATTTTGCTGGTTTATTTCTTCTACTTGTAAATTCTGAACAAGTTATTTAAAACATTTAAATACCGAAATAAACACAATACATTCACAACATCGACAGATCATCAACTGAAAGAAAACAAACACACAAGTGACACCGTTATTTTTGGACAAATGTCCCTGAAAAAACCCAATGAACCCAATGCGGGAAAACTGGTGCAGCTATTATGAGGGTATATTATTATGTAGTATTTCCTTGAGTACAATTGGGTGTCTAACGGGCTCACCCGACAGAGAAAAATACACGGCAGCAATACCTCTATATTCGGAAACAGGTATTTAGAAAACCTGTCCCACGAAACCTTCTCCGGCAACTCTGAAGCTCAGTGATGGCCCTTCTAGCCTATGCGTCAGACTCCTTTTGACCTGCGTCAGCCCTAGGACCCTCAATGTCAACCCTCTGAGGCACTGTGCAACCTCTGGGACCCTCTGCGTCACTCCAACAGCCTCTGCGTGGATGACGCAGTCCCTCTGGCCTCTGTACTGTCTCTGCGTGGCCTGAACTGGCTGTTGCTCGCTCTCTCTGCTTCTGTGTTGGTCTCTCAGTATTGTCTATGCCTCTTTGTCTAGTACTCACTGCCCCTCGCTGCTGATCACTAATTCACTTTTGCTTAGCAACCTCGCTCTAGCAAAATGAATGACTGATCACTCTGGTGTGTTCTCCAACTGACTCGCTCAAGCCTCTTCTTATACTTTTCTCATTGGTCTTTCAACGGCTGAGATTAAATCTCTAATCAATGACTAAGATTAGATTTGGCTTGATACATGACTTTTGGAACCTTTTAACCCAGTTTTATATTAAATACCCATTAAAATTTTATTTTTACGAAGTTTAGACTTAGGAACTCCATTAAAAATATTAATTATTTTAATATCTCCCAAACTGGGTAAAATTTGTCCAAACCATTTCTGGGTCTTGGAGATCTCATGTGCTTTAGCCTTTCCACCAACTTTCATGGCTAGAACACATCCGATGCTACCCCAAATCAACAATCCCTCTTAGTGAGGAGTGTGTTCTAGTAATACTCCTCACTGAGCATCACCCTGATTATCTGGCACCGTACCTGTGCTGATGCTAGGCCTCCTCGCCCAACATCCTCTGCACTGCTGCATCCTTTACCGCTGCCCATGGCCCTGCCACTGCCATTGCTGCATCCGCACGACAACTCCCTCTACATCTGCGCTGCTACTGATCCATCCTCCAAACACTGCATCTGCACTACATCCCCCTCATCATACTGCATCGTGCTACTGCGTACTGCTATTGCACTGCAACTCAATTACTGAGAAGTAAGTAACTGATCCACCCAACTTCTGACATCACTGTCAGGCTAGAAACACTACCAATGCTGAAGCTCCCTCTGTCGCTAACAAGTGTTCTGTTGCAACAACTCCCTACATCTCGCACCGTTGCACACCACTTTGTGCCATCTTGCACTGGTGCAACACTCTCGTGCCTCTCGCAATGTTGTAGCTTGCTAGCCTCGCGCTGTCTGGGGACTCCTGCACTGTAGCACTCTATGTCACCTCATCCGCATCCGTCTCTACTGACATCAACCAGTGTTGCTACTCCTCTTCGGGGCTCCCGTAGCAAGGTATAACCCAAGAGGTTGGGTACCTCAAGGATTCTACCCCTCATCGCATGTAGTCTTCCTGACTACAACTTGATGTCTCTCCACCTCTTCTCTAGAGGTACGTGAACGCTCATGGCACAATCGTCATCCTCCTCGACTTCTTTCTCTGCCTTCGATGGTGCTGCCTTCGAGTCAGAAGCCTCTCCCTTACTCTTCTTCCTTGGACAGTGGTTCACATAGTGACCCAGTTCCACACAATGGAAGCACTTGACCTTGGAGAGGTCCTTCTTCTTCTTCCTCTTCTCCTGCTTTCCCGCAGATACCAAAGCTGCATCCTCTTCCTCTTCCTTCTTGATCCAAACTCCTTTGCTGCTACTTCCCGTCTTGGTTAGCCGTCTGATCTCCTCTTGGCGAAGAGCCACCCACGGTTCTTCCCAATCTGGAAGACTCACCCTGCCTAGTATGTTCTGGACAAACGTCTTTGACTCCTCAGAGACTGCGTTAAGTGCGGTCCTCACCATCAACTCCTGATCCGGCGTGGCCCCTCTGGAAGTCAGTTGGTCCCGGATCTCCTTCAACCACCAAGGAAGAGGTCTATCTGCTCCCCCTTCTGCATCTGGTATGACCTTAGCTGATTATCCAGGAGCATCTTCCTCTGCACGGAAGTATGCTGGTACAATGTCTTCAAAGTGTCCCACATCTCCTTTGTTGTTTCCTTCTCGGCAATATGTTGGACCACATGATCCTTGACCCCATCAAGGATGATGCACTTTGCCTTAGCCATTGCCTCCTCGTACCTTTCATTAGCTACCGGGTCAACTGGGATAGCCATCACTCTCAAGGCGAAGCCCTTGATACGATGTCTGTCTAGAATGGACAAGATCCTGGCCTTCCAGACCACAAAGTTGGATGCTCCGTCCAGCCTGTCCTGATCTCTCAGCCCATTCACGGCCATCTCTCTGCTCTTCTCGGTTCGACTCCTGCTGAGTCTCTCTACTTCTTGCCTGGAAGTTCTCGGTTCGACTCCTGCTGAGTCTCTCTACTTGCCGTCTAGGAGTTCTCGGTTCGACTCCTCTGAGTCTCTCTACTTTCAGTTTGGATGTTCTCTTCTGGACTCCCTCTGAGTTTCGATTTCCCTCCTGGAAATCCTCTGCCAACCGTCAAGATGCCCCTCTCCGATCATCTGTGCAACTGCAACACTGATCTGGATTCCTTGGCTAGAAATCAACCTCAGCGGCAACTCCCTCTACCTTGGTTTTGCCCTGTTAGGTACTGTTTTGACCACATTACCCCACTAGCTTCGCTCCCACAAACTGCCCACAGCTACCTTCGCGCCAATAACTGAAGGATTGAGCTTCTTGGCTCTGCACAATCCCGACACTGGTAGAAAAACTCCCTCAGTCAACTGCGTCAGCCCTGTGTGGCTCTGCGTGAGCCTGTTTCTGCACTTCTCAGCCTCCGCGCTGGCCTTTCTCAGGCCCAGACTGATGACGCAGTTCCTCTGCGTCACCCCTTCCTCTGTCGCTTTCTGCAAGGATCAACTCTGTCACTCGGGACAACTGAATCTGCTGCAAATGCTCTGCTCAATTGTCACCCCTTCCTCTGTCGCTTTCTGCAAGGAACAACTCTGTCACTCGAGACAATTGAATTTGCTGCAAATGCTCTGCTCAACTGATGCCTTCAGCTTTCTTGTGAGCTGCAATCACGCTCTGATACCATGTTGAATTTTCTAAGTCTATCCGTTAGAAAATTATCTGTATTCCGCTGGTTTATTTCTTTTACTTGTAAATTTTGAAAAGTTATTGAAAACATTTAAATATCGAAATAAAGACAATACAGTCACAACATCTACAGATCATTAGCTGAAAGAAAACAAACACACAAGTGACACTGTTATTTTTGGACAAATGTCCCTGGAAAAACCCAATGCGGGAAAACCGGTGCAGCTATTCTGAGGGTATATTATTATGCAGTATTTCCTTGAGTACAACTGGGTGCCTAACCGGCTCACTTGACAGAGAAAAATACACGACAACAATACCTCTATATTCAGAAACAGGTATTCAGAAAACCTGTCCCACGAAACCCTCTCCGGTGACTCTAAAGCTTAGCGTTGGCCCTTTTGGCCTCTGCATCAGCGCCAAGACTCTCTACGTCAGCCCTTTGAGGCACTATGCAGCCTTTAGGGTCCTCTGCGTCACCCCAGCAGCCTCTGCGTGGATGATGCAGTCCCTCTGGCCTCTGCGTTGTCTTTGCTGGGCTCTGCGTGGCCTGAACTGGCTGCTACTTTCACTCTCTTTGCTTCTGCGTTGGTCTCTCAGTATTGTCTCTGCCTCTCTGTCCAGTACTCACTGCCCTTCGTTACTGATCACTGATTCACTTTTGCTTAGCAACCCCGCTCTAGCAAAATGAATGACTGATCACTCTGATGTGTTCTCCAACTGACCCTCAAGCCTCTTCTTATACTTTTCTCGTTGGTCTTTCAACGACCGAGATTAAATCTTTAATCAATGGCTAAGAATAGATTTGGCTTGATCCATGACTTTTGGAACCTTCTAACCCAGTTTTATATTAATACCCATTAATATTTTATTTTTCCTAAGTTTAGACTTAGGAACTCCATCAAAAATATTAATTATTTTAATATCTCCCAAACCGGGTACAATCTGTCCAAACCATTTTTGGGTCTTGGAGATCTCATGTGCTTTAGCCTCTCCGCCAACTTTCATAGCTAGAGCACATCCGATGCTACCACAAATCAACAACAACTCGTGGAGTCTGCTTGCTCCTTTGTCTGTTCAACCTGTCATGGGTGTTGTCCAAAACTCTGGTGGGGATATAAGAATGGGGGTGAGTCCAATCAATGGATCCACTATCCTGCTAATACCATGATCGACCCAATCCATGGAGTGGTGGGGAGTCCCACTTGGGTCCCAACGATGATCCAACCCTAGATACCCTCTGGCAAACCACGACCCCTGTTGAACTATGCTTCTGATCATGGATGTAGTATCCAAAAACCTAGTCAGCCCTATCAGGTACCAACTCAATATCTCATGCCACCCAACCCCATGAGAGGGATCAAATGCAAGTGTCCCTGAGTACATAACAAATCCATCATGCGAGTGTTGCGCCCTACGCAACTCATGTCGCCTTGTCTCATTGGCCTCATCATCATATACATCTTGCCTAGGTAACCCAGTCAATCTCCCTCCACTGTGCAGAGGTAACCTAACAATACGTGCAAAGGTAAGCCTGTAGAGAGTTACTGTCTAGAAGGACTGCAACTCTGCTCGCTGCCTATGCATTTATCTACTCCCTGTTGATGGTAGGTCCAATAGATGATTGCCCATCCCCCTCTACCATGGGCACACCAAGAGTCTCGTGATGTCCCTCCACAAGTAGCTCATCGAACATAACGTCCTCATCTAGCTCACGCTCCTCAAGGTGCTCTCTATACTGCTGTAGGTAGCTGTCGTCTGAGAACTTTGTCACGGATCTGGGTGCCTCTGTGCTCATCAACATCTCACTAATGGATGTGTCTTCTGACACCTCCCTAATTTGCTATGGGCTGCCATCACTTGAAAATTTGGACACGGTCTTGGAAAACACATCAATGGATTCCTCAACAACAATTGGCACCTCATCAATGACAGACACCACATCATTAAATGGCTCTATGGGTGTATGCTCCAGTTTCTCCGTTTAGGTGTCAACTGGTGTTATCAAAGAGGTCTCCAACAATGGTGACTCCTGTGCTACATTGTGTATATCGATGTGCTCCTCAGCCTCCTCCTCAGGGCCTTGATGTCTAAAACCAGGTCTCCACCAGCAAAATCGTCTCCTTGACTCACCCTCTAACTGTCCTTGGCCCACCTGCTTCTTTTTAGGAGATTTGGTGCCTTGATTCTGTCGGCTTTCCTCACATGGTGTAGATGGTTGTACTCCCACGACTTGTGCACCTCTAGTATCTCTGCTGTAAGGACAAGGATGGATTTGGTCTGACACCTTCCTCAACTAAGCTAACCTCTCATCGCTCCAGTGCATTCCACCCCAGAATTCCAGCATACTGAATCTACCTTGAGCCATGGGTGGTGTACGGTGTAACTTGTCACTGTGCATACGTGCCCAAATCTCCCATGATCTTACTTGTTACCCACTACTGGGCCAAGATCATGCTCTGATAACAATGTAAGGTTTCAAAAAGGAAACAACAGTGCTAAAAAAGAAAATAAATGCATGACCCAGAAAAATTCAGACAACAATTAATCACCCATAAAATTGCACTAGAACTGCGCCAAACTAAGCTATTTTATTATCAAAGGGGAGTACAATGCATGGAATGTGTGTACTAGGTGAGAAAAATGCTGCCCGGATGCAAAGGAAAGACTTCTCCTCAGTGTTCTGCGCTGGCCCTAGTAATTCTGCAATTGTTGGCTGGAAGAAACCCCTGTTTGAGCCTCCAAAAGTGCTCAAAATATTTCACCAAACTAATCTTGAGCTCTCTGCCAAAAACCTAGAAAGGGTTTGGCATTCTCCAAGCCAAAGCGAACCCACAAAATGGTGCAAATTCCCCAACTAAGTACCAATTCGCCCTATTATAAGAATTGGGATTTCAGGCTTGAATATCACCCGGACAATTCTATAAAAATAGTCAGAGACTCCTCTTAATAAACCCACAAAAACCCACAAATGGTTTGGCCAGATTTTGACCCACAATCGACCCCCAAAAAGCCCTACGCCCTCTAGAATTGCCGAAATACACTGATTGTCAATACTCCCACAAAATGCTCCCCAAACAAACTCTCCGGAAAGGTAGTTATCACATCCACAAATGCTTCCCTTATTTCTCCTGACAAGGAACAACTCCAAAGGTTGAGTCTCCACTACCCACGTGTGCCTAATCTCTCCCTACTGCGCTGGCCCGGGAAGTGCAAAATTCCCACTGAATAAAAGCTCTCTGCTTTGGTCCACACACTCACCCAAAAGGCAACAAAACACTAAAGCTCTCCTGGAATTTCTCCCAACAAAATCTCCCCGGAAGAATGCAAATATCTCAACTCGGTTTCTCCTACTGTGTCCTCCAGAAATACACACCACTTGGAGACACTGTATATAAATGCTGGAAACCACATTGAAAATCACCTCCGGAAGATTATGGATGAACCTCTTTAGGGTGGCACTCGAAGTCCCCCGAAGAAAGGGTGAGTTCTCTGCTTGGAAAACTCTTGCTAAACAACAAGTGACCCGGCTAAGCAGCTCGAGCAACTGAGAAGAAATTCGATATGCCAAAGATGTCAAATGAAGAGTGTTGCCTCCTTTTTATAGATTTCGTGGAGCCTTTTTCCCTCCTTCGTGGGTCCCTCACTAAGCCTTTGATTTTCCCTCTCATGCATTTTGAACCATTGGCTTAGGGAGTGCGTATTTCCTTGTGTGGGTGGCCCCACATGCTACTAACAAAATCCCAAAGTAACTTACTTCTAACTCCTAAGTCTTCTAATAAAACTGAAATGGGCCCCATCACCTCCAAAATTGGCCCCAAAATGTAGAAATTAACCCTGTTCCAAAATAATTTAGGAAGAGACATTACATAATTTGTCTCTTGTGAATGCTGGACAAATGAAGAGGTTTGTAAATGCTAGTCATAATTTTGCATTGTTGATGATTAAGCATACAGATGTTGATGAGTCTGAAGCCTTCCAAGAATGTGACACAACATTAAAATCTGATTTAGTTGATATTGTTAACACATGATAAGATGTTTCAAGAATGTGACATGTTGCCTCCTAAAAGGGAAAAACAACATGAAGTTCAATTGGAGCAGGATTGTCCTAATCCAAACATTGGTTTGAACAAGATGCCAATGCTACAGAATGCAGGAATCAAGAAGCGGAAGCAAGAGCTACTTGACAAAGGGAACATTAGTTTTATTACATCTTCTTATGGGTCTCCTAATGTTTTGGCTTCGAGGAAGGATGGTGCATGACGATGGCGATCACATTTGGTGAAGAGTTAAGCCAAAAACAAGGCTAGACATGATGAGCATCATGTTGACCACAGTTTTCAGGTTGGAGATGAAGTAAGGCTTTGCATCAATAAAGAAAAAATTCATGGTGAAAAGCACTTGAAATTGGGTGAGTCTCCTTTGATTGAAGATTCAAGAGAGAATGTTCAGATTCTTTCAATAGAAGTTTTCTCTCCTGAATGTCTTGAAGAATCGCAGCAAGATCCTAACCTTGACAGAAAAACAAGAGCTTCAAGAAGAGGGAATGTGAAGCACCTTCATATGGGGCTGAAATGTACAAAACTGAGAAAAGCCAAATGATTGAAAAGGGAAGGGTGAGGGAACTGTACCCTCATTTGTTTATTGACTGAAAATAGTCTTTTGGAGGTCCAAAAGCTTCCAGTTGGGAGGAATGATCCAGGGGATTAGTAAAGTGCTCAGAATTCAAAATGTTCAAAAGTGCTCGAAACATGTACTAGAGCGTAGATCGCGACGACCTGAATCCAACGCAACTAGCATCGCTCAAAACCGATATCGTATGCTCCCGATATCATGTTCTGGTCGTTGTCCCAATCATGAAAGAAATTTGCAAGTTGGATGCAGGACTGTTGACTTGGTAGTCCGTACGATGATTGGGCAAGGTGATTGGGCAATCTGACTGTACAATTTGGGCCAATGGCAAGCTGCCACTTGGCTTCTCCATATTGGTTCGATTTTGGGTGTATTTGATTGTGTGAAAATTTGGCAAACCCTGAATCCCACTACAATAACTGATTTAGTTTCTTCTATTTGTTAAATAGTTGAACAAATTATTTACTGCATCCTATGGTAAATATCGAAACTAATACACTGTAGCCTTCACA
Source organism: Pinus tabuliformis (assembly GCA_031772625.1). Lineage (NCBI taxonomy): Eukaryota > Viridiplantae > Streptophyta > Pinopsida > Pinales > Pinaceae > Pinus > Pinus tabuliformis. The sequence continues at coordinate 975,038,975 of CM062817.1, read as the reverse complement.
AATACCATATTGTGGAAGGAAAATAACACTGGAAGAATAGATGCACACACACACAAATACACAATTATTTTTGGACCAATGTCCCCGGAAAAACCCAACTTGGGAAAACAGGTGCAACATTTGAGGGTTTTATTATTATGCAGTAGTAAATCTGAGTACAAATCTATGGATTTTCAAATCTAGCAATCCATATAGAGAAATGACTGACAAAAGATCTAGTGAGAAAAATCTCACTTCTATCGGTGATCCGACACTGACCTTGGCTCAAGATGAGCTATTCTCTATTGCCTCTACGCAGTTCTTGTGTCAGCCTATGCAGTTCTGCGTCACACAACTTGAACCAACGTCTCTCTCGCTAACTAATCAACTGTTGTCTAGGAAATGGCATGTCCTGGCCTCCGGGCTCCCACTCCGGCTTCTGGCACTGAATCACTGCTCCTCCCCAACAAAATATGACTTCCCCTCTGAAGCACTGTGTTGCCTTTCTGCGCTGCGCTCTGTCTCTCTACTATGCACTCAGCGGACTGGAAAATCTTCCTTCTCGCATTACTATCCATGCCCCTCTCTCACTACTTAGATCTCACTGAATCACCTTCGACAACTGAATGTTGCTACTCTGGAGATCGATTTCCCAGCAACATCGAATTCCTGGTGTCTCAAGTGTGTTCTCCAACCCCATTGAATTTCTTCTTATAATCCCTTTTGTTGAGACATCAATGGCCAAGATTAAAACATAATTGACAGCTAAGATTAACTAGAACTCGATCCATGTCTTCTTCTAGAAGATTCTCACCATGACTTAATTAATACCCTTTAATTAATCAATTTTCCTAAGTTTAGACTTTGGCACCATTAAGAAAATATTATTTATTTTAATTAAGTCGTCTTTAGGTGGAATTTCCAGAAACGATTTCTGGGCTTTGGAGAATACATGTATTCAAGCCTCTCCACCAAATTTCATGGCTAGACCACAACCATTGCTACAGAAACTAACACTCCCTCTTAGTGAAGTATGTGTTTGAGTGCTGCAACCTATTGAAGCAACACCCTGCTTCTGCACCACCTCCTGTCACGCTGCTGATGTCTAGCTTCTGTTGCCCACCAACTATTGTACAACTCTGATAAACGCTGCATTCTTGATGCTGCTGGCCTTGATGAACTTCTACCAACGTTTCATCTACACTACAACTCCCTCTTCATTTGTTGCTGCTGCAACTGAAAAGCAAATAAAACACTGAATCAATTGTGATCAGTATGATGCATTTGTCAGTTGAGTCCTGGTTGCTGCTAGACTTTGCGTTGTCAATGAAGCCTCTGCGTTGCTGCTGACTTTGCACTGTGCCAACTGCACTGTTGCCAACTCTGCATTGTGCTGCTCAGTATCTGAGCTGCTACTAGCTACTGCATTTGTCACTCTGGCACTTGACTGAACCAACTTCCGCTGATCCATCTTGCTACTACATGTTTTGGGCTCCCGTAGCAAGGTATTGATTCACAAGGTGGACCTCCTTAAGAATCTTGCCCATCCTGTAGCTCTCTGGGGATACAAAACCAAATCACCCCACCTCACTCCTAGAGGTATATCGGTGATAAGGTCAAACTCTTCCTCCAATCTAGAGGACAACTTGTCGATCTCAGTGGATGCAGCCTGCTGATCCTGCTTCTCCTCCTTGTCCTTCCTGAGAGAACACTTGGTGTTGTAGTGATTGAGCTCACCACATCTGAAGCATTCGACCTTGGAAAGGTCCTTCTTCCTCCTGCGCTGCTCCTGCTGCCCCTTTGATGTGAGGGCCACATTCTCCTCTTCCTTTGCTTGCTTCGTCCCACTGCTACTGCTATTGCTAGTGATGGTGGTCTTCACCAAATCTCGCCTCATCTCCTTCTACTGCAGATCAACCCACATACGACCCCAATATGGCAACTTTTCTCTGCGCAATATACTTTGGACGAAGACTTGCCCTTCTTCAGAAACGCTGTTTAGAGCAAGCTGCATCAATTCTGTACGCTGAGGCGCTGGCCCTACTGCGGACAGCTGGTCTCGGATATTCTGAAGCTTAGTCAGGAAGGGTTTTATGCACTCCCTTTTCTGCATCCTTGTGCATCTCAGCTTCTCCTAAAGATACATCTTCCACTGCTCGAAAGATTCCTCATATAGCGTAGCAAGTGATTTCGACATCTGTCGGGCAATATCTTTGCCAGCGATGTGAGACACCACGTGATCTCGAACCCCATCAAGAATCAACCTCTTTGCTTTCGCCATCTCCTTCTTGTAGGCGTTCAGCGGATCTGCATTTGTGGGTACAACTACCACACTATTGATGTAAGCTTTGAGATCATAGTCATCTAGAAGTCATGAAATTCTTGCCTTCTAGATCACATAGTTGGAGGCTCCCTCCAATCGATCCTGATCTCTCAGCCCTGCTGATGCCATCTCTTCAAAATTATCGAATTCATCCTCTTCTCCTCTGCGCAGCTGCTGACTGGCTTTTCGCACTCCCTGCTTGAGTGGGAAAATCTGCTCACAGCTATTGTTGCTCTGTTAGGAAAAAATCGAACTTCTGGGCTAGAAATTCCTTGAGTAAAGAATTCCCTCAGTGTGTGATCTTCCTTTCACCTGGCGCTATTTTGCATTAGCAAACTGTTGCAAAATAACTATGTCCTAGCTGAAGATCTGCTCTGCAAGGAAAAATATTGCATTTCCCTCTGCCTCTGGTAAGCTATGATCTGGAAAATCTAATTTCTCCGTCAACTCTCTTAGAGAAATCAATTTTCCTCAAAAAACTCATCCTCCTAGCCCAAGGGATTGCGTTGCCTCTGCAAAGATTCGAAGTTCCTCCTCCCTTCTGCTACTGAGCTCTACGACTTACGGTTTGTGCTCTAATACTGTGTGAAAATTCGGTAAACCTCGAATCCTACTGCAACAACTGATTTTAGTTTCTTCTATTTGTTAAATGACTGAACAAATTATTCACTGCATCCTACTGTAAATATTGAAACTAATACACTGCAGGCTTCACAAATACAATACTGCGAAAGAAAATTAATGCTGGAAGAATAGATGCACACACACACACACACACAAGTATACAGCTATTTTTGGACCAATGTCCCTGGAAAAACTCAACTTGGGAAAACCGGTGCAATAGCCAAGGGTTTTATTATTATGCAGTAGTAAATATGAGTACAAATCTATGGATGCTTAAATCTAGCAATCCATACAGAGAAATGACTGACAGAAGATCTAGCGAGAAAAATCTCACTTCCACCGGTGATCCGACATTGACCTTGGCTCAAGATGAGTTGCTCTTTGCTGCCTTTGCGTAGTCCCTGCATCATCCTACGTAGTTTTGTGTCACACAACTCAAACCAACATCTCTCTTGCTAACTGATCAACTGCTATCTGTGAAATGGACTCTCTTGGCCTCTGGGATCCCACTTCGACTTTTGACACTGAATCACTACTTCTCCCCAGCAAAATACGGCTTCCCCTTTGAAGCACTGTGCTGCCTCTCTGTTCTGCGCTGCTTCTCTGTGGAACTCTCTGTCTCTCTGCTATGCACTCACCGGACTGGAAAATCTTCCTTCTGACCTTACTATCCCTGCCCCTCTCTCACTGCTTCGATCTCACTGAATCACCTCCGGCAACTGAATGCTGCTACGTTGGAGATCGATCTCCCAGCAAAATCGAATTCTTGGTGTCTCAAGTGCGTTCTCCAACCCCCATCAAATTTCTTCTTATTATCCCTCGTTGAGACATCAACGACCAAGATTAAAACATAATCAATGGCTAAGATTAACTAGAACTCGATCCATGCCTTCTTCTAGAAGATTCTCACCATGACTTAATTAATACCCTTTAATTAAGTAGTTTTCCTAAGTTTAGACTTAGGCACCATTAAAAAAAAGATTAATTATTTTAATTAACTCGTCTCTAGGTGGAATTTCCATAAACGATTTCTGGGCATTGGAGAATACATGTATTCTAGCCTCTCCACCAAATTTCATGGTTAGAACACAACCAATGCTATAAAAACTAATAGATTGGTGATTGAGTTTTTAATTGGGCCAATGGTGGGATGCCACGTGGCACCCCGAGGTGAAATAAAATTTGGCAAGGGTCGAACGCAAGACCTGTGGAGCAGCAATACAATGCCTTACCGCTACGGCACAGGGGTTACTTAAAATATATGGTGGCAAAGTTCTATTTAAACTTTATGCGCCATGTTGATGGGGGAAGGGGCCAGGGCTAAGCCATGGGCCTTGTTCAACCCACGCCCATGAGATCGTAGGTAGGGGAGTTGAGGGTTCGGGCTTAGCCCCGGCCCAAGGTTCCGACACCATATGAACTACCCACCGAACCACAACAATATGTTGAAGCGTTAACAAATGGGGGCTGAGGAATAGGGACCAACCCATGGTCTTGTGCACACACCATACGATCAGTGGTAGACGACGCAGAGAGTTGACAGGTGGGCGCGAAGTTTTGGGGGCCAGCCCCAGGTTCTATGGTGGCTCATGTGACCTAGTGTGCGGGCAGAGCAGAGTGCTGGTGTTCAGGTGTGGAAAAATGGGGAATGTCCCTGGTCTTATGGTGGCAAGGAATCAAATGCCGAAGATTTGGGGGCTGTGCCAACAGGGGTGGGGTTAGCCCCAACTCCCAGGCGCATGGCCCCATGTGGCCTAGGTTTTCCGCCACAGGCCTTATTGGTCATTTAAACGGTGCGAAAAAATGTACCCGAACCAGTGGGAATCTCGTCGTTGCTGGGCGAAATTGGCGCTCGACGCCAGAAAAGGCGAATTCGTAGGGTGGATAGCAGATCAATGCAATTTGTAGATCAATTAGCAGGGAAAACTTGTGGAGAGCATAACTTCTTCAGTTTTTGGCCAAATTGAGCCCAACAAGAGCCCAACTGGGGGTTTTTTTCCTGTTCTGAAGCCATTGGAGACATAATTTTTACATTCTGAGCACTGTAAATCCATGTAAACACAAATTTGAGCACTTAATGAAAGAGGCCCAACATTGGAAGCTGGACCAAGAGATGTAGCCCAAGAGAGGGGTGAACTCCTTTATCATTTTTGCTGTTATGTGTTTTTGATATGGTATATTTGTCTCTGTTTATGCTATTAACTAAGTTTAAAAACCATTATTTTATGTGTTTTGCAAAGTGATCCATTGCCTAAAATACATAAAATTTTACTTGCAATTTTTCCATCACCTTCAAGTTTGCATTACAGATCAGTGACATTTCCGTTCATCAAATTGGTATCAAAGTGCAAGGGTAGAGGGCATGTGTTGGTTTTGAGAGAACATTGCCAATGCCACCATAGTCACCATTGAAGGAGTCGAGTCGCCTACTGAAGGAGTCAAGTGGTCAATTGATGGAGTTGAGCTAATCACTAAAGGAGTTGAAGATTTGCTGGTAGTTGAAGAAAGAGCCACTTTTTGGTGGAATAATTGAAGAGGTGCAAACATTGGCTGTTGACTATTACTAAAGAGGTGTTGAATTGCTAAGGTTTCTGCCACTTTGTTTATGAATATAATTTTTCACCTCCCAGCTACTCCAAACACGCACATTGACAAATAGAACTGCTAAGGGCTTTGCCAGTTAGCTTATGAATATAGTTTTTGATTTCCCAACCAATCCAAACATGCACATTGACAAACAAGTATTTCCGAGGAGGAAGAACTCTTAAATTAGGATCTCAGTTTATTTTCTTATTCAATGGCCATTAAACATTATTAAAATGTTATGCATAATCCCATTAACCATTATTAAAATGTTATGCATAATCCCATTTTCTTATGATACTAAGGGGTTTCACAATGATGGTGCAACAATCCTTGAAATGTACTACTTTTAAACATTGTCATATTGTGAATTAAAGGCTTGTATATGATTGAATTTTTACACCTTATTGTTTTCTTTGAGAGCTATTAAGCTAGTTTATGACAATTAGTGAATGATATTTCTAAAGGTTTTAATTTTTTAGTAAAAGGTAATTAAAAAATATAAATAAAAAAATGTTATGATTTCGAGTAGCAATCTTGTATAGCTGTAGATTTTGATTCTTAAAAGAAAAGTTATGAAGTATGGGCAATCAAAATGTGGACATTATTATGTTATTAAGATGTTTGGGATTGTAGTTCATGGATATGCAGAACTAACTAATTAGGTAGCTGAACAAGGACTGACAAATGCTAAAAAAGGACTATTTAGAGAAAACCAGAATAAGGATGCTAGAATACTCTACCTCATCCAAAATGGCTTGGATGACACTATATTTCATAAGATCTTAGCATTGAAATCCTCAAAGATAGCTTGGGACATCTTAGAGACCAACTATCAGGGCTTTACCAAGTTAAAGACAATCAAGTTGTAAACATTAAGAATGAATTTTGAGAACTTGACGATGAAGGAGATAGAGTCAATAAACTAGTTCATGACCCAATTCATGCACAATGTAAACCAACTATGAATGAAAGGTGAAGAACTTCCACATCAAAAAGTGGTAGAGAAGGTTCTTAAACCTGTCTAAGAAGTTTGACGTAGTGGTTGTATCCATTGAAGAGTCTAAGGACTTGATAGAGCTACCAATAGATGAGTTGTTGAGATCTTTGCTATCTTTGCTATCCCATGCATTTAGAATAAATAGGATTACAGTTCTTTGGAAAATGCATTCAAATCCCAAGTTTCTGTTTCAAAAGGCATGAGAAGATCAAGGACAAGAGGCAAGGTAAGAGCAACATAAACAATAACTAGAGAGATAGTTTAAAACAATAAAGGAAACCAAATTAAAATCCTCATAACTTAAGGGGACTAATAGTAGTAAAAGCTCAAAACCAAATCAAAGGTATGATAAATCCAAGGTTAAGTGCTTTCACTACAGTAAGCTAGGTCATTATGTATATGAATGTAGGAAAAAGGTTGACCATAACAAACATGATGCAATCTATTTTAACATGTTTGATAACTACATAAAATCTTTATTCCTTGCAATATTGCCCAAGTAACTTCTATGATAGTTGTCTTACAGATGGTGTAGCAATCATATGACAGAAATTGGAAGTTTAATTGTGAATCTGGATGATTTAGTAAAAATTGAAGTCAAGTTGGGGTGAAAAAATATTCCAAATGTTATGGAAAAAAGAAGGGTCAACATCCCAACCAAACAAGGCTAGAAAAGGCACATACCAAATCTGTACTATGCCCCCTGTTGTAGCTCCCAAAGACAGCCTTGGATTGCTTACAAGACCAGTGCCTGGGCACATCTAAATGTGGAGTGTCTCAAATGATTCTCAGTAAAGGGAGACCTCACTTATATTCTATAGGTATATATAATGTGTTGGTTCATTCACCTAAAGGAGTAAGACACGAATATTTGGTACTTCTTCACGTGTACAAATCTCAGAAATATGCATAAAACAGTGGAGGCCAAGTAGTTCAAGGACTTACAGTTAATAAGCTTTTGCAGAGTAGATGAGAGAGGATAAGGAGAAAGAGAAACTCATCACATAGAGCATAAGGCTTCAAGAATTCTACACTTGACACTTAGAGCTTGAGGCATTAATTATTTCTATACTTATTTGAGTTACAAGTAGATATAATGGGTGATGGAGGGACTGAATGCTATGATTCATATAGTGCAGATTTAAAGATATAATTTCAATAATCCATACAGGCACATGCATTAACAATGTTGATACAAATGAATATGTGAGATAATTACAGGCACTTGCATTAACATATCGATACAAATGAATCTGTGAGGAAGCTTGAACTATATCTAGCAGCTATGATTGCATGAATTCAGAGAAGAAACATGAACATAAAATGGGTTTTAATAGAGGGATAACATACTGTAATACTTGAAGGGGGAATCACCACCATTTCTTTATTTAAAAAAAATCTGTATCACAAAGCCATACAATCTGAAAATAACATGTAGTGTTTTCTTTAGAATTTTTGAACCTTTGTTAAGTCTTGCTTCCTCCTATATATCAGGAGAGGAGCGTTGAACATTCATTACATCAAAAATATCTTAGGCCCAGTGTTAGCTGTTGGTTGACTAGCTGTCTCGGCCGGGGATGGCTCTGTGGCCCAAAAATATTACAGAATTAATCGCCTCATTGAAGGGAGGCAAAGTACAGGACATCAAATAAGTAAACCATCAGAAAGAAGTAGTAGTAAACTATCTCTGTGCCCATCCCTGTAATTGCTTCTGCTTTAGGTTGCAGTTAGCTCATTGTTTGGCTTCCTATGTTGCTTAGCTGACTCCCATCATTTCTGCCTTTACTGCTTGAGCCATTCATTATTTAAAGCTAGGAGTGGGCACCATCAACTCCATGCCGCAGTACTGAAACAGAAGACCCCTGGGCGGTACTTCGTCTCTCTTTGTTATGGGACACCATGCCTGAGAATTAAATCCTCCCAAGCTACCAAGTCTCTTTCCACTCCTGTCAGTGTTGACCCTGATTCCGTGTCACAATGGGCCTTTCTGAATCGGCCCATACCGGTTTTGAATGCACCACCTATTTCCCTTAAAGCCACAACTGCTGACCCATCACGCCTTTAAAGCCCTGATATACCTGGTGATGCTCTCTTGGTGGCAATATGGAGGACTTTCCCATGCTGCCCTTTTGTTGTAAAAACGTTGCGAAACAGACGAATCCTGATCCCCCTTAGCCCCTTTCACTTTAGCTCCTTTTCGTAACTTTCTTCATATGACCAGGGGCTTAGCCCCAGGGTGCTAGAGCCATTGAACTACCTTCCAGAGTCCTTTTTCCTTTGTTATATGAAATCCCACATATCGGCGATTTCCGATGCTTGCCCTTTATATTTCCTCTAGACTCCTGCGATCGCCGATCTGCGGGGTTGGGCCCACCAAAAGCATCGCATATTGCAATCGAGAGAAGAAGCCTCTTTACCTTCTTTCATAGCGCTGGCTCACTTGCTCAGACACGAAATCCTTATAAGACACAACACATGAAATATCGCATCCGAGAGGATCCCCCGCATATCGCAATCGCAAGCCTGGAGGGACTACGGCAGAGGAGGGACTTGACTTGTGCAATTGCCGATATGCGATTGCGATGGGTGATGTTACCACTGCCACGTGTTACCCTATGCGTGGTGACACGTGTCACCCAGAAATGCCCCCAAAGGACCCTGAAAATGCTGAATCTGCATGCCACATGTCCTCCGTACTGACACGTCATCTCCGTACTGCCACGTCAGGATGATGTCAGCTGCCATGTGGATCCATAAGGACCAATGATATTCTGCCACGTGGCCCCCTGGAGGAGAGAGAAAAAGGCTCGCTTGTCCTTGTTTTTGCATTGATTTTCTTTGTTAAAGGTTTTCGACCCTCCCCAACGATTTAACATTATATTGACGCTTCCCCACAATTCCTTAAAGGATGGCCCATTGGGCCTGCCGATTCTTGATTTGCCGATATGTGGGACCTATGAGATGCGGCACTGCCCATCGCCAATTGCCAATTTACTAAGTTCTGGACCCGCCGATAGCCGATTTGCGATATCAGCGATCGGCTGATCGCTGATTTCACTGCATGCCCTATTGCTACTTCGGAGAAGCTGTCGATTTGCGATTGCGATGAATTCCTGGGGCTCGTCGATCGACGATAGGGCTGGTCCTGCCAATATCCCTGATTTGCGATGAACTCCCGAACCCGCTGATATGCCCAATTTGCGATGAACTCCCTGACCTGCCGATATCCTTGTCTCCTTCCCTTTAAAAGGCAACAAACCCTCTGAACTTTAATAGGCCATATCTTTTGATCCAGAAGTCCATTTCGAACTTCCTTATACCGTTGGAAAGCTCGTTCCGGGCACTATGCAATGGAGAGGTTCCGATTTGGCTTTAAGTGCTCCTGTGGCCTGGAAGATGGCTTCAAAATTCACTGCTCTTTGGCAACTTTGATCAACTAAAAACTCATAATGCAGTGAGTGACAACATTGGCTCCAACTAGGGACAGTGCCTTGTTGGCAAGGTGCTGAGAACTTGCAGACTAGTAGCTTTCCTTCCATTGGGCATTGAGTCATTTTTAAACAAACTATAATTCTATGCAAATGGATTTTCGACATAAATTGAAATTACATATAACAATTACAATACACACACCGTATTTACAATGGGTGTGAGACAGGTACCTCTAGTTTTGGAAATAAAGTTTGAGGAACTGACCATTTACCGACATTTCCAAAGATTCACCATCCAGATTTTCAGGCATATATGTGTTATTTCTTCTCTCTTCTACAATCTTGAAAGAGCCAAACCATAGGGTCAAGTTTTCCATGTTTGCCTTTGTCCCAGCGGAGAACTAAATCCCCTGATTGAAGCGGTCAATCCTTAGCCTTTTTGTCAAACAAGGATTTCATCTTTTGTTGGTATTTTGACAATTTGGGCCCCCCCTGTTCTCTATTCTCATGAAGCTCCACCAGCTGATTTATCCTTCGCGTTAAGGCACTTGGCTCTTCCTCTGCTTCTTGTAGTAACCTCGCCACTGGCATTGCTAATTGGATCGGGAAGACTGCAGCCTTACCATACACTAGCTCAAAAGGTGATTTCCTCGTGGATCGTTTAGGTGTTACCCGGTTGGCCCATAAGGCAAACTTCAGTTAGGAGTCCCAGTTTCTCTGAATTTCGGCGATGGTCTTTTTCAGCACCCTTACGACAGTTTTGTTGGAGGACTCAGGGAAGCCATTACCTTGAGGATAATAGGTAGTGGAGTGCTCGATGATGATATTAAACTTATGGCAAACACTGGTGAACTTGGTAGATTTGGAGACCTGAGCATTATCAATGATAATTTTGAAGGGACAACCAAAGCGGGACAGTATGTTCTCCTCCATGAATTTTATCACCATTGAGTCTGTAGCATTTCTAGCTGGGATGGCCTCTACCCACTCGGTGAAGTAATCTGTGGCCGTCAATATCCACTTGTGTTGGCCACTGGATGGTGGGTTTATTTCTCCTATGAAATCTAGTCCCCACTGTCTCAAAGGTTCTTCCACATGTACTGGAATTAGGGGGACAGGAAAAAGCTTTTTCCTCTCAGCAAACATTTGGCACTTTTGACACGACTTGACCTGGGAATGAACATTTCCAAACAGAGTAGGCCAGTAGAATCCTGCCTTGAGGATTTTATGTGCTGTGGTATTTCAGTTGTAGTGTCCTCCACACACTCCTCCATGAACATCCTCGATCACCTTATGGGTTTCTCCCTCTACCAAACATAACGGTAATACTACCACAAGGTCCTTCCAGTAGAGTAGACCAATGGATATGATGTATTTTTGCACTTGCAATCTCAGACTACGGTATTTGGATTTATCTAGCCCCAACAAGCACCCCAGGAATAAGAGATAATGAACGATGTTCTTATACCAAGGTGATCCCTCATATTTGTCATAGATTTTCTGCTCAGATGTTTTAATCCTGCTTTGATGGTCCTCTGCTCTGCCTTCCTCTGTGATCAGGTTTATCCCTAAAGATTGGCAATTAGATTCGGATAAAACCTTGGCCAACCCCTGGCCTTTAATGAGCTTGGTAGGCTTTATTTCTAGCTCATATTCTTGTATTTTTGCTATCCACCTACCCCTCTTTCCTTCGCTGTCTCCTTGCACTAGGATGTCCTTGACTGCTGTCGTTGGGACAAACGCTGTGATTTCCTATTGCAACACACACAAATGAAATGCCTTTAGAGCCTTGACTAGTGCATAGGCTTGTTTCTCCAATATATTGTATTTTAGCTCAGCATCCCTTAGGACTTGGTTGAAGAAGGCGATGTGCTGTTCATAACCCTCTTTATTTTTATGTCACAACACTGCAATGATAGTATGTGGAGAGGCGAAAGAAAAGATGTAGAAAGTCACTGAATAGTCGGGGCTGACTAGTACGAGGGCTTCAACGAAAGCTTCTTTAATTCTGATTAAGGAATCTTTGGGGGTAGGGCTCCAACTGACTTCATTTTCCTTCTTGAGCATGTTTGTAATACCCTTGACAATTTCTGCATAGTTGGGTATAAACCTTCTCAAGAAATTTATTCTTCCTAGAAAGGCTTGAACCTCTTTCTTATTCTTAGACAGAGGAATATGGTTGATGGCGTCAACTCATTTAGGATCTATCTTCACCCCTTCCTGCGCTACTATATGCCCTAGTGGCTTCCCTTCACTTAGGGCGAACTGATATTTCTTAGGGCTCAGAGAGAGACCATACCTCCTGCATTTCTCGAAGGTGAGCGTTAAGTGGAGGATGTGCTCTTCATTAGTCTTGGAGAAGATTGTGATGTTGTCCAAGTAAACCACCACAAATTTGTCTTGCTCCCCTACAAAAGCTATGTCCATGGCTCTCTAAAATGTGGCCCCTACATTAATAACACTGAAGGGCATGCAAGCGTACATGAATGTTCCCCACGGGGCGGTGAAAGCAGTTTTCTTTTGATCCTCAGGATGGAATGCCACCTGGTTGTAGCCAGAAAACCTATTCATCACGACCATTCTGGTTGAGCCAACCACCTTCTACAATATATAATCCATCTTGGGTAGCAGGTAGGTGCCTTTTAGCGACGCCCGTTTAGATTTCGGAAATCAACACACAACCTTATTTTACTGCTCTTTTTCCGGACAGGGACTAGGTTGGCCACCCATTCAGAGTACCTTAAAAGCACTATGATCTATGGCTGTAGCAGCTTTCTCACCTATTTTTCAATGGAGGGGAGTAAAAGTGGATTTATCTGCCTGAGTTTCTGTTTACATGGCTTTATTCCACTCTTCAAAGGAATCTTATGCTGAATGATCATAGTATCAAATGCTTTCAAATCCTCATAAGACCATGCAAAAACATCCTTGTAAATTTTGAATAGATTTAAATACCTTTGTCTGTATTGCCAGGGGATTCCTTTTGATAGCTTGATCATCCGAGGTTCCTCCTTTGAGCCGATGTTGCATTCTTCTACTTGATCGTCTATCTTCGGGACCATGTCGTCCTTCTTAAAAAGCCTTTCCAGGGGGACTAGTCCGTGCGGGATGGTGTTCCCTTTCAGTTGCAAAATTTTGCGCCCAACCACTGTGTCTTTCCATGCAGTGGCTTCTTAATTTGTTTCTTCTTCTTCTTGATCGATGGTGGAGTGGGTGAAATCCCCAATGACTTCTATGAATCTTTTTACCTACTCATCATCCTCGAATACCTACCAGTGCTTGACATTATCAGGTACTAAAGGTCTATATCTGACTTCTACCTCATATCTGAGGAGCGGATTTTGCGGGGGCTTGAAACTACTTGCTGCTACGGCAAGGGAGTCAACCATCCTGTTTCCTTCCCTAGGTAGAAATTGGATATTAAAGGCCAAGAAGAAATTATCAATTAGATCCCACACTTCATTCCGGTATGTCCTCAGTGTGTGGTGTTTGGCTTAACATTGATTCCTGATCTGCCTTACGACCAGCTCAGAGTCTCCATAGACTGTTAGGCATTCAATATTCATATTTTTTGTCATTTGTAACCTAAGGAGCAATGCTTCGTACTTTGACACATTGTTGGTCGCCTCAAATTCCAGCTTGAAAGAGAGGGGTATTAGGCTGCCCTTCGGAGATACCAACAATATTCTAGCTCCATTTCCCTCTTTTGAGTTTGCCTCGTCGAAGTATAACTTCAATACTTCATTTTCATTTGCGCGCTGGTGCTCTAACTGCCTCTTTAGGTGCACTGATGTTTCGTCTAAGAAGGTCTCATCTTCTTCTAGGAATAGGCAGGGGAGGTCACTTTCTTTCCTATGCACTAGGGAATTTACTGAGCCTTTAGCTGGGGTCACAGTTTTTATAAACCTGGATTCTCTATACAGCCTCCTTTGCTCGCCTCCAAATGTGGGAATAGTGGCATAAGTCAGATGTAACATGATAGAGCCCCCCACCTTGGAACCCCAAGATCTAGATAAGAGCATGCCGGACCGAGGAGGAATATCGGCCACCACTATGTCCATTACGACACTCTTCATAGGGATCTGAGTCAGGTTTACCACCAGATCATTTATCATCCCTAAGCACTTGACCCTCTTAGAGTCAAAGGAGTACAAGTCCTTGTATGGTCAGGTGATCTCCAAGCCTAGTTGTTCCATCACTGTTAATGGCATGAGGTTGTGTGAGGCTTTGGAATCCAACATGCAATTATGCAGTAAGAGGTTTGGATTACTAGGGTCACGTAGAAGGTTGTAGTAGAAGGATCCAACTCTTCCACATGTGGCCCAAAACAACCATTGTGTTGATTTTTGGTAGCATCAGATGTGCTCTAGCCATGAAAAGTGGTGGAGAGGCTAAGGCACATGAGATCTCCAAGACTTAGAAATCGTTTGGGGAAATTCCACCCGAATGAAGAGATATTAAAATAATTAATATTTTTAGTGGGGTTCTTAAGTCTAAACTTACGAAAATTAAAATATTAATGTGTATTAATATAATATGGGTGAGAAAGTTCTAAATAACGAGGATCAAGCTAGATCTAATCTTAGCCATTGATTAGGGACTTAATCTTGTCCATTGAATCGCCAATAAGAAAAGTATAAGAAAAGGCTTGAGGGTCAGTTGGAGACACACCAAGTTGATCAGTAAATTTGATTTTTTGGGGCAGGGTTCGTTGAGAAATCGAGTTAGTGATCTGTTGCGGCGAGGGGCAGTTCGGCAGAAGGCCGAGAATACATAGTAGAGAGGCAGAGAGATTGCATGAGAGACAACGCAGAGGCAGCCTGGGCTAACGCAGAGACAATCAGAGTTGATGTAGAGTTGATGCAGAGGCTTAGAGGGCCAACGATGAGGACGCAGGAGGCCGAGAAGTTGACGCAGAGGCTAGCAGAGCTGACGCTAGGCAGAAAGAGCTGCGTTGTGGTTTTTTCGTGGGGCAGACTGAGAGCGAGAGGCAAACACAAAGCCATAGAGGGTGACATAGTGCATGGAGGGTGACGCAGTTCCAGAGAGAAGCTTGGAGCAACTTTTGTTGTCCAGCTAAGGAATAGTCAAAGTCATTGTAGGGCTCATCATCCGGTTGCTAATCAGCCAAAATATTTGTCTCTGGAGCAAGGTACTTCTGCCAAGGAAAATCTCTGAAGGGTGAGCCATATCTGGCACCCTAGTTGTAATAAAAAAATTGCATAATAATAAAACCCTCATATCTGTTGCACCGGTTTTCCCACATCGGGTTTTTCCGGGAACAATTGTCCAAAAATAACGGTGTCCTTTGTGTTGTCTCAGTGATTTCAGTGGTTGATCTGTATATGTGTGAAGGCTGCATTTGTGTTTATTTCGGTATTTATATTAATAAATAACTTGTTAATGGAAAGAACATGTAGGAGACAATAAACCAGATAATGCAGTAGGGATTTCTGATGTGTCAGACTTAGAAATTTCCACATTACACAGTTGGAGCTCCTTCCTTATTCTCCAGCTGGTGCAAATGTATCTTGTAATATATAGATGTACATAATAATAGTAATAAAAGTATTGGAAGTAATCCAATAACTAATAATATTTGGACTTTATATTTTGATGGTTCAAAGATGCAGGATGGCTCTGGATTTGGTTGCGTACTTATAGACCCATGTAATAAGAAGCATATCCTTTCATGCCATCTGGAGTTCGAGTGTACCAATAATATTGTTGAATATGAAGCACTTGTTCTTGGATTGAAGAAAACCATTGATATAAAGGTAGAAATTCTCAAGGTAATTGGTGACTCAGAGGTGGTCACTCATTAGGTACAGGATACTATCCACTGTGTTTCATCAAATCTTAAAAACTACTAGCAGAAGGTATGGCATTTAATTAGTTATTTTAAAGCTTTTATTATCATTTTTGTTCTTAGGCTTAGAAATGCTGCAATATATGCGTTAGTAAACGCAATCGCTAGAATTTCGCCATTGAGAAATGGTTTTTCTATTGAAATGATATATAAACGATTTGTGCCTGATAATGTCACTAACTTTTGTGTTTTCAATGACGACCAACAGATACTGCATTTTATGGCTAATGCAAACGTATTCAAGGATGTTTCCATAGAAGAGGATGAGCACGAAAAGGCTTTACAAGAGGCATCTAATGTAATGAAAGGAAACACTATGCCTAAAGGTGTGGTGTCCTTGGAGAAGTTATATGAGATGCATAACTAATTTAGAGGATCGATCAATATAAAGACTCGAAGTTCAAAATTATCATTTGAACAAGTCAATCTAGTAACTCAAGAAGATCTGAAGTATGTGAACCTCAGTACATGTTGTTCGCCACAAGAACGACATGCATTTATCCTCTTATTCAAACAGTACCGTGATGTGTTCTAATGGACATATGGTGATTTAAAGACATATGACACTCGTATTATCCAACACGTTATTCCCATGAAGGAAGGGGTAAAACCGTTCCAACAGAAACCAAGGAAAGTCCATCCAACACTAGAACTCCTCATCCAAAAGGAATTGAGAATGTTGCTAGATGCCCAGATCATTTTTAAAATTAAACATTTCACTTAGGTTTCAAACCTGGTCCCAGTCAGAAAGAAGTCCGGTGAAATAACGTTATGCGTAGACTTTGACAATCTCAACTAGGCATATGATACAGATAATTATCTAGTTCCATCCATGGAATAGATACTCTAAACAATATTTGGGTCTGAGATATTCTTGCTACTAGATGGCTTCTTTGGTTACAATCAAGTGCTATTAGTGGAACTAGATCGATTGAAAACTACCTTCAGGACCAAATGGGGAACATTTGCTTTCAAGAGAATGCCATTTGGACTTATCAACACTAGTGCTACATTTCAAAGAGCGATGGACATTGCATTATGAGGCCTTATTGGTTAGATCGTAGTTGTTTATTTGGATGATGTCACTGTGTTTTCCAAGAAAAGATCAGATCATGTATGTCATTTGAAACAAATATTTGAGTGGTGCCGAAAGTATGGGATTTCTCTCAATCCCAAGAAAAGCGTCTTTGGTGTGTCAGAAGGGACTCTGTTAGGGCACATCATGAGCAGAATTAAAATTGATCCTGAGAGGCTTAAAGCCATTGCACAAATCCCGTTCCAATTGAATAAGAAGGTTATGCAGTCTTTCTTGGGAAAGTTAAATTTCTTGAGAAAATTCATCTCCAATTATGAGCAAATAGTTAAGCCTATACAAGAGATGATTAAGAAAGATGCAACATTTAAATGGGACAAATGAGAAAAGGACACTTTTAATAGAGTCAAGAAGGCTATTGCTGATGCAACCACATTATTTAGTCCAGATTATGGAAAATATTTCCTGCTTTATACCTTTGCTTCAGATTCCTCTATTGTGGCCATATTGACTCAAAAGGATACTGAAGGAAATGAGTGACCTATCTCTTTTATGAGTGTCGGTCTACAGGGGTCATAATTAAATTATCTTTCCATTGAAAAAAAGCATATGTTGTATACAAGGCAGTTAAATATTTCAGATCCTACCTTTTAAAATCTCAAATGATCATATTTGTGCCTCATCCAGTAGTAAGAACACTCTTCATGCAGCAAGAGCTGGGCAAGAAGAGCGAAAATTGGATGACCTGCCTGCAAGAATATGATTTGGAGTTCAAACTAGTTCACACCATAAAGGGTCATGGCCTTTGTAATCTAGCAGCTAAAGCAAGAGATGCTCCCAAGCAAGATCTTTCAGGTTGGGAGTAGGAGATAGAAATGTACAATGTTAAACATGTTCCTCAGTCCACGTCTATAGTGCCATGGTATTGCAACATACAACAATTTCTAGAGCATGGCACCTTGCCCACACACTTATCGAATAAACAAAAGAGGGAAATTCGTTTAAAATATCTATCCTACCAGCTAGTTCATGGAGTGATTTTCAAAAAGCACCACAACAGTGTCCTGCTAAGGTGCCTTGAGCCATAGGATATAGAAAAGGTACTTAGAGATTTGCACAATGGGCCGATAGGTGGCCACTATGCTAGCGATACAACAACGCAAAATGTCATGAGGGCGGGTTATTATTGGTCCACTTTATTCAAAGATTCTCACGCTTATGTCCATAAGTGCCCAACTTGTCAGAGATGCGCTAGTCGTGATCAAAGATCAGCCACCCCGCTGCTACCAGTAGTTGTTGAGGGGCTTTTTCAACAATGGGGCCTAGATATTATCAAAGAAATCTTTCCTCACTCATCAAATCAACATCCATATATTCTGACAACAACACACTATTTCACTCGCCGGTCAAAAGCAGTTCCCTTGAGACAAGTAAATGATCAGGAAGTCATCCACATTTTGTGACAAAATATTATAACCAGGTTTAGCGTTCCAACGTCACTTGTCGTTGATAATGCTACTTACTTTTCATCATTGAAACTTTATGAATTCGAATTAGAAAATGGGATTGTATTAAAGCATGGATCTAATTATTACCCGCAGGAAAATGGTTTGGCTGAATCAACAAATAAAAATCTTATCCGCATAATTAAGAAAACCATCTTCTCTGAGCTTTTACTAATGTATTATGGGCTGACAGTGTAATTCCTAATCCTTCCTTAAAGACCTCATCATAATTTATGTTTTACAGTAAAGAAGTTATCTTGCCCCCAACCCTGTATCTTCTAGCCTTGAAACTCTCCCAGCAGTCCTAAGGTAGACCTTTCTTTTTGGTTCAGAGCAGGAAAGAAAATTTACTCAAACTTGAGGAAGAAAGGCTTAAAACCAAAGAGAGATTTACTGTTCACCAAAACTGTGTAAAGCGTTGGCTTGATAAGAAATCCATAGGGGCAAAGAGCTTCAATGTGGGTGACCTATTACTAAAGTGGGATAAACCCCATGAAGAGAAAGGAAAACATACGAAGTTTCAACCTTTGGGGATTGGCCCATTTACCATTGAACAAAAGCTCGGTCATAATACCTTCAAGCTGAAATCCTTAGACGAGAGGATTCACCCCCTTCTTGTAAATGGTCGATATTTGAAACATTATTTTCAATAACAGCTACAAGATGTGCTTCTTGTATAGTCTGTCCTTTCTTTTCTTTTCTCAGTAGTGTTGGTCATATGTGTGTCATGTTAGCCGTGTCCTATTTTGTTGTGTCTTGGTCGTTGTACATAAATAAGACCATGTATAAAAGGTGCATGGCTGAAAGAGGCTTTGTCGCGGAATAAAAGAAAAGTGTGACAATCACACCACTCAAATTTTTTTTTTTATCCTTCTTTATTTGGGGAAAATGCCATAGGTTGTGCTAATTCCAGACGGAAAATACGATACATCCTAAAGGAGAACCTTGAGGGAACACATTATATTTATGCCTATGCTACTATCTAACTTCTCAATTTGGTGTAAATCTACTAGTGTGTTAACGCTTGTCCAATATAGTAGAGAAAGGATAAGGGGAAAATCTAAAGCGAGCAAACCTATATCAAAGGTCTTAAAATACTTCTCTAAAGGAGCAACCTCCTCTACTCTCAATAAGTTGGGATCCCACTTCCACTCATTAAAAATAAGTGTCGATGCACAATCCTATTAAATAAATAAAGGGTGAAAGAAGAGAAAGGATTCCTTCACAGGTAGGTGAAGCAAGCGATTTCGCTGAGGTACTCTAAAAAAAGGTTATAAAAGAGAGATTGGAGCTCACTCATTCGGCATGCATAATCATTTCCTGCTATCAATTTGGAGAGCTCTTGTGGCTTTGGAGTGCTAAGGGTGAAACCCTTGAGCGTATTAGTTTTGGTGGTGAGACAAATCCACCCTAGCTGATTAGAAGGAAAGATCTCTCAGCTCTTTCTCTGGTATTTATTGCTGAAGATTCATCTCATTGCTAGATTGTGTGTACAACCAAAGATCGTGGGATTTTTGGAGGTTGTATTTTCCATCTGTAGTTCATGTGGGAATAAGGGGGGCGATTCACTCATTGCTAGACTGTGGTATCATTTTAGGAGGTCATACTAGTTGTTATCAAGAAATCAAGGGTATTTTTTTATTGGTAGTTTCAGCCCAGATTTTTGCTTCCCTATCCAGTGCCATTTTTTATCAATAGTTCAAGCTATCATTTGCTGCGCTGTGGCATCAAAAGGGAGGGTCAAACCAACCATCAAATCTGCTCCAATACAGTAATTTACAACAATGTAAGGGGACTTTTCAACGCTCTCATCATCTCCTATTTTCCTAGCAAATTATGCACTTCCAGAAATCTATTTCTGTAACTCAAAACACTGCTCCAGGATGTAATTCCAAATCAGATTAATAAAGCAGATCAGAATATATTGGATGAGTTTGTTTGCTCTGGTATTTTTGCTGGTGTTATGATGGTTGAGTTATTTGTTTAACAAGAAGGGATTTTACTGTGGTATTAATAAACGGATCTGTAATATTGGTTGAATTTATTTGCTGTGATATTTTGTTTTAGGTATAGTGGTTGAGTTGCTTGTCTTGAAAGAGGGTATTTTACAAACATCCTTTTCTCCCTAAAGGATGTAAGTACCTTAAATGTTATACATGTTCCTCCATATTTTTACTAAAAATCTGAATATCATAAAAAAATAAACTATTATAAATTTTGTAATGTGTAATCTAAATACTTACACATTTGAAGGTAGATGAGGCGTTGGACAAGCCAAATGTCATGTCCCCATTTTTATTCTTCTTCATAGTACAACCAGGGTGGATTTCCAGGCAAGGGATGACCGGGTCAGTGGAGCAGGTTTATGTCATCAGGGGTCCCAATGGAGTTTTGAGGAGTTTGTATGGGGGGATTTGATGGCATTCGCTTGGCATATTCCATCATCCGCACAATTTTCCTTTAGTTCCGTCGCATTCCGACAACTTTAAAAAATCAGCGTTACTATTGGGCATAACTTAATTAATTATGCTCGAGGTGGCATTCCGGGGAGATTAATTGATGGAACACCTCAATGTAATAGCTCGTTGGAATCAGAACGCGAATATCTACAGGATAGGATGTCGAGAACTTAGAAGAGACTTCCAGTGGCCGAAGAGAGTATGGTGAGCGATTTTCCATTTTCCTTAGTTAAAAATGACTTTAATTAGTCATTTAATTAAGGAAAAATAATTAATTGGAGAGAATGGGCCAAAAGTCACTTAAGTGAAATAAAATAAAATTAAAGGTCACTTAAGATAAAGTCAATGGGGGAGCCAATCTTCTCTTCGGTGATTGCTCTTGCTCTTGCTCGGGCTTTGTCTTCACCTCACCTCTGATACCATGTTAAGTTATGGTATGTTCTATGCTTATAATAGTTTACTTCTTTTTATTATTATATTCTACAGATTAGCAATCACATGTACATAAAGTAAAGTGCAGATAGAACATTAAACGATTGACAGAAAACAAGCCAAGACAAGAGACACAAGATGTGGCAGCTAGCCAGGGACAAACCCCACAATGTGTGGGGAAACCCTTTGATCAAATCTTCTTTTATCTTCAATAATTCAACAGAGAGAAATAGTACAATAAATCTGATTTATATTAGCAGTAGCAAACCCTAGATCAGCAGCATCAGCATTAGCGGCTTCATCATCAAAACTAGGGCAGTCGATATCTCACAAACCGACCGTCGGATCGGCTTGATTCCACCACCAAAAGTTGCAGCCTTTAGAGGAGGTTCAGATGAACCTACAACGCAGTTCAAATGAGGAGATCTTTTGGTCCACGCAGGTCAAACTTCACTTCTGCAGTTGCAGCTTCAGTTTCAACAACTTCCTTCAAACTAGGGCAGTCGATATCTCGCAAACCATCCGTCGGATCGACTTGATTCCACCACCAAAAGTTGCAGCCTTCAGAGGAGGTTCAGATGAACCTACAACGCAAATCAGAAGAGGAGGTTTGATGGTCCACGGTGGTCAAAGTTTGGATCTGCAGTTGCAGCTTTAGTTTCAGTAGCTTCCGGCTTCACATGTGTGAGAGAGAGACCCTTTTTTGCGCAATAGAGAAGAAAATATTTTCTGCGCAGTAGAGAGAGAGAGATGTGATGATATGAGTGAGTGCAAATGAGGAAAAGTCCTCCTGTATTTATACACCACTGTTGATGTTTGAATAGATGCGACTGTTGGGCTTCTGAGCCTACATGAGTTGTAGGTCGGCTTGATAATAATTCCATAATCAAAATAAATTCATATCTCCATGAATACTTATCGGAATCAGATGATCTTTAGATCCATCTTACACCTCTCGACGAGAGGAATCTATTGAACATATTATCAGCCATGAATAATATGACCCACATGAAGTTTGGCCCTAGTTGCCAATTTAACACTCCCTCTCAACTAGGGAGAACTTCATCTGCAATCTGTCTGTCGGTCGCTACTATTCATCCATCAAATGCACTGCCTTGTACAACCTGATCCTTGCCCTACTCTTCTCTATTCTGCCTGTTCTGCATTGTCTTGTTTTGCCCTGTACTGATCTATATTGCTCTGCTATGTTCTGCTCTGCTCTGTTGTGTTTTGTTCTGCCTTGCTTTTGTTTTTTTCTGCTCTGCTTTTGTCCGAATTATGAAGAAGAAGAAATGATCGAGGATGTATCATACTGACTCAAAGTTAGTCTTAGAGTATGTACCACTGGTCCCAGACTAGTCTCAACCAACCCAAAGTCAGTGTCATAGTGAGTACAACTCATACCACTGGTCCCAGACCAGTAACATCCTCCACTGACTCAAAGTCAAACTGGTCCCAGACCAGTAACAATCGACCCAAAGTCAGTGTCATAGAATGTACCACTCCTACCATTGGTCCCAGACCAGTATCATTGATCCCAGATCAATGGAGGTCATCCTAGCGTAGGGAGTACGGTAGATAAAACGATGCGTCAATCGATACTACTATGGTCCCTAACTTCATTTCTCTGCTCATTGATCAGATGAGAGGTACTTCCCATGAGTCCCAGACTGCATGGGTAGGATGTCTCGATAGGAGAACTTAATCAATCTCGTCCTCATAGAAGAACACATCAATCCTGCTGCAATCGCCATGGAGAACACATCAATCCAGGCCGCCACGGAGAACACATCAATCCAGGCCTCACAGGAGAACACATCAATCCTGCTACAATCGCCATGGAGAACACATCAATCCAGGCCGCCATGGAGAACACATCAATCCAGGCCTCGTAGGAGAACACATCAATCCTGCTACAATCGCCATGGAGAACACATCAATCTAGGCCTCACAGGAGAACACATCAAACCTGCTACAATCGCCATGGAGAACACATCAATCCAGGCCGCCATGGAGAACACATCAATTGAGGCCTCACAAGAGAACACATCAATCCTGCTACAATCGCCATGGAGAATACATCAATCCAGGCCTCACAGGAGAACTAATCATCCTGCTACACAGGAGAGCGAATCATCCTGTTCCACAAGAGAGCGAATCATCTTGTCCCACAAGAGAGCGAATCATCTTGTTCCAGTGCGCACCACTAGGGGAGGGTGAGTCATCCTGTGGTCGTATGTTGCTTCAGTAAGAACCGCAAGCCCTTAGAGCTCGCAGAGTTCAATGTATGCAACATGCAGGACCCTTGTACAAGGGTTTCTTGACAACTCCAAGTCGTTGGGCAAAATCACAGCTTAGATCTTTCCTCGGGGCTTTGACAATGTGTATCGACCTGTACATCATCTTAATGCGATGGAGCCTCCTTGCTCATCGACTTACCATATCCCAGATGATGTCTATCTGTTGGAGCAATCGACGAATACGGGATTCCTCAATAATCGAATCCCACCTCTGGTTGTTATAGAGAATCACAATGGTATGTGTTCAAATAGCACACTGAAGAGCATCCCCAACTAGGCAGCTTCATACGAGATCATACTCGTAGATATGTATCTGGTCTCGGCGGTGCTTATGGCAACCGACTTCTGCTTCCTGCTCATCCATTATATCGAAGCAGAATCCAAAGAGAAACAACACTAAAAGTGCTCCAGTGATCCTCCACACTACCTGCCTAATCAGCATTCGAATAATCATGCAGTTTCATATTTTCGGCAGTGTATCTCAATCCATGAGAGATTGTGTCCTGAAGACATCTCAGAAGATTCTTGGCACCAATCTAGTGAGGCTCAACCAAATATGAGCTCACAATGCTAACTGCAAAACATATGTTCGGACGGAGGTTCACCAAGAACATCAACGCGAATGAGTTTTTGAAACTCAGAGGCATTTCCCAAATCTGGTCCGACATCACTACCATATAACTTCTGAAAGTTAAGATCCTCGAGGTAGTCACAGGCTTGCAGTCCATCATACCAAATCTTTTCAGAATCTTCACCACATATTTTCCTTGAGATAGTCCTTGGTTCTTCATTTCAAATTCAGAAGCCAACTCCCTTTTACATTTGTGAATGAGAGGGTATGCACCTGTTAGAAAGAGGTCATCCACATACAACACCAGTATGAGAGGCTCATCATCTTCAACCTTAAGGTAAAGGTTAGGATCGACTTCACTCCTAGTGAGTCCCAGCTTCATCAAGTAGCTATCGATCCTCTCATACCATGCTCGGGGTGCTTGCTTCATCCCATAGAGAGCCTTCTTCAACCTGCATACACGAGATTTTCAATCATAAATCTCGAATCCTTCAGGTTGCTCCACATAGACCTCTTCTTTGATCAAACCGTGCAAGAACGCGATCTTGACATCCATCTGATGTAGGTTCCATCCTTGTCAAGCGGATGGTCGTATATCTGGCAACAAGCGCAAATATCACATCATAGTCTATACCTTCTTTCTGGTAGAAACCACGAGCAACAAAACGAGCCTTATACTATTCCATACTTCCATCTGCTGCAGCTTTATCTTGTAAAGGCATTTTGAAGTAACAATTGTCTTGTCCTGGGGTCTGGGAACTACTTCCTAGACATCATTCTCCATAATAGACTCATATTCTTTGGTCATCGCATCCTTTCATACTTGATGCTTGACAGCATCTGAGGATGATGAAGGCAAATTTTGTATGATCGTGCTTATGATGGTCAGGTATCCCTGATACCTGTTAGGTTTCTTACTTTCACGAAAGGTTCCTCGGGGTGCATCATGTCCTTCAACATCATCAAGTAGCCCCCTAAGCCATGAAGGCCTCTTCCTAGAAGAGGAAGGCTCAGGTGGATAAATAGGATCCATGGGTTCCTCCACATCAGGGATTATTACATCATCTACCCATAGAGACAACTTCCACAATCGTACGGTTCTTCCTTTCCGCCACACCATTCTGCTCAGGAGTATGTGGTGTAGTAGTCTCCCTCTTAATGCCAGCCTCAGATATCCCTGAGTGAGCCAACTGTAATATATCGAAGGTCTTGCTTTGGCTTGAGGGGAATGGTCCCCTTTTGAGCTTTCCTTCGGCACATCCTGGACATACACCTTCTTTCTCTACTCGGAATTCGGGCATCCCTGTCACTATTTGTCTTACACCAAGTAGAGCTTTATAATGAAGGGGGGCAAACCTCCGATGCCAAAGTTCGGACTGAAGAGATGTGTCATAAGACATGAAACCTAGTGGACTTCCACCGACCTGATATAAAGAATCAACTCGAAACCCAAGAGTGAAAGCATCTTTAACATTATTTTTCCATATATGTACCTTGCCATTGCTGAAGGTTACCTTGTAGCCTTTGTCTTCCATTGTTGAGATGGACACCAGGTTCTTTTTGAGGTCAGGTGCATTTAATACATCCTGGAATTTCTAGCCTTCTTGAATGGTTGTCCTCTTCCTTGATTCCCAACTCTCCTCTTACCTTTGCTATTGAATTTGTCATTCCTTTGGTTACCATCAGAGGGATTTTGATTATCGTCCTGGTGTGAGTCCTTTCTATCAGGGCACTCCCTTGCATAGTGACCTACATTATCGCAGATGTAACATCGTCCTTTTCTTCCACCCTTAGGTCCAGCCTTTTATTTTGATTTAGTCTCAAAATTATTTCTTTTCTTAGCATGAGAAGAGAAGGCAGCAGGAGGACCTTTAGGCATGGGCATTTCTTGCTCTTCTACCCTTGTTTCTTCTTGAATGCATCTAGCCATTAATTCCTCGAAACCAGGAATTATATTATTGTTCAGAAGAGTAGTCCTAAACATGTACCATTCGGATGGTAATCCTCCAAGAGTCGTGAGTGCCATTTCTTTGTCAGTAATAGTCTCCCCAATAGATAGGAGATCATTCTTGATCTCGGTGATTCTTAAGAAGTATGCTTGCATACTCTCATCTTCACCCTTCTTGATTTCCCTCAGTTTATTTCTAAGAAACAAAACTTAATTTGCATCATGAACTTTAAATATACTCACAAGTCTATCGTAGATTTCCTTGGAGGTGTCCAGTTCAGAGATGTAGGCCACCAAGTGCTTGTCGATAGAGTCTTGGATGATCTTGTTTGTTTTGACTTATCCATTTTTCCATTTGTTCCATGCAGCAACGGATGCATTTGATGGAGGCTCAACAATATTGCCTCTTACATGGTCCAGCACTCCTTGATCTTCTAGGGTTAGATCGATAGACATCTTCCATCCGTGATATTCAGCTTTCTCACGGAGCTTGTCTTCGGTAGGAAGAGTGTTGAGGACCCCATAGTTCTTTTAGGATAGCCTTGCCAATCTTCTCTTCGGTGATTGCTCTTGCTCTTGGTCGGGCTTTGTCTTCACCTCACCTCTGATACCATGTTAAGTTATGGTATGTTCTATGCTTATAATAGTTTACTTCTTTTTCTTATTATATTCCATAGATTTGCAATCACATGTACATAAAGTAAAGTGCAGATAGAACATTAAACGATCGACAAAAAACAAGCCAAGACAAGAGACACAAGATGTGGCGGCTAGCCAGGGACAACCCCCACAATGTGTGGGGAAACCCTTTGATTTCTTTTATCTTCAATAATTCAGCAGAGAGAAATAGTACAATAAATCTGATTTATATCAACAGTAGCAAACCCTAGACAACGGCATCAACATTAGCGGCTTCATCATCAAAACTAGGGCACTCGATATCTCACAAACTGACAAGCCCAACAAGCATGTCCCTTGGTGTACTGCGTTTACCCAGCTCTGTGTACAAAATGCAGTCTTCTTACAGTCCAAAAATCGTGGTCTCTTTGGATGTGGATTTGACCAGGATGAGAGTAAAATACTTGGCCCCTTATTTGAGCAGACAACATGTCCTCCCTTATCAACGTTTGGACCAGAGTTTGTGGCATAAACTCGTCCCAAAAAACTTCAGCGTACAGTGGTGCCTTGGCTCCTCAAATGACCCAAAAAATCGTATTCTTTAGCAGTATGAAGTCTGGGTACTAAATCGACCTGTTCAGATGAGCTTGAAGCTGTGGTTCTCCATGGGTTCTCTCAACCTGTCAAACAAACAGATCTGGTTCTTTCTCCAGCCTGTCGACAAAGTAGGAAATACAGTACAAGGATATAAAACAATTGATAAAGCTTGAGTACCTCAATATTTCTTAGGAAATTCGTTCTCCATTGAAGCTCTACGGTGAAATCTGAGTGATTTCACTCTCAGACTAAGGGGTATCGTCGCAACACCAAAGTCTGCTATGGCAGCAATGTCTCCAAAGCCCTCAGCTTCCTCTTCCAACTCTCTCCAAGAGTTCTCTCTTCAAACTCACACAATGTTCGAATGTAGGGAGCCTCCTCAATCCCCTTCTTTAATGAGTTTTGGATGACCTTTTCATCTTCACCTTCCCTTTTGGTCTTTTCCCCTTCACCTTCCTTTTTGTTTTTTTTTTTATTAATTTCACTTTTAGAAAGTCACTTTATGATACTTTTACTTTATAAAGCTAAAGTGACCCCCCCCAACTTGCTTAGGGAATATCGTCCTTTTCCCTATTCTAATAAAGTCTCCTTAGGCAAATTTAAGTCCCCTTATCAATTATTTCCTCGCTTTAGCCTACGGGAACCACTCTAGGCTAGCGGGCTCCATCATAAGCTTCCTATGGGGACGAGGACATTACATGTTTCTTGTATGAGAGGTTGAGAACCTGGTTCTCTACTCCATTGGTAACCACAGTGTGAAAATTTCTGAATCTACACATCAGAAACCCCTACTGAAATTACTGGTTTAGCATCTCCTACTTGTTCTTTGCATTAACAAGTTACTTAATTACATAAATATCGATGTAAACACTATTGCAGCCTACACATACATACAGATCATGAATTGAAATACACTGAGACAATCACATAAGGGACACTATTATTTTTCGACAATTGTACCCGGAAAAACCCAATTCGGGAAAACTGGTGCAACATATAGAGGGTTTGTATTATTAAGCAGATTTTTGAATACAACTAGGGTGCCAAATATGGCTCACCCAAAAGAGAAAAATCCTGGTAGAAGTACTTCTATCTAGAGACAGATATTCCGGCAAATTCAACAACTGGATGATCAAACACCACATATGACTTGACTGTTCCGAGTGCTGGGCAGTGATGGCTGATCCAAGCTCTGTGTTGGAATTGCATCACCCCCACAGTGAGCCTCCCTTGCTCAGAAAGTCGATTTGCTGAACTGCTCCCTCTCTGCCCCGCAGAATCTCCCTAGCCCTGCCTCTAAAGGGCCTTTGTCAGCCCTTACACCCTTTGCATCACTTGCGTTAGTGCCTATGGCCTCTGTGTCACCTGCGTCAGCGCCTACGGCCTCTGCATCACCCTCTCTTAGACTGCGTTGTCTCTCCCGGTGCTGCTCTGCCTCTCTGCTATGTATTCTTCGGCCTCAGACTGAAGTTCCCTTGCAGAACTGCCCCTCACTGCAACTTAGATCACTAGCTCAATTTTCTCAGCAAACCTCGCCCTAGAAAAATCGAACTCTTTGATCGATTTGGGTGCGTCTCCAACTGACTCTCAAGCCTCCTCTTATACTTTTTCTGTTGATGAATCAATGGCCGTGATCTAATCTTTAATCAACGGCTAAGATTAAAATATGCTTGATCCTCGTCACTTAGAGCCTTCTCACCCATATTTTTATTTTCCTAAGTTTAGATTTAGGAACCCCATTAAAATATTAATTATTTTAATAACTCCTCAACCAGGTGGAATTTCTCCAAACGATTTTTGGGTCTTGGAGATCTCATGTGTTCTAGCCCCTCCACAAAATTTCGGAGCTAGAGCACATCCGATGCTACCCAAAACCAACACCCAGGACGGAAACCCTTGGGTGACCCAGTGAGATTGGGTGAGCAGCCATTTGCCCTTGGTGGATTCATTTAGAATCCACATGTGTAGTGATTGATTTCCTGTTTCAGTTTGGAGGCCAATATTAGCATTATTATCTTGGAGGGCCATTCCAACGATTGTATTGGCATCTATTTCTATACAATAAAGCTGGATTTTGTCGCTGCATTTCTCATTGTTCTTCATGTTGTGATCTTTTAATGAGATTTTCATGCACTTTATTGTTGGAAATAATACTGAGAGGGGGGGTGAATCAGTGTTATCAAGTTTTTTTAAATAAATCTTCCTTATTTACACTTTGAATTATTCTTGTATGTCAGTACCATAAAATAATGAGCATGAACAAGAAAAACAGATAGTCACACCAAAAAACACCAGATATAAGGTGGAAACCCAATGTGGGTGAAAACCACCTGCTGTAATATGTTTCTATCTTCTTTCAATTACAAACTCCTTTTACAATGATTTTGTACTGGTGCAGTCCTTTACCTATACGCAGGCTGCAACCTGTAGAGAGCTACAACTCTCTTTCGTTTTCCAGTCTCTCCTGGAAGGGAGCTACAACCCCCTACTTCTTTTCTTTCAAGGACCGCTTTTCATAAATTTTCAAACTAGATCCAAGAATATCAAATAATCATCAAGTACATGCAAATTACCCAAACTCCTTATACAATCAACCAAGAATCACCTAACTTCTCAGAATGTTGTAAACAGAAAGATAGTACCAGAAATATAAACCCAGAACTCTGCAGCAAGAGATAAAAGATAACCAACAAATGTTTTTAAGACAGATCCGCAATTTTTCCTTATCTGGATTGCGTGACTCCGCACCCCGCCTTCTATTTTCCTGCGTATCCACGCAGAGCGTCTTCTGCTTCACTGCGTATCACCGCAACTCACCTTCTGCCTTTCTGCGTACATTTACTGTGCCAACGCACTTGTTCCTTCTATCACGCGCGTACTTCTATGTAGCTACGCAGGATTTCCTTCTATCGCGCCGCGTACCTCTGATCTTGCTCCGCACTTCTTCTTCTGTCTCGCTGCGTGCGTCCGCACTGTGCCCTTTTCTTACGTCGCGTACCTCTACTGTATCTCCGCACTGCGTCTTCGTTCGCGCTGCGATCCCCCGCACTGTGCCTTTCTGTGAACGACGTACCACCGCACTGGACCTTTCACCGAGCTGCGGTCCTCCGCCCCTGAACTGTGAAATACCTGCGGACCTTTGATTTGAACCGAATTAACAACCCTCCAAACTGCCACTGACAGTCAGATGCCCAGATCAGATCATGTGCCCGAGAGATCACACTTTATAGATTCGCTTTCAACTTCAATTTTATATAGATCAAGCATTTAAACCGATAACCCAATATTTCAGATCTTAAGATATTCAATTTGCAAAGATGCCCTGGCCAAGTGATCTCCTTCCCTATTTATAGTCAAGCCCTCATTCACACCATGGGACAAAACCATCAAATAACCAAAACAAGGGATCCAAACCGGAGCTAAATTAGATCCTATACCACGGGCCAAAACCATAGGAACATGAACGACAGGTTAAATACCACGGGCCAAACATAAGAAACCCCATATGAGCGTGCTTCTCTGCCTTGAAGAGAGTGAACTAGGGGACCGCACCTTCTGAACAGATAACCTGCGGGTATGACCGCATTTCCTGCATGACGTACCTGCGGGTCCGCACCTTTTGAACCATTCACCTGCGAACCTTTTAATTTCCAACATTTTGAGAGCCTGAACAGAACATTGCCACTAGAGTGAGTTGCCATCAAGTACAACACCTGTAACATAGAGCCATACCAGAATCATAATGCCAACAATCTCCCCCTTTGGACTTGATGGCAACCTCAAGATCCTCAACGTCATTCTCCCCCTTTGACATCAAGGGCAAAGGGTTATGCTCCCCTTAAGAACATGCTCCCCCTGACTATAAACAAGATCTGCAAAGAAGAACCATAATCCACCAAACACCATAAATGACCATGAAAGAGATAGAGACATATTGCAGCAATATTCAGACCAGCATCCACGATCTCCTTCTGTACTTCCTCCATAATGCCAACAATGCATTATATGCTCCCCCTGAACCTGTGCCATTCGATCTTCGACCAATCCACAGCCCAGCATATGTACGCATATACCCCAAACGATCCTTGCGTACAACCAACAATCAGAAGAGATTCAACAACAAGATGATGCATCAACAGCCCCTAGCTTTTGCCTGAGGTATTCAAAGGTCTCCCTTGGCAAAGGTTTGGTGAGTATATCAGCAACTTGTTCCTTAGAAGGAACATACTCCAACTTGACCTTTTGTTCAAGCACTTGCTCCCGGAGAAAGTGATACTTGATTGGTATGTGCTTGGTTTTTGAATGCATGACAGGGTTCTTTGAAATGCTGATTGCACTTGTATTATCACATAAGATGGAGATGGGTGGTGTACAAGTAATTTGAAAATCCTGCAAGGTCTGCATCATCCAAAGGAGTTGAGTGCAGCAAGATGCAACAGCAACATATTCCGCTTTAGCTGTAGACAAGGCAATCGAACTCTGTTTTTTGCTGAACCAAGATACTATTCTGGAACCCATAAAGAATGCACCACCACTTGTGCTCTTCCTGTCATCCACGCTTTCGACCCAATCTGCATCAGTGTAAGCATGAAGTGTGAGATCTGTATCTCTAGGATACCATAAGCCATAATTTTGAGTCCCTTGAAGATATTTGAAGATTCTCTTCACTGCCTGAAGATGAGTTTCCTTTGGATTTGCCTGAAATCTTCCAACTATTCCCACTGCATGCATGAT
The DNA here is from genome assembly GCA_031772625.1 of Pinus tabuliformis. Lineage (NCBI taxonomy): Eukaryota > Viridiplantae > Streptophyta > Pinopsida > Pinales > Pinaceae > Pinus > Pinus tabuliformis. The sequence continues at coordinate 975,006,969 of CM062817.1, read as the reverse complement.
GTTTGGTCAGGTACCTGTCAAATAAAGTAGACTTCCAATCATAGATCTGTAGATTGGTTGATGCACTGCTGCTGATTCATCATTTGCACTGAGGCTACATCCTGTGACCATGGGTGTACATACTGGTTTTGCATCTTCCATGCCATATTTCTTCAAAATCTGCTTGAGATACTTGGTTTGAGACAAAAAGATCCCTCCTCCTTTTTGTTAGATTTGCAAACCAAGAAAATATGTCAGTTCTCCAAGCAAGGACATTTCGAATTCTTTCTGCATCACCAAGGCAAAGCTTTGACTCATAGCTTCTTCATTGCTGCCAAAGATAATGTCATCTACATACACAACAAGTATTAGCAATTTGTCATTTTCAGCTTTTATATAAATATTGCTATCTGCTGATCCTTTTGAAAAACCTTGTTGATGAAGATATTTGTCCAAACGATAGTACCAAGCCCTTGGAGCTTGTTTGAGACCATAGAGAGCCTTTTTCAATCTGCATACAAGATTTGGATCATTTCCAAGAATGAAACCATCTGGCTGCTCAATGTATACTTCTTCTTCTAAGTCTCCATTCAGAAAGGCTGATTTCACGTCCATTTGAAGTACTTTGAAATTTTGAAAGCTTGAGAGAGCAAGGAACATTCAGATGGCCTCAAGTCTTGCAACAGGAGCAAAAGTTTCTTCAAAATCTATTCCTTCTTGCTGCGCATACCCTTTACAAACAAGTCTGGCCTTGTTTCTAATTACTTCCCCATTTTCATTCAACTTATTTTTGAAGACCCATTTTGTCCCTATAACATTCTTATCCTTTGGTCTAGGGACCAACTCCCAAGTGTTGTTCTTTTCGATTTGCTCAAGTTCTTCATCCATTGCTTTGACCCAACATTCATCTTTGCATGCCTCTTTCACATTTTGTGGTTTAGTGGAAGAGAGTAATGCCAAATAGCTTGAAGCTTCTGCAATTGTTTTTTTTGTTTGTACACCTGCTTCTTTCTGCCCCAAAATCTGAGATTCTGGATGATTCTTCTGAACATACCTGGATGGAGTCTTCTCTTCTATCCTTATCTGTTCTTCTGATGCTTCTTGAGGTTCTTCTTCTTCATCATTCTGTCTTTGAGGGTAGTCTTCATCTTTTTCGATATTTTCATGATTTACTTGCCTAGGAATGTATCCTTTTTCATCAACCACTACATCAATGCTGTCAACAATTCTTCCAAGTCTTTTATTGTAGCATTTATATGCTTTGCTGTGTGGAGAATAACCAAGAAGAATGCCTTCATCTGCTCTAGGTTCAAGTTTGCCAAGTTGCTCATCAGTATTCTTAATATAGCATTTGCTCCCAAAAATTTTGAAGTGCTTTACCGAAGGAGTCTCACCATACCAGAGCTCATGAGTGGTTTGAGTGCTGTTCACACAGAGATTTGTTTTGTTGAGAATAACAACCGCAGCATATGCAACTTCACCCCAGAAAGTTGCGGGAGTTCCAGACTCATCAAGCATAGCACGAGCCATTTGTTGGACTGTTCTGTTCATTCTTTCCACCACTCCATTTTGCTGAGGAGTTCTAGCTATAGAGAATTCTCTTCTTATTCCATGTTCTTCACAGAAATCGAAAAATTCATTTGAGGTAAACTCCCCACCTCTGTCGGACCTGAGGCACTTAATTTTGTAACCTGATTCATTTTCAACCAAGGCTTTAAAATATTTGAATTTTTCGAATGCTTCATCTTTGTGCTTCATAAGTCCTAACCAAACAAACCTGGAGAAATCGTCAATGAATAATATCAAGTATTCTTCTCCTCGAGGTGTCCTTTTCCTAAATGGACCACATACATCTGTATGTACTAGTTCAAGAGGCATGCTAGCTGATCCTTCCTTCTCCAGAAAGTTAGTTCTGGTTTGCTTTCCAAACTGACATGGTTTGCATATGGTGTTGTCTGGAATTTTGATATCTGGAATACCACGAACTGCCTGATATTTGCATGCTTTCTTATTTGTGAAAAGCTTAGATGCCCCAACCTCCGGTGCCATAACTAGTGTTCATCATCCTTGCTCAAATAACATTGTTGTTGTCCTTCTTCAAATATGTATAGATTGTTTGGAGTTCTTCTACCTTTGATCACTATTTCACCTGTATCAAGATCACGAACACGACATCCATTTGATCTAAATATCACCTCGGTTCCTTGATCACACATCTGGCTGACACTCAGAAGATTATGCTTCAATCCATCAACATACAAAACATTTCCAGCTTTGACCTTTTCTTTTAACTGAGCAGTGCCTTTTCCTTTTATAGACGCAGGAGTATCATTTCCAAAAGAAACTTTCTTTCCCTTTTCTAAAGCAGAATATGATTCAAGTTTTTCTTTATCGCCTGTCATATGCTTCGAACATCCACTGTCAATGTACCATAGGTTTTCCTGTCCCTCTGCATAAAATGCTATCCCACATCTTTCTGTTCGTGGTTCCTTTATTTTCCATGTTCTGGTGCTTGAGGTTTGTTCCTTTGTCTGCTGAAACCTGCTCCTACATTCAGAATCTTCATGACCAAAGTTATTGCAGATAGAACATTCAACTTCATTTTCAAGAGCCAAAAAGTTGTTATAGGTCTTTTTTTGTAATCCCGGTCATACTTCTTTGTTTTTGAGCTTCTCTAGTTATGATTGTTTTATATGCAACACATTGAGCTGCTTTGTGACCAAAGTTATGGCAAGAGAAACATTGCCCATTGAAGAAACTTCTGCAATTATCAAATCTACCGGCCAAATGATTGTAATTTCTATTGTCATCCATTCTTGAAGCAAATTGAGAAGATTTTACCTGTGGCTGGTTGTAGCTTTTGTTCACCCTTAAGACAGGTCGCCCCTGGTTTACCTGATAGTCTTTGTTCGTTCTTGATGTAATTCGTCCCTGCTTTACCTGGTGATCTCCATTGTGCTTTTGCTCATTCCTTCTTGCTGCATCAAGATAACTCTTTGAGGTGGATGCTTGAGATGTTTCTCCATTATACCCCAGACCTGTCTTGTTTAGCAGAGAACGCTGTACATTGATGATCTCATCTAGAGTTTCAGATCCTTTGACAAACTTAAGATTAATAGCCTTTGTTTTCTCAATTTCTTTTCTAAGGCCAACAATTTCACCTTCTAACTTTTCAAGATATTTTTCTTTTTCATCAATTTGAAATTGTAGAGTATCAATGATCATATTTTTTCTTCTATACATGCCCTGAGTCTAGAAATCTCTTCATAAAAGCTATCCACATCTATAGCATCCATGTAATCATCATCTTCAAATGCCATTAAAAGTTTATAGTCATTACCTCGTTCATCTTCATCACTATTTGATAGACAATCACTGTCTTCATGAGTGTAGTAGCTTTTCTTATTTGCATTCTGTTTCTTGTTCCATCTAGCAGGTTCCTTTCCTTTGTCAATCTTATCCTTATGAGGACATTTGGCAGCATAATGACCTACTCTTCCACAAGCAAAACATTTAAAAGGTAGCATACCTCTGAACCTTCCAGTACCGCGTTGAAGATTTCTGACAAAATTTGATTCTTCTTCTTCTTCTGGCACGTGACTTGATTCATAGTAGTCTCCTTTGCTTGAAGCCTTAAAAGCAGCTTCTCTCCTGTCTGATGGACCTCCTTTTCTCATTTCATAAGTAGTTAGGATTCCGTGTAGCTGAGACATAGTAAGATTTCGTAGATTTTCCTTTTCTTCTATTGCAGACACTTTAGATTCAAACTTGGGGGACAATGATCTTAGAACTTTTTCAACCACAATAGCCTCTTTTATTTCTTCACCCAAGTTTTTCATGCAATTAACAATCTCGTCTACCCGAAGGAAATAGTTAGCCACACTTTCATCATTATACATTCTGAGATTCTCATACTGAATCCTGAGGGTTTGAAGTTTAGCACGCTTTACCTGTTCATCTCCTTCGTAGCTCAAGACAATCTTGTCCCATATTTCTTTTGCGGATTTATATTGCATAACCTTCACGAATTCTATTTGAGATAAGCATCCCAACAGAGTATTGACTGCTTTAGCATTTGTTTCATATTTCTTCTTCTCGGCCGGATCTGTAGGAGTAGCTGAAGGAAAAGTGTAGCCTGTATCTATGATATCCCAAACTTCTGTACCAAGAGATTGAAGATAGGCAGTAACTCTTACCTTCCAGTAATGGAAGTTTGTCCCATCAAAAATTGGTGGCCTGATTGATGCTTCCCTCTCGTAGTTGCTCATGATGAATGATCTTCCTTCAAGCGATCAAGCTTCTCTGAAGGACCTGCTCTGATACCAATTGTTGGAAATAATACTGAGAGGGGGGGTGAATCAGTACTATCAAGTTCTTTTAAATAAATATTTCTTATTTACACTTTGAATTATTCTTGTATGTCAGTACCATAAAATAATGAGCATGAACAAGAAAAACAGAGTCACACCAAAGAACACCAGATATAAGGTGGAAACCGATGTGGGTGAAAACCACCTGCTGCAATATGTTTCTATCTTCTTTCAATTACAAACTCCTTTTACAATGATTTTGTACTGGTGCAGTTCTTTACCAGTATGCAGGCTACAACCTGCAGAGAGCTACAACTCTCTTTCGTTTTCTAGTCTCTTCTGGAAGGGAGCTACAACCCCCTACTTCTTTTCTTTCAAGGACCACTTTTCATAAATTTTCAAACTGGATCCAAGAATATCAAATAATCCTCAAGTACATGCAAATTACCCAAACTCCTTATACAATCAACCAAGAATCACCCAACTTCTCAGAATGCTGTAAACAGAAAGATAGTACCAGAAATATAAACCCAGAACTCTGCAGCAAGAGATAAAAGATAACCAACAAATGTTTTTAAGACAGATCCGCAGTTTTTCCTTATGTGGACTGCGTGACTCCGCACCCCGCCTTCTGTTTTCCTGCGTATCCACGCAGAGCGTCTTCTCCTTCACTGCATATCACCGCAACTCACCTTCTGCCTTTCTGCGTACATTTATTGTGCCAACGCACCTGTTCCTTCTATCATGCCGCGTACTTCTATGTAGCTACGCAGGATTTCCTTCTATCGCGCCGCGTACCTCTGATCTTGCTCCGCACTTCTTCTTCTGTCTCGCTGCGTGCGTCTGCACTGTGCCCTTTTCTTACGCCGTGTACCTCTACTGTATCTCCGCACTGCGTCTTCGTTCGCGCTGCGAGCCCCCGCACTGTGCCTTTCTGTGAACCGCGTACCACCGCACTGGACCTTTCACCGAGCTGCGGTCCTCCGCACCTGAACCGTGAAATACCTGCGGACCTTTGATTTGAACCGAATTAACAACCCTCCAAACTGCCACTGACAGTCAGATGCCCAGATCAGATCATGCGCCCGAGAGATCACACTTTATAGATTCGCTTTCAACTTCACTTTTATATAGATCAAGCATTTAAACCGATAACCCAATATTTCAGATCTTAAGATATTCAATTTGCAAAGATGCCCTGGCCAAGTGATCTCCTTCCCTATTTATAGTCAAGCCCTCATTCACACCATGGGACAAAACCATCAAATAACCAAAACAAGGGATCCAAACCGGGGCTAAATTAGATCCTATACCACGGGCCAAAACCATAGGAACATGAACGACAGGCTAAATACCACGGGCCAAACATAAGAAACCCCATATGAGCGCGCTTCTCTGCCTTGAAGAGAGTGAACTGGGGGACCGCACCTTCTGAACGGGTAACCTGTGGGTATGACCGCATTTCCTGCACGGCGTACCTGTGGGTCTGCACCTTTTGAACCATTCACCTGCGAACCTCTTAATTTCCAACATTTTGAGAGCCTGAACAGAACATTGCCACTAGAGTGAGTTGCCATCAAGTACAACACCTGTAACATAGAGCCATACCAGAATCATAATGCCAACATTTATGAGTTTATTGTATTTATCTGTTTGGGTTTTACATGGCAGTGTTCTGTTGAGTGCATGATAATTCTATGTGAAGTGCTTGTTCCAAACTTTCTTCATTTGTGACATTACACCAAATGACATTACCATCCACTCACCTTTATAAATTTGAATCTGATGGTACCCATCTTTGAGGTCAACCTTGGAGAAGATCTTAGCACCTGATAGACAATCTAGTAGGGCATCCATTCTTGGTAGTGGATATTTATACTTCACTGTGATCTTGTTAATGGCTCTAAAATTCCTACATAACCTCAATTGCTTTCCTCCCTTCTTGGGATACAGAGGAGAAGACATGGCACATGAACTCATGTATTCTCTTATGAATCCTTTATTCAATAATTATGTTATTTTCCTTTTCATTTCCTCATTTTGCTAGAGGAGTCAAGCATGATATGGAAGTTTGGCACCAGGAACCAAATCAATCTGATGAGTAATGTCCTTTGGAGGAGGTAAACTAGCTGATAGATTAGACGATGTCAAATCTGGTAACTGTCGAAGTAATTTTTGCACCATTAAGGGGATTGTTTGCTGACATAATTTTTTCCTTTTCTCGAGGGTAGAGCAGATATCAATTGTCACCTTTGGAGTTTTTGTAAAAGTTCTTCCAACCCATGTTAATTAAGGATAGGGTTCTTAATCAGTGTTCCACGGGGACTCGCTCCCTCCCCTAGGGGTCTAGTTTCCTCGCTCCCTCCCCTAGGGGTCTAGTTTCCTCGCTCCCTCGCGCTCCGGGGACTTGGGGACGAGTAGGGGACGTTTCCCCACACCCCCAAAAATGAGGAAACTCAGGGGGACGTGCTAGGGAGTCGTTTCCCTTTCTTGAGGGGGCGTTTCCGAAAAGGGGGATGTGAGGGGACGTGGGGGGACGAGGGGGGGCGTGGGGGGACGTGGCACACGTTTATGCAAAAAAAAACGATTTAAATTAACTTAACCCTAAAACTAATCTTTAATTAATAGTTAAACTAAGCGTAGGGTTTTGGAATTTAGCTGTTTCATGTTATAAAAACGGCAGGGTGAACACATAACAACACACACAACCTTTGCACACACTGTGTTGTTATTACTAGATCTGATCACTCCCATGCATGGAACCTCGATGGCATCTGTTGGAACATTGCAGATTGCAGAATGGACCCTTGATATGGCTATCACATTGGTAATGTGATTTGGTTATTTGCAGGAATTCTGGAGTGCACATATTAGACAAAATTGAAGACAGATCTTGAGGATTTCTATCACTATGAACTGTCAGCCCTCTGATTAGACAAATTCTGAGTTTGATCCAAACAAATTCATTTATCTGTGGTTGCTGCTCAATATTACCCTACACATTCTGTGAGGAGATCATCCCTGAAGTGGTTACTCATCAATGCTTCTCTGCTTCTCTCAAAACTCGGCTCTTCAAGATTCACTATGGATGATCAACATCAGAGGCTCCCTCTTGTGAAGAATTCAGTTCATGACGATAAGAAATATTAGAAGGCAAAGAAGTTCAGCATCAAATTAACTTAACTTTTGTGTGGCAGTGCTTGCTTTCTAAAAGACACACCGATCACATTGAAGTATTTTTGATTTCTCTAAGTAACCCTAACTGGTGTCTTACAAGTATCTGTATAATCAAGTTACAGTAATCCTTGAGGTCATTGTAATTTAAATTTAAACAAGAGTTTCAAAGTAAAGGAGCAGAAGCTGTAATACATATAGCCAAATTGTCAGATATGGAAGCTACAAGTTTAAATTGCAGATTTTTGGAGTTATGATAGAAGTATGAGTAATGTTCTAGACACAAATGTGCATCAGTGCACAGAGGCATTAGCATCTTGTTATGCCATCAGGAGTCTGCACAACAGTCACTCTTCAACAAGGATACAATTGACAATAGAATTCACACAAGCATAACACAACACTGTTGTTTTGTATATCCTTGTAATTGATACTATGTACAGATGGGCAAAACTCACCAATGATTATAGCAGTTTGGCCTAGAACTGAACAGAGTTGCCTTGATAACATATTGTTGAAGTTGCAGAGGACAGAAGTGTTAAGATTCTGAGATTAAGATCTTTTATTGATAACAGAGATGCAGGAAGAATAGATCTACAGTGATCTTCTACAACGACATTGTTGAGGTTTGCTGTGTATTATCAGAATGCTGAAGATGGTGGTATTGTTGTCTTTGTATTTTGTTATAATGTATGATCATTGATGTATGATTATAAATTAGAATTTTAAATTTATTATTTTATATGATATTAGAAATTTAGATAATGATATTCATATCAATGATCATGCTTTGCAGTTTTTCAATTCAAACCAAATTGTCATAGTGGACTCAATTAATAAATTATATTTTATATTTATAAGTTTTTAAGACCCTGACGCTCCCCCACGTTTCCTAAAAAATGGTGGGGAGCTTTTGCATAGGCCGCTCTCGCGCCTCTTCGCTCCCTCGTCCCGGAACCTTGGTGGAACATTGTTCTTAATTCAGTTGACTCTTCTCCTGTAAAAGGCTTCAAAATTTGGCTTTTTTTCTTCATGTTGTATCTCATAGCTGTTTTCTTTCCATGGTGAATTACATTTGGATCATATTACCAAGGTTTATCCAATAGTAAATGGCAAGCATCCCTTGGCAATATGTCACATAACACTTTGCTTTCATAAAGACCAATTTTGAAGTGATCAAAGCAACATTGATTCACAAGCACACTATAGGGATGTGAATTTGGAATTCAAGTGAGTTGTAACTTTTGAACCGTTTTGGTTCTTACTAGATTATTGGTAGGTCCTCCATCTAAAATTACCTTGAACATCTTGTCTTTGTACTAGCAATTTGTCTGAAACGTGCTCTTACTCTTCCAGTCTGTGTTGAGTGTTGCTTTATTCGTGGAGATCAAGGCCCTCCTCAGCATCAAATTTTCTCCTATTTCTGCCTTAACTTCTTCTGGCAAGAGCTCTTCTTCTCCTTCTTGAGCCAACATCACCCTTTTGGGATTTTGAGGACGATCTACAACAAAGTCACATGACACGAGGACACGAGACACAGAGGACACGTAAATACGAGTATTCAATACGAAACGCAGCGACCTGGAAATAGGACATGGGGGACACGTTTTATATATATATATATATATACGGAAATATAGATTTTTATCCATATTAAATTGCAGGTTGCAGCTTATCTAATCAAATTAAAATATAATGACTTCTCAAAGTTCATAGTTCACTTTAAAAAAATAAATAGAATCAAAATTTACTATTTAGAAATTAGAATGTGATATGCTTGGTCTTGATTCTTGAATATTCAATGTTCATTGTTCATGTACAACTTACAAGCACATAAGAAAATAAGTAAAGTCTAATCCTATTGATGTCCTCTGCCCCTCTTGCGAGAAAATGCCACAGCTTTCCCTTTCCCTCTAGATGTAGATGTTGGTGCTGGTGGAGTTGGCAGTGGAGTTTGCTATGCTCTAGAAGCTGAAGAACTAGAAGTAGGAGCTATAGGAGGTAGACCACATCCTCTACTAGTGGCAAGGGTAGCCCGGGCAGGTGGTGTCACTTGGAAACATTGCAATCTCCCAATCCTGAAATCCTGAAAAACTGATAAGTCTGCTGCATTTTGCATCAAATCTAAAATTCTACTTTCTCCATATGAAATCCAATGAGGCCAGAACCACTCTCAAACATCCTGAGTCATTTCATGGTAATGTTAAAAATTTAAGTAAAATGATGAAAATGAAGATTAAGGAGAATGTCACTTTTACTTTAAGAATTTAACATTACTATGAATAGCATATCAATACTAGGGCCTAGACTTGATCATTAAGCTGCCCCACTCAAAAATTATTTGTTTCTTTAAAAAAAAATTGCAGCTTATGCAGACAATGTTTTCTACCAACAAAATACGTGTTTTCCAAATTCAAGACACGACGAAAACCGGCGAATACGTATTCCATTTTACAGGACACGATAAAAATCGTATTCGACACGTATTAGGGCCGTTTTCGTGTCCAATACGTAAAATACGGGACACGAGACCCTTGAGGACGTGTCCTGTGACTTAGATCTACAACTTTATGGGGTTCACTGCATATATAACACTTCAACGGCTTCGAACTTCCGCAAGTTTACCCTACATTGGAAATCCTTTCGTCTTAGATTTTGATATTCCCTAAAAAGCCTTTGCTGATAATCTGAGTGCAGAAATTCAGTCTCCAAATGTTTTAGCATCCTTGGCCACATTCTAATCTTCTCTTTCCCTAGGGCTTTCCGAACATTCCGGGGGTTCTGCCGCGGGCCACCACAGAGCAACATGAGGTTTCATTTTCAAGGCTGCAATTTCCATAGAGCAACATGAGATTTCATTTTCAAGGCTGCAAATCCTTTGTAGATCAGTTTCCTCAATTCCTTCCATGTCATAGTATTTTTTTAACTCTTGAATCCAATCCATGAACAATTCTGGATTTAATTCATCTTTAAAATCAGGGACTTAGCCTTAACTCTGGTCCTTGTTTGGCTATAGCTTCAATAAGCCTCTGCGTGGAATCTGTGGCTGCATTTTGACCCCTTTGAACATCCAGGTCTTCTTTGAAATCCTCACAAGGCAGCCTAACTTGATTGCCTCTAACCTTCGGAGTGGTTCTTCCCGTATATTTTTCCTTTGTCTCACATTCCTTCCGTCCCTTATTCCCCAGTTCAGATGGACTCCCCTCTGGGCCATTGTGTTTTGCTCTGATACCAATCTCATCCAGCCAATTCACCTGCTGGACATTAACAAAACTGCTACAGGTCAAATCTGAAGCATATCTCTGGCACATGAATACCTGCAAACAAATATTAGCACAGCTGAAAAGGATTTACTGGAAAGGGCACAGATACTCTGCTCCTGTGGCACTGATTAAACCAGAGACAGTCAGTATATACACTGAGAACAAATAAACCACCAACACGGAGGATAAGCCACTCATCATAGAGTAGACAACCTACCGATCCCAATATTTCTCCCACAAAAAAATACTCTCTCGCGATAACGAGATTAACAGTTAACACCAACCCCACAAATTGTTTCTTCCTGCCAATAAATCCACCTAGTCGCAGTTTCATTCTATATACCCCCCAAAACAAGAAAATCCCGCCAAATAAAAGTCCTGGACTATTTCTAATCCTCCGCTAAATGAGCGGTGAGGCTGCTCATTAACCAGATAGAAGACAAAGGATATGTAACAGAACCCAAAATTTATTAAATCGGACTCCTAAAATCACTGAACAGACTGACAAGAACTGAGAGACGTTGAGGAATCTGTCACTGTACGCATGGGAGAATCCGTTAGCAGGATGGTCCGCATCATTTTCTTCATCGGATAGACTGTACATTTAAGTTTTAGAGCACAAAATATTACAATCAGAATTGTGTCCGCTCCCATCAGATTGACAATGAACGAACTTCATTATATTTTGTGTAGAAAGTTCATTCTTTAAAATGATTATTTCTGCCTCAACATTGTGGGATACGGATGGGGATATCTACAGAATTGCAAAGGGAGATCTTTGAATAACTTGTTTCCTTTTCACTAGAATTACAAGATTGAAAGCATTGAAATCATTTCATTTTTGCTAGCGATTGTTAGTTGAGGGATCCATACAATGACCGAAAAGCTGACATGCGCTTAAATTTGACAGATGCGCCATGCTCCGAGGATTTATCACGTGTTTTCAGGTTCACAATGCAATGCTAATGACCCCAAGTCCAAAAACAAGAATAGTCAGTGGGTCCGAACAACAGATTTTACAGAATCCTGTAGTATAGGACATTCTTCATCATTAGGGTTGGAGCTTTCTATATCTATGAGCATTTCTCAAATCCAGGAAAATTTTGCACATTACAAAGAAATTGAAAGTAAGATTTTGCTGGAACGTGGCAGACCGTTTTTGTCGACATCTAAATTGGTGCCAATACTAAAACCTCCTGAAGGTCTTCATTTGCCTTACAGTGTGATTTTCAAAATAAATTCACTTGTTCAGAACGGTGTCCTAAGCTGGCCAACACTTGATAATGAATTTTTCAATTTACTGCAGCCTGAGAGAAGCGATGTTGCCCTCATAAACCAGGCTCTAGAAAAGCTTGGTAATTCAGGTTGGAACACTTGTTACAGACCGGTAGACTGGCTTCAAGACCAGCTTAAAATGGTTGAGAAATCAAACAGATACCGTAATGCTGGACATACACCTTTGGAGAACGGTCTGATGTATGTCAACAGTGTACAAGTGACTCCAGCAAAGATCTACTTCGCTGGGCCGGAAGTTAATGTTTCGAATAGAGTACTACGATACTATGCAGATCACGCTGAAAACTTTATCCGTGTTGCCTTTTTTGATGAGAACTTCAGCCCCCTACATTCCACTGATCTGTCTCGACGGACGGCCCATGGAGTACCGCAGCAACATACAAAATTATATGAGCGGATTCTGCAAGTTTTGAGAGAAGGTATTGTGATAGGGGATAAAAAGTTTGAGTTTCTGGCCTTCTCATCAAGCCAGCTGCGTGAAAGCTCATTATGGATGTTTGCACCAACAGACACACTTACTGCAGAACAAATACGAAAATGGATGGGCAATTTTTGGGCAATACGGAACGTTGCCAAGTGTGCATCAAGAATGGGGCAATCCTTTAGCTCTTCTACAGAAACATTTGACATTCAGAATGAAGAATTTGAATACATTCCTCGTGACATAGAAGTTGTTAGCAATGGCAAACGGTACGTCTTTTCAGATGGAATTGGGAAAATCTCTTCCGACTTTGCAGAACAGGTGGCTCGCAAGTGTGGATGTGATAACTTAGTGCCATCCGCTTTTCAAATAAGGTTTGCAGGCTTCAAAGGTATGGTGGCCGTGGATCCAAGTTCCTCCTACAAGCTCTCCTTGCGCCCGAGTATGCGGAAGTACACCTCAGATAATAGGAGTCTGGACGTCCTTAATTGGACAAAATACAGGCCTTGTTTCTTAAATCGGCAAATCATTACGCTTTTGTCTACTTTGGGTGTTGCCGGTCATCACTTCGAGACGCTTCAGAAAGAAGCAATAGAACTCATAAATCAAGTCTCAACAAGCAGAGATGAGGCTCTTGATGTGCTACAAACTTTGTACACAGGTGAAAATCATAATGCTCTTACGGATATGCTTTCATGTGGCTACTCCCCAAGATCGGAGCCTTACCTATCAATGATGCTTCAGGCATTTCGAGCATCTAAACTTGTGGAGTTAAGAAACAAGGCACGCATTTTTGTTCCTAAGGGGCGATGTTTAATGGGATGCCTTGACGAAACTAAAACTCTGAATTATGGTGAAGTGTTTATCCAAATTCGCGATGCTCCTGGAAACAAACAGTTGCATGGAGCGGGGCAGGATCGGACTTCTATAATGGAAGGAAAAGTGGTTGTCGCAAAAAACCCATGCCTTCACCCGGGTGATATAAGAATCTTATTCGCTGTGAACACTCCTAAACTTAAACATATGGTGGATTGCATCGTTTTCCCACAACAAGGAAAAAGGTATAACAGTATCATAATTATTTTCATCGTTCTTTTGACTAGTTTGTTTTATTTTAAAGTGCTTGCTGATACTGTCCCCTTTGGACTTCTGCAGTGGCCTTTAATGCTTGCTATCGCTAATTGTTAATGTATTTTATGTAATACGGGGATCCGATTTCAATATACCTGTGGTGTTTATATGCCTCACATTAATTAAACTACATATAGGTTGGATATTGGTAATATCTTATTATATATGATGGAGAGGGATGTCTACCATGCCTGCCAGTCAGCCAAAGCAAAACCCTTTCCTTTCATTTTCAGAGATAGAAAAGTCTATTGATTTACTGTGATATGCTTTTACTGTTTCTGTTCGTACATATGTACTTAGTTGTAATTTGTATTTGTGACATCAATAGTATTACTCCATACTAGTAGACTCCATGTAGCATTAAACTGAAACGTTGCTTACTCTTATATTTACTACGTTTGGATATCTATATCAGTAACACGAGCCAAAATAAAATGTGCTGCTTCATCCCGAAGTTGACCAAAAATCCTTTATTTTGCTTCTAGCAGTCCTCTCCAACATGATATCTTTAGCAAGCTTTAGGTTATTGCCTCCACTAGAAGCGATAACTTGATTGATTGGACCTAGAATTCTAGTAATTTTTGGCGGACCTTTACACCAATTGAAGAAGGATGGTTGTAACACTCCCTCCCATCCCCTTGTACTATCTTGGGTTGTGAAAGGTGTTATTTGATATTTGACTTGACCTCCAAGGTCTGTTATAAAGATGGGGTTGAAAAATTTCACTTTCCAGTGTTGTTAAAACTCAAAACCAATGCCACTATTGCGTTTAACTCGTCGAGAGCTTTTCAGTGATATAAAATTTATCTCAATCTGACTCCCATATTGAAAGTTATGCCTATTCGAAGTTCGACCTATTATATTAGGCCACGTCAGCATTGAGCTGCCACATGGCATCCATGTAGCACTAGCACGTCAGCGTAATTTGAGTCTGTCATCATTGGGTTCCTATGTGACACTTAGACGTCAACTCTTTCATAGGGTCCCACCAAGTCTTCCCCCTTCATGTTTTGTAGCAATTTTCTTTGTTAATCAGTTAGCAAGCAATTCAGTGTGACAGTGATGTGCCAACTTTGCTACACTCTTGGACCCCCAAATCCCCAAATCTGTGCCTTCTTGTCGACAATTAGGACCAATGCCCATTTGGGCCTCCACAAGGGGTACACTTCTTCTGACATCAGATCCTAGACTCTCGAATCCATTCTAGCATGCGAGGGTAGGATTCAACCATCCAACCCCGTCGAATCCTAATCACTTGCTCCACCTACGGATCTCTCGGATATCGGGTTCAAATGAATATAATGTGTTGTGGCTCTTGTGCGTGGTAAGGAAAAGGTAGTTACCTGTCCAAAAGGAATCTAGTCCGCGCATAAAAGCGATCACTACCAAACCTTCAGACTTCTAGATATCTAGAGTCTGGATCATTTGCTCCACAAGGGGGAAATTCGACCGCAGAGAGATCGGCTGTCCTTGAAGTGAACACTTCTATCAACCCTGTGACCGACCACCTGTGGGTAGTGTATCTAGGAGAAATTTTTCTCCTAGATGGTCCTGAGCTGGCAGCCAACAACCCTTTGTCGCCACCAGATAGCTCGATATGCCAAGCCATGTGGTCCCTCCACCACTTGTCATGAATTTATGTTTGAAGGTGGGCTTCTTGACCTCAAAGGTATGGCTTGTCATTGGTAAAATTAAGTAATTTTCCTTACTTGTTATGTGCAATGTTGCACGAAGCGCCCCCCCCCACCCCACGGTTCCAAGCCCTGAAGTGCGTCCCGTAAGGAAGCGCCTAGGAAGCTTGGCCGGAAGTGCGCTTCCGAATTTTTTGTCGCTTCTTGGAAATTCGGAAGCGTGGTACGAAAGCACCACCTCCGAAGCGTCGAAGCGCGCTTCATACGGCGCTTCGGGCGTCGGAAGCGTGGCACTTCGGAGGAGGAAAGCGTTTAAAAAATCATTTTTTTTCAATTTTTTATTTTTATTTTAGGTGAGTTTGCTTGTTGGGGGTGGGTCCACCTTGGGTTAGGGTGACAAATGAAGGCAAAAAAAAATATAAATATAGTAGATGCTTCCTCATCGTAATGTTAAATTCTTAAAGTAAAAGTGACATTCTCCTTTATTTTTCATTTTCATCCTTTTACTTAAATTTTTAACATTACCATGAAATGACTCAGGATGTTTGAGAGAGGTTCTAGCCTCATTGGACTTCATATGGAGAAAATAGAATTTCATATCCTATTCAAAATTCAGCAGACTTAATAGTTTTTAGGAATTCAGGATCAATGGGATTGTGGCATTTCATTAGATTATATCAAGTATGAAGGTTTGCGATTAGCATTTAATCAAGAGCACCAAGCCCTATATGTACCCTAGTGTTGGTGGTGTTAATTGTTGAACTCCTTTGTCACGTGGCATGCCCTTAGCAAAAAATTACCTTTCAATCAAGTCAAAATCATCGATCAAGCATGTTAAGCTTTTTCTACCATATTTTAAGTCTTGAATTAGGTAGTTTGATCAAAATTGGGCAATGTTGACTAATATCCCTAGACAATCGAGGTAGAGGCAAAGGCTAGACAAGAGGAGAAGAATCTAGATTCTAGATGGTTGATGCTCGAATAATTAATCATTAATGTACAATGGATGTTATATCTATCTTGATTTATGCAAAAATATGCATGTTTTCATGTCTTCTACAACTAATTTGGTATTTGGGATGTTTGTTTTGAGTATAAATGCAAAAAAATATAAAAAAAATATGTATATAGCAGATGCTTCCGCAGACGCTTCGCTTCCTAGATTTTTGGAAAATGATGCTTCTGCGCCCCCGCTTCCAAAAAAAGCTTCCGCTTCGCCCCCGCTTCCAAAAAAAGCTTCCGCTTCGCCCCCGCTTCGTGCAACATTGGTTATGTGCACTTTTGGGCATGGATTGGTGGGGGGATTTGGCGGAAAGAGTGGGTTAGGCTTGTATTTGTGTCTCCATTCCCTGATTTCGTGGTTACCCTTGTATCCTTATCCCGTGGGATCTCCCTTATTGACCATTTGGATTTCGGGTTGGCACTACATGGAAAATCTCGATTTTGGTTGCATGGTCCTGCTTCCTGATACCACCTACATCACTCCCCTTCCACTCATTTTAGCCTCATTCATATTTTTTCTGATCCGGGTCTACATCTTTTTTCTGATCCGGGTCTACACGTGTCCACTAGGTCCACATAGGGTTAGCCGCCCCCTCCCCTTGTCCACACCTTGGCCTAGGCCTGGAACAATGCCCCGGAGGTTGATGCAGCTAAAAAGAAAAGAAAGGGCATAATTTGGCCACTCTTAACAGGAAATGTACAACAAAATGCAAAAGATGGTCGGGACATACAAATGTAGCACGTGGGCAAAAAACCAAACATGAGCTCTACCCCTTATCCATGGTAATCACCTTGGTTCCTATGGGCCCTAGATGAACCCCCTCTATCATTAAGGAACCCATGATTGTCTCAACCCCTGGTGGTTGATGAACCGCCCCACCTTAAGGGGGTATTCACTGCTACATATTACACATAATGCTCTCATCCCCTGGAGACCCAAGCAATTACAAAGAAAAAATCAATAACAGGCATATGAAGAAGGGTGGAAAAACAAAGGTCGGGGTAACTCATGTACCATGATTTGCTCCCTCCTACACTCATATACCCCGGTGTGGGCTTCCCTTATTTTAGCTACCCTGGCTCCTTAACATGTGGTTTGGTTGTTTTGCCTAATTCCCACTCCGTTCCATGATTATATCATCTGCCACCTACTATTTGAGGGATCTACCACAGAGATGTCACCCCTTCTAGAGGTTGAAACAACCTAATAGTGTCCTTGGCTAACCCCCTATTGAGCTTGGAGACACTTGTATCTGCCAAAGCCCACTATGGAAGGGCATGCCACCATGAAGTGCCCCATTGATTCCATGAATTGTAAGCTCTTTTGCTTGATTATTCTAATGATTCGTTGTATTGGAGGGCAAGGGGATGCATTGTATCTTATGCAAGATTGCAAGTGGATTCCCATATGGGGCTTGGTCTCCTTAGATAGGGTCCTAGCCCTCCAGAAAGCGACAATGGCACTTGTAGGTTGAGCGTTGAGAGCCATGGGCCTCCACCATAGCGGAGATTACTTCATGGATCCCCAACAACATTCGTTCATTGCTCTTATTCCACCTTTTGGATGAGGATGATGCATGTGGTTCACTATGCCCAACCGATTCCACAAATACACCACACACTTGGCAGATGTTCCAAGGTCCAAAGGATTGTTCCTTGCTGCAGAGGCAGGGCTTTTGTCACCATTCCAACCCTTATAGATGGCCTACAGGCGCTTCCGATCCATTTGGAGACCCATGAGGATGACTTTGTGCCTCCACACCCTCTTGGAAGTAGCATAGGTTTTTGCTCGGAAAACAAGGGGCCACCCCCTTGTCCACTATGATGGGAGTCCATTTCTACACCATGGCACCCTTTGGACTTAATTAGGCCTCCTCAAAGGCGCAAGGACTCACTTTGTTGATCATTCGACCCTCTTGAGAGGCTTATTCATGTATTATTGAGTTATTTGGTGGGCTTGTCACCCAAAGTTTGTTTATTATGCACATTATTTTATTATAGGGGCTAAATTATGCCTAATTAGCTAAATCGAATTCATTAGGAAGTGTATAAATAGAAGTGCGATGAATCATTTGGATCATCATCACTTGGATTGGATCATTATCTTTTGAGAGATTTTCGCTATTCTTTTTGGATGATGAAATTGGATGAATAGATGAATTTTGATGTTTGGATCTCTTCATTTTGTCTTGGAGCTTATATATTGGCATATGATGATGATTGGATATAGTTATTCTCACATGTAAGTTCTTTTTAATGCTATTTTGTCACTCTTTTTATGCCACATGCATGTTGCTCGGAATTTTCGCTATACTAGGCTAAAATTTGCTGCTTTTCTTGTGTAAAGTGGTGGAAATTTGTCGCTTTATAGTGTTGCATCATGTCATGGGCCATGTTTGAATAAGTGAATGTTCCTAGACATATTTTGTTGAAATTTTATCTTGATAAGTCATTACATATTGCATATCGAAGTATAAAGACCTTGAAGCAATTGTCCATGCCCTAATTGTTATGCGAAATTGTTTTATAGGCCTCCTTGACTAAGTGAATCCATTCCAATCATTGAAATATCCTTGACTCCATTTCCCCCAAAAGATTAGGCAGTGGTCCTCCATAGGTGATCACCTTAAAGTATATCTTTCTCACATTTTCTCTTTCTTTCTAGGCCTAGTCTACATAGGTCACCTAGAGCATCAGTTATCTCACAATCTCGCCATCCAAATACTTCGATTTTTGGTCCACAACTGCGTTGGCCTTTTCTCTAAAGGCTCTCCAAATTTGAAGCAAATCTAATGGTGGGATCTTGGATTGCAAGCCCTAGCTCGAGGACCGTTTCTTGCCTTAGGTTTCCTTTGGCTAGTGACCTCATTGGGATTATTGTATCAAATTCAAAGAAAATTTCTCCTTTAATCCCTTTCTCCCCCTCAATTAGGTCAAGCACACCCTTGATTGATCAATTCCACCCCCTTGACCTAATTCTGGGTCCACTTGGTCCCGTGTGGTCCCACAACATTTTAAAGATAAATCCACAAAGACGACTTGGAATCCAAGTTTCCACAAGGATTTTAAGGTCTAAGAATCTCCTTGACAAGTCATATATTCAAACCCTAGCCTTTGGAATTCTCCTAAGCCCTTCCTAGAGAGCCTTTCATCTTTCTTTCCGAGCAAGCAAGCCATATATTTGAGCCTCTCTTGTGAATAGGCTTCTAGGATCACCTTTCATCGTATCATTGATCCATTCATCTTCATGATCCTTATTATACCGGGTCTCCTCCTATCGGTGAAAGTCCATAAAGAGCAGGGAGGTTTAGTTGAAGTGACAATGGGCTATTGCTCCATTGTTTGCATTGACCTAGTAGTTTCCCTTTTAGGATCCCTCCTAAGACCCCTGCTAGTTTGAGTGGTAACATTTTGGTGCCGTTGTTGGGGACACAAAACATGTGTTTTGTTCCCCATACGACTTATTTGTTGATTTAGGGCAACATCGTATGTGCTCTAGCCACGAAAATTGATGGAGAGGCTAAGGCACATGAGATCTCCAATACCTAGAAAGGGTTTGGGTAGATTCTAAACAGTTTGGGAGATATTAAAATAATTAATATTTTTAATGGAGTCCTTAAGTCTAAACTTAGGGAAAATAAAATATTAATGTGAACTAATACAAAACTGTGTTAGAATGGTTCAAAATCTAAGTTGCAGGAAACATTGGAGAAGGGTTCGTTTCCGACCGGTAACGAAACGAAAATGAGGAAACTCGAACCGTACGGCCTGGAAACTCTTTTCCGACCATACTGGCCCGTTTCTCGAGGAGGAAATGTGGCCAATACCGCCGGAAACGCGTTTCCAGGCCGTACGGTGGAGTTTCCTCTTCTAACTTGATTTTTTCTTGTATTTTTTTCAATTTTTTCGCTACTAATTTTTAATTGGGTGACTAAAATATCTTCTGGATGCTTCTAGATGCCTCTCAAGTTATAACAAAGAGGATTTTTTGAGTGGGGCAGCCTAATGTTCAAGCCTATGGCCCTAGTGTTGATATGCAATTCATGGTAATGTTAAATTCTTAGAGTAAAAATGACATTCTCTTTTATTTTTCATTTTCATCCTTTTACTTAAATTTTTAACATTACCATGAAATGACTCAGGATGTTTAAGAGTGGTTTTGCCCTCATTGGATTTCATATGGAGAAAGTAGAATTTTAGATCTCACTCAAAATCTAGTAGACTTATCTGTTTTTAGGGTTTCAAGATTGGCAGGATTGTAATGTTTCCATTGGATTTTGTCATGTACTAGGGTATGGAACTTGTATTTAATCAAGAGAACCAAGTGCTCTATGCAGGGGAGACTTCCAATAATCAAGAGCACATAGGATACCAGGGTATGGAACTTGTATTTAATCAAGAGCACTAAGGTCGTTCGACTATGTAGGAGGAGACTCCCAATCAAGCATGAGACAAGAAATTAGAAATTTCTCATGGCTGATTTTGGATATTGCTATTTTCATTATGTGATCATTCATGAGTAAATGTGATGTAAATTTAGAGACTTATAGTTTATGCATTGACAATTGACAATTTAATCATAATGTGATAAATTAGAATGTATCTTCTATGCTTTATGATTGCACATATTTTTTAAATGTTCTAATATATATATATATATATATATATATATATATTGCGTTTCCCCGTTTCCAAAATTTGGAGGGGTCACGTTTCATACCCGTGCTCGTTTCGGAAACTCATACCCGTTTCCCCATTTCATGCAACTTAGTTCAAAAGTCATGGATCAAGCCAGTTCTAATCTTAGCCGTTGATTAGGGACTTAATCTCGGTTGTTTATTTGTCAACGAGAAAAGTATAAGAGGAGGCTTGAGGGTCACTTGGAGAACACACTAAGAGATCAAGATTTCGACTTTCTGGGGCTGAGTTTGCTAAGAAAGTTGAGAGAGTGATCAGAGTTGCAGTTGAGGGGCAGTGAATACAAAAGCAGAGATAGCACCGGGAGAAACAAAGTAGCCAGAGAGAGGGACGCAAAAGAAGCCAAGGGTTCACGCAGAGCCAGCTAGGGTTCATGCAGAGGCAACCAGGAGTTGCGCAGTGCCTCAGAGGTCCAGCGTGGGTGATGCAAAAGGCCAGAGGACTAACCCAGTGCCTCTAAAGGCTAACGCAGGCCAAGCCAGGGTGACGCTGGGCTAATGTTCGGCTAGAGAGAGGCTGATGCAGTCCTTAGAGGCTGACGCTGGGGCTTTGTGGGGCAGATTGGCGCTGTGGCGCTGCCGGAGTGTTTATTCGGGGTTGCAACCGAAATATCTACTTCCGAGTAGAGAGGTACTACTGCCGAGAGTTTTCTCTGTTGGGTATGTCGGATTTGGCACCCAGATTGTATTATGAAACTGCTTAATAAATCAAACCCTCACATAGTTGCACCGGTTTTCTCGCATTGGGTTTTTCCGAGGACACTAGTCCAAAAACAAGGGTGTCACTTGTGTGCTTGTTTCTATTTCCTTCAGTTGATGATCTGTAATGTGTTGAGCATGCATTTGTAT
The DNA here is from genome assembly GCA_031772625.1 of Pinus tabuliformis. Classification (NCBI taxonomy): domain Eukaryota; kingdom Viridiplantae; phylum Streptophyta; class Pinopsida; order Pinales; family Pinaceae; genus Pinus; species Pinus tabuliformis. The sequence continues at coordinate 974,985,216 of CM062817.1, read as the reverse complement.
TTATTTCTAGTATTTACATGGTAAATAACTTGTTAATTAACATAACAAGTAGGTAGGAATAAATCAGTAAAGTGCATGAAGGGTTTCTAATGTGTCATACTTAGAAATTCCAACATGGTATCAAAACGTGGTTGCAGATCACAGGAGAATTGAGGACATCAGTTGAACAGAGCAGCAACAACAAAAAAACAATTGTCCTGAGTGACAGAAGCTGTTCCTAGTAGCAAGGAAGGGGTGACGCAGTTGGCTGAGGAGGCTGATTCGCCGGTGTTGGGATTGCGCAGAGCCTAGGAGCTCTAACCTTCAGTTTGTTGGGGTTTAGGAGGTTGTGGGTAAGTTGCAGAGTGTAATATCCCTCCCCTTAATAATAAATAATAAATAATAAGAATAATAAATAATAATATAATAATAAATAAAATAATAATTAATAATTAATAATAGAAATAATAAATAATAATAAATAAATCACTCAAAAATAAATAATAAAAATAATAAATCATAAATGTTAAATAATAAATGATATTAAAAATATGTACAAAGAAAATAAATAAAAATAATAAAAATAAAAATAGTAATAACTATACTAAAACTCTAAATAAGAATAAATAGAAATAAAACAAGAAAAATATCAAAAAGAAGGAAATAAAACAAGAAAAGCTAAAAATCAAAAGAAAAGTAAAGAAATAAAACAAGAAAGCTAAAAATCAAAAGAAAGTTGCATGTAGACACATGGAGTGTGTGCATGTGGTTCCCCTTCCAATGTTGTTCTATTTAATAGATAGTGAGGACGATGAGAGGCATTCATGCATTCCATCATTCCGAGATTCTATCTTTCATTCTCTTGGGAGAATGGAGTTCTAAGACTTAGGAGTCACTGGCAGTAGTACGTTGATTGAGGGCTCGGGGGTGGCCAGTTGTAGCAAATCCTTGCGCAATTGAGCCTACGTTTGGGTGGAGAGTCGTCCCCAAAACTTGTTGCGGTAAGCCTACTTCTACCATAGGTAAGCACTATTCATAGTTTGAATTTAGTTAATTAATTACATGTTTATTTGGCTAGGTAAGGGCCACTCTGGTTTAAGTTAATGTTAATAAGTTAATTAGATATTTATTTTGGGTTGTTACATATGGTATCAGAGGCTTTGGCTCAACCCTTAGGGCCTATGGGCATCTTAGAAAAAAAATTATTTTGTTGGAATTTTTAACTTGACTTGTTTTGAAGTTACAGAATGGTTACTTCCAGGAGGCTGCATATTTTTTCTACAAACCCTCGCTATACACGTAAATTTTTATTCAGTGCATACTTACTGCATAGTTATATTTTGATGGTGTTCATTTTTAAAGTCATTCCTATGAGTAAGCTCCACAGCTAATCTTATCATGTACATATTTTCATATCCGGGCTCCTTCTTGTTGTCCCCTGCATCTTTACTGGTTGTTTATTCCAATTTTCTTAATCTAGAGACCACCCAATTATTTATAATCAAATTTCTTGGGAATTGTTGGGGATTCTCAAGTAGAGCCCATGGAGGCATGGAAAGCTTTGTAATTGTACACAAAGTGGGTTTTTAAAAGAGAAATTTTTTATTTTACCTTAATTAAATTAATCCATATTTTTTTTAATGAAGTGAAATAATTTAATTTAAATAGAAAAAAAAAAGAATGCATGCAAGTAGTAGTTGTCCATAACCCCAAATTTTCTCTATTCTTGTAAAGCCCCTCTTTCCTTGATTATTAAAACCCTTGCGTGATAGCCCATAAATTATTCCTTTTACCTTAGGGAGTTTCCTCCTAAAACGAATTTACAATACTCGATTCTCTTCCGTGAAAGAATGAAATGCAATAAGATTCATTTAATGGTAACTTTTGGTACTGTCAATAATTTTTTTGGGTGCCTCCACGCAGAGGGAACAGAGTTATGGATTATTAAATTTTGGGTCCTTCGAAAGATAGTCAAATAATTTAATTTTCAAGTTTTCTATCCTTATGTGAACCACCCCTCAGTTGATGCAATTGCGAAGGAAGTTAAATTTCGAGAAAGCTCATGCTGTTTTAAATTGTTACTTCGAATATAGTTTCATGTGCCCACCATGGCCTAGTTCACTCATGGTTAAAATTAATACAATCAGTGTATTTAGCAATTTTGGTTATCAAGCTTTGTCATAAACGATGAAGTCTATTTTTCTTTATTATTTAATAACTCGAGTTGTCGCTGAGTTAACTCGATTGTCCAACTATCATCGAGTCAGATTATTTTGACTTTACCGAACCCAAATACAAGTGAATATTGACTATTATTTTGTTGAAGCTATTTTGGTATTAAATTTTGGAGTTACTCAACGTTTTCAGTTATTATGCCCATATTTTTAATCTTCAAAGTGGGATTATTAGTTTTACTAATCACGATGCGGGAATGCATTATTCCTCTTTTCGTTCCTTGCCAGTAGAATATATGCTGGAAATTCATTTTATTAAAGTTTATATTAGTCCTTGTATTTTCTCTCATTAATATTTTCAGGAGGGGTATTTAAACGTTCATTTGAAAATTCTCTTTTACTATTTAAGGAATTATTGCTTCGTAATCTCATAATAAAAATAATACATAATACATAATTCAACATAACTCCGGGACGAAGTTCCTTAAAGGGGGAGAGTATGTAATATCCCTCCCCTTAATAATAAATAATAAATAATAAGAATAATAAATAATAAATAATAAAAATAATTAATAATAGAAATAATAAATAATAATAAATAAATCACTTAATAATAAATAATAAAAATAATAAATCATAAATGTTAAATAATAAATGATATTAAAAATATGTACAAATAAAAGAAATAAAAATAATAAAAATAAAAATAGTAATAACCATACTAAAACTCTAAATAAGAATAAATAGAAATAAAACAAGAAAAATATCAAAAAGAAGGAAATAAAACAAGAAAAGCTAAAAATCAAAAGAAAAGTAAAGAAATAAAACAAGAAAGCTAAAAATCAAAAGAAAGTTGCATGTAGACACATGGAGTGTGTGCATGTGGTTCCCCTTCCAATGTTGTTCTATTTAATAGATGGTGAGGAAGATGAGAGGCATTCATGCATTCCATCATTCCGAGATTCTATCTTTCATTCTCTTGGGAGAATGGAGTTCTAAGACTTGGGAGTCACTGGCAGTAGTACGTTGATTGAGGGCTAGGGGGTGGCCAGTTGTAGCAAATCCTTGCGCAATTGAGCCTACGTTTGGGTGGAGAGTCGTCCCCAAAACCTTGTTGCGGTAAGCCTACTTCTACCATAGGTAAGCACTATTCATAGTTTGAATTTAGTTAATTAATTACATGTTTATTTGGCTAGGTAAGGGCCACTCTGGTTTAAGTTAATGTTAATAAGTTAATTAGATATTTATTTTGGGTTGTTACACAGAGTGGAGCTGGTGGGGTACTGTAGTCAGAACAGTATCTAACAGGGCAAGGCCAAGGTAGAGGGAGTTGCTGCCGAGGTGGGTTCCTAGCCAAGGAATCCAGATAAGTGTTGCAGTTGCATAAACGATTGGAAAGGGGCATCTCGACATTGGCAGAAGGGTTTCCAGGAGGGAAATCGAGGCTCAAAGGAGTCATACCAAGAACTTCCAGGAGGGAAATCGAGGCTCAGAGGAGTCATACCAAGAACTTCCAGGAGGGAAGTAGAGGAGCAACGAAATGGCACTACACGGAGTAAGAGACTAGGACAGACCAGACGGAGCCTCAAATTTTGTAGTCTGGAAGGCCAAAATCTTATCCGTACTAGACAGGAATCGTGTCAAGCACTTCGCCTTGAGGACGATAGCTATGCCAGTTGATTCGGCTGATAACGACAGGTACGAGGATGCAATGGCGAGGGCTAAGAGTATCATCCTTGACGGGGTCAAGGATCATATAATACCACATATTGCTGAGAAGAACACGACACAGGAGATGTGGGAGGCCCTGACCAAGTTGTATCAGCATACTTCCGTGCAGAGGAAGATGTTACTAGAAAATCAGCTGCGATCATACCAGATGAAGGGAGAACAGATCAACCCATTCCTCGGTCGATTGAAGGAGATCCAGGATTAGCTGACTTCCATGGGGGCAACGCCGGATCCAGAATTGATGGTAAGAACAACCCTGAACGTAGTCTCAGAATACTGGGAGGTGTTTGTCCAGAGTATACTGGGCAGGCGACCCTTCCGGATTGGGAGGAAATGTGCTCTGCTCTTCGCCAAGAAGAGATCAGAAGGCTGAGCAAGGCGGGAAGCAGTGGCAAGGGGATCAGAATCAAGGAGGAGGATGAGGAGGATGTTGCCCTAGCATCTGAGGGAAAACAAGGGAAACGGAAGAAGAAGGACCTCTCTAAGGTCGAATGCTTCCATTGTGGGGCGCTGGGTCATTATGTGACCCAATGTCCAAGGAAGAAGAGTAAGGGAGAGGCCTCCGAGACCAAGGCAGCGTCAGCAAGGGCAGAAAAGGAAGTGGAGACAGAAGATGATTTTGCCATGAGTGCTCATGTGCCACTTTAGAAGAAGTGGGAAGACATTGAGCTGTAGTCAAGAGGACTACAGGCGATGAGGGGCAAGATCCTCAAGGTACCTAGCCTCTTGGATTAGACCTTGCTACGGGAGCCCCGAAGAGGAGTAGCAGTACTGGCGATGTCAGTAGAGACGGATGCAGATGGAGCGACAGAGGGAGCTACAGTGCAGGATTCCCAGGACAACGCGAGGCTAGCAGGCTGCAATAGTGCGAGAGGCACGGGAGTGTTGCACTAGTGCAGGATGGCACAGAGAGGTGTGTAACAGTGCGAGATGCATGGATTTGTTGCAGCAACGCAGAGGTCAGAGAGGGAGCACTTGTCAGTGACAGAGGGAGATTCAGCATCAGGAGTGTTTCTAGCCTGACAGAGATGTCAGAGTTGGGAGATCAGTTACTTACTTCTTAGTAACAAGGTTGCAGTGCAACAATTATGGGCAGCACGATGCAGCATGATGAGAGGGGTTGCAGTGCAGATGCAGCAGTGGCAGTCGCAGAGCCATGGGCAGCAGCACGGATGTAGAGGGAGTTGTAGTACAGATGCAACAGTGGCAGTGGCAGGGCCATGGGTAACAGTACAAGATGCAACAGTGCAGAGGATGTTGGGCAGCAGGCCTAGCATCAGCACAGGGACCGATGCTGGATGATCAGAGTAATACTCAGTGAGGAGTATTACTAGAGCACAGTCCTTGCTAAGAGGGAGTGTTGATTTGGGGTAGCATCGGATGTGCTCTAGCCACAAAAATTGGTGGAGAGGCTAAGGCACATGAGATCTCCAATACCCAGAAAGGGTTTGGGCAGATTCTAAACAGTTTGGGAGATATTAAAATAATTAATATTTTTAATGGAGTCCCTAAGTCTAAACTTAGGGAAAATAAAATATTAATGTGAATTAATATAAAACTGTGTTAGAATGGTCCAAAAGTCATGGATCAAGCCAGATCTAATCTTAGCCATTGATTAGGGGTTTAATCTCGGCCGTTTATTTGTCAACGAGAAAAGTATAAGAGGACGCTTGAGGGTCACTTGGAGAACACACCAAGAGATCAAGATTTTGACTTTCTGGGGCTGGGTTTGCTAGGAAAGTTGAGAGAGTGGTCAGAGTTGTAGCTGAGGGGTAGTGAATACAGAAGCAGAGAGGCAGAGATAACACCGGTAGAAACAACGCAGTAGCCAGAGAGAGGGACGCAAAAGCAACCAAGTGTTCACGCAGAGCCAACTAGGGCTCATGCAGAGGCAGCGAGGCGCTGTGTAGTGCCTCAAAGGTCCAACGTAGGTGACGCAAAGGGCCATAGGACTGACGCAGGCCAAGCCAGGGTGACGTTGGGCTAACACTGGGCCAGAGAGAGGCTGACGCTGGGGTTTCGTGGGGCAGATTGGCGCTGTGGAGCTGCCGGAGTGTTTATTCGAGGTTTCACCTGGAATATCTGCTTTCGAGTAGAGAGGTACTACTGTCGAGAGTTTTCTCTGTTGGGTATGCCATATTTGGCACCCAGAGTGTATTCTGAAACAGCTTAATAAATCAAACCCTCACATAGTTGCATCGTTTTCCTGCATTGGGTTTTTCCGGGGACATTAGTCCAAAAACAACGGTGTCACTTGTGTGCTTGTTTCTATTTCCTTCAGTTGATGATCTGTAATGTGTTGAGCATGCATTTGTATTAATTTTCAGTATTTACATGGTAAATAACTTGTTAATTAACAAAACAAGTAGGTAGGAATAAATCAGTAAAGTGCATGAGGGGTTTTTAACGCGTCAGAACATTATTGGAAACTCCATTGGAAGAACGAAGCCCTAGTTCTTCACTGAGCTTTAAGGTTGATGCTTGTAGGGTGAAGCAAGCATTTTTCTAGGTATCTTTAAATTCACCGTGGCGACTCCTACATAATTTACATGTATATCTCAAGTAAGGTTTCTTTCTTTGATGATTTTCCAGCTTTGGACATCATTAGCATCCCTGGGCACCCCAATCATGTCACGGGAAGGATGGTACATGGGTTGCCCGTGTTTGATGGTGATCCACTCTCTGTAATTGACTATGTAGAAATATTCAATGCACATACTTCAAAGGAGAAGGTGGTCCACCAGGATGTCGTTATGTTGTTGTTCTTTAGTTCTCTCTATGGTCATAACTCATGGTTGCAAAATCACAAACCTAGGAGCATCTCATCTATTGAGGAGTTCCTTGATGGCTTTCTTAGACATTTTCAAGTATGCCCCGCATTAAGCATTCAAGAGGAAGCCTTCATAGAGCATCATCAAGACATTGAGGTTATAAGTAATGAGCAGGAAGACGAGTCTTCCTTGGGTCCACATGATGAAAAGGGTGATTTTGAGGACACATGTGTTGGGAAGGATGAGTCTTTGGAAGGAGAAGTTGAGACTAACCTTACCTTTCTCAAGAATATTACTCCTGATGACTCTCCTTTTGAGAACCTTGAGGAAGGTGATCCCACTAGCCCCTTGGAAGATGACATTGGAGATTACTTCCACATTGAAAAGGAGAAATGGGAAATTGTTGGTCCTCAATTCGATTATGCTCCCATTTACGACACCGACAAGGAGGATGAGGTTGAGATTGGTCTTCCCTTTCTCTCGGGCATTATTTGTGATAACATATCCATTGATACCCTTGGGAAGGAGAATTATTATTTTCCCTTGCATGAAGAGGGGCAGTAATAAGTAATTGATTTTCCTTTTATGGGAGACTCAGTCTTTGATACTAATAATGATGAAATCGATAAGGTTCCCACCTATCCTTATGATTCCGTATTTAAATCACTTAAGCCTTTAGAATATGATTTTGAGGAGGAAAAACCTATTGAATATAATACTTCACCTTCCCTTTTGCCTCTTCCTATTATTCATCATCTTAAGTCTTCCACAAGTAATTCCCTCGCCCCTTTTTGTATGATCTCAAGTGACTATGAGCCCTTTACCCCTCATTGAATATACTTTATCTCCTTTGACACCCTCACAGTTATGCTCACTCCATAATCTCCCCTCTCCAATGTGACCATCACCTTGAGGAACCTATTTGTTGCACTCCTTCCTCCCCTCACCCTTTGTTCCCCTCTCATCATGACGTTGTGGCATCTACAAAGCATAATATTATAAACAATAATTGTGATAAGGAGTTCTTGAGAGTGATCTTTCATTCCACCGTTGGGTACTTAGAGGGAAAGCCCTGCACCTCTAGATTGGCTTATTTTCCTTCTCCTAGGGCTTCCTTTTACCTCGAATGGAGATCATATTTTCCCACTTCCCACCCGCTTCATCCTCCATATAATTATATCCGCATTCTCTTTGGGATTTGCTACATGAGTAATCATACTGGCAAGCATATGTATATTGATATGATGATATGTTGGTTGCACTGGCTTTATGATTACACTTAGTATTAGCATTACTATATGCATGTTAGGGTGGGATGCCTTGCATGATGATTTTTCGCATTAGAGCTAACATCATATGATATTTTTCATGGTAGATTTGTTGCATTTAGATTAAATTTGCATATCTTTACTTTCCTATTGATTTTTACGGCGTAATATTAAGGATGGTTGATCATTAATCACCACGAAAACATGCTGCCCCATGTGCTTGGTCTTTGTATGTGTAGGTAACAGGGCCATGATAACCAAGAGATTGCTAGTGTTCTCATGACCTCCCATTCGAGTAGCTTCACGCACTTTTCTGAGAGCTCATGTCCCAGTTGGAGCCAGAGGTTACTCACCACCTGTGGGTCGTGTATATATGAGAAAATTTTCTCCTAGATGGTCCTAAGCCGACAACCAAAAACCCCTTGTCGCCATCAGATAGTTCGATGTGCCATTTTCTTCACCACCTGAGCCAGCCATGTGGTTCCTCAACCACTTGTCATGAATGTATGCTTGAAGGTGGGACTCCCAACTCGAAAGGTATGGCTTGTCATTGGTATAGTTAAGTAATTTTCCTTACTTATTATGGGCACTTTTGGGCATGGATTGGTGGGGGGATTCGGAGGAAAGAGTGGGTTAGGCTTGTATTCGTGTCTCCATTGTCTCATTTCGTGGTTGCCCTTGTATCCTTGTCCCGTGGGATCTCTTTTACTAACCATTTTGCTTTTGGGTTGGCACTACACGGGAAATCTCAATTTTGGTTGTGTGAATCTGCTTCTTGATACCACCTACATCACTTCCCTTCCACTCATTTTAGCCCCATTCATCTATTTTCCCATCTAGGTCCACATGTGTCCACTGGGTCCACATAGGGTTAGCCTCCCCCTCCCCTTGTCCACACCTCGGGTCGGGCCTGGAATGATGCCCCAGAGGTTGATCCAACTAAAAAGAAAATAAAGAGCATAATTTGGCCACTCTCAATGGGAAATGTACCACAAAATGCAAAATATGGTCGGGACTTACAAATTTAGCACCTGGGAAAAAAACCAAACATGAGCTCTACCCCTTATCCATGGCCATCACCCTAGTTCCTATGGGCCCGAGATGAGCCCCCTCTATCATTAAGAAACCCATGATTGTCCCAACCCTAGGTGGGTGATGAACTGCCCCACCTTAAGGGGTATTCACTACTACATATTAAACATAATGCTTTCACCCCTTGGAGCCCCAAGTAGTTATGAAGAAAAAATCAATAAAAGGCAAAAGGAATATGAAGAAGGGTGGAAAAACAAAGGTTGGGGTAACTCATGTACCATGATTTGCTCCCTCCTACACTCATAGACTTTGATGTGGGCTTCCCTTATTCTAGCTACACTGTCTCCTTAACATGTGGTATGGAAGTTTTACGTAATCCCCACTCTGTTGCATCAATATATCATTTGCCACCTACCAATTGAGGGATCTACCATGGACATGTAACCCCCTCTAGAGGTTGAAACCACCTAATAGGGTCCTTGGATAACCCCTTATTGAGCTTGGAGACACTTGTACCCGCCAAAGCTCACTATGGAAGGGCATGCCACCATGAAGTGCCCCATTGATTGCATGACTTGTAAGCTCTTTTGCTTGATTATTCTAATGATTCGTTGTATTGGAGAGCAAGGGGACACATTGGATCTTATGTAGGATTGCAGATGGATTCCCATATGGGGCTTGGTCTCCCTATACGGGGTCCTAGCCCTCCAGAGAGCGACAGTGACACTTGTAGGGTGAGCGTCGAGAGCCATGGGCCTCCACCATAGTCCAGATTACTTCATGGATCCCCAACATCGTTTGTTGATTTCACTTATTCCACCTTTTGGATGAGGATGATGCACTTGGTTCACCTGCCCAGCCGGTTCCATAGATACATCGTACGCTTGGCAGATGTTCCAGGGTCCAGAGGATTGTTCCCCGTTGCATAGGTAGGGATGATGTCATCATTCCAACCCTTATAGATGGTCTACAGGCGCTTCCGATCCATTTGGAGACCCATGAGGATGACTTTGTGCCCCCACACCCACTTGGGAGCACCACAGGTTTTTGCTAGGAAAGCAAGGGGCCACCCCCTTGTCCACTATGATGGGAGTCCATTTCTACATCACGACACCCTTTGGACTTCATTAGGCTTATTCATGTATTATTGAGCTATTTGGTGGGCTGTCACCAAAAGTTTTGTTATTATGCAAATTATTTTATTTTAGGGGCTAAATTAGGCCTAATTAGCTAAATCAAGTTCATTAGGAATTTTATATATAGAAGTGTGATGAATCATTTGGATCATCATCACTTGGATTGGATCATTATCTCTTACGAGATTTTCGCTATTCTTTTTGGAGGACAAAATTGGATGGATGGATGAATTTTGATGTTTGGATCTCTTCATTTTGTCTTGGAGCTTCTATATTGGCATGTGATGTTGATTGGATATACGTATTCTCACATGCAAGTGCTTTTTAATGCTATTTTGTCACTCATTTTATGCCACATGCATGTTGCTCAGAATTTTTGCTATACTAGGCTGAAATTTGTTGCTTTTCTTGTGTGAAATCGTGGAAAATTGACTCTTTATAGCATTGCATCATGTCATGAGCCATGTTTGAATAAGTGAATGTTCCTAGAGATATTTTGTTGAAATTTTATCTTGATAAGTCATCACATATTGCATATTGCATACTTCTCCTTCAACTTTTGTGCTGGCCCTAGAATTCTGTTGTTGCTGGCTAAAATGGGACTGGTGTTTTAACCCTCTAGAGTGCTAAGAAAATTCTGCAAAATTAATCGTGGGCTCTCCTCACCAAACCCACAAAAACCAATAAAGAAATGGGCCTCCTTCCAACCTCCTAAAATTGACCCCAAATAGTGTGAATTCCTCCTATAGTTGGGTGTTCATAACACCTGTATCCCACTTGCCAAATGAGCCCCCAAATGTTGAGAAATGTCCCCCAAAATTCCCCTTATGCCTCCTGGAAAATGTCAGCCCAAAATCCCTAGTCAATCCTCCCACAACTAAATCACTCGACAAGGGATTGCGCAGGCCCATTGACACTACCACTGCGTATGCCCTGGAAAAAGAAATTCAGCCTGAGGAATAGTGTTAAAATTGGCAACTAGGGCCAAACTCCATGTGGGTCATCTTAGTTATGGAAACTGATATTTTTTCTTGGATTCCTCTCTTCGAGAGGTGTAGGATTGATCTAAAGATCATCCGATTCTGACATGTATTTATGGAGATATGAATTTATTTATATTATTTGACAATTTGTCAAGGTCAACCAACAACCAAATAACCCCCAGCTCAACCTCAACGTTGCATTTAAATAAAGGGGGCCTCAAGTCATTTATTACACACGTCTCTCATGATCTCTCTCCACTTGTTTGGGTTTGGTGGCAAGAGAGGTCAAGTGGGAGACCTAGCCGGAATCCTAAAGGAGATCTAGCCCTAGTCAAAGATCTAAAAGGAGCCATAGCCATAGTCACAAGCAAGCCCTAGCCGCAATCAAAGGGAAGGCTCCAATATGCAGTCAAGAGGAAGGCTTAATCCATAGTTAAGAGGAAACCTATTCGCTGTCAAGAGGAGCTCCAATATGCCAAAAGGAGCCCTAATCTGTTGTCTAAAGAAGCCCTAATCTGTTGTCTAAAGGAGGCCCTAAACTGCAGTTAAGAGAGGCCTAATTCATAGCAAGAAGGAGGCCTAATACGCAGTCTAGAGAGAGGCCTAAGACACAGTCAAGAGAGGCCTAAAGACGCAATCAAGAGAGGCCAGATCCGCAGCAATTGAGGAGCCCTAATACGCAGCCAAGAAGAGACCCTAAGCCGCAACAAGAGGAGCCCTAACGCAGCTAGAATAAACCTGTTGACAGCGTGAAAGAAGCATGAGTTGTTGTAGGTGACAGCGTAGTAATAGAGGCTATGTCTAGGCATGGGTTAAGGACTTGTTTGGGCCTATTGGAGGAGACAACAACTACAACTAGCTGCTTTGCTAGGCTGTTCCAAGGCAACATTGAGGTGTACATTGTTTGCATGAGGCAACATGGATAAAGGGGAGACTCTCCTACGTGGATGCAACCTTAGAAGGGCTTAGTTTGCTGACAACGTGGAAGGTTAAGGGCTGCATATTGTGCCCTAACCAGAATTGCAGGAGCAACAAGCAATCAGAGGAATGTTGCAGCAGTGTTATGTGGAGGGCTACTAGATTGATGATCTACTAAAAGGATATGCTACAACACTCTTAGTGAATGTTTGAAGATTGTCATAAGAATTCAGGGCTGCATCTTAGAACAGTCATCATTAGCAAAATGATGGACTTACTGCTGCTGTCATAAAATATCTGATTTGTATATTTGTACTATCTTTCTCTCTCTGCTGAACTATTGAAGAATATAAGAAGATTTGATCAAGGGTTTCCCTACATTGGGGTTTGTCCCTGGATGGTGCCACATCTTGTGTCCTCTTGTCTTGGCTTGTCTTCTACTGTTTTTGTTTCTATCTGCATTTTACTATCATGCTGATGTGATTGCTAATTTGGAAATTGATATTGGGCTAATAAGAAATTGAAGTAAATTGCTCTTAAACATAGAACATACCAAAAATTAACAAATAGCCACTAACTTAACCCACCAACCTCCCACAAAATGGCTGCAAAATGCCAATGAAGTGTGCCCCCAAGGGCCCGGTGCCAACACTGTTCTGAAGCTCCAACACTGTTTTGAAGCTCCAACATTGTTCTGAAGCTCCCTCTTCCAAAGAGTGTGTATTCCCTTCTGCCCCTAGACTACTCCAAGACCAACTCGAAATCACCTGTAGAATTCTTTTGGATCAACTCTCAAGTGTAGCAATAACTCCCCTATGGTGGCACTCGTGGTCCACTGAAGATTGAGGTGAGATCTCCCTTGGAAATCTCTTTTGCTGAACAACACGATGTAGACTTGGCTCAGCAGCGCAAGCGTACAAGAAGGTTTGAATGTCAAATGATCAAAAGACCCAAAATGATGCATGCTCCTCCTATTTATCATTGAGCTCCCCCTTTGCCCATGTGGGTCCCATGCATCGACCTCCTTTTGTCTTCCTCCCTCCAAAAGTGCGAGTTGCTCTAAGGGGTGTGTATTTCCCCCTTGGGTGGCCCCACTTCCCACTAGCATTTTAATTTTCCCCTTTTTCTAATGTTTAGCTATGCTTCCTTCCACCAAAATGAGGTAATCCTTCCTTTTTCCACCCAGTTATCCTAAGTTGGCCAAAACTAATTAACTTGGACAAGATTGCAAAATTGGTATAACTTCTAGGTGAACTTAAGTAGGGGAGACATCACATGGTCAATCCTTTTAGTTTCTCCATCTGATTCTAGGTGATATGTCATGCTGAAGTTTAGACTAGGCCCAAATCCTTTGAACAAACCCTATGAGAAATTGGAAGTGAACTTGGAATTCCTATCTAGAATGATTGCTTTAGGCACTCCATTTAGCATGGGAATTTCTTTCATTTGTATATCTACAATGTTAGCTATCATATGTGTTGGCTTCATTGGAATAAAATGATTAGCCTTAGTAAGTTTATCCACCACCACCATGATGGAATCATGTTGCCTCACAATTCTAGGTAGTTTGGTAATGAGTTAATAGAAACAACCCTACACTTCCACTTTGGAATGTGTATGGGTTGAAGACGTCTTCTTAGATGTTTATGCTCCGCGTTAATCTTTTGACACTCCAATCATCTTACTATATAATCAATCGCTTCCCTTTTCATACTCGACTGACAATATCAACTTTTGATAGTTGATATAGTGTTTTGGTACCCTGGATGTCCAACATAGGGTACATGGTGCATCTCATTCAGTGTCGTCCTTGTTAGATCCTGTGGAGTTGGTATGTAAATTATGGTTTTGTACACGAAGAGTCCATCTTCACTCACCTCATAGTCTTTGTACTTAGGATGCAAATTATTCTGCTATAAGCTCTCTTTAGTTTAAATATAATGTTGATCTTTATTTTCAATCTCTAAATTTCTAGTTTTTAGATTGGGCTCGCATACACTTATGGCTGTAGCATGCACTTCATGAATTCTTCTACTAAGTGCATCAACTACCTTGTTCTCCTTCCTGTTTTTGTGCTTTATTTCAAAACCATATTCAACTATAAATTCCAACCATCTAAATTACCTGACATTTAAAGCTGGTTGTCTAAATAAATGCCTTAGACCACTATTTTGAGTGCACATCTTGAAAGCATGAAATATGGTTGCCATCTCCAAATCATTAGTAGCATAGTTCCTCCCATGGTCTTTTATTTTGTGGACTCAAAATACATTACATGTCCATTTTGCATGAGGATTACTCCAAGCCCCTCTTTGCAAGCATCCATGCACATAATGAATTCATCATGTGGGTCAGCTATCTTCATGATTGGTGCACTTGGAAAAAGCATGTTCAAATGTTGGAAGACCTCTTCACACTCTTGAATACATTCAATTTTTACACCCTTCTTTTGCAAAGAAGTGATTAGGTGTGTTATTTTTGAGAATCCCTCAATGAGCCTTTTATAGTAATTTTCTAGTCACATAGAGGACCTGACCTCTGTCACATTTCTAGGTGCTAGCAACTCACTGATAGCTTTGTTCTTCTCTAGGTTCACAACTATTCCCCCTTTTGAGATGGTATGACCCAAGTAATGAATTTGCTTTGGTAGAATGAATACTTAAATCATCTTGGCGTAGTGCTGATGCTCACTGAGAACTTGTGAAAGCATTCTAAAATGTTGCTCATGTTCCTCTTCTAATTCTGAATACACAAGGATGTCAACTAAAAATACTATGACAAACTTGTCCAAGAATTCTTTAAAAAACTCCATTTATCAGGCACATGAAGGTAGGTGGTGCATGGGATAAACCAAAGGGCACCACAACAAATTCTTAGTGATCATATCGGGTTCCAAATTCTACCTTGCTAGTGCCCTCCACTTTAATTTTGACTTGATGGTTTTTATACTTCAAATTAATCTTGGAGAATACCTTGGTTTCTCTCTGTCGATAAAACAAGTTATTTATCATTGGTAAAAAATACTTGTATTTTATTGTCATCTTCTTCATTGCTTGAAGTCTATACATAATCTTAGTGTGTCATCTTTCTTCTTAACAAACAACATTTGGGCACCCCAATGTGAGACTCCAGAGTATATAGCCCTTCTTCATAAACTCGTTAAGTTGGATTTGTAACTCCTTGAGTTCTGGTGTGCTCATCTTATGTGGCATCTTTGAATTGGGGCAACCTTAGGCATTAAATCAATTGAAAAATCAATATTCCTTTCGGGTGGAAACCTTAGAATATCATTGAAAACATCCTCATACTCCTTCAACATAGAATAATCCTCAATGTTGTGTGAAAATTCTATTACTGCATTTATTTTTCCTACTTATTCTTCAATAAGTTATTTACGAATTCGCTTCAGTAAATATTAAAATAAACTCTATTGCAGATATCACACCATAGAACAGAAACAAAACATGCACAAAAACCAAACACATCAACACAATTATTTTTGGACGAATGTCCCTAGAAAAACCCAATGCGGGAAAACCGGTGCAACAGAGGAGGATTTTATTAATCAGCTTTTCATGAGTACAACTGGGTGCCAAATAGGCTCACCCAACAGAGATAAATTCTCTAGCACCTCCCTTAGACTCAGCGTTAGAATTTTTGGCCTCTGCGCAGCTCCCGGAGCCTCTGCGTCAGCTCCTGCCTGTCCGCGTCAGCACTGGGCCTCTCTGCGTCACCCACGCAGGTCCTCCAGTGACTGCGTAGTCCTTCTGCCTCTACGTCTTCCTGAGAGGCTTTGCGTTTGCCTCTCTGATCTCTGCACTAATCTTCTGGTGCTGTTCCTACCTCTTTGTTCCGTACTCGCTTTCTCTTGCTGCAATCCAGTCTTCTAGTTCGAATTTCTCAGCAAACCCCACTCCAGAAATCGAACTGACTGGTCTCCCTCAATGTATCTCCAACTGACCCTCAAGCCCCCTCTTATACTTTTCTTGTTGATGAATCAACGATCGAGATTAAGTCCCTAATCAACTGCTAAGATTAAAATAGACTTGATACTTATCATTTGGAAGATTCTCATCCTTATCTTTATTAATACCCATTAATATTTTTATTTCCCTAAGTTTAGACTTAGGAACTCATTAAAAATATTAATTATTTTAATAACTCTTCATCCAGATGAATTTTTCCAAAAAGATTTCTGGGTTTTGGAGATCTCATGTGCTTTAGCCTCTCCACCAATTTTCATGGCTAGAGCACCTCTGGTGCTACCCCAAATCAACTTGTTGCATACCTTATCCTTGGCTACTTCCTTCATATGGGTTGCATAAATTTGATATCTATTTCCAAAGCTCTTTTTCACTTACATTGCTAATATCTCCCTTACAGAAACAAGTCTTGGTATTCCCTCTAACTTTTGACATTTCCCCCCTTCATCGAGACAAGTAAATGCCTGTTATAACAATCTAGGATAACATGATGATTTCCAACCAAAACATACCTATGAGGCAATCATGTGACCCAAAAGGAATGATATTCAAACTTGCTTTGGTACTTACATCTTTCATGTCTATTGACCACTTCTTTCACTAGCTCATTAATCCTTTGCTTTGCTCTTGCAACTAGTTGAATCAAGTATTGTGATGGTTGTCTTTTTCAGATTAAATCTTTCAATGCGCTTTGGGTCAATATAACTATGGCTAGCTTCAAAATCAGTTAAAATTTGTGTGGGATGGTTATTAATTTTACCTTCTATCATGTGTGCTTGATGATCAATGTGCTTGTTGTCCAAGGATGCATATAATTGGGCATGCTTCTAACCATGCTCTCTATTGTATCAACTCCTTGAACATTGTGCACAATTGTGATTTTGGCATCCTTGCGAGAGTAGAACTTAAACATGTGATCTCCCTCACAACCCCAACTCCAAATAGGTGGATATCTTGGCTTGTTTCCCTAGATGTCTGAGTTCTTTAGCTCATTAGGTGTGGGATGTCCTTGCTGATTTGTCTAAGAGATGTTCTTGAAAAATGAGGGCTTGTACATGTTACAAGAAAATCTAGCGCCTTAGTGCAAAGCCTTATTATATGACCTAGTCAGAGTGCAACAATGGGCGTGTCACCGCTATCACCTTAGTAACTGTTGCGCTCAAATTGTCAAAGTTCCAAGGAAGCGAAAGTGCCTATTTTTTCAACAAAGATTGGATCACCTATCAACAATCCATGTGTCATGGTCACCCCATTCTGCAAGTTATATGATGTAAATGATACTAGTAAGACCTTGAGTATAAGTAACAACTTAGGTAAGCCTATGATTTTGGTGACGAATTTCATCCTAGGAGGTGTTTTAACCTCACTGATTACCTGTGTTTCTAAACATGGCTAATCAAAAGAGTTTTTCCCCTCTAGCTTAAACACCCAAAGCTAGGGTGAAATTTATTGTCGAAATCTTAGGTGAGTCCTAGTGTTTTTATTCGAGTCAAATGTAAAAGTGATCTGGGAATAATTTAAGCTAGTTGGCTTAATTATTTGATTACAAATCACTAGGTCTACTAGATCATATTGTGTCGCAGATGGGTTATGTGTATTGAGGATCTATCCAAATGTGTATTCCCTCTTTGAGGATTGAAAATGTAAAATCTGATGTACTAGAGGGTGGAAAAATAATTAAATCCCCTCATGCGTAAAATTAATTATTTTTTCAAACAAAATAAAATTAAATCCCAAGCTACAAAATTAACTAATTAGAGTCAAGTTGAATTGTCCAAGGAAAATTAATTCTCCAAGTGGAAAAATTCATGGGTCTTAAAGGAATCATTTTTTAAAGGTCCTCCAAGGGAATATTGTATTTTTCAAGAAAATTTGGACCCTTGGACCTTGGTGATTAAGTCAAAGTCAAAATTTTTGAGGAAATTAGCTCAAAATATTTAATTTTGCACTAATTAAAATGGAATTAAATGTTAAATTCGAAAATTCCTCAAAAATAAAAAACTAAGGGCCAAGATTAAAAGATCTTGAAGTGTTTATCAACGACCAACATTATTTTGACAAGGATCAAAGAAATTCGCTGTTATTTTTCCACTTGGAGGATTTATCTATAAATTAGAGAGTCAATTGAGTCTCTAGTCATCTTGATCTCTAGCTAGAATTTGCTGCTGAGCATTTTGTAAACTATTGTCCCTCTGGGAACTATTTTTTCTTCTATAATAAAAGACTTTTGGAGTGCAACTCGAGGTGTTCTTGTTCGTTGATCTGTAGTATGTATTGACTACGGGCTTCTTATGTGGTGCTTTATTTGATTATTTTGGGATAATACATAGTGTTAGCAGGTACTCAATCTTTGGTCTCCAAGTTCATAGACTGTGGGCAGGGATCATTTTGCTTGGATCTTTAGTTTTATATGGTGGATTGAATCTTTTCTAGGGCTATAGTGAGCATAAACTTTTTGAAGCCTTTTAGCCATTCTTTCAAGGAAAAAATATTATAAAATATATTTTCTCAAAATTCATTTAAAAACCCATATATAATTTGTAAAATAATTTTGTAATTTTTGTTGTAAATTATTTTTTCTAACTTGGGTTGGGGTTTTTAGATTTATTTTGTATATATTTGGGGTTTGGGTGTTTGCAGGTTGGATCAAGGAATCAAGTGAAGGAAGAGCTAGATCTAGGCCCTTGAGGGTAAGATTTAGCCTCTTGAGAATTTTTCAGAAAATCGAAGAGTTGAAGCATAAATTTTGTTTTGAGCAAGGGTTTCAAAGTTTTCAGTGCTCGCAACCCTGGTTTTCTCCTCCAAGCTCTCAACATCAGCCCTTCTGCCCTCAACATCAGCGCTTGTGCCCTCAACGTCTTGGTTTAGGGCCATTTTTTGGCCTTGTCGTGAGGCTTTGAGGCCTCAGCATCCCTCCTCCTCTCCTCCTTAGCCCTTCGTCCTCTCCACGGCCCTCCGTTCAGCTCCCCTCAACCTCCTCGGCCTTCGTCCTCCTCTGCTCCCTCTCCTCTTGGCCTCTGTCCTGCCTAGGCTCCTTCGCTTCCCATCGACTCCCTCCTCCCTCAAGACGCAACCCTAAAAGAGTTTGCGATTGCCTCTTTTGAGGCCTCCCAAGGGTACTGTAGGCCTTAGGGCCTTAAAACCCTAGCTGCAACCCCCTTTGTGCCTCTAGGCCCCTCCTTAGCCCAACGATGATCAGGTGCTCAAAATTATGCTCAAAAATCAAAGTGTCAAAATCTTGTCAAACTCAGCTTCAGATTGAAGAGCTCGTCATTTTGAATCCAACGGTGCGAATGACATTCAAATCTGAGTTCGTATGCAGAAGTTAGAGCAAGTCAAAGTTCAAGTTTGACTTGTCTATGTGGCAGGATTGGATGACATGGCAAGGGTTCCAGCGAATAGGGAAGCATCAAGTGGCAGGTTGCCGTTGGGTCCCGCATATCGCATATTAGGGAAAAAGAAAGGATGTAGGACAAGAATTGACCCTCGACAAGTTGGGTTGCGATTTGTGATAATCGCATATCGCACCCAAAACCTCGCTGTTATTTGTTACCACTGATAAAGTTCTGATTGCGTTGACTGCCCGAACGTGATACTTTATTGTGTTACAGTTTAATGCCTTAGCGGGTCTGCGATATCGCATCATAATAAGAGCCCGCAACCGATTGTAGATTGCGATGAGCGATAAGGCTCTGGACGAGGGAATTTTATATGACACAATTTAATAACCCGATGGGTCCACAATACAACAATAGCAGTGTTTCCGTGTTAACAAAACCTTTGGTCGCTGAACTTGACCGATTGCAATGAACGATGGGTTTTGGACATGGGATTTTATATGTTGCAGTTAATTATCCCCGACGGTTCTGCAATATTGCAATCGTAATGTTTTGTCGTTCCATAAGAGCCCGCAACGCTTGCCGATTGTGATTTGCGATATGGCCGATAGGATATAGCCCGTTGTGCGATGAATTTCTCGTTCTGTTCGCAGATTTTGGAGCGAAAATGGGGTTTTGGTCAGTTTTGGAGCAATTTGTGGTACAAATAGTGGAAGAGCTGGGAGAAGTCATACCTTCTCCAGTTCTTATCCAAATTGGATGCAAAAAGTGGTGGGATGGCCATTTTTGAGTATTCTGAACTCATTGAGACAGTTTTCAGAGGCATTTGAGCTTTGTAGACACACTTTTGTTGTAATTTGAGCATAATAGAGAGGCCCAAGCCATTGGAGGCTGGATCAAGGAGACGTAGCCCAGGAGGGGTGAACTCCTTTATCATGTGCTTGCTGTGTGTTGTAGTTTGATGTTCTTTGCTGTTATATTGTTGTTGTTTAGCATATGTTTTTATGTTAAATTGTTCATAACATTTACATAAGAAACTCTCATGGGAATCAGTTAATTAAGCAAAAGTATTGAATCCTTAAACACTTGAAAATCAAATGATAAGCATCTTGGGTTTTATTCTGAATGGGGAATTAGCACAACGTTGCTAATTTGCTCCATTTTAGATCAAGTTGGTATTAGAGCACTAGTTTTTGCTTACTAGATTTTCTTTGTGAAAGAAGGATTTAATTGTTTGCAAGTTTATGTCATGCTTACAAGGTTAAAACTCAAAAGAGGAGAAGGGAAGCTGGTTGGAAGCCCTGAAATTGGGTCAAGTGGAAGAAGAGCAAGGTTGCCAAAGTCTTCTACACTAGTCCATCCTCAAGTTGCAGAAGTTGCAGTTGAGTCTTTAGAGACCATGTCTCATGAAGGAGAACCTATCATGACAGAAGATGAGAAGACTTTCAGAAAGACTTTCTTTGATATGACAAAGATGGTGAAGGTCCTTTATGAAGAGAGGAACAACAGATTGCAAGGAGAAAGTTCCAAGCCTCCCAAAGGAGAAGGATCTTCAGGAGGAGGTAATGGGAATGGAGGCAAACCTCCACCATCTCCACCATCTTCTTCATCTTCTTCTTCGAAAGCATCTTCACACTCTTCCACTAATACTACCGCTACTCATACTCATCATCATTCTTCAAAAGCGATTGGTAAATCACCTTTCCTAAAACTTGATGTTAAATTCGAGTTGCCTATGTACAATGGTGAAGTTAATGCAGAGAAGCTGGGTAACTAGATTCGTCAGTTGGAGGTGTATTGTAGAATTAAGAACCTTCAAGAGGATGATATCAAAATTCAGTTGGCTTCATTGAGAATGGAGGGTGCAACACTTGTATGGTGGAAATCAAGGACTCAAGATGAGATCAAAAAAGATGGTAAGATTTCTATTACTTGGTCTGATTTCATTGCCGCTATAAAAAGACAGTTCTACCCTTTAGCTCATATGCAAAACGCTATCATGAATTGGCAAAATTTCAGACAGTTAAAAGGTCAAAAAGTGTAATAATATACTCAAGAGTTTAGGAAAAGAGCTCTTATGCTAGGAATAGACTTACAGTCACAAGATACTTTGCTGAAATACATAGGAGGGTTGCATAGCTATCTTCGACATGCCATTCTTATAATTAGTCCCACGAATCTTGATGAGGTCTGTGTTCAAGTTATAGACCTTGAAGCAAGAGGGAAAAATGTACAGGAAGAAGGTAAGAAGAAGCCATTTTAGAGTGGTGAAACGGGAAGAAATTTAAAGGAAAGAAGAAGAAAAATGCTTTTGTTAAGAAAGATGGGGAGAAACTCGTGTGCAACAATTGTTCCAAAGAGGGACATGATGAAGTGCATTGCTGGAAGCTTCATCTTGAATTAAGACCGAAGAAATTTAACAATAAAGGGAAACAGAGGACAAACGCTGTTACACAACAAGACTTGGGTTTTGACTCAGGAGATGAAACCAAGATTGCAGCCACAGTCACTAAGGGAAAAGCAAGCAAAGAGGAAGCAGTGGCAAGCACCAGTGCAACAAATAACTCCCACAACGTTTCAAATGAGGAAAATCAAAGCGAGTTGTTCCATATTCGAGTTATTTCCAAACATACAAAAATCGATACGTTGTTTGACAATGGATCTCAGGCTAACTTAATTTATGCGGATTTGGTCAAGAAATTGAATCTGGAGACCGTGCCTCATCATAAACCGTATCCGTTGGGTTGGATAACCAAGGGTGCCAATTTGCAAGTCACACAAAAATGCGTTTTCAGGTTTGCAATTACTGCCAATTTCATTGATGAAGTCGAATTAGACGTTGTGCCATTGAATATTTCTGGGATTGTGTTGGGAAGCCCATATCTGTATGACAGGAAAGTTGTTTTCCACCGATTTGAGAACAAATATCATTTGTTCAAAGACAAAGTGGAGTATATTGTGAGAGCCCATCGCAGAAAGCTTAGTCTATCTTTAGCAAGCACAGGGGAAATGAAGCGATTGGTCAATTCCAGCAAGAGTCTCGTGCTTCTTATGATCAAGCAAAAGAATAACACGGAGCATGAATCCTTTGCAGGCTGTGATGTGAAGCTGAAAGCTGAATTGGTTGATGTGGTCAATCAATATGGAGACATGTTTCAAGAACTAAAAGGATTGCCACCAAAAAGGGGAATTCAACACGAAATTCAGCTACAACAAGACTATCCACTCCCAAACATCGGTATGTATCGAATGTCAATTCTGGAAAGTTTAGAAACTAAGAAACAAGTCTAGGAATTGTTAGATAAAGGTGTAATTCGTCCCTCGACTTCGACATCCGGTTCACCAATTGTATTGGTACCTAAGAAAGATGGAACCTGGCACATGCGTGTAGATTATCGAGCTTTGAATAAGATTACAATAAAGAATTGATACACACTGCCCAGAATAGATGATTTGCTAGATCAGTTGAAAAATGCAAGATATTTCACTAGATTAGGCTTGAGAAGTGGATATCATCAAGTAAGAATCGCTGAGGAAGATATTTGGAAGACTGCTTTTAAAACCAAACAAGGATTGTTTGAGTGGGTGGTTACGCTTTTCGGTCTTTGCAATGCTCCAGCTACATTCATGAGAGTTATGAATGATGTTTTAAGATCATTTCTTGATGAGTTTGTAATTTTCTATTTAGATGATATTTTGGTATTCAACAAATCACGAGAAGAGCATGTCAAGCATGTGAGTAAAGTTTTGGATATCATGAGAAAATAGCAGTTATTTATGAAGATGTCTAAATGTGAATTAGGAAAAACTTCCTTAGTGTATTTGGGCTACATAGTTGGAGGAGTTGAGCTGAAGATTGACCCCTCTAAAGTTTCGGTCATTGTGAATTGGCCAATACCCAAATCAGTTACAGAAGTAAGGAGTTTTCTGGGAGCAGCGCAGTACTGGAGGAAGTTCATTGCTAATTTTTCTTCCATGCAGCTACACTACATGCTTTGTCCAAACAACAAAAAGCATTTCATGCTTTAAAACAAAAGATCAATTCAACCCCAATTTTAGTATTGCCGGATTTGAAACAACCATTTGAAATACAAACAGAAGCAAGTGACTACGCCATAGGTGCTGTTCTTTTACAACATGGTAAACCCATTTCATTTCATTATGAAATTTTTAATGGTGTTGTTTTTAATTATCCTACATATGATAAAGAGCTCTATGCATTGGTGCAAAGTGTGAAGAAATGGAAGCATTAATGGATGGGAAAAGAAACCATTATTCACACCGATCATCAACCTTAGCAATATCTGCGATCCCAAACCAAATTCCAGTGGTCAAGGCACTTTTGTTGGATGGGATTTTTACAACAATTCCACTTGGTAATCAGGTACAAGAAAGGTAATTATAACAGACTTGCTGATATGCTTTCTAGACCAGCTATTAATGTAGCCATTTTAGTTGAGAATCATTATGTTATGCCTGAAAGTTATGTTGAACAATATGCACATGATGCTGACTTTCAAGAGGTATATTTAAACTTGAGTCAAGGCCACCAAGTTGAGGAATTAGACTACCATGTACATGATAATCTGTTGTGTTATTTGGGAAAACTTTGTGTTCCATAGGGAGAGAGAGTAAATGTCACAAGAGAAGCACACACTTCTCTTACTGCTGGACATTTTGGTGTAAGTAAAACAATGGCAAATCTTCAGAGGTATTTTTATTGGCCCCGTATGCTTGAAAGTATGTCACATTTTGTCAGAGGTTGTTCATTGTGTGCAGTCAGTAAGCCTAGTAATAGGAAACTAGGATTGTACACACAACTTCCAGTGCCTTCATGACTATGGAAAAGTGTTTCTATGGATTTTGTAGAAGGTCTTTCTTTATCAAGAAAGGTCATGATTATGTGTATGTAGTTGAGGATAGGTTTAGCAAGATGTGCATATTAATGCCTTGTAAAAACCAAATTATAGCTGAGCAAACATCTCAACTTTTCTTTCAAAATGTATGGGTTCATTTTGGATTGCCTACTTCTATTATAAGTGATCGTGATTCTCGATTTGTTGGGAATTTTTGGTCAAGTTTATGGAACTTGATGGACACCAAATTGAAGAAAATTACAGCTTTCCGTCCACAAACAGATGGTCAAACTGAAGTGGCTAACAGGACAATTATTCATTTGCTAATAGGATATTGCAGCAAACATCCTGAGTTGTAGGATGAACAATTGCATTATATTCAACATGCTTACAATCGAGCAAAACACTCTTCTACTCTAACTTCGCCTTTTGAGGCATGTCTTGGTTATTTGCCTAAATCGCCTTTGGATTTCATCTTTGAGAAAGATGTACCTGTAGATGGATATAGTGACATAGACAAAGCAAATAAATTCATTGAGCAAATTCAGTGGATTCACCAAACAGTTCAAGAACAAATAGAAAAGAGTCAAGGCAAGTATAAGGCAAGACATGATAAGCATCGTGTGGATCATCAGTTTCAAGTAGGCGATGAAGTTTGGCTATACATTAGCAAGGAAAAGCTTCAAGGTGAAGGTAAAAAGCTGAAACTAATTTGTTATGGTCCATTTAAAATTCTGTAAAAGATTGGTAATAATGCTTTCAAGCTTGATTTGCCTTCATATATGCAAATCTATTCTGTTGTTAATGTTGAAAATTTGAGATTGTATGAACATCCTTTGATTGAAGATCAAAGAGAGAATGTTCGCATTCCATCTATTGAAGACTTTTCTCTAGAATTCCTTGATGTGCTTCAGCAAGACACTATACTTGACAGAAGGACAAGGACAATTAAAAGGGGAAGTATTGGTTATCTTCGGGTGGGTCTCAAAGGTACACATCCATCAAAGGTCAAATGGATTGAAGTGGGGAAGGTGAGGGAACAGTACCCTCATCTGTTCAATAACTGAATATAAATCTTTTGGGGTCCAAAAGGCTTCCACTGGGGAGGAGTGATCAGGTGCTCAAAATTATGCTAAAAAATCAAAGTGTTAGAATCTTGTCAAACTCAGCTTCAGATTGAAGAGCTCGTCATTCTGAATCCAATGGTGCGAACGACACTCAAATTCGAGTTTGTATGCAGAAGTTAGAGAAAGTCAAAGTTCAAGTTTGACTTATCTATGTGGCAGGATTGGATGACATGGCAAGGGTCCCAACGAATGGGGAAGTGCCAAGTGGCAGGTTGCCACTGGGTCCCGCATATCGCATATCAGGGAAAAACAAAGGATGTAGGACAAGAATCAGCCCCCGACAGGTTGGGTTGCGATTTGCGATAATCACATATTGCACCCAAAACCCTGTTGTTATTTGTTACCACTGATAAAGTTCTGATTGCGATGATTGCTCGAACACGATACTTTATTGTGTTACAATTTAATATTTCGTCGGGCCTGTGATATCGCATCGCAACGTTTTGCTGTGTTAAGAGCCCGCAGCCGATTGTCGATTGCGATGAGCGATAAGACCGCGGACGCGGGTATTTTATATGACAGTTTAATACCTTGGCGGGTTCACAACGCTGCAATCGCAGTGTTTCCGTGTTAACGAAACCTTTGGCCACTGAACTTCGCTGATTGGGAAGAGCGATGGGTTCCAGACGTGAGATTTTATATGTTGCAGTTAATTATCCTTGGCGGGTCCGCAATATCACAATCACAATGTTTTGCTGTTCTATAAGAGCCTGCAACACTTGCCGATTGTGATTTGCGATATGACCGACATGATATAGCCTGCTGTGCGGTGAATTTCTTGCTCCATATTAGGTTTTGGAGCGGAAATGGGGTTTTGGTCGGTTTTGGAGCAATTTGTGGAACAAATAGTGGAAGAACTGTGAGAAGTCGTAACTTCTTCAGTTCTTATCCAAACTGGATGCAAAAAGAGACAAGGTGGTCATTTTTGAGTATTTTGAACTCATTAAGACAATTTTGAATTTTCAAAGGCATTTGAGCATTGTAAACACACTTTTGTTGTAATTTGAGCATAATAGAGAGGCCCAAACCATTGGAAGCTGGTCCAAGGAGACATAGCCCAAGAGGGGTGAACTCCTTTATCATGTGCTTGCTGTGTGTTGTATTTTGATGTTCTTTGCTGTTATATTGCTGTTGTTCAGCATATGTTTTTATGTTAAATTATTCATAACATTTAAATAAGAAACTCTCATGGGAATCAGTTAATTAATCAAAAGTATTGAATCCTTAAATACTTGAAAAACAAACGATAAGCATTGTCGGTTTTATTTTGAATGGGGAATTAGCACAACATTACTAATCTGCTACGTTTTAGATCAAACGATAACTTCTTTAAGCTCACTGTAAGGCCCATTAAGTGTCTTACCCTAGCTACAACCCCTTTTGGGCCTTTCCCTTCATTTTTTGCCTCTTCCTGATCCTCTTTTGGCCATAAGTTTCCCTTGTTTATTCTCTAAAATTTTCTAAGACTGATCCTTGGTGTGTTTTGTAGAGAAATTGGTCAAAAGTTTTGTGATTTCAGGTATCAAGCCCTTGAACAAAATTTTGTACAAGTTGGGTAGGTAAACTTCAAGGCCTAGGGCCTAAGGGTTTGATCTCTAAACCTTATTTTATCTCTGTTTTATTGCAACAGTCAAATCATTAATGATTCAACCCTAAAATCATATGCTACATGGTCAAAATTGTTTAGATTTGCAAAATCTTTATTTTTCATAAATTTTGGCCTAGATCTTACTTTTAAGCTTGCTGAAATTTACTGCTTAACTAAAAAATCGAGATCTGAATTTTCTGAAGCACATCCTTAATTAGGGTAAATTTTTTTTTGAAGTTTTAGTTTCTGGAATTTTTTTTACTACTTTTTAGGCATTATCTTCAGTATTGTTTAGCTTGTTGATCTTTCATTAGTTTACTATTGTAATAAACATATCATTTCTAAATTTTGCTGAATCACACTCAAAAGCCTTACAAATTGAATTTTTCAAGTTCTAGTGCATTTTGGTTATTTTTGGGCATATTGACGATCAATTTTTGGCATCATTAGCTTGTTGATTTGTTGTTGTATACTGCTGTAAATAAAAAATCAAATTTGGAATATCACTGAATACATCATCATAAAGTGGGTTAAACAAGTTAATTTACACTTGCTGGTCATTGGAAATTTTTATGTTTCATGTGTTGAGGAAATTTCATGGTTTGAAGTTGTTTCCTCACAGTTGTCATAACATCGATTAAGTCTGAAACTGCTGAGTTATTATTGCTGATATAAATTGTCATAAAATTGAAATTGACTTATCTCATCTTGGTCTCAATGGTTGTCTAACTTTGCAATCAAGATCCGAGTTTAATCTTGTTGATGAATAAAGTTGACTCGGCATCTTGTGGATTGACCTGTAGTTGAGTTTCGCACTTGTATCCGTTACATCTATCTTGTTTAAGACTGTCATTCTCAATATTGTTAAGCACTCTTGTTATAAGAAGATTCTCACTAAATACGTAGGTGACTTGAGCAATTTTAACTCAAGATAATCTCACTCATAATCTCTTGTATAAACATACTAGGTCTAGATTGCACTAATAACGTACTTCCTAGCATAAGCTAGTTTGATACAGATTTAGGGTCACTCTTTTCCAGTCTAGCTTGAGAGATTCAACTTCTCCTATTGGTTAACACAGCGACCTTGCAGTTGTCAGAGCCACGGTCTCTCCAGTGCCGGAGGCACTGGATGAGTGGACTGTGGAACATAGGGGGAGGTATCGTTAATCAGGCCATTGCCTGCTTCCCTTTGGCTTCCATTTCACAACTTACTTTGATGATTGTTTCTCAAAATAGTTGGAAGAAAGGTTACACTTATATTAGGCATCTAACTAAAATTTTCCAAGATCACTGCAGCTCACATAGGTCCTAGGTCTTGCATATCATATAGGTTAGTCAAGCATTCAAGCAACGAGTGTCCATCTGGTCATTTGGTTCCAATTTATAGAAAGCAAGAATTTGTGACTCCATTAAGGCACTGTTTTCATAATAGAAAAACTAAATCCAATCAATAATCTTGCTTAATTTCAACCAAGTGGCTAGGTCACTCATCCTTGTCTCCCAAACAAGTTGGTTCCCAACTTGTTTTTCTTCACCTCATTCCATAGGGACTACCCCCCATAGCATGCTGTTGGGAGATCATTAGAATGGAGTAGGTGGGGATCAGAGTGACAACCCCCGTCCTGAGCGTTGTCGCAGTGCCTGTACAATTCCGACGACAAATTAACTATTCCCCTTTTTTTAGTGATGAACATAATCTAACACAAGGGAGGCTTCTCTAGTAGATCTTAGGGATCAAGCAACCCAAGGAACTTAGTTTAAGTGCCCTCTAAGTTTTCTGCAATATTTCTCCACCAATTATAAAAGACAAGAAATTAGAGTTTGTGGTGGATAAGAGAGTAACTTTCAGATTTGGGTTCAAGGGTTACTATGGCTCAATCTAAAAGCTTAGATTAACCAATAGAGGCTCATATGGGTTTCCCAGACACATCAAATAAGAACTTAGATAAGACTCACAAACTTGCAATTATAAATCAACAATTGCAATTATATAACAACTTATGATAGTCGCAAATCTAGCCTTAGAATCTATTATAGTAAAAATGTAAAATGAGGGCTAAGATTATGAATAAATGAGACAATAAATTACAATAAATTTTCTATGACTAAAAGGCATATAACAACACTTAAAGCTTTAGATGTCAGTGCTAATTAATATTTGGAAATTGCACATAAAATGTAGATTTTTCTCATCCAATGCTTCCAAAACCTTTCCTTATCCTAGGTTATTAACATCAGGGTCAATAAATGTTGAATATACGAGACTTTTTGTAATAAAACCCTAAGTTACCCTAGAAAACAGGGAGTTCAACTTCTGAGTGGCATAATGTTCGCATATGGACTTTGATTGACATAATTCTCACGCCGTTGGAAAGGTCTCTATGTGTAGAATAAGAAGAAAAGATGCCGCATTAAAGCGACAAAGTTTTACCCCCCAAAAAATGTCGTTTGATGCCTCAAAATGCTCCTGGAAGCTTTCAAACATCAATCTGCCAAACTAGGCCTCACTGGTAAAAGTGGTCTTGAGAGCTAATTCCTCCACTTTTTCCACTCTAAAAACATTGAGATGGATGACAAACAATATAACGATCCAATCCGGACCACACCTCCCCATTTTGAGAGGATATTTTTCCCCACAAAAGCTTCTAATGAATGATGTGAGGAAATTTTTTAGTATCTTAGTAAAATGAGTAAATGCGCATATATGGTGGTAAACCGAGTCAATAGGCATTATAACACACTTTTTCATGTATCTCAAAGGGACCATACCTTAGAGTATTGATTTTATTACTAGGCCCTTGTAGACTTCAACTGTAGCCATACTCCGTCTCCTATGTTAAACGATTTCTTTGTTTGGTGTTGATCATGTCTGACCCTATATTTCTCCCGTCACTTCTGCATTGTCTCTTGTACCTGTATATGGATCTGGCTGATCTTCTCTATAAATTTTTTGGCCCTCTAGGCGTCTCCTATAAGATCTTCCCTCACTCCTCCCTGTTGTCGATATGCAATGTCCAAAAGTGAAGGCGGCAAATATCCAAAACAGGTTTCAAATGGGGAATTTTTTGTAGAAGTGTGGGCTACTCTATTGTAAGAATGTTGTATATATACCATATTTTCATCCTAGGTCTTCGGAAGCTTCTGGTTGTATCCTCTCAAAAGCTACACCAAAGTCTTGTTGACTACTTCTGTTTACCCATCTGTCTGTGGATGGAATGTTGTAGACCATTTCAACTTTGTGTCCATCTTCTTTCACAGTGTAGTCGTTAAAATGCACTGAGAAATCTTGTGTCCTTGTTTGAAACAATGCTCCTTGGTATCTCAAAGTGCACCCAGAGTTGTCCAAAGAACAAGTTTGCTCCTTCTTGTCAATTGATGGTCTTCTTAAAGTGCATCAAAACACACAGCTTGTTGAACCTGAAACTACCATAAATAGGTAGTCATGTCCCTTCTTGGTTGTTGGTAAACTGCCTACAAAGTCCATGGAAATGCTTTCACAAAGACGAGTGGGCACAGGTAAGGGATGATATAGACCCCGTTTCCTATTGCTAGGCCTGCTGGTACAACAAAGCATGCATCCTCTTATGAACCAGCTACCTGCTCTTGCATCTTAGGCCAATACACATACCTTTGCAAGTTGGCCACGGTCTTCCCTACACCAAAGTGCCTTGCAACCTTAAAGGTGTGAGCATCTCTAATCAACTACAATCGATGTTAGGAACACATAACTTATCCAACCTATAGAGTAACCCATCCTAGAGATGGTAGTCAATGGTGTTGTTACCATCATGCACATGACTCTTACTCTACAACTGCTGAAACACCTCCTTGAACTCCTCATCCTCTAAATATGCCGCTCTATATGCATCATGGGTGAATGGTTCCATGTGCATAAGAGTCCCCAAAGCTGCGATCTTTGATGTGGGTGGCTATGAAAGCGTGTTGTCCAACTTGTTTGTGTTGCCCTTCTTGTACTTGATCACCAAATGAAATTGCTGTAGAAACCCCATCCACTTGTAATGCTTGGTCTGTTGTAGGTTACTTTGGGCTTGCAGGTATTGTAGAGGCTGAGGATCTGTGTGAATTACTCTCCTTTCTCATCAGATAGTGCTTCCACTTCTTCACACATTTCATCAGGGCATAGAGTTCCTTGTCGTAAGTAGGATAGTTAAGAACTACCCCATGAAATATGTCAGAATGGTAGCATAGAGGCCTTCCTCCCCGCATCAAGACCACTCCCATAGCATACCCACTTGCATCTATCTCCACATCAAAGGGTCGCTGCAAGTGTGGTAATACCATAATTGGTGCTTGACTGATCTTCTTCTTTAGCTCCTTGAAAGCTCTCTGCTGACCCTTTCCCAATTGAAAACTCTTACCACTTGCTGTTATGGCATGGAGTGGTGCTGCTACCACTAAAAATGAGGCTATGAATTTCCTCAGGTACTATGTTGCCCCAATGAAAGTCCTGACTTCAGAAACATTAATAGGGGCTAGCCATTTCATGATGGCCTCCATCTTGGCAGGATCTATCTTCAACTCTACTCCACCTATCACGTACCCCAGATACATTAAAAGTTGTTGTGCAAACTCACACTTCTTGAGATTTGTTAGCAGCTGGCACTTGCGTCAAATGTGAGATGTGCTCCTCCGAGGTAGCACATCTATAAAAGGGCTCAATACATCATTCATTATTCTCATAAGCCTAGTTGTTGCATTACATAGGCCAAATGGCATGACTAACCAGTGATACAAATCTAGCCTAGTTTTGAAGGTAGTGTTCCCAATATCTTCTTCCCTGACTCGAACTTGGTGATATCCAAACTTTAAGTCCAACTTGGTGAAGTATTTTTCTTGCTGCAACTGATTTGATAGATCATGTATCCTGGGTAGAGGGTACCTATTATTGAGCATGATTTTGTTCAACACCCTGTAATCTATACACATCCACTAAGTCCCATCCTTCTTTAGGACAATGATGATCGATGACCCACATGCTGATGTACTTGGTCGAATGACACCCTATTCCAGTAGTTGTTGCAACTGTTTCTTCACCTCACTTGCTTCTATAATAGATTGCTTGTGCAACCCAATGTTTGGCAATAGAGAGTCTGACAATAGCTAGATCTCGTGCTCCACTTCCTTCTTAAGTGGTAAACCTTTCGGCTCTCGGAACACATCCTTGTATGCCTATAGTAACTCTTCTAGTTGTTGTTTTTGTTTCTATGTACACCGCTCCAAGGACGCCTTGCCTCTTACTGACTCTTCTACAGATTGCTTTTCTCTTGAAAACAATAAAACATACTTCTTGCTGGAACTGATTAATTTCTTTGCTTGGTTGGCACTTACTAGTGATATTTTTGACTTGCCCTTGTGCGTATTGATGGTGAATGATTTTTCATCCTTGTCGAGCCGATACTTGTTGGCTCTCTGCATGAATATTGCATCTGGCATATACATGTAGGGACTTCCAAACAAGACTCCACATACATAAAGGGGAACCACATCTAGTTCTACTAAATCGATAAAATCAACACTGATGGCAAATGTAATTTTGCATTATTTTGTTACCTTTAGCTTTGCATCTTTATTTATCCATCCCAATGGATATGGGCTTGGATGATTACGAACTTCCAATCCCAATTTCTTGACTAGCTCTACTACAATGAAATTTGCCTGTGATCTTGAGTCAAACAAAGCATCAATCTTGGTCTTCTTGACTTGTATCTTTATATGGAAGAGTTTGGTCATTTCTTTCTCTTCTTGTTGCTAAAGGCTACTCAGATTCATTGCCTTTTGCATTGATGTACATGCGATCTTCTCATTCACATCCGAGCTGCTTTCAACTTGGTTGCTCAAATCAATGGCCATGAGATTCTTCTTCTTATTGTCTTTATTTTTGTTCTTGGAGTTAAACTCTAAATGCAACTTCCAACACTTCTTTGTATCGCGGTCAATGTTGTAGTGGTCGCTGGGATCCTTGCACTAGCGTATTGTGGTTGTCGTCCTTTTATCATTCCCCCTTTCTACTTCTTCTTCCCCTCATTAGAAGCATGTTGTTTCTCCTTTAGCTTCGATCCACTTGATTGCGCTTTCTTCAGGCCTATGTTATCTAGGTACTATGTTTGTATACAAGCTTTGTACACTGATTTGGGCTTGAACAACATAACTTGTTTTCACAAATGGTGGTGTAGACCCCCCAAATACTTGAGGAGTACATCTGGGTTCTTTGGGGAGATACCCAACATTATGGCCATCTTTTTAAACTCTATAATATACTCTTGCACACTTTGCCCTGACTTTTGCCTGAAGTAGTACCACCGGATCCACTGGTACTCTACATACCCAATAGTGTAAAAGTGTGAGTTAATGAGAGATTTAAAGTCCTCCCACTTAGTCACTGGAGGCTCTCTTTCCAACCTTAGGGTATCCATGTGGCTTTCCCACCAAGTTAGGGCATGGCCCTCTAATTTCATGTGATGTTCTTTTTTCTGGTGTTCTTTATGGCATAGATAGGATGGATTTTCAGAGTTGGGGGCAGACAGGTCACAGGTGCAGGTTGGCGTCCTCAATGGGCCCAGGGATTTTGGAGGGGTTTTGAGCAGTTTTTATCAGCTCCGATGGAATTTGCTTGGTATAATCCATCATTCGCATAGTTTTCCTTTCGTTCTGTTGTATTTCGACAAATTTCAAAAAATTGTGTTATTAATGGGCCTGACTCAATTAATTATGCTTAAGGTGGCATTTTGGGAGGAATACTTAGCAAAACACCTTAGTGTAATAGCTCGGAGCCAGAACGAGAAGATCTACAGGATGGGATGGTTAGAAGTGATTTTCAGTGACCAAAGGAGGCATGGTGGCCAATTTACCCTTTTCCCACATTAAAAAGAATATTTTAATTGAAATAAAAGAGGGAAAAGTGCCCCGTGATTAAAATAATAATAAAATAAGATGTTCTAGATGGGTCCATTAGATTTATAAAAGAGGAGGAGGCGATGGGGGGACATCTTGGATTTGTGTTTCCTTCTTGTGGAGAGGTTTGAGAACTCGGTTCTCTACTTCAGCAATAGCCCCAGGACAAAAGCCTTTGGGTGATTTTGGTGAGAGTGTATGAAAACCCACCTCATCTCTTTGGTGGATTCAACCAGAATTCACAAACGCAGTGATTGATTTTAGTTCAGTTTTGGGAGGGTCGGTTTCAGCATTGGACCAGATCAATTTTGGAGACCAGATTATCTATCTTAGCTATTTCAGTTATACCATCATGTACACTCTTTCAGTTATTTATTATAATGAACGTTGAGATTATTTATTCTCATTGTGTTATTGAATTGCGTGCACTCTACTTGTTATATTTTACATGGCAATCTTCTGTTAATTGAGTAGTAATTTTATGGTGAAATTTTGGTTGAGTTAAATTTCTGCAAAATCATTGAAATATCTCGTTTTGGATATTACAGTGGTATCAAAGCTGGTGTTTTTGCCAGCCTGAGGGTTTCTTATTTGCAGATCAATTTGGAACTAAGTCTGTGGGATTGTTATATGAGAAACTAATTTCGGTGATTTGGGATGTAATTCCTATTTGTCAGAGATCATCTTTCTATTGTTCCAAGTTGCTTCAGCTGTAATATCAATCTTTTGAAGACGGAAGTGATTTTTTAGCATTTGATTGAGCATTGCTGTATTGGTAGAATTCATCTTACATAAGGCCAAAATATTGGAAGCACATTTATGATTGAAAAAGACAACTTTGCAAACCCTGATTTCATGAAATTCTCGAGGTCGAGTGAAGTTTGTTAGAATGACAGTATAACCCTAGGGGTCAAGCGATGCTAATCTGCTAACACTAGAAGAGGCCAAACTGAATTTGTTGAGGTCAAGTTGCTTCATTTGCTAGAAGTTGCGTATTGTATGGAGAAACCACTGCCTTCCTTGTACTGACCAGAAGATGTTAATTAGACATGGGACGAGATTGATGAAAAATGCGTTGATCGTATGAGAGGTGTGACGGTATGTGCATACTGTTAATTTTCACAACTAGGGGTCAAATTCCACATTGGACAACTCAGAAGACCAAGATGATGCTTGCATTAGATTCCTCTTTTCGAGAGGACCAAAATCGACCTAAAGATCACCATATTTGGTCAAGCGAAATTTCATTTTTGAATTATTTTATTCATAAATGTATTATGGAATGGGTCGGCCCTAAGCACATGTGAAATTGGTTAGGTCGGCCTCAACTCCAAGTGGACCCTCAGGAAAACCTATAAATAAAAGCGACCTCACGCTCATTTCATCACATTGATGAAGCCATCTTCTATTCTTCTCTTTTGTCTTGGTTCGCATAGGTCCAATGGAATGGGTTTGCGCAAGGGTCTGAAATCACAGGAGCTCACTGTGATCTAGGTTTTTTTTTAATTCTTAGATGCTGGCACAGAACTGGGCATTTTTGTCCCTGGACGCTGGTACACAGTGGTTAAGACAATGTCCAGAGACCCCTAGACTGGCACAAAAGCTTATGAGAGCTTCAAGGGTTTTAGAAGCAGATCTAAAGGTG
The DNA here is from genome assembly GCA_031772625.1 of Pinus tabuliformis. NCBI lineage: Eukaryota > Viridiplantae > Streptophyta > Pinopsida > Pinales > Pinaceae > Pinus > Pinus tabuliformis. Next base: position 974,949,772 of record CM062817.1, on the reverse strand, counting down.
TTGGTCCTCGGACACTCGCACAGAGTGGTCCTAAGAGCGCGCAGGATGTCTTGGACGCACACATAGCAACTAGAAGATAGTGTTTGAGGGTTTTGGAGCAGATCTAGTGAAATTGACCCCAGACGCATGCACACGTCCAAGCAGTTACAGATTCATGGACAAGTCTGAGTAGTGATAGACGCCCTCACATAGTGGCAGAGAGAGTGTCTAGGGAGTTTCAAATGCATGCAGTCAGTTTTGTTTGATAGTTGGCATTAGTTGGCTTCAGTGATCTGGTAGATCTGGGTTTCTCTCTACTGTTATATAGATCTGTAGATCTGATTTGTAAATCTTCGCTGCAATCATATCTATTGGGTTTATTGAGCTCTCTGCTGAAAACGTTATATGACGATCTATTAAAGAAGAAGATTTAAAAGGGTTTCCCCCTTGTGGGGTTTTTCCTAATCTTGGACCAATCTGCTGTGTTTCATGGTTGTGTTGTTGTCTTCTTTGTCATTGCATACATTGTTCTATCTTCAGTCATAGTTTATGATTGGTTACATTGTTATTAATTGGATGCATTGTTAATGAAGAAGTAAATTGGGCTAAAGTAACTGATACAACATAGAACAATCTAAAAAACTTTAACATGGAATCAGAGCTGAGGTGAAGGACAAGCCCAAAAGAAGACAAGCATTGAAGCCCTAATTTTTAGAAAGCAGATTGCCTAGTCAAGGTCAAGATGTCATCCTCTACCTTCAAGGAGCATGAAAAGTTGGGTGATGCATCAAACTTTGCTGCATGGAAAGTCAGATTGGAGATCATAGCTGACAACAATGATGTGCTGGAATACATCCAAGGAAGGATGCCCGAGCCTCCAGAAAATGCTTTCGCTTCTCTCAAGAACAGGTACAAGAAAGGTGAGTCCAAAGCAAAGCAAATTATAGCTGATGGTTTACAAGATCATTTACTTGCATATGTTGGGAATTTAAGAAAGTCTAAAGAGATGTATGACAAGATAGCCGACATGTATGAAATCAACAACTTGAATGAGATCATCACCTTGAAAGATCAACTCAAGGAAACCAAGATGAACAAAGGAGAAACTGTTCAATCCTACATTATGAGGATCTCTCGCCTTAGAGATCAATTGTAGAGAGTTGGAGAAAATGTGCCTGACAGGGAACTAGTAGTTGTGACTCTTAGAGGTCTCCCTCCTATTTGGGAAACCTTCATTACTACAATCAACAACAACAATGTCCTTTTGTCATTTGATGAAATTGTTGGGAAGCTTACTCAAGAAGAATCAAGGATGATAGCAAGAGGAAGGATTCAAAAGCATGAAGAGGGAGAGCCCGTTGCATATATCACTCATGACAAAAGGAAGAAGGCAAAAGGAGGTCCATCAAGGAAGCCTCCTTCTCAAAATACAAAAGGAAGGAATGATATATTGTTATCTCATATTGAATGCTTCAATTTCCACAAGAAAGGTCATTATGCTCGAGACTGTCCCGAGAAGAGAAAGAGGCCACGTTACAACACCAGAAGCAATAACAATAACAAAAGAAGAAAAGACAATCAAAGGAATAACCGCGATAGAAGATATGAAAGAAGAAGAGACTCCTCAAGTGACCATGAAGAACATCCTCCTCAAAAGAAGTCAAGGGCTCCCAGGTATGAAAGTAATGTTGTAAATAAATCTGAATACATTCTTATTTCTGCCCTTACTAGTTCTTCTCCACTGGATTCGTGGGATAGTTGGTTGGTTGATAGTGGGGCCACTCATCATTTCTCTGGATACAAGGAAGTCCTCTCTAATCTGGTAGAGAGGGAGACTAAGCTGAAGATCATTCTTGGAGACAACTCCACTCATCCCATGAAAGGATTTGGGTCTGTCGGATTTTAGCTTAATTCTGGGGAATCAATTCTACTGCATGATGTTATGTATGTACCAGGATTAATGAAGAATCTGGTATCTATATCCACATTGGAAAATAAAGGGATGAGGGTTGCCTTCATCAAAGGAAAAGTTTTGACTTGACCCGTTGATTCACCTATGAGAGATGCATTCACATTAGGATCAAGATTTGAAGGACTCTATAGAGTCACTAAAAGGCCACTTCTAGCAGTGGTTCTTAATACCAATCATCTGAGCGAGTTATGGCACTGCAGACTAGCTCATCTACACTATGATGCATTTCCGAAGTTGAAGAAATTGGTCTTAGGTATCCCCGATGTTCAAGCTCATCATGATGGAGTTTGTCCAGGTTGTGTGAGTGGAAAGAAAACGAGGGGACCATTCCCCTCTAGTAAGAAAAAGACAAATGCCATCCTCCATCTCATTCATTCCGATATATGTGGTCCGATGCCTGTGCATTCTATTGGTAGTCATCTCTACTACATCACCTTCATTGACGACTTCTCAAGAAAGACATGGATATACTACTTGTTGTCGCACAAAGTGTCTAGGCACCGCGACAATGATCAGAGTAAGCGCTGTCACTCTAATCCTTACTCACTCCGTTTAGACTCTCTCTTAGACAAGTCAAGGGGGGTAGTCCCTAAGGTGAATGAATGAGAATAAACAATGGAACACAGGATCTATGAGACTTAAAGATGGACAACTTGACGAATGTATATGAGTCTTGGTTAACTAAGATGAATAGATTAAACACTAATACAACCAATACACAATCACACGGTAGAAATGATTATTGACCATTGCCTTTATATTCAATTAACGACAAACTAGATAAAAACAAGTTATCCAAAGCAATTTATAAATGTGGCAAAGCGACGATCATGAACAATTAAATGTCAACGCCCAAAACCTTATCATGCAAGATATTCCGACAGTTAAATCATGTGAAGAATTGTGAAATTTAAATGATAAGCAATGATTCCAAATTTAAAATAATTTTTATTAATAACCCAGATCTAGAATAATTTATCATTCTCCAATTGTCAATGATTTTAAAACATTAATCACACCTGACAATACATAAATCACTACCACGAAAAGACACCAAGGAAATTTAGATTAACAATTTAATTATTCCTTAGGCAATTAATTTAATGTGGTAAAATGAAGAAATTAAATTTTTAATGTGACTAAAAATCAAATCAAGAGGCCTCTGTCAAAATTAAATTTTTATGGGCTATAGGCCACATAAAAATTAAAATTTCTTAAATGTAAAAGCTCAAATTCCTCTTTTGATTTAATTTATTAGCAATTCTAAAGTCAACAGACAAATTTTAAAAATTTTAGATTTTTTTTTTTTTTTTTTTTTTTTAAATTTTAGATTTTTTAGATTTGTTAATGTTTTTAAATATTTTTTAATTGAAATCAAAATAAAAAAATTAAAGAAAATCAAAACCAACTCTAATTCATTAAAAAAAAAAAAGTCTAATTCAAGCTAAACTAACACAAATAAAAAAATTCAAAGCTAACCTAAACCTAATGCCTAAAAATGAAACCGAAAAAAGAAAAAAAAAGAAAAAAAGAAAGAAAGCAAAAAAGAAAATCAACGCTGACCTAACCTAAACCTATCACATAACATACACAAAGAAATAAAAAAAAAGAAATCGAGTTTTGGCTTGCTGTTTGTGCAAGTAGACGACGACAACGTTTCGACGGAGGAAGCAGTACGCAGGCAAGGGAGAGGAGGCAACGGAAATGACTGCGGAGAATTTGAGGAATGCAGGGTTGAGAGAGCATGCGGCAGGAGGAACTCGAGTGAAGGGATTTGAGGGAGAGGCGTAGGGAGCAGTGAGGAGGATAGACAACGCAAAACTGGGTAGGAAAGGAAAGGAGTCGACAAGGGGATTGGAGTTGTGGAGAAGGATAAGGCAGCATTTTGGATCTTGGAATGACCAGGATTAGAGAAGGCTGCAACAATGGAGTGTTTTCGGAATCCACAGAAATGGAGAAGAGCTGGAAGGAAGGAGGAACGTGGGTGGGTGAGGAAGGTTGCAGATGGGCAGCGTTGGGTTTATAGAGAAATAAAAAAGAGTTGGAATTTTTGGCAGCCAGCGACAGGAGAAAGCCAAGGGAGCCATGAGAGAGGTTGCAACTTTGGAGCAGAGAAAGGCAGACACAACAAAGTATGGTAGCGAGAAAAAAATGAAGACCTCAAGCAGCGAAGAAATTTGAATTTTTCCAAAAACCCCAAAACAACAATTTTTCTTTTTGAATTTTTTCCGGAGGGGAGAAACGCAGCAGAAAATGGAGGCTGAATACAACAACAGATAGGAGAAAAATGGTAGCCAAAAACCTAAGAAAATTCCCATAAATTCTGATTAAAATGTTGAATCCTTTTGCTTCAGATTTCCTTGAAACCCTTATAAATATTTCCAGATTTAAAATTTTCAAATCCTTTGACTGCAAAAAAAGAAATTGAATAATATCCTTGCAAAAGTATTTCGATAAACCCCAGAGATCCAGATCTTACCCCCCACGGCCTAAATCTGGACTCTACATAAATTTCTTCCTTGGATTTGTAGTTGCATGACAACAAGAAAAAACCCAAACGATATATACAATGATAGAAACTAAAACTCGGAAAAATCCACAGTAGAAAAATAATTACAAAATTTACAAACTTCAGGCTCTAATCAGCTATCTATTATTATGCCGCACAAAGAATTAAGTTTTTAAATTTTAAAGGAGGTGCTAACTCAAAACCCTTTGTGTATAGCCAATAAAATCTTATGATAAGCCCGGAGCTAATTTAGCTAGGCTCTTCCGGGAACACAGATCAAGAGTTGGCTGGTCCAACTGAAAACTTCCCCTAACGCCCAAGGATTTAAAATCAAGATTTCCCTGCAGAACTCGATCCAGCCATTAAAAATAGAGCGAGAAAATAATAATAAAACTCAGACAAATAAAGATACCTGCTGTTACATTCAAAATTTAGATTACTATTCAAACCCCATCGACTGAGAAAGATACCTGTACTCAAATCACTCTTTATAAGCTATCATCAATGGCTTCAGAAAAAATTATGTATGAAAACAACACATCTTAAAATATTCTCATGAAGAGTAACACCAGCAGAACTTAATCCCAAAGTCTTTCTTTATTATCCAGAAAAGATTGCACAAGAGCTTCTTGCTAAGCACACGACTCAAAGGTCGGATCAATCGACTGATAAATGGCCTTCTATTTAAAACTAAATCCTCCAATGGCTAGTTAGAGTGATCCTCGTCAAAGAAATCTCGACCGTTGATGAAGATTAAAATTTCTTTTAATCTCATTTGTCCAAATATTTAAATATTTGGGAAAATTTGAAACTTTTCATTAAAATTTAAATGCATTTTAATTAACTCAAAAATATATATTTTTTGAGTTAATTTCCCAAAAAATTTGACTTTGACTTAATATAACAAAATAATTAATTTACCTTAGTCCCCGGACCTTTTAAAATTTAATTTTTAAGGACCAACGGATTTTGCTTTTGGAGAATTTAAATTTATCTAGGACCTATAATTAATTAATTTTTTGGCTTAAGATTTTAATTAATTTTTGGCCTAAAAAATTAATTAATTAACTTATGAGGGGATAAATTATTTTTTCCAACCTTGAAGACACTTTACATCATGATTTTCATATTTTTTACATCATAAGGGGGAAAACCCATTTGTAATAGACCCTCACAGACTACCCACTTCTGCGACACAAATATAATCCAACAGACCAAGCAATTTGTAATTAAATAACCTAACCAAATAGTTAGGATTATTCCCAAATTACTTTTACATAGACTCGATCTAGAACACTAGGACTCGCCAAAGATCCTTGCGACAAAATGCATTCCAGCGTTGGGGTAAGACTGGAGGAAAACTCTCCCGACCATCCGAGAATGGATTGGTGAGACAAAAAACTTTCCAGAATGAAGATCATCTCTAGGAAAGGAAAGGAGCCGACAAGGGGATTGGCGCTGCAGAGAAGGATAAGGCAGCGTTTTGGAGCTTGGAATGACCAGGATTAGGGAAGGCTGCCGCGATCGAGGGTTTTCGAAATCCACAGAAATGGAGAAGAGCTGGGAGGAAGGAGGAACGTGGATGGGTGAGGAAGGCCGTAGATGGGCAACGTGGGGTTTGCAGAGAAATGAAAAAGAGTCGGAGTTTTTGGCAGCTAGCGACAGGAGAAAGCAAAGGGAGCCATGGGAGAGGTTGCAAATTTGGAGCAGAGAAATGTAGACACAACAAAGTATGGCAATGAGAAAAAAAATGAAGACCTCAGGCAACAAATAAATTCAAATTTTTCCAGAAACCCCAAAACAACATTTTTGTTTCGAAATTTTCCCGAAGGGGAGAAACACAACAGAAAATGGAGGCTTAATACAACAGCGGACAGGAGAAAAATGGTAGCCAAAAACCTAAGAAAATTCCCAGAAATTCGGATTGAAATGTTGAATGCTTTTGCTTCCGATTTCTTTGAAACCCTTATAAATATTTCCAGATTTAAAAGTTTCAAACCCTTGGATTGCAAAAAAAAAAATTGAATAATATCCTTGCAAAATTATGTCGATAAACCCCAGAGATCCAGATCTACCCTCCAAGGCCTAGATTTGGACTCTACACAAATTTCTTCGTCAGATCTGTAGCTGTACAACAACAAAAAAAACCCAAACGATATATACAGTGATAGAAACTAAAACTTAGAAAAACCCACCTTAGAAAAATAATTACAAATTTACAAACTGCAGGCTCTAATCAGCGAGATCTACTATTATGCCACACAAAGAATTAAATTTTTTAATTTTAAAGGAGGTGCTAACTCAAAGCCCTTCGTGTATCACCAATAAAATCTTATAATAAGCTTGGAGCTAATTTAACTAGGCTCGTCCAGGAACACAGACCGGGAGTTGGTTGGTCCAACTGAAAACTTCCCCTAACGCCCGAGGATTTAAAATCAAGAATTCCGTGCAAAATTCGATCCATCTATTAAAAATAGAGCGAAAAAATAATAATAAAACTCAGACAAATAGATACTTGCTATTACGTTCAAATTTAGATTATTATTCAAACCCCAATGACTAAGCAAGATACCTGTACTCAAATCACTCTTTAATATGGCTTTAGAAAATATTATGCATGAAAACAACACATCTTACAATATTCCCATGAAGAGTAACACCAACAGAACTTAACCCCAAAGTCTTTCTTTACTATCTAGAAAAGATTACACGAGCTTTTTGCCAAGCATCCAGATCTAGAAAAGATTACACGAGCATTTTGCTAAGCACACGACTCAAAGGTCGGATCAATCGACTGACAAATGACCTCCTAATTAAAGTTAAATCCTCCAATGGCTAGTTCGAGTGGTCCTCATCAAAGCAATCTCGACCGTTGATGAAAATGAAAATTTATTTTGATCTCACCCATCGAAATATTTAAATATTTGGGGAAATTCGAAAATTTTCATTAAATGCATTTTAATTAACTCAAAAATAATTTTTTTGAGTTAATTTCTCAAAAAATTTGACTTTGACTTAACCCCTAGGGATCAAAGGTTTAAAATTTAGAAAAATAACTATTTTACCTTAGTCCCGGGACCTTTTAAAATTTAATTTTTAAGGACCGATGACTTTTCCTTTGGAGAATTTAAATTTACCTAGGACCTAGAAATAATTAAATTTCTGGCTTAAGATTTTAATTAATTTTTGGCCAAAAAATTTAATTAATTAACCTATGAGGGGATAAATAATTTTTTCCAACCCTCAAGACACTTTACATCGTGATTTTCATAAATTTTTACATCATAAAGGGGAAAACCCATTTGTAATAGACTCTCACAGACTACCCACTTCTACGGCACAAATATAATCCAATAGATCAAACAATTTTGACTAAAATAACCTAACCAAATAGTTAGGATTATTCCCAAATTACTTTTACATAGACTCGATCCAGAACACTAGGACTCGTCCAAGATCTTAGCGACAAAATCCATTCCAACTTTGGGGTAAGACTGGAGGAAAACTTTGCCGACCATCCGAGAATGGATCGGTGAGACAAAAAACCTTCCATAATGGAGATTGTCACTAGAAAAATAGGTTTACCTAGGTCGTTACATACATGACACGTATCTGCTGAGATTATTTACATTATACACATGTAGAAAGGGTTTATATAACATTTTGGAAGTCAAGCTGATGATGATCGCTGGATGGCATGGACACATCAATCAAGTGTTATCCCGTTTGCGAAAAAGGGAGTGTACTGCTATGGCTCGTTGACACGTAGTGGTCAACACTGCCTTAAGCACAAATATGAAGCCTTTGAAATGTTCAAGGAATTCAATGCTTTGATAAAAAATCAAACAAGAAAGAGAATCAAAGTCTTCAGGTCCGACAATTGAGGGGAATACATGTCAAACGAATTCATAGCATTTTGCAAGAAAGAAAGGATCAAGAAGGAAACAATTGTGCCATATACTCCTGAACATAGTGTTTTAGCTGAAAGGAAGAACAAGTCTATAGTAGAAGCTGCCCGTGCCATGCTACATGATCAAAAGGTGCCAAAGTTCCTTTAGGCAGAAGCCACATCTACTGGTGTATATGTTCTAAATAGGGTGCCCCATCAAGCGTTAGAAAACAAGACCTGCGAAGAAATATTCACAGGTGTCAAGCCTGATATTAGTCATCTTTGTGTATTTGGATGCTTTGTATATTTTCATGTGCCGAAGGAAAAAATGAACAAATTGGAAGCTACAAGAAGAAAATGTATTTTTGTGGGTTATTGTGAAAATTCTAAAGCATATAGAATATATATTCCTGGTCAGAGGAAGGTCGAAATTAGCAGGGACGTAACTTTTGATGAAGATGCAACTCTTGGAAAAGTAAGAGATCTTCCTCCGCCTCCTCCTCCCAAGGAAGAGAATGATGACCGGGATATTCTGGATGGTCCTTTCATGCCCGAGTCTGATATTGATGCTGATCCCATGGAGCTTATGGATCTGTTGGATCCTCCTACTAGGAAGAGACAACTTTGGCTCCGCAAGACTCTATAAAATGTTGAAAGAAATGTTCCTATTCATAGATCATTCAGAGAAAGGAAGGAACCATGCAAGAATCAGGGATATGTTGCAGCGATGAGCACTATGATTCAAACCGAACCACCCTCATTTGAAGAAGAAGTGAAATAACAAGTTTGGAACAATGTTATGGTTGAGGAATATGAATCGATTGTGAAAAATGATGTATGGGATGTTGTACCAAGACCGACCGAATAGGAAATCTGTTGTGACTTCAAAGTGGCTATTCAAGATCAAACATGGAACCGATGGCAGCATTGAGAAATACAAAGCAAGGTTCGTAGCTCGAGGATTCTCTCAGAAAGAGAGAGAAGATTATGATGACATATTTCCTCCCGTGGCTCGATATTCAACCATCCATTCGATAGTTTCCCTTATTGCTAGTTAAGGATGGACTCTTCATCAAATGGACGTAAAGACCGCTTTCCTTCATGGCATTTTACAGGAAAAAATATATGTTGAACAACCACAGGGATTTGAAATGGAAGATCGAAGATAACATGTTCGCAGGTTGAAGAAGGCATTGTATGATTTGAAGCAAGCTCTCCAAGCTTGGTATGCACGCATTGACAATTAATTAAAGAAGCTGGGATTCACAAGAAGCAGTGTCGATCCCAATCTCTACTTCAAGGTAGCCCAAGTTATGCCATTGATTTTGGTTTTATATGTAGATGATCTATTCTTGGGAGGTAGTGAGCCTTTGATGATCGAGTGTAAGAGGGAGCTAGCCTTTTAATTTGAGATGAAGGACCTTGGTCTCATGCACTACCTTCTAGGCCTTGAGTTGTGGCAAAGGCCTAGTGAAATTTTCCTTTCACAAGGAAAACACGTTGTGAAGCTGTTGGAAAGATTTGGGATGACTGAATGCATATTCATGGTTACACCGATGGAAATGAACTTCAAGAAATTATGTAGAGAAGTTGCAGGTTCTTATTTGGAAAATCTATATGAGTATAGACAACTGATTGGGGCTTTGATGTTCCTTGTGAACACTCGTCTAGATATTTTCTATGCAGTAAACAAATTGAGTTAATTCATGATCGAGCCCCTCCATGCACATTGGATAACTGCCAAACACATATTGAGATATTTGCATTGGTCGATCACACTTGGCCTGAGATATTCTGTTGGAGAACTTCAACTTCATGGATACACTAATGTTGTCTGGGCAGGAAATGTTATTGACAAAAAGAGTACATCTAGATGCTATTTTAGCCTTGGATCTGCCATGATATCCTGGATGTGTAGGAAACAAAAGTCTGTAGTATTGAGCACTGCCGAAGTAGAATACATAGCCACTAGCATGGTTAACGACAAAGCAATTTGGTTGAGGAAGCTCTTTGGAGAGCTATTTGAGTAGGTCCTAGACGCTACAATGATATACTGCGACAATAAGAGTGGGATCTGTTTGGCAGAGAATCTCGTGTTCCATGACAAGTCCAAGCACATTGAGATTCGATATCACTTTATTCGAGACATGGTGTAGAGAGGAGCTGTCAGGCTCCATCACATATCGATAGATGAACAGATTGTAGATATTCTCACCAAGACATTACCGAAAGGAAAGTTCTTGGTTTTCAGAGAGCAGCTTGGACTAATGGATGTAGCCCCTCCGGATAAGGGGCAACATTGATTGAGGACACTGAGCCAACTCTTCCTACCTCTTTGAGTTGCTAAGGTGAGGAATTGAGATAAAGGGCTCCTGGGGTTGAGGGATCTCTGGGCAACAGGGTACTCCCCTATTTGTTACCCATAGGGTTGAAGATTCAGCTCCCCTATCTTAATAGGGTCAGAGAATGTTGCTACCTTGTTTGGTCTTTGTAGAATATACCCCAGTTGGCATCATACCCATAAGCAGGGCTTATCGGGAATACTGCTCCTCGTTTGGCCAAAATGTTGAGATTGTACTTGGGGTGTACAACCCCAAGTCGATTATGATGTAGGTGTTCTATCACATGACTATTGAGATTCATTGATGGGAAGATCGGTAGGCAATACGTTTGGGTTGAGATGTTGCTCCACTTTTGAAATTTCGGGTTGAGGATGAGCTCCTTGATGAGATTCCAGGGTCGAAGATGTGCTCCCCTATATGATGAGTTATCCTATTGCTCGATATGGGTGGAAGCTATTGCTCCTCGATTCTTCTTCTTTTAGATCTGAGAAAGTTTTAGCAGATAGAATTGAGTAGAGACAGTCAAAGCATGACGACAACATGACAGTATGATGTGAAGATCAACTGACAGATATTGGTAGGTGGAATTCTCCCTACTTAAGAGGGAGTGTTAATTTTCGCAACTAGGGTCAAATTCCACATTGGACAGCTCAAATGACTGAGATGATGCTTGCATTAAATTCCTCTTTTCGAGAGGACCAAAATCAACTCAAAGATCACCTTATTTGGTCAAGCGGAAGTTGATTTTTGAATTATTTTATTCATATATGTATTATGGAATGGGTAAACCCTAAGGACATGTGAAATTGGTTAGGTCGTCCTCAACCCCAAGTGGACCCTTAGGAAAGCCTATAAATAGAAGTGACCTCAAGCTCATTTCATCACATTGAGAAAGCCATCTTCTACCCAAGTTCCTCTACTCTTTTTTAAATCTTTGTATTTTGTCTTGAAAGGGGCCATATTGTTTGAAGTTATCATAGTTGGAGTCTCTGTTTTGGGGGTCATTAGCTTGTCTGAATAATGTATGAATATTGGTGAGAATGTGTTGTATAATTAATGAATGTGAAATCTTGTAAGGTCAGGATATCTGAACCAGTAGTTTGCTGTGATAACAGTCATATTGGAGCATTGTAGTTTCTCGAGATGGTGTTGTGCTTTTAAACAATGCTTATTGAGTTGTTTACCAGAGTTGTTGTTGTTAGGAGAAAGGGTCTATAGTTATCATATGTTATTAAATCATGAAGTTCCTGAAACACCTCATAAATCGACATAGCAATATTTCGTACACTGCAATGTGGACCAGAAAACAAAACTAAACAACAGATCGTTTTCAAGAAAGATCCACACCCTTCTCTAGCAAGAACCACTGAAAGATTTGCAGAAGGAACAAGAATTAGGACACAAGATTTTTGCACTGGGGATAAGCTTGAGGCACAGTAGGGCCATGTTACCACTCAAACTAGTAGGGGACCTAAAAGGAACTCCGAAAAGGACAACTGATAGGTCAAGGGAAACGATGGAGACTTAGCCCACTGTCACCTCAACTAAGACTCCCTCCTCTTTACCGACTTTCACCAATGGGAGGAGACCCGGTGTATAGGGAGTCACTTATGAAGGATGGATCAACAAATGGGTGTGAAGTGACCTCAATGATCCTTTCCTTAGAATAAGATCAAGAATGGAGCTTGCTTGTTCTTTGAACATGGTACCAAGTTTTCTAGGAGGAGGGGAGGATTTAGGGGCTAGGTTAAGGGAATATGACTTGTAAAGGAGTTTCCCAATTCCTAAAATCCTTGCAAAAATTGGATTCTCGAGTTGTCTTTGATGAATTGTCTTTGATAAGAAATGGGACCGCGCGGGGCCAAGTGGACCTAGCTTAGGTTAAGGGGGGGAGTTTAACAACCGATGATGATCTTAACCTAAACAAGGAAGGGGAAATGATCAAAACAAGATTTTTTACTTAGAGGTGTCAAATTGATCCTATGAGGTGCTAGCCTAGGGAAAACCAGGGCAAAGTTTGATCTCAGAGCTAGGGCTTGGGATATATCACAATCCCACTGTCAGAATTTCTTCAAATTTGGAGATCTTGAGGACACACCAGCGCAGTAGGGGCTAGGAGATTGAACTTTTTCTATGGCTACTTTGTCGTGAAAATGATGCCCTAGGTGGACCAATGTGGCTAGACCTAGAAAAGAGGGGAAAAAGGTGAGGAAAAGGTTTTAAGGTAACGACCTTATGATGGATCAGTGCCTAATTCTTATTGGGGATATGGATTCAAGGAGAATTATGAAGAAGGATCTCGTTTCTAGCTCAAGGAGGCTCTAAGGGCAAATTCGTCCAATGTTAGGGCAAAAAGTAAAGTGACCTTAAAGCGTTTATACTTCGCTGACAAATGAAAAGGGATTGTCGAGATAACTTCGATCTCTATGATAATTCATTCAACAAACATGCCCCATAATTCCACAATGAAGCAGTAAATGCATGCAACGATTAACCCTAAAATAGCGAAAATCTCACCATCAATGTATGCAACAAAGTAAAAGAAAATAACATCAATATCATACTTACATGTAAGAGAATATATCCAACCCTCAATACATTAGCCAATAAAGAAGCTCCAAGATAAGAAAACCCAATCCAAACATAAAAATTCATCCATGCTCCAATTCGCCCTTCAAGAAGGAAATACGAAGTTCTCAAGAGAGAGAATTATCCAAATCAAGTGATGATACAAAGTGAATTCATGTGACTCCTATTTATACGCTCATTAGGAGTTCGAATTACCTAATTAGGCCTATATTAACCCGTAAAATAAAATAATGTGCAAAGTAACTAACTTTTGGTGACAAGCCCACCAAACTAGCTCACAAATAAAATAATAAGCCTCTCAAGAGGTCAAATGATAAACCATGCATGTTGTAGGGCCCTCTAAGAGGCCTGATGAGGTCCATAAGTGACATAATGATGAATAGGACCCTCAAAAGCGATGGACAAGGGGATGGCCCCTTGCTCTCTAATTAATAAATCCGTGGTGCTCCCTGTGGGCGTGGGGGCACACCAATAACATTATGGGTCTCCAAGTAAGTTGAAGATGCATGTAGACCATCTGTAAGGGCTCAAATGATGGAATAAATGATGCCCCGTCAACGTCTAAGTCCTGGGTCACCTACCAAGTGTATGGTGCAATTGTGGGGCCCATTGGGCATGGTGTACATGGTGCATCTTCTTCATCCAATAGGTGAATCTCGAGCAATCTCTGAACATCTCTAGGGATCCATGGAGTGTAGTCTACTGTTGTGGAGGCCCATGGCTCTCTACACACACCCTACATGTGTCAATGTGGCCCTCTAGAGTGTTAGGACCCCATATAGGGAGACCAAACTCAGGATAGGTACTATCTGCAATCCTTCTTAAAATCCAATGCATCTCCTAGCCTTCCAGCACAACAAGTCATTAAAGTAATCTGGTAAAATCGCTTACAAACCATGGACAACAAGTGGACACTTCATAATGACATGGCCTTCCATAGTGGGCTTTGGCATGTGCTAATGTCTCCAAGCTCCAAAGAGGGTTAACCAGGGACTTTATTAGGTGGTTTCTACCTTTAGAGGGGATAGTATGTCTAAGGTACATCCAACAAGTGGTGGTGGCATGTGATAAAGAGGTGAATGGAATAGGGAATGAGGAGCAATCTTGGGCCACATATCGGGGTACAAGGGTAGCTAGAAGAAGGGAAGCCCACACCTTGGTATATATTGTATAGGGGGAACAATCGTGGTACGTGAGGTGCCTTGACCTTGATTTTTCCACACTTCTTTATATGCCTTTCGCCTTTTATGATTTTTCTTTGATTAACTGCTCGGGGCTCAAAGGATAAGAGCATAATGTGTGAGATATAACAGTGGATAGCTTGCTTTTGGTGGGGCGGTTCAATGCCCTTTAGGGGTTGGCACAGTCATGGGTTCTTGAATGATAAAAGAAGTTCATCTAGGGCCTATGGAACCAAGGTGATGGCCATGGGTATGGGGTAGAGCTCATGCATTGGCTTTTTCCCACGTGCTAAATATGTTTGTCCCTGCCATCTTTTGCATCTTGTAGTACATTTCTTGTTGAATGTAACCATTTATGCTTTTACTTTTCTTTTCAGCTGCTTCAACCTCCCGGGCATCGTTCCAAGCCTGACCTAAGGTGGGGGCAAGGGAATAGGGAGGCTAACCCTATGTGGACCTAGTGAGGAAATGTGGACCCAAGTGGTAGAGATGATGAATGGGGCTATAGTGAGTGGAAGGGGAGTGATATATGCGGATAAGGGAGCGAGACCACGCAACCAAAGTCGGGGTTTCCCAAGTAGTACCACCCTAAAACCAAATGATCAGTAAAGGAGATCCCACGAGACTAATATCCAAGGGTAACATCCAAAAGAGGTCTAGGGGACAGAAGCACAGACTTAGCCCATTCTTTTCGCCAAATCCCCCCATTAATCCATGCCCAAAAGTGTTCATGATAAGCAAACTCAATATTCAATTACCAAATGACAAGACATACCTTTAGGTTTGGAACGCCCACCTTCAAACATATGATCATGATAGATGGGTGAGGGACCACATGGTTGGCTTAGGTGGCAGAGAAATGGTAAAACGAGCTAGTTGGTGGCTACGAGGGGTTGTTGGCTATCGATCGAGGACCTTCTCGAAGAACTTTTTTCTCCTACGGATATCACCCACAAAGTGGTGGGTAACAAGCCACATTAAAATCCCTTTGCGAATTAGAAGAACTAGACACACTCCTTTTTGCGATAGACCAGTTAGAAGGGAAGAAGTTGATGTGGGCTTTGAAACCTGCTATGCTAGCTTTAATACAACCTAAGTTTTTGGAGTACCCTTGTCAAGGGGTCACACTTCTAGTTGCTTCTTGTCTGAGTAGCATCATGATGCTGACTGCCCCTATAGCTCCTTACAATGATGATGTTATGAAGCGTCTTCAAATTGATAGTAGAAACCTTTCAGGACTTGGATAACAGTGAGGGGCTTGCATTTGGGAAAAAGCTTGAGATTCTAAAAGTCATGGCCCTGGTTATATCTTATGACATCATGTTTGATTTGGAGTGTGATGACTTGATTCTCCAAATGTTCCAATGCTTTTTTAGCATTAGGAAACATCATCCTGATGTGGTCATAACACATATGCAGTCCATTTTGTGTTCATGTATGGGAGGTTGTGATGCCATTTGTAGAAGATTACCAACTAGATTGTTGACCATTTGGAGGAGAGAACAACTTGTCTCGCCTGCTGCTTATGAACTAGCCGAAAGGTTGGTTGAGCTTAACATTGCGTTGTTCAGAAGACAGTTGACCAGGGAGGAGTTGCTCAGGTTTGGTGGATCATGTAGCAAGAATGACTTGAGGAGGAAGGATCTTTGCTTCATCTGCAAGGAACCTTGGGGACCTAACCACTCATGATTGAGTGATGTGGAGGAGATGGCAGAGGTAGAGCAGAAGGAGATTTCTTTTGACCTTTAGGATGATGATTCTTCTTTGTACGAGTCCATGGGTTCATACGAGGATGCCTCTGAGGAGCATGAGTCATGTGGTGTTGTTGACAGTAGGCCAGATTTATATTCGGGTGTGTATAGTGAGAAGTGAATGGACCCTATGGGAGACATTTAGGATGATGAGTCACCAGTGTTGATTTAGCATGAGTAGCATATGGGAGAGCATGAGTCAGCGAAAGAGTGTTGATTTTTGTAGCATCGAATGTGCTCTAGCCTTGAAACTTTGCAGAGAGCCTAAGACACATGCATTCTCCAAAACCCAAAAATCGTTTATGGAAATTCCACCTAGAGATGATTTGATTTAAACAATTTACTTTTCTAAATGGTTCCCTAATTCTAGACTTTAGGAAATCTGGTTAATCAAAGGGTATTAATTAAATCAGGGGTTAATCTTCTAGAAGAAGATGAGGATCAACTCCAAGTTAATCGTAGCCATCGATTATGTTTTAATCCTGGCCGTTGGAGCTCCAACAAGAGGTTATAAGGAGTTCGATGTGGTTGGAGAAAAACACTTGAGCAGTTCGATTTTTGCTAGAGAATCGATTTTCTAAGTAGCAGCGCTGAGTTGCCGGAAGTGATTCAGTAAAGTCAAACGTTGCATATAAATAGAAGGAGCATCTACATCATTTGATCACTCATCATCACTCACATATCTCTCTCTCTCTCCTCATTTGATTGGGTGTACAAATTTCTGGGCAGCCTCTCTCCTCCACACGTTTGAAGGACAATCTATGATTTTCTGTTTCATGCGTTGACCAAATTGGAAAAGGTTTGACTAGCGTTGACTAGGCAATTGTTGACCTTGTTTGACTACGATTTTCTTGGAGAAAATTTTGTTTGGGCAGGCCACATTTCTAGGCACAAATTTCAAGGCATTATGTATTGTTTGACCAATGTTGACCACAGGGAAGTTGAGTGCAGGTTTGACTCTCAGTTGACCAAGTTTGACTGATATTTTTTGGACTGCTTTGGGCTGATTTTCACTGTCCTTGGAGGCCGAATTGACTGGGTTTGACCGAGCTGATTTGGAGGTGTAATTCTGCTATGTTGACCAACGTTGACTTTTTGGTTAGGGCAAGCTGTTGACTGCAGTTTGACTGGACAAATTTGACTGTGATTGGGCAAGTGAATTTTGTATATCGTACTCTCTCTCTGCTAGACTTTTGAAGAATAATAAGAAGAATTGATCAAAGGGTTTCCCCACATTGGGGTTTGTCCTTGGCATCTGCCATATCTTGTGTCCTCTTGTCTTGGCTTGTCTTCTGCTTTTTATTTATGTTCTATCTGCATTTACAGTCATGTTAATATGATTGCTAATCTGGAAATTGATATTGGGCTGATAAGAAAAAATGAAGTAAATTTCTCTTAAGCATAGAACATACCATTTTTATCTAAAATTAACACTCTTGCATAATTAAAAAACCCTTAGCTACTGCATTGGTTTTCCTGAGTTTCTAGGGACATTGTCCAAAAACAACTGTGTTGATGTGTGTCTTTACTTCTCTCCAGTGCAATATTTAGTTCTACAGTATTTTATTTTGTATAGACTGTAGTGTATGTATTTCAGTATTTGTTGTTGAAAACTGCAAGTAACTTGTTCAAGTAATTTAACAAGTAGGTGAAATATTATCAGTTTGCTGTAGTACGAATCGGGTAACCGATTTCTCACAAGTAGGATGATGTGCACATTATGCATGATGCGCCTTTTGGGGAGAGACAGTTCGAGGCTCATATTGAGCCCGTGATGGAGGAGGATGAGCAACCACCCTTGGGTTTAGCGATTGATGAGGAGCAGACAGATGTATAGACAACGAGTAGGGTGGCAATGTTTATAGATACCTGTCCTTAGGAAGTGCCGAACTCTGACATGACAGTTTTGCAGGAGATTGGTGGACTAGACGAGTGCAGATCTTCCTATCAGACGAGGGAGATGGAAATGCATCAATTTTTGGGTCTACCCATTGATGAGGTGCAAACAAATGTAGTGGCAGCCAACAAAGCTGCAACACGTGCAACATTTTTATGCAACAACCCTCTCCAGGAGTACATAGACAAGGCTTGCAACACAACTTGCCCATTTTTGCCCATTATAGGGAGTGGGGCGCAGGATTTCTTGGACCGAACTTGTTGATTGACTAGGCAGAGCATCTTGAGTTGAGCAAGGACCCATATTACCCTAGTAGACTTGTTCCTTACACAAGTGTCCATTCATTTTATTGGCGAGAGATCATGAGTTGGTATCCTATTGATGGTGTGATATTCTTAATTGGGGGCATAGTAGAGCAGGGACACTTAGACATATCGGACACTACATGCCCTAGTTGGTAGCGGGATACAAGTCGACCACTCTTCAACATTCCCTCCCCACATTAGGAGAGTGGGATTGGCATTGGATTGAGTCAGGGGTTACACTGGAGAGAGGTAACGAGTTGGTACGCAATTGATGGGGCAACATTCACAGCCAGAATTATAGCACAACAAGAGCCATGGAGCATTGATGCTTGTTCTTGGTGGCACTGGGATCCAGGAGGATTTGTCGCTGATAGGTTTTAGCTAAAGATTGGTCTGGGATCTGACATTGAGGGGTCCGTTCATGGTGGGATGACATAGAGGCATAGCATCACCCAATGGTTGTATGGGATCCGGGAATTGGGTCTCAGTTGCATTGGGCCAACAAACTAGTCCACAGGTTTGGATTGCTTGAGGGCAAGCAATCTTGGGGCGGGAGGATTAGTGATGCTCTTTTCTCTGGTGTTCCTTATGGCATGGATAGGATGGACTTTTAGAGTTGGGCATAGACAGGTCATAGGTGTAGGTTGGCGTCCTCAGTGGGCCTAGGGGATTTTGGAGGGGGTTTGAGGAGTTTTTATGAGGTTCGTTGGCATTCGCTTGGTATATCCCATCATCCGCACAATTTGCCTTTCGTTCCATTGCATTCTAACAACTTCCAAAAAACGGAGTTATTAATGGGCCTGACTCAATTAATTATGCTTAAGGTGCCATTTCAGGAGGAATAGTTGGCAGAATGCCTTAGTGTAATAGCTCGTTGGAACCGGAACGAAAAGATCTACAAGATGGGATAGTTAGAAGTGATTTTCAGTGCCCTGAGGAGGCATGGTGGCCAATTTACCTTTTTCCCACATTAAAAATAATATTTTAATTGAAATAAAAGAGGGAAAAGTGCCCCATAATTAAAATAATAATAAAATAGGAGGTTCTAGAGGGGTCCAAATTTATAAAAGAGGAGGCCATTGGGGGACATCTTGGATTTGTGTTTTCTTCTTGTGGAGAGGTTTCAGAACTCGGTTCTCTACTTCAACAGTAGCCCCAGGACGAAAATCCTCGGGTGATTTTGGTGATAGTGGACGAAAACCCACCTCCTCTCCTTGGTGGATTCAAGCAGAATTGACAGGTGCAGTGATTGATTTCAGTTCAGTTTTGGGAGGGCCGGTTTCAGCATTGGAGTAGATCATTTTTGAACACCAGATTAACTATCTCAGTTATTTCAGGTATACCATCATGTACGCTCTTTCAGTGATTTATTATAATGAAAGATGAGATTATTTTTGCGATTGTGTTATTGAATTGCATGCACTCTACTTGTTATATTTTACATGGCAATCTTTTGGTTAAATTTCTGCAAAATCAGTCAAATATCCCGTTTGAGATATTACATTTTAGTAGCATAAATGAAATCTTTTGTTCTTCCTCAATTTGATGCACATTGAAATGTTGATTTGGGATAGCATCGGATGTGCTCTAGCCACGAAATTTGGTGGAGAGGTTGGGGCATATGAGATCTCCAATACATAGAAAGGGTTTGGGCAGATTCTAAACAGATCAGGAGATATTAAAATAATTAATATTTTTAATGGAGTCCCTAAGTCTAAACTTAGGGAATATAAAATATTAATATGTATTAATATGAATTTGTGTTAGAATGGTCCAAAAGACATTTATCAAACCAGAGCTAATCTTAGCCGTTGTTTAGGGACTTAATCTCGGTCGTTGAGATGTCAACAAGAAAAAGTATAAGAGGAGGCTTGAGGGTCACTTGGAGAGCACACCAGATGATTAGTCATTCTATTCTCTAGAGCAGGGCTTGCTAAGTGTCAGGCTAGGAGTAACTCCAGTTTGGCAGAAAACTGATACGATTTATTTCATTAGGTAGCTATTGTTATATACAAAGAATGTGACTGCTCAGTTCATCTTTTGATGACTGTTCACATTCCAAATTCACCTTATCTCAAAGGATTAGGTGTCAACATTCCCCCCCTTAATCTGAAGGGATGTTGGTGAGTCCAAGCATCGTTCTGAATCTTTCAAGCTTTTCTCTTCTAAGCGCTTTGGTGAAGATGTCTGCAATTTGCTCATTTGTGGAATAATGACGGAGATGGATTGTTTTGGCCTCGACATGATGTCGGATCAGATGATATTTAGTATTGATGTGCTTTGTACGATCATGGAACTTTGGGTTCTTGACCAACTTTATTGTAGAGGTGTTGTCAATCATGAGTGGAGTTGATTGTACTTGTTTTACCTGCAAATCTTCAAGAATTTTTCTGAGCCACACAATTTCTTTCGTTGCTTCAGCTGCTGCCACGTATTCTGCTTCTGTTGTGGAATCTGCTGGAACTGATTGTTTGCGTGATCTCCAAGAGACAGCTCCTGATCCAAGACTCATAGCATATCCTGAAGTAGATACCCCAGTTTCTTTGTCTCCATCGAAGTCTGAATCAGAGTATCCAATCAAGCTGAAGTCGTCCACCTGTGTATACTTGATTCCAAGGTCTTGAGTTCCCTTCAAGTACCTTAGAACTCTTTTTGTAGCAGACCAATGTCCCTCACAAGGCTTTTGCATAAACCTGGAGAGGACTCCAACAACAAATGAAATGTCTGGTCTGGTAGTAGTGAGGTAGATGAGACTCCTACAAGCTGTCTATACTTTGTTGCATCCTCAAATTCCTTTCCTTCAATAGATGTGAGCTTTAAGTTTTGTTCCATTGGAGTAAAAAGAGGATTGCACTATGTCATGCCAAATTTGTTTAACAAATCTCCAATGTATTTCTTTTGAGAAAGAAATATGGATTTTGGATGTTGGGTTACTTCAATGCCAAGATAGTAATGAACATAGCCCAAATCAGTCATTTCAAAACACTGTTGATCGGCGATATATCGGCGATATTCGGAAATATCGCGATATTTTCGGCAAAACGATATATCGTCGAGAAAATATCGCGATATTTTTTGTTTTGAAAATATCGGCAAATATTGGCAAATATCGGAAAATATCGGCAAAATATCGCGATATTTTGAAAATATTGGCAAAATATCGGCTATATTTAAAAAATTGAAAAAATTATTTTTTATGCTTGCCGATATTTGCCGATATTTTGCCGATATTTTTGCCGATATTGCCGATAAGATATTTTCTGGACCCTCGCCGATATTTTCCCGATACCGATATTATCAACACTGTTTCAAAACTTTTCCCCAATTCTTTCTTTATGGATGCAATGTAGCTTTCATTGTTCCCTGTCATTAAAAGATCATCTACATATACCACAAGATATACAACTGTTTTGCCAACTTTCTTGACAAATAAAGTTGCATCATCAAGATCAAAATGATTGAAGTTGAGTTTCAGAAGATGGTCAGTTAGTTTTTCATACTAGGCTCGCGGTGCTTGTTTGAGGCCATACAAGGACTTCACAAGTTTGCATACTTTTTGTTCATGTCCTTTCACAGCGAATCCTTCAGGCTGGGACATAAAAACGTTCTCTTTTAGATCTCCATTCAAGAAGGCAGTTTTTACATCCATTTGATGGACTTTCCAACCGTTTTGAGCTGCTAGTGCAAAGAGTGTCCGGATGGTGGCCCATTTTGCTGTGGGGGCAAAAGTTTCCTCATAATCGACCCCTTCCTTCTGTGCAAAACCTTTTGCCACAACCCTAGCTTTGTGCTTGTTAAGTGAGCCATCAGCTTTGTACTTGTTCTTGTAGACCCACTTGCAGCGAATTGGTTTGGTTCCAAATGGAGGATCAACCAGCTTCCAAGTGCCATTCTTTATGAGGGCATCATACTCCTTTTGCATCGCTTTTTTCCATTCATCATGAGAAGCAGCTTCTTTGAAAGGAAGTTGGTTCAAAATCTGTAGACAAGTTCAATTCACAATCATAAGTAACATCCATATCAACAGGTGAATTAGAGTCATCTACATCACCTCCATTTTGTTGGTTTGAATTTCAGGTTCCTGTTTTTCCAATTTCATCAGGATGAACACTTTCAAGTGTCTTTGTCAGCCACTTTGGGGGACCTTTCTGAGATGGTCCAGGCTGCTCTGTTGATTGAGTTGGGACTGAATCAAGATTGAGTCTCTCATTTTTATCAATTACATCACTTAAAACATCATCCGTTGTTGGAGTTTCATTCGGGGGAGAGTGTTCTTCAGAAGAAGATTCCACATGTTGATCTAGTATAGGAATCTCCCCTTCAAGATGTGGAATCTGATTATTAAATTCTTGAAATGATTTCGTTTTTGTGAATCTATCCAAGCGATCAAGTTGCCGCTCAACAACAATGTCAGATTTGGATGATTCAAGAAAAATTACATCTCTAGATACAACAAACTTTTTATTTACTTCGGTATGCTTTGGAGGTGTTTGAATACCCCAGGAAGATACACTTACGACTTCTAGCACCAAGTTTGTTTCTATGTACCTTTGGTATCAAAGCATAACAGGTGGAACCAAAGATCCTAAGATGTTTTACCGAAGGAACATGTCCATACCACAATTCATAAGGAGTCTTGTTTCTTATAGCATTAGATGGACATCTATTCTTTATATACGCAGCACATAGAACAGCATCAGCCCAAACATTATCTTTACATTTTTGAAGAAAAGCATGGATCGTACTATATTCAAGATTGTTCTATTCATTCTTTCAGCTACACCATTCTGTTGGGGATTATAAGGCATAGTTGTTTGATGTTTGATCCCATGTTGGCGAAGATAGTTTTCAAATTCATTTGATGTATATTCTTTTCCATTATCAATGCGAATAGACCCAATATGAGATTGTGCATCATTTTCAATCCATTTATGAAAATTCTTGAATGTTTGAAAGGCATCAGATTTGTTCTTCAATAAATAAACCCAACACATTCTGGTATAATCATCAATAAATGTCATGATATATTTATTTCCATTTGCAGAAGGAACAGGCATTGGACCACATAAATCTGAATGAATGAGTTCAAGCTTCCTATGTGCTCTTGAATGTGAATCATGAAAAGACTGTTTGCTATGCTTTCCTAGAATGCAAGCATCACATTGCTCATGTTTCCTAGGAATTGTAGGCAAACCAACAACACCATTTTTCTTCAATAAGCGGAGACTGTCATAGTTTAAATGTCCAAATCTAGCATGCCATAATAAACTTGATGGAAGTGTACCTTCTTCACGATGAGAAATATATGAGAAATGTTGTGCATGAGCAAAGGTTCCTTGTAGTTTGAGAAGCCTTTCTTCTTCTATTCCCCTCATGACAAGTGAGTGGTCAGATGCTTTTCTTACCTCAAACTTGCCATCAAACATATGAATAGAGTGACCTTGCTGGCGGATGTGAACCAAGGACAACAAGTTTCTTTTGAGTTGTGGGAGATATAGAACATGATCCAGAAGAAAGTCTGGAAGACCAGGCAGTTTAAGCCTGATTGTGCCAAGGCCTGATGGCTTGATTTTTCACTGATCTGCAAAGTATACTGCTCCATCAACATTGTCAGTGAAATCTTCAATTTTTTTTTTCTATGAGTCATATGATAGGTTGCTCCTGAATCAAGCAACCAATCATTTTTCGAAGAAGCAAGTGAAGCATTAAACAAATCTTCATTTACTCCAATGTTACATTGTGCCTCAATATAGTGAGCGGATTCAGGTGCTTTACCTTTGTCTGTATCATCAGTTTTACCTTTTTGTTGGTTTCTTTTCTGCTCAATTTTGTCCCATGGTAGCTTTCATGTAGAAGCATCATGTGATCCATTTCTTTTGCAGCGAATGCAGTGTAAGTTTGCCTTTTCTCCTTGAGAATGTCTGCCCCCCCTGCCTCTGAAGTATCTTCCTCTTCCTCTCTGTCCACCTCTTCCTCTTGTAGAATCTTGAGCAGGATGCTTTTCTTTATGAGCAAGGCACACAGTCTCTTCAGAAGATTCAGGGGCTGTCTTCTTTCCAAAGGCTTTCTCTCTTTCAGCAAACTTTTTCACAAGAGAGTCAAAGGTTATATCTTCAAGATTTCCATTTGCTTGTAAAGACTCAAGATAATTGGAGTAGGTAGGATAGAGTGCCTTGAGAAAAGCAATAAGAGGGATATCCAGCTCAACCTTAGTGGATTTGATATCATGCATTATAGATTTTACTTCAGATGCAAGAGCAAGAGGATCATTATTTTTCAGTTCAAGAGTGAAGAGTTTAATCATGAGCTGAACAACTTCAAGTGTAGAATGTGAGTCATAGAGTTCTTTCAGCTTTTGTAAAGCTTTAAAGGCAGTTGAATATGAAGAAATATGGCGACTCACCTCTTCATTTACAGATGCTGCGATTAATGCATAGGCTTTGCTGTTCTTGTTTTCCCAAATGACGAGCTCTTTGTCTGATGTAGGATGCACTGGGTCATTGTCTGCTTCTCCGACACACACTCCTTTCCACAAGTCATTGAAGATGAGGGTGTGTTTTATCATCCGGGACCATTCAGGATAGTTCTCCTTGCCAGTGAGAACTATTCCTACCATGGATATGATTGAATGCATTCTGTAAAAAAAACTTTTGCTGATAGAAAAAAATACTTCTGCCAATATACAGTAAAAATGTACTCAAAAGGGCATTCTCAAAGGGTATTATCGTCCACTAAAACTTCTAGCATAAGGTTTTCATGTACCCATTGAATTACTGTCATCGAAACTTCAATACACGGAAAGAAAATGACTTTCACAAATGTACGCAGCTACCAATAAAAACATTCAATGCATGCGCAGTATACAACCTCTTTCAAAAAAGGCTCAACGCATCATGACGTTCTGCCTTCACCAAATATTCTGCTACAAATGTTGTCACCATTCAAATGTATGACCAACGTTCAAATATTAGAACAGTCAGCGTTCAAATATTACAACATGCAACAATACAATACCCCAACGCAATAGAAATACGACCCCTTCAACACAAGAAAAAATAAATGCTCTAGAACTCAACGCTGGCTGTCATAGCATGGAGTTAAATTTTGCAGTGTGCTAGGCCAACAGCTTGAACTATGAAGCCATCGAATCCAAGGAGAACATTATATACCCGCGGGGAAGAAAAGGAGATAAATAAATTTTACACCAACAAAGCAGGCTAGCTAGTTTTTGGAGAGCCAGAAAACGTCCAAAACTGCAGAGCCTTCCAGAAGGAGAGAGCTGGTGAATGGAAAAACGATGGAGATGGCGGCCTTGTCACAGAAGCGATGAAGGGGCTTGCAGAATAACTCTGGGATTAAACACAAATATATCTTCCAAGCCAGAGCAGCTTCTATGGTCTCGGCTTGCCACAGAATCAGAACATGCGGAGGAGAAGGAAGTTAATTTGGAGATATCGAGAGGCTGATGAACACGGCCAACAATGACTCTGCAAATCAGAATGGCTCGTTTTAGGCGGAACTTGTCACAGAAGCGATGAAGGTCAGAGTGGCGGAATCCAGTGCGGTTGAGGTTCGTCACTCCTGCAGAGTATATGAAGCCATCGAATTCAAGGAGAATCAGCTACAGTAAAACAACCGAGAATAAGAAGCTGAATCATTTAGTATGAAAAACCTGAGCCGCGATTTAGATAATTTCATTGAGCAGAACAGCATAAACATATTCAGTGAGTAGCCATCATGCCATTCGGTTGGTAAGGAAGAAGGGCCTCTGCTGTGGTGGTCTCAAGCTGCGTTCGCTCGCATCCCTGAACTATTCAGACAAGGAAGCATTATGACAGATGTGTTATGGACAGAGGCAACGCTGGTGCGCCAGAGAGTGTTATGACAGATGCGTTATGGACAGAGGCAGTGCTGGTGCGCCAGAGAGCGTTATGACAGATGTGTTTTGGACAGAGGTAGCGCTGGTGCGCCAGAGAGCGTTATGACAGATGAGTTATGGGCAGAGGACAGAGGAGTTACAGGAGCATAAGAGCTAAAACAAGGAGCTGGCTCTGATACCATGTCAGGCCAGGAGTAACTCCAGTTTGGCAGAAAACTGATACGATTTATTTCATTAGGTAGCTATTGTTATATACAAAGAATGTGACTGCTCAGTTCATCTTCTGATGACTGTTCACATTCCAAATTCACCCAATCTCAGAGGATTAGGTGTCAACACTAAGAGAGATAGAATCAATGATTGGGAGAGCAGCTGAGGGGCATTGAGTACTCAGAAACAGAGAAGGCAGAGATTGTAACGGGAGAGCAGCGCAACAGCTAGGGAGAGTGACGCAGAGCCAACAAGGGCTCACGCAGGGCCACGCAGAGGCAGCCAAGTGCTGTGCAGAGCACCAGAGAGGCCAGCGTGTTTGACGCAAAGGCCTAGAAAGCTGATGCAGGGTCTCCTGGGGTTGACGTAGGCCAAGAAAGGCTGACGCAGGGTCTCCTGGGGCTGACGTAGGCCAAGAAAGGCTGACGCAGGGCCAACACAGTCCAGACTGGGTAGACGCAGTCCAGATTGGGAAGACACTGGCGCTGCAGGAGCAGTTTTGTGTTGAAGAGCTGCCGAAAGGATTATCCAAGGTTTTAGCCAAGAGATTTCTCTCAAATTGTGAGGTATAGCTGCTAAGGAAATTCTATGTTGGGTAGGCCAGTTTCGGCACCCACATTGTACTCTTATATTGCTTAATAAGAAAACTCCCAGATAGCTGCACCGGTTTTCCCGCATTGGGATTTTCCGGAGACATTGGTCCAAAAATAATGGTGTCATGTGGTGTGCTTGTTCTTGTTTCTTTTAGTTGCTGATATGTAATATGTTGAGCATGCACTGGTGTTTATTTTCAGTATTTACTTTGTAAATAACTTGTTAAAGAAAAATAACAAGTAAGTAGGAATAAATCAGGAAAAGTGCATGAAGGGTTTCTAAACTAAGTAAATTTAGAAACTTCAATATGAAATACACTTCCAGTCGCTGAAACTAGTGATTTAGCTTTATAGCGTTGATCTCGTTGTGTTACAACTTGATTTTGACCTTTGTTTCCATTTTAAATGGGGGTTGTGATTGATTCACGACACTTGAATTGGGTTGATCTTTTATGGGTTCTTTCTTCGGCTGGGTCTCTTTTTCTCCTTGATCTCCTTATTCTCCTTCTGATTTTTCCTCTGGATTTGTAGATTTACTGTTAATAGTGCATGCATGTGGATTTAAAATTATGCAGAAAACAGGAAACAACGAAATAAAATCTCACATACACATTTGACACACGATATGATCTAGGAAACCCTTTTGAGAGAAAAACCCAACTGCAAGGTGAGGTCGCTCTGCTCTCTTTCTTTGAATGGAAATATGGTTTTGAGTACAAAGAAGTATGGCCTATGGCCCGTGGGCTGCTACAGTGCACCAATCCTCTGTGTGTTGTACCTCATTTTTCTCTTGGCTATTTTGCTTAGCAATGGAACAAATGCACTTGAAAGAATGAAACCCCATTTCCTCCTAGTGGCTCGGTTGTAGCTCTACCCAATAGCCTACTAGTGATTAGGTTTGACTACCGCAACTCTTGATCAGAGTTATAATATAGACACTTCTGGAACCTTCTATATCATAATCACATGGCTAGCTCATTTTCATGAATAATGGGGGTTGGCGTGACAACCTCTCAAATTATGGTGGTGAAAACTGGAAGGTCAACTTATGAGTGGCATAACTTTCACATACAAACTCCGATTGACGTGATTCTTGCGTCGTTGGAAAGGTCTCTGTGTGTAGAATAGAAAAAAAAAAGATACTACACTAAAGCAACAAAGTTTTACCCCCAAAAAATTTCGTTTGATGCCTCAAAGTTCTCTTGGAAGGTTTCAAATCCCAATTTGCCAAACTGAGTCCCACTGACAAAAATGGTCCTGAGAGTTGATTCCTCCACTTTGAAAGCATTGAGATGGATGGAAAAAATATAATGATCCAAACTGGATCAATCCCTAACTATATTGTCACATCCGCTTTCCTGCACAACCTAAGGTAATGCACCACTTTATTTGCCTCTACTATCCTTTAAGCTATAGCTCCAGGAGTAGTAACTGTCCTCAAGTGTCTTCCAAGGACTGGTGAAACTTGACATTGAGCAATCTTTCCCAATCAATTCCATCTCCAAATTTTATCCTTGCCCATGATAAGCAAGAAGAATTAGCCACATAATTCCACCAAGGAATTCACAATAGGTAACAAGCTTTTACGGTTGTCTAAACCCAAACATCCACTAGTATCTGGAATGAACCATCAAACTGTAAATCAAGGGTGAAGGTCAAGTGATGTGAAGAATAATGATAGAATCATCCATAAACAAGGATTAAGTATGCATGGGGTCTCTTTGCTAAACGTCACTTAAGGTACTCACCCTCACTGCTTGGGTGCTATGTGCACTATTCATCCATGCAGTTTTGTGTGAAGATTCGGTGATCCTGAATCCTATTGCAGTAACTGATAATATTTCTTCTATTTGTTAAATTACTTGAACAAGTTATTTGCAGTTTTTACGGCAAATATCAAAATACATACACTGCAGCCTTCACAAATAAATTTTGCAGAAATTAAATACAAGGAAAATACTAGCACACATATAACCACAGTGACAGTGATTTTTGGACAATTTTCCCCAAAAAAACACAATGTTGGAAAACCTGTGCAATAGATGAGGGTTTCTTTTATTAATCTTCAACAATAATTTTTGTACAAGACAAAATAGAGGAAGAGTCACTCAGAAAAAATTACTGGTGAATTTCTCACACTCCACAGCGTTTCTCTGACCCCGAAGAGGACCTCCTGCCCCTTTCGCTGGCCTTTTTGCGTCACCCTCTGCGTAGTGACTATGTAGGTTCTATGTCAACCCTTCTGCGTTGTTGATCTGCGTCTCTCCTCTGTGGTGCCCCCTCCAGATTTGTCCTACACTCTCAGAGTATGTTGATGTCGTCTCTTTCCCACCTGCAACCCGCTCTCTGACTCGATTTTCTCTTGCCGAACTCCAGCCACTGAGAAAATCGATCTGCTTGAGCAACTGAGTATCTGCTCTTGTGTATTCTCCATCTACCCATCGACTTCTTCTTATGATCTTCTTTTGGATCACCAACGACCAAGATTAAAACATAATCGATGGCTAAGATTAACTAGAAATCAATCCATGTCTTCTTCTAGAAGTTTCTCACCATGACTTAATTAATCCCTTTAATTAACTAGATTTCCTAAGTTTAGACTTCGGAACCATTAAAAAAAGTTAATTATTTTAATTAAGTCATCTCTAGGTGGAATTTCGAGAAACGATTTCTGGGTTTTAAAGAATACATGTATTCTAGCCTCTCCACAAAATTTCGTGGCTAGAACACATTTGATGCTACAAAAATCAACACTCCCTCTTAGTGAGGAATGTGTTGTAGTGCTGCAACCCACTGAACCATCACTCTATCTCTGCATCATCTCTTGTCACGTTGTTGATGTTTGACTACTGCTGCCCACCAACAACTGCATAACTCTGATATGTGTTGCATCTGTGCTACTGCTAACCCTGTCGAACTGTTGTTAACTATTGCATTTGCACTGCAACTCCCTCTCAATTGCTGCTACTAAGAATCTATTGAAACAAATTCTCCACCACACCCATCTATTCTTTGAACTGGATGAACTTAGCTCTTCCTAGAGCTTTTGTGAGTATGTCTGCTACCTGATTGCTTGTGGGGACATACTGCAGTTGAACTGCTCCATGTTTAACACAATCCCTGATGAAATGATATCTGATATCAATGTGCTTCGACCTATCATGAAATAGTCGATTCTCAGAGAGTTTTATCCAACTCTAATTGTTGCAAGATACATTGGTCGCTCCCATTTTCTTCTTGAACAAACTCACCTGCAATTTTCGAAGCCATATGGTTTTGCATGTAATTGTGCTAGCCACCATATATTCAGCTTTTGTTGAGCTTAGTGCTACTGAGTTCTGCTTCCCACTACACCAAGAGATCATTCCTGATCCAACGCTGAAGCAGTACCCGGAGGTACTTTTCCTGTCCACTGAGCTACCTGCCCAATCTGCATTTGTGAATCCGCTCAACCTAACGTTATCTCCTCGGGTATACTTCAACCCGAGCCCGACTATTCCCTGCACATATCTGAGAATGTGCATAGCTGCTGCCCAATGTACCCTTTTCGGTTCTACCATGAACTGACTAAGGGTATTGACAGCAAAGCAAATCTCTTGCCTGGTGTTGACCAGATACATGAGTGACCCAATTAGCTGTCTGTATAAGGTGGGGTCGACTTCTCTATCCCCTGATGCATATATCTTTTTCCAGTTGGTAATCATGGGTGTTGCCATGGGTTTGCAATCTTGCATTCTGAATCTCTTCAGAATTTCTGTAGCATATCTCCCTTGCCTAAGGAAGATTTTCCCATTCTTTTCCCATACTTCCAACCCCAAAAAGTAGTGCATCAACCCAATATCCTTTATGTTGAATTCTGCTGCAAGGTTCCTTTTGCAGTCCTCTATGAGCCTCAATGATCCTGTCAAAAACAGATCATCTACATATAAAACCAAAATGAGAGGCTCCTTCTCCATCCATCAAATAGTAGAGATTGGGATTTGCATCACTCTTGATGAATCCCAACTGCTGCAAGTAACTGTGAATGTGATCGTACCATGCCTTGGGTGCTTGCTTGAGCCCATATAGGGCTTTCTTCAATTTGCATACATGAGTGTGGTTCTCATGAGTTTCGAAGCCTTCAGGCTGCTCTATGTACACATCTTCTTCTATCACCCCGTTGAAGAATGTTTTCTTGACGTCCATTTGGTGAATTTCCCATCGCATCTGCGCTATTAGGGATATGATGGATCTGACAGAGGTATATCTAGCAACTAGGGTGAAGGTCTCCTCATAGTCTATTCCTTCTTTTTGTGCATACTTCTTTGCCACGAATCTAGCCTTATACTTCTCTACACTGCCATCTGCAACGTACTTGATCTTGTAGATCCATTTGGAACCTACTCATGATCTATCCTCTGGTCTAGGCACCACCTCCCAAACATCATTTGTTATGGTAAAACAGTATTCTTCTAACATCGCATCCTCCCACACTTGATGTTATGCAACTCCTTGAAAACTGGAGGGTTCCGCAACCTGAGCCACCAAGGCCTGGTATCTATCAAGTTGCCTACGTTGCCTATTTTCAGTTCTAGGAGCTCTGACAAAGTCTTCTGCGTACTTCAAGGTTTGACGCACTTCCCTACTGGTCCTACCACTGGTGGTGGGAGGTTCAATCTGTTCCTCTACCTGTACCTGTAACTCTGTCTGCTGAGAACTTTCTAGATCTCCTGCCCCTGAGGAGATGCTGGTACTAGTCATTATACTCAAACCCTGTGACTGTCCCCCTGCTTGTTCTACTTGCGGTCCCTACGTTGCTAGACTAAGGGAACATCTAATGACTGATCTCCTGCAGGCATCTCTCGAGATTTTCTAAAAGCTCCATCTTTCATGAACTTTACATCTCGCCTCACTACAATCTTTCTGCTACTAGGAACATAGATTCTGTATGCCTTTGAGGTCTCGCTATATCCCACGAGTTACCCCTTTTTTGCATTCTAATCCAACTCACTATGCTTCTCATCTGGAATGTGACAATAGGCCACACTCTCGAATATAGTCAAATGACTTACCTCACGTTTCTTCCTAGTGAAGACTCCCTCTAACATTTTCTTCCCCAAAGCTCTATGAGATGTCCTATTTTGAATGTACACTGCTGTGTTGCATGCTTTTGCGCATAGGAATCTAGGCAAATCTTGATCATATAACATGGCCTTTTCTGCCCCAATTATAGTTATGTTCTTCCACTCTGCTACTCCATTCTGCTGCGGATTGTAGGGAGTTGTCCACTCTCTTTTGATTCCTTCCTTTGCACAAAAATCTCTGAAGTCTTTATTCGTGTATTCTCCACCATTGTCTAAACGTAGTACCTTGATCTTTTTTCTTGTTATGTTTTCTATGAGAGCCTTGAACTCTCGAAACCGATCAAAGACCTCATCTTTCGTCTTTAAGAAGTATATCGGGTTTTTCTGGAATGGTCATCAATGAAGGTGACGAAATACTCGCCACCGCTAAGAGCTCTGGTGGACATAGGGCCACAAATATCTGAGTATATCAATCCCAACACGCGATTGGCTCTTCTATCACTTTTGGGAATCATTGCTTTTGTGTACTTTCCAAGTACACATCCTTGACATAGATCATCGTGCTCGGTGTTGAGAGTTGAAACCCCTGTTACAATCGCTTTGAGCATTCTGAGTGCTCCATTGCGCAAGTGTCCCATCCTCCTGTGCCATAGTTCATTCAACTCCTTCCTACTGTGGTTATCACTACCTATCAAAGCCATTGGAGAATCAATCTCTAATCTATATAGCCTGTTGCTTCGAGATCCAATTTGTCTCACCTTCTTTTAGGTAGGATGTTTGACATATACTTTCTTTCCCACAAAGTATATATCGTATCCCTTGTCTTGCAACTGAGACACTGAAATTAGGTTCATACCCAATCCTGGCACATGTAGTACATTCGTGGTGCTAGTATTGGTTCCTGCTTCTTTATGAAAATCTATGGTGCCTCTCTCTACTGGAGTACACCTAGTTCTGTTGCCCATAGTGATTTGGAAGTCCATTTGCTCCTCTTGATAGCTCGAGAAATATTCCCTTATTCCAGTCATGTGAGCTGAAGCTCTGCTATCAATATACCAGACACCAACTGAAGTCGACCTTGACAGAGACATAAAATCATCTTCCAATTTGGAATATAATTATGAGGCTTCTTGATTATTCATAATTTTCTGTGCTATTTCCTTCCCAACACTGAATTCGCTACTCTGCATGGAAATTGTTGTGCTACTCCCTCTGCCTTTGACAAATCTTGATCCAGAAACTTTTATTCTCTGTTGACTCACTTAGAGAATTATTTTTCCACAAAAAAATTGCTTACTTGGCAAATGGACTGCGTAGCATTTCTGGGGTTTCAAACTGCTGCCTAGGCAGTGATTTTCGAAATCCTTCTTCCGTTTGCAACTAAGCTCTTCCTACTTTACCAGTGCTCTAATACCATGTGAAGATTTGGTGATTCCGAATCCTATTGCAGTAACTGATAATATTTCTTCTATTTGTTAAATCACTGAAACAAATTATTTGCAGTTTTCTATGACAAATATTAAAATACATACACTACAACCTTCACAAATAAAATTATGCGGAAAGTAAATAGAAGGAAAATACTAGCACATATTTAACCACAGTGAAAGTTATTTTTGGATGATTGTCTCCAGAAAAACTCAATATGGAAAAACCGATGCAGGAGATAAGGGTTTCTTTTATTAAATCTTCAACAATAATTTATGCACAAGACAAAATAGACGAAGAGTCACAAACATAAATTCACTGGTGAATTTCTCACACTCCACAATGTTTCTCTAACCCCGAAGAGGACCTCCTGCCCTTTTCGCTGGCCTTTCTGCGTCACCCTCTATGCAGTGACTGCGTAGGTCCTGAGTCAATCCTTCTGCGTTGTTGATCTACATCTCTCCTCTGTACTGCACCTCCAGATTTGTCCTGCACTCTCAGACTATGCTGATGCCCTCTCTCTCCCACCTGCAACTCAATCTTTGACTCGATTTTCTCTTACCGAACTTCAGCCACTGAGAAAATCGATCTGCTTGAGCAACTGAGTATCTGTTCTGGTGTTTTTTCTATCTACCCATCGACTTCTTCTTATAATCTTTTGTTGGATAATTGATGACTATAATTAACTAGAAATCAATCCATGTCTTCTTCTAGAGGATTCTCACCATGACTTAATTAATACCCTTTCATTAATCAGATTTCCTAAGTTTAGACGTAGGAACCATTAAAAAAGTTAATTATTTTAATTAATTCGTTTCTAGGTGGAATTTCCAAAAATGATTTCTGGGTTTTGGAGAATACATATTTTTGTAGCCTCTCCACAAAATTTCGTGGCTAGAAGACATCTGATGCTATAGAAATCAACATTTTGGACTTCAAACAAAACACCAAAGTATGACCTAAACTTATACCATGCCTTTTATGACTTTGGGCTATATTTATAAAGTGATTTTATAGATATTTTATTATTTATTTTGCTTAGGTCTTGGTTCCATCCCTTCACCTTTTTCTCTTGTGGATTCCAAGTCCCCCATCTCTAGTGTTTGACTCTGTTTGCAATACTGGTGTATTATATTAACATAGGGGCCATTACATATTACATCTCTAGGGTTGCTGGCCTTTTAGGACATCGGCTCTCTAACCTTAATCACAGAAAGACTTTGGCCTCAAAATACATAGACATAAGTAAGCAGGCCCCAAGAAAAATATATACACATGTGCATGGGCATGCAGGCCCATCACAATCTGACTCAACAACCTAGTAATAAAATATGTATAATCATACAAGGGTCATTCTCAAAGTGTTACATGAGCAAGATTTTCCCCACCACACTACACACATTAGAAATTAAATCCACAATGACAGGAAACCTTAAAATGGGCTCACTGTACAGTAAACATTAAAATCCATAATGAAAAAAATGGTCATACACCAGACATCAAATTGTATGTAGGAAAATACTCAATTTTCTGATGTAAAATCAATGATCAGTGGACTCTTTTGAGGCTTTAGATTATGCACATAAAATAAAGGGCAGGCTAAAACCAAGAGGAAAGGTGTGGTAGAGAACGGGGAAAAAGGGAAGAGTCAGGCTTAGCCTCTACAATCAGTAATGAGGAAGATCATGCAAATGATATAAATGAGTTAAAAAATGGGCTAGTCATTGAAATTATGGTATTTTGTATCGTGGATACAGTACTTTTAGTGTAGTGTAACTGTTTGTTGTATGCAAAATATCTGGGCTCCGTTTCTTGTAGCATTCCCATTTCTCATTCCATTGTCCGTTTACCTGTTTCTGGTAACCTAGGTGAATAGTTGTGCAGGATTGGTTTCTGCCAGTAGAATGTTCCATTGAATATTCTGCTTTTGACTAACCTGTCCTCACTTCACTATCGTACTAGTTATCCCAAGAATGCTGATCATTTCTTGTGCCCAAGTCTAGGCTATCCTACGTTTTACGCTCAGAATAAATCTGGTGTGAAGATGGAGCATTTCCTCTTCCTGAGATTCCGTTCATCTCGTGTAGAATGTTTTCCATGCATGGTATCAGCATGTGATAGATTCAGACGTCCAAGAATAACGGTAGGTGTTTTTTCAGCGTTTTATATCTTTACCATGGAATGTGGGAATGACATTATATACTCTCATGGTTCCTTTGCGGCGTTTGCATTATTGTGGACATTTAAAAAAATATGAAACAATTTCTTGATGATATTGATTTCGCTTGTGTTTAGCTGAAGGATTTATCGCTGAGTCTCCTCATGAACTTTGGTGATTTGCTGTAATTTTGATTATGCAGGCCCCATCCGAATGAGTGCTCTGGCAGTGATCTGGACGGTGATATTTATTTTGTAAGCTGGGACAAGTCTCTCATTCCACCTCAACAGGTGCCGCCTATGGACTACGATGCCAAGCCACTCAAACAATTGGGTCGCGAAGTGACCATGGAGGTATGGCCAGTGTTACCCAGAAAATTTCTATGTTTGAATGTGAACACTCATCATTGCTGACTGGACTGGCTGCACTAATCTCTTATTTGCACCAAAAATATTTTTAGTTCTCCAGTTGTCTGGAAGACCAAATTGTGGACGCAATATGCAATAAAATATTTCTTTCGTTGGCGATGTCTTTAACAATTTATTTGTCAGCTTTAGCTATCTGAACATGGTCCAGGGGACAACACCCATGCTTTATGGCCAGTTTTACCCAGAAAATATCTAGGTTTAAATGTGAAGGTTGAGCATTGGTGGCTGCACTAATCCCTTGTTTGAACTAAAGAGAGTTTTGTTTCTCCAGTTTTCCTGAAGGGTCAAATTCTGGATGTTATTCCCCGGTCTATATATATATGAACAATTTTCATTTTATTTTATTTCCATTAAAAGTGGTCCATATGACAGACACACCTGCTGGCTAGAGAGAAAGAGGGACATAGATCCGTATCCACCTGACCAATACCGAATCCAATTCGTATATTTGTGGTTGGCTTATTAGAACTCTTGCCAAAATGGGCATAGCTGTTAATTGAGTACAGGCTGTAAAGGAGGTCTCTAGCAGATAATCAGAGTGCACGACTCACACACCGTAGCGAGTTCAGTTTGGTACCTGAGCAACAATATGGCTCGGAAAAGGCTTGCGTTTAGATGTCAAGAACAGGAGGTATATTAGTGTAGCAGAAGATATTTTGATGATTGAGAATTCTCAAAGTGAATCAATAATTTTCCCAGTCAAGTGGATATTATAGGCATATCAAAATAATTAACTATTATTAGTTTCCCAGTCCAAGTGGAGTGCTAGACCTGTGTAAATGCTTATCACTCGTTAATGGCAGTGTAGAAGGTCAATGCTTTCCGTGTGTTTCGTGGGATGTGCTTAAATCTAGCAATGTGTCCGTTTACTAACACTTGCGGGTTTTGGTGTAATGGCAATCGTGACTCCAACAAGTGGTATCAGAGCTAGAGGTCTCGAGTTCCAAACACATTGGGCTCGCGTTGGGGGGAGATTGTTGGCTCCCCGTTAATAACGGTGTAGAAGGTCAACGCTCCCCATGTGTTTCAGGGCATGTGTTTAATCTAGCGATGTGTCTGTTTACTAACCCCTGCAGGTTTTGGTGTAACGGCAATTGTGACTCTAACAATATGCAGAGTCATGAGTGAAGTGTTATCAACAAAATATTCAGATTATCTAATATAATTGTTTAACTATCCATTATAATTGTTTACATTCATAACATTATTTGAATTTCCACAGATTTGATTTAGGATGCGTTGGTTGATTGGGTTCGACTTGTAAAAGTACTTTGACAGTGAAAATTCAAAACATTACTAAGAATGATTCCAGACATGTAGAGATTGCAGAGAAAGTTCAAATCCTGCACATCATTAAGGTGGGATCACTTTGACATGGAGACTTCAAACTATCGCCGAAAATTAAAGTAAAAACATGGAGTTTGCAAAAAAATAGGAGTGCCGAGGAAAGGGGAATATTCAATCGCACACCTATATGTTGACAGTTGAAGTATACATTATTATCAAACGCAGTTTATACAAGTCCAGAATTTAATTTAAAAGGGTTATTTTGATATTTATCTTTAGGATCTATTACATAAAGATTTTTTATGTGGACATTTGGAATCATTAAGTATGGTTTATTATTTTAGGATGAAAATAATCTGATCAATGCTACTGAATAAATAGGGAAGGAACCAAACGCAGTTTATACAAGTCCAGAATTTAATTTAAAAGGGTTATTTTGATATTTATCTTTAGGATCTATTACATAAAGATTTTTTATGTGGACATTTGGAATCATTAAGTATGGTTTATTATTTTAGGATGAAAATAATCTGATCAATGCTACTGAATAAATAGGGAAGGAACCTAAAATCTAAAGAATCAAGTCAAAAAGTCAAACTAACCGTTGGAAAAGAACATTATAACAGATTTGAATTTTTTTAATAATTAATATTAATTAATTAATTAATTAAAAAACCATATTAGAAATGAATAGTAGTTAATAAGATTTTTCTTTATAAAAGTACATGCAAGGAGACTGAACAGCAAGATACATTAACTCATTTGGAGTCTTGGCTGCCCGTGTTTAGTTTTTAGTTTTTTTTGAATTTTGGAAATTTTCCTTTTTTAGTAGTAGGAAAATTTGTAAATTTTCGGTTTATTATCAAGAAATTTACGATTGAGTTGGAGGGACTGTTTCTATACTTGTAAACCTAAGATTTATAACCGTCCACAAACGCACTAAACAAGTTAACTAAATTTCAAATTTGAATGGAGCCCTAATATTAATTAACACACTTACCCATACGGAACATCCACCATTTACCCTAATCAATTAAACTTTAATAAAAAAAATTTGGTTAGTCTCAATGCACATTGTTTAGGGGTCTCTATTGATGTGTTTTGTGTTAAGTATGATCATGTCCAGATTGACTAGGGATCTTGAGTGATGTGTTTTGTGTTGTTTTAACTGTGATTATGAGTAATCAAAAAGCTGATTTTTGTCTTTTTGGTTTTGATGACCTCGTAGTGTGGAACCTGATCCTGTTTGCTTGGAGTTTTATCCACTTTAGAATTGTTCGTTATATGGAGTTTCATTTGGGACATGTCTTTCTTCAAGGTTATGTGAAAATGGTGTCTCTAGAAGTTGTAGGTTAAATTAGTTTTTTTTTTAGGTTTAAGTTATATAAAAGTTTTTAAAATTTGGTTATCCTTGCTCATTTATTATATTACTTTTTTGGTTATATAATTTGACATAGTGAATATGCGAAAACAAAATTTGAGGACTTTTAGACCAAGTTTAGTTAGTATTGAGTGTTGTCGATGGTCCTATGGGATGAATGCATTTTGCGTAAGGAGGATGGTGGGTCAAGATTGACTGATGTGATATTTTAGGGAAAGATTTTAGGAATGTAGTGGATTGTGAGGACTTCATTCTTTGGTACGTGTCATTGAAGTACATGATCTTGTAGGTCTAGTAAGTTCACAAGGACTACAAAATCATGTACCTCAATAACACATATCAAGAAACGAAGTCCTCCAAGGTTTAGGTTGGTTTCAACTTGTGTCACACTGTTTCCTATGGTCACTTGTTTCATGATGAAGAAGGCTCCTTTAAAATAAAGGGCATATGGTTTGCATGGAAGTTTGTTGTTAAGTATGTTGATTAGAATTATTTAGGAATTAGATGTAGTTGGTACTTGACGTTGCATCAAATAAGGAGTTGGAAAATTCAAGGTTGATGTATTGATGAAATATTTTCACATCAAGCTTGCATATTAAGCAAGAAAGCATTTTCTTCTAAAAGGACTTGTTGGATTTTGATGCTTATTCATGGTTGAATTAGAGGTTGTTAGCTCAAACAAAGACTCTTCTTACCTTACAAAAATTAGTATTTGAGAGATTCAAAGGATGGTCTTTAGGGGATTTGTAAGATGAGCATCTAGATGTAAGGCCTAATTCGAAGGGATTGGCGTTTTGTCATTTGGTAAGTTGATCCGAGATATGTTTACTCCTTATTGCATCAAAATCTTGCTTGGGTTTCCTTTTTGGTTGCTAGATGATCCTTCTTAGATCTATATGGATCAATGTTGCACGATTCGTACTTGTATAAGACTCGTTTGGCTATTGACTTAGCGACCCGTATAAGACTTGGGAACGACCCGTATAAGACTCGTCTGGCTGTTGACTTGGGGACCCATATAAGACTTGGGAATGACCCATATAAGACTCGTCTGGCTATTGACTCGGGGACCCATATAAGACTTGGGAACGACCCGTATAAGACTCAGAAAAATACAAAAAAAACTTAAAAATATATGATCTCAAAAAAAAGTATGAATTTTGAGTGGGTCCACGGGTCATATGCGGGTCTTCACGGGTTCAAGACGAGTAGATGAGTTCTATGCAGGTTTGGACGAGTACGGGTAGAGACCGCAGGTCCTATGCGAGGGACCTGTCTCAAGATAGAACCTCTCAAGATCCGCGGCTACTCGAGGGTCTTATAAGAGTCATGCTACATTGATATGGATACATCGACTTGGCAATGTATGGAATTTTTGCTTATCTTATATTTATTATTTTTGTTTGGTTGGTCATGTATTAGGGTATACCACCAACAAATTCTTTGAAGCGTATTTTGTGGGAGTGTTAATTGACTAGAGGTTATTGGTAGCAAGTTCATATGCAACTACTATTTTTTAGGGGATTATTCGTTAGAGGGATGTACTATTGGGTAACATTAAACCACTATTTTTGTTAGCTTTTATGGACCTTTGTATCAACCTGAGAGTTACTACATTGTTATTGCATCCACCTTTTCCCAATGATGATGACTAGGGGAGGAGCATTCTTCTCTCTCCTTTGGCTTAGTCTCAACATCTAGTTCCAACATGCATTGACATCACTTTTTTTACTTGTCATAGCTTTGTTTCAACACTTATTATGTCTTTCTGTAGTTGTCTTAGTTAGGCTCCTTTTCCACTATTATTTGAGAATAAATATAGTTACCAATTTAATGAGAACTATGACTTCAAAACGAGAACTTTGGCATTAAAAACTCATATTTTCATATCAAAAATACCAAAATCAACCCCCAAATTAAAAAGTAGTGCTACTAGTAACACATTTTTCTTTTCAGGGTTAAAATTATCAACTTTTTCAACCATGGTATTAATAACCTCATAATAATGTGAATAGGAACTTTAAATCAACCCTTGAATCAAATAGTGACATTAACAACAACATAATTTTTTTCTTATGTTAAAATTGTAACAACTTTGAAACTGTGGACTTAACAACAAGTACAATTACAACCAAGATATTAAATCAACCTTTTAATGTAAAAATGGTGATACTAGTGGTATACATTGTTTTTTTGAGGGTAAAATTACAACTTTTTTGAAACCATGGTATTGGAAATTAGTATCCTTGAAACCAAAATCTTAAATTAAACCACTGAATAAAAAATATGTTTTATTAATAACACCATCCTTTTTTAAAGATTTAAAATTACAAAATTTTTAAATTCATGACTTAAATGCCCAGAAATATTTTTATAGAATTATGCTATGTTACACGAGTTTCTGGGACGTGGACACGTTGGGAACTTGGGTACGAGTGTCCGAAACAGCTAGAGGTTCCCCAAATTTTATAGTAAATGGCTAATAAAGAGCGGTAATGTTATATAATAATAAATAAAAAATATATATATTTTTTAATTATGTAATTTATATAATAATCAAAATTAATATTAAATCAAAATATTCAAATATTAAAATCAATTTAAAATTTCAATTCATTATATGAATATCAAGTTCAAAACTGAAAATTTGAAATGTATATGATTCAAGGGACACTTTTGAATATAAGAATCAAAGTGAAAATCAAAGAACTCATCATATTAATATTCATATTGTTAGCATGCCAAATGTAGTACATAGTAAAAAAAGATGGCAAATGCCCAAAGTGGCAAAGTAATACATGGTCCAAAAATGCTCAAAGGCCAAAACATAACATTAAAGTTGAAGATGATCATAAAGTGCAATCTTTGGCATCAAGACTATCCATATAGGCTTGAGCCTCGCTAGGCACTCCAATTCCATCATCACCATCATTAATACCAAGATCACCTGCAATGCTATCCAAAGGTATGCCAACTAAACTTGCATCTGGTGAAGGATTATCCTCATTATCATCAATCTGAGAAGCATCCTCACCCTCAACATCCCATCTTCCTATAGGACCCTCTAAATACTCAAGTAGCTTCCTTGAGCAAAGTCGAAGACTACTATGCATATAAACCAATTTCTCTGCTCTCTTAAAGGTGAACCTATTCCTCTTAACAGAGTGAATGAAACTATAAGTGGAGCTGTTGACCACTATGTGTCAACGACCCATAGCAGTACATCCCCTTTTCTCACAAAAGGGATAACACTTGATCATTGTGTTTGTACTGTTCAGCTAACATCATTAGCTTGACTTCCAAGATGTTATGCAAACCCTTTCAGCATGTGTATAATGTAAATAATCTTAGCAGATCTGTGTCATGTATGTAAAGACCTAAGTAAACCTACTTTTCTAGTGATGATCTCCATTCTAAGAGGTTTTTGGTCTCACCGATACATTCTCGGATCGTCGGCAGAGTTTTTCTCCAGTCTTACTCCAAAGTTGGAATGGATTTTGTCGCTAGGATCTTATGTGAGTCCTAGTGTTCTAGATCGAGTTTATGTAAAATTAATTTGGGAATAATCCTAACTATTTGGTTAGGTTATTTTATTACAAATTACTTGGTCTACTGGATTATAGTTGTGTCGCAGAAATGGGTACTCTGTGAAGGTCTATTACAAATGGGTTTTCCCTCATATGATGTAAAAAACTATGAAAATCATGATGTAAAGTGTCTTGAGGGTTGGAAAAATAATTTATCCCCTCATAGGTTAATTAATTAAATTTTCTGGCCAAAAATTAATTAAAATCCTAAGCCAGAAATTTAATTAATTCTTGGTCCTAGGAAAATTTTGTAAAGTGTCTTGAGAGTTGGAAAAATAATTTATCCCCTCATAGGTTAATTAATTAAATT
The DNA here is from genome assembly GCA_031772625.1 of Pinus tabuliformis. Taxonomy (NCBI): domain Eukaryota; kingdom Viridiplantae; phylum Streptophyta; class Pinopsida; order Pinales; family Pinaceae; genus Pinus; species Pinus tabuliformis. The sequence continues at coordinate 974,907,034 of CM062817.1, read as the reverse complement.
TTCTGGCCAAAAATTAATTAAAATCCTAAGCCAGAAATTTAATTAATTTTAGGTCCTAGGTAAATTTAAATTCTCCAAAGGCAAAATTCGTCGGTCCTTAAAAAATTAAATTTTAAAAGGTCCTGGGACTAAAGTAAATTAATTATGTTGTTAAATTTTAAACTTTTGATCCTTGGGGGTTGAGTCAAAGTCAAATTTTTGGGGAAATTAACTCAATTTTTATTTTTTATTTTTGAGTTAATTAAAATGCATTTAATAAAAAAATTCGAATTTCCCCAAATATTTAAATATTTCGATGGATGAGATTAAAATAAATTTTAATCTTCATTAACGGTCGAGATTGCTTTGACGAGGATCACTCGAATTAGCCGTTGGAGGATTTATCTTTAAATAGGAAGTCATTTGTCAGTCGATCCATCCGACCTTTGAGTCGTGTGCTTAGCAAAAAACTCAAGTAATATTTTTCTGGATAATAAAGAAAGACTTTGGGTATAAGTTCTGCTGGTGTTACTTTTCATGAGAATGCTATAAGATTTGTTGTGTTCATGCATAATTTTTTCTAAAGTCATTGATGATAGCTTCTAAAGAGTGATTTGAGTACAGGTATCTTGCTCAGTCACTGGGTTTTGAAAAATAATCTAAATTTTGAACGTAATAGTAGGTATTTCTATTTGTCTGAGTTTTATTATTATTTTCTCGCTGTATTTTTAATGGCTAGATCGAGTTTTGCCGGGAAATCTTGATTTTAGATCCTCGGGCGTTAAAGAAAGTTTTCAGTTGGACCAGCCAACTCCTAATCTGTGTTCTCAAAAGAGCCGAACTAAATTAGCTCCGGGCTTATCATAAGATTTTATTGGTGATACATGAATGGTTTTGAGTTAAGCACCTCCTTTAAATTTAAAAAATTAACTTTTTATGTGGAGAATGGATAGATCTCGCTGTTGAGAGACTTAGATTATCAGATCTGGGAGTGGAGTTGGACTCATACTCTTTAGATCTGATAGATCTACCACTTTTGTGCATAGATCTGTAATTTTTTTGGTTTTCTGACTTGGGTTTTATTTATTTTTGTATATCTGGGTTCTGGGTTGTTTTTTGTTTTCGTTTTTGTAGGTAAAGGGTGCATATATGAAAGAGAGTTTTTTATTTGAAGCCAGATCTAGGCCCCAGAGGGTAAGATCTGACTTCAAAATCATTTGTAGAGGCATTATTTCAAATTATTTTCAGTTTGAGGATTTCAGAGTTTAGATCTGAAGTTTTTTTATAGGAGTTTCGACGACAAATTTTAAGCAGAAGAATATATCATTTTAAGCAAGAATTTTTTGGGAATTTTTCTTAGGTTTTTGGCTATCATTTTTCTCTCCTGCTGCTGTATTGAGCTTCTCTTTTCTACTACTGCATTTTCTCCTTTCTGGAAAAAAATTGATTCTCTTTACCTGCGCTTTTGGGTTTATTCCTTTCTCTGTCTGCGTTTTTTCTGTTGCTGCTCACATTTTTCGACTTTCCTTCTGCTTTTCTCCTTGTTGCTCGACATCCCTGCCTACATTTTTATTTGTTGCCTAGAAAAAACACGTCACTTATTCCCTGCTTCTCCTTTTCCATTCGCCTAAGCTCCCTCAACCTGCAAACCCTTCCATTGTCTCTCCATTTTCTTCCCTTCTTGCATTTTCGAGTCATCTCCTTGTTGACTCGTAGTCCCTTATCCCTTTGCGCCCTCTCCTTCCTTCGTTGCCCATGTCCCAACTGATCCGCAACCTTCAAACCTTGCTCTCTCGCTACCTTTCACGTCGCCAACATTGCCCGCCTAAACCCTCTTTCCTCTTTCCATCTGCGACTGCCCTCTCGACCTGCGTCCTCTCACTTCCTTCCAGCTCTTCTCCATTTCTGTGGATTCTGAAAACCTTCGATCGCTGCAACCTTCTCTCATCCGCGGTCATTCCAACCTTCAAAACCCGCAGCCATTTCTCTATGCGTGTTTGCAAAATTCGAAGCCCCTCCCGCTGCCATCTCTCCTCTGCGTGATACTGCAGCTCCATCATCCACGCAGACCTGCAATAAATCCTTGCTCCTCCCTTGTTGTCGCTGTTTTCTCCGCTGTTGTCATACCTGCAAGCATATAACTCGTTTTCTTTTTCTTTCTTTTTTGTCTTTATCCTTGGTTTATTTGTTAGGGTTGGGTTTCATGAATTCAAATTTTTTTATTTTTTGTTTATTTTTTTCTTATTTTGTGGATTTGTTTATTTTTGATTTAATTTAGTTTTCCTTTTTTTTTTTTTTTGTTTGACTTTGCGCTTTGATTTTTTGATTTTGTTTGTTTATGTTAGGATTTATGTAGTTAAATTTTATTTTTATTCTTGACTTTTCAATTTGTTTTATTTTGATTTTAATTTAATTTAATTTAATTTTGTTGTTCTTCCTTTGGTTTTGTTTCACTTCTTTTTTTTTGGGCTCTTTGTTTTTTGTTTTGATTTTGATTTCATTTAAACGAAATCTAAAAAATTTAAAATTAAAAAAATAAAATGGGGTGATATTGAAATTGCTAAGGAATTAAATCAAAAGAGGAATTTGAGCTTTTACATTTAAGAAATTTTTATGTCCATAATTTTTTTTAATTTTAATTGAGGTCTTTTGATTTGAGTTTTGGTCACATCAAAAATTTCATTTGCCACATTAAGTGTTGCTTCATAAGCTTAGCATTTACCTAAGGGATAATTTACATTCAAATTTAAAGTTCCTTGGTTTCTTTGGTGTTAAGTGCTAAATTTTAATTTTAATGGTAGTGATTTCTCTATTGTCAAGTGCGATTAATGTTTTAAAAATCATATTGACTATAGGAGAAAGATAAATTCTTCTAAGATCTAGGATTTAATTGCTAGAAAATCTTGCATGATAAAGTTTTGGGCGTTGACATTTAATTGTTCATGATCGTCGCTTTGCCACATTTATAAACTGCTCGGGATAAATTGTTTTTGTTTAGTCTATGGTTAATTGAATATTAAGGCACTGGTCTATAGTTATTTTTATCTTGTGGTTGTATCTTATTTTAATCTATCCATCTCAGTTGACTAAGATTTGTTCTAAATTCATCAAGTTGTCCATCTTTAAGTCTCCTAGAGCTTGTGTTTCACCGGCTATTCTCATTCATTCACCTTAGGGACTACCCCGTTTGACTTGTCTAGGAGAGAGTCTAAATGAAGTGCGTAAGAATTAGAGTGATAACCCTTACTCTGAGCGTTGTCGTGGTGCCTAGACACTTTGTGCGACAACAAGACCAATTCCTTTCAGCTGCCGATGAACTAAAAACCTGAGATAGCAAGCGTGAGGCAAGATTTCAAAGCTCTTGGGCTTTCCCCCATACATTCTTCACCATCCAATTGGATTCTTTTGTGCATAAATGTTGATGTCCAACCTTGCATCTTGAGAGAACGTGAAAGGATTTAAGGTACGAAAATCAATAAATTGTTCTTGCATTACATTTGCTTCATTAGGTGTATAGATTTTGCTTTTGGCATCAAGAAAGCCTTGTTTCACTTCTTCATCATCAACGGGTAGAACTTTATTTGGTCTCTCCGTATAGCACTTTGCATTAAAGGCATAAGCAACCATGTGAAGAGAGGTATTGAGTTGATCCATCTCTTCCCTATTATGTTGTGAATTTCATTGAAGAATTCTAAAGAGGGGTTTCTGTGCCGAATGATGTGCCTTATCTTGCCTACCATGTTATCAATACATTCATAACTTTCTCCAAGGGTGGGGGAATCAAAATCTACATGCCTAATCAACTCCACAATTGGAGTTGTGAAAGAAACAACATGTTTACAATCAGACCACCAATCATCATTAAAAAGCTTCTCTCTTATCTTATTTCCCTGCACTGATTTAGATTCAAACCATGCATTCCACTCTTGAGAAACAACAGTGGCTTGTAAGGATGCATGCACCTCAACCATACGTTGAAGAAGAATGAAGTATGTAGCATATCTTGTTTTTGCAGGTTTCAAAAACCTCTTCCTTGAATACATCCTATAGATTGCTAAAGAGACATGGTGGTTGCAAATGTACATTTGTGCATCTCTTGCATCTAAAATGAGTTTTGCAATCCAAGATATTTTACTAACATCTTTGAGGACATTATTCAAGGCATGTACACAACAAGGAGTCCAAAAGATATGCCGATATCAACTTTGAACCATCAAACTCGTTGCTTTGCAAGCAGATGTTGTATTTGTGATTACATGTACTACATTTGAAGGACCAAGCTCACCAATTGCTTCTTTCAATACTTCAAACCTGAAAGTAGCATCATTTAGTTTCCCACTACAATAAATTGCTATTAAAAAATGGGGCCCAACTGGAGATGTAACCATAATATTCAACAATGGCCTTTGTTGAATACTTGTCCAACCATCCATGACTATTGAACATCTTGAATAAATCCAAGATTGTTTAAGCGGGGCCATAAGCCCCTGCATTCTTGTCACCCCCTTATCTAACAACGATGTCCTCATTTTGTTGTAATTTGGACGTGCATATCTTGGTCCAACAACTATGATTTTTTGCACCATTTCTTTATAATGTGGAGAACAGGTAGCATTAAATGAAATTCCATTTGCCATAAAAAAATCAACAATAGCATCATCAACCTCATCCCTATGTAATACATTGTAGATTTTAGAAATTTGTTCCTCGGCAAAACTAGAAGGTCTCTTACTCCTCCCAGAAGTAGACCCCCCCACAGACTCAAATTGGTTTGATGAATTTTGATTCATTGAATCTTCCATATCATGGCAAGAAGATCTAAGTACTTTAAAAATACAATCATTGTCCAAGTTCATTACGTTAGATCTTAGGGCAGCCATTTGAAGCATTGTCAACTCCATCCTTTTCTCAATAGTACATGTACAACCCTTTACCCCATCACCAGATATGGATGGAAGATGATGCCACACCCTAGTGTAGCTTCCTTTAAACACATGGTTATACAATGTGCACATCTATTCTTCACAACCACCACCATTTTGCCATAAAAAAATCAACAATAACATCATCAGCCTCATCCCTATGTAATACATTGTAGATTTTAGAAATTTGTTCCTCAACAAAACTAGAAGGTCTCTTACTCCTCCCAGAAGTAGACCCCCCCACAGACTCAAATTGGTTTGATGAATTATGATTCATCGAATCTTCCATATCATGGGAAGAAGATCTAGGTACTTTAAAAATACAATCATTATCCAAGTTCATTACATTGGATCCTAGGGCAGCCATTTGAAGCATTGTCAACTCCATCTTTTTCTCAATAGTACATATACAACCCTTTACCCCATCGCCAGATAGGGATGGAAGACGATGCCACACCCTAGTGTAGCTTCCTTTAAACACGTGGTTGCACATCTATTTTTCACAACCACCACTATTTTTTTTCTTATTTTTAGTAATTTTCTTCACAAAATTTAACAAGGGTTTTTTGGGGTTTGTGCTTTGTTGGACTTGACCACTTGGAATTAGAGGAAGTGAAGAATTTTGTTATCCTCTTGTTGATATTGAACTAACACCCTCCATGATTTCCCTAATTAATACAAGAGACAAAAAACGCATTATAAACAAAAGGTACAATGAGAAAAAAATATACTTATATACAAAAATAAACATGTACCTAATATACCTAATCCATCTGCATCCTCCATAATATATACTTATATATTACTTATATTACTAATCCATCACCTGCGCACAAGTATTAAAAATAAATAATATATATATTTTAAATTTTAGATAATATTATAGGAGAAAGCTTTTATAAAATTACATGGTAAATTAAAATGAGACAAATATTTAAATGTATTTTATATTATATAACAGAAAATGAATGAGTGTAAATTCAATACTGTTACGAAAACCATTCATTTGATTATTTTAAAATAAGTAAAACATTTTCACTTTTAGTAACAATATATGTAATGTCCCAAACATGATATTTTGCTAAATTTGCAGAAAACTAATTCAACCACAATTTCTCAATGTTCCACCAAGTTTCTGGGACGAGGAGGCGAGGGAGCTAGTATATGCAGGAGCGACCTATGCAAAAGCTCCCCACCAATTTTTAGGAAACATGGGGGGACGTCGAGATCTTAAAAACTTCTAAATATAAAATATAAATCGATGAATCATATAATTGAAACAAATTTAAAACAAAAAGCATGATCATTGATATCATTAATAATTAATATATAAATTATTAAATTATAATCATACATCATACATGTAGTTTGTAACTGTACAGTGTAACTAGTAACTACTAGTCTACTAACTTACTAACAATGCACATTGAACGCTAAATATTGAAATAAAATTAAAAAGTCAAGTCTGATACATCAAGTGTCAAAATTTTTAATTTTATAGAGTCAAAACAACATAAGAACATATCAAAAGATAAATGAGCATACTTGCTCAAGGTAATGCCCCGCTAGTCTCTGCATCCAGCTGTTGCATGAATAAATTAGGATCAACCATATCATCATATTAATCAGAATCACTTGCATTTTCAAACATGCTAAGTGGCACACCAACCAACCCCATCTGTGTCTCATCAAGTCTCTCCTCCGTATCTATCTGTGCATCATCCTTTGGATCATCATCCCATCCTGTTGTTGGTCCCTTCAAATACTCAAGTGTCTTCCTATGCTCAAGACGTAGGGCACTGTGCACAACAACTAACTTCTCAGCTCTTTTAGAGGTAAGCGTGTTCCTCTTGATAGAGTGAATGAAGCTATATGTGGACCAATTCCTCTTTACTGCAGAGGAACTAGCAATCTGAGACAAAAAACACATAGCTAGATGTTTGATTTTTGGAGCACCATCCCCATGCATCCTCCACCAACCAATCGGGTCATCTTGGGCTAGATCTATGCGATCTGCCTGCGCACCACGTGTGTTGAAGGGGCCACTGAGAGATGCAAACTGAACAAACTGTCTTCGAAATCTTGCCCCCTCCTCCTCATTGTACATCTTTGCAATTGCATCTAGGAAGTCATTCTTCACCTCAAGATCATCAATGAGAGGCACCCTCCTAGGTCTTTCAACATACCATTTTGGATTTAATGCATATGATTCCATGTGCAAAGGTGTGTTCACGCGATCCCACCTACGCTGAATGATGGGTCAAATCTTAGATGTATATAACTCTAATGAGGGTTCTCTCTACTAAATGGCCGCCTTCAAACGACTTAACATGCGATCAAAGGTCTCATAGATTTCTCCAAGACTAGGAGCATCTGAATCAGCGTAACGAATGACCTCCACAATAGGGCCCAAGAATGACACCAAATAAGAACAATCTGCCCACCAATCATTGTCCAACACCTGAAGCCTGACCTTCTTTCCCGTATCTATCTTTGATTCTGACCACGTTCCCCACTTTGAACTCACAACCAAGGATTGTAGAGGTGCTTGTACCTCTAGCATCCCCTCCAATAAGAGAAAATAGCTAGCGTATCTAGTATCAGTGGGCTTGAGGAATTCCTTCCTTGTGTGAGCCCTGTACATGGCCAAGGAGGTGTGGTAGTTGCAGATGAACATCTACACATCTCTAGCAGTTGTCACCAAGTCTGATATCCACTGAATCTTGCCAATGTCCTTTAATGCATTATTGAGTGTATGCACACAACAAAGAATCCAAAAAATATGTTGATACCTGGTTTGAATCAATAAACTAGCTGATCTACAAACTGCTGTTGCATCTGTCACAACCTACACCACACTATCAGGCCCAACATCTTCTATAACTTCTCAAAGAAGCTCAAATTGGAAAGATGCATCCTTGCACTTTCCGGAACAGTCAACAACTTTAAGAAAGAATGAACCTTCTGAAGATGTCACTATGACGTTGATTAGTGGGTGTTTTCGGATGTCAGTCCATCCATCCATAATAATAGAGCAACCAAACCTCAACCATGTTTGTTTCATTCTCTCTTTTTGCACATTAATTTTGGACACTTGTCTATCTAAAATTGTTGTTCTTAGCTTATGTTCTTTGGGTGGTACATATGAAGGTCCTATTCTTGCAATTGCTTGGACCATTTCCTTGTAATAAAGATAACAAACAACATGGAAGGGAATTCCATTGACAAAAAGAAATTTGCCAATTGCATCATATGTGTCATCTCGATCTAGAACATTGTACATCCCAGACACTGTAGCACCCATTGCACAAGAACGAGATGCACTAGTAGAACCCTTTGTCTTTTTTGATGAAGCACTGGATGGAGGCATATCTATGGATGGATAAACATTTCTGCTAGAAAACAAACCTTTTCCAGTGGCTGCCCTTTCTAGCCTCCAAAGTTGCTCTCTTTGAGATGAATTCAGGTTCTTTGAGAGACACATATTGACTCCTTTACTTGTAATAGCCAAAACATGTTGCTTCACTCTGGTATCGCTGCCAACAAAGTGATGCCCACAAATATTGCAAACCCAATCATGTGAGCCACCACTAACTTTTTGATTTTTTTTCGGAAGACTGGTTACATAGATTAGAAGCGGTTTTAGAGGATTACATGTCCCCATTGCAATTTTTTCCAGATCTCTTGGTGGGCCTTCAGAATCTACACCATGGAAAGGCCTATTCTGATTTCTTGCCCTCCTGTGACTGCTTTCAATTTCTTCTTGTGCATCATGTGTCTCACTACCACTGTAGCTGTTGTCACTGTTCCCAGAATAAATTTGACTCATAGTTTTAAGTTGAATGTAACTTGTAGCTTGTAAGTTGCAACCTGCAACAAGGGTTTACCGTTTAAATTTAAATTTTATTTTTAATAAAACCTTTAGGCTTGCTGCTTTATGGCATATGCATACTGATTATTGATACATAGTGAACAAAAAATTAAAAAATTACACAGCCTCACTAATACTAACAGCACACACATTCAACACTGAAAAATTAAAAATATTTAAAATTTACAAAAAAATGAAAAAAAATGCAGTGACAGGCACACAGCCAAGTTTCAACACTGAAAATTTTAAAAAATTGAAAAAAAAAACGCAGTGACACCCTATAGGCACGCAATCAACATAGAAAAATTAAAAAAATTACAATTTACAAAAAAAAATGAAAAAAATAGTAGTGACAGGTTGTTACTTACTGTGCAAATTGTGGCCAGGTAAAGTCGATGGGGGCTGCAACCTGCAATTTGCAAACTTCAAAGTTGATGGGCTGCCTGCAGTTCAAGTGCAAACTTCAAAGTCGTGAGGCAAAGCTGTGAGGTTTTGTCATTTGACGACATGCAGCAACCACAAAAGCTTCAACGACCTGCAACAGAGATGGTGGTTTCAATGGTGTCCAGCTTCCAGGTCCAGCGACGATGGCGTCCAACGATGGAGGTTTTGATGGCGTCGGCGTCCAACAACAGCGATAGCGGTGTTAGAAACTTAAAGGGATTAGCGTTAGGCAATGGGTTAAACAGAAACTTCAACAATAAAAAAATAAAACCCTTGCGGCCATAAATAGTCAACACAATAAAAACAAATTTAAAATTATGATTTAAAAAATTTTCATTAAAAAAAATCGAAATTGGTCAATAGAAACGACCCCCGATGACCCCAAAAATGGAGGAAACGACCCTGGCAAGTTTCATTGTGTACCTTGTTTTTTGGGAGCGTGGGGAAACGACCCCCTCTCGTCCCCAAGTCCCCGGAGCGCGAGGGAGCTTGGAAACTCTATCCCCAGGTGGGGTGACGCGACCCTGTGGAACACTGCAATTTCTCCATAATATTTCCATTCAATTTACATAAGATTTCCATGTAAAATAGAACAAGAGAACACATGCAATTCAATCATAGAATGAGCAGAAAGAATCTTAGATTTTATTATAATATATGAACTGGGGTTTACATGTTGAAATAACAAAATAGTTGATATAGCTGAGATAAAATTGGCTTCAAGGATTTTCTCTAATGCTGCATGGGCCCTCCACCAAAACTGAACTAAACTACCACTGCTAAGCTCTCTTGTGAATTTTGGATGAATTCACCAAGTGGAGATGGGTGTTCGTCCAATCTCACTAAATTATCAGAGGTTTCCGTCCTGGGGCTACCAAGGGAGTGGAGAACTGGGTTCTCAACCTCTCATAGAAGAAGAAATGTCAAATCCAAGATGTCTTCCAATGGCCTCCTCCTCCTCTTTTTTATATTTGATGAGCCCCTCTAGAACCTCCTATTTTATTATTATTTTAATCATGGAGCACTTTTCCCTCTTTTTTCTTAATTAAAATATTCTTTTTAATGCGGGAAAAGGATAAATCGGCTGCCATGTCTCCTCAGGTCATTGAAAATCATATCTAACCATCCCACCCTGTATATCTTCTCGTTCTGGTTCCAACGAGCTATTACACTAAGGTGTTTTGTCAAGTACCCCTCTTGGAATACCACCTTAAGCGTAATTAATTGAGTTAGGCCCAATAATAACTTTGATTTTTTGAAGTTTGTTAGAATGCACCGAAACGGAAGGCAAACTATGCAGATGGTGGAATATACAAAGCGAATGCTATCAGACCTCACATAAACTCCTCAAAACCCCTCCAAAAGCCCCTGGGACTGTTGATGATACCCACCTACACCTGTGACCTGTTTGACCCCAACTCTGAATGTCCATCCTAACCATGTCATAAGGAACACTAGAAAAAGGAACATTACAAATCCTCCTGCCCTAAGGTTGCTTTCCCTCGAGCAATCCAAATCTGTGGATCAATCAGGTGGCCCAATGCAACTGAGACCCAATGCCCGGATCCCATACAAACGACTGGGTGATGCTCTGCCTTTGTATCAAGCCACTATGAACAGACCCCTTAATGCCCAGATCCCAGACCAATCTCTGACTAAACTTGTCATCAAAAAATCCTCTTGGATCCCAATTGCGACCAAAAACAAGTATCAAGGCTTCATGGCTTCTGTTGTGCTATAACTCCAACCATGAATGCTACTCCATCCACCGCGTACCAACTCATCACCCCTCTCCAATCCAACCTGTTTCCCACCACTTTGTGGGTGACATCCCCAGGAGAAAATTTTCTCCATGGTGAGCCTTAGTGAACAGCCAAGCAGACCCTTGATGCCTCCCACTAGCTCATTGTGCCATTTTCCTACCACCTGAGCCAACCATGTGGTCCCTCACACACTTGTATTAATTGTATGTTTGAAGGTGGGCCTCCCTAATCTAATGGTATGTTTTGTAATTTGGTAATTGAGTATTGGGTTTACTCATTATGGATACTTCTAGGTATGGATTGATGGGGGGATTTGGCGGAAAGAGTGGGCTTAGTTTGTGCTCTTGTCCCCTTCATATCTTTTGATTGTTACCCTTGGATCTTAGTCCCGTGGGATCTCCTTTATTGACTATTTGGTTCTGGGGTAGTACTACTTGGGAAACCTCGACTTTGGGTGCGTGGTCTCATACTTAACTCGCACATATTACCCCCTTTCCACTCACTATACCCCTTTTCATCTTTTTCTCCCACCTGGGTCCACATTCCCATTCTAGGTCCACATATGGCTAGCCTCCCTATCCCTTTGCCCCTACCTTGGGTTAGACCTAGAATGATGCCGCGGAGGTTGACGCAATGAAAATAAAAGGTGAAAAGCATAATTGGCCACATTTAACAGGAAATTGTACCACAAAATGCAAAAGATGGTCGAAACAAATAATCAGCACATGGGCAAAAGCCAATGCATGAGCTCTACCCCAATCCATGGCCATCACCCTGGTTCCATAGGCCCTAGATGAACCACCTTTATCATTCAGGAACCCAAGATTGTCCCAACCCCTAGAGGGCAATGGACCGCCCTACCTAAAAGGTGGTAATCACTGCTATATCTTACATATCATGATCTTGTCCTTTGAGCCTCGAGTAGTTAATTAGAGATATTCATAAAAGGTAAAAGGCATATAAAGAAGGGTGGAAAAATCAAGGCCGAGGCACCTCATGTACCACAATTGCTCCCTCCTATACATTACATACCTAGGTGTGTGCTTCCCCTTATCTAGGTACCCCTATGCCCCACTATGTGGCCCAGGCTTGCCCCTCTCATTCCCTATTCCATTCCATTTATTTGTCACTTTCCACCCCCATTAGAGGGATGTACCTTGGACATATTATCCCCTTTAAGGGCTGAAACCATCTAATAAGGTACTTGGCTAACCCCCTTTGAAGCTTGGAGACACTAGTACATTTCAAAGCCCACTACAGGAGGGCATGCCATTATGAAGTGACCACTTTGTTATCCATGATTTGTAAGCTCTTTTACTTGATTATTTTAATGATTGGTTGTACTGGAAACCTAGGGGACACATTGGATCTTATGCAGGATTGCAGGTGGTTTACTGTTGGGTTTGGTCTCCCTATATGGGATCCTAACCCCCAAAGGTCTACATTGGGACATTTATGGTGTGCATAGAGAGCCATGGGCCTCCACAACAGTAGACAACACTCCACGGATCTTCATGGATGCTCAGAGACTACTAGCAATCCACTTTTGGGTGATGGTGATATGCTTGGTACATTATGCCCAGTAGGCCCCCATAGGAGCCCCACACTCTTGATAGGTGTCCTATGACTTGTATGATGTCATGGAAGCATTCATTCCAACACTTGGACCCTTGCAGAGGATCTACAGGCATCTCTGATTCATATGGAGACCCATGGGGTCATCTATGTGCCCTCAGACCCACTGGGAGCACCACAGGTCTACTTCTTGGAGAACAAGGGGCCACCCCCTTGTCCATCATATTCCGAGGAATGTATTCCTCAATATGGCACTTCTGGATATCATTATGTCTTTGGAGGTTCGTACGACATGTACATATTATTATTTGGCCCCTCATGAGGCTTATTTTTACACTTGTGAGCTAGTTTGGTGGGCTTGTCACCAATAGGGGTTTTATTTGCACATTATTTTATCATTAGGGGCAACTGTAGGCCCATAGGCTAATTTGAACTCCTTAGAAGGCTATATATTGATGTTAGATACATTCATTTGTATCATCACTTGACTTGGGATCTCTCTAATGATAAATCACACTTTTTCCTTGGGGAGATGTTTGGAGATGGATGAATTTTGATGTATGGATTTGGGCTATTTCTCTTGTCTTGGAGCTTCATTGAACAAACAAAATGCTGGTTGGATATACTGTATAATGTTGTAAGTAATTTTGATGCTATTATTCTTGTTGCTGCATACTGCTAAAATTAGGGTTAGTTGTTACATTATCGAAATGTGGAATTGAGCATGTTTTAGCTAATTTAATGTATGGGCCAATGTTATATGAATGAAATGTCCTAGAGATTTATTTATCTTGAGAAGCTTGGATCATTTGCTTTGAAGTATAAATGCTTGAAGGTCACTTTTCTTTTCTTTCTCTCAACATTGGACGAAGTTAAGTTTCCGGGCCTGCTTGATCACGAAACAAAATTCTTACTTATCAATATCCTTGACTCCATATCCCCAAGTGAACTACTCACCGATCGCTCAAAAAGGGTGATCATTTCAACCCTCTTTTAGCCATTTTCCCCTTTTCCCCACGTCTAGCCACATTGGGTCATCTAGGGCATCAATTTCTCGAGAATTGACCCAAGGAAAAAATTCGATCTCCTATAGGCTATTGCGATTGTGGGTCCCCTACCTCCCCTCAAGATTTGAGGCAATTCTAACAGTGGAATCTTCGGGAATTTCAAGCCCTAGCTCTAGGGTTGAATTGTGCCTAGGCATCCCTAAGGCTAGACCTCAATAGGTTTAATTCAACCTTTTGAAGAAAATATTCTTGTTTGGTCCTTTCCCTTCACTTTGTCTAGGATAAGAACATCATTGGTTGCTACATTCCATCCCCGAACCTGGGCTGGGTCCACGTGGCCCCGTGTGGTCCCACTTCTCAATAAAGACTATTTGTCAAGGGCCATTTGGGAATCCAAGTTTCGGGATTGAGAAACTTGTTCATAAGCCTATCCTTTCTCCCTCAACCCTCCAATCCTCACCCTTTATCCCTGGTGGACCAAGTCCCTTTCTTAAAGAGCAAGCAAACTCCCCTTCCCCTTTCAGCTTTGAATCAGAAGTTAAAAATATTTGTGCCTTTGATAGAACTTGCAAAGAGTGAAGTTTTTAGAAAACCTATCCTTGATGCTCTTGAGCTGAAAGCCTCACAAGCATCTCATGACTATGTAAATTTGCAAGATGATAAGCCTGTAGTTGTGCTTAGCCCAATGACTGAACCCTCTGACAATAGCTCCTCATCGTTCTATATCTCCTTGACCATTCATGACAAAACCCTCCATAACTGCCTGTTGGACACAGGGGCCAGCCACAATCTGATGCCCAAAGCTGTCATGGAAGAGTTAGGCCTTGATATCACCAGACCGTATCATGATTTATTCTCATTTGATTCAAGAAAGGTAAAATGCCTGGGATTAATCAAAGACTTGGCCATTACCTTAACTCAGCTGCTCATGAAAAGCATGATGATGGACATTGTGGTAGCAGATGTCCCCCCTAAGTTTGGCATGCTGCTGTCTAGAGGATGGATTAAGAGGCTAGGTGGAACATTACAAAATGATTTATCTTATGCCACTGTCCCAGTTTTTGGAGGGGAGAGCAGGGGATTGTACAGAGAAGCACAACTGGCCTACAACATCAGTGATGAGAAGAATCCTTCTAATCATCCTATTTACGCTATAGACACTGATTTTGGAGCATGTATTCTCCAAATTGAAGAATACCAGAAGGCCTCGTTGCAGCTCAAGAAACAAATAGTCCAGGCCGAGGGAGAGCAAGGAAGCCAGGTTTGGGAGATGTTCTTTGATGGAGCATGTTCAAGGGAAATTGCAGGAGCAGGGGTGGTGCTTATATCTCCAAAACAAGAAAGCACACATCTATCTTTTAAGCTGGCTTTCCAAGTCACCAATAATATAGCAGAGTATAAGGCTTTGATATTGGGCCTTAATGCAGCTAAAGATAGAGGAATCGAAAACATAAAGGTGTTTGGAGATGCTGATCTCATTATTCAACAAGTGAACAAAACGTTCCAAGCAAAGCACCCAAGGCTAAAAGCATATAGAGATGAGGTATGGAGACTCAAAGACTCTTTTGATAATTTTTGTATCTCATACATCCCTAGAGTAAAAAATCAGCTCGCTGATTCCCTTGCTGTGTCTGCTAGCATGTTTATCCCTCCCATGCCTCCTAGACTAGTTTATGAAGTTCAGATGAAATATAGACCATCCTTGCTTGATAATGTCCAGCATTGGAAAGTTTTTAAAGATGATAATGAAGTGAATAGGTTTCTGCAAGTCATTGATGAATTCTCCAAAATGCAAATTGATCAAGAAAATGAAGCCTTGGAGGCAAGTCCCCAGCCCCAGCTTAGAAACAAAATTGGCAAAAATAGCATTGTCCAACTGCTTAACAATCACATACCTAAAGCCCTAGTTCCTTTAGAAAAGCTGTTTGACCAGAATGATGTGCCTTATAAGGCTGTCCAAAAAGAAGTTCAGTCTGCAGTCCATATGCATAACATAGGGAGTCCAGATCATTCAAGATATACAAATCTATCCACCCATCTATCTGCTGCCCAAAGTGCTAAGTACTGCAATTTAATGAAGCAATTCGCTGATGTTTTTGCCTGGGAATATAGTGACCTGGAAACTTATGACAAAAAGATTATTTAGCATAAAATTCCTTTAGAGAAAGACACTATCCCTTTCAAGCAGAAGCTGAGGCCAATAAATCCTTTTCTCCTTCTCCTGATTGAAGAGGAAATCAAGAAGTTGTTGGTTGCTAAAATCATAGTCCCTCTGAGATATTCAAAGTGGGTGGCCAATTTGGTTGTAGTAAGGAAGAAAAGTGGAGAAATCAGGCTCTGCGTTGATTTCAGAAACTTAAACAAATGCTCTAAGAAAGACAATTATCCTCTACTTAAGATGGAGCATTTCTGCAGCAAGTCTGAGGAGCTAAAGTGATATCTTTCCTGGATGGGTTTTCAAGGTGTAATCAAGTTGCTGTGCATCCAGATGATCAAGAAAAGACTGCATTCACAACTCCTTGGGGCACTTTTATGTATTCCAAGATGTCTTTTGGGCTGATGAACGCTGGAGCCACCTTTCAGAGAGCCATGGATATAGCATTTGTGGGAGAGAAGGATAAGTTTGTCTTTGTCTACCTTGATAATATAACAATATACTCTAGCAGTCATCAAGACCATTTGTAGCGTTCGAAAAAATTGTTCCTGTAGTGCAGAAGGTTTGGGATTTCAGTGAATCCTAAAAAGTCACAGTTTGCTTTAGAAGAAGGCAAGTTGTTAGGACACATTGTTTCTGTTGGAGGTGTCAAAATTGACCCAAAAAGAGTAAGAGCAATACAAACCTTGTCTTTCCCGAGATCAAAAAAGGATATCCAGTGCTTTCTGGGCAAGATAAATTTTGTAAGGAGGTTTATTCCAAATTTTGCAGAACTTGTAAAACACATCACCTCCATGTTGAAGAAGGGGTCAGAAATCAAATGGATTGAGGAAGTAAGAAGGTCTTTTGGATCCATCAAGAGAGCCATTACGAAAGCTCCTACTTTGATTAACCCAAACTATAGCAAGGAGTTACATATATTTTTGTTTGCCTTTGATGACACCCTCGCAGCAGTTTTATTGCAAGCAGATGAGGAAGGTTCAGAACAGCCAGTGGCATTTTTCAGCAAAACCTTAAGGGATGCTGAGCTGAGGTATGATATCATTGAAAAGCAGGCATATGCTCTTATCAAATCTTTGAAAGCTTTCAGAATTTACATCCTGCATTCCAAGGTAATTGCATATGTGTCCTCTGCTTTAGTTAAAGATATCCTAACGCAGCCAAATGTTGATGGAAGAAGGGCTAAATGGATTGCAAAGCTTATTGAATTCAACATAGGGTTGAAACCCACCAAGCTTGTCAGAGGTCAGGGCCTTGCTAGACTAGTGGCTGAAGAAAATTGTAGGATGCTGAACATAAATCTCATAAGCACAATTTCAAAAGGTGGACAGACAAAAGAAATAGCTGAACCAGGGCAAAACTAGTCATTGGTACAAAGTCTAGCTTTTTGTGAATAGTATTCCACAGTAGCTCAATTCTTACTCAAGCTGGAAGTGCCTCTAGGCCTAAGTTTAAGTCAAGCCAGAACCCTTAAGCTTAAGGCAGCCAAATATCGCATTCATGAAAATCTACTCTATTGGAGGGACCCCTCTGGGATTTTTTTGAGGTGTCTGGACAAAGGGCAATCCATGGAAGTGATGCAGCAGTTTCATTCCAGCTTATGTGGAGGGCATCACTATTGGAAAACTACAACCCACAAGGTCCTCAGAGTTGGGTATTATTGGCCCACTTTATCTTTTGATGTTTTTTCGTTTGTTAAATTTTGTGACAGGTGCCAAAGATTTGAGGGAAAGCAGTTGAGGTCCTTGCCTTTGAAGCCTATTCATGCCAGTGGTCCTTTTCAATAGTGGGGCCTGGATTTCATAGGGGAAATCAATCCATAATCCAGTGGCCAATACAGATGGATTTTAGTAGCCACTGACTATTTCACTAAATGGATTGAAACCATTCCTACTAGGAAAGTTGATCACTATGTGGTCATGAAGTTTTTGAATGAAAATATCTTCACCAGATTTGGTTGTCCACATAAATTAGTTACAGACAATGCAGCAGCCTTCAAGGCAAAAGAGTTGGTAGACATGTGTGACTCTATGGGCATTAAGCTGGTTCATTCCATCTCATATTACCCTCAAGGCAACGGTCTAGCAGAATCTTCCAACAAGACCCTGATAAGGATAATTAAAAAGATGTTGGAAGACAACAAAAAGAATTGGGATTCTAAGCTCAAGTATGCATAGTGAGCTGACAGAGTAACCACCAAGAAATCCACAGGGAATTCTCCATTCAAGCTGGTATATGACACTGAGGTTGTATTCCCAATTCAAATAACCCTCCCTGTGGCAAAGTTCTTGCAAGAAGAGTAGAATGAGGAAGAAGACATGGCAAAAAGGATCACTGGTTTAGCAGAGGTATATCAAATCAGAGAACAACTGGTTGAAAAGTCTGCAGCAAACCAAAAGAGAATCAAGGAAGCCTTTGATATAAAGACAAAAGCAGACAGTTTTCAGGTTGGAAACTTGGTTCTTAAGTGGGATGCACTGAAAGAGAAGAAAGGCAACCATGGGAAGTTTGATGCTCTATGGGCGGGACCTTTTGTTATCACTCAGATCCAAGGAAACAATACTTTCATGCTGCAAAGTATGGAAGGAAAGACAGTTTTTGATGACCCAGTTAATGGGCGATTTTTGAAATTTTATGTTGTTTGAGGTCTTCAGGCCTTAAAGTTGTAAATATGTCGTTTTATCTGTTATAGTGTAAGTTTAATTAGACTCCATGCCCAATGGAACACTAAAAATTTTTGCTAATCTGGTTTTTATGAGAAAGGCAATGGTCTGCAGTTCTTGAGACTTCACAGGGAGGATTTCATCCCCAAAAGGAGCTAGTGTTAGCTCTGCCACATAATTACAGTCATTGAAGGTCAGAGATAGGCTTAATTGTGATTGGTTATGCTCAAAGGAGGCCTATGATGTTCGTTTTCACCTTTTTTCCTTACCCTGCTCACCCTCCCTTCATCTCCCTTTCTTGTACTTTTTTGTTAAAAACCACATAAAAACCATTTTATAAAGCCCCGAGCGCTAAAACCCAAAACCTCATGAAACCACGCCCATACGACTGTGCGCCTTTGTAAACCCGTCGCCCGTAGCCTCAGCCGTTGATTTCCGCCCGCCGATCCAACGGCTCTCATCGCGTCCGACCAAGAGATCCACGTGATTAAATCCCCATCGCCCGATCATCCCTGCCAGAGATCCAACGACAGTCTCTCTCCCTGCCCCCACAAAGCGATGAAATGTTAACGTGCGATGGAGAGTGGTTTTCCTCTCTCCTCCGCCGCCATGCGTCACGTGCCGAGTGGAATCGCGTGCGTTTGTCCTTTTACCACCTTATGCCCTAAGGCGGTGCGATCAAAACCGCTTAGCGCTTAATCTCCCGACCCCGCTCGATAACCACTGCGCGCCTTCGCCGCCCGACCACCATTGGATCTGTCCGCCTGAGATCCAACAACCCACGTTCATTCCACTCCCGCTTCTTCCGATATCCCCCGCCATGTCATCTCCGCCGTCTATCCTTCCGATCTGACGGCCAATATTGCCCTTTCATCCGACTCGTCAACGCCCTTTCATGCACTCCACGCCCTTTCACTGTTTCGTGTGCCCGAAGGACGAAAGTGACCGGCTTTCTAATACCAGTCGTAGTTGCTCCTCAACAACCGCATTTAACAAACAGTATGGCCGAAGAGAAAAAGGACAGAGCACAAACATGCAACTGCATTCAACAGTTATAGAACTTCATGGATATGAACACTCCAACCACTTGAGAGGACAACAGAGTACCTGAAAAGATTAGATTCATCCGCTGAAACAAGCAAATGCACTCAGAGACTCCATCAGGTAGCTAAATGCAGTTGGTGGTCAATTATGACCCCTCCATACCTAAATTGGCCAAGTGCCTTTGTAATGAAACTCTATATATACCCAGACACAAGATGTAATCAAGGTGGATGGTTGATGTTTTGATGCAAGGTTCAACTTCTAGAGACTGTAACTATTTTTACACTTGCAGCGTCTCGTCTTCATTTTCAGCTAATACAAGCTTCTTTTGTTGTTAATTGCTCACTTTCCATTTCTCTTTTCTTCTAAGCTGTGCTTGATATGCTGTATTCCCGAACTCTTGATGTTTAGCATTAGAGTCGCTGTCATCCTATCTCTGTGTTAAAGTCTTGTATGTATCATTGAATCAATTATTCAGGTTTCTCTTCTTCTAGTGCCAGAGGGCTGTCATCCTGTCCGAGCATTGGTAGATTAGATTTGCAGACTTCTTTATTGGTTGTAGCCGGCCATCACATGGTCTTGTGCATTTGCTGGTGTGGTCAGTATTTTCCATATTCACCTAATCTTAAACTGTGAGTAATTGGTGGTTTAAAGCCTTGTAGTCTGAGGGTGTTCACGCATGTTTGGAGTTAAGCAAAGTAGAAGTGGTTATCTAGCTTGGACAAGCATCATTCCTTCGGTTCATCCATTTGCAACAATAAATTGAATTTATATGTTACCAGGCATCTCCAAGCTACAACCTAGGAGAGTTTCTTGGAATCCTGACAGTAAGATTTTCTAACTCTAAACACAAATGATCAAAACTGTAATTTTGATGCGCTTTCAGGAACACCTGCATAAAATGGTTCCACGAGTGAATGGATTTCGCGGAAAGCACCTTGAACCATTTGCGGATTCGTCCTATGAATGTGAGAGTGAAAACCCTGAAAATTTTGTTATCAACGATTATATTAAAAGATTGACATCTATTAACAAAATCAGAAATATGATCTAATGCAGAAATGTTACTCTCACTGTCGAATTTTAAATTTGAGAAGGACTCAATCTGCTTCTTGGGCATGCCTCGTGTAGGCTTTTAGGTGAACTGAATGCATGACCAAGTGTAGGAATGCATATAGGAGCCATGATTAGTTAAAAAAATGATGAATTAAAACAAGTAATTAGCTTCGGGCCCTCCTTTTAGCGCCAAAAGTGTTGAAGGTTCAAAACTTTGTGCCTACAACATTATAAGGGAGACCACCTGGTTGGGAACTTAGAGCAACTCATTTTCTGTTGAAATGGTAGTTCTCACTGGTTAAACTAGGTCTAGTTACCTTTTCCCTATTTCTATTGGTTTAAGATGTGTCTTTAGTTACTAATAGGCAGGATATCGGATCGATTCTTCTTATATGATAACACTTGCAATATATAATCTAATATGCAATTAATCTAACTTATCTCGATTGAAGGAAAGAGAAATCTTTCTCTCAATCGAGAGCCAACTAACTATACGCGATTTTTTTTTGAAGAAATTGGAATTAAGATGGAAAATTAGATCAAGGAGATAACTCACAAGATCTGATTCCTCATTAATGCAAATGCTAACAATTAAACACTTAGTAAATAGTTACATAAACACATATTGAAAATATATCCAATTCCTTATTTATCATATGCATAAGAACTATAAAGATTCATGATGAACTACTGAATTAGTTTGAATAAGAGATCATGTATGCAAGCAACCAACTATTATCCTAAATTGTAAGATAATTTGCCGATCTAAGGTTATAACTATTTGTTTTTTTGAAACTTCAATTTTTAAATTATATCTAAAATTAAACCTGTAGAATAGTCTAATTAGATAAACATCATTAACTGAAATAAATCTTTATTAATAAATGAAAACAAATTACAGATCCTCACAATAAGGCAGTGGTGCACAATCCTATTGGGCCTTTAATCCATCTCTGTTTGCAGAAAAAGGCATCCATCTCTGTTTGCAGAAAAAGGCCTCCTCTTTACAGCAAAAGTGCATAATAAACAATAGTTTATCTACAAACAAATAAAACACATAGCTATAGCATTACTAGCCTCTTTCCCCTAGGGTTCGAATCCTCCCTAGCAGAGATCAGCATCTCTTTAAATAATCTTCATAATGTTTTCATGCCTCTTTCACTCGACCATTTCGACTTTTCCAGCCATTTCGCCAAAATTCGAGCTTGAATCTTCGATTTTATTATCAAAACATTGAATTGAGAAGGTGGAAGTTGAGCTCATGCTTGGAAAAATCTCGAAAAGTTCCAATGTCACAGCGCAATCGTATTTTTGTGATTGGTCAAATAAGCTAACTCCAGCTCCAAAGCTTAAATGTTCCATATCGAAACTGTTCGTGCAACTTTTTAGAATTTTGACCGATCTCCACTGCATTTTTCCTTTTCCTTCGCAACTAATACCTGCAGACAAGATCTAGAATCATGGGATCAAAGTGAAGTTCCTTCGATGTTCCTCTGGCATCAACATCCTTCCCATTGTGGATGCGCTATGAAAATCCTGCCAGGAAAACCATCAAATTAAATTTAGTCAGAGTGAAGTTCTTTCGATGTTCCTCTGGCATCAACGTCCTTCCCATTGTGCATGCGCTATGAAAACCCTGCCAGCAAAACCATCCAATTAAATTTAGAGTCATGGCAATATTCATTTTTACAACGCCATATATTTTAACGATTCTACAAAATAGGGATATCGTCTTAACCCCTACGCAATATTTAGTATTTAATTGTGAAATAAATTGTAACCAGGATGTGTGGCGAAGTTATTGCTTTCCTTCTCATCGTCTATCGAGCTTGCTTGGAGATATTGTGTTCATTTGACTTGGCATTTTGTGTATAGTTGAAGTAATATAATAACGGAGGAAGTTGAGGATTTACCCCAATATTTATGGCGTGACGTGTCTGGATTTTAATTTCGTTGGCGTTATGTTTAAAAAAATTGACTCAAAGATACTTTTCTCTAGCATGAAATCTGATCATTAAAATTGAAGACGTACTGGAATTCACAAGATTTGTTCCCATTCACATGGGCTTCAAACATGGGGCCCATTTCTTCCGCAAATTACACAATGAGATTTGGGTGTTTATATTGCCACCAAACTCAACGTTAAACCAAGGATTTGAAGGATATTCCTTAGCTTTTGTTGTGTTATCAGTTGGAAGAACTTTGGACATTCATTATTGTATGGTTGTAGCGTTTTATGTTAAGTTATATTGGGTGTTGAAACATTTTTCAGTCTCCTTTTATATACAATATACCTTTTACATGTGTTTTATTTGCACAAATTTTTTTGGTCATATATAATGTTTTATAAAAAACGATTATAATACATGATGTATTATATATATGATATTAATAAAGTTATTTTTTGTTATATGTATTTGCTCAAATTATAATATACAATATCATATTATATTACAATATAATATGAAGTATGTTATTTACAATGAGTCAAGTTTTATTTTTATGTTTTAAAAATGATGTAATCTACAATATAAACAATATTATTTTACAATATATATAATAAATATTATGCTTAATTTAATTATTTACAAATAATATGGAAATAATAATTTTATTTGATATTGTATATGTTAAGTGAAGTGGAGGAGACATTAACATATAAAGTCAAAATGTAAAAAGTAAGGTGATGTGGAAATCAAAAGTGTGATATAACTGGTATTAAAATGAAGGCAAAAGGCAATCATCAAGAAAGCAAGGTGACAATTGCAGGGTTCTCATATTTCGTGTGAAGAACTTATGGGTGGGTTGTAGCCAACAACACCCATATATTGAACCTGGGTCATACCAAAGTGTGTTTATCTAAATTGGCACACAACATGTGTTGCTGCAAGGTTTGGAGGACATGTCGAATATGGTGGAGGTGCTCTTCCCAACTATGGCCGAAGATCAGAGTGTCATTCAGATACACCACCACGAATGAATTGGTGAAGGGTCACAAGATGTTGACCATTAACTTCATAAAGGTTGCGGGGGCAGTGGTCAACTCGAAAGGCATGACCAACCATTCAAAAAGACCCTCCTTGGATTTGAATGCAGTCTTCCACATATTGAAGGGTTGGATTGGTACCTGATGATAACCGAACTTTCAAGTCAATCTTGTTGAAATATTTGCCCCCCTTGAGCTAATCCATAAGGTCATCAATCCGTTGGATTGGATACCTATTCCGAACAGTGATTTTGTTCAACGCTCAGTGGTCAATACATTGTCTCTAGGTCCCGTCCTTCTTCTGTACCAACATGATCAAGGTCCCACAGAGTGATGAACTTGGCCTGATGCACTTTCTGCCGCAACTCTTGAATCTACTTCTTGATTTCATCGTTCTCCATAATAGAGTGTCGATAGATCGGTCCATTGGGTAGCGACGCGCCCGAGGTCGAATTGATGAAATGTTTGACCTGACAATATAGAGGTGCCCCTGTAGGCTAGGTGAAGATGTCCCTCTACTCCTACACGACCTTGTCCATTTGTTGCTGCCTTGCGGAGGAGCCCTATTTGGAGGTCGTTGCCACAATCTTCTTCTTGCCCTGAGGGCGAATCATAATGAAAACAAATTTCCCGGTCTGGGAAATGATCTTACTGCATTGCTTCGCAGTGATCAAAGAAATGGTGGTAGGCAGTGCTACCTCCAGTATCCTGTACAACTTATTGCCCAAAGTAATAATAAGTGTGAGGCCTAGACACATACACATCATGTCACTTCCACAAGTATGGTTGGCCTAATAATACATCACAAACTTCAATAGGAGCAACATCACACAGTATCTCATCTGTGAAGGGCTTGACGCTGTAGGGGTGGTGGCACTACTGGCTGATGCAAAGATCTCGTCCTTGGTGAAAACACCTAATGGTGTACGACTGTGGGTGTGATGTGGTCGGTAAGCCAAACCGCTTCATGAATTTTGCTGAAATGAGGTTCTTTTGGCTTCCGTTGTCGACAATGAAGTGCAGTGGAGAACACTTCACCCACATCTGTGAGTGGAAGAGACGCTCTCCCTCCTCTGGATCTTCAGGCTCATTCTTCTGGATCTTGGTGGTGGCAACGGTGGCACTAGGCTCCGCATCAATAATCTGCTTCCCTTTGTCATTCCCCCTATTGGGTTCTAACTCAGAGTCAGAACACGCATTTGACTCGGAAGCTTTCAGTTCGACCACCAGTGATTGCTTGGCTCGACACACACTTGTGTTGTGAGTGGGGCTCTTATGGAACTCACACCACTTCCCTGTGTCTTTATTTGTCTTCGTTGTGTTGTTATTTGCTTGTGGCTTCGACAAGTTGTCTTGGGTCAGTCTGCCTTGGCTTTGTCCTTTGTTTTGCGGTTTGGGGCTGTCTTTCCCTTGCTTTGGATTCGCAGATCCAAAGTCTTGCTTATTCTGTTTAAACTTTTGCTTGATCTTGACAACATATCGATAAACGACATCGAGCGAGGAGATGGACAGGTCTTCCATTTCGTCCAGGATGTACTTATGTCAACAACCGCGATACTTGAGTACCAAATGCCACTAAGAATTCTTGATACCCAGCTTCGTGCGAAGGGCATGAAAACCATTTCTGAACTCCAACACATCTTGGTCCCTTCCCTGCTGCAGTGTAGTCCACTTTATGTATTTATTTTCATAGCTCCCGCTAGGTAATATTATTCTTTGATGACGTTTCAGAATGAATTTCAAGTGGGTGCAACTGAGAACAATGAGGATTCACTCTTGTCCTTTTGTTCAGAGTAGGTTTCCCACTAGTGCTTGACATGTGGGGCGACTTTGAGGAGTGCAAAAGTAATTTTTTCCCGATTGGAAAAGTCATGAACTGAAAAATATCCGTCCAACAGATTTAGCCCTCTATCTATGATGTCTACATCTATCTGGTCTTCAAATATGAGAATGTCAAGATTAACTTGTACCTTAAAAGGAGTGGCGTCTGCAGAGTGGCTGCTGGAGGAAGATGCGTCCCTGTGGGTAGCCATCGAAGGATCTCAACAAAATTATCCATCATCGTGTTCCTCTGTTTCTCGAGGATCTCATCGAGTGATATTTTGAAAGGATATCTTTCTCCCTCGTCTTTCTTTTTTTCTGCCATGGGAGGTTGTCGGGGTTTGCGAGACTGATCTTGTAAAGGTTCAACTAGTTCGAGCCCTAACTCCTTATACCATCTCGTTGGGGACATGCAAAGAAAAACATAGAGAGCAGACCGCTCGGATACCACTGATCCAGACTTATGTAGAAACGCAATATAATACATATACAAACATAAACACAAAGATGCAACAAAAATACATTTTCATTTCATAAATTTCAAAAACTGAAATATGCTTATGTATAGAACGAGAATAAATTAGCTCGGACGATGGTAGCTTGTCTTTGAGAACAGATGTGGTGGCTACATGTCACTGAATTGTGATGCTCAAGGGCTTTTTTATTATTTAACAAGGGAAACCCTAAACAACCAAAAACCTAACCCTAGGAGATGAAACGTCAAGAGTTTGTGGGCCCCATGGGGGTTAGTTCGGCAGCCAATCTCTTGGGGTCCTAATTTGGTCATATTACCTCTATTTGGCGTGTATAATACCTTGTTGGAAATATCTCTTTGAGTACTACAAGATTCGTCGCAGCCTAATGGCCCTGTTACAGACCTCAGAAAAATGCCATTTAGGGAGTCAAAATTGCTCTAGAAATTCGAAAATGCTATTAATTATAAAAACAAGGAAACTGATCAAACTGACTAAAAGTCTAGGTGAAATAGGCCGATGACCACCAATATCTACTTGGATCAGAGTATGAACTAATTGAAAACATCAACCTATATAAGGAAACTGGATTTTAGACAAATAAATACAAATTTTATATTTTTTCCAAATAGAGAAGACAGATTCCTTTGATCTTCAAAAATATTTTCTTATAATGTAAAAAATAATTTGAGTATGTAAACATAATCATAATATTACTTGTTCTATTTAGAACTAAAAAAAAATCAGAAAACATATTGTACTCTACTGATTTCACGTTCATATTTTCTAAATTCCCCAAGTTTGTTTTCCAAATTTTCCAAACTGATTAAATTACAATCGTTGCATCAACTACCCAAACATGACAGCTTATATTACAAAGGTTCCAATCTTTGTTTAGATCACTATGAAACGACCTGATCATGTCTGACATGTTTGTATCAAATCCTTGAATATTGCAGGAGATCCAAGAGCATTTTGCAAATTATATGGTTAATGACAACTTGGGGAATATAGCGAATTCACACATGGCATTCGCAGACCAAGAGCTGGAGATGGCGAGGAGTTCTAAATGTCTACGATTAGCGGAGCTCCATTCCACGGCAGTTGATTTCGCCAAGACTGGAGTTCCTGTGCAGGTTCCTCTGGATTTATTTCCGAAGAAGTATCCAGATTTCATGGAGAAAGAGGATAAAGAGAGTTATAAATCATTAACTATTCTTGGTAAGCTTTACAGGTATGTGTTAGAAGCCGATATTGAAAGGCCAAATATGGCGGAGAAGACCTATTATGATAAGGATTTGGAGGTGGAAGGATTTGATCGATACCTCGATGAAGCCTCAGGATACAAGAGCCAGTATGACTCCAGGTTGGCTACATTGATGGATCATTATGGGGTTAGGAATGAAGCAGACATCATAAGTGGAAACATTGCGAGTCTGTCAAACTTTGTGGGCAGCAATAAGAGGAAAGGAGATATTAGAGAAACAATTTTGTCAGGTGTGAAGTCTCTCAAACAGGAAGCCAGGAGGTGGTTTGGAGCCATTAGTAATACTGACAAGCAATTTGCTAAGGCATCTGCTTGGTATCATGTCACATACCATCCAAGTTACAGGGTTGAGAGAAATAATCATGTCCCATATGATAACAGTGGTCATTTAATTAGCTTTCCATGGGTTGTACATGATATATTACTGCGCATCAAACGCAGGAGGAATCAAACCTCTGATTATTCAGAATCAAGTGCAGTCCGAGAAAATAGAAAATCGCATTCATCATTTATAATATGATCAAAATAAACTTAATGGACTGGAGGATACGGTTAGATGCTAAAGTTTTTCAAATGGGACAGTGGATCTTGCTTCCATACATTTGCTGGCGGTAGTTGAAATAAGGCCACCAGGTGTTCAGATGCTTCCCTTTTTCTCTATTACTGAGGTAACTACCAAGCTACAAAGGGAGGGATATATTGGTTTTATTATAGAAATGATTTTATATGTTCTTAAACTACCTGAAAGTGGTTTGGCTGCCCAAAATGGCAAGCGGGTAACCCCATTCTTGGTTGATGCATTATAATATATAAACTTCATAAACGACAAGAACTTTGTTACATGAAGAAACCCATTTATGCCGTTCCAGCACAAGTTTGTTTCCAATATCGAAGCTAATTTAAATTTCAATTGATTGGGGGTATTGCAATACGATGTAGATTTGAAATCCATCACTTATGGTGCTATAGAACTAGATTGTTAGGTTATAATTAAATTATCTTACAAACTTGTAATGTGCGTGGCCGTCCCCAAAATAAAAAAATTGTACGTGAGGGTTTTACACAAGTAGGTAAACTTGCATCAACTATAAATGCGTTTTGTAAAAACTTTTTTAAGACACTGGTTCAGGGTGATGCCAAAATATTTATGAATAAGAATGGATTTAAAATTCTAAAAGCTTAGATGTCGTTAAAAAGCATTGCCACAAAGGAATGAGTTCATATATGTTTTTCATCATGGTTTATAATGATTACTTTTATTCTATATTAAAATTTAATTCGGTAAAGTTAAAAAAATAAAATGGTAAGTAATTGAGCAATAAATTTTAGAAATTTTCAAATTAGAGTAGTAAACAACTAATTTTTAAAATTGCTCTTTAATGAGAATTAAAAGTATTTATTTTCTCAAGAAAATTATATGCATGCTAATTTGTTAAAAAATTAGGATTATTGAGAAAAATTCATTTGAAATTCAAACCTAAATTTTCTATAATAATTATCTAATATATAGTAATCTTCCAAATTCAAACCTATATTTTCTATAATTAATTATCTAATATATAGTAATCTTTGTAAAATCTAATGGCTACTTACATAAAGCACTACATGTGGAATGGCCACTTGTAAGGAGTATCACACATTCGGCTTGAAATGTACCTGGAACTGATAAGATTGATTGCACTTCTAAGTAAGAGGGCATTCCTTTAACTTCTTTATTGTAATGAGGTGAGGCATTTATATGAAGGAAACTATTTTATTATGTTTTTATGATCTTATTCAAGTTAGTTGTCATTGTATTGATGTAATAATGTAATGGTTAATTGGCTAAAATACGAATGTTTGTTTCTTTTGCTTAACCCCTCTTTATGGAACAAATTTTGTGGGGCATATGTGGTAATAAGCAAGACAATGTTGTGTGGGTGTATATGTGATAATAGACAACACTAAGATATGATACAGATAATTTTATTAATGTCCAACTAATAATCATAAATAATTCGAAGGGACCACTAAGTACAATAGTGTGGGATATAAGTGGGCACATAAAGGTTGTTCGTATAAAAGCATGAAGTAAATTTAAATTATGCTACACTAGATCAAATCAATGGTCTAAAATCATGAAACTAAAACACAGAGGGGTAATACATAAGCAATTGTTGAAAACCCAAAACAACAAAACCTCCCAAGAAGCAGAGGTGCTGGTGTATTTTCACACTTGATGTTATGTGTCAATCATCCCCGAAGTCCTCTCTCCTAACATTCGAGGCCAAATTAAAGAAGCCCATGATAGATCACTAATTAGAGGATCTAGGTTGAGATGTGCCTTCTAATTATGTAGCCGTATGCTAAAATCTAGAGGAAATCTCTTGCCCATTAGTACCATGAGAAATGCCTCAAGATCTAATACAACACCCTTGTATGGGCCTTGTTGGGTCGGCCCAAATGACCCTTTAGGTACCCCTTAGTGGATTAATCCAAGTAAAGTGAATGAGGTGTTGTTATTTACCTTGCATCTTGTTGCTTTTGTTTGGTAGGGACACAAAAAAGAAACATGTAATTGGCTTGTATGTATCTAGTTTGGGTGAGGTGGCTAGAGAGAGTGAGATCTAAGGCCAAGGGTCTACCTCATGTAAAGGAACAATAATCTTTAGTAAAAAAATTGAAGAAGGTGGAGAGAGAATTCTAAGACTCTGAAAATGTGATGAAAATGAACTTTCATCTTGTAATATACTGGATAC
The DNA here is from genome assembly GCA_031772625.1 of Pinus tabuliformis. NCBI lineage: Eukaryota > Viridiplantae > Streptophyta > Pinopsida > Pinales > Pinaceae > Pinus > Pinus tabuliformis. The sequence goes on along the minus strand of CM062817.1, from coordinate 974,877,270 downwards.
TAGAAATTGAAGTGCCCCTTCATCTTGATCTCATGTAGATGATAGTTAGATCCTATCTCCTTGTGTAATATGATGGTTAGCTTCAACTTGAAGCCAATGATAACCCACTTGCAACTTCTCAAGAGGAATCATGGGAACATGCATCTAGTACCTAAGCATGTATTGGTGTTGAACAATTAGTTTGTTCCCTAGCTCCATGAAGTGTTTTGCATAAAGAGCCATCTTGGTATTTATTTCCCTTAGTGGACTGACTCAAGTAAATTGAATAAATTGTTTAAATATGTCCTCTCTAATAATTCCATGCAAATCCTTCTTGGTTAGATCCAACCAAAGCCATTAAAAGAATATCTAAAAAGGGGGAGGTGATCCATCATGATATCGATTGACTTATGTAGATAGGGGACCTCCACAAACTAGTATCGAGCTTCGCTTGAAGTGTTGAAAGTGACTATGGGCTTTGAAGAGTAGTGAGCAAGATAAGTGTAGCATTCTTTGTTGGGCAATGAGTAGACATATCCTAAAACCCAATATAGGAGGAAAACCCTGCTAAACATGGTTTCAATCTTGAAGGGGAGGGCTCCAAGTTCTATCTGAATAATGACCTAGGAAACTATCCTATTGCATCTAATGATGTAATGAATAATGGTCATGATGATAAACAATAATATACATAATAGTTAGTGTATTGAAATAATTTATATAACTTCTCCTCTCCTTTTGTGTGCTATCCCACATTGGTTGGATGTCTAATTTGCAACAATATATAAGCCCTACCATATCATGATCTTTATGTCAATGAACATTTGTAAGGCTTGAATTTAGGTAGAAATTTGCATATAGTTGTGCAAACTATACACAAAATCTCAATAACATACATATGATATTTTTATTAGATATAATTACCTTGATATCCGTGAGTTAGCATGATAACTACTATTTAGCTTGTAGCTTTTGGTTGTATGCATAAAGTCTAAATTTAGGGATGGTTAGTCATGCATGTGTGAGCTAAGATGAGCGTATCTATTAGTAGCATTTTTTTGGTCTCTTTATTCATGTATCTTTAAGTAATTTAATTCAATGAATACGAGTTACAGAGCATCAACTCTATTGTGTTATTGTGTGGTTTTATCATTTGTCCATTATAGTGGTATAGATAGGTTAAACCAAGTTATCAGAGCAAAGGAATTTGAAGAATCAGTTCCCTCGAAAAGATTTTTATTTGTTGTGAGCCTCCACCACCATCGATTAAACATGCCATAACTAGTTAGGAAGCCATCATATTGTTGTTTGTGAAGTGATTGTATCAATGTTGAGGGTTTGTTGACTCCATCATATGTAAGAATATTGTTGTTGCCATTTTTATATTCAATTAAAATAAAAACAATTTTATCCTAAGAAAGGCACTGATCCGAGTTAAATAAACTCCCAGATTTAACCAAGATCTTTTGCTTTCGTGATATTGTTAGAATTGCATTTAAAAGAGCATAAAGGAACACATATTCATGTTGTAAATAAAAGGGAACATGACAAGAATCAACAACATAAAACATAAGATGTTGATAATGGAGTTCGTCCAGGAGGGACTACGTCTCCGGGCCCCGGTGTCAAGATGGTGTAGGGCACTGCACTAAGCACTGGAAAGAGTGATGATGTACATGAATGTGTTTTCTCGATCATGCAAGGAATATGCCCTCATGTAGGAGTGGCTCCATGAGATGCTTCGCTGTAGGGACTCTCCTTCACAAAAGGACTCCTATTAGCATGAAATAATTTCACGTATGATAATAATGAGCATCCCACCAACATGGCATCAAAGGTATCTCAATTCAAAACATACATGGCGACACATGAGTATCCTGTCAACATGACGACAAAGGGATCTCAATCAAAACATGACAATAAGTACATCTCACATCAAGAACAAAACAAGATCCCACATCAAACATCAAAGAGGGATCTATGCAACACAATGCATCTCAAGCAAAGAGATAAAGAAGTACATGATCACACTGCATATACTTCACATCAAGGAGTTATCTGAAGAAGATGATGATAAATTTTTGGATTTGGCTACACCATCAATCTCGTGGCGTCGAATCTCATGGAAATGATTGCTCGCATATTGAATGTTGACACTTGCACTCCACTTTGAAATGGCTGAAAAATGGAATGATCAAATGAAAAATCTGATTACACCATTAGATTCATGGCGTCGAATAGTGTAAAATCGACTTTCAAATTTCTGAATTCTGACAAAGTGAAAATTCTGGGGCTACAGGAATCTTTTAGATTCCCCCTAGATTTCTCAAAGATTCCCTCCTCCGGGTCATTTGAAGATCTATTGCTTATATCAAAAAAATGGTCTCACCATTGGGATCTTGGTGAAATTCTGAGAAGAATGAGTATAAAGTTCGTTGTATTTTGGCTCTGGCGAATTTTAGCCTCCAAGGAATCTGGAAGATTCCCTCAAGATTCTCCAAGATTATCCTCCGTTGGGAATCTACAAATCTGCTGTTAAAAAGGCTAATCCAACTTCGCCATTGTGTTCCTTGCGAAAAATCTGAGAAAAATGATTGTAAACTTGGTTATATTCTAACAAAAATAATTTTTCCCTAAGAATATTCTGCCTCGAAATACGTGCAAATCATTGTTCTGCCTTAGCACTGAAAATCATGGTTCCATTATACAGAACTCCGTTCGCGACACCTCCGTTTCATTGGCTCTCTCCCCATTCTGTTCTGCCTCTGTTCTCCCCAGACGTAAATGAAATGAAGGGTTATATAAACGTGTGGGTGGCGGAGTTGTCAATGAAGCGCCATTCGCGCATTGGTTAGGATGGAGGCGACGAGGCAGGGGGTTGGGGGATCAAATCCTGTCTCCACCAAAATTACATGCAATGGATTATAAAATTGGCGCGCATTAAACGGGGGCACGTTTGTATTGTTTTAAATGTTTGTTGTAACCGTGTTGTATTAGGTGATGGCGGTTACGTATTGTTGTGGGAGTGAGGTTTGGGTTGGGCCACCTGTGGAGCGAGCTGGCCACAGGGCCAGGTGGGTTCGATTGCTGCCGACCCATAACTATAATGGGTTATGTTGTATGGAGGTTGGGTATGGGTCGGGTCCATCGGAGGTGCCCTGCCCAACCCGTTTTCATTGTATTAAAAGCCACGATATAAAGTGGTAAGGGCCGGCGGGGGTCACGACCTGTCGGCCCATTAATAATTTTGTTTTTTGTTTTCTATATATGTCGTTTGGGTCCGATGGAGGTGGCGGGGTCATGGCCCGCCACCCTTTATATTTTTTTGATTTTTATAACTAATAAGTCATTTTTTCGATTTTGTCTAATATAAGGGTTATTAGACAAATTATGCATCCAACAAATTCCCCCACTCTCGGGAGCTAGGTTCCCACGCCGGTTGACAGTGAATTTGCAGCACTCTTAAACTTGACCCATTGCCCAACTTTGACCAAAACTTTGACTAGCTCTTTCTCCCTCATATGAGCTCGGATTTGAGTGTCTTTCACACTATTGGAATCAGGGCGATGAGCACTTTGATCTGGAATTAGTTTGGGAGCAATCTAACCACTTTGAATTTTGACCCTTTCTGAGTCCTTTTGGACTTATGCCTGTCTCCGGAGCCACCTTGATCAATCCTCCCCACTGAGGAGCTTTTGGTCTTCCAAAATCATGAAAAATAATCTACCACTTCTTTGTACCCCATCTGCACTTTCAAGTATCTGATATGTCACCCTTCCTTCTCCTTCACCTTTGTCTTTGAGAGCCATAAGCAATGAGCCAACACCTACAACCTCTGCAAACTTGTAGTACATTGTTTTGCAAATTACATGTTTGACTTACAAGACAAACTAATGACCCAAGCATCCCATACTTAACATGAGTTTATAACACATACTTGGTGGTCAAGTTTACATCAAAATGAAAACAATACCCCAACTACGAAAATAAGGCCAACATATCATTGTTGCTTCAATAAATGATGGAAAACACATCATCACTGCAACACATGATTTACAAAAATAAGGCCAAACACTATTGTTGCTTTGACAAGTGATGGAAACACAACATCACTTTCACAGTTTAAAATGCATCACAAAATAAGACTAGACATCATTGTTGCTTAACAAGTGATGGAAAACACATCATCACTTTTATAGTTTAAAATGCAACAAATGATTTGCAAAAGCACAACCATGACAAGCTAACATATCTAGAAACTATTTTTCACTTATCAATGGGAATGGGTCACCCCCCTATGGTGGTTTTTCTTGTTGAACGTCTTTTCCAATTGGTTCATCCACCGACGCTTTGTCTTTAAGGTGTTGCTCTGGATGGAGCCTCCAACATGTGGCTTTTTGATGACCACTTTTGTTGCAATGACTACAATAAGCCTTCTTCCTCCATATCTTCTTTACCTTCTTCTTTGTCTGCTATTGAGAGGGTCTTTCACGCCTCATCCTTTTTCGTGCTGCCATTCTCTTCTAGCACTCAACAAATGTATGGTTGTGTAAACCTCAAAAAGTTACACATGTTTTTCGATGCCTTGATTTATGTCCATCATTAACAACATGATTGTAATTGAAATGAACATTCGAATATTGAGACTTGTTATACCTTTCCTTGTTGTCTCTGGTGTAATGATGGTGATGAGAGCTTGCCTCAGCTCTTTCCCTGCAATGGAAACTGCCATGGGATGATGGGGATGTATTCCCATCATTCTCTTTCCTCAACGATTTCAACGATGTCTCGGAAGCATTTGACACCTTCGAGCATTCTCCTTCGGTGTATCCCAAGCCTCTGAATCAAGGTATCTGCACAACCTCCAATGGTTGAGTTATGCCTTGGCTATTAACACCAAGTTCTTCTTCCTCCTTGTTCCTCATCCTGGTAAGGAGCCTCATATTTTTCCCTATAATGGGTATCTCCACATTTCCGACAGAAATCATACTATGTAAAGATGAAACCGAAGGGAAATCAACATCTTTTACCTCCACTGTCGAGTTGGAAAGAACTGATGAGGGATTCTCGTCATCTGTTGTTGGTGGTTCGCTCACTGTCGTGTCACATTTCCCAACTTCCTTTCCGACATACCCAAGTCCTGTTTGGCGGGGTAATTCCTCTACTTTGATGAGGTTGACAGCCTTGGCCATTAATGCCCAAGCCTTTTCCTTCATACCCCATTTTCTTCAACTGTTTGGAGCCAATTCCTGTGGTATGATTTTCAAAAACAGTGAAATCGTCATCAGGAAACATACATGAAGATGGAGAACTACTTTTTACCTCACATGGCTCACATTGCAGCTTCTCTAAGGCCTCATCCTTGGCTTGCAGTTGTCGTAGCAAACTCTGTTTCTCCTCTCTCTTCTTGTAGAAGCATCTTCAATTCAGCGTTCTCTGCTTGAAGACTCTGGCTATTATGCTTCAGTTCTTCTAGGGCCTCTTCCATGGCTTGCAACTGAAGCAGCAATCACTGCTTTTCCTCTGTCTCTTCTTGTAGAGCTTCATACATTATTTCCACCTTTTTGGACACTCTGAGCATGGTCTCGTACATCGCTTTGTCATCCTCCAACACTGCACGTTCCATTGTTCACGCTCACAATTCACATCCACGTGAAGACCGCTCTGATACCAAACTTGATCTGAGTTGACTCAACTCCTGGATTTAACCAAGATTTTTTTCTTCCGTGATATTGTTAGAATTGCATTTAAAAGAGCATAAAGGAACACATGCATGTTGTAAATAAGAGGGAACATGATAAGAATCAATAACATAAAACACAAGACGTTGATAACGAAGTTCGTCCAAGAGGGACTACGTCTCCGGGCCCTGGTGTCAAGATGGTGTAGGCCGTTGCATTAAGTGTTGGAAAGAGTGATGATGTACATGAATGTGTTTTCTCTATCATGCAAGGAATATTCCCTCACGCAGGAGTGGCTCCATGAGATGTTCCATTGCAGGAACTCTCATTCACAAAAGGACTCCTATCAGCATGACATAATTTCATGTATGATAATAATGAGCATCCCGCCAACATGGCATCAAAGGGATCTCAATTCAAACATACATGGCGACACATGAGTATCCTGTCAACATGACGACAAAGGGATCTCAATCAAAACATGACAATAAGTACATCTCACATCAAGAACAAAACAAGATCCCACATCAAACATCAAACAAGGATCTATACAACACAATGCATCTCAAGCAAAGAGATAAAGAAGTACATGATCACACTGCGTATACCTCACGTCAAGGAGTTATTTGAAGAAGAGGATGATAAAATTCTGGATTTGGTTGCACCATCAATCTCGTGGCATTGAATCTCATGGAAATGACTGCTCGCACATTAAATGCTGACACCTGCACTCCACTTTGAAAAGTGGCTGAAAAATGGAATGATCAAATGGAAAATCTGATTACACTATCAGATTCATGGCGTGGAATAGTGTAAAATTGACTGTCAAATTTCTGAATTCTGACAAAGTGAAAATCTGGGGCTACAAAAATATTTTAAATTCCCCCTAGATTCCTCAAAGATTCCCTCCTCTGGGTCATCTAAAGATTTGCTCATCAGATCAGAAAAATGGTCTCACTATTGAGATCCTGGCGAAATTATGAGAAGAATGAGTATAAATTTGGCTGCATTCTGGCTCTGGCGAATTTCAATCTCCAAGGAATCTAGAAGATTCCCTCAATATTCTCCAAGATTCTCATATGGTGGGAATCTACAAATTTGCTGCTCAAAAGGCGAATCCAACCTCGCCATCGTTGACACCTAATCTTCATGATTAGGGAATTTGTAAATAAATAAATAAATTAGGAATGTGAACAGTCATCGGGAGATGCACTGAACAATCACTCCTATTTTATATAACAATAACCTACCTATGGAATAACAGACGAATCAGTTTTACTGCCTTTGGAGAGTTACTGCTTGGCCTGACATGGTATCAGAGCCAGCTCATTTTAGCCTTTGTGTCCCTTGTAACTCCATGTCTACTCTCCATATAGCTGAGCAGGTTCTTCATAAAATTCGCTGCCCCACTGCCTGACTGTTCATAAACGTTTCAACAAACAAAAAAAATGGGCGTCATTGCACCTGCGCCTCCATTGCATGAATTGCATGCACTTGATTACTCTGTCCTATCTGACTGTTCTGCTCTCTGACTAATTTATAAACGTTTCTGACATGGTAGCTGCGACTGTTCGACCTGCCGGATTCTGGTGAGCTGGTGCATCTGCCAAGAGTTGTGGACACTTCTCTGGCGAAGTGGAAGCATGGTGCAGCTGTTGTGGCGTAGTGGAAAGGCTCTCTGGCGAACCGAGACCTCGTCTATTCCAAAGTCTGGTATCACATTCCGAATTAATTCTTTTCCTTTTGCCGTTGCTGAGGTCTGAATAATACAGTAATTGTGGGATGCGTTACTCCACGATTAAATTGAAGGTTGTGGCTGTGTGTTGAACGTTTTGGAGGATTGAACGCTGTTAAACGCTGCATATTGATATGAACTATGGGTTTTGGCTCCGTGAACACTAATTTTGAGACACGGTGAACACTACCTGAAGCGGAATTCTATTCACATTATATGAATAGCGTTTGAATGGTCTTAATGCATTTTGTATATAATGTTCTTTAGCGCAGCAGAATTTTGATAGTATATGAATAGAGTTTGTATGGTGGTAAAATTTAAAACAGTGTATGCGTTGATTAATCTGCTGCCCACATACGTGTCCACGTTGCCCAAGATGTGGGACTGGCACCAGTCTCATCTCTTACACCATCCAAAATGTTAAGCATAGTCTGGTAAGTAGGCAATGCTTCCTCTGTAATCATATCTCCCACTAGACAAACTAGGTAGTCATCTGGTAATTCAAGCGACCGCTCCTGCAATTCTTTGACTTCATCAATGAAGCCCTCGGAAGAAGAATCATGCAAAAAGTCTTGTGGCTACCAAGACTTCTCAACAGACATTAAGTGAATCAATATATTGTTTTCTGCCCAGTCCGCAAGCGACTTAAAGATCTCAACCTTCTCAGGTGGCATGGAATGAGTCACCTGTTCATGAACTTCACGAGGTTGAAAATGGATTTTTGTCTTTCCACTTTCCTGCGTTTAAAACAGTATATGCGCTGATTAATATCTGCTGCATTGAAGAAGGATATTCGAAAGTTTTTTTTTTGGATGATATTGATATATATATATATGAGTGAGCCACTATTGAAGATTGAACGCTGTGCTTTCCCATCTGACAACAAAATTTTATCTTGAGATAATATCATTATCACTGGCATATACTTTGAAGTTTTTGTGGTATATACTTGAAGATTTTTAACTCTGTTTAACACATGAAATTGTATTGAGCCCCTTATTTTTGGTACGCTGACTGCATGGTATTGGCGTCCATATTGGTATATAAGGAAGAGATTTGAAATCTTTTGAGAATGCCTTTTTGAGTACAATTTCACTGTATATCAGCAGAAGTTTCTTTTTCTATCAGCAGAAGTTTTTTACAGAATGCATTCAATCATCTCTATGGTAGGAATAGTTCTCACTGGCAAGGATAACTATCCTGAATGGTCCCGGATGATAAAACACACCCTCATCTTCAATGAGTTGTGGAAAGGAGTGTGTGTCGGAGAAGGAGACAATGACCCAGTGCAGCCTACATCAGACAAAGAACTCGTCATTTGGGAAAACAAGAATAGCAAAGCCTATGCATTAATCGCAGCATCTGTAAATAAAGAGGTGAGTCGCCATATTTCATCATATTCAACTGCCTTTGAAGCTTTACAAAAGCTGAAAGAACTCTATGACTCACATTCTGCACTTGAAGTTGTTCAACTCATGATTAAACTCTTCACTCTTGAACTGAAAATTAATGATCCTCTTGTTCTTGCATCTGAAGTAAAGTCTATAATGCATGATATCAAATCCACTAAGGTTGAGCTGGATATCCCTCTTATTTCTTTTCTCAAGGCACTCTATCCTACCTACTCCAATTCTTGAGTCTGTACAAGCAAATGGAAATCTTAAAGATATAACCTTTGACTCTCTTGTGAAAAAGTTTGCTGAAAGAGAGAAAGCCTTTGGAAAGAAGACAGCCCCTGAATCTTCTAAAGAGACTGTGTGCCTTGCTCATAAAGAAAAGCATCCTGCTCAAGATTATACAAGAGGAAGAGGTGGACGAAGAGGAAGAGGAAGATACTTCAGAGGCAGGGGGGCAGACATTCTCAAGGAGAAAACGCAGATCTTCATTGCATTCGCTGCAAACGAAATGGATCACATGATGCTTCTACATGCAAGCTACCATGGGACAAAATTGAGCAGAAAAGAAACCAACAGAAAGGTAAAACTGATGATACAGACAAAGGTAAAGCACCTGAATCCGCTCACTATATTGAGGCACAATGTAACATTGGAGTAAATGAAGATTTGTTTAATGCTTCACTTGCTTCTTCGAAAAATGATTGGTTGCTTGATTCAGGAGAAACCTATCACATGACTCATAGAAAATATATTTTTGAAGATTTCACTGACAATGTTGATGGAGCAGTATACTTTGCAGATCAGTCAAAAATCAAGCCATCAGGGCTTGGCACAATCAGGCTTAAACTGCCTTGTCTTCCAGACTTTCTTCTGGATCATGTTCTATATCTCCCATAGCTCAAGAGAAACTTGCTGTCCTTGGTCCACATCCGCCAGCAAGGTCACTCCATTCATATGTTTGATGGCAAGCTTGAGGTAAGAAAAGCTTCTGACCACTCACTTGTCATGAGGGGAATAGAAGAAGAAAGGCTTCTCAAACTGCAAGGAATCTCTGCTCATGCACAACATTTCTCATATATTTCTCATCATGAAGAAGGTACACTTCCATCAAGTTTATTATGGCATGCTAGATTTGGACATTTAAACTATGACAGTCTCCGCTTATTGAAGAAAAATGGTGTCGCTGGTTTGCCTACAATTCCTAGGAAACATAAGCAATGTGATGCTTGCATTCTAGGAAAACATAACAAACAATCTTTTCATGATTCACATTCAAGAGCACATAGGAAGCTTGAACTTATTCATTCATATTTATGTGGTCCAATCCCTGTTCCTTCTGCAAATGGAAATAAATATATCATGACATTTATTGATGACTACACCAGAATGTGTTGGGTTTATTTATTGAAGAACAAATCTGATGCTTTCCAAACATTCAAGAATTTTCATAAATGGATTGAAAATGATGCACAATATCATATTGGGTCTATTCACACTGATAATGGAAAAGAATATACATCAAATGAATTTGAAAACTATCTTCGACAACATGGGATCAAACATCAAACAACTGTGCCTTATAATCCCCAACAGAATGGTGTAGCTGAAAGAATGAATAGAACAATCTTGAATATGGTACGATCCATGCTTTTCTTAAAAAATGTAAAGATAATGTTATGGGGTGATGCTGTTCTATGTGCTGCATATATAAAGAATAGATGTCCATCTAATGCTATAAGAAACAAGACTCCTTATGAATTATGGTATGGACATGTTCCTTCGGTAAAACATCTCAGGGTCTTTGATTCCACCTGTTATGCTTTGATACCAAAGTACATAGAAACAAACTTGGTGCTAGAAGTCGTAAGTGTATCTTCCTGGGGTATTCAAACACCTCCAAAGCATACCGCCTCTATGATGAAGTAAATAAAAAGTTTGTTGTATCTAGAGATGTAATTTTTCTTGAATCATCCAAATCTGACAATGTTGTTGAGCGGAAACTTGATCGCTTGGATAGATTCGCAAAAACGAAATCATTTCAAGAATTTGATAATTAGATTCCACATCTTGAAGGGGGGATTCCTATACTAGATCAACATGCAGAATCTTCTTTTGAAGAACAATCTCCCTTGCATGAAACTCCAACAACGGATGATGCTTTAAGTGATGTAATTGATAGAATTGGGAGACTCAATCTTGATTCAGTCCCAACTCAATCAACAGAGCAGCCTGGACCATCTCAGAAAGGCCCCCCGAAGTGGCTGACAAAGACACTTGAAAGTGTTCATTCCGATGAAATTGGAAAAACAGGAACCAGAAATTCAAACTGACATAATGGAGGTGATGTAGATGACTCTAATTCACCTGTTGATATGGATATTACTTATGATTGTGAATTGAACTTGTCTACAGATTTTGAACCAACTTCCTTCAAAGAAGCTGCTTCTCATGTTGAATGGAAAGAAGCGATGCAAAATGAGTATGATGCCCTCATAAAGAATGGCACTTGGAAGCTAGTTGATCCTCCATTTGGAACCAAACCAATAGGCTGCAAGTGGGTCTACAAAAACAAGTACAAAGCTGATGGCTCACTTGACAAGCATAAAGCTAGGCTTGTGGCAAAAGGTTTTGCACAGAAGGAAGGGGTCGATTATGAGGAAACTTTTTCCCCCACAGCAAAATGGGCCACCATCTGGACACTCTTTGCACTAGCAGCTCAGAACGGTTGGAAAGTCCATCAAATGGATGTAAAAAATGCATTCTTGAATGGAGATCTAAAAGAGAATGTTTTTATATCCCAGCCTGAAGGATTCACTGTGAAAGGACATGAACATAAAGTATGCAAACTTGTGAAGTCCTTGTATGGCCTCAAACAAGCACCGCGAGCCTGGTATGAAAAACTAACTGAGCATCTTCTGAAACTCAACTGCAATCATTTTGATCTTGATGATGCAACTTTATTTGTCAAGAAAGTTGGAAAAACAGTTGTGTATCTTGTGGTATATGTAGATGATCTTTTAATGACAAGGAACAACGAAAGCTACATTGCATCCATAAAGAAGGAATTGGGAAAAAGTTTTGAAATGACTGATTTGGGCTATGTTCATTACTATCTTGGCATTGAAGTAACCCAACATCCAAAATCCATATTTCTTTCTCAAAAGAAATACATTGGAGATCTGTTAAACAGATTTGGCATGACAGAGTGCAATCCTCTTTCTACTCCAATGGAACAAAACTTAAAGCTCACATCTATTGAAGGAAAGGAATTTGAGGATGCAACAAAGTATAGACAGCTTGTAGGAAGTCTCATCTACCTCACTACTACCAGACCAGACATTTCATTTACTGTTGGAATCCTCTCCAGGTTTATGCAAAAGCCTTGTGAGGGACATTGGTCTGCTGCAAAAAGAGTTCTAAGGTACTTGAAGGGAACTCAAGACCTTGGAATCAAGTATACACAAGTGGAAGACTTCAACTTGATTGGATACTCTGATTTAGACTTCGATGGAGACAAAGAAACTGGGGTATCTACTTCAGGATATGCTATGAGTCTTGGATCAAGAGCTGTCTCCTGGAGATCACGCAAACAATTAGTTCCAGCAGATTCCACAACAGAAGCACAATACGTAGCAGCAGCTGAAGCAACGAAAGAAATTGTGTGGCTCAGGAAAATTCTTGAAGATTTGCAGGTAAAACAAGTACAATCAACTCCACTCATGATTGATAACACCTTTGCAATAAAGTTGGCCAAGAACCCAAAGTTCCATGATCAAAAAAAGCATATCAATACTAAATATCATCTGATTCGACATCATGTTGAGGCCAAAACAATCCATCTCCATCATTGTTCCACAAATGAGCAAATTGCAGACATCTTCACCAAAGCACTTGGAAAGGAAAAGCTTGAACGATTTAGAATGATGCTTGGACTCACCAACATCCCTTCAGATTAAGGGGGGAATGTTGACACCTAATCTTCATGATTGGGGAATTTGTAAATAAATAAATAAATTAGGAATGTGAACAGTCATCGGGAGATGAACTGAACAATCACTCCTATTGTATATAACAATAACCTACCTATGGAATAACAGACGAATCAGTTTTACTGCCTTTGGAGAGTTACTGCCTGGCCTGACAGCCTTTGTGTTCCCTGCGAAAATCTGAGAAAAATGATTGTAAACTTGGTTATATTCTGACAAAATGATTTTTTACCTCCCCGAAGAATCTTCGGGCATTAGAGAATATTCTGCCTCGAAATACGTGCAAATCATGGTTCAATTATACAAAACTTTGTTCGTGACATCTCTGTTTCGTTGGCTCTCTCCCGAATCCGTTTTGCCTTCGTTCTCCCCCCACACAAATGAAATGAAGGGTTATATAAACTTGTGGGTGGCGAAGTTGTTAATGAAGTGCCATTGGTGTGTTGGTTAGGACAGAGGCGACAAGATGGGAGGTTGGGGGATCATATCTCGCCTCCGCCAAAATTACATGCAACGGTTGTATTTTTTTATTACAAAATTGGCGCGCATTAAACGGGGGAACATTTGTATTGTTTTAAATGTTTGTTGTAACCGTGTTGTATTGGGTGATGGCGGTTACGTATTGCTGTTGGTGTGAGGTTTGGGTTGGGCCGCTCGTGGAGCAGGCTGACCATGTGACCGTGCGGGTTCGATTCCTGTCGACCTGTAACTATAATGGGTTATGTTGTATGGAAGTTGGGTATGGGCCGGGTCCACCAGAGGTGGCCCGTCCAACCCGTTTTCATTGTATTAAAAGCCACGGTATAAAGTGGTTGGGGCCGACGGGGGTCATGGCCTATCGGCTCACTAATAAAAAAATGTTATATATATATATATATATGTTGTTTGGGTCCGATGGAGGTGGCGGGGGTCATGGCTCGCCACCTTTTATATTTTTTTTGATTTTTATAACTAATAAGTCATTTTATTTTTTTGTTTAATATAAGGGTTATTAGAGAAATTATGCATCCAACAAATTCGCTCGCTCTTGGGAGCTAGGTTCCGACGCCAGTTGATGGTGAATTTGTAGGACTCTTAAACTTGGCCCACTGTCCAACTTTGATTGGCTCTTTCTCCCTCATACGAGCTCGAATTTGAGTGTCGTTTGTACCATTGGAATTAGGGTGACGAGCACTTCGATCTGGTGCTAGTTTGGGAGCAATCTGACCACTTTGAATTTTGACCCTTTCTGAGTCCTCTTGGACTTCTGCCTATGTCCGGAGCCATCTGGATCAGGGACAAAAATAAAAATGACATGGTAATAATAATGGTGTATATTTTTTTTTATTTTCACTCCAAGATTCATTCTGATTTGGTTACATAATAATATTATTTTAAGAAACGATATTTTTTTGTTCAAGAATTGAAAAACATATAGCTTGTATTAATTTTGAGAGAAGGTATTATTTTATTTTTATAAAGAAAAAGTCTTTGATGTTAACAAGAGATATGGCTTTAAGTGGGAGTCTTTCCTAGCTACAAGTTTTGGTTCTAACAAGAAACATTTATGAAGTTTGGGCCATTAAGATGAAGACTTTGTTACGTTCCAAGGATCTTTGGATCTTGTATTTTGTGGCTATACAAAGCCAGTTGATGAGGCAATCAAATAAGCTTTAAAAAACACATTGAAGGATAAACTCAGAGTCAATAGGAAGAAGGATGCAAAAATAATTTTTTCCATCCAAAATGACATGGATGTGACTATATTTCCCAAAATATCAACAACAAAGCTTTCTAAGACAACGTGGGACATCTTAGAAACTAATTACCAAGGCATTACAAAGGTAAAGACAATTAATTTTTAGGCTTTGAGGATGAATTTTGAGAATTTGAAGATGAAAGAGTCAAAGTTCATGGACAAATACATGACCCAAGTCATAAGCATTGTTAATGAGCTGAAGATGAATGGTGAAGAAATTTCAGATCATAAAGTGGTAGAGAAGGTTCTCAAAACCTTGCCTAGGAAGTTTGATTCAGTGGTCATGGCCATTGAAGCGTCTAAATACTTGTTACCATATAACTATATGAGCTATTGGGATCATTGTTATCCATCAATGAATCTAGAATAAACAAGAATAATGAATCTTTGGAAAATCCATTCAAATAACAGGTTTATATCTCAAAAGGTAGAACGAGATCAAGATCAAGAGGAAGAGGTAGGAACAACAAAAATAATTGAAGAGATGGTTCATAACAAGAAATGAGATCAAATCAAAACCCTCATAGTTTAAGGGGGAGAAATAACAAAAGTTCATAATCAAATCAAAGGTGTGACAAATTGAAAACTAAGTGTTTTTATTGTAATAAGTTGAACATTGTGCATGATCTCAATTAGATCATTATATTGTTTATCATCCATCTTGATGCTTTTAGAGTGGAAAAAGTGGAGGAATTAGCTCACAGGACCATTTTTACCGGCATTACTGTTACACAACATTTTGTCACTGTCCATATACCCCCCATCTACATCCTAGATGACCTCTACAATGTACCCGACAGGCTTTCCCATCATGAAAAATTTCCAGTATGTCCCTATTCATGAGTAGAATAATTCCCCTTTGCATCATTTCCCAAGAATATTCTTTCTATCCCAGTTTACAAGACCAACGCTATTGACCAGTTTTCTCCTCGTGCCAATTTACAAAGGTTAAAACTGACCCTCGCGCCAATCAGATCGACTGAGCCCTTTTCCTGTGGCACCGATCTTCTTTTGGAAGGTTTTTTAAATAAGGAGCCAAAGCTTCCATGTCTAGAAGCTTTGTAACAAAAGTCTGGTAGATGGTTAGGCCAGATAGAGTCACAAAAATTAATTTGGGCTCTTTTCCCCTATTAGGATGGAACAACCTCAAGAGATAAGACCACCTCCCATGATGAGAGGAACCATCTCCCATCCATCCAAGCTATATAAGCCTCTATTTTTCCCAAGCAAAAGCTAGTTAGAGTTTTGGAGCAAGTGTGAATAACCAACAAGTCATTTATAGCTTATAGCTTTCTAGTGTGTGTTTGAGGGGGAATGGTGTGATTTTGGTTTGGTTTGAGACCAGAGGGAAAGAGGCCTTAAACTTCCATTTGTTGGGGCTATCCATGAAGTGCTAGCAGAAGTGTGGGAACCCGGATACGTCAGAGGAAACCAGCAACGTTAAGGCATCAATTGTAATCTTTTTCTGATTTATATTAATGCAACTATCGATTTATTTCCTACATGAAGTGTCATTTTATGGTTTAATGTTCCTTGACCTATTAAGTAGGCTAAATACAATATTGCATGTTGTCATGTTTTTTGTTGTTGTTGTTGTTTGCTTGTTTCATGTATTCGAAGGAAGGAAACAAAAGATAGCTAGAGCGAGGAAGCAGGATCATCACTAAGCGGAACAACGTTCTAAGAGGTAGGCCCTCTTAATTGATTCTAGCTTAAGGAGATTTTCCATAGATTGTTTGTTTGTGGCTAGACCCACTCTCTCGGCTAGAGGAATTGTTTGTGTCCGCACTGAGAATTTACCTGCACCACAGGGACCCAGTTTGGAAAATTAGGGTGTGAAACCTTTTGGGAGCATTTTAAGGAATAAAATGATGTTTTGGGGGGTAAAACTTTATCACATTAGCGTAACACTTTTTTTCATATTCTACACATAGAGACCTTTCTAATGATGTGAGAATTGCCTCAATCGAAGTCCATATGCAAAAGTTATGCCAATCAAAAGTTGAACTTCATGTTTTCACCACCATAATTCAAGAGGATGCCATGTCAGCCCCCATAATTCATGGAAAATGGGGTAGCCATGTGATTATGATGAATACGACTCTAATAGAGTCCATGTTATAACTTTGGTTAAGACTTGAGGGAGTCAAACATAACCACTAGTAGGCTATCACATTGTGTTATAACCGAGTCACTGGAAGGAAAAAGGTGTTCCATTCTTTTTGAGTGCACTTGTTCCATAAGAGAGCATAGTAATCGAGAGGGATAGGAAGAGAGCACACATATATGCATTAAGAGATTTTGAGGTTTAAAATGGGCCTCCTAAGAAAAATGTACAACCAAAATAAACTTTATAAGAACCAATAGGATTCAAGATGACGATGTCAACCATGGGGGATGATTCACGATTTTTGGAGTAAAAAAGTATAAAGATCAAAAAATAATAAAAAATAAAACTAATTTTTCAACTCGTATTTTCAACTTATCTCCCTAAGTTTTTACTCAAATTTCGAGGGAGAGTACTCGTTGGATGCAAAATTTAATTCCTTATCCAAGGAGTACCCATGTTGCATACTTTCTATGGACCCTACTACACGAAAAATGAGAAACACATGAAAAAGCGTGATTGCAATCACATTTTTCATGTAGCAATGTCCATCAAAAGTATGCAACATGGGTACTCCTTGGACGAAGAATCAAATTCTGGATTCAACGAGTGTTTCCACTAGAAATTTGAGTAAACCCATATGGAGATAAGTTGAAAATACGAGTTGAAAAAATAGTTTTGTCTCTTTTTCCCTCTAAAATTTGATGATGTAATCTAATCTTATTTTATTATTTCCACTATTATTTTATAATTTCCTTAGGAGGCCCATTTTAGACCTCAAAAATCTCCTAATGATTTCTACACTATAATATTCCACATGCCACAAACCATACTTCTTTGTACTCAACCATTTTCTATTTAGATAAAGAGAGCAGAGGGGCCTCACCTTCTAGTGTTGTTTATCCCCGAAAGGGTTTCCAAAGATATATCGCGTGAAATGTGGTTCATAAGTTTTTATTTCACTATTTTCTATTTTCTGCATAAATTTTAATTTACATGCATACACAATAAACAATAATCTACAGATTCAAAAATCTAAAGAAAAATAAACCCTAGTCGTGTAGATTTCAAAATATTAAATATAATTTTATCAGATCTATTGTGACAAACTATCGAGTGGAATATCCACGATGGTTTACTGATCAATGCACATGAATGTAGGAATAAGAAAGGTGATTTTAGTAGACAAGATGCAAATTATTCTTCTATCATCTAATGATATTTAGCTTATATATAGTGCATGTATTAATCATATAACATAAAATAGAAGCATAATTGCAGATATGGATGATTCATTAAGGATTGAAGTCATGTTGGGGTTAGGTAATATTCTAAAAGTTACAGGAAAATGAATGGTTAATATCCTCACCAAAAAAAGGTAAAAAAAGAGAACATACTAAATTTGTATTATGCTCCAAATATGAAACATAATCTTCTTAGTGTCGACCAACTTACTCAAGAAGGGTATAATGTAATGTTTAAAGGAGGCGGTTGTTTCATACATAATAAAACTCCTATTAAGATGTTGATTTCCAGATTAAAGATGACAAAGAATAAGATGTATCCTTTTCCATAAAGTATGATAGAAATAACGACTCATTTGCTCAAAAAACAACTTCCTCGGATGATTTTTTGTTATGGCATTTATGTTTTGGACAACTACATTTTGGTAGCCCTAGAGAATTGAAATAGTAGAATATGGTTGAGGGGTTGCCTCCCATTCAACAACTATCCAGTTCATGTGAGAGTTTCATTCTAACAATGCAACACAAGGACCGTTTTCCTAAGGGAGTGCCTTATAGAGCAAAGGCACCATTGGAGCTAGTCCATACAAATCTGCGTGGTCCAATGCGAATGTAGTCATTTGGAGGACGTTACTACTTCTAAACCGTCATAGATTATTATAATATAAAAACTTGGGTGTATTTCCTTGCAAATAAATCTGAAACTTTTGACAAGTTTCAAGAATTGAAGTCAATGGTTAAGAAACAAAGTAGTCATTAGATTAAAGTGTTAATATCAGACAAAGGAGGTGAGCATGATTCAAAATAATTTCATAAAGTTTGCAAGTGTCACAGGATAAAAAACAATTCACAACAAGGAACACACCACAACAAAATTATGTAGCTAAAGGGAAGAACAAAAACATCATGAATATGGCTAGAAGTATGTTGAAGGCAAAACATCTATCAAATGAGTTTTGGGGAGAAGCAATAGTTTACTCGGTTTATGTTTTGAACAAATCTCCAACTAAAAGTGTGAAGAACAAATTTTCACAAGAAGCATGGATAACTATGAGTTATAGTGTAACACACTTCAAGGTATTTGGTTGTGTGGCCTATGCTCATGCACCTAAGAGTTGAGAAGGAAGTTAGATGATAAAAATGAGAAGTGCATTTTTATTGGGTACAATGATCATTCCAAGGCATATAAGTTGTACATCCAAAAACAAAGAAGTTGATAATCAACAAAGATGTTGAATTTAAATAAAATGAAGCATGGGATGAAACCATTGATAAATTTATAATAATTAGAGCAACAATAGCTCAAGTAGAAAATGATGTAGAGGAACCAGTTGTATAAGGAGGTCAACAAGATTCGAAAATATAGTCATCAATTAGAAGTCCTTTAAGACATTGTATTCAAGGTGATTCATCTACTACAACAACTTAGTATACTCCTATTACTCAATCAAGTAGTGAATATGACTCTACAGTTGATTTCTTGAGACCTAGAAAGACTATAAGTTTGAGAGACATCTATGAAGACTTAGATGTGAATTAAAATTTTGCATTGTTGACTTGTCGACCTAGATGTTTTGAAGAAGAAATGGAAGATGAAAATTGAGTCAAAGCAATGGATAAAAGGATGGATTCCATAGTGATACATAGGATCTAGTAGAAATACCAAAAGATAAATATTGCACAGTTGTAAAATGGGTTTACAAAATAAAGTTCAATGAGAAAGGAGAAATAGAAAATTACAAGGCTGGATTGGTAGCAAAATGATTTGCACAACAATTTGACATGGATTATGTTACAACTTTGTACCAGTTTCAAGGCTAGATACAACTAGATCTATATTTACCATTGCAGTTCATGATAGATGGAAATTTTATTGGATGAATGTAAAATCAACATTCTTGAATGGCATTTGGGAAGAAGTATATGTGGAGTGACTGCCAGGATATGCGATAAAAGGTCACAAAAGAAAGGTATACATGTTGAAGAAATCTCTCCATGGACTTAAGCAAGCTATTTGAGTTTGGTATAGTAACATTTATTCATATATCATCAACAACATATTTAGCCGAGGCAAAAGTGAACTTACATTACATATAAAGGTGAATGAGCAAGGAAAAATTATCATTGTTTGTTCGTATGTTGATGATATCATATTCACATGGAAGCTACTAGTGGAAAAGTTTAAATCAACCATGAAGATAAAGTTTGAAATAACCGATTTAGTGTTAATGAGATTCTTTCTTGGTATTAAAGTCACTTAGTAAGAATAAAGTATTTTTGTGTTTCAAGTAGGATATGGTATGTATGTGCTAAAAAGGTTTAGGATGATGAATTGTAAATAAACACGAACTCTAATTGCATCATGAATAAAGATCAATAAAGAAAATATAGGATCTAATGTAGATACAATTTTATTCAAGAAATTGGTTGGTAATCTTATGTATCTTACTGCCACTAGTCCAAACATTATATATATTGTTAGTTTGATTTATAGGTTCATGGAGTATCCAAAAGCCTACCACCAAAAAGTAAGAAAAATAATTTTGAGATATATTGTTGGAACAATGGAAAATGACATATTATACTACAACACTGATAATGATATTTTATTTAGATACGCTAATAATGATTTTGCATGTAGCATGGATGATAGTGAGAGTACCTCTAGATATGTTTTTCATCTTGGTTCGGGTGTGATTTCATGGGCATCCATGAAGTATGCCATTGTGACAATATCATTAGTTGAAGCAAAGTATGTAGAAAAAACAAAAACAAATTTTCAAGCAATTTGGCTATGAAAAGTATTGAGTGATCTACAACAAGAACAAAAGGGATCATCTACAGTGTTATGATAACAACTCAGCAATATCGTTGTCAAATAACCATGTTTTTCATAAGAAAAGAAAGCATATTGATACGAAATATCACTTCAGTAATGATCTTGTAGAAAATCGATCTATAAACTTCCATGAATATTCCATTAGCTAGTTTGTCACAACTAATTTGATAAAATTATGCTTTAAATTTGAAATCTACACCGAGGGTTAATTTCACCTTAGATTTATAGATTTGTTAATCAATGTTTATTACATATGCATGTGAATTATAATTATGCAAAAAATAGACAATGAAATAAAACTTACAAATCACAAATGAACAAAAGATATAACTTGGGAAATTCTATTGGGAGAAGACCTAGTTGGAAGGTGAGGTCGCTCCACTCTCTTTCTTTGAATGGAAAATGAATGCAAGTACAAAGAAGTGAGGCCTATGGCCCGTGGGCTGCTATAGTGCAAAAATCCTCTATCTTTTCTCTCTCCCTATCCACTCTCGACTACTCTTCTAATATATAGAACAAAATATACTCAAATAGAATGGAACCCCTTTTCCTTCTAGTGACCCGATTATAACACAGTCTGATAGCTTATTAGTGGTTAAGTTTGACCCCTTCAACTCTTAACTAGAGTTACAATATGGAATCTTATATAGTCTTCTTATTCATGATCATGTGGCTAGCTCATTTTCCATGAGTAATGGGGGTTGACATGGAATTCTCTTGAATTATGGTGGTCAAAACAGGAAGGTCAACTTCCAAGTGGCATAAGTTTTGTATGTGGGTTCCAATTGTGGGGATTCTTGCACTGTTGAAAAATATATGTGTAGAATAGTTTGAAATGATGTGGTTCTTTTGCATAAAAAAAAATTCCCGCAAGAAACATCATTTAATGCCTCAAACTACTTCTGGAATGTTTAATACTCCAATTCACCAAATCGAGTCTCACCTATAAAAATGATTTTGGAATTGATCCCTCCACTTTTCCCACTATGAAAGCATCGAGATGGATGAAAAATAATATAATGATCTAATATGGATCACATCTCTCCATTTTGGGAGGCTTTTGGTCCCCAAAAATTTCTATTGAATGCAATGAGTAAAATTTTCCTCCACCTTCTCTTGGGTGTAACATTTAGCTTTTCCTAGAAGTTGTCCTTCCAAACCAATTTGCCAAACTACCAAAGGTCATGTTGATCCTATTTTATAGTTTGAGACCTCTTCTACAAAATTGTATCCTCTATCAAATCTGTTTGAGCGTCTGGTGCCAAATACTCTACAAAAGATAGGCCCTATTCCTCTTCCCGATCCAACATGGAAATCTCATAAAGTTTCATATTATCTACATTCGCCATTGAGTAAATGTGCATGTATGGTGGTGGATTGAGTCTATAGGAATTATCTCCCACCTTTTCCAATATCTCAAAGGGACCATATCACAAAGCCTTGACTTTATTACTAGGACCTTAGAACCAATCCTTGTTTAACTATAGCCACACTCAATTTGCCACCTTGAAGTAATTGTTTATGATCATGCATGGCCTTAGATTTTTCCTATGACTTATGCAATATCTCCTATACTTGTATATGGATTTTTCTAATCTTCTCAATAATTATTTATGCCCTTAAGGCATCCCCTGTAACATCTTCCCTTACTCCTCCTTGTGCCCATATGTAATATCCGAAGATGGAGGTGGTAGATATCCAAAACAAGTTTCGAATGGGGACTTGCCACCAAAAGTCTAGACTTCTTTGTTATAAGAGTGTTACATATGTACCCGATTTTTGTCCCAATTCTTTGCATGGTTCTGAGTTGTAACCCCTCAAAAGCTACACCAAAGTCCTGTTGACTACTCCTATCTACCCATCTATCTGTGGATGGAATGATGTATACCTCTTCAACTTTGTGTCCATCTTCTTCCATAATGTAGTCCAAAATGCACTGAAAAATTGTGTCCTCATATGGAACGATGCTCCCTGGTATCCCAAAGAGCACCCAGACTTGTCCAAAGAATAAGTTGGTTGCTTCTTACCCACTGATGGCATTTTTACAAGACATTAGAACACAAGTCTTATTAAAATTGTCAACTATAACAAATAGGTAGTCATGTCCCTTCCTGATTGTTGGTAAACCTCCCACAAAATCCATGGAAATGTTTTCCCATGGAGGAGTGGGTACAAGCAAGGGATGATATAGAAATTGTTTCCTATTATTAATATTGATGGTACAAAATACCATAAATCATCTTATGAACCTAGCTACATGTTATTGTATCTTGGGCCAATACACATACCTCTGCAAGTTTTCCATATTCTTCCCTATACCAAAGTTCCCTGCAACCTTAGAGGTGCAAGCCTCTCTAATCAGATGCAATTAGTTTCTATTAGGAACACATATCTTATCCAACCTGTAGAATAACATATCCTAGACATGGTAGTCAACTTTGTGGTCGCCATCGTACATATGACTTTGGC
Source organism: Pinus tabuliformis (assembly GCA_031772625.1). Classification (NCBI taxonomy): domain Eukaryota; kingdom Viridiplantae; phylum Streptophyta; class Pinopsida; order Pinales; family Pinaceae; genus Pinus; species Pinus tabuliformis. Next base: position 974,854,095 of record CM062817.1, on the reverse strand, counting down.
TCTATAACCACTGAATAACCTAATTGACATACACATCCTCTGAATATGCCTCCTTGTATGCATCATGGTTGAATGGTTCCATGTGCATCAAAGTTTCTAAAGTTGTGATCTTTGATGTGGGTGGCCTTGAAAACATGTCATCCAACTTGTTTGTGCTACCATTCTTATATTTGATCAATAAATGAAACTAATATAAACACGCCATCCACTTTTAATGTCTGGTATGTTGTAGCTTACTTTGGGTTTGTAGGTACTGTGATGAATGGTGATATGTGTGGATTACTATCTCCTTTCCCATTAGATAATGTTTCCAATTTTTGACAACATGCACAAAGGCATAGAGCTCTTTGTCATAGGTAGGGTAGTTAAGAATTTCCCAATGAAATACTCCATAATGGTAGCATATATGCCTTCCTCCCTGTATCAAGATTACTCCCATAACATACCCACTCACATCTCTCTCCACTTCAAAGGGTTGTTGGAAGTTCAGTAATGCTAGGACTGGTGCTTGAATGATCTTATTCTTTAAGTCCTTAAAGGCCCTTCGTTGACCCTTCCCCACCTGAAACTCTTTCCACTCATTATTATAGAATGGAGTGGTGTTGCTACTACTAAAAATGAAGTTATGAATTTCCTCAAGTACTATGCTACCTCAGTGAAACTCTAACCTGAGATACATTATTAGGAACCAACCACTTCATGATGGCCTCCATCTTGGAAAAATCTATCTTCAGCTCTCCTCCACCTATCACATACCAAATATACACTGAATATTGCTATGCAAACTCACACTTCTTGAGATTTTCCAATAGCTAGTGCTTCTTTAATGTCTCTAGCACCTACATCAAATATGAGATGTGCTCCTCCAATATAGAATCATAAACCATTATATCATCCAAAAAAACAATAACAAATGAATCTATAAGAGGGCAAATATATCATTCATTAACCTCATAAATGTAGTTGGTGTATTGCATAGGCTAAATGGCATGACTAACCACACAAACAAATATTTCCTGGTTTTAAAGGTGTTCGAGGTATCTCTTCGTTGAATAGAACCTGTTATTATCCAGAATTTAAGTGCAAATTAGTTAATTATTTCACTCGCTGCATTTGATCTAATAGATCATCTATCCTGGGCAAGGGGTACCTATTCTTGAGCATAATTTTGTGTAACACCATGTAATCAATACACATCCACCAAGTCCCATCGTTCTTTGGCATAATGTTGATGGGTGACCCACATGGTGAGATAATTGGTTGAATGATACCATATTATAATAATAGTTACAACTGCTTCTTCACCTCACTTTCTTCTATAATAGACTGCTTGTACCGCCTAAAGTTTGGTAATGGCTAGTCTGAAAATAGTTGGATCTCGTGCTCCAGTTCCCTCTTGGGTGGTGTTCCTTTAGAATCCTAGAACACATCCTTGTATTCCCACATTAGTACACCCCTTTAGGGATGCATTTTATCTCAGTGACTCTTCTATAGACTGATTTTCTCTTAAAAATGGTAAAGCATACTTCTTGCTAGAACTGATTAGTTTCTTGGCTTGGTTGGCACTTACTTCTTGCTAGAACTGATCAGTTTCTTGGCTTGGTTGGCACTTACCAACAAAATGTTGGACTTGTCCTTGTCCTTGTGTGCATTGATGGCGACATATTTTCCATCCTTTATGAGGTGGTATTGATTGGATCTCCCCATGAAGATTTCAACCCGCATATACATATAAAGGCTTTTATACAACACTCCAAATACATCAAAGGGAACTACATCTAGTTCTGCTTCATCAAAAAAATCAACATTGATAGCAAATCAAAATTTTCATTGTTTGGTTACCTTTACTTTTTCATTCTTATTTACCCATCCTAATGGATATGGGATTGGATTATCACAAACTTTCAATCCCAATTTGTTGACAAATTATGTTGCAATGAGATTCACCCGTGATCCTGAGTCGAACAAAGCATCCATTTTTTCATCTTGACCTATATCTTTATATGGGAGAGTATGATATTTTCATTATCTTCATGTTGCTAAATCCTACTCAGATTCACCTCCTTCTGCATTTATGTACAACCAATCTTCTAATCCACATCCAAGCTACTTTCAACCTGGTTGCTTGAATTGATGGCCACGAGGTTCTTCTTCTCTGCAACTTTTTTTCTATTCTTCGAGCTAAACTTTGGATGCAACTTCCAACATTTCTCCTCTATATGATTGTAAATGTTACAATGGTTGTTGGGATATTTTCATTGGTTTATTATGGCTACTAACTTTTTATCTTTCCCCTATTTCCAATTCTTCTTCCCCTCCATAGAAGCACCCTAGTGCTCCTTCTACTTCGACCCACTTGATTTCTCTTTATCCTAGCCTTTGTTCTCTAGATATTGTGCTTGTACACAAGTCTCATCCACTAATATAGGTTTGAACATCATTACTTGCTTCCATAGATGGTTGTGTAGAAACCCCAAATATTTGAAAAGTAAGTTTGGTTTCTTTGGGGAGATACCGAAGATTATGAACATATTTCTAAATTTTGTTCCTTGCTTCTAACTAAAGTAATGCCATTAGACCTAATGGTCCTCGACATATCCGATAGGGTAGAATTGTGAATTTGTGAGGGTTTTGAGATCCTCCCACTTAGTCACTAGAGAATCACCCTCCAACCTCAAGGTCTCCACGTGTCTTTCCCACCATGTCAAGGCATGACCCTTTAATTTTAGCCAAGAAAATTAATTTTGCTATTCTTCCTTTATATGGTGAACATTGAAGTACACCTCTAATTGTTGCAACCAATGATTTAGTTTTAGAGAATTAATATCATCTTGATATAACATGATGTCAACCTTCACCTCCATTTTGAATAGGGACTGTGAATGGTTCACAACACTCAAACTAGGTTGAACCTTTCAGGTTCTTTCTTAGAATACCCCTCTAGTTCTTCTTGATCTGCCAATTTCCCTCCACTATGACCTCTGTGTTAGAATCTACATCTTCTCCCAATATCCCTTTAGTGGTCAAGGTTTCGATGAGGAAGCTCATATTACAGTTTATATCAGTGACTTGTGATTTAAGTCATGCAAATCCCTCCTCAAAATATCATGAGGGTTATTCACAAATTCGTTGGTCGTGACTGGGATTTTTCATATTAACATCTTAATCCTCAGAAAATACCCACAATATAATTAAAGAAACTTGCTCTAATACCAACATGATCTGTAAACTATTGTGGATATTCCATTGGACAATTTATCACAACAAATCTAATAAAATTATGCTTAAATACAGAATCTACACTATGAGGGCTAATTTCACCTTAGATTTATGGATTAGTTAATCACTTCTTATTGTGTATGCATGTAAATTATGATTACGAAAAAAATATAAAACAACAAATAAAAACTTACAAACCATAAAATTAGCAAAAAATATAACTCGGGAAACCCTTTTGGAAGAAAACCCAGCTTAAAGGTGAGGTTTTTCTACTCTCTTTTTTTGAGTGGAAAATGGGTGCATGCATAAAGAAGTGAGGCTTTTTTCCTATGGTCTAGTATAATGTACAAATCCCCTCTACTTTCTCTCTCCATACCCACTCTTGTCTACTTTTTTCAAAGATGGAACAAAATGCACTTGAATATAATGGAACTCCTTTTCATCCTAGTGGCCTGGTTATAACACAACTCGATAGCCTGCTAGTGGTTAGGTTTGAATCATTTAACTCTTAAATAGAGCTACAATATTGACTCTTCTAGAGTCTTATTCATCATGATGACATCGATAGCCCCTTTTCCATGAATAATGGGGGCTGACATGGCATCCTCTCAAATTATGGTGGTTAAAAGAGGAAGATCAACTTCCGAGTGGAATGAATTTTTCATATAAACTATAATTGAGATGATTCTTGTGCCATTGGAAAGGTATTTGCATGAAGAATAGTGAAAAAAGGTGAAACACTTAAGCTGTAAATTGTGACCCCCAAAAAACAATGTTTAATTCCTCAAGCTACTTCTAGAAGGTTTCAAACCCCAATTTGCCAAAACAGGACCCACCGATAACTTTTTTCCTAAGAGATGATTCCTCCACTTTTTCCACTTTGAAAGCATTGATATGGATGACAACTTATCTACTTATCCAATCTAGATCAACAATAAAGAAATCCACTTGGAATCTTGTAAATCAAAATAACAATTGGCTAACATATTCACAAAACCATTGACAGGAGATGTATTCCAATGTATAGACAAAAATTAGGTGTTATAAGCCTAGATGAGACATAGACCAACATGTAATAGTGGTTTTAATTAAGGGGAGGTGTTATAATTGCTCCTGATAATTACCAGTTAGCTTGTAGTTTTTAGTAGTTTCCAAAAGTCTAAATTTAGGAACAATTAATCATGCATGTGTGAGCTAAGATTAACATCTCTATTATTGGAATTTGTGGGTCTATTTAATCACATATCCTCAATCAATTTGAGTTACAAAGAAGCAACTCTATTGTGTTATTATGTGGTTTCCTCCTTTATATGTCAATTTTCCAATCCTTTCTATGTTTTAATCAATATCTTCTCTAGTCGAAATAGTTTGACATATTCAACTTTGATTAACACCCCCTAAGTTGGCTTGTTAGTGGATATGATCATAATCATAAATCAATATAATCCAATTGAGAAAGCTGTCATTCATTACAAAAATTTGGGTGTGTTCACACCCAACACTATCTAAGCGATTTGATTTCCTTTCGGTTACGTCAGACTTAATTGGTCATAATTTTGGATTTTAGAACTCATGACATTAATCAATAGTACTAGTATCTTTGTCATTTTATTTGGCTCCCAATAGTTTGTATTTTCATAAGTTGATATGTTCTTGGATATCTGCTATTTTTGGTTTCAAATCGTTTTCTTGAGAATTTGGAAGGGAAAACCATCCAACTCTTCATTGGCTCAACATAGTTTCTCTTGTGCTTGTTTTGTAAAGGAGAGTTTTGCTACCCAAACTTGGATGAACTCATCATCAATTTTTTTCCAAAATTGAGCTCTACCAATGACCCAAGGATAAGAACTTTTTGGCTTCATCAATTACCAATCAAAATATTTATGTGTTGCAGATGGTGCTCACCATTTACCTTATCAAATACGAGTATTCCCAATTGTTGTTGGATATCCAAAATTTCCTAGATTATTCTCGATGAAATCCTTTTGCCATAGGAGAATACCTATAGTAAATTTCTCAATAGAATCCACTCGGTTTTGAAAATTTTGCTCTTTATTTTGACCCCATTATCCATGTATTTGTCAAGTTCAAGTTTATGCAACTTTTGATGGAGCTCCTACATCTTAAAATTGGCATAACTTAACTCGACTACGAATTCTGAGAATATTCGTTGATTGGTTTTCCTTGGCACATGATTAGGTTGCCACGTTCGATGAATAAATAATTGGAAAGGAAATGGTTTTTCTTATTTTGTAGTGTATATATATCTAAAATCTATTCATTCAACAAGATTTCCCTAGTATTTGGTTCTATCGAGGTGATCATAACTTCTAGTTATTTTAGTCATCCATCATTTTTCTTGACTCCCTAGTCTGAAAGAGATTGGAGCATTTGTCGATGTGCTTCACCACGGGTATGTGTTTTCTTTTAAATTTATTTCAACCACTTCATTTCATTCTTTATTTTTTTCATGCTTTCTTATTCTTTCTCTTGCTCGATTTTTGTTCCATCTAGGTTACCGTGTTTTTCATTGCCTTTAATTTGCTTATCATATAGTTAGACCATTGTCATGCCATTTCCTTTTAGATAGAGAAGTTATTTCCTTGATATCTTTAATCCCCTATTGTTCATTATTTGTACGATTTCGGATGTGCTTACCTTTTATTTAGGCTTGGGTTTCCTCTAAATATTGCTTGACAATTTTTGGTAAGGTTTGAAATGTTTTCATTGCAACCTCTTAAGGGTTTTTACCTCTAGGCTAAAGTAAAAAATTCCTTCCTCTTGATGATCTACCTAATCTAGTGATCTATTTTCGTTCACAGTCTCATTCCTTGTAGATTTTTCTTTCTCTAGTGATTTCTTTGTAGCTTTGTCTATTGTCGATTCTTTATCTTAGCTGCAATGTTCCATACTCATGCCTTGTCATCTTTGTGCCACATGTCATGAATGTGAGTTTTATATTCATTGTCAAATATTTTTTTTCATATGCCACAATACATAGAGATCATTTTGCTCCTTTGGCATTCCAATTGGTTGCTTCTTTGATATATTTGTGTCACAATTGTTGTTATGTTGTTGCAAACAATATTGATCAAAATATGTTGTTTTGTGGTTTGTCCCTTTTGTTGGCACACCCTCAAAATTGTTGTTTTGGAAATTCTATTCTGAATATATGATGTAATACCGAATTTCTTTTTTTATTTTTTAAGTAGTGGAATGTATTCTTTTAGGCCCTATGATGATTTGACATTGATCAAATTGTCGGTTATCAACCCCTCTGAATGGTTTAGGTTTTTTTTTTTAGAATTGTTTTAGTCTAAGTTCTTCTTCACCATTGTCTTTGGCTTGCTATTTTTTTTCTCCTGTGATATTTGATATTTGGGTTTGGTGACCAACTTCATGAACTATTTTTCTTATCATGTTTATAGGTAGGTTTGAACCTCTGGATGGTTCAAGTATTTTATTTTTATTTTTTATTTTTTTCAGAAGTGTCTTAGTCTTCTTCTTCGCCATTGTCTTTGGCTTGCTGTTTTTTTTCTCCTATGATATTTGATATTTGGGTTTGGTGACCAACTTAATGAATTATTTTTCTTATCATGTTTATTAGTGGGTTGGTTTTTAACCCCCCACTTCATCTCAATAGGGTTCCTCTTGTTTATTATGTTCCCATCTGCAGAGATATCTTTTTTGTTGTATCTCCAAAATAGTTTTTGGAATGCCAATGGTGATCTCTTCAATACAATTAGTAAATTCTCCCTATTCACATTATTCATATCAAAGCATCTTACTAATTCCATGGATTGATTATTGTTAGAGGTGATTTTATTATTATCTTTCAGGTTCTATTTCTATTGAAACCAACGATATTGTTTATGATTCTCTAAAAAAACAACCAAGTTGGTCATCATATTTCCTTTTCTTCCTTTGAAATTGCTCCTTAGTTAGCAGTTCTCACACCCATTTATATAATCTTTAGCCTTAAATATCTTTGAGGATGTTTAGTGGATCAAATGTTACAAGACTTGAATGATGAAATCCATATCAAGTTTGTATGTCATTACAAACTACCTTTTTCACTCAATATAGGGAGAAGTAGGCTTCATTGTGTTAGATTCTAAGGAAGTGCCTTCTTTATCCGTTGGAAAGTGTTTGTTGGCAGTAAACACTTGTCTGCTTACCTCCTAGGTAGTTTTTTTTGTCCTTACAAACTTAAGGAGTATCATGAGGGACTTGGAGAAACAACACACCTAGATGTAACTATACTTTCCCATTCCAAATCGATGTCCAGCTTCTTCAATAATAACTCTGGCCTCTATGGAAAACTTGCTTTAGGGTCTTTGTGTCACTTCTATAAACACCATCCAACCACATCATCTTTGACCTCTCAATAATTCATGTAGTTGTTTCTCTCCCACATTTTGGGTACTAATGGGGTATAACTAGAAATTCATTTTAGTATGAATTCTGAGTTTTGTTCAACATAAAGTACCCATACAAACATATTGTTGTACATGTATAATTGTAGTGTGGGATATAATTGGGCCTTTTTTCTCTAAAGGTGGTGTTTTATTTTGACCATTATTTTTCATTGTATTATGAAATGTTATCTTGATGTTTTAGGGAAGATGTAGAACCATTAGTAGGGCCAACTTGTTGCATCAACTTCGAAAAATCCCCTGTTGAGTATTTAGGTCATATCCTTCAATTGATCATTGCTAAGATGTTTTATACCATACTCTCAGTGAACCTTCTCAATTGTTTCCCATTTGCAGAAACAAATTTTCAAAAAAATGGTGCTTTCCTTAATTGTAGACCTTGATATTCTTGTTGTCTAACTACTAATATCCCCATAGAATTTTTAAGCATGAATATAGGGTGGCCTTTTTAATTAAGATTGTTACCATGGATTGGATGGGCATGATCACTCACTTCTCTAGATCATACAACCTCGTTATCTCATGGACCAAGTTCAATATTACTATTGCCTTTGGACTGTGCAATGTTTATGGTATATACTAGACAAGATCATGTTTTTTTTCACGTGTCCTTGTTTCTTCTCCTTGATTATGGCTTGGTACCATTTCCCATCACTAATACCATTATTTGTGTTGAATATGTCCATGTTTCAAAATGAAATAGAAGTCCATGTGCCCTTATTGTGATATTGTTGTAGTAAACCCTTTTGTGTGGCCATTGTAGAAATTTGTTTCTCCACTTGACTTAGAAATTTAGTGTGTTTAACATAATATAGGGAGGGTAACTTAATATCCCTTATAGAGATTCATTTTGGTGTATAAAATGCAGTTTGGGGAGGTAAGTGCATCATTATAATAAAAGAATATGCTTTGCATGTGGTAACATAAATGTTGTTTAGAAATATATTAAGCCTATTTGTCATTGTACCCTATGACAGGTGCCCAATTTGGCATCTTTTTAGAACCTCTATAAAACCTTTTTTCACATATGTTTCCCATTTTCTTCTAATTTCAACAACCTTTTTGTCCATGAAGATGTATTTTGGTCAAGGTACAATTATCTTCTTAATATTCCATATTAATGCTCATTCTTACGTATTTATGGTATAATTATCTTTTTATGTTAATTAATGATATTTAGGAATCATATCTGCATAGGTACTTTCAAATAGGAGTAGAACACAGGTCCCGCAACTCACTATTGATAGCTACTGCAACTCATTGCTCGAATATAGATGTTGCAACTCCCTGTTATTGACTATTGTAACTTGTTTCAATGAAAATGATGCAAATTTAAGTGTTGCAACTATGAAGTGTTTCCACTCGTGCTACAAGTACTCACTACTTCAATTCACAAAGCATTCTTGTTGCAACTCACTCCATAATTGATGTTGCGACTCTTAGACAATTGATCGCCGGGGAAGGGTGTTACAACTTTGAGAGAATTGGTACAATGCATCATCCCAACCACATAATTATTGAAAATAGATCTATAAAAGTAGTTAAGCAATTAATTTATTAATGGAGAAAGTGACATAAGAAATCAATCACTTAATAAGGAAAGTTTGACCCAACTACCACTTGTCATACAATTAAACAAGTGATCACTTTCCTATTTTTTCTATCTTTTGGTGAAACCATTGTAACTATATGGAACAACCAGATTCTCATGGTTGTCCATGAAATCCTTCATTTAGTTTAGGTATTTGACATCATGTATAAAATACCATGCTCTATTCAAGTTGAGGAAGTTAATAGGAGAGACTCATCTATGTCAAGATGAATGTAATTTTAATTTGAGCTTAGCATTAATACAAATTTTTGTTTTGTTCCAATTCGAGTTAATGGTATGTTTCTTTTTTAGCACCTTACTATTTCCTTAACTAGTGCCCCACCTAAGATGGTAGCATACCCTCCTTAGTCAGGTATTGTCTGTAGCTTTATAATGTAGTTGTAGTTTCATGTACAATATTTTATTTCCAACAATCACTCTTTTTATCATCTTGTTGCAACTTTGATAAATTATGTTATTTATGTAGTGTTGCAACTATATGTCATATGCACTATTGTAACTTGCTAATTGATATCATTTTAACTCATGAGCTGACTATTTCTACAATTCATGTGTGATCATAGTTGTAACTCGTAATTTAGGTTATTATTGAAACTCTATATTTAACATTATAATGCTCATTTCTTGTAACCCTTTTACGATTTTCCTCATTGACAATGGGGTTCCTAATTGACAATGATTTTAATGCTAAACAATTATATAAATTGAGGAACTATAGGTAAAAATCAACAAACATTGACAAAATTAATATATCAGTAAAATTTGGCAAACATTGGCTAAGACAAAAAATTGTGATTTTGTGATTTTTTTTGTGATAAAATCAAGATGCTTGCGACACTGTATTCAACTAATTACATTTTTTTCATATTTATTTATACTTTACCTTGTCTTCCAGAAGTTGTAATTATTTTTGTGGTGTTATTCGTTATAGCACAATGTAGTTTGAATATTTACAACTTGTGGTTTATTGCAGAATTGTTGGCCATTACATTTCATGTGCTTTCCTGTTACAGAATTCAAGACCATTTAATTATTTGAACAAGTCACAATTTAATGCGATTATGGTTTAATTTCTATCTATGTGGTGTTCCTACCTATGTTTGGGGTTACAATATTAGTGTTCCTAATCCTACTAGGTAGAAGTGTGCTCTTTACTTTCCTGCAGATGTAGTTTTGTTTGCAAGTGTGGTGTGGTTTTCCTGGTTACTTGTGAAAACATATTAATATATTTCCTTTTATCATTCATTTAGAGTACTACAACTTCAACAACACATAACATATTGTACTAGCATAAATGGTGCACAACAATTCAAAAGTTACATACAAACCTCAAATTGATAGTTAAATGTATAACTATTTGATTGTTTACTAAGTAATTAGGAGGTAATTGAAAGGCTCGTCATTTTTAGCACCATTCTAGGGAACTGTCAATAGCAAAATAACCATTTTGTTGCATGTTTTTGTTTTCTTGATTTATTTAAGTAAATTTCTTTTTCAACCATTGATGTGATCAATTTTCAACCTTTCTTTATAGCAGATTTAGATAGAATGTATTTCTAATTTTTCATGCTCATATTTAGAGATCAACAAGATAAATTTATTAGTTCCACCAAGAAACCCAATTAAAGTGATAGTGCAAGTCAATCTCAAGAGGAAAATGGGCACACACAACTAAGGTACTTGAATCCCACAACAAGTTCCCTTGCTAAGAAGAAACTTGAAATCTATGGCTGGGAATCCAAAATTTCATGTGTTTCATCTTCTACACCAATGGAAATTCATTTTTTTGAAGGTTCGATAAGTGAGAAGCTCCACTCCAAAGAGATGATTTTTCCGGATGAGGAGATGGCCCATGAAGTTAAGGAAGAGATAATAACCTTTGGATTCCCTATTCAAGAATTATATGAGGAAGCCAAAATGAAGAATATTCCTCACACAACTTTTCCAAACATTTGTGGTTTATTCGAGGAAGAGCCTAACATATTCTTGTTACACATTGTGTTGTCATTGATGACAACAAGATATCATTAGTGTCAAAGGGGATGTCCAAGATATCAGTAGTAATTCATAATTTCTAAGGAATCAGTGGTACTCTCTATGAAGTAATATCACAGCTAGGACTCTTACGAGATCTCATTAGATGAAGTAAAAGGTTCTTGAAGTTGTCTTATTTTTTGATGTAGTTATAGTTCCCTAATGATCCTATATATAGTATGGTTGTGTAGGCCATTTTGATACCTTTCCAATGGTATATCCTTCTTTGAGAAACTTGGCCATAATGAGAAGTTATGTCCATTTGAAAATCAACTCTAGTTGGAGGCCCAAGCTATAGGGCAAAAGCCTAAAATATAAATATGTTAAAGAGTGCACACCTTTCAAGTGAATCCATAAATATGTTAATGAGTGCACACCTTTAAAGAGAATCCATCGTCCATTGACCTAACCAATGATTGATATTAGTAGAAAAAGTACAACATTTAAAACTATTAAAGATCACACATCTTTTAACATCTGACGCATCTAACAGGTGGGTGGAGAAACTAGAAGGAAGATGACATGACAACTTGCATGATAGTTAACTCGTCACCATGGCCTCCCTCAAACCAACATATGGCACACCTAGATTGCATGACACATGGAAAAGTATCAGAGGATGTTTGTACATGTAGATGACATGTCACTTGTTGATGTTAGCATGCTGACGTGGTGCCACTAGAAGATGCCATGTAGTAGGGAAAAATTGCAAGTTTTTATTGGTAGAAAGGTTGAAAAAGGGTGATATGTAGCACCCCTCATGGGATGTCATGTGGCATGATGATATCATCATGCGAATGGCTAGATTCCCCTAAGTACACGATCATAGGGCCTGGTCACATGGGACCAAAACATTGAGTTGAGTAGGTTGAATTAAAATTTCTAAAGAGAGAGCGGTCATATGGTGGGATCAACCCCGGTTATATGGTGGAAGAAATGGTTGTATGGTACTATGTTGAGATCACATGGTTGAACCAACCTCGATTGTATGGAAAAAAGAACATTGAATGACATCCATTGAATCAAAGTCACAAGGGAGGTGTCTGGCCCTCTGTTACATAGCATAAATTTTAATGGATGTCATCACTATTATACATGATGAATCCACAGGCCCTTGGATAAACCCTCCATAATATCGAGACCATTATAAATATGCATCTAAGTTTCTCATTAAAACAAAAAAGCAATAAATTAACAGATTGGTAGACTGAGTCTTGATGGAACAATTCATTTAAAGTTTTTTTTTTGGTTTCAGAGAACAATTAAGAGGCTTGACACTTTTGATCGTGATTTGAACTCATATCATCGATCTTAGTTATGGCTTGTTGGGTTCCTACAATACTAATGTATCCCCTATATTTTTATTATTGTGCCCTATATAAGCTCACTATTGTTATTGTTGTACCTTTACATTATTATTGTTATGTAGGCCCTAATTATATTTTGACCCTTTATACTCCTATATATACCAAGGAGGTATTATCATTTGAATCATCCAAGAATTGTTCATTTATTTGATGTAAAGGGAGGTTTCCCCCTCGAATTGGATTATTATCTAGTTTTTGAGATATATGTTCTTATGTTTATGTGTTATTTTGATCTGGATACATAACATTTGGTATCACAACTCTTGATCCTAGGGTTTTACTGCTTCAAACATGTCATTATTTCGTTTTTGCTATAACTTTTTTTGTGAACATTAAAAGTGTGAAATTATTACCACGTGGAGGTAAAATCTTGATGAACACCTGGTTACAATTTCATACCTTTGTTCGCTATATTTTTAGAGATATGGTAAAAGGAAATTAGGGTTTTTGTATGCTCTAGAATTTAGTGTCAAATAGGTGTCCTAGAGAAAATCATTATAACTTTCCCTTCGACCATCATATTTGAATTTCATAAGAAGTGATTGAAAGTAAACAAAATATAGTTTTTTAGGCACTTATTTCAGGGTCAAAGGTTAAAAAATGACACGTGGCATCCCATACAAGTTCGCTTTAGTGAACTAGTCTATAATCTAGTCATTGTGGGAGATTTGACATAATTTTATCTTAAAGAATCCAATCTCAGTCTAACTAGTGGGGTTGGAAAGACGACATAGAGGGATACCATAGTATGCAATTTCAAATCTTGGGAGACATAAATCACGATACAATAGTTGCAAGGTTAGCCTTATCAACAAGCTCAAAATCAAGCTCTTAAAAGGTGTGTATTTTTAAATTTGCATAAATTTTGTTTGAAACATCAATTTCAAGTGATTCAAAGGGAATAATGAAGCATCGATATCATTGATTAGTTCCAAAATACCTCCTAAACAAAAAAATTTCTACACCCATTAATCCCTCAGAAATATCTACTATGACGCATGACGAAGAGGAAATGCAACAAGGTATATCAAAATTGTGGGAACAAGTGCAACAATTTTCGGTCTCACAAAGAGAAACCAAAAATGAACTGGAAGTGATGAATGTTAATATGGATGGTTTAGAAGAAAAATGGATATGGAAGGTTTGAAGGATGGATTACAATTAGAAATGGAAGGTTTAACAAAGTTACTACAATATATACTTCCTAGTAGTGATAAGGTGTTTCATGAAACTCATGACGAGAAAAAAGGAAATGTCTCATGATTTTAGAGACTCGAGCTTTGGGTCGAGGACCAACCACATTCCAAATATCTATATGTGGAAGTTTGATGGCAATGATTCAATAACATGAATACTACATAAGGAATAGTTCTTTGATCTACATGATGTGCAACACACACAAAAGGTATGCATTGCATCTTTATATTTATAACCCAATCAATTTATGTGGTATCGACAATTTGTTCTTGTAAATCACTTGTCACTTGGACAATTCTTATGGAGGAATTGATAGCACATTATGAGGATACAAAGAGAAATACCTTAATTAGCAAATTAATAGATCTCAAACAAAGGGGTACATTTACATAGCACATTGATAACTTCAAAAGAGTGAATGTCAAGGTAATTGATATTCCAAAGGAGCACCTGATTTATGTCTTCAAAAGGAATTTAAAGTATAACATTGAATATGAGGTTCTCCTTTGGGAACCCAAGTCATTAGAGAATGTGTTCAGGGTAGAAAGAAATGTTGAAAGCAAAATTATGGCAACACGGAGGTCTACCAATCACAACTATAAAGATGGAAGTTTTGCCTCTCCTATCATCCCACAACCTACATGGTTGACACCAAAACAACTGGAGGAAAAAAGAGAAAAAGGGATTATTTTAAATAGATTTTAAAGAGGAAGAAGAAAATGAACAAGAAACATCAAAATAAGAAGATATACACCAGGAACCAACCCCAAGGGTTGAAAAAGAAGAAATAACTCCAACAATATCTTGTAATGCATTCGAGGGAATTACCACTCCTCAAACTCTCAATATAAAAGGATATATCAAGAGAAAAAAAGATAATAGTTATGATTGATTTGGGTAGTAATCATAATTTTATTCATTGTAAGATAACCAAGGATTTTAATTGCTTCCTATATCCAGCACTAAAGTGTCAAGTGATGGTTACAAATGGAGGAACTATAAAATTCTTAGGGAAGTGCCATAATATCAATCTAATTATGGGAGAATATGTATCGAATAGTCTAAGGATTTCCATTCTAATGGGTGGTGTTGATCTCGTATTAAAAGTCAAATGGTTACAATCTTTGGGGACGATAGATTTTAATTTTCAAGAACTTTTCTTGAAAAATTTTTGAGGAAGGAAAGGAAATTGAATTAAGGGATATCACGAAGAAACTTGGGAAGATAATAAGCTCTAATGGCATGACAAATATTTTAATGAAGGAACAACGAGGAGTAATTACACAATTATGCTCACTAGATGTTAAAACGTCGAAGTCATCCATTTCTCTAAATCTCCTAAGAGTCCTAGACAATAATTCCAATATATTTAAGACCCCAAGGGTCTCCCAACTATTTGTGATCATGATCACGCTATTCACTTGATTCCAGGAAGTGTTTCTCCAAACATCAGAACTTACAAATATCCCTATGCCTAAAAGAGTGAAATTGAACATATGGTTGCAAAAATGTTATAGGAAGGTATAATTTAGCCTAGCCAAAGTTATTTATATTCTCTATAGGTATTGGTGCACAAGAAGGATGAATCATGGTGTATGTTTCCAAATTATAAAGAGCTCAATAAGCTCACTATTAAAGATAAATTTCCCATTCATGTCATTGATTGTGATCCAGTCTTATGCAGGAATGCAATAGAAAATATATATAAACATAAACATTGAGATGAAGAAAAAATAAAACTTCATTTCATTAACATCAGAGAACTGAAATATGCTTACATAATGGAAATAAACTGGCTCGAGGAATGGTAGCTTATCTTTGTGAAGAGATGTGGCAGCTACATGCCTCTGAACTTTGTTACAATGAGGATCAAGGGAATTTTTATTATTGAACAATAAAGGGAAACCCTAAACAACCAAAAACCTAATCCTAGGAGATGGAATGTCAAGAGCTTGTGGGCCCCATTAGGGTTATTTGGGCAGCCAACTTCCCGGGGTCGTAACTTGGCCATATGACCTCCGTTTGGCATGTACAATACCTCATTAAAAAGATCTCCCTGAGTACTACAAGATTTGTGGTAAGCCTTTTCCTATGGCTATGGGACTGTGGAGGACCTAAAAAAACACTATTTAGGGGGTCAAAACAACTCTGGAAGTTTAGGCCCAGAAAACTACTAAAAATAGTAATTGCTGCTATAATCAAGGAAACTGATGAAACCGACTGGGGGTCTAGGTGGAATAGGCAGGTGTCCACCAATATCCACATAGATTAGATGAATTGTTGGGTGAATTACATGGAGAAAGTTACTTCACTAAGTTGGATCTTCATTCAGGATATCATCAAATTAGAATGAAGATAGAAGGCATTTTAAAGAAAACATTCATAACTCATGAAGGCCCTTACGAATTTTTGGTCCTGCCTTTTGGCCTTACAAATGCACCTTCCAGATTTCAAGGTTTGATGAATTCCACTTTCAAACCCTTAGAAAAATCATGTTAGTATTTTTTTGATGATATACTAATCTACAACAAGTCTTGGAAAGATCATGTTCAACATGTTGATAGGGTTCTTAAACTATTAGAGGAGAAACAGTTGTACGCAAAGCCCTCCAAATGTTTCTTTGGGGTACACGAGGTGTAATATTCAAGTTATATTGTATCTCATGAGGGTGTTAAGGTATACCTTAAGAAAATTAAATCAATCAAGGAATGTAAAATCCCCACAACCTTAATCTTTGAGGATTTCTCTGTTTGACAAGGTATTATTACAAGTTTGTTAAGAATTATGGGAAAATACTAGCTCCTCTAACAACAATACTAAAGAAATATACATTTTCTTGGACTCTAGAAGCAACTAAGGCCTTTGAACATCTTAAAGAGGTAATGTGTTAAGCTCTTGTCTTAGATACGTCAAACTTCACAAAAAACCTTTATTATGTAATGATATGCCTCATGAAATGGCATTGGTGTTGTTGTCATGCAAGAAGGAAGACCCATTGCTTTTGAAAGTTGTCTAGTTAAGGGAAAGAATTTACACAAACCTAGTTATGATAAGGAAATGTTGGCAATACTACATGCCCTGAAGAAATGGTGCCCTTACCTAATGGGAAGACACTTCAAGGTAAAAATAGATCATGATAGTCTTAATAATTCTTGGAACAACTATTATATTTAGAAGAGCAGAAAAAATGGGTCACAAAGATATTGGGATATGACTTCGAAATCATCTACAAAAAAGGGAAGAAAAATGTTGTTGTAGATGCACTCTCAAGAAAGGATGAGGATGTGGAGACATTGCTCTGTGTCATTTCCGTTATCCATCCTAAGTGGATAACTGAAGCAAGGCATGGATGGAAGAATGATCAATTTTGGACACTCATTCAAAAGTTACAACAATATTCTAATGCATCTAATACATTTATTTTAAAAAATGATTCATTGTGGTACAAAGATTGCTTATATCTATGTAAGAACTCCAAAATCAAGCAAAAGGTTCTTTTGGAATTGCACACCTCTCCTATATGGGGGAACTCTATATTTTTAAAAACTTACCACAGGGTCAAGAAGGATTTTTTTTGGATGGCCTTAAATCTGATATTCAGAAGTTTGTGGTAGAATGTTTGGTTTTCCAACAAAATAAAGTTGAGACAATTAAGACCACATGTCTTTCACAACCACTAGCCATTCCAAGTCAACCTTGGAGGAGGTCTCAATGGATTTTATCATAGGTATACCAAGTCCGAGGGTTAAGAGTATCATTATGGTGGTATTTCATAGACTTACCAAGTATGCACACTTTTGTGCAATATATCATCCTTTCAAAGCTAGTACAATCACTACTGCATTTGTGGAAATAGTTCAAAAGCTACATGGAACCCCAGAGATTATTGTAAGTGAGAGAAATTCCATTTTCACTGGAAATTTTCAGACACAGTTATTTTCTTTTCTTGATACTCAATTGGCTCAGAGCTCATCTTATCATCCTCGATCTTATGGGAAAAATGAGAGAGTGAACAAATGTTTGGAAGGATATCTTTGTTGCTTTGTACCTAATAAACAAACACAATGGGTCAATTCGTTAGCTATGGTGAAATGGTGGTATAACACTTACTTACATACTAACCCCATTTATGGTGCTTTATGGATATTATCCATTGTCCATCACATAGCCTCTAAGAGATAATTCTAAGGTTCAAGTAGTGGAAGATCACAATGAGCATCAACAATGAGTTATCCAACTTTTAAATGATAACCTGACTCTGACACAAAACGTAATGAAACAATAGGCAAATCAGCATTACAACAAAAGAAATTTTAACGTGGGTGATTGATGCAGGAGCATTTGACCCCTTAATCAAAATTGCAAATTTTGAGTGGAGAAGGAGGAGGACGTGGACCATTGGAGCAACACAAGGGACAAATTTGTTAAAACAGAATAATTTGATGGACTTAATTAAATGTAATTTGCCATGTATGCATGTAGTTGAGTGATTTAGGGGAGGAAATCAAGGAGTGGATGTGATCGGATCCTTCACAATGATGAACCTACATGTTCAATAGAGGAGGGAGAGTAATATAGTAATACAGAGTGAGAAATAGAGTATTCAAAATGTAGTTGATTGGGAGCTTGTTCTAAGGACGAAACGCCTAAGCATGTAATTGTTCTGTACTATATAAAAAGTGTGCCTTGTGTTGATTTTGTGCGCCTATGTGTATTTTATAAACCATTTGAATGTTCCAATGTTGCTGGTTTGATCGACCATCGATCACTGGAGGATCGATGGCAATCCATCGATAAACGAATAACTGTGTTATATGAATGTTGTATGGAGTGATAATAGTGTAAGTGGCAAAGTAAGGTAGAGGAAGCCTGAGAAAGGCATAAATCCATCAAATAGCAGAAGATCAATGGTGTAGGCAGAAAGGAACGAGAACCGTCTGATGGGATAGATCGATGGTCATCGCATGGCGGAAGAGCGTGAAAGTTAATTCGCTAGGGAAGTGGTTTCGCAGCAGAAGGTGGTATTTTGGGTGAGGTTGCAAGTGGTAAGTGGTAATTCGGGTTGGCACCCGATTCCACTTAACAGAGGACACGTAGCAGTGAGGAGGAGAGAGGAAACCAATTTTCGGGCGGTTAATCCTCGTGCTTGTTGCCTACCCGAAATCTTTGTGAACCGTCAGATCTATCACGAGTTAATCGATGGCGGAGGATCAATGATTAGTTGCGTTGATCGGGTGTAACGTCAACCATTGGTTCGGAGGATACAATGGAAGGTCAAAATCTAATTGCATATCGCAGAGTTGAAGGGCTAGCAAACGGTGAAATGGAATGTCGATATGCCGATAGTGATAAGTGCCGATTGGTGATCAGAGATCGGTGGAGGAGCACAGCCGAAAGCGAAGGATGAGTGGACCCGATGATAATTATAGATGTGCGTGGATAGTTTTTGAGGTTCGACTTATGTGTTCGAGGTGTGTTTCCCCATGTATTTTGTGTATTCCTGTGGTTTCAATAGAGTGAGTGGTCCCGAGTTTTGAGGCTTAAGCGCTATTTAAACGCTTCCGATAGGTTTGTGGGCCATAACCCACATGCCTCAAGATCAAAAATTGATATGAAAGGGGAAATTGGTATACCCGAAAATATCCTTTCATCATTTGGTATCAGAGTAGGGAAAGGATTTCATGCGAGAAGGAAGGAGTGCAAGCAGAAGGAGAGGAGGTACAGTTGTTGAAGCTAGAGAGTTATGGTCTTACTGTCATGCAGAGAACGACAACAGAAAGTGAGAAGACTTGTAGCAACCTAGAGTAAGGAGTGCTCAAATGGTTCCACAGAGGAGAGAACTAGAAGGATGCCAAAAGACTAAGCTCAGAGGAGGAATCTTGGTGAGGTATCATGTAGCAGAGGAAGACTGTTACTGCAAAGGTTGGTTGCAGCTCATAAAAGATCATGAAGGCAGTTCCACTGAGAAGTGGGTAGAATTGCTAAGGACAAGGAGAAGCATATGATCAGGAGGTCATACATTTTTGTGCCTCGGGAGTCTGATGCAGGAGCATCTGACCCCTTAATCAAAATTGCAAATTTTGAGCAGAGAAGGAGGAGGACGTGGACCATCAGAGCAACACAAGGGACAAATCTATTAAAACAGAGTAATTTGATGGACTTAATTAAATGTAATTTTCGATGTATGCGTGTAGTTGAGTGATTTAGGGGAGGAAATCAAGGATTGGATGTGATCGGATCCTTCACAGTGATCCGATCCAATGTTTCCTTATATATATATATGATGAACCTGCCTGTTCAATGGGAGAGTAATATAGTAATACAGAGTGAGAGATAGAGTATTCAAAATGTAATCGATTGGGAGCTTGTTCTAAGGCTGAAACGCCTTAGCATGTAATTGTTCTGTATAATACAAAAAGTGTGCCTTGTGTTGATTTTGTTCGCCTGTGTGTATTTTATAAACCATCTGAATGTTCTAGTGTTGCAGGTTTGATCGACCATCGATCACTGGAGGATTGATGGTGATCCATCGATAAATGAATAATTGTGTTATATGAATGTTATATGGAGTGATAACAGTGTAAGTGGCAGAGTAAGGCAGAGGAAGCCTGAGAAAGGCGTAAATCCATCAAATAGCAGAAGATTAATGGTGTAGGTAGAAAGGAACGAGAACCGTCCGATGGGATAGATCGACGGTCATCGCATGGTGGAAGAGCGTGAAAGTTAATTCGTGAGGGAAGTGGTTTCGCAACAAAAGGTGGTATTTCGGGCGAGGTCGCAAGTGGTAAGTGGTAATTCGGGTTGGCACACGATTCCACTTAGCGGAGGACGCGTAGCAACGAGGAGGAGAGAGGAAACCACTTTTTGGGTGGTTAATCCTCGTGCTTGTTGCCTACTCGAAATATTTGTGAACCATTAGATCTGTCGCGAGTTAATCGACAACGGAGGATCAAAAATTAGTTTCGTTGATAGGGTGTAACGTCAACCATTGGATCGGAGGATACAATGGACGGTCAAAATCTAATCGCATATCACAGAGTTGAAGTGCTAGCAGATGATGAAATGGAACGCCGATATGCTGATAACGATAAGCGCCGATCGGAGATCGGAGGAGGAGCGCAGCTGAAAGCAAAGGATGAGTGGACCCGACAATAATTATAGATGCGGGCGGATAGTTTTTGAGGTCCGGCTTATGTGTTTGGGGTGTGTTTCCCTGTGTATTCCATGTATTCCTGTGGTTCCGATAGAGTGGGTGGTCCCGAGTTTTGAGGCTTAAGCACTATTTAAACGCTTTCGATAGGTTTGTGGGCCATAACCCACAAGCCTCAAGATCGAAAATTGATATGAAATGGGAAATTGGTATACCCCAAAATCTCCTTTCATCAGTGATTGTGTATTTTTATGGTTACAACCATACAAAAAAATGTCTCTCAAGCAAGCTAAGAAGGATAAAAAATTATCACCTAAGTATTATTCCCCTTACAAGGTGTTGCAAAAGACTGGTACTATGGCATACAAAATGGAGCTACTTGCATATTCGCGAGTACACCCAGTTTTTCATGTTTCATGCTTAAAGAAGGTTATAGGCGACAAGCTCACAATATAATCTATATTGCCAGAACTTGACGAGGAAGTAAAAATCATATTGGATCCTGAAGCAATCACATAAACAAGAATCTAATAGTTATGGAATCGATCAATTTCAGAGTATCTCATTAAGTGGAAGAAATTGCCTGCTGAAGATTCCATATGGGAGGATGTGTATTTTATACATAAGCATCCAAAAGTACTCACACATTGAGGAAAACACTTTTTTGAAGGAGAGGGGCATGTTAAGTCCATATAATACTAGTGTATCCCCTATATTTTTATTATTGTGCCCCATAGAGGCCCACTATTGTATTGTCGTGCCCTTATATTATTATTGTTATGTAGGCCCTGATTGTATTTTGACCCTTTAGACTCCTATATATAATAAGGAGGTATTGTCATTTGAATCATCCAATAATTGTTCATTTATGTGATGTAAAGGGAGGTTTCCCCCTCGAAGTGGCTTATTATCTAGTCGTTGAGTTGTCTTTTGTGATATATATATATATATATATATATATATATATATATAGATATATTTTGATTTGGATACATAACATGGCCATAGTATGATACCTATAAAAACAAATGGTGTTGACCACAATGGATTCCATGTTGTCATTCAAGTAGAGTAATATATGTTGGCACACATTGTGACATAGTGTAACAAGGTTTGGCATAAGGGCCATACCCTCGCTCTGGTCTCGAATCACAATCATTAAAAAATTGGAGGATTTGGATTACAAGCCTCACACATATCTCGGTTGGTGGCATACTCGTGTTATATTTAGTGAGACCCTGGTTTGAGAACCAGAGGTAGTCAGGTCAACACATTTTTTTATATCACATTATATTTGTTTTGGAGATGAATAATAGACCAGTGGTGGCTCTTATGTCACACTAGCATTAGAATTTGGATAGTTTGTAGAAGCATGCCTTAAATGGGACATTTTGTAGATCACTTAATTTAATATAAGGTTTTATTTGGCTTTAATGGGGTTTTGGGCTCAATATTGGTCCAAATTGGATTCCGGAAGAGGCTAGGCGACTAGGGATTAGCAATGGATGTATCCAAGGGTATGTAGTGTCTTATTGTACTTATTTGATGGCCAAAATATCTTTTGAATGTTTTGAGGGTCTATGAGCTAGTTGTAGTGGTTTTGGATACATGGTGAATACATGTTCTGAGAAGGGGTATGTGTGACCATATTAATGGATAAGTTGAAGTATAGTATGGTCAGAAGCATAACAACTAGTGAAAATGGTTTGCGTAACAATTTGTGGTAGAGTTTGTGACTATAGTTGAACTGATAGTGGTTGTAGGTTATGACAATGGCTGCATTGATGACAATTGTAGGTTGTAATTGTGTTTGAAATTTTTTCTTTTTTGCAATGATAAATGATGATAGTGGATCCAATTTGAAAATGATATGAAATAGGGGTCCACAAGAAGTTGAAGAAGGAGGTGGGTACCTCCACTAAGGTTGGAGTGTCAATCAATTCAGATCATAGTGTAGGTTGGAGTCTGCTCATCATTGAGGTTGGAGCCTACAATGAGCAGTTGCTCGCATTCTTTTGAGGTTGGTGCCTCAATCAAGTTGTAGCCTACCACAAGTGGAAACTTACATACCTTGGGGCCTCCAATAGGTCGACTTGTAAATCTATGTAATGAACTGGAATTAAATAAGAATAAGATTTGTGGTTTTGTCCTATATGGTTTCCATGTAAAAATTTGTGTCTCTTATGATGTCATGGTTTCGTGATATGTTATTGATATGATGTTAGCTTGATGATGCATTGTTCTTGTTGATGATATGATGCTTATGGTTATGATTAATTACTATATTACTATTGGATTATGAAAATTTTGAAATGGTAAAAGTGATCTCACACTAATTCACCCCCCCATCTTAGTGTCATCTTTGGGCCAACAAGTGGTATAAGAGTAGGTTACCTTCAAAACAGTTAAATACTAGAACGTTGAATTCAAGGTAAAATGGACATGAACAGAGTAGTGGGTAAGATCCCTATGTTTGATGGTTCCAACCATGCATTTTGGAAGATAAGGAGGGAGACATATTATCTTCTCCTTAGGATCAAAAGTTTGGGAAATTTTTGAGATTTATTATAAAGCTCTTAATTCCATTCCAACAAATGCAGTAGAAAAGGAACTTTACACATTTAATACACAAGATAAACATGATATCTTAAGTGACTTGGAAGAATAAGAATTTTTCAAACTAATGCAGTGCAAGTCATCCCATGAGGTATGGAATAAGCTCAAAACTTATTATGAAGAGGATTCAAAAGTCAAGAAGTGAGGTTGAAAGCTCTTATGGGACAATTTGAATGTTTAAGTATGGAAAAATATGAGGACATTGCTTCATATTTTATTCGAGTAGACAATATAGTCAACTCTATTGTAGGTATTAATGAAGAAGTTAAGAATAACTCTGTTGTTCAAAACATTTTGAGATCACTTCCGCTAAGATTCAATCCCAAAATATCAACCCTTGAGAAACTATTAGAAATAGACAATATGTTCGTGGATAAACCGACAATACTCTCTTCACATATGAGATAAGAATCAAAGAAGAAAAATCGAGAGTCAAGGAAGTGGTTTTCAAGGCAGTAAAATAAGAGAGAAAGAAAAAATATCAAGACTCTAACTTTGATTTATTAAAAGCCAAGTTTTTTGAAAGTTGAAGAGAGGAACCATAAAGTTCAAAGGCAAGCTTCCTTTCAAATATTTGAATGTGGGAAGATAGGTCATTATGCATCTAAATTTTCTTATGCTAAGATGAATGCTAGCGAAAATGAGTCAAGATTCAAATCCAAGCATCAAAAGAAAAAGCAAGCTAGTAAGAAAAAGAAATTTTACTCAAAGGAAGAAAGTGTTAGTGAAAGCAATGGAAGTGTGATCGATGAAGAAAGGAGTGAAATATTATTCATTGTTGAGGTCGAAGAACCTAAGGTAGAAGTTTATTATGAGGGAGAAATTAGAGGTGAACTGAGAGAAATAAATATCCTTAGAAAGAAGGAAGGTCAACTAATGCGACAACTTTAAGACAAACTTGAATGAAGAAAATGTTTTTGCCCTTAAAGTCGAACTAGAAGAAGAAAAATGAGTAAAGGAATTTCTATCTAAAAAATTAATGAAAAGGAGGAAATTTGTGAAATATTAGAGGAAGAGGTGGTTCTCTTGAAAGAAGAGTTGGAGTAGCTCAATTTGAAGTTCTATAAAGGGATTGAATCCTTAGATCACATACTTAGCATGCAGAGGTCCCCACTTATAAAGACAGGTCTTGGCTATAAAGGAAATTGTGAGGCACCAAAAAAAATGGCCCCCAAAGTTCATCAAATGAAGATCACTCTAAAAGGTTTGATCAGACATTCATAACATCTAGCAACAACTCTCTCAAAGACCAAAAGTAAGTGATGAACAAGGCCAAGCATGTACATTTCGATGTCTCTCAAGACAATTCCAAGGAGGAACAAAGTACAAGGGACCATAATGAAGAGAAAGTATCCACAAGCAGAAATAATGCAGGTGTTGGAAATCATCCAATGTATATGGCCTCTCCAAGGAATGACTTAAAAATGTCAAGATCTCCTTCTACGTCTAGGTATATATATATATATATATATATATATATATATAAAGCACAAGGTTGCATGACTTGTGCTATTATGAGATAGCAAGGATATGATAAAATACCTAGATGGATACATGTGGAATGAATTATAATAATTCCTCAGCCATTTCCACAATATTGAAGCCCAATTTTGAACGTCACATATGTGACAACCATGGTCATATAGCACGAGAAAACAAACTCAACGCAAGATTGTACAATAGAGAGGGACTTCCCAATAATGAAATACGATAGAAAAGAGGTCAAGGAGGAACTTTAGTAGGTCTAACTCCTCAGATCTAATCCTTTGGTGAAAGTTTCTTCAAGGCCATCATTTGTAGAATCAAAACTTGAAGAAGCAATTCCATGTCTGAGGGAAATATGTGGACCATGACATTTATATTGAATAGTATAAATTGATGATGATATCTCAAATAGAAAGAAAGGAACAGGAACCAAAGAATGCACAAGGTTGCATGACCTGTGCTATTATGAGATAATGATGATATGATAAAATACCTAGGTGGATACATGTGGAACAAATTATAAGAATTCCTCGACCATTTCCACAATATTGAAGCCCAATTTTGAACGTCACATATGTCACAACCAAGGTCATATAGCACGAGACTGCAAACTCAAATCAAGATGGTACAATAGAGAGGGACTTCCCAACAATGAAATATGATAGAAAAGAGGTCAAGGAGGAAATTTACTAGGTCTAACTCCTCAGATCTAATCCTTTTATGAAAGTTTATTCAAGGCCATCATTTGTAGAATCAAAACTTGAGGAAGCAACTCCATGTATGAAGGAAATATGTGGACCATGACATTTACATTGACTAGTATAAATTGATGATGATATCTCAGATAGAAAGAAAGGAATAGGAACCAAAGAATGCATAGATGAAAAGTACTTATCGATGAAGGAAGCATGGTATTAGGGGGACATTTTGGAACAATTATTTATAATAAGAGACTCAGGTCAAGACTGTAGGAAAGCACATGATCTCAGGGGGAGATTTAAAAATTATATGAACAATTATGAGAAACAGTGGAAGCATGCTCTCAGGGGAAGACTCTATCATAATGGTAGAATAGCAACAATAAGGTAGCATAGTTCAACCAGGTCCACATGGATCATCCAAGAACAAGTTATGGAGTTTTGACAGATACTTATGCAGGATCATCAACATGGCCGCTTCAATAGATATTTGTGACCCTTTTCCGTTGATGTCAAATGGGGAGAGAATGTAGACGTTCATGCATACATTTACATTGGATGAGGAAGGAATTTAGACAGGGAGAGATTGTAGACATTGAAATTGACCAAGGAAGGCATTTGTACAATTTTTATTTTTACATCAATGACAATCAATTTTTGAAGGTGTTTCCATTAATGACTAAAGGGGGATATTGTTGCACATTGCATTTCCATTGATTACAATAGGATGTCATTGATGTTGAAGGGGATGCCCAAGACAACAACAATATCATTCATAATTCCAAAGGAAGTAGTTGTACTCCCTATGAAGTAGTATGACAACTAGGACTCTTACATGATCTCATTAAGTGAAGTAAAAGGTTATTGAAGTTATTTGGGTTTTTATGTAGCTATGGTGTCATAATGATTCTATAAATAGTATGGTTTCATAGGTCTCATAGAAACCTTTCGAATGGTATATCCTTCTCTGGAAATCTTCTCCTAGATGAGAAGTTATGGCCATTTGAAGTTGGCTCTACTTGGAAGGCCAAACTATAGGGAAAACACCTAAAATGTTAATAGATTAAAGAGTGTGCACCTTTCAAGTGCATCGATGTTTCATTGACCCAACCAATAGTCGATCACAACAAAACATGCATGACATTTAACCCCATTAAATATCATGCATCTTTCCAAGATCACACATCTTTCTAAGGTCGGATGCATCTAACCAACATATGAAGGAATTGGAAGGCATATGACATGAAAAATTGCACAATAGTTAACCCACCACAATGGCCTCCCTTATATCAACATGTGGCATGTTTGTATTGGTTGACACATGGAAACATATCACAGGCTATTTGTACATGTAGATGACGTGTCAATCACTGATGTTAACATGATGATGTGGCATCACTAAAAGTTTCCACATGGCTAGAAAAATGACAAGTTTTGGTTGGTAGAAAGGGAAATGGGTGACACATAGCACCCCTCATGGGCTGCCAAATGCATGACGAAATCATGTTGATGTCATCATGAGAATGGCTAGGTTCCCATAGGGGCTTGGTCATAGGGCCTGGTCACATGGGACCGAGGCGTTGAGTTTAAAAGGATGAATTAAGATCACTGAAGAGAGCATGGTCACATGGTGGGACTGGCCCCATTGATATGGCAGAAGCAATGGTTGTATGGTACTATGTTGAGGTCACATGGTTGAACCAACCTCGGTTGTATGGAATGATTGTATAGCGGAAATAATGTTGCATGGCATCCATTGAATCAAAGTTGCAAGGGAGGGGCCTAGCCCTCCATTACATAACACAAAGTTTAATGGACATTGGCCCTATTGTACAGGTCAAATACAAGGTCCCTTGGGTCATCCCTCCACAATCTCGGGACCATGGGCCACTATAAATACACGCCCGAGTTTCTCATTCAAACAACCAAGAAACCATTTGACAGATTGGTAGACTCAGTCTTAGTGGAAAAATTTATTTGAAGTTTTATTTGGTTGCAGAGAATAACGAAGAGGCTTGGTGTTTTTTATTCTGATTTGAACTTGCATAATCAACCTTAGTTATGGCCACAATATGATACACACACAAACGAATGGTCTTGACCACAATGGATTCCACGTTGTCATTCAGGCAGATTAATATATGTGGTCGCACATCGAGACATAATGTAACTAGTTTTGGCATGAGGGCCATAACATCAATCTAGTCTTAGATCTCAGTCATTACAAAGCCAGAGGCTTTGGTTTACAATCCTCACACATAGCTTAGTTGGTGGCATGTTTGTGTTTTATTTGTCGAGACCCTAGTTCAAGTCTCAGTGGTAGTCAGGTCAGTGCATTTTTTATATCACATCGGATTTATTTTGTAGTACGATTAGGAGACTACTGACGACCTTTCTGTCACACTAGCACAAAAACATGGATAGTTTGTAGGAGCACCCCTAGAATGGGACATTTTGTAGTGTGCTTAATTTAATATAAGGTTTTATTTGGATTTTATGAGTTTTTGGGCTCAATATT
This sequence comes from Pinus tabuliformis, assembly GCA_031772625.1. NCBI lineage: Eukaryota > Viridiplantae > Streptophyta > Pinopsida > Pinales > Pinaceae > Pinus > Pinus tabuliformis. The sequence continues at coordinate 974,825,763 of CM062817.1, read as the reverse complement.
GGTCCAAATTGGATTCTGGAAGAAGCTAGGCGATCAAGTCTTAGATATGGATGTAACCAAAGGTATGTAATGCCTTATTGACATCTATTTGATGGCTAGAATCACTTTTTCATGTTTTGAGGTTCTATGAGTAGGTTGTAGTGGTTTTGGATACATGTTGAATACAAGTTCCAAGAAGGGATGTGTGTGACCAAGTTGATGGATAAATTGAAGTAGAGTATGAGCAGTAACATGACAGCTAGTGACGGCGGTTTACATGACAATTTGTGGTTGTGAAAATAATTGATGTGACACTGGTTTTAGGTTATGACAATGATTACAGTGATAGTAGTTGCATGTTGTGATTGTGTTTGCATATTTTATTTTTATGTAGTGATAGATGATGACAGTAGATCCAATTTGAAAATGATATGAAAAATAAGTTCACAAGGAGTTGAAGAAGGAGGTGGGTGCCTCCATTGGAGTTGTAGCCCCAATCAGGTGAGATTCAAGAGTAGGTTGGAGCCTACTCATCATTGAGGTTGGAGCCTATAGTGAGTACCTAATTACATTCTTTCGAGTTTGGTGCCTCAATCAGGTTGTAGCATATCGTAAGTGGAAACTTGCATTTCTTGGGGGTAGGTGCCTCCAACAGGTTGTATCCTATGAATATATGTAATGAATTGAAAATAAAGAATAAGAAGATTTGTGGCTTTCTCCCATATGGGTTTCCATGTAAAATCTTGTGTCTCCTATGATGTGATGGTTTTTTGATATGTTATTGATATGATGGTAGCTTGATGATGCATTGTTCTAGTTGATGATATAATGCTTATAGTTATGACTAATTAGTATATGATTGTTGGATTATGAAAAGTTTTGGAATGGTAAAATTGTTCTCACATAGATTCACCCTCCACCCACTCTAAGTGTGATCTTTGGGCCAATGATTCCTCTTTTAATTGTATGATCTAAATGAGTTATGATTACATGACATATGTTGAGAAGTTGAAATTTTTACCTGCCATACTTAAGAACATTGTACTACACCAATTCATGGGTCTTAGCAAGGGTTGTATCCACACTTGGGGTTAGATGAAATATAAATTCATAGAGAATTACCAATATTATTACAAAGACAGAGAAAGGAAAGAGGAAACCTTCAAATGACATAAAATGGAGACAAATGTTTTGAGGATTATGTTGAAAGATTCAACTATATTATCCATAGAGAAAGGTAGGAAAATTTGACTCCAAAGACATTATGCACCTTGTTATTGAGAGGGATTTGAGATGATTCCACTGAACTTCTCAACCCAATGGCTAGAGGAGATCTATCTCAAAAATCCTATGATGTCATCATTGAGCAATGTGGAAGATATTCTAGGCGCAATTCAAAAACTAGTAGAGGACCCAAAGATGTATTGACAAGAGTATAAATTGGGAATATGTTATAATATTTTAAATGATGTATTGGATTAATTAAGCTCTCAATTATACACATTGCATATGATCAAAAAGAAAGGAAAAGAAGAGTTAAATTTGGATTTTTTTTTCCAAAGTACAAAAGGAAGCACCCATTGAAGGAATTTTTGTTGGAACAAATTGAGACATGCACACTATGTAGTGAGAATCATGCTACTAGCAAGTTTACATCCCTGCTAGGAGTGAAATCTATCTACTAGGAAGCCAAGGAACCAAAGAAATTTCGTTTCATCTCTTAAAAATGACCATGGTAGCCAAAGCCTCAAGGTATGGTCAAAGACCAATCATAATATTTCAATTCATATTGGACTATCCCTTCTTTTGTAGTATTCTTCTCTGAAATGGTGCTTTCTTGTTTAGCCATTGATGGCTTCTTAAGCCCCAAATTAGATTTGGAAACAAGGGTGGAGGAATCCCACTTTTGAGAGAATCAACATGCCATAATGCAATTACCCACACAACTTCTTCCCTCTCCAGAAATACAACCATCCACTTCAACCCCTCCTCAACCAAAATTGACTACATCATGTCATTACTAACCAAAATAATGATAAATCAATTCAACCAACCCACACTATTGGGATCACTACTTACAAAACTTACCTAACTTACTCCATACGTTCCATAAATATTTTTTGATATCCACTTACGATCTGGGAATACCTTAACCAAAGAACATCCTCCTATACATATAGAATACCTGGATGAGGAAATTCTAAACAAAGAACCAAAATTGGTTCAATTTATAGATACCTAAAGAACAAATTAAGTCTACAAGATACCACAAGTTCCTTCTCACCCATAAATATTGGATCTAGAGAAACCAACTACCCAAATTGAATTTTGGTTTCTAGGTTAACTTAAAAATGTGTGTTTCCGCATACCACTCTTCCAAGAAATCAAGGATGTTTCTATTTACTCAAAATAGGTAAGGGAGTCATGTCTAAGGAAACCTGACAAAAGAAGAAAGGATCCTCAAATTGTTCACATTATGGGAAATATATCAAACTTTATGATGGGGGGAGTTTGTGCATCCAAATACTTAGACCTTGGGAGCTCAATAGTCAATGTGTATATCAACCATCACCTTATCCCAAACATAATGATTGACCTTGGTGCCCCATCAAAATGATGACTCATGAAACCATGGAATTCCTAGGAATTTTCACTCTTAGGAAGACCCCCACAATGCTACAACTTGTTGATAGATCAGCTATTAAATAAAAAGAATCTTAAAAGATGTAGTTATATATGTATATTCATGGAATATCTCATTAAATTTATGATCCTACAACCCAAGCCTTCTTTTGGAGGCCATCCTTTAATCTTAGGAAGGCCATAACTAGCTACTACAAACACTTACAAGTTTGGTAACATGACCATTTTCCATGGGACCTCAAAAAAACAAATTTCCCTATATCTTCTTGGAAAGCCTAGTGTAGATCATGAAACACCATTTTGGGCTAACAAAGAAGGAAGTGATGAGGAGGAAGCTTCCCATCAGGTCTTCTTTGTAAAATAATATCTAGATATTATAGATAAAACTAATGTTGAAGAAATAATCAATTTCATAGTTTCCTCTCCTCTACAACCCACATGTTCTCACCCACACCATAAATCCTAATATCAAATATTATATTGTTGCAACAAATAAACCACCACTAGAACATGAAGCCTCATTTGTTCAAGAGACAAGACCAACATTAGAAATTGTAGATATTATACCTAGAAAAAACTTGAAAATAAATCTAGGGTTGACCACACAACAAAATGGATTCCATTGATCCAAGTCTTAGGAAATCATAGTGATGTTTTTTCCTAGGAATACACTGACATGCATGCAATCCATCCTGACCTATGTACTCACCATATTTATATCGAGGAAGGATCCAAACCCATTTATCAACCCCACCGAAAGGTGAATATGACATTGAGGCGTTTAGTTAAAGAGAAGGTGCAAAAATTACTATCATCCAACTTCATATATCCCACTTACGACAACCAATGGGTATCCCTACTTGTAAATGTACCAAAAATGAATGGAAATGGAGAATTTGTGTTGATTACAGGGAACTTAATAAAGCTACATAAAATGACCACTCCCCATTGTCATTTATTGATTGGTCCTAAATATGTTAGCGGAGAAGAAGTATTTTTCTTTCCTCGATGGGTTTAGTGGATAAAACCAAATCCATATCACTCTGGAAAATCAAGACAAAACCACATTCACCTATCCTTGGGGAACATTTTCCTACCATGTTCTACTATTTTGACTTTATAATTATCCAACAACTATACAACAAACTGTGATTAGAACTTCTATGATTTAATTCAAAATTGCATAGAAATTAACATGGATGATTTCATGACATATGGTGATATATTTGACTTTTCCCTAGCCAATCTAGAAAAAGTTATAATAATATGTAAGGAGAGCCATGCAGCCTCTAGTAACAAAAAATGTTACATAATGTTAAATGAAGGTATAGTACTATGGCATCACATTTCATTGAAATACATTCATATGGATCCAAAAAAAATAAAGGTAATACTGAACTTGCCTATTCCACCAAGATAGAAAGAGATACAAAGTTTTCTATGACAAGCTAGTTATTATTGTCATTTTATTGAATACTTTCCACAAATAGCTTGTCTTTTGTTTTCTTTTCTTAATAAAAATGTTGAATTTGTGTGGGTAGGAAGCTATGAGCCAGCCTTTGAAGAACCAAATTCTAGAATATCCAAGGCTCCTAATTTGAGAGTGTCCAATTTGTCCCTGTTGTTTCACATATATACAGATGCATTAGACATTGCCATTAGAGATTTCCTAGGACAACAAGAATGAATGTACCATATGAAATTTACTTTATTAGTAAAAATATCTCACCCACAAAATTGAATTATAGGGCGACATAGAAAGAGTTTCTTGCGATAATACATTAAATTAATAAATTTTAACATTATATAATAGGTTATCGAATAATTTACACACTTACCATGCTACCATCAAATAATTAATGAATAAACTAATCACAAATGGCAGAGTAACTAGATTGTTATTATTATTGTAAGAATTCGACATAACCATCCTTAAAAAATCATGGAGGAATAATACATAGGCTAATTTTTCAAGACTAACGTGAAATGAGAATAAATATTTTGTAGAATATTCTTTCCCTGATGAGCATATTTTTGCAATATCTACTAACTCTCCTTCAATTTTAGATACTGCTAATTACTTGAATGTAGGAAAAATTCCACATCACTTGTCTCCAAGAGCATGGCAGAAAATCATTAAGAAAAGTTGTAGATTCTCATGGATCAATTGTTTCCTCTTTTGCAAGGGGCCAATTTTATCATCCAGAGATGTGTAGGAGAAGATTATATCTATGAAATATTGAAAGCTCTCCATGATGGTCCTTATGGGGGTCATGTTGCAGATCAAACGACTGGGTATAAATTATTTCTTCAAGGGTACTATTGGTCCACCATATTTAAAGATTCCAAGCAATATGTGAAGAGATGTGACAATTTTGAGTGCATGGGAAGTGTTGTACCTTAGGAGACAACCCCCGACTGAGTAGAGGTTAGTGCCCAAGAAATTTATCCAAAATGATGAATTTATCAATTTGTTGTTCCATTGTGAAACTCTAGAAGGGTTTGTTTTATAAGTAAAAAATATAAATTCTTCTTGGTGTAAAACACCCTTGGGTGAAAACGTGAAGTTGGGTTACACTTTTGTGAGAAATGCCCTTGAAAAATTCACAATCTCAATTTTTCGGCGAAACCAAAATTTTCTTCGACCGAATTTTCTATATTTATTCGACCAAACTATTATTCTAACATTTGACTGAATAATTGTCTGTTTAGATTAACATTGACCATTAAATGGATTTTTTTCCATAGGTGAAAAAATCGGCAATAAAATAGTTTGTCCAAACTATTGATTTCGGCCACACAAATAATTCAGTTGAACTAGTTTTCGGCGAAAAAAACATCTATATATATGAGGACCCAGACGTTGTTTTAGAATTTTATTTGTTGTTAGTGTGTTATTGTTATTGTTTTGATCAATATTGTTATTGCGCTACTATTTCGGTTGTCTCGTCGGTTCGCTGGAGGAAATGATCACGTATGTGCATGAATTGTTGTTTTCTCGGGATTTTTTATGGTTTTTTGCAGGGCTGATTAGCGCGAAAGGATTTTTTGTAGGATTTTTGCATGAGGTTGGTTGGTTGGCGCTAGGATTGGTTGCAACTCGCCGTCGCTGGAGGAATTCTGTCAGCTTCCTTATCCTCTTCGTCTAGACCAAGTATGTTGATTTTTGAAGGAGTTATTAAAAGTCTAATCTTAGTGGGCTTTAGTAGTGACTTCACAATGAGGTGTTGCGCGTAGCTTCATTATTTTCATTTGCATTGAGTTTGACTCTATTTCCTATCTCTCATTTATGGGGGGGGGGGGAGTGCAACCTTTGTTTAGCCTTTACCTTTGTCCATCATCCTTTCCAACTGGCTCTAGCTTTATTGCTGCTATGACTCTCGCTTGCGTTGCTATCATAAGGTTCATAGTACTAGTGCTTACCTCCCATGAATATTACTCCAGAATGTGGTTATGCTCGTGCAAATCTCTCTAAATTGAGGTTTTTTGCCACCATTATAGTTTGGTGAACAAAAAAGGTTGTTGAGTATCCCCTAGTCTGGTCTGATCTTGCAAGAAGTAAGATGACAAGCCATGCCCTGTTAGTAAATCCCCTGAAGTAAGATATGAAATCCACGCTAGTTCGTTTGTCCATCAAATGAAAAAAATATTTGAAGATTTGGTTTTATATATATATATATAGCCGATGTTTATAAGGTTCTTAGGCATAATTGTCCATAGGGTCTTGAACTTCTTGCATTTTTCTTTAGTAAACTCGATGATTGAATACATGTAAGGCGAAAAGCTTTTATTCCAAGATTGTCTGGCTATTTCCTTTTTGAAGTTGGAAAAATTTAATGCTTTCTGATATAATCAAAATTGTTGTTTTTCTTTGTTTCTTGAAAATTTACAAAATAGTTCAGTTCAGGGTATGGGTATGTATCATTCCACCTTGTCTGATTCTAAGGCTATTACCCCAACAACTAGTGTTGTATTTTCTGGGTTGTCTGTCCGTTAATTGAAAAAACTTTCTAAAATATGTTTTAATGGTTCATTTAAGGTTATCTTTTCCCCCAAAACCTTTATATGGACTTCAAGAATTTGAAATTTTATTTTGTTTTATTTTATTTTATTTATTTATTTTTTCCAGAGCCTACTTACCCAAAAGTAGAATTGTTGTGTATGAGTTTCTAGGGATGAGCCGAATAATTTGGCTACTACTCAATAATGAGGCACTAGGCACTAACTCTCCTATTGATCCCTCGAGTCTTTCCTTCATTCGATAAGTCTATAGGGTTAAGGAAGGGATAATTATTATGACAACACCTAATTTTAGCTCATATGCTCAGACACATATTTTCTTTATAATGTAGTTCACAATTCTCAAATAAATTCTATTTTTCCTTTTCCTAGGACGTTGTATCTTTTCCTTCTATACTCGATCAATTTCCTACCTATCTGTATCACAAAAAATATAATATCTACCAACATATATTTCTGGAACTTTTTTGCCTTTCTAGGAGAAACAATACAGAAAAAAGCTAACTTGCTAATCCAAGAGAAATGTAATAAAACATAGTTCTTAATTTCGTTAACTTATAGTCTAGTAACACAGTTGTCCCTATCACATGCAACATAATCACGTGGATGACATAAAATTTCGTTAATAGTTTTTATTTTTCACAGAGTTTATTTTTAAGATTGGTCTTTTTCATCTCTTTTAAGGTTTGTTTTTCATCTATCTTCAACCACCGAAATATCTGCAGTGATATTATTTATATGTTAATTTTGACTTTGATGCTTGAATAAATAAAATTATTTTGGAAGCTCATCATGTATATCTTTCAACCTTATCTAATGTAAATTTGTAGTAGGAAATGACAACTAATTGTCATTGGGCGAAATTTCTATTTTTCGATTTCATCTAGGTTGAGAAGCCTCAAAAAATGAGAAAAGAAAGAATTTGAGCATGAACTGTGAAGGTTAGAAATTTCTATAAAAATAATTTAAATATATTTATATTATCTAGGAATGTTACATAAATAAGTTTCTAATATTTAGTTTTTAAAGTATGTATTAATTAAAAAATAAATTAAGAAGGGATTTTATATTGAAGTTTTGAGTTTTGAAAAGCAGGAAAAATTTAGAGGAAAAGTGTGGTTTTCCTTGGTAAATTGTAATTTTAAAACTATTTATATTGATTAAAATTATTAGAATTATTTAAATTTCCAAATGAATAAGAAAAAAATGAACATAAAGCATTGTTGTTACAGGAAAGAAGTATGTTTAAGATGTATACTGTTGAATTGAAAAATTTTCCTCCGAATTTTTGTTGTATCAAATTCGAATTCGAACTTGGTAACTATGCAAGGATTCACCAAAGTCGGATCCAGCTCTGCAACACATTCCCTGGTTCATGCAAGTTTCTTCTGAGAGCATAAAGAGAATCACTTGCAAACACACCTATGATCACTAATTTGTAAAAATCCCAACACAAATATGTACAAGGCCTAAACATTCATAGCAGCTATTGTAGGCCGAAGTCCTCCAAATTGGTTGAATTACATAACGAAACTATAAAAACAAATGCATTGTATATCTATTTAGGCCATAACACAAAAAAAACACAATAGGAGGAGTTGGGTTTGTTGGCCACCTTCAGAATTTGCAGCCACGTTTACAGAAAATGCTAGCATTAGCATGAATAGAACCCAACAGTCCTCCATGATTTCTTCTAGTTGGGTTTGCTCCACTAGAAAGGAGTAACACCTACAGTGACCACTATCCAAACATTCTTTCTGCTCCATCTTGCAATGATCGTGGAAAGAAAAGGATAGAAATGGGTTGTGTGGCTTATCTTCAACATTGCTCATCATTTGTTTGCAACATTTCTCATCATCTGAATATATTCATCCGAGATTTCCACCAATTAAAATGTAACCCATTTTCATTGAGGATTTCTCATTGAAAATATTTGAATATCAATGAAGGGAAATCTACAAATATCTCTTTCTTGTTGTACCTTCTTTTTAATATTTAATATATATCTATCAACTAGAAATCATGTTAATATTTCACACACACACACATATATATGCCAACTAGAATCAGAAGTCTCTAGTTAGATTGAGATTATTAAGTGAAGGATAGTCTCAAGAATTATTTATTGAACTGTGAGATGAATATGAATATCCTTGGTAAGTTTTTAGATATACATCTTGTTTATATTTAAAGTGGAAGGAGATATTGAAAAAACTATGCAAAATGAGTTTACAATTAAAATTACTGAAGAGAAAGGGAAAGGAAAGTAACCCGAAATGCAGAATATTACCATATGCACTGGGCGCTATATGATGTCAAACAACTTCTCATAAATGTCAATAAATTCATTATAAGGCCAAGAAGTGTGGGAATCATCCTTCATAATAAGAATACAATCTTCTAATTGAAAGAGACAAAAACATTGTTGACACCTAATCCGAAACGGATGGGTGAACTGGACAGTCATCTAGAAGATGAACTGATCCGTTTTTATTTTTGTATATAAACATGAGTTACCTAATGAATAAGCACACTCAGTTTTCTCTCTTGTTCAATGTGGAGTTACCCTGGCCTGACATGGTATCAGAGCCAGGTTCCAAAATAGCTGTAACTCCTGCCTCTGTCCTGAGACTGAGCCCTCTATCCTGACACTGCGCCCTTTGCCCTGTGCGTTTCAATTACACCTGAGACTGCGTGCCTCTGCGCTGCTGAATGTGCGTTCCTGATATTCAATATCCCTGAGCGTTGATGCGTTTTTTGAATATTGAGGGCATAGATGCCGTATAGCACAAACCTGTGCAGTAATTCCTTCTATCCAAGCGCTGGCCTGGATTTTCCATTGGTAGTGGATTACAGTCCACCCTTCAAGAGTCCTCCATGCGCTCTCCCATACACATATAAATTGTGCCTCCATTGATATTACAATTAATACCTTGCCCATCCGAATACATCTTGAGTAACGTTGTGGGTAGCGCAGCGCAAGTAAGTTGAGTAGTATCGGTTTCTTGAGTGTGGACTCGGTTTTGAGGGTGTGCATTAGCACCATAATTCTCTACACCACCGCATTCTAAAGCAGCAGTGGCCGCCGTGAATACATCTTGAGTACGCTGCTCTTGCTATCTAAAAGGGGTTAGGGTGTTTTTTTTTATGGTCCCTTCTTCGTAGCTGTTATACAATCCTGTAAAACGCAATCGCCCTCGAACAAGACAAGTCTGTCGTGCAACGTATGTACAGTGGAGAACAAATCAGCCGGAGAAATTTCCTTTTGAAGATGCATAATGCAAAGCTGTGCCAAATACGTGTAACCCCTCTGGCTATTCAATATTTTGGCCCCCTGACTTCATCATTTTCCATGTCTTGCTGCGCCCCTTGAGCCATGCGGTGCTTGGAACTTCTGCGGTGTTTGGATCTGGTCATTGGTGTTTAAAAATTGGGCCAAAGACACTCTTGTATACTTCAGCGCCACAGAAAACTTTTTGGCTGCGGCCTCTTAATGATCCCGTTTTTTTTTTTTTTTTTTTTTTTTTTTTTTCAGATATGTCATTACTGTAACTTGGTTGGTATTGTAAACTGGTGTCAGAGCAGAGTATTGTCATCAGAGTATTGTAAACAAATTTTTTTTATGAGTTGCTGATTTGGTAGTGCGAGCCTTTTAAATATTCCACAGCCTCGTTTTGGTTGAGCAGTTTTATGTGATGGTATGATAGCAGTTTTGATTGAGCAGTTTTATGTGATGATAGCAATTTTTGGTTGAGCAGTTTTGGGTCTAAAGCATTTGTAGTATTACATGATATATATTGATATATTGAAGTGATATATTAATACATTGAAGTGATGCCTTGCGCATTTTTTTTCAAAACAGTAGTATTGTAGTGATATGTACAATGAAATGCTGATCTTTTTTTTTAGAAAATATTAGAGGGATTTGAAGGCTGTAACGTAAGGATTTTTTATCAGCAGAAGTAATTTTTTTTACAGAATGCGTTCAATCATTTCTATGGTAGGAATAGTTCTCACTGGCAAGGAGAACTATTATGAATGGTCTCGGATGGTAAAACACACCCTCATCTACAATGAGTTGTGGAAAGGAGTGTGTGTCGGAGAAGAAGACAAAGACCCAGTGCAGCCTACATCAGACAAAGAACTCGCCATTTGGGAAAACAAGAACAACAAAGCCTATGCATTGATCGCAGCATATGTAAACGAAGAAGTAAGTCGTCATATTTCATCCTATTCCACTGCCTTTGAACCTCTACAAAAGCTGAAAGAACTCTATGATACACATTCTGCACTTGAAGTTGTTCAGCTCATGATTAAACTCTTCATTCTTGAACTGAAAAATAATGATCCTCTTGCTCTTGCATCTGAAATAAAGTCTATAAGGCATGATATTAAATCCACTAAGGTTGAGCTGGATATCTCTCTTATTTCCTTTCTCAAAGCACTCTATCCTACCTACTCCAATTATCTTGAGTCTTTACAAGCAAATGGAAATCTTAAAGATATAACCTTTGACTCTCTTGTGAAAAAGTTTGCTGAAAGAGAGAAAGCCTTTGGAAAGAAAACAGTCCCTGAATCTTCTGAAGAGACTGTTTGCCTTGCTCACAAAGAAAAGCATCCTGCTCAAGATTCTACAAGAGGAAGAGGTGGACGAAGAGGAAGAGGAAGATACTTCAGAGGCAGGGGGGGCAGACATTCTCAAACAGAAAAGGAAAATCTGCATTGCATTCACTGCAAACGAAATGGATCACATGATGATTCTACATGCAAGCTACCATGGGACAAAGTTGAGCAGAGAAGAAATCAGTAGAAAGGTAAAACTGATGACACAGACAAAGGTAAAGCACCTGAATCCGCTCACTATATTGAGGCACAATGTAACATTGGAGTAAATGAAGATTTGTTTAATGCTTCACTTGCTTCTTCGAAAAATGACTGGTTGCTTGATTTAGGAGCAACCTGTCATATGACTCATAGGAAAGATTTCTTTGAAGATTTCACTGACAATGTTGATGGAGCAGTATACTTTGCAGATCAGTCAAAAATCAAGCCATCAGGGCTTGGCACAATCAGGCTTAAACTGCCTGGTCTTCCAGACTTTCTTCTGGATCATGTTCTATATCTCCCACAGCTCAAGAGAAACTTGCTGTCCCTGGTCCACATCCGCCAGCAAGGTCACTCCATTCACATGTTTGATGGCAAGCTTGAGGTAAGAAAGGCATCTGACCACTCACTTGTCATGAGGGGTATAGAAGAAGAAAGACTTCTTAAACTGCAAGGAACCTCTGCTCATGCACAACATTTCTCATATATTTCTCATCATGAAGAAGGTGCACTTCCATCAAGTTTATTATGGCATGCTAGATTTGGACATTTAAACTATGATAGTCTCCGCTTGTTGAAGAAAAATGGTGTTGCTGGTTTGCCTACAATTCCTAGAAAACATAAACAATGTGATGCTTGCATTCTAGGAAAGCATAGCAAACAGTGTTTTCATGATTCACATTCAAGAGCACATAGGAAGCTTGAACTTATTCATTCCGATTTATGTGGTCCAATGCATGTTCCTTCTGCAAATGGAAATAAATATATCATGACATTTATTGATGATTACACCAGAATGTGTTGGGTTTATTTTTTGAAGAACAAATCTGATGCTTTTCAAACATTCAAGAATGTTCATAAATGGATTGAAAATGATGCACAATCTCATATTGGGTCTATTCGCACCGATAATGGAAAAGAATATACATCAAATGAATTTGAACACTATCTTCGCCAACATGGGATTAAACATCAAACAACTGTGCCTTATAATCCTCAACATAATGGTGTAGCTGGAAGAATGAACAGAACAATTTTGAATATGGTATGATCCATGCTTTTCTTCAAAAATTTAAAGACAATGTTTTGGGCTGATGCTGTTCTATGTGCTGCATATATAAAGAATAGATGTCCATCTAGTGCTATAAGAAACAAGACTCCTTATGAATTGTGGTATGGACATGTTCCTTCGGTAAAACATCTCAGGATTTTTGGTTCCACCTGTTATGATTTAATACCAAAGGTACATAGAAACAACCTTGGTGCTAGAAGTCGTAAGTGTATCTTCCTGGGGTATTCAAACACATCTAAAGCATACCGCCTCTATGATGAAGTAAATAAAAAGTTTGTTTTATCTAGAGATGTCATTTTTCTTGAATCATCCAAATCTGACAGTGTTGTTGAGCGGCAACTTGATCGCTTGGATAGATTCACAAAACCGAAATCATTCCAAGAGTTTGATAATCAGATTCCACATCTTGAAGGGGGGATTCCTATACTAGATCAACATGTGGAATCTCCTTCTGAAGAACAATCTCCCCTGCATGAAACTCCAACAACGGATGATGCTTTAAGTGATGTAATTGATAGAATTGGGAGACTTAATCTTGATTCAGTCCCAACTCAATCAACAGAACAGCCTGGACCATCTCAAAAAGGTCCCCCAAAGTGGCTGACAAAGACACTTGAAAGTGTTCATCCTGATGAAATTGGAAAAACAGGAACCAGAAATACAAACCGACAAGATGGAGGTGATGTAGATAACTCTAATTCACCTGTTGATATGGATGTTACTTATGATTGTGAATTGAACTTGTCTACAGATTTTGAACCAACTTCCTTCAAAGAAGCTGCTTCTCATGATGAATGGAAAGAAGCGATGCAGAAGGAGTATGATTCCCTCATAAAGAATGGCACTTGGAAGCTGGTTGATCCTCCATTTGGAACCAAACCAATTGGCTGCAAGTGGGTCTACAAGAACAAGTACAAAGCTGATGGCTCACTTGACAAGCACAAAGCTAGGCTTGTGGCAAAAGGTTTTTCACAGAAGGAAGGGGTCGATTATGAGGAAACTTTTGCTCCCACAGCAAAATGGGCCACCATCCGGACACTCTTTGCACTAGCTGCTCAGAACGGTTGGAAAGTCCATCAAATGGATGTAAAAACTGCATTCTTGAATGGAGATCTAAAAGAGAATGTTTTTATGTCCCAGCCTGAAGGATTTGCTGTGAAAGGACATGAACACAAAGTATGCAAACTTGTGAAGTCCTTGTATGGCCTCAAACAAGCACCACGAGCCTAGTATGAAAAACTAACTGAGCATCTTCTGAAATTCAACTTCAAACATTTTGATCTTGATGATGCAACTTTATTTGTCAAGAAAGTTGGCAAAATAGTTGTATATCTTGTGGTATATGTAGACGATCTTTTAATGACAGGGAACAATGAAAGCTATATTGCATCCAGAAAGAAAGAATTAGGAAATTTTTTTGAAATGACTGATTTGGGCTATGTTCATTACTATCTTGGCATTGAAGTAACCCAACATCCAAAGTCCATATTTCTTTCTCAAAAGAAATACCTTGGAGATTTGTTAAACAGATTTGGCATGACAGAGTGCAATCCCCTTTCTACTCCAATGGAACAAAACTTGAAGCTCACATCTATTGAAGGAAAGGAGTTTGAGGATGCAACAAAGTATAGACAGCTTGTAGGAAGTCTCATCTACCTCACTACTACCAGACCAGACATTTCATTTGCTGTTGGAATCCTCTCCAGGTTTATGCAAAAGCCTTGTGAGGGACATTGGTCTGCTGCAAAAAGAGTTCTAAGGTACTTGAAGGGAACTCAAGACCTTGAAATCAAGTATACACAGGTGGACGACTTCAACTTGATTGGATACTCTGATTCAGACTTCGATGGAGACAAAGAAACTGGGGTATCTACTTTAGGATATGCTATGAGTCTTGGATCAGGAGCTGTCTCCTGGAGATCACGCAAACAATCAGTACCAGCAGATTCCACAACAGAAGCAGAATACGTGGCAGCAGCTGAAGCAACGAAAGAAATTGTGTGGCTCAGGAAAATTCTTGAAGATTTGCAAGTAAAACAAATACAATCTACTCCACTCATGATTGATAATACATCTGCAATAAAGTTGGCCAAGAATCCAAATTTCCATGATCGTACTAAGCACATCAATACTAAATATCATCTGATCCGACATCATGTTGAGGCCAAAACAATCCATATCCGTCATTGTTCCACAAACGAGCAAATTGCAGACATCTTCACCAAAGCGCTTGGAAGAGAAAAACTTGAAAGATTCAAAACGATGCTTGGACTCACCAACATCCCTTCAGATTAAGGGGGGGAATGTTGACACCTAATCCGAAACGGATGGGTGAACTGGACAGTCATCTAGAAGATGAACTGATCCGTTTTTATTTTTGTATATAAACATGAGTTACCTAATGAATAAGCACACTCAATTTTCTCTCTTGTTCAATGTGGAGTTACCCTGGCCTGACAAACATCATTATATTCATCATTGCAAGTGTTTCCCATCAACTTATGCAGAGTAACCAAAGGGAGGAATGACAATGATAACAAGTTTGAATGCACCCTCGGTGTAAATAATCTGTCACATATGCATTTAAGAACTGATTTTATATATACCCAGTTCCTAAAATCAATAAAATGCTAACATCATAATTTATAATTGCTTGACAAAACTATCAATCACATATATAAATTTCGAAGGAGAACATAGAAGATGATCCTGAAACTAGGCTAAATCCTTGTAGTATTCCATTATTCAATCACAATAGGTATTTATCTATTATCATTCTCCCATATACTAAGGCATTTGCAATAAATAAATATATTAAATTCATTTTAATGAATTTGTTTTTTATAGGGATCATAAAACCCATTAAACATGGTTGAAAAATGGACATTGTGCATAGAAGTTTCTTGTTATCCCAATCCAGGGAAAGAATTGATTACTTATGTGCTATGCGATATTGTGACAAACAAAGTTCTCCAAAGGAAAATGAATGTGCCTGGAAGAACAACAAACAATGAAGCATATTATATTGCATTGAAAAAAGGCTCAAGAACAACTAGTGAGTATGGATCCAATGGAATTGTAGTCTTCACCAATTTTGAACTTATGTGCAACCAGATGAAAGATGTGTACCAAGTTAAAAATGAGAGGTTAAAACAACTACATGGAG
The DNA here is from genome assembly GCA_031772625.1 of Pinus tabuliformis. Taxonomy (NCBI): domain Eukaryota; kingdom Viridiplantae; phylum Streptophyta; class Pinopsida; order Pinales; family Pinaceae; genus Pinus; species Pinus tabuliformis. The sequence goes on along the minus strand of CM062817.1, from coordinate 974,810,059 downwards.
AAGAAAAACATATTGTTAGTCAATTTCAATCATTTAGCATAAGACATTGTACAAATTTTAATAGGATGTCTAGTGATCTATTTTATGGGGCAATTCCAATTCAAGCTTTGTGTGTGAAATATGAATTAGTATTAAGAATCTCTCCATCAAAATTTCTTGATGGACATCATAAGATATCTTTGATATGTGTGTTTTTTAGTTATAAATGTGTTGTTTTTAATGACCATGTGTTTTTTTCAATTCTATACCAAGTGTGCCCCCACTATGTAAGCACAACTTGGTGAACTTGACATGTTTTAGAAAATTTTGTATTTAATTTTCAAAATGTGCGTGCTTCAACATTTGTGTTTTTAGTCTTGAGTATATTTTAAATGAAGAGCTTCAGATAGTTACATTAATTTTCTAAATTCTTTCAATGTTTTTAAATAGAAATTTTAAGTTCTTAAAATGTATGATGTAATTTCAAGGTTACATCAATTATATGTATGAGGTAACTTCAAGAGTTACATCAATTTTCTAAATTCTTAATCTTTTTAAATAGAAATTTCAAGATTTTTAAATGCATGAGGTAACTTCAAGGGTTACAACAATTTTTTGAATTCTTGATATTTTTAAATATAAATTAAAAAAGAAATTGTAAATGCATGAGGTAACTTTTTAAATATCATGTATCTATATATCTATAGATATCCATATCATGGATGAGCATTTTCCACATGATTCTTCAAGGTGAGCATCAATCGAGTCTCATGCATCTACTAGAGGGGGAGGTCATGGATCAAAGAGAATATCAAATGAATCGGGGGAGGTCCATCATGATCGTGGTATATATATATATATATGTGTGTGTGTGTGTGTGTGTCTATATATATATATATATATATATATATATGTTTATGTGCAAGTTTTTAAATGATATTTGAATATAATCATATGTATGTATACATATGGAATTGATTTTTTATCAATTTAGCTTTAAATTAATTTATAATAAATTTCATTTTTTTTCGGAGCATCTCAAACTAGGTCGAAAAGAGTATCTACTCAATCAATGGAGGGCCATTTCTCACACCATCGTGGTATATATATATATATATATATATATATATATATATATATATATATATAATTGAATTGATTTTCTATTTTTTTTAGAAGCTTCACTAACTATGTCGTCACGCGAGGGTGGTCAACATTCTCCCAATGGTTAACAAGCTCAATCAACTCATAGTTAGGCGTGATGGTGCTCAACCATCTCCGAATGGTCATCAATCTCAATCAGATCATCATAATCCTCATCATTTTGGTAAATTATATAATAAAAAAATTATGTTAAAACAAATTTGTACATGTAAATGAATTGTATGTACATATGCATGTACATGTCTATCTTGCATGTGTATGAATACATTTGTTCACATGTTTTTATATTTATGTAATTTTATATATTGATGCAAAGGGTGAAAATGTTGCTCCAAGTAGACGTAAGTGAAGCTGGGCAATTCAAGAAGAAGGTCATACACCAACTACCACTTATCCATCTGATATTCCTGATGAGCTTCCTTGGGAAACAAACCTCCAACAATGTACATTACAAAGGTGCAAAAGTCATTATTCAAAATTGAGGAAAGATCTTGGGAGTTTGGAGCTCCCTGCAGAGAGTCAAGAAAGCTTAGAAATAATTGTGCACTCTCTAAGTTCATTTCTTGATATTTAAAAGAAGCTTGAGCCAACCACAGATTGATTTATATATATGATGAGGCGTATAAAGGAAGCAATAATGGGTCCCGATAAATGGGTCAAGGTTAGTAACAAGGTTACAAAAGCAAATGAAAAATCTATGTTTAATTTCAAAGAAGGGCTAAAAAGAAATATGCTCAAGGTGCAATATTTCAAGCACTCTGATATAGCCAACCATTTGTATGATATGTTCCTTTCAACTTATGGAAATATGCCATGGCATGACGAGGTTTCAATTTATTTTGAAAATTTATTTTATGCAGAATTCTTTTTGGGTATGAAATCCAATTATAATGACCTTCCATCTGAATATCTTTTTTTTCTCAATCTGGCTACTTCTATTATTGATACAAAAAAGTTATAGCAAGGCCATGGCCTTGAGAGTTCTGCCCTGTGAATGGCATATTACAAAAAGCTCATGAGTTCAAAACAGTGTGAACCTTCATCAATATGTTGACTTCATCTTCGACACAACACAGATTTGAACAAAAGCGAAGACAATACATTTGACCAACATGCCACAGTGCTGAGTGTAAACGACACATGGACAGACAGAGACCTGAGACAAACAGTAACTGCACGAAATAATACATAGTCATGATAAGTATAAATGACACATTGACAGTCAGAGACCTGAGACAAACCGCAGCTACGAAAACAAAATATAGTCATGCTGTATCAGCCATCGTCAGTAGTTTAAGGCTCCTCGACGACTCTACACCCGTATTGAAGAGAGTCCTCCGAGTCAGAATGTGGAGCCACCGAGCCTGTGGGTTCACCACGAACAGGCGCACTTGGGCCTGTAGGAACAACCGGGTTCAGCATCGAAGCACTCCCCATGACCGGGCGCAGGTTATCTACTGGATTCACATTCCTCTGTTCTGCAAGTGCTTCAGGATGGGCGACTCCCAGGTCCCCGTTATCTTCACATTTTTCTATGGTGACAAAGACTATGAAAGTGGAATTAGCGAGAGAGCATGGAATGCGATAACGCACAGTGGGATGCGCATCATGCTCACATTCAACCCTCCCAATTCTCCCACGACTCCTGCCTCTTCCGCTTCTTGTGGCCGGTGGACTACTCCGCCCAGGTTCCAGTGTTTCAGAAGATCGTTGAGAGGCCGCTCGGCCACCAGAGCCACCTCATCTGCTCAATAACCTGAGCCTTTCGCACGACATTGCAGCGTTCAGAGAGTGAATGCAAATAGAAGAGTGCTCTGAACGAGACAACAAAAGAACATCAAATGGATCATAAGAGCTCGGCGCACTAACGGGCCCGTGTTTGCTAGCAGAGAGACTCAGAAAAACGCACAGCGCTGCAATCCAAGAAGCTGCAGAGGAATGCAACAAGCCAAAGGAGCAGTTCGCTTATGGAGCACCATGGCACTGTTAACCTTGCAACGGATGGACGAAGTTAATGTCTTCATTAATGAGCTTGTGTGAGCCCAACTCTCCTGACCTTCATCATTACTCATGGCGCATGGGGGCTGACACCTACCCATGTGATACGCCTTCCACATATCCTTTGAGCTGTTAACCACCCGCATCCGGGGGACCTTCCATCTGAATATTATGGTACTAGGAGAGGTCGATTATATGATCGTAAGGGTGCATTACGTGATACTGAATTGTCTCTCCCTCTGCCACCTTTGGTATGCCAACCTCCTCATCTGGTAACTTTGCGGTCAGATATGGATGTCATTTCTCAAAGTGGTCGAGAAGGAAGGGATGTCACTATAGACAACATCTAGAGTACATTGACTATAATTGATATCAGTTTAAATCGACAAAGAGCACGAGATAATGCACATGCTAATTTTTCATATAAAACAGATGAGGAGATATATACTATGAATATTGAGGAGCTTAAAGCATATAAAAAGGGTTGTCGTAATGGTTGGCAAGACCTAATTGTTCATGAGGAAGAGGGTGTGGGATCAATATGTTTTAATGGTTAGGGTGGATATTTTAATGTAATTTGTAATGTATGTGTTAATGTCGATTCACATACATTTTGTAAATTTATTCAGATATAATATAACAAAAATGTATTATATGTTCACCATTTGTAGTTAACTCATTTGTTGAACAAAAAATTTGATAATATCATGGTCCCAGGTTCAGGTTCCAATCAAGATATTTTGAGAGATGTTATTTTTTTTTTCAAGAGTTCATGTTGATACAATTATTATTCTACTTTTATTATATCGGTATTGTGAGGAAATATTTTTAAAAGAAATTATTATTCATATATAATTAAATGTTAACAGATTCCGATTTCATCCCATGTTTTCGACATAGCTTCACCCTCTTCCTCCTTACTAGGAGATGTGTCAAATATTCGATTGTCACAAGTATTGAATATTTCACTTATGTTTTGTTATAAATTGAAGTGCAAGCTTCATTAAAAAATGAGATAGATTTATCTTAGAGTTTTAAAATTTTAGGATTGTGGAGACGATTTCCATTCTCCAAGGAGTTTAGCAATGGATTCAACAATGGGGATAGGATCATCTAAACAATTTGAAAAAGTCGTGTAACATTTTTTTTAAATATTGCGAGTTTATGCATTTTCATGTGCAATTTTTAATTTTTAATATATACATGTACATATATTGTACAGGGCATCTAGGTGGGAGAAATGCAAGGGGGACACAATGAAGTATTGCATGGAATTTGAAACTTTAGTCAGTTATAGGGATTGAATCGTTTAGACAATTTGAAAAATTTGATACTTGATTTTTTTAATAATGATCTAGTTTATGCATTTTCATGTGAAATTTTAAAATTTTAATATATATACATGCACATGTATTGTACAATTTATCCATGAGGGTGCAATACATGGCAAACAACACAAGGGCACAATAGAGGGGGTACAACATGAGGTATTGCATGGAATTTGAAACTTTTTATAATTTTTTTTTGATGATTACATTCTAATTTAATTTTAAAACATTAAAATATAATTTTAAAGTACATAATCTTATGTATATATGCAATTACACATGTTGTGCAAGACACCCATGATTCATATGAGAGCACAAGAAGGTTGATAGATCATATAATTCAACGAGATTCTCTAAATTGATACAACTTTTTATCTGACAAACTTTTTATGTTATATTTGCTTTTATCATGATATAAATTTTGGGCATATTTAAAGTAAAACTCTTTATTATGAATTGATGCATATTTTTATTTGACAACATTTTATTATATATTTACTTTTATAATGATATAAATTTTGGAAATATTTTAAATATAAAACTCTTTATTATGATTTAATACATGCTAATTTTGGAGTTTATGTACATTTTGCATGGTATAATTTGCATGATGCATGGTTTGAAGCTTAAAAATTGGTTTCACATATTTAAGTTCATGAATATGTAGCAATGAAAGTAAATTTGCGTTTAGTTGGTACATTTTGCAGAATCATTGTTATAATGTTGGTATATGATTCTTAGGTTTTGTTTAAAGTTGTTTTGTCACTTGTTATTTGAAATGAATCTATTAAAATTTCAAATTAAAAAGCGTGGTACATTTTACATTTGAATGAATCTTATAATTACGTGTAGATGTCTAAAATAATCATAAAAATTGCATTATAAAATATGGTATGTACATTTTGCATTCCTGTATAGAAATGTTGTTGTGGATGTTGGTTGATAGTTAACTTTTAATATAAAGTTGTTCATGCACCAACATACTATTATATTGCATAAAAACATGGTACAATTTGCATGATGCATGGTTTGATGCTTAAACATATTTAAGTTCATGAATATGTAGCAATGAAAGTAAATTTGCACTTAGTTGGTACGTTTTGCATGATCATTCTTATAATGTTAGTAGATGATTCTTAGGTTTTGTTTAAAGTTGTTTTGACGATTTATTTAAAATGAATCTAGTAAAATTTCAAGTTACAAAACATGGTACATTTTGCATTCGAATAAATCTTATAATTTGGTGTAGATTTATAAAACAATCATAACTTAAAATTGCATAATAAAATATGGTAGATGTATATTTTTCGTTCATGTATAGAAACGCTAATATGGATGTCGGTTGATAGTTAACTTTTAATATAAAGTTGTTTGAATGCATAGACATACTATAAAATTTCATTATAAAACATGGTAGAATTTGCATGATGCTTAAAGGTTTTACATATTTAAGTTCATGAAAATGTAGCAATGAAAGTAAATTTGCTTTTAGGTGGTACATTTTTCATTCAATCATTCTTATAATGTTAGTAGATGATTCTTAGGTTTTGCTTAAAGTTGTTTTGTCAAGTTATTTAAAATGAATCTATTAAAATTGCAAATTACAAAACGTGGTACATTTTGCATTTGAATGAATCTTTTAATTCGGAGTAAATGTCTAAAACAATCATAAAAATTTCATTATAAAATATGGTATGTACATTTTGAATTCATGTATAGAAAGGCTACTGTGGATGTTGGTTGACTGTTAACTTTTAATATAAAGTTGTTCATGGACAAACATACTATTATATTGCATTATAAAACATGGTACAATTTGCATGATGCATGGTATGATGCTTAAAGGTGTTACATATTTAAGTTCATTAATATGTAGCAATGAAAGTAAATTTTCATTTAGATGGTACATTTTGCATGATCATTCTTATAATGTTAGTAGATGATTCTTAGGTTTTGTTTAAAGTATTTTTGTCAATTTATTTAAAATGAATATAGTAAAATTGCAAATTACAAAACATGGTACATTTTGCATTTGAATGAATCTTATAATTTGGTGTAGATGTACAAAACAATCATAACTTAAAATTGCATTATAAAATATGGTATGTACATTTTGCATTCATGTGTAGAAAGGCTAATACATTTTGCATTCATGTATGAACTTGTTTAAGACCAAAGAATGTATACATACAAATTATTTGTTGTGCATGCAAATATAATATCAATAGCATCAAATCCTCAATACACCTACATAACATGCAATATACATATAACTTTGTAACTCAATACAAGACCCAATGAGCATTGCTTTCACATCATCACATTCTTCAAATCGTACAACTTAAGAGTGCAAAACAAGAAAGGCTAACAATGTACTTGAACTCTAAGTTCTCAAAGATGAATCTAAGGAGAAGAAATTGTTGGGTAGTTCAATTAAACAAATTCTAATGGAATGCCATCTTCAATGATCCGTTCATAGTCATCTTTTGTCATTCTCCATTTTTTAACTTTCATTTTTTTTTTAATTGAACTTCTATCAACTTTATGTGTGCTGCACACACCAAGTGACTATATTGACAACTTATGACATCGAGTTGATAGTCTTTAAAGCAAACATCACTCTCAGTTTGATGAGTTTTTTGGAAAAAATAACCTTTCAGTATAGTATACCCTCTTTCATATATAAAACTGTTATCATCATAGTCTTCCAATAATATCATCTTTCGTTTAATGCACTGCATCAAATAATACTTGACATTTTCTATATTGTTAATGGGTGCAACTACAACAGAAACATCTCCTGCACAATAAAACAAGTGTAAATTCAGATCATAATTATCATGAAATTAACTTTATCAACATGGACTTAGTTTTATTATATATTTCTATATCTCTATATTTTAACTATTATCTAGATACTTATACGCAATGATATATATATATATATATATATATATATATATATATATATATAAAATTTGAAAGTAATTGAAATGTTACATTCTCTAACAAGATAAAAAACTCGATCACCTTCAAATGATACTATAGTCTCCTCTGATTCCATCTCTTCAAAGCTTGCAACTGCCATTTTCCCCTTTGCATTTAGTTCTGTATGTTGCCAAGGTTTTAATTGCAAATTGTTTTCACAAACATCATTGGATTGTGTGTCCTTTATGCAAACGTGACAAAAACAATAATATTTCCTTTTATCAAATGAAAATGCATTTCGTTAATCCTTTGTTTTAATTGAACACAATTTTAGAGTCCCTTTTATTGTTTCAGCTTCATATGTAATTGATATATCTACATCTTGGACTCCAATCTGCCCAAAAAACATATAGTAAATTCAAACAAGAATTTAAATATGTTATTTAAAATACAATTTATATATCAAAGATAATCATTGGAAATAATACTAAGAGGGGGGGTGAATCAGTGTTATCAGATCAATTAATTTAATTTTCAAAACTAATTTGTATATGCTACTTCAGCTAAGTGAACTAGCGTGTATACGCAACTGTACTTAAGACAACCAGCATATATGCAAAGATCTATTGATTTACCCAAATTATCATGCCTTGAACTTTAACCAATATATCAGGAATTCATTAAGTAGTGTAGTAAAAACAAAATAAAGCATGACACATGACCACCAAGATATAAGGTGGAAACCCAATGTGGGTGAAAACCACCTGCTGCTGTTGTCTCTGTCTTCTTTTAATAATAAGAAAAATCTGTTTACACTTTTGTATTGGTGCAGACTTATACCAGTATGCAGGCTTCTACTTCTCTCGTTCTCCAGCTTCTACTGGAAGGGAGCTACAACCCCCTAGCTCTTGTACTAGCCGATATGTTTACTAGTATGTAGGTGTTGGCCTACAGAAGGCTACAACCTTCTCTTTTCTTCCAGGGACCACGTTTCATAAATTTTCATACTAGATCCATCAACAACATCATTCAATCATCAAATATATTTGCATCAACCAATCTCCTTTTGAACCAACCACAACCAAATCAATTAATCACTTTGACAACCCATCAATCTGATCTTTCAAAATGCTATCACCAGAATACAGTAACCAAAACCCAAGCCAGAATCCAGAACACTGCAACAGAAAACAGAAGCAACTAAAACATATTTTATAAGATATATGCTACTTCCATGTGTCGAACATGCGTGTGTACATGCTTTTCCGAAAGCAAACCAACGTACAGATCTGCAAATAAAATTTATGATGTATAAACTGCTTTGATATGCAGAACTAACGTGTATACGCTCCTTTTCTAAAGTGAACCTGCGTACAGATCTGTAAATGATGATTTAAACATTACAGCTATTCCAGACTTTAGTCATACGCAGATCATCACATTTACAGATTACAACTTGCATCAGTTATTTAGATACATGATCAAACCACATAGAGATAATTCCTTTCAAGCCTTAAGATCCTGATACATCATTAGATCTTATCCTTCTTCAAATGCTAAGGTTCATCCTTGGTTTAGATCCAGCAATGCACCATAACCCAATAACCTGCATACTAGATCTCACACTTCATCAGATATTCGATACTTCCATGCCTTGGCCCAATGATCTTCTCCTCTTTTTATAGTTTTAGGCTTTTCTCAATACCATGGACCAAAACCACTTAGGACCAATACCTTGGACCAAATACCTAGGGTCAATACCTTGGACCCAATACCTTGGACCAATACCATGGATCAAAATATCATGGACCAAATATTTCGGACCAAAAACTTAGTTTCCCAAGGTATACACACTTTTCCTTTTGTGAAAGTGTGTGTGTACGTATACGTGACTTGTATACAGTTAACCCGCATGTATACACGGCTTGGCCAGTGGTGAACCTGCATATACCTCTATTTCTTCATTCTGTGAAGTCTGATCTGTAACTCTATGCTATTAACCTACTATACTGTGATCTTTCATCTGAGTGAGTTTCCATCAAGGACAATACATGTATCATAATGCCAAAAATATCCCCCTTTTGACTTGCTAGCAACAACCATACCAAGTCACTCTCCCCCTTTGACATTAAGGGCAAAGGGTCATGCTCCCCCTGAGGAGATGCTGAAATCTCTGATATGTTGAAGTGTGATGATTGAGCTCCTATGATCGAGTCCATGCTCCCCCTGAGCATAAGCAAGGTCTGAAAAAAGATAACATGACTCTATCACCAAAGACTCATACGCACATCCATCTCCTAATCAAATGGAGATATAGCAAATTTGACTCATCCACCCAACCAAGTGGGGATATACCAATTGTTTATACACAAAATATTATATCATTCGTCCCATGCATAGTGAGGTTACAAATGAGGTCTTTTCATGACCTGTACATTAAATGATATACATGACATATATAACAGAGACCAATATCTTAAGCAAGACCATGATAGTCATAAGAAACTATCATCAACAACATCTGTCAATCAACATCTAGACCAGCAACCATGTTCTTCCCCTGAACCTATTCCACCTGAATAAAAAACAACTATGTGAATCTGTACCAAGATCTTCTAATATAATGCCAACAATGCATTATGAGAAGCATATGCTCCCCCTGAAGTTGTCCCAGATGTTCACTATCAGATCTGATCATTTCATATATTAGAAGAGTTATCAAGGCATCATCATCAATCAGATATACATCAAGTTAACAACAATTTATGAGAGCCAATAGATTGTAACCATCATCAACAGATTATAACCATCATGAACCATATCAAACCCCTTTCTTCCTGAGTCTGGTCCATTGCTTTTCCTCAAACCAACATATACGCGACTGTACCCATAGAAACTAGCATATGTACGTGACTACACTTCATGAAACTTGCGTATACCAACCTTTCTCAAAAAAAAAAATTTAACAGCAGGATGATGTAGCAACTACTCCCAGCTTCTATCTGAGATATTCAAATGTCTCTCTGGGCAATGGTTTGGTGAATATATCAACAACCTGTTCTTTGGAGGGAACATACTCCAATTTGACCTTTTGTTCAAGAACTTGTTCATGTAGAAAATGATATTTGATGGGTATGTGCTTAGTCTTGGAGTGCATGACTGGATTCTTTGAAATACTGATGGAACTTTTATTATCACATAGAATAGAGATGGGTGGAGTGCATGTGATCTGAATGTCTTGCAAGGTTTGCATCATCCAAAGTAGTTGTGTGCAACAAGATGCAGCAGCCACATATTCTGCTTCAGCTGTAGATAATGCAATTGAACTTTGTTTCTTGCTGAACCAAGACACTAACCTGGAACCCATATAAAATGCACCACCACTAGTGCTTTTTCTGTCATCAACACTTCCTGCCCATTCTGCATTTGTATATGCATGAAGAGTAAGATCTGTATCACTAAGATACCATAAACGAAAGTTCTGTATTCCTTGAAGATATTTGAAAATCCTTTTGACTGCCTGAAGCTGTGATTCCTTTGGATTTTCTTATAATCTTCCAACTATTCCTACTGCATGCATGATGTCAGGTCGGGTACCTGTTAGATAAAGCAGTTTTCTAATCATGGATTTGTAAGTTGGTTGATGTACTGCTATTGATTCATCAATTGAGTTGAGATCGCATCCTGTTACCATTGGGGTACATACTGGTTTAGAATCTTCCATGCCATACTTTTTCAAGATCTGTTTGAGATATTTGGTTTGTGAGAGAAAGATACCATCGTTATTCTGTTGAACTTGTAGACCAAGAAAATAGGTAAGCTCACCAAGCAGGGACATTTCAAATTCTTGCTACATTACTGAAGCAAAATTCTGACTCATGGATTCTTAATTGCTACCAAAAATGATATCATCAACATAAACAACAATTATTAGCAATTTATTATTGTCAATCTTTGTATATAGATTGTTATCAACTGATCCCTTTGAAAAACCTTGTTGGTGGAGATATTTGTCAAGACGGTAATACCAGGCCCTTGGAGCTTGTTTTAGACCATAGAGAGCCTTTCTGAGTCTGCATACAAGTTTTGCATCATTTCCAAGGATGAGTCCATCTGGTTGTCAGTATAGACTTCTTCTTTTAAGTCTCCATTTAGAAAGGCAAATTTTACATCCATTTGGTATACTTTGAATTTCTAAAAACTAGAAAGAGCAAGAAACATTCTTATGGCTTCAAGTCTAGCAACAAGTGCAAATGTTTCTTCAAAATCTATACCTTCTTGTTGAGCATATCCTTTACAAACAAGCCTGGCCTTGTTTCTAATAACTTCTGCATTTTCATTCAGCTTGTTTTTGAATATCCATCTAGTTCCTATGATATTCTTATCATGAGGTCTAGGAACTAATTCCAAAGTATTATTCTTTTCAATTTGCTCAAGTTCTTCATTCATGGCCTTGACCCAGCATTCATCTTTGCATGCTTCATTTATATTTTGAGGTTCGGTGGAAGATAGTAATGCTAGATAGCTTGAAGCTTCTGTAATAGTTCTTCTTGTCTGCACACCTGCCTCTTTCTGTCCTAAAATTTGAGTTTCTGGATGATTTTTCTGAACATACCTGGACAGAGTCTTTTCTTCTACCGTTATCTCTTATTCTGGTGCTTCATTGGTTTCTTCTTCAAAACTAGTGTGATTTAATGTGGGAATATATTCCTCATCTTCTTCATAATCTTCAGTTTTTATCTGTTTTGGATTTTTGCATGCTTCATCAACCACAACATCAATACTTTCGATAATTTTCCCAATTTTTTATTATAACATTTATATCCTTTACTTCGGGAAGAGTAACCAAGAATAATACCTTCATCTGCTCTGGGTTCAAACTTACCAAGTTTTTCATCAGTCCTTTTGATGTATCATTTGCTTCCAAAAACTTTGAAGTATTTTACAGTAGGAGTCTTACCATACCAAAGTTCATGTGGAGTTTGACTGCTATTTACCCGAACATTTTCTTGGTTGAGAATAGTAAGGATGACGAATGCAGCTTCACCCCAGAAGGTTGTAGGAGTTCCAGATTCATCTAGCATAGCTCGAGCCATTTGTTGAATAGTTATGTACATTCTTTCTACCACTCCATTTTGCTGAGGCGTCTATTGAGCAGTAAAAAGGGTCTTTTTAACCTCTATTTACCCTACATTAATTATAAATCCAGGTACAATTTGTTATCTCAAGAGTGTACTCAGTCTGAGGTAGTCACTTGTCAAGAGTAATGCTAGTAGTATAGTGCTTTTACAAAAGTAAACAAATGCTGGAAACAAACTCTAAATGTAATGGCAAGAAATTGAAATGCTTTGTAACTAAATCATTCATTTAAGAAACTACAACATTCATCAGTCAAGGGTGTAGTAATGATAACTCTTCCCTTTGTAAACTGATGCAAATGAAAAGAAATCAAAGAGAAGATCTCCAATCTGGGAACTAGACAGCAATAGTCAATGTTCACTATAGTTGTAGATCATTCTGTTCACACCAAAGCAATTACTTGAAATGATAATTCAATTAACATAAAAGGGAACAACAACTAATCTATTTGAAAAGATTGAACAACAAAGCTTTATCTTACAGGAATGAATTAAGTAGCAATCGTAATCTAAAGGAATTAAGCAGCAATCTTTAACTCAGAAGTGATTTGAACAACAAACCATGAATGGGACAACAAACTAAAGTCTTACAAAATACTAAACAACAAGTGAGTCAAGTGCAAACGCACAGTGAACTAAATCAAATGTTAACACACAACAGATCTATAATGATGGAATCAGTAATCTTAGTTTAGCATAATAAATAATAACCACGGTTATAAAGAAACAACGATTACAATTGCAATGGAACGGTAATCCAAATGAACAACAATCACAATTAGAGATACACTGTAGCTAAATAAATAACAATATCGATCTGTAAATGCACAACAATGTTACTCTGTAAACGAACAGTAATGTTGATCTGTAAAGGAATAGCAATGTTACAAAGTAATGTCAATATGTAAGGGAACAACAATGCGATATGATTTCAGAATGAACAGTATAACATTTCAGTTGCAGAAGATAACCTTACTATTAAAATACGAATTAAATATAATAGAGCCAGTAAACGAAATGATACGGAATAGCAAATTACTAAATGAAGCAAGTAAAAGAAATCAAACCACACACGACTTGGAATTGGAAAATAATGGTACAGGAAGCAAGTGATCCACTAGGGCCGAGCCCTTAGCCTCCAGGGGCGCACTGCTAAGGTTACTCTAGAATCAAAGACGAAACAACAACAAAGTTTATATATTCATCATGAAAACAGAGTTTCAGTAATCGCTCTTTAAAGAGAGTCGATGATCAAAGTTCAGCTTGCAATAGCAAATTCTATGAAACAACAATAATTTTCCCCCTTGGGCTAGCAGCGCTATCCCTTTTTATAGTGGCTAGGTGGGAATACTAAAGATACAGATATTCTTAAGGTAGCGATCCCTCAGGATCAAAGGATCTTGAGGGATTCGCCATATCGTTATCCTTCAGTTATCTCGTCGTCCTCTTGCGCTGATATGGCGTTCCTTCTTCCTTTTCCTGGCTTATGCACTCCGATCTGGATTGCGTCATTTGGATGCGGTTCCCTGTCAAAGGGACAACAATTGATTTTGTCTTATCTTTTCCTTTGAAATGGCGATCTTCCATTTTCTTCATTTTCTGCATAGAAAAAGGTAATAATTAGTCATTTTACGTTACTCACAAATCTCTTAAACTTTATCATAATCCTTCATCATATGCCCGTTTCATAATGTAAAGAAGTTATGAATTAAAGGAAAAGATAACGAAATAAGTGGCAATTACATACCTTTTCTAATGCTCAACACACCCCCTGCTTACCCTTTTTCATGCCCTCATGAAAACATTGTAATTGACATGCAAGGCAGTTAGGGAATAGGCTGGAGAAGGGTTCTCAGGAGGTGGTCTACAACCATGATTCCTAGCTAAGATTTCAAAAATATGCCCTGTTTGACCTTCAGGCAATTCATATAAGGCTCTATACCCTGGTTCAGGATACCAAATGACTAGACTTCGGAACCTACAACCTAACCAAGACGGGCCTTCTCTCAAGATGAGGTCACCATAGATAACCAAGCGGCCAACAACTAGCTTAAAATTCACATAATTGAATGGTTCTCTGTTTTGGATATTCCGATTAGAAGTCTGGTATCAAAATTTGGTTGTTGCTATGGCAAGGTATTTGATGGTTAAGAAGTATTCTACCCCTTTCCGAATGACTGTTGTATGAATATGTCCCAATATCTAGATCACACCCTTCGTTCTCATTAAGCTCCTATGTTTATTCCATAGTTGCAATGGGTTTCTAGGTTCACCCCTTACCCATAGATATAATCCATTCTCCTGTCTTTGGAAGACATTGTAGGATTTAAGTCACTTTATCTGATTAACACCAAAAGAAATAAATGCCTGAAGTTGGACATCACCCACAAAAGGGCCAGGGTTCTTTTTTGTTTCTCCATCTAACACAAGATTATGTAGATAAAACTCACATAACAATCGTTGAACTTTCACCCCATAATGCTTACAATAGTTTATGAAATCATCAATGGTTTTTATCTCTATAGGCATTCCTGCCTTGACAACCTTGATTTTCAATTGTAAATATCTTTCCATCAAAAACAAAGCATAGTTTCTGGCGGGTTCCCTACACGCTAGAACATCAGTATACAGAGAAGATAAGGTATCCATTTGATTTATAATTGTGTCTAGTCTATGGGTTACCTTTTTGACTGTTTCCTGCGCCTTTCGCCATCCATCGAAGGCCTGGCTTTCCGATGCATTGATGCTCTTTAGCTGTTGTTGTAACTTTTGATATTTTTCTTGAGGAATAGTTTCCTCTGTGAGTTTCTCTATCGTTTGTTGGGCCTGTGCCAAATCTTTTCGCAGAGTTACTATCCTCGGGTCATTATCCATCATGAAAGTTTTGGGTTGGAGATCTACTTGGATCTCCTTATTGTGACGTCTAGTCTTTATGGTTTGAGTTTCCTTCTCACAAACTGTCAGTGCCTCTGTTTGGACTTCCTTATCATAGACAACAGCCAAATGATATTCTTTGTGATTCTGAATAACATGTTCGACTTGAGTCCTCTTGGTCTTTTTCTTATGGGGTTTTGCCTGGGTGGTTGCATGCTTTGCCCCAGAGGTTCCTCTTGAGTTCTTCCCCATTTTTAAGACTCTTATTTGTTGTCGAAGTTGCTTAATTATGTTAAGCAATCTCTGTTGTTCCTTTCGCAATCTTTTAATTTCATCCATTTTCTTAGAAGGAACAGCCGTTTGTTTTCTTAGGCCTGGGTTTTGTACTTTAGGCATTGTACCTTCGCCTTGGCCAATTTCCATGTTTCCTTCTTGGAACACCTCTTCGATGTTCTGTTGATCAAGTTTTTCAGGGGTAGAAACCCTGGTTTGTTCTGCTGTCTCCTAGGCAACTTCTTCTTCTATCTCTTCTTCATCATGTAACTCTTCGGGTGTATTCCGAATAGGAACAGATTGTTCTTCTTCCTCATCTTCGACACTCTTTTCCCAAGTTACACTCTTATCATGAGCAGAGTGATCCTCTTCTTCTTCCTCCTCATCACACATTTCCTTGGATGCACTTTTATCATGAGCAGAGTGCTCCTGCGGCCCTTCTTCAGTATGGGGGTTGAGTGGGCTGTGAGGTTGGACATACTCGCCCATATTGGCCAATATTTGGGCTAATTCATCTTCTTTCAGAGGGTTTTGTAGTGGAATTTCACTGCGTTTCTCTGTTTCCTCCCCTTCTTCCTGACTAGATTTCTCAGTTTCCTCTTCCGGTTCTTCTTCTTCGTTTTCTTCTAATTCTTCTTCAATTTCTACCCCTTCAAGTTGTGGGGGTTTCTCATCTTCTAAATCATGTATTTCCATAGGCTAGCTAATGTTTCCCTGGGAATTTTCCAACACTCCTCTGCTCCTTACCAATCTGACAGATTGTCTTCTTTTTGGAGGTCTACTTGATGTGCTAGCAATATGTTTTTGTTTTGGGGCTGGCAAGGCTAGTCCCCCATCTATCAACAAAATCAATTCTTCCCAACTACTCTGCTGTTGGGCAAGATTGTAACTGACTATCAATCGAATTAACCCATGATGGCTTATCATTGACTCTACATGGCGAGATTTTCTCATGCTTCGGGCAACATTATGTAATAAAAAATTTAAGAACATAGGAAAATTCACAGCACATTTTTGCTTTAACATGGCTAAAAGTTTGAGATGGCGTGGTTTTACCATGTCTTTTCTGCCATCGCAAGTGATGTAGCTTTGGATAGTTCTTGCTAATTCTGCCCAAGGCTCTCCCAGGGTTGCCGGCAGGACTCCTTTCCCTTTGATAGTAAGGTTTTTCCCTTCGTCCTAGAAGATGGTTATGGCGTCTCGCAATCTCACCTTTTTCAGAGTCCATACAGGTCCAGTGGCTAACAGTCTCGAAACTTCAGCAATTACGTCATCTGTGACTGCTATCTGTCTCCCTCTCACCATGGAATGATTTTCCTACAAATTCTATAGAAACTTGATTGCCACTGTCTCGTTAGATTGCTGCAGATGGTTAAGGTAAGATACCCATCCTGCCCTTGCTAAGATTTCTTGTGCGGCGTCAGAGACCACTAACACCTGTGGCTCACTGCGAATTGATCTTCCTCCCATCTTATTCACACTTAGCACACTGTAAAAACACAGAGACGACGATGGAACAGTAGGCTGTTCAAATTTTCAACTCATTGTTAAGAAAACACAGAGAATATGATGGAGCAACACGTTGTTCAAATTTTTAACTTACTGCTAATTTTTGTAGAGAAAAACACGGAAATGGCGTTGGAACAACAAGCCATGATTATTTAGAAACAAAATACCATTAGTCTTGCTATTCCTGAGTTTTGGTGAAGTCATAATACCTCCGAATAATGGGCTGACACGTATGCCAGCAAAGTATGGAGATTACTCGCGCCCCCTGTAATGTGATAGGTCGTCCTTGATTGTCAAATAAAGGAGCAACATGCTGAACTATAATCGTACAGTGGAATAAAGGAACAATGTATAGACATATGACATGTTTACAAAAATGAGCGGATTACCAAAATTGAGGCGTATGATAAAATCGCTAATAAATATGGAAATGTCGTGATATGATGTGAAAAATAGAGGATAGGACAACTGACGTGAATAAAAGTTCTTATGCGGTCATTATCAACTTTAACCATTATGATTGATTTATAAATGATTTTCATGTATGAAAGGTTCGAAAGGGTTAGATAACATAATCTCATTTGAAATCACTATAAAGATATAAGAAGAAGGGTTTATAATGTCTATTAGTGTATAAAAAAAATATGACTTCAATACCATCATCAGAGCTCTGCTGCCCACAAGTGTCCATAACCTTGATAGAGTTGCTTATTTCACCCTTGGAACCATAATCCTTTATGTATACCTAGGAAAGTGTTGTGTAATGTCAGAATGGAGGACATTGTGCTGGCTTGGTAACCAGATGAATCACAATGCCATTCAGTAGGAAGGAGTGAAAGGTGGGCAGGCTAGCTCGTGATGAGACCTCCTGTTCCAAGGACTTTTTATTTTTTTGACGTACCTCTTGGATCATATTCCTGGTGTGGTGGCCATAGTGGGAATGCCACTTCACTTTCTTCCTTATGATCATGGTAGGTTGGATCTTGATGAGACCCCCTATCCTTCATCTGACAAATCATATTAGTAATCATATAGATATACATATTTTCTTTTTCTTCTTTTCTTTTATTTACCACTTTTCCTATTTATATATAGAGGGTGGCTCAACACTCCTTAAGAGTAGGGATGGTGGAAGAAGTCTGAACATATCAATAGAGAAAAATATTCCCTTATTCTTATTCAATAATAATGATCAAAGAGAATTATGGTGATTTAGAAAGAACCATCATGATAAAAATAATCAATCACATTGGTATTAGTGAAAATAAAGAAAACAAAGTGATATAAATAGTTGTGTCCTTATCTCTTTTTTCTTATCAATTCAAAGCAATTTCTTTTAAAGATAACGATTTTCTTTGAATTGCTGATTTCAATATCCTCTAGTTTTTGTATTCTGGGATACATGTATAGTTGTGCCTCAAATGACCATCACTCAAAAAATCCTCTAAATGGTGAAACACGCATACACACAAAAAGAAGAAAAATGCACTCAAAAAGTGTTGTTCTTTAAATGGAACAGTTGTTGTTTCTTTACAGGGACAACAAAATAATATTTGCACACAAGAACTGCAAGCAAAAAGGAAAAAAACATGCTCGAAACAAAAGATGCGGAAATGATGTTCCTTTGGAAAGGAACAGGAAAAAAATGAAAGTGTTGTTCCTTCGGAAAGGAACAACAGGAAAACAAAAGTGATGTTCTTTCGAAAAGGCACAACAAAAAACGAAAGTGTTGTTCCTTCGGAAAGGAACAACAGAAAAACGAAAGTGTTGTTCCTTCAGAAAGGAACAACAAAAAAACGAAAGTGTTGTTCCTTCGGAAAAGAACAACAGAAAACGAAAATGTTGTTCCTTCGGAAAGGAATAGCAAAAATGTGGAAGTGTTATTCCTTCAGAAAGGAACAAAAAAAAGGCAGAAATGTTGTTTCTTCGGAAAAGAACAGCAAAATGTAAAAGTGTTGTTCCTTCGAAAAGGAACAACAAAATGGCGAAAATGTTGTTCCTTCAGAAAGGAACAATGAAATGCAAAAGTGCTATTCCTTTGAAAAGGAACAGCAAAACAACAAAAATGTTGTTCTTTCGGAAAGGAACAACAAAATGCAAAAGTGTTGTTCCTTTGAAAAGGAACAGAAAAAAGGCGAAAATGCTGTTCCTTCAGAAAGGAACAACAAAATACAAAAGTGTTGTTCCTTCGAAAGGGAACGACAAAACGACGAAAGTGTTGTTCCTTAAAAAAGGAACAACAAAATGTAAAAAAATTGTAGAAATGCAGAAATCTGTACAGAAAGTAATTTACACGAACAGAACAAAAAAAGTTATGTACAAAATTAAAAGCAATAAAATTACTTAGTGAACCAAAGGCGAGGAAGAATTCTCTTCCTTAGCCAGAATCTGCATGTCAGAGTCTTCCCAGAGTTGCTAGTAGAAGGATTCTTGAGTAAGCGGTTTGTGGTACAGTCGAACTCGGTGGCCATTTGCTTTAAAGGTATGTCCAAATCCGTTAATGGTAGTTAAAGTAATGGTACCATTATCATGCACTTTCTGGATTTCATACGGTCCCAGCCAGCGAGTTTGAAGTTTTCCCGGGAAATCTTGAAACCTGGAATCATATAGGAGTGCCCAATCTCCTTCGTGGAAGACTTTCTTTTTTATGAGGGCGTCATGCCATTTTTCTCTCTGTTGTTGGATTAATGCAGTATGTTGAAGAGCGGAGAGCCTCATTTCATCTAGCTCGTTGATTTGCTGTAGTCTATTAATTTGGGCCTCACTTAAATTTAGACTGACTTCTTGTGTTGTTCTCAATGTTTGTATTTCGAACTCTATTGGAAAGATGGGTTCCTTTCCAAATACTAGCTGATATGGTGAATAACTGATAGTGTTTCTCCACATTGTTTGGTATGCCCACAAGGCTTTCGACAATATTGTAGCCCAATCACATCTGTGTGACGCAATAGTTTTTGTTAATATTGCCTCTATGACTTTATTCGTGCTCTTTACTTGGCCATTTGCCTGTGGGTGATATGGAGTGGTAATCTTGTGCTGAATATGATAGTTTTTTAATGTTGTAGCGATGTTTTTACTTGCAAACTGTGGTTCTCCATCCGTGATTATGTCTCTTGGGAGGCCATATCGCACAAATATTTGGAACAGGAAATGAATGACAGAGTCCTCTATAGCTCTTGAAAGTGCCTCTACTTCAACCAAAAATATATGTTTTCTAGTTTGATGATGGGTTGATCAGACCAAAAAAATCAAGCGCCCAACGCTCAAATGGTTCAATTACTAGCTATGGGTTTAAAGGCATTTCGTCAGACTATCCAGAGCGTCCTACTCTTTGGCAACTGTCACAGGCTTAAACAAATTTTTTCGCGTCTTTGAAGATTGTGGGCCAATAATACCCTGTTTGAGAACTTTGTGGCCGGTTCTTCGATCTGCAAAATGTCCGCCAGATGGTCCGTCGTGACAGGATTTCAATATGTCAAATATTTCATCTTCACGTATGCATCTCCTGATGTGCATATCTGCCCCTGTATGAAATAGGTAGCCCCCAATCCAAGAAAATCAGGTACTTCGTTGCACGATCTGTTTTTGTTCATTAGGGGTCGGATGCTTTGGTAATTTACCTACTACTAAATAATTCGCAACATCAGCATACCAGGGTGTTTTGAAAGTAACAGTAAATAAATGTTCATCTGGAAATTGATCTTCGACTGTTGCTGCATCCACTGGCTTCGACATTCGTGAGAGAAAGTCAGCTATAGGATTTTTTTTCCCAGGTCGATCTTTTATTGTGATTTCGAATTCCTACAATAAAATCAACCATCTTGTTACTCTATCATTTGTAATAGGTTTATTTGCTAAATATTTTATGGTAGAGTGATCTGTATATAAAACAACATGATATCCAGTGATATAATGCCTAAATTTATTTACAACATGTATTACAGCTAAGAATTATTTTTCAATAACAATATAATTTAATTCCATAGGAGAAAAATTCTTGCTAATATAGTAGATTTCATATGGTTTTTTGTCTTCTTCCTGCCCAAAGATTGCTCCAATAGCTGTGTCTGAAGCGTCTGATGAAATTTGAAATGGCAGGTCCCAATTTGGGCCTCTGAGCACTGGGGCTATTGACACAAGCTTTTTTAGATCCTCAAAAGCATGGTCAAATTTATCTGTCCAAACAAAATCAACATTCCCTGTCAATGCATATAGAGGTGCAACTATTTGAGAAAAATGTTTTATAAATCTCCTATAATAACCAGAAAATCAAAGAAAACTGCGTACCTCTATCTGTGTGGTAGGAGTAGGTATTAAAAAAATTATTTGAATTTTGGTCGGATCTACCTGTATTCCAGCTGCTGAGATATAATGACCTAGGATAAGTCCTTCAGTCATCATCATATAGCACTTTTCATGGCTCAAGCAGAGCCTGGTGGTGATACATCGCTGCAGCACCTTTT
Organism: Pinus tabuliformis; assembly: GCA_031772625.1. Taxonomy (NCBI): domain Eukaryota; kingdom Viridiplantae; phylum Streptophyta; class Pinopsida; order Pinales; family Pinaceae; genus Pinus; species Pinus tabuliformis. Next base: position 974,788,405 of record CM062817.1, on the reverse strand, counting down.
CCAATGTGTCTAGTGCTGGGTCGAAATCATCTCCGTATGGTGTGAAATCATCCATGTATACTTCGAGCCCTTCATTTATTAAATCTGAAAAGATGCTGAGGATGGCCCTTTGAAATGTGGCAAGGGCATTGCATAGGCCAAAGGGTAGGACTCTGTAGGCAAATGTTCCCCAAGGATAGGTAAAAGTGGTTTTGTCCTGGTCTTCAGGGGCAATTTGAATCTGATTGTATCCACTGAAGCCATCCAAGAAAGAAAAGAATTTCTTTCCTACTAATATGTCTAATACCTGATCAATGAATGGAAGGGAAAAGTGGTATTTCTAGGTGGCTTTGTTTAATTCTCTATAATCTACGCAAATCCTCCACTTTCCATTCACTCTTTGGCACCACAACTAGCGGAGAGACCCTTTGCTATCGGAGATCGGATAAATAAAGTTTACATCCAAAAGTTTTTGTAATTCATCTTTCATAATGTCTTTCAGGTGAGGGTTAAGTCTCCGTTAGGGTTGGCGAATGGGTCTCACATCCTTTTTTATATAAATGTGGTGTGTACATAGCTGGGGATTGATTCCTTTCATGTCAAGATAATCCCATGCAAAAGCTTCCTTAGATTTTCTCAATAGCTAGACTAGCTTCTCTTCTTATTCATTGGTCAGGTTATTATTGATACTCAAGGTTTTTCCTGGCTCAATCTCTATAGTTTTTCCATTTGAAACATAGGTAGTTGATATTGTTTGATCATGAGTGTCTTTGAGAGGATCTTCTTCTAGTTCATTGTCAAATGTTGCCTCTATCATGTGACATTGTACACGGGATCTAGATTTAGCTTGGTTAATGAAATTGTTAATTACATCATCCTCTGTTTGATCTTTAAAATCGAGGGCATCTTCTATGGTTAATGGGGATCTAATGTTTCTGGTGAGGTATGATACAAGATGTTTGTTAGTTTTTATTATTGTTACACTTGGCTAGGCTGGAGGGTATAGGGATAGATTCTTGATGTTACTCCCTCTAGTTATGGTCATACTGCCTTGTCGGCAGCCAATGTAAGCATCAGCGGTCACAAGCCAAGGTCTGCCTAAAATCAATGGGTGTCCATCAAGTCAGTTTTTATGGTTTATTATCAGAAATTCAGCAGGATATTCCTAGGAATCAACGGATACCATGACATCATGTAGTGTACCTTCTGGCCTAACCACTGATCGGTCAGCCAGTTCTAATAAGGTGGAGGTTGGTTCTACTGATGTAATGCCCAGTTTTTGACAAGTGGTGGTTGTTAAAATATTAATTGCAACCCCTAAATCAACTAATGAATTTGACCCATTGATTTGTACTGTCACTATTGGATTTCTTGGGTACTCATATTTGACAAATGCTTCTCTTCCTGATAATAGATCAGATAGGGTGCCAACTACTTGGACTGTTGGGTTATTTTTAATTCTCCTCCTTGGTCTTTTTATACAGAGTTATTTAATGGTTTTTGCATATATTGGGATATCTTGGATAGCTTGGAGGAGTGGGATTTTTATGTACAAATTCTTTAGTTCTCTGAGAATATCAAAGTCAGGATGTTCTATAGGGCATGGTATGATTAATCGTTTTGGGAATGGCGGAGAAGATGTGGTTGCTTGGTCATGAGTCTGTTGTCTGACCACATCTTCTTCTTGTAATGGTTGTTCTGCAGGTAACTGATTTTCAACTTGGGTCTATCTGTCTCCCTTGGTTCCTACAATACGGCTAGACCTTAATTGAAGGTCATTACACTCCCTTAGATCGGTTTCTAGTTCTGGTGTTTCGATTATTTGAACAGATTGAACCGGTCTGTTATTTGGGTTCGGGTTGGGTTGGGCTGGGAGTTGCGGTCTTAAGTTGGACTGGGGGTTTTGTTGTAGTGCTGGTAGTGTAGGTTGAGGGAGTGGAATGGTTCCTACTAGCTGATTCATCGGTCTTTGCCAGTTTTTCTGCTAGGCTTGACTTTGAGAAGTGGGAGGGGACCATTGTGTTGGATACACATTATTTTGCCAATATGGTGGAGCGTAGGGAAAATTTGGCCAATTAGATTGGCTTGCTTGATTCAGCCATGGTGATGATGAAGGAAATGGTTGTTGTGACCAATTTGAGAAGGGAGGTTGATTTTTCCACATTGTATTATATTGCTGAGCATGATATTGTGGAGGCTGGAAAGAAGAAGATGGATCATGGAACATACCTGATTGTCGCGACTGCCATTGACAGTTCTGATTAAGTAGGTACACCAATTCTGTTTCTCATTCCGCTTCTTTGTATACTGCTTTCAAACCAGGAAGTGAGGGGAAGCTCTTCGTAGAGTGGTCTTTTGTAAAAATGGCGCAAACTTGAACTGCATCTAATGGGCATTCTTTGTGGTTGTGTTTCTTTCTGCATTTGGGACAAAATATTGCCAGATTTTGCTCTACTTCTGCTTGTTTTTTATTTTTCACAATATCGAGCTGCGTTGTCAGAGTCCCCAATATATCAGTTTTGAAATTTTCTAGTAAATTTCCAATTTCTGCGCGAGTTACTCCTTCTCCAGAGATCTTGTTGTCCCTTGTAAACCTGTCTTGTTCTGCTGGTTTTAACCTTATGTTGCCTCGTGAGCTCTTGATACATAAATCAATGATGTTAGCAAAATCTTCTTGATAGATATCTCATTTTCCCATAATATTTAGTGTTTCAATCCATTGTTCCTTCATGCTTTTAATTAATGTTTTTTTCAATACATTATCAAGTAAGGGTAATGATGCACAAGGAGATCTTTGAAGATTATACTGAAAACATTCAACATATTCTTCTAATGTCTCATTAGGTCTAGCTACCGTCTGAAATATTTCATCCTTGAACTTTCTGGACCTACAATAATCCTGACATTTCCCGAGGAAAGCACCTTTCATCTGATACCAGTCATTTATAACACCTCCACCCAACCCCATAAACCATCGTAAAGTAGCTCCCTTTAATGTAGAGGGAAATAATTTCAGCTTTTGGGGATCAGTGGTATAGTCATATCCCCTACACAGCACATTGAATTCAAACAAAAATGCATCTAGGTCTTTCGATGTTAGGCCATGAAATTTAGGGATATGCTGGAGAGGAATTGCCTTCATAGGTGCATTAACTGCAGTATCTACAATGGGATATTGCAGTGTGGAGGTTTGGGGGGTTTGCTGGTTCTAGGCCATTTGGTCAAATATGTGCCAATAACATTCCGGGATTTCTAGGAGGGTATTCCTAGGCTAGCTAGAAGGAGCAGGAATGGCCTTAACAGGAATGGCCTTAACAACATTTCCTTTATCTGGGATGATGAGGGTTCCTTGCTGAATTAATGTTTGGGGGGATTTTAGCTCTTCAAGTTCCTCAACTTGATTCTGGATGATTTTTACAGCACTTCCATTATCTGGGTTGCTTAATGGCTGAACTATTCCAAGAGGAGATCTTGGTTCTTCAGTTTCCCTTGTTTCTCCTCTCCCTTCGCGGAGATTAGTAAGGTTCCCATCTTGCAATGATTTTGGGCTAGAATTCTTAATTTCTTGAAAATCTTTCTCCTCAGTTTAACTGTGCACCTCAACAAAGGCTACAGATGGTGATCCAATGGCCTGAAGGGAACTAGTAGGTTGTCTAGAAGCAATTTTCCTAGGTCCTATTAAAGGCTGAGATTCTTCTTTTTTAAAGATTTTGTTTATAAAGGTCGATCGGCCAAGGGTCACCAACCCCTTAGCTTTATCAGGCTTGGATAGTAGTTTAGGATCCTTTTCAGGTTTTTTCTACTTAGTCATGCACACAAGTCAAATGTTGGTTTCTACCCAAAATAACAACAAATCTACAGGAAAGCGGGCAGGGGAGCAGGGCTGTTACATGCTCCGTATGCAGGTTCTTACCTTCCGTTTTTAAAACCCAATTCTCTCATAGCAGGTACTTACACTACTCTCAAAAGAAATAAATGGCTACACTCTTCCTCAGCAACGACTCCAAAATGTCGAGTAGTAAAAAGGGTCTTTTTAACCTCTATTTACCCTACATTAATTATCAATCCATGTACGATTTGTTATCTCAAGAGTGTAATCAGTTTGAGGTGGTCACTTGTCAAGAGTAATGCTAGTAGTATAGCGCTTTTACAAAAGTAAACAAATGCTGGAAACAAATTCTAAATGTAATGGCAAGAAATTGAAATGCTTTGTAACTAAATCATTCATTTAAGAAACTACAACATTCATCAGTCAAGGGTGCAGTAATGATAACTCTTCCCTTTGTAAACTGATGCAAATGAAAAGAAATCAAAGAGAAGATCTCCAATCTGGGAACTAGACATCAATAGTCAATGTTCACTACAGTTGCAGATCGTTTTGTTCACACCAAAGCAATTACTTGAAATGATAATTCAATAAACATAAAAGGGAACAACAACTAATCTATTTGAAAAGATTGAACAACAAAGCTTTATCTTACAGGAATGAATTAAGTAGAAATCGTAATCTAAAGGAATTAAGCAGCAATCTTTAACTCGGAAGTGATGTGAACAACAAACCATGAAAGGGACAACAAACTAAAGTAAGTCTTACGAAATACTAAACAACAAATGAATCGAGTGCAAACGCACAACGAACTAAATCAAATGTTAACACACAAGAGATCTATAATGATGGAATCAGTAATATGAGTTTAGCATAATAAATATTAACCACGGTTATAAAGAAACAACAATTACAATTGCAATGGAATGGTAATCCAAATGAACAACAATCACAATTAGAGATACATTGTAGCTAAATAAATAACAATACCGATCTGTAAATGCACAACAATGTTACTCTGTAAATGCACAACAATGTTACTCTGTAAATGAACAGTAATGTTGATCTGTAAAGGAATAGCAATGTTACATAGTAATGTCAATCTGTAAGGGAACAACACTGCGATATGATTTCAGAATGAACAGTATAACATTTCAGTTGTAGAAGATAACCTTACTATTCAAATACGAATTAAATATAACAGAGCCAGTAAACGAAATGATAAGGAATAGCAAATTACTAAATGAAGCAAGTAAAAGAAATCAAACCACACACGACTTGGAATTGGAAAATAATGGTACAGGAAGCAAGTGATCCACTAGGGCCGGGCCCTTAGCCTCCAGGGGCGCATTGCTGAGGTTACTCCAGAATCAAAGACGAAACAGGAACAAAGTTTATATATTCATCATGAAAACGGAGTTACAACAATTTCTCTTTAAAGAGTGTCGATGATCAAAGTTCAGTCTGCAATAGCAAATTCTATGAAACAACAATAATCCGCCCCCTTGGGCTAGCAGCGCTGTCCCTTTTTATAGTGGCTAGGCGGGAATACCAAAGATACATATATTCTTAAGGTAGCCGTTATCCTTCAGTTAGGGATTCACCATATCATTATCCTTCAGTTATCTCGTCGTCCTCTTGTGCTGATATGGCATTCCTTGTTTCTTTTCCTGGCATATGCGCTCCGATCTGGATTGCCTCATCTGGATGCGGTTCCTTGTCAAAGGGAAAGCAGTTTATTTTGTCTTGACTTTTCCTTTGAAATGGCGATCTTCCATTTTCTTCATTTTCTGCATAGAAAAAGGTAATAATTAGTTATTTTACATTACTCACAAATCTCTTAAACTTTATCATAGTCCTTCATCATATGCCCGTTTCATAATGTAAAGAAGTTATGAACTAAAGGAAAAGATAACGAAATAAGTAGCAATTACATACCTTTTCTAATGCTCAACATAGTCCTTGCGGTGGAGAACTGTCTTTTATTCCATGTTGTTCCAAAAAGTCAAAGAATTCATCCGAGGTAAATCCCCCTCCTCGATCAGATCTGAGGCATTTGATTTTGTGATTTGATTCATTTTCAACCAAAGCTTTGAAGGATTTGAAATTTTCAAATGCTTCATCTTTATGATTTAGAAGACCTATCCAACACATTTTGGAAAAATCATCAATGAACAATATAAAGTATTCTTCTCCACGAGGTGACTTTTTCCTTGATGGTCCACATAAATCAGTATGAACAAGTTGAAGAGGCTTACTAGCTGATCCTTCCTTTTCGGGGAAGTGCGATCTGGTTTGCTTACCGAATTTGCATGCTTTTCTTATTCGAGAAAAGCTTAGATGCCCCAATCTTCTATGCCATAGCCAGTGTTCATCATTTTTGCTTAGATAGCACTGTTGTTGTCCTCCCTTGAGTATGTATAAGTTATTTGGAGTTCTTGTACCTTTGATCATGGTTTCTCATGTATCAAGCTCACGAACAACACATCCGTTTGATCGAAATACCACTTCATTTCCTTGATCACACATTTGACTGACACTTAACAAGTTATGCTTTACACCATCAACATACATAACATTTCCAACTTTAACCTTTTCTTTCAAGAAAATAGAGCCTTTACCTTTTATGACAGTAGGAGTATTGTTTCCAAATGAGACATTCTTTTCCTTTTCTAAGGCATTATATGAGTGAAGTTTTTCTTTGTCACCTGTCACGTGTTTTGAGCATCCACTATCGATGTACCATTGATTTTCTTGTCTTTTTGCATACAAGGCTATACCACATCTTTCTGTTTGCGGTTATTTCTTTCTCCATATTTTGGGCTTTAATGGAGTTTGCTCCTCTTGAGATATTTGCCGAAATTTGCTCCTGCATTGAGATTCTTCATGGCCAAAGTTGTTATAGATTGAGCATTCTATTTCATTTTTAAGAAAAGAAAAGTTATTGTATGAACTTTTCTTGATCCCTATCACATTCCTTTGATTTTTTGCTCCTCTAGTCATGATGGTCTTGTAAGCAACACATCGAGCAGTGTTGTATCCAAAGTTATGACATGAAAAACATTGACCATTAAAGAAGTTCCTGCAATTATCGAATCTACTGACTTGGTGATTGTAGTTTCTATTGATATTCATCTTTGAAGAAAATTGAGTATGATTTACCTGTGGTTGGTTGTGGCCTCTATTCATCCTTGAAGTAAATTGAGCCCGATTTACCTGATGATCTGCTTTATGCCTTTGCTGACGATTGTCAAACTGTTCACTGCTCTTTGCTACATCAAGATAGCTTTTAGTGGAGGTTGACGACTTCTGTGATTGAGATGCTTCTTCAGTATATCCAAGAACTGTCTTTATCGGAGGAGAACGCTGCACTTTGATAATTTCATTTAAGGTTTTTGATCCCTTAGCAAATCTAAGATTGAGAGATTTTGTTTTCTCAAGATCCTTTCTTAGACTCACAAATTCACATTCTAGTTTTTCATTGTGTTTTTCTCTTTCAGCAAGTTGGTATGTCAAGGTATCTATAATCATATTCTTTTCTTCTAAACAGATTTTGAGTTTAGAGATTTCTTCATAAATATCCACTTCATCTAAAGCATCCAAAAAATCATCATCTTCATAAGCCATCAGAAGTCTATAGTCATTACTGTTTTCATCTTCATCACTATTTGATAAACCATCGCTATCTTCATGAGTATAGTAGCTCTTTTTACTTACACTTTGTTTTCTATTCCATTTTGCAGATTCCTTCCCTTTAACATATTTATATTTATGGGGACATTTGGCAGCATAATGATCGACTCTACCACATGCAAAAAATTTGAAAGGTAGTTTACCTCTGAATCTTCCGAAACCCCGTTGAAGCTTCTTGACAAAGTTTACTTCATCTTCTTCTTCTGAAATATGTCCTAATTCATTGAGTTCTTCTTTTCCTTTTGATGAAGCTTTAAATGTGGCTTCTCTCATATCTAATGGACCTCCTTTTCTCATCTCAAAGGTAGTTAAGATTTCGTGCAGCTGTGTCATAGTTATATTTTGTAGATCCTGCTTTTATTATATGGCAGATATTTTTGATTCAAACTTAGCAGACAAGGATCTTAAAACTTTTTCAATTAAGGTAACTTCTTTTATCTCTTCACCCAAATTCTTCATGCAATTAACAATCTCATCTATACATAAGAAGTAACTAGCTATACTTTCATCATTGTGCATCTTGAGAGTTTCATATTGAATTCTGAGAGTTTGCAGTTTAGCACATTTTACCTGAGAGTCTCCTTCGTAGCTTAGAATGATTTTGTCCCATATTTCTTTGGTAGATTTGAGCTGCATAAATTTGACAAACTCTGATTGTGATAGACTTCCCAGCAATATATTGACAACCTTGGCATTGGTTTCATATTGCTTTTTACCTGCCGTATCTATAGGAATTGCTGATGGAAATGTATATCCTCCTTCCACGATTTCCCAGACATCTGTTTCAAGTGATTGAAGATAGGTTGTGGTTCTTACCTTCCAATAAAAAAAGTTTCTTCCATCAAATATTGGTGGTTTGATGGATCCCCCGCTTTCTTGATTACTCATGATGATGGATCTTCCTTCAAGCGATCAAGATTCTTCTCAAGGACCTGCTCTGATACCAATTGTTGGAAATAATAATGAGAGGGGGGGGAGGGTGTTGAGTCTTGAAAATGTCATTCATTTCCATTACACTTTCACTATTATGTCCATTATATCACCTCCATTTCATCTCCATTTCACTACTATGTCACCACATTCATCCCACTTTCATTATCATTGGGCCACATTTATGTTTTTCCAAACTTTATTAATTCTAAGATTTTTAAGTGAATTTGTGGTTAAAAATTAGAAAATAATGTGCATATTCTTATACCTAACAAATGGTTTGAGATTGTTGACATGTGTAGGTTGAAAGGAGGCTTCTAGAAGACCCTTATGTGGCACTCTAAGGCCAAATTCGATTTTGAGTGGAAAGAATCATGGGATCATGAGGATATGTGTCACATCTCCTAATTATATTATAACTCTAAGAAGACATGTGTCTTATCAGTTCCTATCTTGATTAGGAATCTAGAGGAAGAGGGAGAGATTAATGGACTCATTAATGAGATGGCTTCTAGTATATTTGTATAAATAGGAGATCTCTCTCCTTCATTTGTTAGCTTGTAAGTTCTTAAGTCTTAGCATGTTAGCTTGGGAGATGGCTTTGGAAAGCTTTGGAGAGCTTTGTTGTACTTTGTAATTTTGAAGAATTTGAATAAAGCTTTGATGTTCTCAACATGGAAGGAGATGTGAAGTAGATGTCATGGAGCATATTAGAATGTAAGGTAGAGTAGATTTCATTTTGTAATTTTGCTTTGATTTCATTATGTCATTTGATTGCTTTCAAGTTTGATAAATTAGATTTTCCATTCATGCAATTTTAATTCATGTAAGTGTGTTCAACCGTTGACTGTAGATTAGTTTTTCTTTATATGTTTTTGCATCAACTAGTGACATGAGATTAACCTTTCTGCTGACTTTGCTTTTCTTAGTTTTTTTTTAATTTTAGTCCTGTTTTGATTTAAGTCTTCTTTACTTGCTTTGTTAGTTAGTTTATAAATCAACTTGTTCATATCATTAACGGTTAGCTCCGAAAGCCATAGCGGGACTACTGGCGAGGGATCGAATTATGAATGTGTGATTTGATTTTAGTTTTACTTTTCTGCAATTACATATTAAATTGCTCATATCATTGACGGTTACCTCCGAAAGCCATAGCAGGACTACTGGCGAGGGATCGAATTATGAATGTGTGATTTGATTTTAGTTTTAATTTTCTGCAATTAGATATTAAATTGCTCATATCATTGAAGGTTACCTCCAAAAGCCATAGTGGAACTACTGGCGAGGGATTGAATTATGAATGTGTAATTTGATTTTAGTTTTACTTTTCCGCAATTAGATATTAAATTTCTCATATCATTGACGGTTACCTCTGAAAGTCGTAGCGGGACTACTGGCGAGGGATCGAATTATGAATGTGTAATTTGATTTTAGTTTTACTTTCCTTGCAATTTTTTATTTCTTTGAGTGCAGTAGCTTAAATCGCTTTTCTATATTTAGATAGCAGTAGAGATAATAGTTTCATGATCAGTAGTTCATTATTTACTTGTTTAAATAGTAGTACATTTTCCATTCTTGTTCAAGCATCACTGTCATCACTAGTATATTCTAAGACGTTCTGAAGTGTTAAGTCCTGGAAATCATTATAGAGGACATAATTGCCTTAAAATCTGTATCCATACTTGCCTTCTAGAGACTTAGGAATAGGATTTCCATTTGCATTAGACACTTTAGGAGATCAACAATTAAAAAACCCCAAAACAAAACAAAAAAACTATAGAACAACGAAGTAAGAAAAAGGTTAACTAAGCACATATGGTGCACCACACTTCTTCAGTTTACGATACCCGGATTGATAATTTATGTAGAGCAATTGAAGACATTAAATTGACTAGACATTTTGGTGCGTTGCCAGGGAAGTGTAATTAGGAGACCTTATTTCTTATATCTATTTTTTTTTTTAATAATTCTTGAGTATGCTCTCCTCCTGCACTTTGTGTGATCTGGAGGATCAAAAAAAGGATTGTTATGTAAAAAAAAAAAAATTAATAATTCTTGAGTATGCTCTCCTCCTGCACTTTGTGTGATCTGGAGGATCAGAAAAAGAATTGTTATGTAAAAAAAAAGAAAAAAGAAAAAAAAAAGAGGAGACAAAATAAACTTCATCATTTCAATTGATTCAATAAATTAAAAAAAAATGAAACCCAACTGCTTTGATAGGTTCAACTGTCCAAGATTGATTGGTTATGGTTTGTGGTGGTCCTCAAAACACTGTATCCTGTTTTAATAAGGTTTTGCAACTTAGCTGCGGAATGTAGCCTGATTCCACAGCTAGTTGAGAATTCTGTAGCTGATTTCAAGGTTTAGCAGGTTATAGGCGTCCAATGAAGAAACCGACCACATGGGCATCTCCAGAATTGTCTTGACATGGATCCTATCCTTCTCACCCAGCTTAAATCAATAAAAAACCAGCCTAAGACCTCAGTCAAAGTTATGTTTTTAGCATGTTTTTCTTGAAGTCTTTGCTGCCTGAAATTGAAAATCATTAATCCTTCTTATAAAAATTTACAATTTCAGAGGAGAAAAAAAAAAAAGAAAAAAAAAAAGAAAAAAGAAAAGAAAAGAAAAGAAAAAGAAAAAGAAAAAGAAAGAGGAAAACAATCTATGGCTATCCTCATTCCTAGCTTTCATTGTGGTCTAAAAAAAAAAAAAAAATTATGCAAAAGCCTTCTCTAGTTGTCTGCCTGACTCTTGTAATCAACAGTAGTAGGTCAATGTTAGTGAAAATCTTAAACACTCATCTATATTCCATCCATTGCTGGAGTATCATCAGCATTGTTACAACTGCTATTTCTCATCTCAATCATTTCTTCCATCCCTCCGTCGAACCGGAACATCCCTAATGAGAACATACCTATATGGAGATGCCTGCCAACATTTACGAGAAAATCAGTGGCCTTCCTTGTGTACCGGTTAGTTTGTAGGTATTTATGGTGCAGGACTTTTGCAACAAAATTGTGAATGAAAGAAGACTCTAGAAGCCAAGCTGCTTTTCATTATTCGCATCTGTGGTATTAATGATATACATCCAAAGACACGGAAGCTACTGCATTTGAGGCAGATCTTCAATGGCGTCTTCCTGAAAGTGAACAAAGCAACTGTGAATATGTTGCAGAGGAGTGAAACATATGTGACTTATGGCTATCCTAATTTGAAGAATATTAGAGAGCTGATTTACATGAGAGGTAATAGAAAGATAAACACGCAGAGGATTCCTCTGACAGACAATGCTGTTATTGAACAGGTTTTGGGTCAGTATGGAATCATCTGTATTAAAAACTAAGTGAAGGTTTCCATGAATCGTTGAAGGTTCCAGACACCCCAGATTGATTAAGGTTATGTGCATTCCAAAATACATTGCCCCAATTCTTCAGCCTTGTCATTGTGCCTGTGTAATACACCTGACAGACAAAAAAAAAATTGCGTAATAGCTGAAAAAATGTCAAACTTAAAACGCACGATTTGGCCAAACAGAGGCGAATTTGGAAAAAATAAAACATGAGTTTTTTCACCAGTAGGGTCAATTAGATAACCCAGAAACCGTTTCAAGAAATTCGTGGCGGTTTAAGAGAATTTCTCAGTTCTTTGGAGCAAATTTTTGCCTGCCATGTGAAAAAACGAAATTTTCAATTAAACGAACAGGCTGTGATTTAATTCGGAAATGAGAATTCTAATTTGATTATGTGCTGGCATTTACTCCACCATGTCTCCCACCTTTTATTGCCATTTGTTTATAACTCATTAACACCTATAATCCCAATTGAAGACGGCTCTGCTAGTGAATTAATTCCATTACGTGAACCAGTTGAGTACGCCTCTTCCAAACTAATCTGTCATCTTCAACCGAACGTTTCCACTCCACCTGTTTAACAGCTAAATTGGATAACTTGACCAAGTGAATACAACTCTTTTACATCCATATTTCTTGGACATGATAGCGGAGTTTGAGTGCATAATTATTCTGTGTGGAGGAGTGATCACTCTCGGTGGTAGAACTGCAAAGTATAATGCACTGAAATTTGATTTTATAATGCATTAAAGAGGAGAATGTGAGTGCATTTCAAATACGTGAATGAAATCATTATCATATTTATTTACTCATTTTCTACTCTTAAAAAACCATTCATGTAAACTTTATAAACGAATGAGTGGTGAAGAAGATAATTAGTGGATTATTCATTTAGCATAACTCTGTTTTCAATTGGTGATTACAGTAATGGGTAGCGTGGAGATGAAGAGATCCTCTTACAAACCCGACGGACTCAAAGTATGATTTATATGATACTTTCAAATTCTCGCTGGTGAAAATGTGAATGAGGTAGACAAAATTGGCCAATCCGGATGATCATTCATATTTTATAATGAACAGGGCATAGACAATAGAAAATAAAAGCATGACAACAAAGGGAAATGGGTTTTTTTTATGATTTAGAAACTGGAAGGAGTGGAGGTTTTATCATTATGTGCCTTCAGTTGTTTATCAAACTATAAGTTGAAGCTTTTTTGCTCATTTTCCTTATCAGTCTTGTGTATTTTAGAAGTCTGATATAACTACTACAACAGTGTAATCCTCGAAGTTTAGTCCTGAAAACAAGTTATGGTAATCCTAATACACTTAAAGGCTCAATAAGTATTATCTTGTTTGTTTTTCAAGTGAGATTTTGGGACTGTTTGCATGCTAATTTTGGGCTGATCTGAATCATATCAAAGTCTGGTGCATTATAATGGTATTCTTGAAATCATTGGTTTTCGTTTGATCTTGAAAATAATCTATCATTTTTGCATACTAGCTCTTGCATATTTGCACTCTTGCATAAGCATCTTTTTGATAGTCGAAGTGCTCTAAAATTGTTCCTGTGCCTAACTACTAAGTAACCAAAAGATCGAATTCATCTTCAAGGTTTATGATTCAGAAGGCAATAGGAAAGTAACACTTCGGGTATATCTTAAAAATAAAAATAAAAAAAATGAGCAGCACAAGAGTAGGTACCCTGGTATTCCATTTCCATCGCTGAAACTGTTTTGCTTCGTATCCCACTACCATTCACAGAGTTCCTACATGTTGACAATGAAGAAAATAACTAAATTAGAAAACTAATGGTTGACTGTCTTTTAGCTGCGGAATGCAGCCACTTTCCGCAACTGATTCAACTTTCCGCAACTATTTTTGTTAAACTCTACGTTGCAGGTGTCATCAAGCAAAACAAGCCACATGGGTAGCTGGGGGAATGTCAGTACATGGATGGTGTCCTATTCATTTGATCCAATTCGATGAAAAAGACTCGGTCAAAGAGAAGTCAAGTTGTGTGTTATCACTAAGTCGCCACACTAAGTCACTGCATGTCAAGAAAAAATAATAATTTTGAATGAATGAAATGAATAAGTTATTTGCTCACTTTTCTAAAGGTATTGATTAATTTTGGACTGATGATGAAAGATGAATGGCTAAATTTTTATTCAAGATTTTTAGCTACAAAAACTGTGCACATTCCGAAGCTAAAGTCCAATTTCGCAACTGTTCTCTGATTCCGCAGCCAGAAAAACCTCATTGTTTAAATCAGCCTGTCTTTCTCATACAAAATTAGATTTTGATGATTTAAGTACCGTTGGAAAGATCTCAACAAGATCTACACAATGAGAAATCCATCATTAGAGTTTGAGCATTACTGTCATCACTAGTATATTCTAAGACCTTCTAAAGTGTTAAGTTCTAGAAATCATTATAGAGGACATAATTGCCTTAAAATATGTATCCATACTTGCCTTTTAGAGACTTAGGAATAGGATTTCCATTTGCATTAGACAATTTAGGAGATCAACAAGAACAAAACCCCAAAACAAAACAAAAAAAATATAAAACAATGAAGTAAGAAAAAGGTTAACTAAGCACATATGGTGCACCACACTATCAGTTCACGATACCTGGATTGATAATTTATGTAGAGAAATTTAAGACATTATATTGACTAGATAGGGTGAATCAGTATTATCAGATCAATTAATTTAATTTTTAAAACTGATTTGTATACGCTACTTCAGCTAAGTGAACTAGCGTGTACACTCAACTATACTTAAGGGAACCAGTGTATATGCAGAGATCTATTGATTTACCCAAATTATCATGCATTAAACATTAACTAGTATATCAGGAATTCATTAGGTAGTGCGGTAAAAGCAGAATAAAGCATCACACATAAGAAACACACATGAACACCAATATATAAGGTGGAAACCCAATGTGAGTGAAAACCACTTGCTGCTGTCTTCTCTGTCTTCTTTTAATAATAAGAAAAATCTGTTTACAATTTTGTATTGGTGCAGACTTATACTAGTACGGAGGCTTCTACTTGCAGAAGGCTACAACCTTCTCTCATTCTCAAACTTCTATTGGAAAGGAGATACAACACCCTAACTCTTGTACTAGCCAATATGTTTACTAGTATGTAGGTGTCAACCTACATAAGGCTACAACCTTCTCTTTTCTTCCAGGGACCACGTTTCATAAATTTTCATACTGGATCCATCAACAACATCATTCAACCATCAAATATATCTGCAACAACCAATCTCCTTTTGAACCAACCACAACTGAATCAATTAATCACTTTGACAACCCATCAATCTAATCTTTCAGAATGTTGTCACCAGAATAAAGTAACCAAAACCCAAGCCAGAACCCAGAACACTGCAACAACAAACAGAAGCAACTAAAACATATTTTATAAGGTATACACTGCTTTCATGTGTCGAATCTGCATGTGTACGTGCTTTTCCCGAAGCGAACCAACGTACAGATCTGCAAATAAAATTTATGATGTATACGTTGCTTTGATATGTAGAACCAGCGTGTATACACTCCTTTTCTAAAGTGAACCTGCGTATAGATCTGTAAATGATGATTTAAACATTACAACTATTCCAAACTTTAGTCATACCCAGATCATTACATTTACAGATTACAACTTGCGTCAGTTATTCAGATACATGATCAAACCACATAAAGATAATTCATTTCAAGCCTTAAGATCCTGATACATCATTAGATCTTATCCTTCTTTAGACGCTAAGGTTCATCCTTGGTTCAGATCCAACAATGCAACGTAACCCAATAACCTGCATACTAGATCTCACACTTCATCAGATATTCGATACTTCCATGCCTTGGCCTAATGATCTTCTCCTCCTTTTATAGTTTTAGGCCTTTTTCAATACCATGGACCAAAACCACTTAGGACCAATACCTTGGACCAAGTACCTAGGGTCAATACCTCGGACTCGATACCTTGGACCAATACCATGTATCAAAATACCATGGACCAAATACTTCAGACCAAAAACTTAGTTTCACAAGGTATACACGCTTTTCTTTTTGTGAAAGTGCATGTGTACATATACACGACTTGTACACAGTGAACCTACGTGTATACGCGGCTTGGACAATGGTGAACCTACGTATACCTCTCTTTCTTCATTCTGTGAAGTCTGATCTATAACTCTGTGTTGTTAACCTGCTATACTGTGATCTTTCACTTGAGTGAGTTGTCATCAAGGACAATACCTGTATCATAATGCCAATAATGTAAACTATATAAATTCATAAATGTTTAAAATTAGAAAATTAATAAAAATTATCATATATTAAAATTATATACAAGTTAATTTGTATATATGTACATACTTCCATACTTCCCTTGATGGGTTAGTCTTATGGCTTAGTGCAACAACGCACCATTGAACAACCTGTTCAACCGAGATAAGTCGGTTTGCAGAGTGGTACATTTGATATCTTCGAAGTGATCATTTTATACATGCCCTTACGTCATCATGTTCTCCTTTTCCATGATCGGTCTCAAATAATTTCCAATACTGTTTAATGTGCATTTTCTTATGAAGACGACACAACCAAAAGAATGAACGTGAAGATTTGAATTGACCTGCGCATCCATCTGACCATATCTAATGTTCATTGAATGAGTCATAAATCTTATCAAAACAATATTGTACAAAATGTGTATCATGTCTACGATCATAATTGATATAAAAATGATATTATTTAATAACATGTCGATTCTCACTGGCGCTTTCTATATGATCAATATTTTGTTCATAATGTCTAAATATAATATGGACAAGCATAGAGACTTTGTCATAATTATAATATTCACTCTGTATTTCATTTTGTGCAACAAATGTGTAATTCTCTGCAAAATCAACTATTGACAAAATGGTCCATGGTGGAAAAATTTCACAGGATTTTTTGAATTGTAGGTCCTTCCATCGAGCTCTATGCGAATGCTTGGTGTACTTATAAATTTCTGTCTCACATTTCTTTAAAAAATCTATCACATAAATTTATTCTTCTTGTAAATCAATCCTTTTAGCACTTGTACTACTAATTGAATTAATCGATGTATGGATATATTCATATCTCTTCCATTTTACTTTTAAGTTAGACAATGATTTATCATTTATATCAATAGAATGTTTGTTGTGAACTAAATTCAAATTTTCACAATGATCACATTTTTACCACCAACACATTTCTTTTGGTAAAATAATTCATGACTTTCTCTTGTACATAGAATTTCGGGTATGAAATCATGGATAGTGGAAGGAGGTGATTTTTTCCAAAATGTTTTACAAAAATTAAGGAAGATGTCATAATATAATTGAAATTCCACATGATAACGACAACAAAAAGTGTCGCGTATAGTGATAGGTTTAACATACCATGGTTTTTGTTGCACAAAAAGCACTGATTGAAACATTAATTCCGCGATTCTCTTCTATGAACTTATTGAACAAATCTATCTAAGTGTTGTCCATGATATGTTTTTCATGTTCTTCACACTGATTTCACGCTATTCTTTGTTGCATCATATCCCTAGCTTTTGGTGAAACACGTGAATTTTTCATCCAATATTCATATATTATTTTTTTAATATCTTCTCCAATTCTATCTTTCTATGGTTTCCTACAAATAATTGCCTAACAAGCAAGTTCATCATTTACATCTATTTGAAATTGAAATTTCCTATGTTTGTGCAATGTTTTTTGTGAGGTCCCTAATGCTTTGGCCATAGATTTTACCAAATGATTTTATTTAGTACTTGATGAAACCATTGCCATTTGTATTGCTCTACGTGCATCTATATTATTTTTCTTTCTAGATCTTCCAATTGATTTTAAAGCACTATTTATATTTTGAATCACATTTTCCTTCACCTTTTTATCTTTCGTTGATTTTTGAATACCCAATAGAGTTGTAGCTTCTTTTAATTTCTTTGATGTTAAGGGACCTCTCAAAATTTGAGCTTGAGTTGTCACATTTTCAACTTTGAAGAACTTACCAATAATGAACTTAACATGATATCGTATAACATGGTCAACTTTTTTATCTCCATATGTGTCAGTGTCAACATTTTCTAACATCTCATCATCGATATTGATTTCATTTGTAAATATGAGAATTAAATGTAAATGGGTATAAATATTCATTAAATAATTAAATTAAAAGATATAGTCTGAATGAAATTGAAATTAATAAATATGTATAATTTCAATAATACACATGAAATATATGTGCATACCTAATGGTGATTCAACTTATTCACTTGAATCTCTTTCAACATCTTTAACAACATCATCAATCATTGGTTCATTATTTTTTTCACTTTGTCTTTCAACATTTTCAATCTCACCATCAATGTTATGAGGAATATTTCTCTTTGTTTACATTACAATTTTTTTTTCAAATTAGTTCATCAAATAAAAAAAAAATTTCACAATACACTAGTTAAATTTTAAATATCATTTATAATATTTACAATCACATATCTGCTTCAACTTCTAGTTGAGATTGATTTTCCCTTTCAATATTTAAGCGTTGTTCATTCTTTCATTTGTAATAGTTTCTCGAGTATTCTCTCTGAGCCTCAATGTCTCTTACTCAACCATATTTTCTCTTGCAATTTCTTTGATTTCCTATGATAATTCAATCTATGTAGATTTTTAAACTCCAACCCAAAAAAGTCATTTTCAAAATCCTGCAAAAAAAATCACTTTCAAAATTTAGACCAAAAAACTCACTTTAAAACTTTAGCAAAAAATATTTATTTTCAAAAAAACTCACTTAAAAATTTTAGCCCAAAAAAGTCACTTTAAAAATTTAGCCCAGAAAAATCACTTTAAAATTCAGTCCAAAAATATTTGCTTTAAAAATTCAGCCCAAAAAATTTCCTTTAAAAATTTAGCCCAAAAGATTTAGTTTAAAAGTTTAGTCCAAATGAGGAAAGAGTGCGAAAATAATGTTTTTTCCATTTATTTATATCGTCTGGGTGAATTTTATTTTATTTATTTATTTATTTTATTTTTTTCGGAGGGTCGCATCATTTCATTTTTGTGACCGACGGAAAATATAAACACATTTTCAGCCAAACTTTAAAAAAAATTCGGCCGAAATTTTAAATTAATTCCGCTGAATTAATTTTTCGTTTATTTTAACAGGCATCGACAACAAACACAAGTTCGGTTGAATGTGTTTTAGTTTAGCCGAACTACTTTAACCTACAACTCTGCGACAACTGAGCTCTGGTCACCTTTCTCTAACTTCAGAATGGTTTAAGTCCATCAAATTTGGTGAATTTGTTTTCGGAACCAATACCAACATTTGCATAATTAAATATAATTTCAATAGATATAAATTTTATGGAATTTCATAGATATTTTTTAAGTTTAGTTAATTTTCTAATAAAATGTGTGCAAACAAATTCTAAAGGTCATTATGATTCAGTGAAATTAAAATTTTGTATCTTCCAAAATACATTGTAAAAAAATATGAAAAATATATGGTTCATTACATTGGTCCGTCTTCTGTAATGGGTAGTTTTTAGATTTTTAGTTTTTAACTAATATGTTGAGAAACTTGATGCTATGCTAAACATCTTCAAAATCTACAATTTTTTCATATTGGTTCAATTCAAAAAATTCTAGTAATTATGATGTGAATCAGTTGGTTTTGTAAATATAATGATGTCGAAGTAGAATCTGTCTAGATTGTTGGAACGCATTTTTTTTCGAAAACGACAAGTTAACAAAGAATACACTTATGCCAAAAAACATGACTTTTTATGAATCCCTTGATTTTTAAAGAACACACAGCTAAACCATTGCTAAGTTGACATATCAAATGTGAATAAAAAAATTCCAAAAAATAAGTAATAGAAAGCTAATAAAATTGCTCACAAGTTTTCTTTTTATTATAAATGAAAGTCTAAATAGAAAAAATGTTTTGGTTGTCGAAAGTTGAAGAACTTCTAAAAATGATATTTTTTTTCTTCTTCAAAAAATGGCAAAAAGTGTCTCCCAACTTCACATTTTCACTAGACCAAAGTGGCCTTTTGATGGTGAATAAGATTTTAAGTTGTGGTACAATGGGTGAAAATATTTTTAGGAAAGTCTTAAAAAAGATGCTACTTATGGAAGAATCTCTTGTTTTAAAATTTAGCATAATTATGGAAGAAAGATGAAATGAAATACAAAAAAGAGGAGTGCATATTAAGGTTATTTAGCTTTAACATACAAGTACCATAATTTCTGTGAAACTGTAATATTAAAGACCAACAACTTCATTACTCTCTTCTATAGAGGAATAACATTAAATTCACAGATATGAGGAAATGCATGTCACATTCAACATTTGTATGGAATCACTTCGAAAGATTTATTGAAAACACTAAGAAGATCAAAATATTACACAAACAAGCTTTTTTTCTTTTGAAGTCTAAAAACCTGGAACCCTTCCTTGTTCCTCAAAATTTCCTTTTGTATGATAATTACAATGAGGACAACTATGAAACTGTTAACTGTCAAAACTGATAACTATTTGAACTGTTTTAAACTATTTGGTCCTTCGAAGGACTACACTCATGATAAAATAAAAACAAAATTACAACATTTTACAAAAACATTTTGAAAATTTATGATGAAGTAACGGATGGATTTTTGTCATTGAGTAATCTGAGTTTCTGGTGCAGTAGAAGGTCCATCTTCTGTTGTTGTTGTTGTGGGAGACATCCACTCTCTGCATTTTTTCCAGACTATCATATCCGAGCTATGACTTTTCACAAACCTTGTGTGAGCCATTCTGAAATTAGTGATCTTTCTATAAGTCAGATTCTCAGTGAAAAGAGTTCTAATTAACCATAACAACTGAAAATCCCTGTGTAAATAATTTATATTTTTTTTCCTCGTAAGCATTAAAAAGAAAGTCATCTGGGCATAATCCTTCCCAGACAAGTTTTGAAAAGCTGACAACGAAGTTTATTCTGAAAATGAGGTATAAAGATTTGAAAGTGGAAAGTCCAGGGCTTGCTCGATTAAAAGGGCAGACACCTTACAAATATTTTCACCTAATGCATTCATCACAAAGCACTTCTAGGGATAGAGAGTAAAGAATAACCAACAAATAAATTTGGGGAAAACATAGGTTTGGGGAATTATTGCATAAAAAAGACTAGATTTTACGGCTGTAGCATACATAGGGGAGTTCTTTTGGTTGACCAAGATATGTTGACGAAGTTCCATTAGATTTAGAGAGAAAATTGGATCAAACACATACCTATCGGTGTCCATGAGAGGAATATGGGTAGCAGAACCTGACAACAAAGCTTTCTTTGACATTTTGAAGACTTCAACAAGTGCAGATGATGTATAATTACCTGGTTAATGGATGACTAGTGGTGATAATTTTGAATTTTAATCCAGACAATGACTGAGAAGTGCTACGGACATGGAGAATTGAAAGTGATGAAATGGGAAGAATGAGAATAAACGGGGTTTATGGGAAAACGAGAAAATGGGAGGGAAAATGACATTAATGTGGAATTGATGTGTACGAGATGGATGAAGTGGCAGACAAGACGTGACGATGTGATGGGGTGACGTGGGAGTGACACAATGGTGACGTGGAAGACTGGACTGCTGAACACGCTCGCTTTCTATGGCACTACGAGGGTACCCACCAGAATGGGGGAAACCTACTGGGGGTGATCCCGCAGATCATATCAACCGTTGATTAAAAGTCAATCGCGATAATTGACTACTTTTACGGAGGCACTTGCTGGTATAACAGTCAACCAAGTCGTGATGTCGGGTTGGAACCATCATGGGGTCCCGACACAACATTTCACTTCGCTCAGCGTAAATACCCACCATTTAACTATATAACATGTTTTTTTTCTTTTTTATCATATAACTTCGACCGGGCCCTGATGGAATTAATATTGCGTCATTCTAAAAAATAATGTCAATCCACCCTTAATAAAATCAAAATCATTCTGTTTATATTGATTTTGATTTTTTTTGTTTTGAAATATATGATTTTTTTTAATTTTCTACAATTTAAAAACATAGTGAGAAATGAGCTACAACATCTGGCTCCACCTGGGGATAGTTCTTTAGAATGAAGCACTAATAACCGTAAATTGGTGCCTTCACTTCGGACATGGAGTCAAGTTATAACGTAGAATATTATAATGAAGAACTCACGGGTTATTTACAATGAACAAGTCGTTATTTACACTGTCAAAGTAAAATATATAATTCTGGAAATAATGTTTTAAGTATTGCCCATTAACAGGAAATTGTAGTAGTTTTCCGTCCAAATTTTCCAAAATGAAAGTATTATTGGCTCTGATTTCTGCTATTCGGAATGGTTCAAACCAGAGAGGATCAAACTTACCATGTTTTCCCTTAACCTCTCTTCTTACATCCAATCTTAGAACCAAATCTCTAGGCTAAAAAAAATAAAAAATAAAAAATAAATAAAAAATAAATAAAATTCTAACTATTCTGTCAAAAATCAGTTTCATTTTCTCTTGATATCTAATTAAATTCTCCATTACCTTCTCTTTATTTTCATTCAATTCCACTAGCTGGTTCATCCTTCTAGTTAGTGCATTAGTTTCCTCTTCAACATCTTGAATAAGTGCAACAACTGGTTTTGTTAATTGACTGGGAAACAAAGTTGCTGCTCCATACACCAACTCAAAAGGTGACTTTCCAGTGGATCTCTTAGTAGTCACCCTATTTGCCCATAAGGAAAATTTTAGCTGAGAGTCCCAGTTTTCCTATTTTCTGCAATAGTTTTCTTAAGTATCCTTACCAGAGTTTTGTGTGAGGATTCTACCAGCCCATTCCCTTGAGGATGATAGGTGGTAGAATGTGAGAGTATTAAATTTTACTTTTGGCAAAAATAAATAATCTTTGCAGACCTGAACACTTGAGCATTATCTTCTACTAACTTCTTCGAACAACCAAATATAGTGAAAATGTTCTCCTCTAGAAATTTAATTACCACTGAATCATTTTCCCTCCTAGTTGGAATAACTTCCACCAATTTAGTAAAATAATCAGTAGCTATTGGGATCCATTTGTGTTGTCCACTGGAAGTCAGATTTATTTCAACTATAAAATCTAGACTCCGTTTTCTAAATGGTTCTTCAACAAACATAAGAATCGATGGTAAAGGTGCCAATTTCTTCGTCTCAACAAATATTTGGCACTTTTCACAACTTCTCACTAATATGTAAATATATAAAAATAAAGAAGGCCAGTAGAAACCAACTTTCAAAATTTTATGTGCTGTGACTTTCCAATTATAATGGCCACCACAAAGACACCCATGATATTCATTAAAAGTTTCTATAGTTTCTCCTTCTGTCAAAGAGAGAAACAAAATACCAATAGGGTCTTTCCAGTACAATCTACCATTTGTTATTACATACTTTTGGGCTTTCAGGCTGAGAGATTTATATTTTGTTCTATCTAAGGAAGTTGGACAGCTAAGAAAAGATAGATAATGGACAATATCTTTATACCATTCAGAACAAAGGTACATATATTGGATTTTGTTATCAAATTTTTTCTCCTTACCTTTTTCTTCTGTAGTTTTTGATTCAGAAAATTCAGCTAGAAAATTAATTTTCATAGCTTGACAATTTTCTTTTGTCAAGATCTTTTCTTGTCCTTATCCCTTTACCAATTTTGTTGGTTTGATGTCCATATCATACTCTTGAATCTTTTCTATCCACTTTCCCCTTTTTCCATCATTATCACTCTGAGTTAGCACATCTTTGACAACAACATTAGGAACATATGCAGTGATCTGAGATTGCATAACATAAATTCTAAAGGCTTTCAATGCTTTAACCAGAGCATAAGCCTGTTTTTCTAAAATGTTATACTTCAACTTTGTGTCCCTTAACGCCCTGCTAAAAAATGTCACTGGATGTTCTTTCTTACCTTGATTTCTTTGAAAAAGTATTGTTGCAACAGTAAAAGGAGAAGCAAATGAAAATATTTGAAAAGGTTTCTTATAATCAGGACTCACCAGTACTAGAGCTTCTCTGAAATCCTCCTTGATTCTTGCAAAAGATTCTCTAGCAGTTGTGGTCCATTTGACTTCTGCATCTTTTTTCAACATATCAGTGATTTCCTTCACGATCTCTACATAATTTGGGATGAATCTTTTGAGGAAATTTATTTTCCCCAAAAAACTCTGGATTTCCTTTTTACTCCTTGGCAGAGGTATATTCTTGATTGCTTCAACTCGTTTAGGATCAATTTTTACTCCCTCTTTTGATACAATATGCCAAGTAATTTTCCTTCTTTCAAGACAAAATGAGACTTTTTGGGATTTAATGATAAGCCATACTTCCTACACTTCTCAAAAGTTTGTTGAAGATGTTTTAGATGCTCCTCATCAAATATGGAGAAAATTGTAATATCATCTAGATAAATTACCACAAACTTTTCCTTTTCTCCTACAATGGCTATATCCATAACCCTCTAGAAAGTAGCACTAGCATTCATTAACCCGAATGGCATTTTTGCATACATGAAGGTTCCCCATGGGGTTGTGAATGTTGTTTTCTTCTGATCTTCAAGATGCACTACAATCTGATTATAACCTGAAAATCCATCAATCATAGATAATATGGAAGACCCTGTTACTCTCTGCAGAATGTGATCCATCTTTGGAAGGGGATAATTGTCTTTTAGTGAGGCTCTATTCAAATTTCAAAAGTCTATAAATAACCGAATTTCTCCATTTTTCTTCCTCACATGTACTAAATTAGCCACCCAATCTGAATATGCGAGAGGAACAATTATCTTTGCTTGTCATAATTTTTTGACTTCCTTCTCAATTGATGACAACATCAAAAGATTTATTTGCCTCAATTTATTCTTATATGGCTTAACTCCTGGTTTTAAAGGAATATTGTGATGAATAATGTTAGTATCATAAGTTTTAAGGTCCTTGTAAGACCATGCAAATACATCAACATATATTTTAAAAAGATCCACATGCCTCTGTTTATATTCTTCTAGAATGCCTTTTGTCAGCTTCCCCAACTTTGGTTGTTGTTATGTTCTAAGGTTGCAATCTTCAATGTCATCTTCCCAATTTTATTTGCTTGCATTTATAACAACATCATTTGCATTAAACAATCTTTCCAGGGGTACCAAACCTCTAGGAATCACATTATTTTTCAACTGCATTATCTTATGACCTCCAACAAAATCTTTCAAAGGAAGCTCATTATTTGATTCTTCTTCTTGAAGCTCTTTAATTTCATCTTCTTGATTCGTCTCTACATTTGACACTCCCCCACCATCTCCAGAAATATTTTAATATTTTCTTCATCCTCAAATACCTGCCAATATTTTATATTATCTGGAATGGAAGGTCTACTTCTAATTTCAACTTCATATCTTAGTTTGGGATTTGATGGAGGCTTGAAAGTGCTAGTTTCCATTGCCAAAGAGCCAACTAATCTATTCCCTTCCATTGGTAGGACATGCATGTTAAAAGAAGAAAAGGAATTGTCTACTAAATCCCACACTTCATTTCTATAGGTTCTAAGCCTCAGATGTTTAGTTTGATATTGATTCTTAACTTGATTTACAATCAATTCAGGGTCCCCCAAAACATAAATATGTTGTATTATTATGTTCTTAGCATCTTGTAAACTAAGAACTAGAGCCACATATTTAGTAATATTATTTGTGGAGTCAAACCCTAATTTATAAGAAAAGGGAATAATCTGATCTTTGGGGGAAAGCAGAAGAACCTTAGCTCCATTCCCTTCCTTTGAATATGCACCATCAAAATACAGCTTCCAAACTCCATTGATTATTGCTTCCTTATTTTTAATTGCTGAAGGGACCTATGCTTTTGTATCTTCAACAATTTCCTAATATTCTTGCAACATAAACACGAAAAATTATCTTTTTTCCTCATTGTAAACAGGAGAATTAATTGAACCTACCTTGGTGATAGTCTTCATAAATATGGTCTCTGGATACGACCTCTGTTCTTCCCCACCAAAGACTGGAATGATAGCATAAGTAAAATCCAGTTTGAGCACTCCTACTATCTTAGCTCTTGAGGACCTAGAAAGTAACATTCCAAAATGAGCTGGAATATTTGCAACAAAAATATCCATTACAATGCTTATACCTGGAATTTGAGCTAATGAAACTACCAGATCATTAATAAGCCCCACACATTTAACCTTTTTCGAATAAAAAAGAATATAAGTCTTTGTAAGGTTTTGTAATTTGCATATTAAGTTTCTTCATAACTGAGAGAGGCATTAAATTATGAGAAGCCCTTGAATCCAACATATAATTGTGAATAATAAAAGTGTACATCAGAAGAGAAATGTAAAAAGGAGGAGTGGAAGAATCATATTCTTCCACATGAGGGCCAAACATTACCACTGGTCTTTCTTCTTGTAAATTAATTGTATCAACTACATGATTGTTTTGAGATAAATTTAAGAAATAAGAAACCTTCTTTCTATAATTAGGTTTCTTCACTAATTCAATTAATGGAATTTGAATTTTAATTTTCTCCAATTCTTTCTGGAAATTGAAAGAATAAGCCTCCTTCATAGTTTTTTATTGCTCTTTCTCAACTCACATTTCTTTTGGCACATTTTGTGGATCGACAATAGGTTGCTGGGATGGTTTATGCAACATCTATGTGTCCTGTTGGCTTCTTGAACTCTCCCCTTGATTAATTGGCACTATTGGGACTGTATTCAATGAATGCTTCCCGATATCATCTTGTTTTTGAGATCGTTGTTGAGCTACTTGATTGGACTGATCTTCCACATGGTCTTGAGTTCTTGATATTTTCCTTGATCTCAGATCATATTTTTTATGTAATTATGCCTGCATAAAATCTTTGAACCTTTTGCAATATTCTTCAATCTCCTCATCATTAAGAGAAACTTGAGGTTCCCAACTTGAATCCTCATTGGTGATTATTTATCCTTCTTCTTCAGACAAAGTATAATATTGGTTTTCCTACAATCTAAGAATCTATTCCACTGCTTCTTCTGGTTCATATTTAATGTATAAAGGTGGTTGCACCTGATCTTGATCCTTTTTGTCCCTTTGCATAATTTGTAGTGGTTGTCTCTTGAACCTAGGATTGAAATTTCTATTTTGCACTTGTTGAATCTGCCTAGGAGGATTTCTATTTTCCAGCTCTAATTTTACTAATTTGTTAGACAGATTTTTGATAAATTTAGTTATTTTGTCTAACTTCTGCTCATGAGAATCCTGTTGGAACACCAAATTAACATACAATTTCACTCCATTTTCACCTTTATCCTCATTTTGTCACTTCATTTATCACATTATCATTACATAACCCTATATTTCCATTACCGTATTGGTTCATATTTTCATTTTCCAAAGTTATTTATTTTATGTATTTAAAGTGAATTTATGATTAAAAGTTAGAAAAATAACATGTATTTGCTTATACCTAAAGGTGGAATGAGTTTGGTGACATGTGTAGGTGATTTGGAAGGTTCCAAGACACTCTTATGTGGCCTCCAAGACTCATATTTGAATTCTCTTGAAGATTTGAAGGAGATTTGGGATAGGGGTCAAGCATATCTTATGGAGAAAAATCATTGATAAAGGAATATGTGTCTCATATTGGTTGTAACCATATGAAGGATTTGTGGATCTAGGAGGGATTAGTGGATTTGCATTAATGAGTTAGTTGCTTATGTTTTTGTATAAATAGGAGTACTTCCTCCATTCCAAAAAGAGGACTCTTGGAGAAGTATCTTAACTTATGATGGAATAGAATAAAATTTTATTTCTATAGTTTTATATATAAATTGTTTTAATGTAGTATATGAATTTATGGAATAGTTTGTCACTTTGTTCTTAAGAGAATTGAGCTCACTCTAAAAGGATCAAAGAAACATTTTATTTCATTATAGATTTTATTTTCATTTAATTACTTAGATGTTTGAATATTTTTCATTATTAATGAATGAATTTTAGTTTAAATCTTATCAGCATATGAAAGGACAAACAAGGGTCTAAGTTAGCCTCTCTTCCATTTGATATGAGTAATAATTGAAATTCATTCTCTTTTTCTAGTTTTAAGTGATTTTTTGAATTTCCAGTTTTTGGCATTAATGATGAATAATTTGTAATGAAGAACAACAAGGACCTCCTTAGTTAGGAGCTTCTTCTATTATTTATTTATGCATCTTAAGCTATTGTCCATTAGTGGTTTTTTATTTCTGTTCATGAAGTAGTATTCTAGAAGAAGGACGAATCTGGTTAGGAGCTACTTCTCCTGCTTATTACATAATGAATTAGAAATTACTTAGTTAAATTTTATTTGTAATATGCACTTCTAGTTAGTTTATGATTGTATTCCCTTTATTTTCCATAACTTATCTTCTAAAGTTGATTATAGTTGCATCTAAGGTCCCATATATTTTGGTTTTCTTCTAAGTTTTACGAAACCCCCTAGTTGACAATTAAATAATAGGGATTTAACAGACAATTAAATCACCCAACATTTTGGTGTCGTTGCCGGGGAAACAAACTTAGATATAACTAAATTAGGAGGATTGTTTAGGAAACATTTTCTTTTAAGGTCATTTTCATTTGGGGTTAGATGCATTTACGCTTTTTTTTTTTAAAGTTTATTTGCATTTGCGTATAGAAAACATAGAACATTAAAATCAAGAACCCCCATTCAAAAAAATAAAAATAAAAAAAATCCAATTGCAAAAACAAGATTTGAAGGGCTTTGTGTTATGACAATTGAAGAAAAAAAACTGAAGGTCACATTCAAATTTTGTTTCAACTAGTCAGTCTTCATAATCCTGTCCAAGAACTCAATAGGGTTTACTTTTCAAACTTGGATATGAGTCTACTCATGATCTTGTTCCACAAATAGATGCATTGGAAATTCTATTATACTTAAAAGAATGTTTGATTTATTTTTCAAAAGAATAGGACTAACAAATTAAAAAAACAAGTTTTTACGATTTTTAAGACAAATTTGCAATTTTGTGGTGCAGTAAGAACCACCAATTTACTAACCCTTGGTAGGAAAAAATTGCAATAAAACAAACAATTGTGAACAAAGGGCACAAGCGAATATTGAAGAGCGATAATTTCAGGAGTGAAATCAATTCTTTTCATTTTATTTTCTGCATCCAAATTAAAAAATAAAAAATTAATTAATTAATGAAATTTCAAATATTCTCTCCTCTTGCACTTTGTGTGGCCTGGAGGATCTAAAAAAAAATCACGCTACTATTCTTTTGTTAAAAAAAAAAAAAAAAAAATGATTATTTTCTTTCATTATTTGTTATTATATATATATATATATATATATATATATATATATATATCTATATATAGCCCCAAGGGTTAGCTCAACCGGTCAATTTAGTGCCTCGCCAATCTGGAGGTCACAGGGTCAATTCTCCCTGAAAGCCCTTGGGGTCAGGCTTAGATATAGGCTGAGGGGTTTAATCCCCTTCGGGGTTGATCTGCCCAATTCTTACTGTGGTCAACCCCCCAATTCTTACTGTGGACGTAAGGCTATATATATATATTAAATTTTAAAATGGAACATAAAATATATATACACATATATTAAAAGTGAATAAAACACATGTCAATTAAAAAAAAATTTGCTTATTTAAACAAATTTGAAATAATAAAAATAATATAGTTGTGCATTCTTCTGATTTTGAAAAAAAATAAAAATTCACCCAGCAGTTATCTGAGCAAAGACAAAATACGCAGAGGTTAAAAATGTCATTTTTAAAACGCATTTTGTGACCAAATGAAAACAAATCTAAAAAATATAAAACATGGGTTTTTCTCATAACGGGGTGAATTATGTTTTGTATGAGAGATTTTCAAAGTTCTTGGGAACCTTATTTGCTAGGTTGCATGAAAAAAATGGTTTTCAATTAGTCACGACCATCCAACAGCCACAGAGCCATGGCCAGCCACCCAGTAGCGTTGCCAAGCTGCAGAGAAAAAAATTCAATCAATAATTTAAAAAAAATTGATAAAAACAAAAAACAATAATTAAAAACAAAAAAAAGTATTAATTATTAAGAGAAAAAAAAATTCCTTACTGCAAAAAAATTCAGAGGTGATATTTTCTTTATGCTTACAACCTGCAATAAAAAAAAAAAAAAAAAAAAAAAAAAAAAAAAAAAAATCATGAACATTTCCCAAGCTTTTATAGAATAAAAATTGGTTAAAAAATCTACTTTCTAGGCAAAAAGGATGAGTTCAAACGATATGAAAAATGATTTAGCAAATATTTTGGAATCCTATTTTCCTAAAAAACTTGGAAATGATGAATTCAAAAGATATGAAAAATGATTTGGAAAATATTTTGGAATCATATTTTCCTAAAAATCTTGGATTTAGATTGACCATTTGTTGAGTTGTTTCAATTTTCATTTTTAGAATAATTAAAGTTTCCAAAATTCCATTAAATCCATAAATGTCACTTGAGATCTATTGGCAAGTCATTCAAAATACATAATGGAGGTCATGAGTTCAAATTTTGTGGGGATTGGAATTTGTTAATTATTCTATAATTTTGACACAACATTAATTAAACAACAAATTTTCCACCACATGGTAGCACAACATTGGCTGATATTGCTCATTCATCACCATATCATCAATCAACATGTCACATCATCCATTTTCCATGACACCCACTGCCACATCACTATTACACAGTCACCCTCCAACATCACATTTTTCAACACTGAAAATGGATCAAGAAGAAGAACGATAAGGGTGCTTCATCTACAGGATTATTGTTTTGCAAAATTCCTTGAAGAGAATCACGTAGATGGAAAATTGAATCTTATAGACATGCATTTTAGTTTCATAAAATATTTTTATATGGTCATGTTTTTTTTAGTCTTGCAGGTATAGAAGCCAACGACATCACAAACTGGAAAATATTATGCCATGGCTCAGCCAAAGAAGATAGACAAGATTTGTAGATGTAGGAAGGGCGCAATCCTGCAACTGAGAAACCTCATGACAATTTTCACTGTTTCACCTAAATTTCAAATAAGCTCAACTTTCTCATATGACATCGGATTTCGATGATTCAAGTGTCATTGGAAATATGTTGACGAGATCTAAACAATGAAAAAAATTTCATCAGAATTTGAAACATTTAAAGAATGAAGAAATTGCTAACAACATATAATAGGTAAAATGAGGCACTGGTTTCGACACTGGTATAAATTCTTTCAGTTTTTCTTTCATGAATTTGTTTTATTAGTACCAATTCTCATTTTTTTGTAAATGTCATAAATAGAGAGATTGATCACCTCCCTCTTATCATAAACTTACATTTCATTGCAGAAAAAATACTAAGTTTTTGCAGGTTCTAAGAAGATAAACATATGACCACAAGAAATTAGTGTCTCTCAAAGACCACATTTCATAAATACATCATTAGAGAAGCATCAAAGGTCAGACTTCAAGCATGACGACATGCTTTTGGGTAAGCTAAGGGGAAGAATGTCATCATTTCCATCACATCATTGAAAATCCTCTCAAAGACCACATTTCTTTCACAAGAAAATGATCAAAGCAGCAACAAAGATGAAACATCAATGCATGAGCACGTGATGTCAAATCAGATCCATCACTTGCAAGCCTTTCAGATACTAATGTCTTCATTGCATTCTCACTTTTTCATTCCATTTTCCTTTTCATGTTTTAAAATAAAACCTTGATCCATTGTTCATTTTCCTTCAAAGCCATTTTCTTGCCTCACTTTCAGTAACCTGTAACCCATCAATAAAAACATTCAGCTCCTATACAAAGATGATTCATTCCATTTCCTTTTAATCTTTCCAAATAAAACTTGATCCATTGCAAAATTTCTCATCCATAATTATTGTTTCATGCTCGAGTTAGATGATGGAGGATTCCTTAAGGCCTCCCTTCTAACAAGTCTTGGCTTATCGACATCAACACATTATCGAGGTTCAAGACTAGAGTCCTTAGTAGTACCTTGAGGCTTGTATGCCTTAATGATAGGCTCTCTCGCCAGCAATTATGGGAATACACCAATGTCCCTTCATTGTTGGATCTTGCAAGTGGCTCGACATCAGCTCATCTATTCGCCCTTTGGAAGATGTACTTAAGTACCTTGGCACTCATTAACATTAATGGTGAGTTGCCTCACACTGGTTAATGACATGCATCAATGGTATGTAATCCAATGATGTTTCTTCATGTTAAACATCGACACATGTATTCGCATGATTAAAATTGTACCATCGGGTTTTCTTACAATTGAAGAATACATCATTTCAGTAGTTTGCAACAGGAATCAATTTGTAGCAGCAGCAATAAGGATCCAAATCTTAACATCAGCAGAAAGGAAACAAAGAACCAGATCAAATTCCTTTGTTTACATACTCCATGATCCAACACCATTAGCAGCCACACACTTCAGTTTTCACAACTCATCCACATTGAAGGTAAATGAAGGTATGTGGTTTTCTAATTTTTAGTCATACAATTCCTTAGAATGCTAAAATTGTAACTTGGAAAAATTCCTCACTCTATTTTTCACATTGTCATATCTTTAGTTAGGGGGAAGGGACATCATTTCATATTCACATGTCATACACTATCACACATTTTCATTTCATTCCAACTTGCATATACTTCCCAATCGACTATTCTTGCAGTATGATTCCAAAAGATTATATGCTTTGCAAATTATCAATTCATTGATAAGATATTATAGGACTTGAAAAATATTCTAAATGTTTTCATAAACTTTGATGCAACAAAGAAAATAAATCATTGTTACACAAGAACCATTGCTAAAAAAAAATTGGTTGTCACACAAGAACCAACCATCAAAAATATATGTTGCAATCAAATATATTACACTTTGCAAAAAGAAAAAGATATAATCAAGAAAATTTTGGAAGAATCTGTACAAGTCAAAGCTCATAAAGAAGCAAAGCAGTTCAAAAAAAAAAATATCAACTCATGGACAAGTGAATCAATGCAATAGTTGCATGAGGACATGCAACAACTTAAGTTGGGGGGTATGTTGGGCCGCCAAATTAACATACAATTTCACTCCATTTTCACCTTTATCCTAATTTTGTCACCTCATTTCATCACATTATCATTACATAACCCTATATTTCCATTACCATATGAGTTCATATTTTCATTTTCCAAAGCTATTTATTTTATGTATTTAAAGTGAATTTATGATTAAAAGTTAGAAAAATGACATGTATTTTCTTATACCTAAAGGCAGAATGAGTTTGGTGACATGTGTAGGTGATTTGGAAGGTTCTAAGACACTCTTATGTGGCCTCCAAGACTCAAATTCGAATTCTCTGTTGAAATGTGGCAACAAGAATATTCCAATTTAATTTCTCCTTGAATTAATTTGTGAATTAAAATCGAATTTAGTCTTAACAGCTACTTGGAAATAATTAATTAAGTTATTTTGACTTAATTAGTTGGAGAAATTCAAGTTAGAAGTCTTTCTGAAGTTATGCAAGAGTTATCCCTTAAATTAAGGAGATAAGATTGAGTTATATTTGAGTTGTAATTAGTTAACTTAGTTTATGGAGTTAAGTCTAGTTAAATTAGTTCCAAACTGTTTGAGGATCTAATAGAGAGTTAACAGTCAGTTGATGCATGCATGCACTCAACTAGTGTACTCCAGTTAATTGAAGATTCCCTCATCAGAAACTCATGCATGTATATTTTGATAAAGACCCAGTTGAGATTAAAGACAAAGATAGTGTACTATCAGTTGCATGTGTTTTCTTATAAAGAAAACTCATGCATGTAGTCAAGGCATCATTCCTTGAGGATTGCGCAGTTCTGATAGTGTGTGAGATCAGGTGATCATCCACTTGGTAGATGAGTTTTCCACTTGGTTGAAGGAGAATCATCCTAGAGGAACAACACAAGGAAATAGGAGCTTGGAGGGTAGAGAGGAAGGCTTGAGAGAAGCCAGGATTGCCTGTGAGCATCTGTGAGGATTGTACTGAGAGCTGGCTAGCTATGAGAGCTAAGGATTTGTATAATTCCTATCTATTTCCACCTTTTATGATAATACAAATAGTGGGGTTTTTAGCTGAGGCTTTCCCCAAAGTATTTTCATGTGTTTCATGTGCATTGATTCTTCTTCTTCTGGTTATATTGTTCAGCTCAATATTTAAGCTTCCAAAAATTGATAGTAGAAGTAGGTTATAGTATTCTTCTTTGATTTATATTGCATTATCGGGTTAACCTACACAGATTTTCTACATGGTATCAATGCTGGATTTGTAGAAATTTTTTACATGGTATCAGAGCTAGATTTGTAGAAATTTTCTACAGGGTATCGGAGATTTGTAGAAATTTTCTACAAGGTATCGGAGCTGTGAACAATATACTGAGAAGAGAATTTGAAGTTTGAAGTTCGGGGTTGCAGGTGCAAATCGAATTCATATCATACTTCAAGGTTGGTCAATGGCGTTCTATGGCTTGAGACTCGAGTATGCCTTGGAAGGTAGCTCGAATTACATAGCATGGAAAGATAGAATGGACGTTGTATTAGAGGACAATGGCTTGAAGGAATTCATTGACCAAGAAGTCCCAAAGTCAACTTCAACTAATGCACAAGAGTCGGCTGAGTGGAAGAAGTGTGTGGCGAAGGTGAGATGGATCATCCTTGAGGGAGTTCGAGACCATATTGTCTCGAGTCTCCATGGGAAGGATACTCCATTTTCAATGTGGAATACATTGAAGGACCTCTACCAAAATAGTAACAACCAGAGGAAATTGGCGCTCAAGGATAAGCTTCGAAGAATCAAGATGGAGAAGGGCGATACTATTTCCACATATCTGAACAAGCTCACCACCTATAGAGATTAGCTTGGCAGTGTGGGAATAACTATTGCCGATGATGATATGGTGAGCCTCACTCTCCTTGGCCTTCCAAAGAGTTGGAATAGCTACCAAGAATCTGTGAATGGAAGGGAGAAACTGCCGGATTGGGAACAATTGTGGTCAGATCTTATGCAGGAGGAGATCATGAGGAGAACACAAGATGGTTCTTCATCCAAGAATGATAATGAAGAAAATTTGGCCTTAGCAAGTAAGGAAAGGAAAGGGAATGGGAAGGCTTCCCATTCCAAATCGAATTCTTCTCATGGAGGGAAGAAGGGTGACATGTCTAAAGTGAGATGCTTTAATTTTCACAAGATGGGACATTATGCGACTAAATGCCCATTGAAGAAGTCCAAGAAGGGATCCTTGGAAGGATCAGAAGGTGAGGCATTAGCCTCTCAGTTCAAAATGGACTTTACCCTCATCGCATGCATGGTGTCATTGATGATGGGTTCTGTTTGTTATCTTGACAGTGGAGCCTCATTCCACATGACCGGCGATAAAAGTTTATTTAGTTCCTTGGAGGAGAAAGACCTCAAGATGCGTATAGAAATGGGTGACGACGGAAGGTATAGTGTTTCAGGAGTAAGCACAGTTTCTTTTTAGAGGGAGCATGGACCTCCTATCACCTTAAAAGATGTGATGTATGTGCCCGGACTGAAGAAGAACTTGGCATCGATCGCAATGTTGGAGGACAAAGGCTACGATGTTGTCTTCAGTAAAGGAAATGCATTCCTAAGACACATAGCCACGGGTCAGACCAAGAGGATAGGGATTTGGGTGAAGAATCTCTATAAACTAGAGGTAGATGATTGTGCAGAATTGAGAACAAAAGTAGAATTGGTTCAAAGCCAAGACATTGGCGAGTTGTGGCACAGGCAGTTGGGCCATTTTCATCATGGGGCTTTGAAGATAATGCAACAGATATCTACAGGACTTCCCAAAGGTAAACTTGAGCAAGTTGACACATGCAAAGGTTGTACCTTGGGAAAGTACACCAAGTCTTCCTTTCATGATCGAGATAGTCGAGCGAAGGCTATCCTGGAGCGAGTTCATACTGATGTGTGTGGACCATTCTCCATGGCATCCACAGTGAAGGAAAGGTATTATGTGATTTTCATTGATGACTATTCTCATAAATGTTGGATTTATTTCATGCAGAAAAAGAACCAAACTTTCACAAAGCTTTGGTCAAGAAAGAGTCAGGGAAGAATATCAAGGCCTTGAGAAGCAAAAATGATGGAGAATATGTCTCTCAAGATTTTAAGGACTTCTTTGCAGCGGAAGAAATTAACGAGAGTTGACGACGCCTCATAACCCACAGCAGAATGGGGTGGCCGAGAGGAAGAACAGAACTATTGTAGGGGCATCACGGGTAATGCTGCATGACCAAGGGCTACCACTTCACTTGTGGGCTGAGGCATGCAACACAATGGTCTATTTGTAGAATAGAAGCCTGCATTGCATACTTGCGATGAAGACACCAAAGGAAGCTTTCTCTGGTAAGAGATCAGATGTGGGTCACTTCAGGATCTTTGGCTCATTGGTATATTTCCATGTGACAAAGGATGCATGAAAGAAGCTTGAGCTGACAACAGAGTTGGGGATACTTATGGGGTACACTGATACACCTCATAACTATTGGGTGTACTTGCTTACCAGTCGGAGGACAGTGGTTCACAGAGATCTCAATTTTGATAAGCTGAAGGCCATGCAAGTTTTCCTTGAGAGGGAGCTCCAACTACAACCTGTGGAGGAACTGTTGGTTCCTAAGGAGGAGGAGTCTCAGACTGATGTAGAGAAGCCGCATACAAAGGTTCTAGGAGTGGAGACATCCACTCAAGCAAAGTCTTCCAGAGATGGACAGAAGCGAACAAGAGAAGGTGACAGATTGTTGGAGAGAGAACATGGGAGCACTATCTTCTCAGTGCAGACTGAGGAGGTCACTTGAAAGGTACACTGGATACACGGACCTTGCTGGGGAATGTGTTGAGATTGAGCCATATTCCTTTGAGGAAGCAGTGTAGCAGCCGATCTGGGTTGATGCTATGGTGGAGGAGTATGACTCCATAGTTCGTAACAGTGTTTGGAAAGCGGTTCTGAGACCAGAGAACAAGTCAGTTGTGAGTTCTCGCTGGCTTTACAAGGTAAAGCAAGCTGCTGATGATGGGAGGATCATGTTGCTGCAGTATATTTCGACAAAGGAGCAATATAATGACATTTTGACAAAGGCATTATCAAAGTGTAAATTCGATTTCTATAGAGACAGGATCGGGGTGGCAAATAATCCCTTTCTTGTTGAGAGGGAGTGTTGAAATGTGGCAACAAGAATATTCAAATTTAATTTATCCTTGAATTAAATTGTGAATTAAAATCGAATTTAGTCTTAACAACTACTTAGAAATAATTAATTAAGTTATTTTGACTTAAGTAGTTGGAGAAATTCAAGTTAGAAGTCTTTCTGAATTCATGCAAGAGTTATCCCATAAATTAAGGAGATAAGATTGAGTTACATTTGAGTTGTAATTAGTTAACTCAGTTTACTAAGTTAAGTCCAGTGAAATTAGTTCCAAATTGTTTGAGGAACTAATAGAGAGTTAACAGTTAGTTGATGCATGCATGCACTCAACTAGTGTACTCTAGTTAACTGAAGATTCCCTCATTAGAAACTCATGCATGTATATTTTGATAAAGACCCAGTTGAGATTAAAGACAAGGATAATGTACTATCAGTTGCATGTGTATTCTTATAAATAAAACTCATGCATGCAGTCAAGGCATCATTCCTTGAGGATTGTGTAGTTTTGACAGTGTGTGAGATCAGGTGATCATCCACTTGGTAGATGAGTTTTCCACTTGGTTGAAAGAGAATCATCCCAGAGGAACAACACAAGAAAATAGGAGCTTGGAGGGTAGAGAGGAAGGCTTGAGAGAAGCTAGGATTTCCTGTGAGCATATGTGAGGATTGTACTGAGAGCTGGCTAGCTGTGAGAGATAAGGCTTTGTATAATTCCTATGTATTTCCACCTTGTATGATAATATAGATAGTGGGGTTTTTAGCTGAGGCTTTCCCCAAAGTATTTTCATGTGTTTCATGTGCATTGATTCTTCTTCTTCTAGTTATATTGTTCAACTCGATCTTTAAGCTTCTGCAAATTGATAATATAAGTAGGTTATAGTATTCTGCTTTGATTTATATTTCATTATTGGGTTAACCTACACAAATTTTCTACATGGTATTAGAGCTGGATTTGTAGAAATTTTCTACATTCTCTTGAAGATTTGAAGGAGATTTGGGATTGGGGTCAAGCATATCTCATGGAAAAAAATCATGGATAAGGGAATATGTGTCTCATATTGGTTGCAACCATATGAAGGATTTATGGATCTAGGAGGGATTAGTGGATCTCTATTAATGAATTAGTTGCTTATGTTTTTGTATAAATAGGAGTACCTCCTCCATTGCAAAGGGAGGAATCTTGGAGCATGTATCCTAACTTATGATGGAATAGAATAAAGTTTTATTTCTATAGTTTTAGATATAAATTGTCTTAATGTAGTATATGAATTTATGGAATAGTTTGTCACTTTGTTCTTAAGAAATTTGATCTCACTCTAAAAGGATCAAAGAAACATTTTATTTCATTATAGATTTTATTTTCATTTAATTACTTAGATGTTCGAAGATTTTTCATTATTAATAAATGAATTTTAGTTTAAATATTATCAACATATGAAAGGACAAACAAGGGTCTAATTTAGGCTCTCTTCCATTCGATATGAGTAATAATTGAAATTCATTCTCTTTTTCTAGTTTCAAGTGATTTTCTGAATTTCCAGTTTTCCAACAATGGCATTAATAATGAATGAATTTGTAATGAAGAACAACAAGGACCTCCTTAGTTAGGAGTCTCTTCTATTATTTGTTTATGCATCTTAAGCTATTGTTCATTAGTGGTTTTTGATTTATGTTCATGAAGTAGTATTCTAGAAGAATGAAAAATCTAGTTAGGAGCCACTTCTCCTGCTTATGACATAATGAATTAGAAATTACTTAGTTAAATTTTATATTTGTAATATGCACTTCTAATTAGTTTATAATTGCATTCCCTTCAGTTTCCATAACTTATCTTCTAAAGCTAATTATAGTTGCATCTGAGGTCCCATATATTTTGGTTTGCTTCTAAGTTTTACAAAACCCCTGAGTTGAAAATTAAATAATAGGGATTTAACAAACAATTAAATCACCAACAAATCCTTTGGCTAAGTAGAAGGTTTGACTTCCTCCCTTTCCTTATTTTTATCTTCAGTTTGGTCCTTTGATTTAATCTTTCCTGCAATAGATAAATTGGCTTCAATCTCTAGTGCGTCGGTCTGAATTTGGTCCAAAGTAGGAGATCACCTTTCCCTCAAAGTAAAACCAAAATCAGATTCAAATGCTCCTACAAACACCACTTTTTCTTCAGCAGGAGGTGGTTTTATTTCTACAAGTAGACTATTATACAACTTATTAAATCTATTAATAAATTTAGCTACCTCTTCATATGTTTTTCTCTTAATTGCATTAAACACATCAGAAAATAACCATGATCTTTATTTTCACCCCATCTCTGTATAAATGTATTTTCCAATTCTTCGAAAGTGTTTAATGAATTAGAAGGAAGGGTTTTAAACCATTTCCTTGCTTCTCCATCCAATAACTGCACAAAAAGCCTCATCACCACATACAAGTATTCAACATTTAAATTCTATGCGAAGGCACAAAAGGTGGCCACATGATTTTCTGTTGTTATTTCATCTTCCCCTATAAATCTAGGTAACAAATTTGGATAATCTTGAGGCATGGAATTCATGGGTTGAGTAAGATTCATTGGTGCATATCTGTTTAAAAGGAAAGCCAAAATCACCATGTTTTGATTTTGAAAAGAAACATAAGAACTTCCTGCTTGAAATACAAAAGATTGAGGTGGAACAACAAATATAGGAATTGGCTGAGAAATAACAGAGACAGTCTGATGTGAAACTGACAAATCAACTATTTTAATTTCTTCAATTTCTGGGAAGGAGAAAGAAACAGAATCAAATGACTCTTCTTCAAGAGTGGGTTTTGGAAAGATACTCTGAGGAGGGGACAATATTTCTTGAGAAAAATCTAAGTTTTTAACCACTTCTTGTGAATTATAAATTCTGGGATATTGTGAGACAAAACTAGAACTAGGAGCTGATAGGGTAGGGCTTGGAGTTACTGGAGATTTCTCTTTCCAAATTCTTCAGGAAACTATTTTTTGGATTAGAAAGGACATGAGCCTTTTGCTGTGAGGTATCAGACCTCGTGTAAGGCCTTTTGGGAGCTAGGACTACTTTTCTTGGTGAGATAACTAAGCCTAGACACTTTCTTTGCCCACCAAACAAGGAAATGACATGCAAAGAAAACCCAGGGAAAAATGACTTCGTTCTCCATTCCCCGAAAATGACGCCAAAAAATGTTGTACCTTAGGAGACAACCCATGACTCAGTAAAGGTTAGTTCCCAAGACATTTATCTAAAATGATGAATTTATCAATTTGTTGTTCCATTGTGAAACTCTACAAGGGTTTGTTTTACATGTAAAAACTATAAACTCTTCTTGGTATAAAACACCCTTTCAAAGTGGCCTTCTGATGGTGAATATGATTTTGAGTTGTATTACAATGGATGAAAATATTTTTAGGAAAGTTTTAAACAAAATGCTACTTATGGCATAATCTCTTGTTTTAAACTTTAGCAGAATTATGGAAGATGAAATGAAATACATAAAAGAGGACCGCATATTAAGGTTATTTAGCGTTAACTTATAGATACCATAATTTCAGTGAAATATTAAAGACCAACAACTTCATTACTCTCTTCTATAGAGGAACAACATTAAAATCACAGATATGAGGAAACACATGTCACATTCAACATATGTCTAGAATCACTTCGAAATATTTATTTAAAACACCAAGAATATCAAAAGATTACACAGACAATATTTTTTTCTTTTGAAGTCCAAAAACTTGAAAGCCTTCCTTGTTCCTTAAAATTTCCTTTTGTATCATAATTACAATGAGGACGGTTATGAAACTGTTAACTATCAATACTGCTAACTTGAACTGTTTTAAACTATTTGGTCCTTCAAAGGACTACATTCATGATAAAATAAAAACAAAATTACATAATTTTACAAAAACATTTTGAATTTTTTTAATGAAGTAACATCTGGCTTTTTCTCATTGAGTAATTTGAAATTCTAGTGCACTAGAAGGTCCAGCTTCTACTGTTGTTGTTGTAGGAGACATCCAATCTGCATTTTTTCCAGACTGTGATATATGAGCTCTGAATTTTCAAAAACCTTGTGTGAGCCATTATGAAATTGGTGATCCTACTATAAGTCAGCTTCTCAGTAAAAGTTCTAATTAACCATAACAACTGAAAATTCTTATGTATATAATTTACAATTGTTTCCTTGTAGGCATTGAAAAGAAGGTCATCTAGGAATAATCCTTTCCAGATAGGTTTTCAAAAGCCGACAACAAAGTTTCTTCTGAAAATAAGGTATAAATATTTGAAGGTGGAAAGTCCAGGGCTTGCTGGATTACAAGGGAAATCACCTAAAAAATATTTTCACCTAATGCATTCACCACAAAGCACTTCTGAGGATAGAGAGTAGAGATTAACCAATAAATAAATTCAAGGAAAACATAGGTTTGGGGAATTATTACAACAAAAAGACCAGATTTTATGACTGTAGCATACATAGGGGAGTCCTTTTGGTTGACCAAGATATGATGACGAACTTCCAATAGATTTAGAGAGAAAATTGGATCAAACACATCGCTCTCAGTGTCCATGAGAGGAATGTGGGTAGCAAAACCCGACAACAATTCTTTCTTTGACATTTTGAAGACATCAACAAGTGGAGATGATGTATAATTACCTGGTTAATGGATGACTAGTAGTGATAATTTTGAATTTTAACACGGAAAACAACTACAATGTGCTACGGACATGGAGAACTAAAAGTGATGAAATGGGAAGAATGAGAATAAACGGGGTTTATGGGAAAATGGGAAAATGAGAAGGAAAACGCCATTAATGTGGATTGACATGTACATGATGGATGAAGTGGCAAATGGAAAGTGACGATGTGATGGGGTGATGTGGGAGTGGCATAATGGTGACATGGAAGACTGGACTGCTAAATGCACTTGCTTATTATTGTGCTACGGGGGAACCCACCAGAACGGGGGAAACCCACTGGGGTTGATCCTGCAGATCATATCAACCGTTGATTGAAAGTCAACTATGAACAATGACTACTTTACAGAGGCACTTGCTGGTATAATGGTTGAGAAAGTCATGATTTTGGGTTGGAAACATTGCGGGGTCACGACACAATATTTCACTCTACCCCTCAAAAATGCCCAACATATAACTATATAACATGTTTTTTTAATAATATAACTTCAACCAGGCCCCGATGGAATTAATACTGCATCATTCTCAACAATATTGTCAATCCACCCTTAATAAAATCAAAATATTTCTGTTTATTTTGATTTTGATTTTTTCTGTTTTGAAATATATAATTTTTTCTTTTTCTACAATTTAAAAACATAGTGAGAAACGAGCTACAACAAGAAGACTAGTCGAGTCAAACAAGACGTCATTGCAACCATAGTTGGTACTAGAACCCTTCAACAAATGGGCCTTTGATTTTTTTGGATCAATTAGTCCTCCTTCTCTTGGTAACTCATACAACCTTTTATATATATACTATGTCACAAAATGGATGGAAGCCAAGGCACTCTCAACCACAACGAAGCAATAAGTAGTAGAATTTCTTCATAAAGAGACCTTCACCATGTTCAAGATACCCCAAAAGATAATTACTGAAAAATGGGATCTCCTCACTTCAAGGCTCATTGAATACATAATGGATACATATAATATCAAGCACAAGGTTATGACATGATACCATATTCATGCTAATGGACAGGTGGAAGGGATGGATAAAATTCTTGAGGCTATTATCACTAAGACTACGAAATTATACCTCAAGAAGTAGGTTGACTGGCTCTATGAATCTCTCTAGGCCTGTTGGACGACATGGAGGGATACTAGTGGTTATACTCCATATGAATTTTTATATAGGACGAGAGCACATTTTCCAATTAAAATAGAGACTCTTGACATTGAGAATGGTAGTGCAACATCAGAATGGGCTTGTTTGATGCTCAAAAGTAGAGACTCCTCTAGGTTGATGATTTGGATGAAATTCCTCAGGCTTCCTTACAC
The DNA here is from genome assembly GCA_031772625.1 of Pinus tabuliformis. Taxonomy (NCBI): domain Eukaryota; kingdom Viridiplantae; phylum Streptophyta; class Pinopsida; order Pinales; family Pinaceae; genus Pinus; species Pinus tabuliformis. Next base: position 974,745,279 of record CM062817.1, on the reverse strand, counting down.
TAAACAATAGTGATGCACCATTAGAGAGCTTTTTGGCATGAAAAGTTCATCAATAAGAAGAAATTCAAAATTGGAGACTGGGCCTTGTTATTTGATTCCAAGTTCAAGGATTTTAGAGGGAAATTCCACATTTGATGGATCGAACATAATGTGATTTGGATTAGATCAATATCTAATTTTTCATCGGTATTGATGATTTTAGAGTGGAAAAAAGTAGAGGAATCAATACAAAGGACCATTTTTGTTGATAGTTCTCGTTTGGAAAATTTTGGGTCAAAAAATTTAGGATCAATTTGTAATGTCCCTTACGAAATTAGTTTGTCTCAATTTTATTTTTCCACAATTTTGACAATTTTGGTGACCATGGGACCCACAAAAATTTTGGGAGAAAGAGTTAGGAGAAAAAGGGAGGCCGAAATATTTTGTTAGTGGAGCGTGGGGGCCACACGCACAAGGAAAGACACACTTTCCAAGGGAGGAATTCGAATAGCAAAGGAAGGTAGGTTGAAGAGCTTGATGGAGGGGCCCACGTGGGAAAGATAAGCTGGCAAATTATAAATAGGAGAAGCTCAGCCTCATTTTGGGTCTTTTGCCAATGAAACTTACTCTTGTTGCTCGAGTTGTTAGTCAAGTCACATTGTTGTTCAACACTGCGTTTTCCAAGCGTAGATCTCACCCTTTCTTTGGTGGACTTATAGTTCCACCCTAGGGAGGTCAAATCGTACCACTTTGGAGAGGAGTTTGGAGGGATTCAAAGCTTAACACTCAATCATTCACTCAGCTAGGGAGTATTCAAGGAGGACGCAGGAGGGGATACACTTAGTCCATTTCAGTTGTTTTCCAAGTAGTGATTTTCGGGAGAAATTTGGCATAGGAGCTTCAGAGAGAGATCAACCTATTGGAGGAGTTTTGGAGCAGGAGATTTCTTCTTGAAGGCAACATGAATTGGAGCATTTAGGGCCAACGCAGAATCCATTCATTGGGCACACGTGGGATTTTGTGGGATGAGTTTTGGAGTTGGGTTTTTTCCGAGAGAAATAAGGAGAACCTTGGGGCATTGTAACTCAGCATTTCGGGACTGATTGGAGGACTTTTTATGAGAATTTGTAGGCAAGCTATATTTCCTAGATGTTGGAGGAGGATGTGGTATTTGGGGCTAAAATTTAGGGTTCAAAACTAGACTAAACCCTTTCTAGGTTTTGGTGGGTTATTTGTGAGGAGATTTGGGTTAATTTTATAGAATGTTTTGAGCAACGAAAGTTGGGTTTTCAATGACATCTTTCCAACAGACAATGCAATTTTCTAAGGTAGTGTGGGGCATCATTGGAGAAACTTACTCTATGATCTAGGCTTGCTATTTTATCACCCGGGTTTTTTCAAGATTGAAATTAAGGAAAACCTAGTTGCACTCCTTCCACACTATTGTACTATTCCTCCAATTACTTAATAAAATGGCTCAGCTGGTTGTCATTCCTGGAGTTTACAGGGGCATTCACTAAATGTTTTAAAATTTTGTGTTGCATGTGCTATTTTGCTTTGTATATCATTTTTTTAATAATTAGGAATATTACACCATTTGAGGCTTTAAATAAACAATTTTTATGGTCGCAACTTTCTATGGACCTATCCCCGGATGCGGGTGTCAACATGGCAGGTAGTGAGGAGCCACATGCCAGACATGTACCACCTCGTGAACGCAATGGGAGTTTAATGCCCCTCGCCGCCGAGGAGTTAAGACGGGAGGCGTAGAGCAGAGCTCTTAATGAGGAAGCAAGGTACTATGGCGAGTCTGCAGAGAGCAATTAAAGCGGGCAAGAATCGAGGGAATGTCTGTAGTTTTAAGTATGAAGGAATGTTGCGGTTTCAGACTCAGAGTGCAGAACACGCAGTTCAGATCTCTGAGGGTAAGTGTCTCCTTAAGGATTCTGTTCTTGCTGGTAGTGACGGCATTCAAATTGCCAAAGAAAACTTCTTGCTTGTTTATTCGGGGGATTGCTGCTTTTGTGCGGTTGAGCTCTGTCACGGAACAGTTTGGGGACGAAATTCAGTTGGCGGGCGACTCAAACCAGACAAGCCCTCAAGCGTTGCCCGGTTACAAACCGTTGGCGTCCCTGCAACCATGGTACGACCCAGGGAGAGGATGCCAAGTAAAAGAGGTTCGGGGCGAGGTGGTTCTTCACGTCACCCTGCTGCGGATGCCCACCATCACTGTTGCTATTGTTATTGCTATAGAAGGGCAGGGGCCACTCCTATACAGGCCAGTCAATTCATGGAGGCTGGCAGTTCCAATGCTGGATCACACCTTCTCCCAGCGTTTGGATCAGCCATATTCACCCTTGGCAGCTCGAGGGACAATTCTGGCATTAACGCGCACATATCGGTTCTTTTCACTAAGGCTCCTCCGGAAGATGACGAAGGAGTGTAACTGGGAATTGCAGAGGAACACCCAGAGGGCAGTGGGGAGAAACACCCAGTTGTGCAAATGGAAATTGCAGAGGAAGCGCCAGCGAAGGAACCTGAGCAGACCCCTATTCGACCTCAAGAGAAGAAGGCGTCGACATCCATGCAAAACCCCATGGCAATGTGGGAGGGCTACCCAGAAGGTCACGGGTGGTGCAGAATTATTGAGGAAAAGCCAGAGGAATAGCTTCCAGCGGCACACTCTGTCAACCATTTCTCTCATTCAGGTCTGGTATAGGTCCTTGGTCTCTGTTGGGGTCTGGATTAGGTTATATATCTCTGTTTGTGTCTCTCTAGTCCTTGTTCATGTCCATGTTCACTATGGTCTGGGTAGCAGGCCTTGCAAGGATACTGTTACGAGTCTTTTGATGCCCCCGCGAGGGAGAAATTTTGTTTTGAAGCCCCTGCACGGGATATTTTGGTATGGTCTAAAAACAATTCTGTGTTATGTCATGTTGGTAGCGCTGCCCCTGCGAGGGCGAATTCTGAGTCGAGAAAAGCCACCCAAAGTGCCACGGTCGGCCCTGGGCAACCTGTCTTTTTGAATGTAATGTTTTCCTGTACATAATATAATAGAATAGATAGCTTTACTGAAAAAAAAAAAAAAAAAAAAAAAAAAAAAAAAACTTTCTATGGACCTATATCTCATAATGTACATGTTTATAACTTTCCAACGATGCAATAACTTCCTTAATCAAAGCTCATATGATAAAGTCATGCCTCTCAAAAGTTGACTTAACGAAATTGATCATCATAATTCAAGAGGACGCCACATCAACCCCCTTTATTGATGGAAAAGTGGATAGCCACATGATAATGATGAAGGATAATATAAAAGAGTTAATATTGTAACTATATTTAGAATTTGAAGGAGTTAAACCTAACCACTAATAGGCTCTTGGGTTGTGTTATAATCAGGCCATTAAGAGGAAAATGTGTTCCATTCTATTCAAATAAATTTGTTCCATACATGAGTAGAATATCCTAAAGTAGATAGATAGAGAGAGAACAAATAAAGAGATTTTGTGCACTATAGCAGCCCATAGGCAATAGGACCTACTTCATTGTACTTGCATCCATTTCCATTTAGAGAAAGATGGAGCAGAGTAACCCCACCTTCTAGCTAGGTTTTCTCGTGAAAGGTTTTTGTATGGTATATATTGTGTTCCTATGGTTGTGAGTGATTATATTTTTGTTCATTCTCTATTTTCCACATTTTAAATTTTGCATGCATAAAACAATAACTTAATAAATTCATAACTCTAAGTAAAAATAACCCTCAAAGTATTCATTTCATATTTTTAAGTATAATTTTATCAGATCTATTATTATAAACTATCTAGTGGAATATACACAGTATTTTATGGACCATTATGAGATTGAAGCTATGTATGATAATGGGGGCATCAAAATTTGTACCATCGATGAAGAGATAACAACTCTAAGAAACATATGCATGATTCGGTTATATCATAGACCCCTATCGAGGTAGTTTCCATCTATGTTTGGTTTTTTGGCCTAAGATAGTGACTATAGTCTATCACCTTCTCATGATCAAGTGGTTGTCAATATATGAATCCAAATCCAATTGTGATGCCATTAGTTACAAGTATTAATTCTAGCTAGGGAAGTCTTGTTCAAGAAAATTAGTGTTGGACAGCCAGACAATAAATTGGAGATTGTCTGTAAGGGACAAATCCATGTTGTATGAATAATTCTTACAACATACAACATACAAGAGAGAGAGAGAGAGAGAGAGAGAGAGAGAGAGAGAGGGGAAACCCTCACGAGCATCATCTAGGTGCATATTATGTGAAAAGAAGCCTAAACTAGCGCATGACACATAAGAGAGAGAGAGAGAGAGAGAGAGAGAGAGAGAGAGAGAGAGAGAGAGAGAGAGAGAGAGAGAGGGGGGAAACCCTCACGAGCATCATCTAGGTGCATGTTATGTGAAAAGAAGCCTAAACTAGCGCATGACACATAAGAGAGAGAGAGAGAGAGAGAGAGATTATTCTATTCATGGACTCAAAGAATATTTCTAATTTTGTTTGAACTGCCAATAAATGGTTTTCTAGGAACATAAGAGAGAGAGAGAGAGAGAGAGAGAGAGAGAGAGAGAGAGAGAGAGAGAGAGAGAGAGAGAGAGAGAGAGAGAGAGAGAGAGAGAGAGAGAGAGGGAAACCCTCACGAGCATCATCTAGGTGCATGTTATGTGAAAAGAAGCCTAAACTAGTGCATGACACATAGAGAGAGAGAGAGAGAGAGAGAGAGAGAGAGAGAGAGAGAGAGAGAGAGAGAGAGAGAGAGAGAGAGAGATTATTCTATTCATGGACTCAAAGAATATTTCTAATTTTGTTTGAACTGCCAATAAATGGTTTTCTAGGATATGGAGGGTTGGATGTCGCCATTACTACAACTTGATTGTTGCAATTTGATTGTTATAGTTCAATTGTTGCAACTCCATTATTGTAACTTAGATGCTGCAACTCTATTGCTACAATTTCACTAATTGATTTGCATAGCAACAACACCTACTATGTCGCCATGATCAGATCAAGTGGTAACTCTAGTTGGATGACTAATGTGTTGCAACTTCGAACGTGTTGTAATTTTGGAGTGTTACAAATCTAGAAATTATTCAAACCTCATGCCAATAAGGATTCCAATTGTCTTTTAGGGCTAAAATGATAGCACAATGAAGGTATAGGGCATAATGAATCTTGCTTCCAAACTGAAAGGAAGTCACCATTCATAGTAAGTTAAAAAGGTATGCTTACTGACTGCATAATGAATGGCATTAATTTGGCATAACCCAACTTGACCAATGATTTGTTCACATACATCAAATTTCACCACCATCAACCCATGACATAATCGCACCATCAAACAATCATTTCCTTTGCATAAGTAGAAACCACAACTTCCATCCCTGTGATGAAATATTTATTTCACCTTATAGCCATAGAAAATCTAAAGTTGGAGTAGAGAGAAAAAATGGTAGGCTCACTAAATTGAAGGGATCCCATAGAGACTTTTTTGTTGCGAGAATATGACCACATTTGGGCTACTTTGTAGGATGTCGGATGGATTGAATATGTTTACAGACTACAAGGGTATGATGACAATGTTGCATTGGAATTCTCTTTTTATTTATAAGATAAAAACTATGTGGTAGGAGGGATGTTAGTGTAGGTGAATGAGGAAATCATAGAAAAATTAACAGGGCTAGCACAACCTTGGGAGAAATGGTACTATAGGAGGATTCCAAAACCAAAAATTATATAAGAATTTATTAAGCCTAGAGAGGGTTTAGTTAGAAAAGGCATCAAGTTTGACCAAAAATTGTTTCCAACTCCTTGGGGAGATATATTTATAGTAGTACAAAGGTATATTACATGTGAGGTTTTCCAGAAGGTATTATACTTATATATTTTGATGTTGTTCGATCACTTGAGGCATGGAAAGTTGATCAACATGTCTTTCTTACTCTGGAGAACACTTCAAACAATCAAAACCCTTGTTCATAAGTCCAAATGCCCCAAGGACACCCTATCACACCATGACCTCATAAAAATCTTGGTTGAGCATATGTTGTAAATGGTAGACCACCATTGGAGTGATGTAGTGAGGGTAACAGTTGAGGAAGAAATTGCTACAACCTCACCTGAAGTTGCAGTTACTTCAACTCCACCTGAAGAAAGGTTCATTGCAACTATAGAATCTAAAATGGCTACAATGCCTAAGGATGAAACTAAGGAATACTCAGCTAAAAATATTATATAAGAGGAGGTCCCTAATATAACTCCTATGGTAGAAAAAATTTGTGTTGCAACTTTGAGGTAAGAAGAAACTAGACACAATAGTGATGTGGAAATTATTATGAGTAAGTCTTCGATGAACAGGTTGAGGTGGTTGAAAGAGAGGCCCACATATGACATAGGATCAAGGAGAAAGAACATAGGATTCATTAAAAAATCAAGAGTTAATGCTAGTTGTTGCAACTCAAGAATAATGGGAATAAACCCTTGCTATCACACAAGAACCAACAAGGGTGGAAAGAGAAAAGAAACCTATTGAAACACAAGAGGAAGAAACCCCTTCCAACATACAAGAACTAGTAGTGGAGGGACAAGGCTTTGAGGGACCAAAGTTGGTGGAAGATATGGAAGTTGAAAATCTTGCTCTAACACAAGAACCAATAAGGGAAAATAAAGTTGAAATATTTCTTTAACACAAGAACTAGCAAAGGAAAACCTAGAAGAAGGCCTTGCTACAACTTCAAAAATCGATATGGAATAACAAGCAGAGGAAGAATGGGTTTCAACACATAAAAAACCACCATAAGTACAAGAAGATATTACTACCCCATAGCTGAAGGAAACCTCCAAGGTCAGAAAGCAGAGGAAAGTAGTAGGTACTCTTTCTTTTATGCCTATGCATTTTTTTTCAAGGGAAATCATCCTCTTTCTTGGACCAAGGGTGAGAGTGAGGGTCAATACAATAATACTCATAGGAACTTAGCGATTAAAACAATATTTCTCATCTTCATGTCACTAGTGGGGAATTGAAATTGGGTGGGGGAGATAACAACTATTCTTCCCAACCACTCGAAATAACCCTAATTGACCTCAAGTAATTATAGCCCATCATGTCACTAGTAGGGAAATGAACTTGGGTAGGAAAGATAACAACCACACCACCCAACCACCCAAGATAACACCAATTATTTATGCCTTTGTATACATCAAGTCTTCTTACAAGAAAAAAATATTGAAAGGAAAATAAGAAAGCTTCAAACCTCAATCAATCTATTAAGGGGTGAACTACGAGAAGAGAGGCCCTTTGAAAAGTTGGAATTCCTTACTTTGGAAACAAGTTTCCTTGCCACAAAAGAATCATGGGAACATCTTCTTGAGATAAGGGAAACAATGCAAGTGGAAATACCTAGGAGGGAAACCCAAGAAATGGTTTTTTAAACATGGCATGAAAGTCTTGAATTGTTTGGACTTTCCACTCAAATATATCCTACCTTGATGAATGATCAAGAAGTTCTGGTGTACCTCCCAAGCTAGTGGGAGAAGGATAAATAGGATAAATGGAATGGAATACTAGTTGTCTATGATGAAGGACTAATTCCTATTAGGGAACACCAACAAATTGTCAGGAACCCTAGAGGTAAATGGGTAGAACATTGGAAATTCATAGAGCCAAATGGGATCAATGGATGACATAAATGAATAAGGAGGATGATAAAACTATCAAAAGCGAAAAGTAGGTGGATAAGTTGGAAATAAAAAATATCTAGCTTAGGCCATTAGTAGAATATAGGCTTAATTATAGAACTCCTTCCCTTATGTACATGTACTTATAGGAGAAATACTTCATGTTCCATAGGAAGGTTATCATGACCTCCAATCCATATGAGACAACTTCCCCAAGCACATTCCTAAGAGCTTATTATGATTACAATAATGGAGAAAATAACCTACTATATGAGCTATACAAACACAATATTTTTTTGCATTATGACCTAATTTGGAACCCTATGTAGAAATTCCTTGTAGATTCAAATTGCTTATGTAATTTGATAAAACAAAAGACTTGAATCTACTCTACTCATCAGCGGAAACAATTAATCAATCGAGAAATCAAAACATAAACATGAGATAAGATTCAATCACATATGCTTAGAGATTTATCTAAGGGGAAAGCTTTCTACTCAAAATACCTTCCTGTCTATATTGCATTAGATCAGAAAATAGAGAAGAAATATAATGCTTGTTCAAGCCTGGACAATCTCTACACAAGTATAATATATCTCAATGCCTCACAAGTTGATTATGACCAATACTTAGATAATTATACTACCTTCCAAGCTCTTATTTCCTTGTGTTTTTTCCTTGGAATTATCCCCTATTATTTACAGAAATTGCTCATCCAAAACTGTGCAATCCCTATAGGCCCTTCTCTGACTACATGCACCACCCATACAACTTGGAAAATTATACAACTTATATTACACTTCCCTTGAACTCCAATATCAACTAGTTAACTTGAATTTCATGCAAGCATGAGTTAATTATGGATGATTTATCAGTTAATTGGTTGAACACAGAAGTTTCACCCCACTGCTAGACCTCCTACTAGTTCCTCCAACAATTGGAGCTAGTTTAACTGACTTTAACTCGGTTTAACTGAATTAAATTATGACAACTCAAATTAAACTCAACCTATTCTCCCAAAATTTAGGAACCACTCTACATGACTCAAGTTAGGCCCTCAACTCAAATTAATTCAGCCAAATAAGTGAAACTAATTTAGTTAACTCATACAAGTTATCTTTTGATGTGGTATTATAATTTTCTCCTAATTTAATTCAAGCGGAAATTAAATCAGGATTTTCTTATTGCCATTTTCAACACTCCCTCTCAACAATAAAGGGATTCACATCTACCCCGATCCATAACCTTTGAAATGTATTGCAAGCAACACTTCTCACTTTTTTGGTTGCTACTGCAACATCTGCAACATAAAAGCATCCAAAATAAAAAATAAAAATAATCACTGAATCAATCTGCAACTGTCTATTGGGAAATTGTGTTGTTGTTGACTGTACTACTGAGCCTCCTACTCTATTGTCAAAAATGATTTACACTCCTTAGTATCTGATTGACATTGATCCTCATTCTACTAAATATTGTGGGCCCCCGTTGGAATGTAATGATCCATGAGACAAAAACACCTCAATGGACCCTACCCAAATTTCTCCAACTCTTGGGACTATTGCTTCACATTGCCTCACCTCACACTTGGAGGTATGGATGCATGTGCTCCCTTCGTGTACCTAGCTTGAAATACCCCCCTACTGTAGGTCTCTGTTTGAGTGGATGTTTCCACTTTGTCTCCTCTCTTCTTATCCAATTGTGGTTGCTCCACAACTTGCTGAGGCTCCATTATTACATAGTATTTTGTCACACCTCCTGCAATTCCCTATTTCATACACTGGAGTTCCAAAAACTCGGAAATTATGTAGTGTACCCATCTTGATATGCAGTCTAGATCCTCCTTGAAGACTTAATGAAAACATTCCTTGAGCCTTCCCTGAATAAGTAAGCTCAAAACCCTAATTTCAGGGTCAACGCGACTGTGACACTAGAAACTCATGTTTAATGGAAGGTTGCACCATACTAGCCTCATGTTGGTAACATGGTTTTACTTGGATACTCATGTTGATCCCTAAAAGGAAAGTTTTCCCAAAGAGGAGAAGAAGCTTTGTGATTTAGAGGCTTCCATAATAATGAGATGGAGGTTATTCGTTGTGGATGTGGTCGACTTCTCCCAATATTTCCCTTTGATCTTATCCCTATGAGCTTCCTCCTTGAGGTGAGGGCCTTCCCCTATCTTTGGTGAGATCCTAACTACCTCTCCCTACCTATATATTCATCCTCTTCCATTCCCAAATGGTTGGCCTCTGATTGTTTGCACCTTTATGCTGAGATAGTGCCTGCATTCTATTCACTTTGGCTTGGAGAAGGAGTGCTTAGAGAGCTTGATCTTGGACTTGGACATTCAATCAAGGAGGGATTATTAACATCAAATATTAGGTTGTATGCTTCCTCTTTCATTCATTAATATATACAATTTTTGGTTCAATTTCCATAAATGCTTGTGTCAATGCATTATTTATCTTAATGCTCCTTGATATGTTAAGTGGATTACATTCAATTATGCTTGTTGTACTTGTATACTTTATTGTGTCTTGGCCTCTTGTGTAGGTATTCAAATGCTATGAATAGGAAGGACTGAGCCTGAAGAGTGAGCAATCAAGATATTCAACAAAGGAGAGCGTTATAGCATCAGAATGAGGTAGGTCTCCTTCCTCTTCTCTCATTTTGATTGTAATTTAGGAAAGTGTCTCGTAGATTGTCATGTTGGTTGCTAGTCCCACTCACTGGGATAGAGAGATCGTCTCTGTTCTCGGAGATGATTTACCTAGGCAACAAAATGGCGACTCCACTAGGGAAGCTATAACTTCTCCATCCATTCCTTCAATCAGATTCTCTGATGAGTTTGACCAACCGTCGATTTCTTGGCTTGTGTGCATCACTGTAGATTTATGCAGTCACTGGTTTTTGCTTGAGAGTGTTGAGCCTGCTCTGATTTTGAAGATTTTTTATTTTTTCCTTATTTTCCTCACCGAACGCATTTTATGCTCTGAAAGAAGCATTGTGAATGTTGATTTTGAATTTACAGTCACGTTGCTCTGCCTTTCATCACCCTTTTTCCTTTAACAAGTGCGTTGATCCCAGAGGATAGAACAAAATTAGGGTTTCTTCTTGTTTTTAGTGGTTTTCAACCTATTTGAGTGATTTTCCAGTGTAATTACAGTGTGTTTGTCTTGGTTTTTGTCCTTTTTTGATTGCAATTGTCTCTTGGATTTCATTGATGTGTGATTGAAGCGTTATTGCCTTCTAGGGTTTCTAGGTCTAGGTCACCCTTTACTCATCACTTGGCTTGTCTCTGTGAGATTGATTGCTTCCATCCAGGAGTTTTGTTGTAGCCAGGACACCATTTTCAAGTTGCTTTCGGTTCATGTTTGTGAATTTATTTTCATTAGTGTTGGATCATTTTGGTACTTTGAAAATTTCTCTTATTCCATTGTTAAATGTATGAAACAATTGTTTGCTTTGGTGGAACTAAAAGCAAATTCTTGTTTTCATTTCATTGTTTCGAAAACAAAAGTGAAAGGATTTTCTTCATTTAAGTATTTTTGAAATGATTTGTATTTGAAACCAAAAGTGAATGAAATTTTCATTTTAGTTGTTTTCAATTGCATGTTTCCCTTTGCTTATGCATTAGTTTGTATTTTTGAATCAAAGTGAAAGGAAAAGAACAAAAAGATTAGTGCATCTTAGTGAAAGAAAAGTGATTTTTTTCTCGTAAGATTGCATTTTGGTGTTGCATTTGTTAGTGAAAGTGAAAAAGTAATTTTCATTTTTACATATTGCATTGGAAAATTTAGGGAGTTATATTTTGATGTATTTTGCTTGATTGATGCATTTGTTTGGTTGTCTCTCTTCCCTCATTAGTTCAACCTTCATCGAATGAAAAGATTTCATTTTTCTCATTTAGTTGCATTATAGGAATTCATGTGACATCGTTGAGCCATAAAATTGAAACCTAATTCAAGATAAACTTAAAATTTACTTCAATTAACCTAAGGAGCAGTTGTTACCTAACACAAATATCTAGAGGTCTAGGCTACAGACATGTTCCAACATCTTTAAACATAGAAGTTGTTGTTAACTGCCTACATTGTATCTCGGGAGTGAAATCCCTTTCTAGTATGGAAGTATATTGAAGGTTCTCCAATACTTTTAGGTATATAGGAGGCACTTCAGTATGTCAAGTATATGGGAGTTCTCTCACCAAACAGTTATGCATTAGACAACACTAACACAGAATTGTGCTCCTCGTATCGTTGAGTATATATTGGGAGACCCGAATAGGCTGCGATCCTTTAGCCATAGGTAACTGAGTTAGCCACCTTGTAAGCGTGATACATTGAACACATCATTCAGGAAGATCAGTCATCGTACGTCAAGTCCGTGGTTTCGGTTAAGGTGTATATAAAATTTCACAGATACTTGGTAAACCCTCTTGCCTAGCATTACCCTTTTTTATTTATTTGTTGTTTTGTGGCATAAAATTAACTGCTAACGATAATATGTTGAACACATGTAGTTGTTTATTTGCCTCACATTGAGTAATTCCTTGTAAATTTTAATTTTAAATAGCCCTTAATGAATCATCTCTTCTCCTTCTGCTCTTGAGAGAAAGTCATCGTGGCTTAACCATTGCGTTGAACTCACAGTTCCCCTTCATCGTCTGATACTGAAGGGTCTTCACAAGGAGTTTATCTTGAACTTTCACAATCACTTGAAGCTCAAGGCTTTGAACTTGGAATTGTCCCAAGTATCCAACCCCTTGCTTCTCGTCCTCCAACTCGAGCCTCATCGTCATCTCAGGAGTCTGATCTGGAAACCTCTGAGAGTCCATAGAGGTTTTTTTTATACCCTTTGAATCCACCTTTTCATCCATTTGTGATATATCCTCAACATCCTTGTAGTCCATACGATTAACTTGGTGTTCCTTTGGATTTATCTCCTCGTCCATCTCAGATTCCTCCTCGCCAATTGTTTCCACCTATGGCTTCAGAAGGTGAGATTCCAACCTCTCCTCAAGGTCCTATGGAAGTCTCCACTACTCACACTCCTAGTGTCAATAATGATTCTTAATATGACTTTCCTCCGAAAGGATTTCCTTATGTAGGAAGAGTTCCATCTCAACCACCTCCTTAAATCAATAGGCATATGCTTCCACATGGTTATACAACCTTGGCTCAACTTTGGAACTCCCAGTTCTTCTTCATTATACCAAAATCCAATTTGGTCATCAAATGCTATGCCTACTTCTGGTCTGTTTATTCCTAACGTGACCTCCCATATCCCTGTAAAAACTATCGTTACTTCAGTTTTGATTCAACTGATGATTATATCACAACCATTACTTTTGTTTCAACCTTCCATTTCAGTGCAACCGACAGTTTCGATTTATACGTCTATAAGTTCCTCAATTCCCCCATCAAGTGGACAAAATGTACCACTACCTCATTCCTAGCATGGGGGGAAATTCCAAATATCCATCTTGTTTCAGGTGGAACCCATGTGAGTGGATCACAACCTCACATGGTTGGAGTGAGTCAACCTATTAATGGTATTCCTAATCCCGATGAATCATCTATTCTAGGTAAAGCTAGTAATGTCCAATATCAACAACCTTATACTGCCCAGATACCTTATATTACACAAGTAGGTCCTCATGTGAAACTTGGTAAAAATCCTCTTCCTAATGCATATGGTCAAATCCCAATTGGAACTTACTAGTACCAACAAGGAATCCCTCAAGCAGTTGTTCAACAACCTTTACAATAACAAGGAGAACCTTTGCAGCAGTAGGGGCCACCTTTGTAGCAGCAGGGGCAACCTTCATAGCAACAGGGGCAATCTTCGTATTAGTTTCAACAACCTTTGTAGCAACAAACATAGTTTGTCCAGCAACCCAATCAACCATTGTATTTGCAAGGTCAACCATTGTAGCAACAAGGCCAACCCTTGCAGCAACAAACCCAACCTTTATATCAACAAGGTCAAAAATTACAGACACAAGGCCAACCCCTACAGAAGCAAGGCCAGTAGCTCTATTACTAGGGTCAGCAGTTGCAACAACCTTACAATCCATATGCCGCGCATAATGTTTATCCACCTTATGGTTATCAATGGCCTATGGCAGGTCAATATCAACCCTACCCTGGGCAGAATCCACCTTATGGTCAAGGTATCCCTTAGTGGGGGAAAAATCAAGCCCCTTATGGTCAAAATTTCTCCACTTTGGGGGTAAAACCCTTACCAACAAGGTTGGAACCCACAAACTGGGCCTTATCAAAGACCTTATATGCCCTTTAACCCACAATTGTCGTTTCTAGAGATGTTGGAACTGCTTGATGTCTGGAGGCTTACTAATGATCTAATACATCATTTGCCTTATTTGCCTCCATTTCCCACTAAGATTCCTTGCGATTGGCCCAAATTTGAAGGAAAATCTAAAGAAGAACCTTAGGCCCATGTGATGACATATCACTTATGGTGTACTTCCAATTCCTATGTTGATGATTCTATTCATCTCCGCCTCTTTCAATGGACCTTGATAAGTGTTTCCGCAAAGTGGTACATTGAATTGCCTTGAAGTACCTATGCAGATTTCAATTCTTTGGCCATTACCTTCCTCACTCACTTCCAGTTTCCCGTTCATTATGAAATTAGTACCCACTTGCTTATATCTTTGAAATAGGATATTGCAACCCATATCTCTGATCTCATCCATGAATGGAGATGTGGGTGTCACCTCATCAAGTTTGAAATCCTTGATGAGTTGTTAACCAAATGGTTCACCAAGTCATTTGTAAACAAAATCGTTGCAGATATAGCAATGGGTGATTATGTTATTAAGGATCAAGCCATTTCGCATGCCCAATATTTGGATTTGGTTTATTCCCAATCTAGCACACTGTATGAAATTTTTCCTGATGCTCCAAGGCCATCTTCGGATCCAGCATCTTCAAAGTCTTCATATGTACCACCTTTTGATGGTATAATTGGATTAGTATCTCAAACTTCCATTAAAGCTTCTTCGAAGCAAAATCCTTGTTGAATACTGGTTCAAATCCTCCTTCGAAAACCCCATCAAATCCTGGTAAAACCTCTGAGGTTAATGTCATTCAGTCTACCACAGAAAACAAAGTCTCAAAAGATAAGAAAAAGGGTAAAGGTAAATCAAAATTTGATACTTCGAAACAGGATTCTCCTAGGCCATCTGCTGACGAAGCCTCCAAATGTAAGCCGAAATATCCTTGCCTCACATTTCACCTCATTTGTGAGGAAGATCATTACACCAAGGATTGTCCCCATCGTGCAAAAGTTAGTCATTTATTGAAAGGGATCCCAACTGTACTAAAAGAGCCATTTCATTCTCAACAAACTTAGTTTTTAGACCAACCATAATCATGTGCCTCATCAGGTTCTCAGGTTTACATGAGTGGCACATTGCCTATTGCTGTTGCCACTAGGTCAAAAGATTATCAAACTCCTCAAAAGAAGATGATGGAAAAGGAAGTCACTGATACACCTTCTATTTCTGCTCCACATAGTTCTGGTCTTCTCCATATAGAAAGACTTAATAATGATTCTGTCATCCGACTACCTACTAAAGGTGTGCTCTGGAAGTCATCCTATAATCCAAACGCTAGAGCTGCTCAACATTACAGTATTATCGAAGATTTAGCTCAAGCGCCCTCGGCGATGTCTGCCTTGGAATTTCTCCAAACTTTTCCAAAGCAGCGGAAATCATTATTATTTTCTATAGGAGGCATTGATCTTGTTGATTCGAACTTGATCACTTTCGATCTAAAAAACCATCTTCCTCGTCAAATTGCATTATTTATTCAAGTCATTATAAAAGGAAAGAAGATTCATCAGACTTTCATTGATGAAGGTTCTTCCACTTGCATCACGCTTGTCTCGTGTTGGAAATCCATAAGCTCTCCACCTCGTAACCAGTTCCTGAACACCTTAGAAGCCTTTGATGGCAGAGGCTCCCATCCTTATGGTATTCTCACAAGTTTTCCCATCATATTGGAAGGGAAAATTGTCGAGTTAGAAGTAGAGGTTTTAGATGCAAATCTGAATTACAACCTTCTACTTGGGTGAAGTTGGACCCATGCCATGTTTTGTGTGGTGTCCTCTTTGTTTCGGGTGCTTCATTTTCCTCATGAATCTAAAATTGTCACCGTAGATTAGTTGTCCTTTTTATCTTCTGGTGCTTCAAATGGAAATGTACCATATGTGGGAAATACCAATATTCCATATGAGAGTGTGGGGGCAGGTCTTTTCAAATATTCTTCTTTAATGGGAACTTTTTCTCTCCCACCTTGATCACCTTGATCACCTTGATCAACATGATCTCTACCTCCAATGATCCATGGATCATACATACTCCAAATCAAGTTGATTCTTTTGGTGATGTTATGCCATTAATTCCTTTCTAACAAGCCTATCAAGAAGTTGTCTTGGCTTCACCTGCTTCAGAAAGTCATACTATTCTTTGTATGCACCTAGATATGTATTCGCAATCTCCTTATCTTGGTTCTTAGGATTCTCCAGATCCCTTGAACAATATATTACCCACCAACAAGAGTATTGTTGAGGTTATGTATCTTGACGAAACTCCTTGGAATGATGCCCATCATCATTCCGCGTTTCTTCCAAGTCTTATTGAGATTCCTTCGTGTCTTGAGGCTTTTGTTTCTCATAACCCGATGCATCCAATTCAAACACCTATTTTGGTGCATGGATTTTTTTCCGAAGGCAATATGTGAAATATTACTGCAACCATGCCCATCAACATTTCCATTAAACATGGAATTGTCGAGAACATTCAAATTGGGGTTTCCTATTCTCCCGAAGAGATTGGGGTTTACACTGACCTTTTTAAATAATTTCACAATGTCTTCGCTTGGTCATATGAGGAAATGCATTGATCCGGCTATAGTGGTGCATGAAATACCTAAGTATCCTAATGCGAAGCTATTCCTCAATGACTCTGTCCAGTGCATCCCAAAATGGCCGTTGCTATTAATCGAGAAATTAAAAAACTTCTAAAGGTTGGTTTTATTTACCCTATCCCATTGGTAGACTAGGTTTCTAATATAGTACCTATTACTAAAAGTAGGGAACAATCCGAGTTTGTGTTGATTGCCGCGATATCAATTGTGCATGCCCTAAAGACAATTTCCCACTCCCTTTATTGATCAAATCATTGATGAGTGTACTTGGAGTGAAATCTTCTCTTTTATGGATGGTTTTTATGGTTATAATCAAATTAACATCATGCCCGTTGATCAACACAAAACTTCTTTCATCTATCCATCGGGGACTTTTTCTTATAAGAAGCTCCCTTTTGGTCTCAAAAATGTTTGTGCTATCTTCCAGAGAAAAATTTCATATGCCTTTCATGATATTAAACAAATTTTTCAACCTTATTTAGATGACTCACTAGCTCATTTTGCTAAGCATTGTGACCATCCAGACCATCTACGAGCAATCTTTTTACATCGTCGACACTATAATATTCATCTCAATCTACATAAATTTATCTTCTGCATCGCATTTGTTTGGCTCCTAGAATTTTTTGTGTCCAAAGAAGGCATTCACATAGATCCTCTGAAAATTGAGGCTATTGTAAATTTACCCTCTCCTTCATCACTGCACCGATTGCAGAGTTTGCAAGGGAAGGCCAATTTTTTTCGTTGCTTTGTCTCTAATTACGCTGAGCTTGCCAAGGGATTTACTCTCTTTCTTAAGAATGGGATCCCATTCATTTGGGATGAAATTTCCCAATAATATTTCGATTCTGTAAAGAAAACACTCATCAGGGATCCTTTAATGCATCCCCCTAGTTACCACCACGATTATTTCCTGTACTTGGTCGCGACTAACAGTACCATTGCTATGGTACTAGTCTAGGATGATGATGATGGAAATGAACATGTGGTTTATTATTTGAGTTGAAATCTTATTGACACGGAAACTTGATATGCTCATGTTGATAAGCTTGCCTTGGCAATAGTCCATGATGTTCAACGATTTTGCCATTATATTCTTCTACGGAAGACCACAGTGATTTCTGATTGTAACTCGATGACTTATATTTTGACTCATCAATTTCTTGGGGTAAAATAACCTAAATGGATTGTTATCCTGCAAGAGTTTGATTTGGAGTTTACTGCCACCAAATCAAAGAAGTCACTAGTTTTTGTCGAATTGATCTACCCCCTTCCTTCTGCAAAAACCTCCACTGATTTTACTGAGAAGATTCTTGATGAAACTTTGTTTCTCATCACCACTATCGACCCATGGTACGGAGATATCATTATTTATCTTCAGGCCCAAACTTTCTAATTTGAGTTGTCTCGATCTGACTAACGTCACATTCGGTATCAATCTCAACCTTATCAGATTATTGCTGATATGTTGTACTGAGTCGGTGTTGATTTTTTTCTTCGCAGTTGTCTAACACTTGAAGAGGCTGAACGAGTCTTGAATGACTATCACTCTGGGGCATGTGGTGGTCACATGTCAGGCTATTACACTCCTCAGAAGATCCTTTGCGTCGATTATTTCTGGCTTTCTATCTTCAAATATTGCCTTTTGGTAGTTCAAAAGTGCCATGAGTGTCAGATTTATAACAACAAACAGTGTGCCCGACCAGCACCCTTACACCCATTTGTTACCTTTGGCACATTATCTAAATGGATAATAGATTTCATGACTTGTAACCCTTGCTTGGATGGGGGGCATGGCTATATCATCATCGTCGACGACTATTTTACTAAATGGGTCGAGGCGACGCCCACATATAATATTGACTGTACAAATACTGCTCAGTTCCTCTTTAACCATGTCATGGCCCATTTTGGCGTTCCTCAAGCCATTGTCACTAATCACAGATCATATTTTTGTTAGTACATGATGGCAGAGCTTACTACCTAGTTGGGTCTTCGCCATGACAACTCAACTCATTACTACCCATAGGCCAATGGCCAAGTTGAAGCGATTAATAAAGTCTTAATTACTATGATTCAATGTACCATTGGGAAGCATAAAAATGATTGGCATCTCATGATGTTCTCATCCCTTTGGGCTTACCGAACCTCAGCTAACACATCCACTAGTTTCACTCCATTCCAGTTGGTATATGGTTTAGAGACGACACTCCTTATCGAGTGTGAGATTCATTTGTTAAAACTAGCTATCAAGCTACTCCCCAATAACTCACGTGAAGAGGAATAGTTACTTTATGTTGAGAGGCTTGATGAGACCCATTGTATTGCTATGATGGTTATCAAAGCACAGAAAAAATGAGTTAAAGCTCATTATGATCAAATTGTTTCTCCACTAGTTTTTGCTAAAGGTGACTTGGTCTTGTTGTATGACCAAGCCAACGATAAGTTGGGAGTTGGGAAGTTCTAACCTATGTGGCATGGCCCATACATCATTAAACATGTCTTGAAAAAATGCGCCTATGAGCTGGATGACTACGAAGGTAATGCATTAGCACAACCCCGCAATGGGCTTTATCTAAAAAAGTATTATGCATGAGTTCTGTGTAATTACTTTTGTACAGTAGTGTGTGAATTCATTTGTGTGATTTTTTTTATTTTTTGGTGTGATTGTTTACTTTGCAGGCATGTTTCCTCTGCTTACCTTGTGTTCCACTCAGTTCGTAGATGCCGTCAAATTATTATGTTGGTTTTGCTGATGGTGCTTGTCGTAGCACACGAAACTTATCCTCCGCAGTTTGGGCACTCTTTTCCCCAAATGACGAGTTGATCAATTTACAAGGTATTTTCCTGGGATGAAAAACTAATAATATTGTTGGGTACAATGCAGTTATTGAACTGTTATCAAAAGAAATTGCTCTTGGAATTAGAAATTTAGTTGTTAAGTTAGATTCACAACTTGTGCTACAATTAAATGGTCATTACTCAATAAGAAATCAACAATTTTTGCATATGTATCTACGTGTTAGATTACTGGAAATAAATTTTGATTATATCATATATCAACCCATTCCACGAAAATTGAATACATTAACAGATGCATTAGCAAATTATGTTTTAGATAGATTTTTGCGTCACTTATAAAAAAAATCGATCACATCATCATGATATATGAACACATAAGTAGACAATAGAAACATGCATATGTGTATCTCTCTCTCTCTCTCTCTCTCTCTCTCTCTATATATATATATATATATATATATATATATATATATATATGTATCTATCAAGTTTTTCAAAGTTTGTTCATCAAAATCTCAAAAAATGAGTGTTCTAAGACACATGGCTTTCAAAGCCTATAATAGAGCAGATAAACACGAATAGGATAGGCTATTCACCCACATGATGCTAACGATAGCATGAGACAACCCTGATCACTTGTCCTAACAACCAACGTAATCTTGTAGACACTCCTACTGTATGCCTCTGGTACCGCAGTGGCACGTCATCTATAGTCGCATACTCTAGAATTCCTTGAGTAATCACTTTCAGATTTCGTTCCATTTCTACCATAAGATCTTCTCCTTCCTCATATAGAGCATCTCTATTTGACATGCTACTCGTCGTGATATTAGTGACATGTGTGTGTGTGTGTATATATATATATATATATATATATATATATATATATAGTTTTTCAGAGTTTTTTCATCAAAATCTCAAAAAATAAGTGTTCTAGGACACATGGCTTTCAAAGCCTACAATAGAGCAGATAAACATGACTAGGATAGGCTATTCACCCACATGATGCTCGCGATAGCATGAGACCACCCTGTTCAATCGGCCTAACAACCAACGCAATCTTGTAGACACTCCTATTGTATGCCTCTGGTACCGCAGTGGCACATCATCTGTAGTCGCATACTCTAGAATTCCCTGAGTAATCACTTCTAGATTTCATTCCATTTCTACCATAAGATTTGCTCCTTCCTCATATAGAGCATCCTCTATCTGACGTGCTACTCACCATGATATTGGAAACATGCCAGGAGGCCTTTCCTATCCTACATCTTCAAAATTATCACAAGTAAACTCTCAGATACTCTTCAAACAAAAAAAATCATAAAACTTGAAAATTTTCAAAAAACAAGTTTTACCTACATCGGTCCATTGTGCACCTGGTGGTAGAGGAAGATTTGGATCTCCTCTGAAGTCCATGCCCACATAGGTATAGTCATCCAAAATGATTAGTTGTTTACATAGGCAACCAAAGAATGTCGGAGGGAAATGCATCCATTGACCTTTCCCTCCTCGAGGCATGATCTCACTCCATCTAAGCAACCTCAGATCTTGTGGAGCTAGATCGTCCACCTCTAGCCATTGGTATCGAAATAGGGGCACATGCTCCATAAATAAAGTGACCAAAATTGATCCAATGTCGAACTGATTCAAGTTTCCTAACTTCCCTTTGGTCAATTGTCTCTTCATGTTGACCAGTAGTCCTTCGCTCCAGTTGAACATTGTTGGAGCAAGACAATCCACTGCGTATTGGAATTGTGACTCCGTTGTCTCATGCAACGCCTTCTCCCCACTTATACGGGCCATGGTGTGTAAAATCGTCCTCAAGGGAAGGTTGTCAATGGTTTCTATATTCACCTTCCTTCTCACAGTTGTCTATGCACCCAGGCAATGCCTTCTGATCAAGGTGTTGGTGCTCTCACCTCTAGTACAAGCTCCAAAGAGTTGGACTCTCTCCCCTCTTCTGGATAATCTAGTGATGGATTAGATATTAGTTACTTCCAGCTCTAGTTCTTGATATCCAATGATGAAGATCTATTGATCAACATCCCATAGTCCAATTAGATATTCTAACAACTCATTTTGAGCTTTGAGTCCTAGGGTTTGAAAAGAACTTTAGTAATCCGCAGTCCCTTAGAGAAGTAACACATTCAACGCTTTGGGCAGCTTGGTGATATTTTGCCTCATGGCCACTTTCATTCCATTCAACGGCCATTTCTATTGAAATATCTTGCAAACAACCCATAAACAATGTTTAGATTCATTTCCACATATCGAAATCATAAAAAATCCGATCAAGAGAGAGGATTTCTCTTTCTATTTTCCACTCTGCGTCCAACGCGAAATAATTATTTTCACACTGGTAGTGAGGAATCCTTTTGGGCTCAGGGGTGATCAATGTGAATCTGATGATCAGACTCGTGCTAGTGACCCCCGATTTTAAAAATGAAAATCCTCCTCTTAATCGGCTAAAATTCCTATGAAATTGCATGAAATCGGTATGAAAAGCAAGAGAAAAGGAAGAGATATTATTTGTAGCTGACAGTTCATGAAATGGTGCCCTGGATGTCCCACACTTCTTGCCTGAAGAATCAAGGAAAATGGGGTAAAATGCACTCTCCAATTTACTCCAAGTGAAATGGTAAAAATTTTTTTACTTTTGGTCTATTTATAAGTTTTAAACACATTTTTGCCAGTATTTTATTATTTTTCTCGATATCAGTGATATGTGGTTGTCTTTGTGTAGTTACAAGATCTTTTTGGTGGTAACAGTGATCATTTTTTACTCATTCAACAAGTTTTTTTGTTTTTTCTCTTTTTCGAACTCGTTTAAAATAAACGAAAAAGGAACCCCCCTAGAGTCATCTTTAAGCTCTTTCTGACTCTCGAAATATGAAAAGAGCGTCAATTACTTGTCTTTTCAAATTCATTAAATTAAATGAATTGATGTCATCTCAATATACGTTTATCCCTTTTTTCAGGTTGGGATTGACTATTTACGAAAAAGGTACACCTTGGTCGACATGGTCAAGAGGTTCTCTCAAATATTGTTTTCTACCTTTTCGGGTTAGAGAGACAAATTACGAAAATAGACATGATGGAGCTTTCTTTTTCGTATCTTTTTCAAACTCTCTAAATATGAAAAAGACACCGAGTTATTCTTCTGTCATACTCATAAAAATTAAACGATGAAAGGCTTGTCACCATGACGAGGCCAAGTTTCTCCTTCCTAGGGCTCGCAAATCTTACTAGGATAGATTCATTCGAAGAATGAACTTATACGAAAATCATATGCTATCCCCTTCAAGCTTGTGATTAAAAATAATTGGGGTACTTGCTAGAAATAGTGGGGAAAAATGAAAGTGAAACATCTCTTGTATAAGCATCATGTCGCTCTTGAACATTACACTCATCTATTTCTCGTGTCGAGTTTGGGATATCCTCACTTAGTTACTTTTCCTTTCGGGTTTGGGTGATCCATTTTTTCCTCTGATTTGACTATTCCACTTCATCATCATGACCCTTGGTCTTATGTTAAGTCAAATTCTGCACGTTCCAAGGTTGTGTCGACGATGTTCAAGACAAGTCCTCTTTGCAGTTTATTACCTATACATTGTTTGAATTTTTGCCACTGTTCTGAATCATACTCATTTATTCCACTTTATTCCTTGTTTTTTGTTGATGATGAGGGAATCATTATGGCCCTCCTTCAATGGGTCACTTCATGTTGACTTCATCTCATTATCCAGGAAGATGACTTAGGGACCCCCTTCTAGTACCTTAGAGTTTGCATGCCTTAATGGCAAGTTCTTCACATATGACGACAGGTTTTCATCATTGTCTTTCCATTGGATGATTCCATTAGTGTTCGACTTCAACTTCATTTTCACATCACAAATTGTACTGTTGTGCCTGGAGGACCATTGTCATTATTGGTGGTTTCTCTCGTGCCTGTTAACAGTCCACATCATTGGCGAGTAATCAGGTGGTTTTCTAGCATGTTCGACTTCGACAAATTCATTCGCATGTTAGAATTCATACTTTTATCGGGTTGGGATGGAGTGCAAGACCCTGAGTTTTGTCTGATATAACTGAGGTTGCATGGAGTTATTTATTTTTCATGATTTTATACATGCTTCCTCTATACGGATTGTTGCAACCATACCATGGGACCTTATATTTATGATGATGATGATCCTTTTATATCGGGTAATTGCGTTCATACCTTGGATCTCAGACTTCCAGACAATCCTTTTCATTCGAATGGTTGTGCCCATGCCATGGATATTTTCACATAGTCCTTTCTATCCAGATGGCTGTGTCCATATCATATATTCATGTTTTGATATCAGATATGTATATTTATATGTGTCCTTGATTTGAAGGTCTCCTGACAGTGTTTGTTCTCGTCCTTGCAAAAGATCGTAAATCATCTCAGCCATCACTCCCTGTTCTTCCTTCATGCTTTAGGGGGCATCTGTTACACAATATTTTGTCACACCTCTTGCACTTCCTTGTGTCATACCCCAGAGTGTCCAAAAATTGGCAATTATGCAGTGTACCCATATTGATATGCATTCCATATCCTCCTTAAAGACTTAATGAAAATATGCCTCGAGCCTTCCCTGAAGAAGTAAGCTCAAAACCCTAATTTTAGGGTCAGCGCGACTGTCACACTAGAAACTCATTCTGATGGCATGTTGCACCATACTAGCCTCGTGCTGGTAGTGTGGGTTTTACTTGGATACTCATGTTGATCCCTAAAAGAAAGTTTTCCCAAAGAGGACAAGAAGCTTCGTGATCTAGAGGCTTCTAGAATGATGAGTTGGAGGTTGTTCATTGTGGATGTGGTTGAATTCTCCTAATATTTCCCTTTGATCTTATCCCTATTAGCTTCCTCATTGAGATGAGGGCCTTCCCCTATCTTTTGTGAGATCCTAACTACCTTTCCTTGCCTATATATTCATCCTCTTCCATTTCCAAATGGTTGGTCTCTGATTATTTTCACCCTTATGCTGAGATAGTGCCTACATGCTATTCATTTTGGCTTGGAGAAGGAGTGCTTGGAGAACTTGAGCTTGGACTTGGACATTCACTCAAGGAGGGCTTATTAACATCAAGGATTAGGTTGTATGATTCCTCTTTCATTCATTGATATATACAACTGTTGGTTCACTTTCCATTAATGCTTGTGTCAATGCATCATTTATCTTAATGCTCCTTGATCTATTAAGTGGATTACATTCGATTATGATTGTTGTACTTGTATTTTTAGATGTGTCTTTGGCCTCTTGTGCAGGTATTCAAATGATTTGAATAGTAAGGATTGAGCCTAAAGAGCGAGCGATCAAGATCTTCAACAAAGGAGTGCATTATAGCATCAGAACGAGATATGTCTCCTTCCTCTTCTCTCATTTCGACTGTAATTTAGGAAAGTGTCTTGTAGATTGTCACGTTGGTTGTTAGTCCCACTCATTGGGCTAGAGGGATCGTCTTTGTCCGCAGAGAGGATTTACCTAGACAACATCCATTTTGAGAGGTAAATTATGCTCCCTATCAACCACCAAGTCTCTAACCTTATCCATGCTCTTCAAGACTTTACATGCATCTTCGACCTCAAGTGCATACAAGTTCTTGACTCATGCACTAATCTACTTCACCTATCCCATGGTGATGTGTCAAAGGAAAACCTTTCCTTTGCTAAATATCACAGTGTAGCCATGATCTTCCAATATCATGAAGGAAATAAGATTATTCTTTAGACCAGAAAAAAAAACATCACCTCTGTTATCTCAAAATCAACCCCTGAAAGGCTAATGATCAGGTAGACCTTGAGTAATTGTTTCAAACCTACTTTTGGTTGAGGCTTAGCCTCCCCAACCTGAGAGGGCTCTCTCACAAGATTAAAGATTTTGATAATGAATAAGATGGATAACTCTATGAAACAAATGAAGAAGTGTAAATGGTGGAAACACAATTAGAAAATATCCATTGGGCTTATGGAGTCAAAATTGTTTCAGTATGACAATAATGTTAGCCTTACATGGAATTCAGGGCATCTAGAATTCAACACATTTAGAACACATCAGAAACATATAGGATAATACAGTCTATAAATGTATGAAGGAAATTAGAGCACAATCAGTGATTTCTAAGTAATCACACATTCATACCATTGCACATACTGAGAAGAGGACAATTTAAGACATTCTGAACATTGAATTCCTTCTGATTCCTGAGAAGCAAAGCCAAATATTGTATTACTAAAACAGAGTCTTACACAAAGCACAATATCCAAGTTTCTCTAAAATTTCCCAACCCTTTATACATCAGATTTTCTCTTATATATAGAGCTCCTTACATAACTGAGTTTCCTCCTCCAGCATGAGGGGAACTCGAATTCTTCCTACTATGACACCTATTAACACATAAAACTAACTATTAAATGCAACTGACTGCTAATTGGCAGTTCTAGAGACCTAAAACAATTAGGAGTATGACTCCTCATCATGTTGGTTGTATCATTTATTACGATTCAAACTCATTCTCTGACAAATGGCCTTCTTCAGTTTAGCTTTGGTGGAGGTTTGAAACTCCTTGCTCGCCCTTGATGCCTCATCTCTTTACTACTCCTGGAAACTAGGAAACTGCTCCTACTTTTCTGCTTTTGGTCTCCACAAGGATCTTCAAAATCAATCATCCGTGTTGCTCTTCTTAATTACACAAAAATGTATTGGAATATCTAGTTTTTCATGCATTGTAGACCTTGCCCATATACACGTGTGAAAAAAAAAATTCTTTAATGCTTGTTTGAAGCATCATGAACAATACTAGCTATGAAATAATGATCACTTTTATAACAAATAGCTTAGAGTTCATATATGTCTTTCCTCTGCTTGTTTTGCCCTTGCTGGATGCTTACACTTTGTAGATGATCCTTTTCAGAAACTCCCTTTCAAAAATATTTCCCTTTTGTCTCTGAAAATTGGTCAACTGAATCATAATATGCAGCTACAGCAGTTTCGTAGCGCGCTACGAAATTGTTGTGCATTAGGCATCACCTACAGCAATTTCGTAGCGCGCTACGAAACTGCTGTGTAATTTCAAAAACACAGTTTTAATGCCAAAATTTGACTGTCTTGAGATTTCTTTCCTTGAAATGTCTTTTTCATCTGTCCTGAAGCTGTTCAAAACTGAATGCATAGACACCATTCTTCAAGGTAAACTTCGAAAAGGTAATTTATCAAAATTTAGGACTTAGCCTTACTTGCTGTGTGATTTTTCTTAGCTAAGGATGTCCTTCATGCTGGCTTAGTTGTATCTTCAAATCCTTGATTTGCCTCTTCATAATTCTGATTCCAGCTCCCAGTTTTGTATTAACTTTCCTGATGTATATCGCTTCCTTTATTGCAGGGAATGACCAGGTGTAGTATTGAGCATGGAAGTTGACCACCTCGGGTATTGAAATCGTTTTGTCTTCCCACAGAGCCTCCATTTTATTAAAATAAGCTTCCTTGATTGCATGTTTCCTTGAGGTTTTCCTCAGTTTGGAAATTTCAAGATTTGCTAACCTCAACTTCTTTTTCAACTCTTCAAAACTATATTCGTCTTGAGAGATAACTTCCTTACCTCTATCGTTTTTATGTAGATGTGATGATGTTTCTAATGAAGTCACAGGTCCTTCATGAGATTTTTTTACCTCCCCTATTTCACTTTCTTCTGGCAGCATCTCTTGTATCTCTTTTGAATGCCTTGTCACAGGTCTTCTTGGCTTAAAAAAAAATTCAGAAACCTGATCATCAAATTTGAGCTTTTTAGAGGTTTTGGCCTTTCTGGTTTTTCTTTTACTTGTTTCTATCAAGTTTGCTCGAACTAGAGGAGACTCCTCAATGTCAATAGCTTGAAGCAAATCATTCAAACTTCCCTTTGCAACCGGGCGTGCCTCAGTAACCACTGTCTTGCCTTTTTCTTTAGCTAATTGGCTCCTGGTTACTCTTCTTTGGATCGTTTCACCTGTAGATTTATCTTGTACCCCCTTTTTATCTGACCTTTCCCTTTTTGTGACTGTTGAGGTGTGCCTTGGATTTCTAGTGATCTTGTGGGCTCCTTTACCTGTTTCCTAGCCTTCAATTTCATGAATCTCCTTGATCTTGTTTCTGCACAATGACTAACTGCTGGTGGAGAACTCTTCGTAGCCTGAGGACTGAGACCAGTCTCATTCTTGAAGCCAGACATAAACACGAACATGGACCATTCCCTATCTATTTTCTGGAGCTCATTCAAAATGATTAATTTGACTAAGCCGTGATGAAACAACAAGGTCTCACAGGCTTCCTTCCTCAACTGAACCTTGTCACACATTTTGCCTAGGCTACGAAACAAATAGAAAGGCAAATCAAGAGATATCTTTCCAGTGAAATGAAGTAGAAGCTTGAAGTGATAAGAATACACCTTATGATACCTCCCCCTGCAGTGAAGTATCTCTGTATGCACGTAAGTAAATTAGCATATGAATCTTTGACAAAACTCCTAGGCACTGACTTGTTTAAGTCTAAATCAAAGAACTTCGGCTTCAGAAATTCCTTGCAGGGGGCCATATCAAACTTGAAATTTTAAAACCATCTCTCATGTCCCCTTGGAATCTTAGTGACTGTAGATATAATCTTTGGATAAATTGGCAATTCAAGCACCCCAACTTTCAAATTCAATCCTGTGAAATTTAATGCAAATTCCCTGGTGACTTGCATATGGCCTCCTTGAAGTTTTTCACAAAATCTCCAATAGCCAACCTGTTTGAAGGCTTGTTCAACTTCATTGTTCTTTAGTATGATATCTAAGCCTTCAAGTTCATTTCTCAGACACCTGCCTGACCTATGATATTTTCTTTCTGTAGACCCTTCCATGAAATTCCAGCAAAGTAAAGATTCGAAAAGAAACTTGCATTGTCTCAATCTTGATCACTGCCTCGCTTGAAAACTGCCTTGCTTGATCTTCAAGGAATTCTAATTGAAAACCTATCAATTTTCTCCTCATTCATGAACCCAAACATAATCATGACTGTGAATACTTGGCTTCTTTTTGAAACTTGCAATCTGATTGTACCAAGACACATAACGACCCTAATGATGAGAATAAGCGGTTGAATGTGATAGGAAAAGTGTATGGGCTGACAACTGATGATGTAAAAATAACGGATTTTGATAGATTTTACAACTGGAAGAGATTTGCTACGGATCTGAACGAATCCCTAATTTCGTAGCACAGCCAGTGCAAATTTTGGGTTTTGCACTACGAAAACACCTAGATTGGGTTCTGCGTTATGAAAACACCTAGACTGGGTTTTGCGCTACGAAAACTCCTAGACAGTTTCATAGCGCATAAGAACCTTGAAATAAGCTTAACACATGGAATTTATGCGTGATGTGGGGCCAGGGATAGGCAAGAACAGAGTATTGACCCTATTTAACCATACCAACAAGACTCTATTCTAAATCTTTAGACTCTAAAACACCATGGAAAGACTAGACCAAGACTGACACCAATCTTTTGAAAAAAAACTGATGCTCAGAATTTTGAAATTTTTCTTAAGTGATAACAGTGGCTCCACTTGGAATAGTGTGCCCTTGTGGTACACTAAGAACTCGTAAGTCCAGTGCTTTTATCCTCTTATTGTAAACATAAATTTATTTGACAAGCATCCTCTTTAGGCTTCTTGGGCCTTCACCTTGGGCTTAAGCCTTCTATTTCAGCTTGTCATTATTATCAAAAAAAAAAGACTAATAAAATGGATATATATAATGTTATGAGAAAGTGATAATATTTCAACAATGATAATTCTTGAGGAACCTACCATTAACAGGTCCTCTAGCATATGATTCTCCATCAATTTCCTACAAAATTTAAGTGTTGTTTCCATGGAAAGCAGCAATCTGATAAGGACCTTTCCACAAATTCTCAAACTTACCGTGCTTACCCTTTTCTTCGATTCTGGCCTCCCATTTCAGCGCTTTGTCATTGATCTGGAAACTAACTTCTTTGATCTTTTTTTCAAATGTATTCTTGATTCTGTTCTGACTCTGTTGATGACTGTCATATACTTCATTTCTCTTCTCCTGTAGGGCTATCAGCTGATTGATTCTCCTTTTTACAACATTTGGTTCCTTTTTTAATCCTTGAATTAGTTTCATTACAGGTACTCCAAGTGATGTTGGAAATATGGCTTCATTACCGTACACTAATTCATATGGCGAAGTGCCAATATATCTCTTTGTACAAATCCTATCAGCCCACAAAGCATACTTAAATTTCAAATGCCAAGCTCTCTTGTTTTCCTACATCACCTTCTTAATGATCCTTACAATGCTTTTGTTTGATGATTCAGCGAGGCCATTTCCTTGCTGATAATAAGCAGTAGAATGCCCAAGAGTGATGTGATATTGGTGAAAAAAATTAATCATTTTCTTAGACTTAAAATCTTGAGCATTGTCAGTTATAATCTTCATTGGGAAACCAAATCTAGACAATATATTATTTTCTAGGAGAGAGATAATCACTGAATCATTAGCTTGCCTTGTTGGAATCACCTCTATCCATTTGGTGAAATAATCGGTGGCTGTGAGAATCCAGTGATGCTTTCCTGATGAAGCGGGATGAATTTCTCCAATAAAGTCCAATCCCCATTGCTGGAAAGGCGCTTCAACATATATAGGAACCAAAGGCAAAGGCACAAATTTCCTCTTTCCTTCAAATATTTGGCATTCATGACATGTAGCTACCTTTTTGTAAATGTCTCTGAACATAGTTGGCCAAAACTATCCAGCTCTTAGGATCTTGTTTGCAGTAGCTTTCCAATAATGGTGTCCTCCACAATCTCCTTTATGAAATTCTTCAATCACTTTATCAACTTCTTCTTCAAGGAGACAGTTTAACAAAATCCCTCTTGCATCTTTCCAAAACAAATTTTGGTCATATACAAAATATCTTAAAGATTTCAGCTTGACAAATCGTGCTTTGGACTTTGTTAAATTTTCAGGGGCCTTATTATGCTGAAGAACAAAAGCCACATCTTTGTACCATTCTGAAACCAAGAACTTCTCATTGATTTGGATCAATTCCTCCTCATTTTCAGAAAATTATGAAATTTGGGCATCCAAATTTATATCAAGACAGTCCAGATTTGACTGAGTCATTAGCTTTGCCAAGCCTTGACCCTTCACCAATTTGGTAGGTTTGATGTCAATATCATACTCTAGCAACTTTGCTATCCATTTGCCCCTTTTTCCATCAGGGTCTTCTTGTGTTAAGATATCCTTTATTATAGCACTTGGAACATAAGCGACAATATGAGAATGTAAAACATATATTCTGAAATCTTTTATGGCTTTCACCAAGGCATAAGCTTGTTTTTCTAAAATATTGTACTTCAGTTCAACATGTGCTAATGTCTTACTAAAGAAAGAAATAGGTTGTTCAATACCTTGCTTTCCTTTTTGTAGCAAAACTCCAACAATTGTTTCTTGAGAAGAAAATGTAAAAATAAGAAATTCCTTGGTAAAATTTGGGCTGATAGCTACCCGTGATTGTGTAAGTGCCTTATTGATTTCTTCAAAAGATTTCTTTCCTTCTGATGTCCACTTAAAGTCCACTCCTTTCTTCAAAATCCTTGTTATATTCTTGACTATTTCAGCAAAATTTGGAATGAAGCGCCTAACAAAATTCACCTTTCCAAGAAAAGATTGAATCTCTTTCCTACTTCTTGGCAAATCTAGTTTTAGAATTGCATTGACTCTATTAGGATCAATCTTAATTCCTTCTTCAGAAATAATATGACCAAGTAGCTTGCCTGATGTTAAAGCAAAGACACTTTTAGTGGGATTAAGAGAAATACCAAACTTTCTACATTTCAGCAGAATTTTTTCAAGGTGCTTTAAATGATCTTCTTCTCTCTTTGAAAAAACTATGATGTCATCAAGATAAACCACCATTGATTTGTCCTTTTCTTCAGCAAAGGCAATATCCATTGCTCTTTGGAAAGTGACCCCTGCATTCATGAGACCGAAAGGTATTTTGGCATACATGAATGTTCCCCATGGCATTGTGAAGGTTGTCTTCTCTTGATCATATGGATGCACAAGAATCTGATTGTACCCTGAGAAACCATCAAGCATAGACATCCTTGGTGAACCAACAATATTTTGCAGAATTAAATCCATCTTGGGAAGAGGATAGTTATCTTTCAATGAAGCCTTATTCAAATTTCTGAAGTCTATACAAATCCTAATCTCTCCATTCTTCTTTCTAACTGGAACTAAATTTGCAAGCCAATTTGAGAACCTGATTGGAACAATGATTTTAGCATCAAAGAGTTTCTTAATTTCCCTTTCAATCAATGGCATGAGAAAAGGATTAATTCTTCTTAACTTCTTCTTGAAAGGTTTCTCATTCTCTTCAATAGGAATCATATGCTGAATAATAGAAGAATCATATTGTTTTAAATCAACATAGATCCATGCAAAAACATCAACAAACCTTTTCATCATCTCAACATATTTAGTTTTCATCTCAGTTGAAAGAAACTTTGAGATCTTAACCATCTTAGGCACAACTGAATTTCCTAAATTGCAGCTCTCTATTTCCTCCTCATCAGCTTGCAATTGTGGAGCTTTGAACACATCATTTTTATCAAACAGCTTCTCAAGAGGAATGAGACCCTTAGGTATTAAATTGTTTTTTAATTGTAATACTTCAAACTTTTCTTTTGACTCCACAAACATATTTTGTTGATCCATTTGAGTGATTTCAAATTCTTCTTTTAATTCAATGAAATTCTTTACCTGTTGATCATCTTCAAAGACCTGCCAATTAGTGATGTTATATGGTATAGCTGGTTGATGAAGAACCTCCACCTCATACTTTTCAGAAGAATGAATAGGGATAACAAATAAACTGGCAGAAACAACAAGGGAGTCTGCAATGGAGTTTTGATCTCTAGTTTTGATAGTGAAAGAATATGTTTGAAACTTTTCCAAGATGTCTAACACTAAATTTCTGTATGCTCTCATCCTTACGTCCTTTGTTTGATAAGCACCTTCCACTTGCTTGATCACCAATTCAGAATCTCCAAAAACAGAAATGTTTCTAGCTTTCAATTTTAGTAAAGCTTTTAAGCCCAAAATTAAAGATTCATATTCAGCCATATTATTTTTGAAATCAAAGTTTAGTTTGTAGGAGTAAAACTTATTGTCATCATTTGGACTTGTGATCCAAATTCCAGCTCCTGCCACTTCTCTTTTTGCTGATCCATCAAAGTACAATGACCATCAGCTCATTGTTTCTTTTTCATCTTCTTGCTGATTTCCTAGGTGTTGATTTTCTGAAAGCATCTCCTCTGATTCACCATCAATTGACTCATTGAAAAGGATGGGTGATCCATATCTAGTATCAAATGAATAAATAGGAAAATTTTGAGGTTTGTCCTTGATGCTTACCATATAAGCCATTCTGGTTTCCCAATACAATCTCCTTTGCTCACCAAAAACAGGGATAGTAGCATAGGTAAGGTCCATCTGCATTGTTCCTTTGATTTTCGCTGCCCACGATCTTGATAGCAGCATCCCAAACTTGGGTGGAATGTCAGCCACAACAATGTCCATGACAATTGTCTTTGCTAGAATTTGTGTTAGACCCACAACAACATCTTTAATTAAACCAATGCATTGAACTCTTTTTGAATCAAAAGGGAACAGATCTTTATATGGCCTTGTTACCTATAATCCTAACCTTTCCATAAGGTAATGAGAGGCCCCCGAATCCAACATAGCATTATGTAAGGTCATATCATGAATATTAATGCTTATATAGAAAGGAGGAAATTCTTCATTCTGATCATCTTCAAGTCTTGGACCCAAGTATATAATAGGATTATCTTCTTGTACATTTAAGATATCAAACACTCCTGGTTGTGAATTAAGCATCTATACAATATTACTTCTGTATTTATCTACCTTGAGAATTTCACTGAAATGGACTGATATTTTGATTTTTGCAATTTCATTCTCAAGGTTGAAAACAAAAACAATTTTCTCAATTTCTTTAGTAGGAGATGGAGCTGGAATGTCTTTTTTTCCAAGTGGAGAATCATTTTTACCCTCAGAAGTCTTTGGGTTGTCCTTCTTGTCTTCAACAGCCTTTGGAGCATCCTTCTTGGGCTGTGTTTTGTTTGCTGTAATTGGCACATTTCTATTCCTGAGATTGTACTGTTTTTGCATTTCAAAGGTAGCATGTTGATAACCCTTTAAATAGTCTGAAGGTTCCTCTCCTTGTTTGGTCACACTGGACTCATCATGTTCTTCCTAAGTCAAGAAAATCCCTGACACCTCTGCATCAAGAAAATGGATGGATTCTTTAGGAATTTCAGGCTCATCTTCTTCATCAACTAAGTTCTGCTAAAAAGGAGGTCTTACTGGAGGATCAGGCTGTTGATTCCTATTTTCTCTTTGCCTTTGCTGGTTTTGAGGTCTTCTAAACTGAGGATTTATAAATTGAGGCTCCTATTGCACAGGAGGAGCAAAGGTATTTCCAAGAGCCAACCGATCCATTAGCTTCTCCATGGTCTTCATCATTGAGTCAATCTTATCTTCTGGAGCTGAAGAGGAAGGTTTCTCTTCTTCTTTCAATTTAGCTTTTCCCATCTTTGATTTTTTGGCAGCAACCATGTTTACTTCCACTTTAATTGCATCATTTTTCATATCAGCCAGTGTAGCAGAGTCTCTCTCTCTAAGAAATAGAGAGAAATCAGAATCAAAGGCTTCAGCATATCTCATTTGTGCCAAAGCTTCCGGAGGTTTTAAACGAACTGGGATGGAATTAAACACTTTGTTAAACCTCTTTGAGAAGTTTTGAATAGTCTCATCAGGTTCCCTTCTAAGATTATTGTATTCAGAGAGAGCTTGAATCAGATTAGTTCTATTTCCCCACTTCCTTAGAAAGCTATCTTCAAACTCTACCCAATTATGAATTCTTCCAACTGGAAGGGCTTTAAACCATTTTATAACTTCTCCAATAAAGGTTTGTGCAAATAATCTTAGTTTCACATCCTCATCATCAACTTCCTCTCTGTCAACAAAATCATTGAATCTGTCTAGATGTTCTTCTGCTGTGATGTCACCACCCCATGTTGGAATTCTTGCAGCATATTTTCTAGGAAGTTCATGTAAAATAGCAGGGAGTGCTAGTGGAGCATACCTAGCAGGTACGACCATGATTAATGGAGGAACAATGATGACAGGTACTAAAGGGACAGAGGAAATAGAACTGATATGAGGCAGATTTCTTGGTGTTTGAAAACCACTAGGACTAGTAGAAGCAGAGGATGAGGTGCTGATATGAAAGGGACTACTTGGGCTTTGCAAACCAGTGACAAATGTACTCCAATTTGGAAGGGGTAGACCAGATTTAGATTTGAGTAAGACTTCAAAAGGATCAAGTTCTTTAAGTTTATCTAAATCTTCCCTTTCTAACAATAATTCAGAAGTAACAACTTCCCAAAATTCCTCCTTATCTTTTTGTGATACTAAAGGTGAAGTATCAATCCCTCTCTTTTGAAAATCTAAAATAATTCCAACACCTCATGAATCTTGTCATCAACTATTTTATCCTCAGGACTTCTTGAAAATTCAAAGAGCAAAGATTTTGAATAAGATGGAGTACCTGGTGTTTCAGTAAATCTTTGTCTGCTCCTTGAAAGTGTGTTTGGATTGTCCATAGGAGTAGGTGGATTTGGGTCAGGATTGCTTCGTGTATATCTCCCTCTTGAAGCCACCTTTTAAACTTTTTGAAAATTTATGGAGTCACCAAGGTATATTGCAGCCTCGAAAAGTTTTCTAAGCTCCTGCTACATTCATAAGTTTAGCCTCTTGATTTCAGGAATGAATAATCTTCAGCTCCCAGAAGACACACCAAAATGTTATCTCAAAATCAACCCCTGAAAGGCTGCTGATCAGGTAGACCTTGAGTAACTGTTTCAAACCTACTTTTGGCTGAGGCTTAGCCTCCCCAACCTGAGAGGGCTCTCTCACAAGATTAAAGATTTTGATAATGAATAAGATGGCTAACTCTATGAAACAAATGAAGAAGTGTAAATGGTGGAAACACAATTAGAAAATATCCATTGGGCTTATGGAGTCAAAATTGTTTCAGTATGACAATAATGTTAGCCTTACATGGAAGTCAGGGCATCTAGAATTCAACACATTTAGAACACATCAGAAACATATAGGATAATACAATCTATAAATGTATGAAGGAAATTAGAGCACAATTAGTGATTTCTAAGTAATCGCACATTCATACCACTGCACATACTGAGAAGAGGAAAATATAAGAAATTCTGAACATTGAATTCCTTCTGATTCCTGAGAAGCAAAGCCAAATACTATATTACTAAAACAGAGTCTTACACAAAGCACAATATCCAAGTTTCTCTGAAATTTTCCAACCCTTTGTACATCAGATTTTCTCCTATATATAGAGCTCCTTACATAACCGAGATTCCTCCTCTAGCATGAGGGGAACTCCAATTCTTCCTACTATGACACCTATTGACACTTAAAACTAACTATTAAATGCAATTGACTACTAACTGGCAGTTCTAGAGACCTAAAACAATTAGGAGTATGACTCCTCATCATGTTGGTTGTATCATTTATTACAATTAAAACTCGTTCTTTGACAAATCACCTTCTTCAGTTTAGCTTTGGCGGAGGTTTGAAACTCCTTGCTGGCCCTTGATGCCTCATCCCTTTACTGCTCCTGGAAACTAGGAAACTGCTCCTGCTTTTCTGCTTTTGGTCTCCACAAGGATCTTCGAAATCAATCATCCCTGTTGTTCTTCTTAATTACACAAAAATGTATTGGACTATCTGGTTTTTCATGCACTGTAGACCTTGCCCATATACATGTGTGAAAACAAAACTTCTTTAATGCTTGTCTGAAGCATCATGAACAATACTAGCTATGAAATAATGATCACTTTTATAACAAATAACTTAGAATTCATATATTTCTTTCCTCTACTTGTTTTTCCCTTACTGGATGCTTACACTTTGTAGATGATCCTTTTCAGAAACTCCCTTTCAAAAATATATCCCTTTTGTCTCTAAAAATTGGTCAACTGAATGATAATATGTAGCTACAACAGTTTTGTAGTGCGCTACAAAACTGTTGTGCATTAGGCATCACCTACAACAGTTTTGTAGCGCGCTTCAAAACTACTATGTAATTTCAAAAACACAGTTTTAATGCCAAAATTTGACTGTCTTGAGATTTCTTTTCCTTGAAATGTCTTTTTCATTTGCCCTAAAGTTGTTCAAAACTGAATGCATAGACACCATTCTTCAAGGTAAACTTCAAAAAGGTAATTTATCAAAATTTAGGACTTAGCCTTACTTGCTATGTGATTTTTCTTAGCTAAGGATGTCCTTCACGCTGGCTTAGTTGTATCTTCAAATCCCTGATTTTCCTCTTCATAATTCTGATTCCAGCTCTCAGTTTTGTATTAACTTTCCTAATGTATCTCGCTTCCTTTATTGCAGGGACTGACCAGGTGTAGTATTGAGCATGACAGTTGACCACCTCGGGTATTGAATCATTTTTTCTTCCCACAGAGCCTCCATTTTATTAAAATAGGCTTCCTTGATTACATGTTTCCTTGAGGTTTTCCTCAGTTTGGCAATTTCAAGATTAGCTAACCTCAACTTCTTTTTCAACTCTTCAAAACTATATTCCTCTTGAGAGATAACTTCCTTACCTCTATTATTTTTATGCAGCTGTGATGATGTTTCTGATGAAGTCACAGGTCCTTCATGAGATTTTGTTACCTCCCCTGTTTCACTTGCTTCTGGTAGCGTCTCTTGTATCTATTTTGAATGCCTCGTCACAAGTCTTCTTGGCTTAAAAACAAATTCAGAAACCTGATCATCAAATTTGAGCTTTTTAGAGGTTTTGGCCTTTCTGGTTTTGCTTTTAACTGTTTCTATCAAGTCTACTCGAACCAGAGGAGACTCCTCAATGTCAATAGCTTGAAGCAAATCATTCAGACTTCCCTTTGAAATCGGGCTTGCCTCAGTAACCACTTTCTTGCCTTTTTCTTTAGCTAACTGGCTCCTATTTACTCTTCTTTGGACCGTTTCACCTATAGATTTCTCTTGTACCCCCTTTTTTATCTGACCTTTCCCTTTTTGTGACTATTGAGGTGTGTCTTGGTTACTAGTGATCTTGCGGTCTCCTTTTCCTATTTCCTAGCCTTCAATTTCACGAATCTCCTTGATCTTGTTTCTGCACGATGACTAACTGCTGGTGGAGAACTCTTCATAGCCAGAGGACTGAGACCAGTCTCATTCTTGAAGCCAGACATAAACACGAACATGGACCATTCCCTATCTATTTTCTAGAGCTCATGCAAAATGATCAATTTGACTAAGTCGTGATGAAACAACGAGGTCTCACAGGCTTCCTTCATCAATTGAACCTTGTCACACATTTTGCCTAGGCTACGAAACAAATAGAAAGGCAAATCAAGATATATCTTTCCAGTGAAATGAAGCAGAAGCTTGAAGTGATAAGAATACACCTTATGATACCTCCCCTCACAGGTGAAGTATCTCTATATGTAGGTAAGTAAATTAGCATATGAATCTTTGACAAAACTCTTGGGCACTGACTTTTTTAAGTCTGAATCAATGAACTCCGACTTCAGAAATTCCTTGCAGGGGGCCATATCAAACTTGAAATTTTTAAACCATCTCTCCTTTCCCCTTGGAATCTCCGTGACTATAGATATAATCTCTGGAGAGATTGGCAATTCAATCACCCCAAATTTTGAATTCAATCCTGTGAAGTTTAAAGAAAATTCCCTGGTGACTTGCATATGGCCTCGAAGTTTTTCACAAAATCTCCAACAACCAACCTATTTGAAGGCTTGTTCAACTTCATTGTTCTTTAGGATGATATCTAAGCCTTCAGTTTCATTTCTCAGACACCTGCCTGACCTATGATATTTTCTTTTTGTAGACCCTTCCATGAAATTCCAGCAAAGTGAAGATTTGAAAAGAAACTTGCACTGTCTCAATCTCGATCACTGCCTCGCTTGAAAGTTGCCTCACTTGAAAACTGCCTCACTTGATCTTCAAGGAATTATAATTGAATGCCTGTCAATTTTCTCCTCATGCATGAACCCAAACATAATCATGACTGTGAATACTTGACTTCTTTTTGAAACTTGCAATCTGAGCGTACCAAGACACCTAACGACCCTAATGATGAGAATAAGTAGTTGAATGTGATAGGCAATTTGTATGGGTTGACAACTGATGATGTAAAAATAATGGATTTTGATATATTTGATAGATGGATGAGATTTGCTATGGATCTACACGAATCCCTGATTTCGTAGCGCAGCTAATGCAAATTTTGGGTTTTGCGCTACGAAAAACACCTAGACTGGGTTTTGCGCTACGAAAACGCCTAGACAATTTCGTAGCACATAAGAACCTTGAAACAAGCTTAACACATGGAATTTATGAGTGATGTGGGGCTAGGGATAGGCAAGAATATAGTATTGACACTATTTAACCATACCAACAAGACTCTATTCTAAATCTTTAGACTCTAAAACACCATGGAAAGACCAGACCAAGACTGACACCAATCTTTTGAAAAAAAACTGATGCTCAGAATTTTGAAATTTTTCTTAAGTGATAACAACCTCCTTGAGTTTGAGAGGGGAGCCATAATACCTCTAAAAAGTAACAGTACCAATATTGATCATGCTATACCTCCCGTCGTCTCCAAACTCAATGTTCTGCTTGAGGTCTTTCTCCTCCAAGTCACTGACGAGATCTCTATTCATCGTCATATGGAATGAGGCACCGCTGTCAAGATACCACATGATTCCCATTACTATGCTTGTGATACATGAAATGAGAGTAAAATCATGTTCGAATTGTGAAGCTAGAGCTTCACCTGCTGCTGCTACTGTAGACTCGTTCTTGCTTTCCTTATTTTGTGTACATTTCATGGCATAGTGCCCGAATTCATGACAGTGAAAGCACTTGATGTTGGACAAGTATTTATTCTTTCCCTCCTCACATTGGTACTTATTTACCTTGGATTTATTTCCTTTTCTGACTAATACAAGGTCCTATTCCTCTTCTTTGGATGAGGTCCCATCTCGGTTGTCCCACCTTATTTATTCCTGCACTAGATCAAACCATAACTGCTCTTAGCTCAGTAGTTTGTCTCTACCATTCATGGAATCCTAATAAATGTGCTAGCTCTTGGGAATACCAAACATAGCTAGAGCTACCAAATATTCTTTAGGAACAGTCACACTGACCCTGCCAAGTTCATCACGACATTGTGTAAACTTGGTCAGGTACTGCGGAGTTGTGTCATTCTTTTGCATCTTGATGCTACGAAGCCTATCCTTCAGTGCTAGCTTCCTATGGTCACTAGTGTTGTCAAACAAGTCGGTCAGTGGTTTCCACATAGCGAATGGAGTTTCTTTCCTGTGGAGATTCGAGACAATATGATCTCAAACTCCCTCCAATAAGATTCTCCTTGCTTTAGCCATATACTTCTTCCACTAAGTGAGATCTTAGGCATCCAATTCTGGGGGTTTAACTACATATTTATTGATGTAATATAGTAGCTTGTTATCATCTAATACTGCCTCCATACAAATCTTCCATGCCACAAATTTTTTGGTTCCTTCCAGAGCATACTCGAGCCTGAGTCTGGTGGAAGTCATCTTCTTATTCCTAGAGAAAACCTGCAACAATGATCTTGTAATTATAACCTCATGCATAAAATTTGAATTCTCTTGTCTACTGTGATTCTGGCTCTAATACTTTGTAGAAATTTCTTGTAGATTCAAATTGCTTATGTAATTTGCTAAAACAAACGACTTGAATCTACTCTACTCATCAGCAGAGACAATTAATTGATTAAGAAATCACAACATAAACATGAGACAAGATTCAATCACTTATGCTCAGAGATTTATCTAAGGGGAAAAATTGCTTCTCAAAACCACTTCCTATCTATTTCGCATTAGATTAGAAAATAGGGAAGAAACACAATGCTTGTTCAAGCCTAAACAATCTCTGCACAAGTATAATTTATCTCACTGCCTCACAAGATGACTCTGGACAATACTTAACCAATTCTGTTGCCTTCCAAGCTCTTATTTCCTTGCGTTGTTTCCTTGGGAATCAACCCCTATTGTATAGGGAAATTTCTCATCCATAATTGTGCAATCCCTATAGGACCTTCTCTAATTGCATGCACCACTTGTACAACTCAAAAAAATATACAACTGATAGTACACTACCCTTGATCTCCAATCTAAATTGGGAAACTCGAATTTCATACATGCATGAGTTAATTATGGCTAATTTATCAGTTAAATGGTTGAACACTCAAG
Source organism: Pinus tabuliformis (assembly GCA_031772625.1). Lineage (NCBI taxonomy): Eukaryota > Viridiplantae > Streptophyta > Pinopsida > Pinales > Pinaceae > Pinus > Pinus tabuliformis. Next base: position 974,704,360 of record CM062817.1, on the reverse strand, counting down.
ATGCACCCCACTATTAGGCTTCCTACTACTTCCTCCAACAATTAGAACTAGTTTAACTGATTTTAACTCAATTTAACTGATTTAAATTATTACAATTCAAATTAAACTCAACCTAGGCTCCTAAAATTTAGGAACCACTCTACATGACTCAAGTAAGGCCCTCAACTCGAATTAACTAAGCCAACTAAGTGAAACTAACTTAGTTAACTCGTACAAGTTGTCTTGTGATGTGGAATTACAATTTTCTCCTAATTTAATATAAGGGAAAATTAAATCAGGATTTTCTTGTTGCCATTTTCAACACCCTAACCATTTTGTGGGATATATTCAGCTAAGATATTTTACATATTTCTTAAACAACCACATTGACTAGTCAAATGCTCATTAGGTGGCAGAGAATATTTCAAATGCAATCTATGGATCAGAAGGGAATACTACAAGCCTAAGGATGTCTTTCTTGCACATTACATTTGGGTGTACTCCTAAGGACATGAAAAATTTATAGCTCAAAATAGGCAAGAGGTCATTGGTTATTACATAGCACATATTGAGATATTATCAAGGACAATTTTAAAGGGTTTACTCAACATTAGGAACAAGCGAAAAAAAAATATGTAGAAAATATCCATTCAACCACAATAACCTTGTAGTGCATATAAAGAGGGTGCATAAATACATTAAATGTATAGAGAGTTGTGGAAACCATTGGGTAGGCCTCAAATTTCACTACCAAATGATCTGGATGGCTTCCAAAAGATACCAAAAAGACTAAAAATATGTACAGGAAGGAATAAATTGCATGTTCAAGAGGGAGGTTAAAAAAAGAGAGGTTATTTTCATGCCCATGAAATAGGGGGGGTTGAATATAGTATCAATAACCTCCATGGATGCCACATTGATGTAGACTCGGACTAATGGATTAGTTTCATAGGCACATGCAAACATCTGGCTAAATGGAAGATGATGGATGACAAATTTAGCGTCTTTTTAGCACCCACCTAAGACTTTTGTGCACATTGTTTTCCCATTTTCATCTCATCCCAATGCCCTTTTTGTTCAACACCCTTTTTGTTCATGAAGATGCATTTTGGTCAAGGTAATTATCTTCTTAATATGATATTTTAATTCTCATTCTTATAAATTTATTTAGGAATATAATTACCTTTTTATACTAACCAATGGTATTTAGGAGGAAGAACTACACAAGTACTTTCAAACACGTGAAAATTGCAGGTGTTACAACTTACTATTAATAGTTGTTGCAACTCACTACTCAAATACAAGTGTTGCAACTCCCTGTTGTTGGCTACTACAACTCATTTTTCCAACATATATGTTGCAACTCCGAAGTGTTTCCATTTGCATTGCAAATCCTCACCACTTCAATTTTCACAACACAATTGTTGCAATTCACTCCAGAACTATTATTGAAACTCACTCTAGAACCATTATTGCATCTCTCAAAAATTTGACCATTGGGGAACGGTGTTGCAACTATGGGACTACTGGTATATCACATCGTCTGAACCCCACAAATATCGCCAATATATTTCCCAAAGTAGTCAATAAATCAATATCCTAAAAAAAAGTGACAAAGGAAATCAATCACTAAACGAGGAAAGATAGACCCAACTGCCACTTGTCACATAATTAAACAAGTTAGTAATTTCCTAATTTTTCTATATTCTAGTGAAACCTTTGTAATTGGATGGAACACACATATTATCATGGTTTTCCATTGAATCCTTGATTTAATTTAAGTATTTGACATCATGTATAAAATACCATGCTTTATTCAAGCTAAAGAAGTTAATAGGAGAGAATCAACTAAATCAAGAGGACTGTAATTGTAATTTGAGCTTCCAGAGTACAAGTTCTTTTTTGTTCCAATTAAAGTTTGTGGTTTTTGATTGATTATTTCCTTACTAGTTCAATAAATAGTTCCTCGCATAAGGAGGTAGACCCCCTCCTTAACTAGGTATTGTCTGTAATTTATAGTGTAGTTTCAATTTCATTTACAATCTCTTATGTCCACTAATTACTTTGTTTATTATATTGTTTCAACTATGATATTTAATTTTGTTATTTATGTAATGCTGCAAATCTATACTCTATACATGGTTGCAACTTTTTAATTAATATAATTCTAACTCTTGAACTGACTATTATTGCAATTCATGTGCAATCATAATAGTAAATTATAATTTAGGTCATTGTTGCAACTCACATTGTTGCGACTTCATATTTAACATTACTATGCTTTGTTTTATATATTCATCTAATTACTTTTTTCTCAAATTTATTTCTACTTTACATTCTCTTCCAAAAATTGCAATTATTTTTTTGGTGTAATTCTTTGTAGCACAATGTGGATTGAATCCCTTACAACTTGTAGTTTATTACAAATTTGTTAGCCACTGCATTACATGTGCATTCCTGTTATGGAATTCAATATAATATAATTACTTAAACAAGTCACCCTTTAATGCTAGTGTGGTTTACTTTCTGATTGTGTGGTGTGTCTACATATGTTGGGGGTTACAACATTAGTCTTTATAAGCCCACTAGGTAGAAATATGTTCTAAAATTTCCTACGAGTGTGGTTTTGATTGCAAGCATGGTGTGTTTTCCTGATGACTTATGAAATCATATTAATAACTTACCTTGTGAAATTCATTTAGAGTAATACAACATCAATACCACATAACATATTATTCTAGCATATACAATGCATGACAATTTGCGAGTTCCATATGAACCTTATATTGATAATTAAATGTACAACGCTTTAGTTGTCTGCTAAGTAAATTAGGAGGTAATTGAAAGGCCCACCACCATAAAAGGTTGAATGTTTGTTTATCACTTCCCTATCACTCTAGGATAAATTACTTATGAATTTTTCCTTGTGCATATTTGACCATTCTCTTGGGAACCTATAGGTAAGCCACATGTGTGGGGATAGTTATGGGTTAAACCATATTTGTATTCCAAACTCTTTTCCAACTTTGTGCTCAATTCAAAAATTTGTTTTGAAACCATGGGATATATTGAGATTTTTCATCCACCTCTTCATCTTCCTTGGGCCACTTTCATAAGAGGTATATAATATCTCTTCCATCATTCATTTTTACAAGGTTAGTCTAATGTTTCTTTCAAATACAACAGCATAATTAAAACCATGCATTGTGGTATCATATTTGACTAATATTTTATCTTCCATCCTAATGTTAAACAACGCTTTGTCTCATCTCCAAAAACTCTTCCATGAATGTTTTTGAGGATTGAAATTGACTACATCTAAGATATCTTTTTTGAATTAGAGCAATCTATTGGGTTAATGTTTGTTCTTGCAAGTTCAAGGTTCTCTAATGGTAGTCATTTGAGTGTAGGACATGCACAACATCAAATATGCCCATAAGGTCACCTTCCACATAATGCCAACAATCATTCCCATTGTTGATTCTTTAATGACTTTTCAATTATTTTTCCTTATGGCATTGATTTGACCATTTCAACACACGTGACTGCTTAGTTTGTGATGTTGTGTTTGAGATTGAACCTTATTAGATTTGGTGTCCCGATACTCTTATAATACTCTCCCTAGTGTTGCTAGATAAAATATGATTGATATGTTTTTCGCTATCCCTTTTTTCCTATTTTTTAAATTGGTTAAGTACCAATTTGATCCCTATAGGCTCATTACCAATTCCAAGACCACTTTACATTAGTTAAAGGAGACATTGAAATGTATATTGTTACTTTCCTTTTGTGTCAATTTGGACATATTTCCAATTCAGTTAGGTATAGCTTCTCCAATCAACTTTGTTAAATCCATGTCCTCGAACAATTATTAGATTCCTCCATTGATCATGGGTCTATTATTCATAGAACCTATGAGGTCAAGAATTATTAACACCACTAATGTAGGGAACCTTGAATATTCTCTAATTGGGTCAATTTTCATAAAGATTTTTGAGCTTGTATAAGCCAAAGCAAGCAGGGAAAGCTTCTTAACTTTATCCTTTTTCCAAATGTTATACAAGAGAATCAATTTCCCTTTCATAAAGTCATGCTTATTAATTATATTATCATGATACATATTCATAGTATTTATATCCATTTCCTATAGGAACGCGACCCACATGTCACATACCTAGTTGCCTCAATGACTTACAGAGGTTACAAGGCACACAAAATTTTCTTTTGCCTTTTCCTAACTTGACAATAGGATCTGATACAACTTTTTCAGATACCCCTACTAAATTTATCCTAACCACACTTGCAAAAACTTGATTTTCACCTTCTCATGTATTTTATCAAACACTTTACATGTAAACCTTTCTTCAAATACTTTGTATACACCCAATTAAGTAGTCTTTTCTTGTAGACATTTTGTCAAACATTTGTATGAAATCAAATAAGAAATATTGTTCTGATTCCACTTGTAACGTACTAACTAAAATATACCACTCAATCATGCAACTTTGATTTCAATCTTTGAGGTATTTTATCAAATAGTTTTTAGGAAAATTGTAATAGAACACCTTTAACACATTTTTTCAAATGCTTTGCATACAATTAGGGATAGATTACCTAAAAGAATATTATCATACAAAAATACTAACATATAATAATACTATCCTCTTCCACATAAATAACATTTTCATTGGGGCATTTCATCAAAATTTTATATGCAATGAATCATTAAACCATTTAGGAATTTCTTCAAACACTTCACATGCAAACTAATATAGAAACTCCCTTAGGGAATGTATCCTAAATTATAGAAGTACAAGTTCTAAAAACTGAAATAGATGACAAGTTGCGATTCCCTTCAGTATGGTCCAAGTTTTAGCCTCTAGAACCTCCCAGATGAAAAGTTATAGCAGAAATTCCAACATAACCTATTTGATGCATGATTTTAGGAGCATCCAAGAATATTGATATCCTCTGATAATATCTCCTAAATATCATGTCCCAAGATATGAAATTTGGACTAGATGATTAGTGGGATTTCCCCTCACTTTGGTCCAAGTTAAAACTTCTTGAACCTCCCAAAAGAAAATTTATAGATAAAATGCCAGCATGACCTATTTGATGCATTTTTCTAGGAGCATCTATGAAGCTCAAATTCCTTTGATCATCTCTCCTAAAATGTCGTGACCCAAGATTTGAAACTTGGACTAGATGATCAATAATATTTACCCTCACTATGGTCCAAGTTTCAACATTTGGAACCTCACATAAGAAAAGTTATAGTATAAATTACAACATGACATGTTTAAATATGAATTTAATAAGCCAAACTTCCTCTGATATTATTTCCTAAAATTTCACGACCCAAGATTTAAAAATTGGACCAAAGGATAAAAGAGATTTCCCCTCACTATGGTCTAAGTTTTAGCTTCTGGAACCTCCTAGAAGAAAGGTTATAGCTTAAATTCCAACATGACCTATTTAAAGAAGAATTTGGGAATCCTATCTTCCTCAATCAGTGTTGTTACAAAGTTTAATACATGCAAAAAAGATACAACCAAATAATATAACAAGTACAACCATGATAATTTTTTTGAATGGTAAATACATGTACATATAAGCTTGTTGAAAATAGAAATTAAATAATTATGAATAAGAGATACTTATCTTAAGTCAAATGTTTTTCAATCTAGAACTAAAGAAGAATAAGCCACTCTCCACTCAACCATAGGCTCAACTATGTCAGAGTCTTTCTCATTGATGGTCAACTCTAACCCAAATTTTGATGCCTTGAGGAAAAAACTAAACTAAGGGATTTAGCATGTTAGTGTAAGTCTTTGAAGCCTTCCACCAGTGATCAAATATTCTCTTACAAAGTGGTTTTAGGATGTTACAGTCAAATTTTGTCATTTCAGAGAATCTTCAAGTAAAATTTGGTCATTAGGTATTAGGTTTAGGATTTGTTTTCACTTCTTTCAAAGTTGTCCAAATGTCTGTCCTTGTCACCATTCAGATGAGTGTTCCATCATTCAAAGGGTTTTCATCATCATTTTAGGTTCCAATGGGTCTTTTTACACCTTGTTCGTGTTTTAATTGTACTTGGGTAAGGCTCATTTCCCTCTCCTAGGGTTTTGAAGGTAATTTCTCTTGTATGGTCAAGTCATCAACAAAACTTGTATCCTAATGTTCATACACCTTCACCTATCCTTAATGTACCTTATTAAACACTTCCCATCACTGATATCCTTCAAATTCATCATTTTCCCACAAACCCTAGCTTCTTGCTACAATTTGACAATTTTCTAGGCTAGGCTTGTGTTTTGCCCTTTTGGATCCCTTCCGCTCACTCAATATTTTAAATTCCACTTTCCCTTACTTCCTAACATCCCTCCCTACTTCCCAAAATTTTCTCAAGAGTTTAGAAGCCTCTTAGCCCCTTCATTTCCCTTCATTTCTACAAATCCCCTGTTCCACACATCGGGATAGGTTTTACTCAAATGATTTTTATGAACATTAAAAAATAAATTTGGAAACAGTGAGATAGGTTATTGTCCATAACATGCCAAGGAAGAAAAACCTCCTTCATTTTTTACACAGGTATCATGGTTTTAGAGAAATGTCAAAAATACAAGTTGCCTCAGGAGAGTTAATGCACCTTTGAAGTGACCTTGGGAAAATCAAGATTTCTCCTAGATTGGTTGGAGAAATGACTTGCTTGATGAGTCAAATGATAAATTGACACAGATATATTTCCAATGAGCTATCATGAGCTCAATTTGGAGTTGAGGAAGACCTTCAAAAGTTGATTGCAACAACACTTTGCATTTAGGTAGCCTCATTTTGCACATTTTGACCAGTCTTGGGAGATTTGAATTTTGACAGGGAAAATGACCTCCAAATTGGAAAATTCAAGATTTTTTGGAAATTATACTCAATAAGATTTCCAATGAGCTATCACATGCCCAATTTTGACACCAGGAAGGCCTCCAAAAGTGGTCTGCAAAAGGGCGTTGCGCACCTGTCAGCTGGCGCTGCGCATAGAAAAGGCGCGGCACACTTGTGAGCTTCTGCCAGTGTAAAATTACACAGGCGCTGCGCATAGAAAAGGCGCAACGCCCCTGTTAGAGGGTGTTGCGCACTTGGCAGCCAAGCTCTCAAACCTGTCAAATTGTTCCAAAGAGCACTAAATCACCTCAAACCTCCAAATTTCCTCTATTTCAAGTAAGTATCATTGCCATTCTTTCTTAAAAGAAGTTTTGCAATCAGTTATTGGTGAGTTTGTTTCTTAAGAAAGTAAACCCTAATTGTCACCTAAATTATCTCATTAAACCAAAGGCCCATTGTTTTATTATTATTTTCCCCCATTTAGTTGTTGTTCCCTCAAACCTATTTCCCATACATGATTCTTTAAACATTATTCCCTCTATATTTCCCCACTTCATACATATACCCTAAACCCTACCATATTCACAAACTCTATATCATATGCCCTAAACCCTATCATAATCCCAAACCCTACATCATTCATTAATCACTCATTTCCCACACCCCTATCCCATTCTTGTGCATCCTCATTAACATTACTATCTAAAATCTCTTCATACTCATCATACCCTCATTCATTACTCCATCACTCCTCATTGACAATAAAGACAAAAAGCAATACAATAAATGGAGAGGGACAGTGGGTATGAAATGGAGGAAGAGACACATAGTGACAGTTCCAGAGAGAGAGACACTCAGGGCAGAAGACCTCATAAGGGAGGAAAAAATATCAGAGAGGAGCCCACTAGTTTGAGAGAGTTGCAAGCTTACCCATTTACTCTTTCTTGTTTCAGACATCAGTTATGTTTACTTTTTGTGAAATGCTGAAAAAGGGTAAAATCCCATCATGAATCAGCAAGGTTGAGGAAGGCTTTGAGAAGCAAAAAGGAGCAAAAAGAGCAAGATAAACTCAAGATCTTGGTTGAAGCATCATTGTCTCATCAAAGCACTTAACAAGGGTAAATCATGCCAGATTTCAAGAAATTTGGAGAAATTTTTATCAATTTTGAAATTTTTAATGTAAAAAACAGGCTTTTTCAGCAAGTGCGCAGTGCCACCAGCACTGCGTTTTTGTTGGGGACACTTTCTTTGAAATTTTTTTTATATTTTTGGTATCAACATGGAAAAATATGGAAGCTCAAAAATGGCTGAGAATTTTGGACAAGTTCTAGGTTTCCAAAAGGGCAAAAAACACCCAAAAAGTGCCCTCTCTGCCACTTTTTTGCCACACAGGAAGCAGTCTTGGGAGAATCAATTTTTGGAGGGAAAATTGGACTCCAAATTTGGAAATTCAAGTTTTTCCAGAAAGTAGACTTATCAAGCTTTCCAACGAGATATCCTGTACATGATTTGGACTCCAAGAAGTCTTCCAAAATTGGCCTAGAAAAAGCGCTGCACGTAGGATCACTGGCGCTGTGCATAGGATGAATTTTGCCAGTTTCGCCTGATTTTCCAAACTTCGAGTAATTTTCTCTATAGTTGACTTTTTCTTGCTCTCTTCATGAAATTATCATGGTAAATGATGTAACTTGATGTAATTATGGATGTAAAACACTTAATAGGGTAGATACATCAAGTCAAAGGTGGGTCTAAGCTGAATGAACTAGTTTCCTTGGTTTTAGAGGCAAGCTGTTCCACTGCCTATATTCCTGTTCCTAGTTTAGATATGCTTGAAACCACCCCTCTTCTCATGGATTCAACCCTGATAGCTAGCTTTAGTAGTTTCCTTGCCTATATCATGTACTTTCTGATTCATTTGTAAAGGTTGGACTTTGGTAGAAGTGTTGGACTCACTGAACATTTTGTGTCAGCATTTGGCAAGGAATAAAACCAGGTTTCACAGCTATTTTTGTGGGATTCTTGTGATAGTGAGTTTTATGTATTGTTTCTTCTTTGTAATGAGTTTTTATGATGTTTTATATGTGTCCACATCTCTTTCTTTCTTCTAAACTAAATGAATCAAGGTGAATAGACAAAATACACTAGATTTACAGTGCTTTATCTTGGGATTGTATTTAGTTTTCAATGTTTTCACTGTTTGAAGAGGATTCATAGTTTCTTGTACCCTCCTCAACTCCTCAGCTGTCTACTCTACCATCTCTCTCCTTTTCTAGTACATAAGCTCTTTTCTACCCTGCCCCATAGAACATGACTGTGTCCTTGAGTTGATTTCCTGGACCCAAGTTGCCTTCTCCAATTGATCCAACAACCAAACTTAAAATCAAACAAAATCCTCTGACCTAATATACCTAGCCTAAAATCAGCATTCATTTCAGTCATCTCATGCCTTAGTTGCCATATTCTAATTGAGATTGACAAGGAGAGAGCCCTCTCCCGACCTGGTAGGGCTAGCTACTAGGTTAAGCATGGTTTGATGTTACCCTAGACCTGCCTTCCTTCAACTTGAGGTAGATTTAGGCACTAATATAGCACACAATTTTTATACCATATTTAACACAAAAAATTAAGGCCAATATCCTCCACACACAGAAAATAATCTCATTGTTCAAATTTCCTTTCCTTGATCGGCCCATAGACATTCACAAATGACAATGCAGGTTTGCACAACACAAAGGAGTCCTTCTTATATCTCTTCATTCTCTCAACCCTCCCTCCTTTAGCGCTCTCTATGCCACACATAAATATGACAACTCCCAATCCTCATAGCCATAAAGTCTAAGGAAAAATCATTGCAACACATTCAATTCTTGTTACACAAGTTGCCACCAATTTTTGTACGAATTCGAATTTTCTAAGTGAGAGAGAGAGATGTATGAGAGAGTAATAGAAGAGAGAAAAACTAAAAGCTTATGAACCAATAATAATAACCCCTTATTACTCCTTCTTATTTTTATAATCACACCTTTACCCTTCATCTTCCCAACTTTTGAGCTTCTTGGGAAGAATAACCATCACATCAAAGGGAAAAATTAACCCAAGACATATTTTTCCTTTGAAATCATGTTTTTTCCCTCCCCAAGGAATCATAATATGTCGGTTATACCATTTCTTTAGCTCTATCATTTATATTAATAAAAATAAACATTAAATATGTAATATAGTTTGACATCATAGCATTAATGTTGGCACCCCAACATTATATGTTCTTAATTAGATTACAAAATTTTGGGTAATGAAAGAGGTTTCACAATCCCCTCCCCCTTTAAGGAACAAATTCCTTGGTTTTATACTATATGTATAACCATTCAATACAAAACAAAGGATATGCCACTTTCATATCAACAACATTTTCCATGTTCTTAGTTGCCACTTCAAACAATGTCATTCATTTTTCATGGTCTAATTAGCTATACAACTCCTGGAATTGTAGCACATTTCTGATGGTGGTTTGTTTCTTCACAAGGATTCCATAAGTAACAAGTTCAACTCGTTTTTTTCTTGGACACACCTAATACATTCATAATCCCAATGAGAATATACATGAATCTTTCAAAACCAATTCATTCAAGTCTCGCCTTCCTTGCGGTCACACACTTTCCAAGTTGATGCATCCCAGTCCCTCGAGAAATCCATTCCTTAGCAAGGCTTCCTAGAACAAGAGTCTCGAGACTTATGGAGTCTTACAGCCAAGGCATCCCTCTAGATTTCTCTAAATAACACAATTCATTTGTCATAATAACTCATGATGATCAATATATGTCATAGGGTTCCAGTGTCACCTCAATGGCCTTGTCCTTAGGATTTTCAAATTAACAATCATCATCCATCCTTCTTGGATAAATCATCCTCTCACATGTATCAAAAGCATACAGTTTCCATTATATCAATCATAATAATTTGAATCAAATATTCTTCCTTTTTCTTTTTCTTTTACAAACTTTCTTCTAATAGGAATCATATTTCATAAATATGATATCCTTCTCATGATATTTGACTTTTGCATATGGTAGTGCTTAACCTTCATTATCATAACCAAGGTCATTTCAACTACAGTTTGTGATTTTAATCATTGAAACAATTGTTGAGAATGCAACAAGATGATGGAGCTTAGTGAAAAGAAGTCGCCTTCACTAAGTGGGCCGCAGGCTATTTTTGGCGCAAAGTCTATTTTTAGACTATGTCTATTTTTAGACATATGGATCATGGTCTATGAGTTGCAGGATGTTGTTTATGGATGATTGGTCATGTTGGAAAAAATAGATGGACTTCTACTTTTGGTTCACAGCAGAGTGATCAGAGTCTATTTTTAGACTGCCAGGCTAAAAATAGAAACAGTCAAATGTTATTATCCCTTAGTAATATTTGGACTCTAAAAATTATCTTATTCTCTTGGAGCACTTAAGTTAGAATTCATGCATGTGAGTTCTGTGGAGTTGGATGTGGAGTTTATGGAGTTGTGTTCAGTTTGACTTAGTTGAACTAGTTGTATTTAGTCTAACTAAAGAATACACTAGTGATGATTTGTGTGAATTGATTGCTAATTAATTCACTAATTATTAACTCATAAAGAAACTAAAGAATACATCAGTTAACTCAGTGCATGGATAGTTCAACAGAGACAGGTGTTAGAGGTAAGTGAAAGGGTGAGTTGTGACTATCAGTTGTGCATGAAATTTGCACATGCATGGATTGAGTAATTCCAATGAGGATTGCGCAGTGTGGGCCAATATCAAGGCAATTGTAGCTTGTGCTCACATGATTTTCACTTGGTATTGTGCAATGGAGGCAGACAAAGCAGTGGAGGAGATTTGAACCTGTGACTTGTTCAGATCTGAGCTAGTTTTGTGTGTAGTATGTGGAGATAGTACTGAGTACTTGTGAGGAGTATTTTACTATGTATTGTTACATGTTCTCAATCATTATAATATACAGATAGTGTGAATTTTGCTGTAAGCTTTCCCCGGGTTACATACTGTGTTAATGTGCGTATGTGATTGATGTTTCATTGTTTTTGATGTTGCTAAATTGATGATCAACGTAGAGGATGTTATGTATTATGCATGTATTCCGCAATAGTGTATAATCGTGATAATCTCTATGAATAAGTGTTTATTATTCAAAATTTCCACAACAATTGTAAATGTTTATACATAAAATATTTTCATTTCAGGATTAATAACATCTCCTAAAGTGGTCTCTAAATTATTATATAAATAATAATTCAATCAATGTCAATAGTTTAAAAATAAATTGAAATGAAGCTAATATTATTTGCATCATAATCATTCCAAACATTCCATAATGCATTCAAACATTTCTTACAACAACCAAAGGGTCAAAAGTAAAAGATACATATCTCTAAATTTATAAGTAATTAGCTTCCACTTTGTTTTGGAGGATGAAGGATTCATGCCACCCATTCCATTACTCGACAATTCCTCAAAATTATGAAAAGTTATTTATTTTCATGACATTCAATCATGCAATTGATTATATCATATATGCATGCATGCACTCAATGCACCAAGATTATGTACCATCATGATTCATAATATGTGTCATGACCAAAACATGCCATAGTAACTCATGGATGCATCACAAATATTCTATCAATCTTTACACACTGAAGGATTCTTTTCTTTGCCATAACCCACTAGGTACGAATGACAAACTTGCTTTCATATATCATTAATTCCATGCAATTTTCACATTAATTACGAAAAACCAATCCTTCAGTTACATGTTCCTTACCAACAAACTCAACTTTATGTGATAGAATCACTTGTCTCAATCTTAGAAACTATTGGGCCAATACTCATGGACTTGCGAACACAATTGCGGTCCTTAGATTTGCTTCATACATCCCACATTTTCATGAATTCTCTCAATGCATTACCAATCATATTTTATCTCATGAGTGTAATATTCATAATTTTAATATTTTTTTCAACATGGAAGCTCAATGTATAAACACATTATTAATATTTTACTAAATCTTTTTGAATTGATAATTTTTTGCCTTAACCATACCCCTTCTTGGGAATTTATGCAATACATGCATTGATTTGAAAAACAAAAGATATGAAATTCAATTGAAAGGAATTCTTACCCAATTCCTTTACCTTTTTACCTTTTCTTGCTACTCGCCCTACTTACTTGGCTAACATCACATGCATTCCCAACTAAGATATTTTCAAGGAGTTCAGTTGGCTTCTTCGAATACTTTATTTTGAAACTTTCAACAACCCCTAAAATGTTCTCAACATCACATATTAGTCATAACTCTATCATTTCATTTGCTATACACAATTTTCAATGAATATTCATAAAGGGCACATGTACTATGTATCCAATTTACATATTCAAGCAATGCCATCAATAATGCAACCAAACATGTGCATATACATCTTCTCATGTATGTGCCATAGTTGCACATATTCCATGCTATCATACACATTTATTTTTAAATTTAACTTTTAGCCTCTCTTGTTTTCAATTATTCACATGACACATATCATAATCACACTACTTTCTTTCATTTTGTATTTAACAACAAGAGATAAATCTTGCATACTTTGCGTATGAACATTCCATGTGTCATGGAATTCGTTAGGTAACCTTACCGCATTATCCAAAACATAGCAAGTACTAGCTTCTATTTTCTTACCATTGACACATTCATATTATTTTCATAAATTAAATATATCATACAAACACAATTTTTAGTTTAGGGAAACTCCCTTCTTAATCCATTTTGACAATTGTGACTTCACTTTACATTTGGTTCATATTGACCTAGTCAATCCCTCCTTGACTAATCCTTTATCCACATCTTCCCTCTAATGCAACTCTGCAAGGCAGGATTCCAAGCTCATTAGGAATTCGCACCAAACACTTGGTTAAACACTTAGAATATGGAGCCCACTATCAAAGTGGATTATCAACTACCCTCTAATAACAAGCACCAAGTTGGTTTATCAATTTTACCTACAACAAGAGCCATGGTACTTTATCAACTATTTCCTAAGCCATAAGTAGCACAATGACTCATGTTTTCCTCTAATTTCATTCACAAGGATTCACCCAAGGTTTATATGGAGCATTTCTTAGTCTCAGGAGTTGGAATCCACTATCCAGGTGGTTTATCAGCTTCTTAATAAACACCATAACGACCCAAAATTCTCTATCTAGGCGGTTTATCAACTATACAACAAGAACCATAGTGATCCAGTCTTCCACTAAGGTTATCATTAACCAAATAGGCCTAGAAAACACACTCTAGTGGCCTCACACATAAACACTTGTCCCTACACTCCTCCCTCTAGAGCTTTAGCCTTCCACAAGGAAAACCAAGGAGAAGTGCACTCACAACACTGTCACAACATGCATAGGTGCCACTTTTACCATTATCGCATCAACACCTTATCATCCATAGACTTGACTCCACAAGAGTACATCCAACACCTTTATTGGATTCCCAATCATGTTTTCAACCTATTCCTAGTTACATGTTCACCATTAACCAATATTAGTCATCTTAATCATGTTATGATAGTAGACTACTATGAGTCTTTATGCATGCACACCCATTACTTTATGCACATAACATATCTTCATGCATTTATCATATCATTATTTAGTATCTATTCAATGGACATGCATCTTTGAACTATTTCATCTCTTTAATTTTTTTATTTCTATGCTATTATTCATCATCATATGACAAGTCCTTAAAAGATTACAAAAAAATATTAAAAGGAGAAAGAGATAACTTAATAAATTCTCCCTCATAGTTATGGCTACATCACTCAACCATAAACTTTTGCAATTATGTCGGGATGCTTTATGGAATCGAGTTAGCATCATGCATGTTTATCTAGTTTCATCAAACTCAAGTTAGTCTTCAAGTAACATTAGTGTATTAAATTATACAACAAAGTAATTTCGCATAAGTACACATGCATGCATAGATATTAATTTAAAACTTAAATTATTTCCTATATTTGAGCCCATCTAGGTTCAATGTTGAACCTTAGATTTGATACCACTTTGTCACATAATATGAGAGCTCTCATTTCAATTGTTCATGAGCCCATCCAGGTCTAGCATTGGAACATGCTATGATACCACTTTGTCACAAACCCCTACTAATTTATTCTAACCACACTTGCAAAAAATTGATTTTCATCTCACATACATTTTTTCAAACATTTTACATGTAAACCTTTCTTCACATACTTTTTATATAACCAATTAAGTAGTATTTTTATTGTAGACATTCTGACAACAATTTTGTATGAAATCAAATAAGAAACATTTCTTTGATTCCACTTGTAACATTATAACTCAAATATACCACTCAATCATGCAACTTTTGATTTATGCCTTTTAGGTATTCTATCAAATAGTTTGTATTCAAATTGTAATAAAACACCTTTAACCAATTTATTCATATGATTTGCATGCAAATACGCATAGATAGACTATAATAGTACTATCGTACAACAATACTAGCATATAACAATACTATCCTCATCCAAAAAAAAACATTTCCTTTGGGTCATTTCATCAAAAAATTTATATGCAATGAATCATTAAATAATTTAGGCATTTATTCAAACAATTTGCATACAAACTAATTTATGAACTTCCTTAAGAAATATATCCTAAATTATAGTAGTCAAATCTCTAAAAACTGAACCAAATGATTAGTGAAATCTCCCCTCACTATGGTCCATATTTTAGCCTTTAGAACCTCACATATGAACAACTATAAAATAAATGGAAACATGGTATGTTTGATGCATGATTTTAGGAGCATCTAGGTAGCTCGACTTCCTATGATCATATCTCCTAAAATATCGGAACCCAAGATCTAATAATTGAACCTGATGATCAGTGGGATTGCCCCTCACTATGGCACAAGTTTAATCTTTTATAACCTCCCAAAGGAAAATTTATAGCATAGATTCCATCATGGCTTGTTTGATGCATGATTTTAGGAACATCTAGGAAGCTTGGCTTCCTATGATCATACAATCTAAAATGTCATGACCCAATATCTGAAAGCATGAATAGATGATCAATAATATTTCCCATTTTTATAGTCCAAGTTTTAGCTTCTAGAACCTCCCACAAGAAACATTATAGAAGAAATTCCAACATGTCCTATTTAAAGATACATTTAGGAAGCTCAACTTCATCTAATCACATTTCCTAAAATTTCGTGACCTAAGATTTGAAAATTGGGCCAGAGGATCAATGGATTTCCCCTTACTATGGTCTAAGTGTCATGTTTTGGAACCTCCCAGGAGAAAGGTTATAGCAAAACTTTCAACATGAGTTGTTTAAATACTAATTTGGGAAGCCTATCTTCCTCAACTAGTGTTGTTACAAAATTTAATAGATATAGAAAAGCTACAACCAAATAGTATAATTGTTAAATCCATCATAATTTTGTTGAAGGGTAAATATATATACATATAAACTTGTTGAAAAGATCAACTAAATAATCATGCATAAGATATACTTATCTTGAGTCAAATATTTTGCTATCTGGAACTGAAGAAGGGTAAGCCACTCTCCACCCAATCATAGGCTCAACTATATTGTGGTATTTCTCATAGTTGGCCACTCCCAAGCCAGATCTTGATGCCTTGAGGGAAAAACTAAACTCGGAGATTTAGCACACAATTTTCAAATAATATTTAACACAAAAAATGAAGGCCACTCTCCTCCACACACATGAAATAAATATTAGTGTTCATCCTCTCCATTTCTTGACTAGGCCCATAGACATTCACAAATGACAACCGCCTTTGAAACATCTTCATTTTGGCCTTGCACACATGCATTCTTGCCCAGTAATGGTTTTTCATGTTCCTCAGCAACTTTTTATCTTGGTTGGCCTTAGCCAACAGCCTCTCCAAGTGTGCATTCTCCTAGATAAGCATAGACTCTCGGTCAGCAGGCAATGGGTCACCGGGTCTTCTACGGTTTAAGGTTCGGTCACTACGAATCCTCCATAGCTCATCAAGTGCTTTCTCCTCCCCCAACTGTTTGTTGCGCTGCTCCAGGTAAGTGATGGTCCACTGAGCTATCTCTAGCTTCTGCTGCAACAAGTGGTTCTCTGCCTCCTTTTGCTGAATAGCCTCATGAAGCTCCGAAGTAGGAGAGCAGGTATCAAGATCAATAATGTCAATGTTGGGATCACCGATCATCCCCTCCTCGATCATGGGTTGCTTGCCCCTCTGTGCTACCTGTGCCGGTGAAGAAAACGAGGCCCCTTCCACCCGATGTGGAGATAACACTCGCTGAGCTGATGATGAAGGTGAGACCCCTTCCACATGCTATGGAGAAAGTACTCGCCGAGCTGCTGCAAATAAGGCCCTCTGGCCTCTCTGATAAGTAACCAAAGGTGAGGAGCTGACATGTCTAGTGACGGGGATGTCATGCTGTTGTGATAGTCCTTCCTCCTCGTGAACAATCTTAGGATGTGGTGGTGGTGCTGTGCATGACATATACATCATCATACAATTTCATTTGCAAGGATGTTATGGGAGGTAGGGTTAGGGTTTAATTTTTTGATTTCTTAGGAAGAGGGGTAGGGTTAAGGGCTCTTAGCAATTGTGGAAGGGAAATTTAAATAAAAATGATAGGGAATATGGAATGGGAGGTGAAAAATAGGGAAGACAAGGGATACCTCAAAACAGCATATAAAACCCTAGCAATTTGACAACTTCAAGCCAAAGCACAATGGAGACTTCTACTTGCAAATGGAGACCTCTACAAATATATTCATGATCTCCTTAAACTGTAACAAGCAACAATTTTTCATGATTTGAGGGCCTACCTTACAAAATTTGGCAATTTGTGGCTCCTTAGCAAGTTTACTGGCAAATTTCTGTGGAGAAATCCCCAACGGGTCGCGCGCCCCTGACGGGTCGTGCCAGTGTAATTTTTGCACTGGCAAAGGTGTCCTGACGGGTCGCGCGCTTCTGATGGGTCGCGCGCTTTTGCAGGAGGCTTTTGGAGGCCTTCCTGGTGTCAGCATTGGGTGCAGGATAGCTCGTTGGAAAGGTATTTGAGTCGACTTTCCAACCCAACTAGAATTTTTCAATTTGGAGTTGATTTGACCTGTCAAAAATCAAATATCCCAAGACTGGTCAAAAAGTGCCAAATGAGGCTGCCTGAAGGAAGAGTGCTGTTGAAGTCAACTTTTAAATGCCTTCCTCAACCCCAAATTGAGCTCATGATAGCTAATTGGAAATTTATTTGTGTCTATTTATCATTTTACCCATCAAGAAAATCATTTGGCCAACCAAGCTAGGAGAAAACTTGATTTTCCCAAGGTCACTTCAGAGGTGTCTTTGATTCTCCTGAGGCAACGGTATTCTTGACATTTCTCTCAAACCATGACACCTATGTAAAAAGTGAAGGAGGTTTTTCTTCCTTGGCATGTTTTGAGCAAAAACCTCTCTCATTTTTGAAAAATGCATCTCTGATTGCTCTGAAACATTGTTTGAGTGAAACTTAACCTGATGTGTGGAACAAGGGATTTTGTTGAAATGGAGCGAAATGAAGGGGATAGGGGGCTTCTAAATTCTTGGGTAAATTTTTGGGAGTGGGGAGGGATGTTAGGAAGTAGGGGAAAGTGGAATCTCAGAGATTGAGTGAGGGGAAGGGGTCCAAAAGGGCGAAACACAGGCCCAACCTAGAAAATTGCCAGGTTGTAGCTAGAAACTAGGGTTTGTGCAAAAGTGAGGAATTTGGCGGATCTAAGGGATGGTAAGTGTTTGATAAGGTATTTTAAGGATATGGGAAGGTGTATGAACATCAAGATACAAGTTTTGCCGATGATTTGGCCGCCCAAGAGAAAATGCCTTCAAAACCCTAGGAGAGGGAAATAACCTTACCAAGGCACAACTGAAGCATGAATAAGCTGTGAAATGACCCAATGGAATTTGACATGATGATAACAACCCTCTAAATGATGATAGACTCAGATGAATGGTGACATAGACTGACATTTGGGCAATTTTAGAAGGAGTGAAAGCAAACCCTAGACCTAATGCCTAGTGACCAAATTTTGCTTGAAGACTCACTGAAATGAAAAAATTTGACCTTGACACTTCAAAATCACTTTGTAAGAGCACGTTTGATCACTGGAGGAAGGCTGGAAAGACTGACACTAACATTGGCTCCAATGGGGATGGTAGCTCCTTGGAGGTGCCAAGAACCTTAGACCTCTGGGAAAGCAGACCAGTGCCTTACAATTATTGGGCAATGGAGTCAAAAACTCAAGCTGAAATGCATGACTAAAAACTGATGAGTTGACAACACAAATTGACTCTCACTCAACTAAAACTGACTCGATATGTAAACACAACCGACAAACTGAAAATGGTGCTCAAAGGGGAGCTTATTCATCACAACCTACTCTAACAGTTTCATACATCACCTGATCAAGTGAAATGAAACAACCAATGTAACCAAGCAAGTATCCGATCTGCTGTTCGAATTCTCCACAAGTTCACACTTATGACCAACAAGAGAGAACTAATAAAATGCAACTCCCATGACGACTTAGAAACAGATCCGTAGAATGATATGAATTCTCTATCCACCTCCAAAAACACTGCATAAGGATCTTGAAATTCAAGCACACTGGAACTTAGCTCATCCAATGGATTACTTCTCTTTTCCTCATACCATGAATGCAAATTGTGATCTGAGCCTTGTGATGAGACCTCTACTGAAAATGACAAAGAAACTGGCTGCCGGATCAAATTCATATCAGCACATGTTTCAAGCTCACATGTGGTCAATGGAGAAAGACTTTGACTGCAAACCTCATCCAAAACATCAGCTATTGGATCATGAAAAACGTGAAAAGACTGCTGTAATGTATCCATTGAAAATGTATGACATCCTTCTAGCTGTTCATCTTTTTCTTGAGAGATTTTACAAGAATTCTGCCTTATAAACTTAAATGCTTTGAAACAAAAGGGTATAGAATCTTCCTGCATCATCAAATCATTTATTTCATCTTCCACAACTTCATCTGTAATCTGTCCTTCAATTTCATTTGGTGGCTGTAAATCTGATGCTACAGGCTGCTCAAGAATTTTGTTATCTATCTCATCCTCAACATTAACACTGAGAGATTGCTGATTTGTTATATGCTGTTCATTTGAAGATTTACTATGCAATCTACCCTTCAAAGAATGAAATGATTCAAAACAGAATGGTACGGAGTCACCTTGAATCATTAAGTCATGTATGTCCATTTCCAAGTCTTCAGCTGCAACTTGACAATCAATGGCTTTTGGGGGTTGCAAATCTGAATATGAGGAGTCTTGAACAAAATTTTCATTGCTCTCAAGACTTGTTGACATTTGATTTCTGATTTCATGGAAGTTGTCTCTAATGAACTGACATGAATCAAAACAAAAAGGCAAAGATCCTTCACTTACTTCAAACTTTGATGCACTTTCCTCGTCAATGTCATAACTAATATGTGATGGCTGAATATTGTATTCAAGCTGCTGAAAATGAACTTTTTCCTCCCACAAACTAGCTGCTGGTTCGTCTGCAATAGTAGCTTCTCTTTGGAGAACATAATTGTCATCATACTGATCAAACCGAGGCAAATCATCATCAAACATACACATCATATCAACATCTCTCTCTTCTTCACAATGATCTATAAAACAATCACTATGACAACTGGGATCAGAAACAAAATATTTTAAATCATCAACTTGTTCTTCTTCAATCAGCGCGCCATGATCTTGAACATCATAAGCATTTCTTGTGTTGATCTTATCCATCATCTTTTCCACTGCACTTACCAAACTGTCAAGCTTCACCTCCAGAGATTTTGATTTGGTCGGATCTATGTTTTTCATCTCTTCTTCTTTCAACCTTGCCTTTCGGATCAACAAATGAGCCTCTACATTTACTGCACTGTTTTTCATCTCGTGAAGTGTTGCAATATCCCTTTCTCTCAGCTGAAACTCCATCTCCGGATCAAAGGTGCCCAGATAGTGCAAGAGAGCAGATCTAGGAGAAGGTCTTATATCAACTGGCATCGAATAATAAACTTGGTTAAATCTCGCTGAAAACTGTTGTATTGTCTCCCCTGGCAATCTTTTCAGCTGGTTATACTCTTCTACAATCAAGAAAAGGTTCTGCCCGATCATCCACCTATCGAGAAAAACTTTGACAAACTGCTGGAAATCTGAAATGCTTGCATCAGGCAGGGCTTTGAACCAACTCTTCACTTTGGCTTGCAAAGAAAGAGAAAAAAGCCTTATACTAACGTCTTCTTCATCAACTTCAAAAAGATCTAGAAAATTCTCAAAATTCTGCACATGTTGCTCAGCGTTGATATTCTTACATTCACCGTCAAACCTCGGCAAGTATAGATCATAGTTTTTGGGGAAAGCATGGAGAACAGAAGGTAAAACAAGAGGTTTATACCGATCTGGAATTTTACAAGGTGTAGGGGTATGTACAGAAGGTATAGAATCGGTCTTGGTCTTTTGAGATTCATCAATCTGAAGATGGTTGTCACAAAATTTAGAAGCAAGGTCTTGACCAAGCTCAAAGGTATGCAAGTCTTTGGTATTCAAAATCTTTAAAGGGAAAGAATCAACTATAGGCCAAGGATCTCTTCTCAAATACAATATACTTTGCAAAGCCTTCTTGACATTCTTGGGAAAAGAGAAGAAATAATTTATGACAAAGAACAAAATGTCTTGGATGCAATTCCAACTCGAATACTTGATCTGTCCATGTTGTCCTTTCATGTTTCTGCTGGTCAGGATCATCATCTAGTGGAGTCTTTGGATCTGATCTCGAAAATGATTTAGAGTCGCCAAGTGAATGATTTCAGCCTTTCAAGTGCCTGATCGTTGTTCACCATCAACAATCAGATCTAAACTTGATACATGTACTGGGGTAAAATGCAAATGAAGTGTTGTATTCACAAGCTCACGGAGATTGACTGAAGCAGCGTTTATCTACTTCCGCTTATGCAAAGCAAAAGCGTTTCGAAGGCTACCTGGCATAACTTCAGGCTCCGTCTAAGACTTATGAAACAAACACATCAACCCACAAACAAGTTTGTTCTCCCCAGTATGTTAGCGCTTGAAATTTCACCTCAGGCTGAGAAAGGTAAACCTCAAGGCTACATCAAACCATTTAGCCTCGTAGCTAGCCCTACGGGGCAGGAGAAGGCTCTCTCCGGTCAATCTCGGCAGATCTTCAATGGGATGAGATGACCAACAACGTAACACTGATATTAGGCTAGTAAACTGATTAAAAAGGTTGATTTGGGGTTTTTTGGGTTTTTGGTGGCAAATTGAGGAATTGCAATTTTGGGTGCGGGGATTTGACACAGTTTCTGCAGGGGGTTCTTTGGGGCGAGGTAGGAGACCGTATTGATGCCTTTGATTGAGGTGAGTGGATGGAAAAGACCGGTGAGGAGCTAAGGAGAGCAAATAATACTTTGAATTCTCCTTAAACAGTAGAAAACATAGAAGTTAAACAAATTTAAAAGCAGAGCATGGCAAGCATGAATTCTTACTTTAACACTTCATTTGTTTAATGTGCAGCAGTAAAGGAAAGGAAATGATTCACATAAACACACTTACAAGAACATTGAGAAACACACCATCAACACATGAGTCCACAAGAATCCCAAAGAGGACTGCAAAACCCTGGTCTTCCTTAGCCAAAAATTGCAGAGATACAGTGAATAATACAATGATAGCTTCTCCCTCAAGAGTCCAACCATGAAAATGAGCAAGAAAGTACATAATATAGATGATCTAACCTCTTTCCCTACCTCCATGGGTCGAGCTCACTATCCTAGGAGCTGTTTCAACCACTTTTAAACTAAGCACTACAATCTAGGCAGTCAAAACAACTTGCCTCTATAAACTTGGAAACCAATTCATTCATTTAATATTTACCCTTTTCATGAATGAATGTTCTAGAAGTGTTACATAATAGTAAAAGTGTCTAAAATGTACAATAATTACATAAAATAGGATCACATTTCATCCCAAAAATTCAAACTAAGTCAAATCTGCGTTTTCTGGGCTGTACAGTGCAATCTGGCAAAAAATTGCCTGATAGGTCGCGCCCCCTGCCTGACGGGTCGCGCCCCTTTGGAGCTCTGTTTGGGGTACTTTAAGGTGGCCAAATTAAGCAAAAGTGGGCTTGTTGGAAAGGTCTATGAGTCTACATTCCAACCCAACTAGAATTTTTGAATTTGGAGTTCATTTTCCCTGTCCAAAATCAATTATCCCAAGACAGCTTTCTCCAGTTCAAAAAAGTGGCAGAAAGTCAAATTTTTCATGTATTTTGACCTTCTGGAGGCCCAAAACTCCATAAAAACTCAAGTCCATCCATGGGCATATGTAACTTTGCATAAAAAATCAGGAAATTCTAAGTTTTTGTTAAAAGGAGTTGCCATGACAAAGGGTCTCACGGGGGGTGAGACCCGTTAAAGAGCCAAAACCTGTAAATTACCAAAAAATGCCAAAATTACCCAAAATTCTCAAAAATTTTTGGGATTTGAGCTGTGGCTAGGCTATTGAGTGCCATGATCTTTGAGTGAATCCTCAGCCAAGATACAGAGTGGATTGGTCTTCTTCTTCCCTTTTAGGGCCTCAAACAACCGCCTTTGAAACATCTTCATTTTGGCCTTGCACACATGCATTCTTGCCCAGTAATGGTTTTTCATGTTCCTCAACAACTTTTTATCTTGGTTGGCCTTAGCCAACAACCTCTCCAAGTGTGCGTTCTCCTGGATAAGCATAGACTCTCGGTCAGCAGGCAATGGGTCACCGGGTCTTCTACGGTTTAAGGTTCGGTCACTACGAATCCTCCATAGCTCATCAAGTGCTTTCTCCTCCTCCAACTGTTTGTTGCGCTGCTCCAGGTAAGTGATGGTCCACTGAGCTATCTCTAGCTTCTGCTGCAACAAGCGGTTCTCTGCCTCCTTTTGCTGAATAGCCTCATGAAGCTCCGAAGTAGGAGAGCGGGTATCAAGATCAATAATGTCAATGTCGGGATCACCGGTCATCCCCTCCTCGATCATGGGCTGCTTGCCCTTCTGTGCTACCTGTGCTGGTGAAGAAAACGAGGCCCCTTCCACCCGATGTGGAGATAACACTTGCTGAGCTGATGATGAAGGTGAGACCCCTTCCACATGCTGTGGAGAAAGTACTCGCCGAGCTGCTGCAAATAAGGCCCTCTGGCCTCTCTGATAAGTAACCAAAGGTGAGGAGCTGACATGTCTAGTGACGGGGATGTCATGCTGCTGTGATGGTCCTTCCTCCTCGTGAACAATCTTAGGATGTGGTGGTGGTGCTGTGCATGACATATACATCATCATACAATTTCATTTGCAAGGATGTTATGGGAGGTAGGGTTAGGGTTTAATTTTTTGATTTCTTAGGAAGAGGGGTAGGGTTAAGGGCTCTTAGCAATTGTGGAAGGGAAATTTAAATAAAAATGATAGGGAATATGGAATGGGAGGTGAAAAATAGGGAAGACAAGGGATACCTCAAAACAGCATATAAAACCCTATCAATTTGACAACTTCAAGCCAAAGCACAATGGAGACTTCTACTTGCAAATGGAGACCTCTACAAATATAATCATGATCTTCTTAAACTGTAACAAGCAAGAATTTTTCATGATTTGAGGGCCTACCTTACAAAATTTGGCAATTTGTGGCTCCTTAGCAAGTTTACTGGCAAATTTCTGTGGAGAAATCCCCAACGGGTCGCGCGCCCCTGACGGGTCGCGCCAGTGTAATTTTTGCACTGGCAAAGGTGTCCTGACGGGTCGCGCGCCTCTAACGGGTCGCGCTCTTTTGCCGGAGGGTTTTGGAGGCCTTCCCAGTGTTAGAAGTGGGTGCAGGATAGCTCGTTGGAAAGGTCTTTGAGTCTAATTTCCAACCCAACTAGAATTTTTTAATTTGGAGTTGATTTGACATATCAAAAATCAAATCTCCCAAGACTGGTCAAAAAGTGCCAAATGAGGCTGCCTGAAGGAAGAGTGCTGTTGAAGTCAAATTTTGAATGCCTTCCTCAACCCCAAATTGAGCTCATGATAGCTCAATGGAAATCTATTTGTGTCTAGTTATCATTTTATGCATCAATAAAATCATTTAGCCAACCAAGCTAGGAGAAAACTTGATTTTCGCAAGGTCACTTCAGAGGTGTCTTTGATTCTCCTAAGGCAACGGTATTCTTGACATTCCCTCAAACCATGACACCCGTGTAAAACGTGAAGGATGTTTTTCTTCCTTGGCATGTTTTGAGCAAAAACCTCTCTCAGTTTTTCAAAATTCATCTCTGATTGCTCTGAAACATTGTTTGAGTGAAACTTATCCCGATGTGTGGAACAAGGGATTTTGTCGAAATGGAGCAAAATGAAGGGGATAGGGGGCTTCTAAATTCTTGGGGAAATTTTTGGGAGTGGGGAGGGATGTTAGGAAGCCGGGGAAAGTGGAATGTCAGATATTGAGTGAGGGGAAGGGGTCCAAAAGGGTGAAACACAGGCCCAACCTAGAAAATTGCCAGGTTGTAGCTAGAAACTAGGGTTTGTGTAAAAATGAGGAATTTGGCGGATCTAAGGGATGGGAAGTGTTTGATAAGGTATTTTAAGGATAGGGGAAGGTGTATGAACATCAAGGTACAAGTTTTTCCGATGATTTGGCCGCCCAAGAGAAAATGCCTTCAAAACCCTAGGAGAGGGAAATAACCTTACCAAGGCACAACTGAAGCATGAATAAGCTGTGAAATGACCCAATGGAATTTGACATGATGATAAAAACCCTCTGAATGATGATAGAATCAGCTGAATAGTGACATAGACTGACATTTGGGCAACTTTAGAAGGAGTGAAAGCAAACCCTAGACCTAATGCCTAGTGACCAAATTTTCTTGAAGACTCACTGAAATGACAAAATTTGACCTTGACACTTCAAAATCACTTTGTAAGAGCACGTTTGATCACTGGAGGAA
This sequence comes from Pinus tabuliformis, assembly GCA_031772625.1. Classification (NCBI taxonomy): domain Eukaryota; kingdom Viridiplantae; phylum Streptophyta; class Pinopsida; order Pinales; family Pinaceae; genus Pinus; species Pinus tabuliformis. Next base: position 974,678,390 of record CM062817.1, on the reverse strand, counting down.
GGCTGGAAATACTGACACTAACAAGGACAACTCCCAATCCTCAAATCCATATTCCATGAAAAATCACTACAACGCATTCAATTCATGTTACACAAGTTGTAACCAATTCTCATGCCAATTCCAATTTTCTAAGTGAGAGAGAGAGATGTATGATACAATAATAAAAGAGAGAAAAACTAGAAGCTTAAGAACCAAGAAGAAGAACCCCTCAATTGCTCCTCCCTCTTATTTTTATAATCACACCTTGACCAGTCACCTTCCCAACCTTTCAGCTCCTTGAAAAGACTAACCATCATGTTAAAGGGAAATATTCACCCAAGGTATATTTTTCCTCTTATGTCAAATTTTTCCCCTCCCCAAGGTGTCATAATATATTGGTTGTCCCCTTTCTTCAGCGCTAGCATTTTTATTAATAAAAATAAACATTACGTCATTTAATAGGTTTGGCATCATAACATCAATGTTGGCACCCCAACATTATATTTTATTTTATTACATTACAAAATTTTGGGTAATGAAAGGTGTGTCACAACACAAATGGTCTTATTCAAGTCACTTCAAGGATTTTGAATTGGTATTTATATAAATTTTTGAGTTGTAGTCTTTCTATGACCTTAATATTCATTTATTGTACATGTACTTGATAAACAATGTCTTTTTTGGAAAAGGTTGGGGGGGGAGTTTTATGGCTTGATCGTTGATTCCACGCCATCCAATAGGCCTAAATAGAAGCATTTAATTATTTGAACTAATTAATATTTGGAGGTCGAATAGATTTCTTATCATTGATAGTGACACTTTCTTTGTGCTCTTTACTTGTAATTTTTCCCTTTGATAATATGGCTTTCCCTTCTAATGCATAACCTTGAAAATGTACATCAAATTGGAAATAATATTTGTGGTGGAAGGGAATCCATAAATATGAGGCTATTTGAATTGGGGTCCAAAATGAAAAATCACCTCTTCAAATAGAAATTTTGTCATAACATATACCATAATTTATATAGTTACTCTAGCTTCAATTGATTTTATGAAAAAGGTTGGTTTCCATAATAACATACAGGAATTGCATCCTATTTTTTGGTACAAGTGATCCAATGAAGTCAATACCCTATTATTGCTCATAAAATTATATGGGGAAAATTATTTGTAACTTATTATGATCCTCACAATGTGTTTCACTACACTCTTTATGGCATTGTGCATACCATTTTCCACATTTGAAGCAATGCTTGAATATGGTGGGCCATTGATTTCTTGGATAAAGAATCTTTTTAGAGATCCTTGTTGGGGAGAGTTCTGCCTAGTGATTCTATAATGAGCCTCTTTGATAAAAAGGTCTATTTTTGGATGTTTGAATGCTTCATCATAGGATATTTTTCATCCTAATCTTGTACAATATGCATGTGAATATCTTAAATATTATTTCTCCTTTCACTAGGGTCCACATTTAGCCTTTAGTCACGCATGTGGGAACTTGTTCTTGTTATGGGAATCCATACTTTTCTTCCTTATAACTTCATCGATCTCCACTTGAGGAAAATGGTTGGGTCCAACATGTGATTTTCCTAACTTTCACAATGAGTTCAAATTCATACTTTTGGAATAGGACCAGTCATTTGTTGAGCCGCTTGGACATAACTGACTTGTTCACAATTTACTCTAAACTTTGTGGGTCCATATAAAAGTGTACTAGTTGACCAATGAGTAATGTTAGAACTTCTGCAAAACATAGACCACACCTACTATATCAAATTCAATGGTGTTGTAGTTGCAATTTTCTATAGACATTGTACCACTAGAAAATTATATTAGGTGATGCATTCCTTTTTCTCTTGGTTGCATGAGGACAACTCCAATGGTGATACCCAATGAATCAATATGAATGTGGAGTAAATTGTTCCAATCTAAAAATCTTAGGATTAATACATTTATTATTTCGTACTTGAGTTCTTCAAACCCTTTCTAGGTTCATATATCTACACAAATGTGATCTACTTTTTATTTTTCTATTATAGTGAAAAAAGAAATGCACAAGCTTTCATAAATTTTCAGTAATACATTGTATGTCATAGGAATGAATTTTATTTTTGATTGGTTAGTTGAGGGTTCCATGGCTCTAATTACTTTCACCTTATCTGTAATATTCCTAATGGAAATTTTACAATGATAACAAAGTTATGCAAAGATAATAACACATAATTTTTCAAAAATGCATACACATAAACTAGAAATATCTCCAAATCCACAAACTAGCCAAGATTTTATTAATAATAATGTTGTGGTACAAATGAGTTGGATAAAATGAAACTGGGCTTGCACAAGGAAAACTACAAACACCAGGTGATGAATACAAGAAATCTCGACAACTATAATAACAAGCTCCTCTAGAAAACTATGTTGCTCCTCCAAAAATGCACTGCTGCTTGATTTTGCCCCCTGATTTTCCCACTCTAAAGTGCCCAAAAAATTCTATAAAATTAGGAGAGTGCTCCTTGCCCAAAATCTAGAAAGTGTTTGGACTATCTCCAAGCCAAATTTGAACCCACAAAATGGTGCAAATTCCCCAGCTAACTAGCAATTCGCCCTGCTATAAGAATTAGGGTTTTAGGTCCGAATATTGCTCAAAAAAATCTGGAAAACTATCTATAGACTCCTCTCAATAAACTCACGAAAACCCAGAAAGGGTTTTGGATTAATCCACTAATCCCCAGCGACCCCCAATAAGTGCAAATTGCTCAATTTGGCCAATAAAAGCCCCACAAAACTAATATTTTTGAATTAAGCCCAAATCCATCACTCGAAATCTCTCCCAACTTGTCTAAATTCTCCCCATAGGAATACCTCCAATATTCGACCTTTATCTCTCCACAACCTCTTCAAGAACATTTTTTTTGCAGATCCTGCCTTCAGTCAGGAAGAGCATGAAAAACACACTTCAGTAGTACAGAGACTTGGCATGTACTCAAGGGGAGCATGGACAGATTGGTACACCTTGGCATATACAAAGGGGGAGCTCATTCAGAGAGTTCAACAGGTACTCAGGGGGAGTATGAACAACTGAATGCTTATCTTGGAAAGAGAATATCTTGGCTCGCCCTTTGCCCTTGATTTCAAAGGGGGAGAGTGATTTGGTGTTGTTGCCATCAAGTCCAAAGGGGGAGATTGTTGGAATTATGATGCATGTGTTGTAATTGATGGCAACCCTCTCATAGAAGAACATCTCACTTACATATAACTGGATCAATCTATAGATGTGACTAAATGCATAGGATGCAGGACAGCTCAAAGGAATAAGAAGATCAAGCTCTAAGTATGACAAGTTAGCTTTGCCATCAAGTCCAAAGGGGGAGATTGTTGGCATTATGAGACAAGTGTTGTCCTTGATGGAAAAATGACAGATTATAGTGCAGCAAGTCAGTAGCAAAGAATTGATGATCAGAATGAAGAAAGAAGAGTATATACGCAGGTTCACTATATACGAAGTAGGGTATACACGCAGGTTCACTATATACCAAGTCGCGTATACGCAGGTTCACTATATACCAAGTAGGGTATACACGCAGTTGCATGCACGGAAAAGCGCATACATGTCGAAAAGCTTACTTTTGGTCCGTGGTAGTTAGTCCTCAGTATTTGAACCTATGGTTTTGGACCATGGTACCTCGACAAGTGTGTTGATCCCAAGTATTGGGCTCTTGGTATTGATTTATTATGGTTTTGGACCATGGTATTGAGCAAGGCCTAAGACTATAAAAGGAGAAGAAGATCATTAGGCAAGGGTATCGAAAAGTCTTGAATATCTGAAGAAGTATGAGATCCAATATGCAGGTTATGGGTTGATGATACATTTCTTGATCTGAGCTAAGGAGGGATCTCACCGGTTGATGGAGAACAAGAAATAAGGAGAGATCAGGATCAAATGGTTTGAAATGAACTATCTCTATATGATTGATTATGTTTATTCTAGATCTGTATACTGACGCATGCAATGATCTGAACTGGGTATAACTTAATTTTGTAATCGCTGCAAGTGATGATTGAATATTTATAGATCTGTACGCGGGTTGGCTTTGGTGTAAGCGCGTATGTACACAGGTCAAGTTCATTGTAGTAGAGTATACCTTTTTGAGCTATGATATTTGAAGTTCAGGTGGTTCTGGTTGTTAAAGGGTTCTGATGACAGTTTAAAGGTGTCAATATTTTGCATATCTTGTTTGGCTGATTGTGTTTAGCTTCAGTATTGATGGATGAGAACTAATATTGGATCAGGATCATAATGAATCATATTTATGAGATCTGATGGACTAGATCTGGGTGCTAACACATATATTATCCTTGTATATGTCATGATCTGGTTATGTCTGAAGTCAGGGGGTGCAGAAAAGTTATGAATAAGTGATTAATGACATATACGCTGGTTCATCTTGATGAAGTTGCGTATACACGCAGGTTCGGCACTTCCAAGTAGCGTATGCACTCTGATGCATGATTTTGATGGTACAGTTGGTTCTGATTGTTATTGCAGAGTTCTGCTCTGTGTTCTGGTGACTGTGTTGTTGACAGGGCTTCAGTGTTTAAGTGATTCAGAGATTGATGATGCGAGTATTGATTTTTTTGTGCTTCAATGATATTTATGGGTCTAGTATGAAAATTTGATGAAACTTGGCCTTCAGATTATGTGTTGTGCTTCAGGAGTATCTAGTCTGAAAATTTATGAAACGTGGTACCTGGAGGAGAGAAGATTGTAGGCCTGCGCCTACGTACTAGTATCTTAGCTAGTACAAGAGCAAAGGGGGTTGGAGCTCCCTTCCAGGAAAGTCTGGAGAACGAGAGAAGGTTGTAGCCTTCTGCAGGTTGTAGCTTGCGTGCTGGTAAATGACTGCACCAGTACATTGTAAAAGAAGTTTCTTAATAAAGGAAGATAGAAACGAATTGCAGCAGGTGGTTTTCACCCACATTGGGTTTCCACCTTATATCATGGTGTTCATGTGTGCTTCTTGTGTGTGATGATTTGTTCTGTTTTTACTGCACCTGCTTACTGTTCATATGGTTAATGAAGTTCTGATGCACTAACTAAAGATCAAAATTTAATGGATTAACTGAATCATAAGTTCTTACGCTAGTTGCTTTAGACACAGCTGCGTATACACACAGGTATACTTAAATGAAGTAGCATATATGTATCTAAGTATGGAAATGAAAAAGTTTTATTGATCTAATAATACTGATTCACCCCCCCCCCAAGTATTATTTCCAACAATTTGTATCGGAGCAGGTCCTTTGGTAGAAGCTTGATCGCTTGAAGGAGATTCGTGGAACTATGGGAAAGAAGCTTAAGAAGAAAGCACCTAAGAAGAAGAAGACATCTCAGAAGAACTATGGCAGTGGGAGAATTGATTGGGGATTAGGTATAAGAAGCTCTTCAGATTCAGAATTAGATTCGGAATCATTTTAGAATGAAGATGAACTATTATGTATGAATTTGCTATCCTCTGATGTTCCAGCTATCTATCCATTTGGAAAATATGGAAGTGATAACGAAACAACTAAATGTGCTCTTATGGGTGAGGAAGAAGGATATTAAATAGAGGCAGAATTTAACAGGTTGACAAACAAAATTAGTGAACAAGAAATACTTCTGAACATAAAGAGTGGTTCCCTCGAAGAAGCTGTTACTAGACTAAAGGCTCAACGAGAGTTATTCAAGGACAAATATCAAAAGTTGCAGGATGAAGTAACATCTCTAAGAGATGAAGTCAACGAAAGAAGCACAACCATCAAGAAACTTAGAGATAGATCTAGTTACTATGAAAGTCTTGAAGCCACGATCCGCTCGCTAAAGGAAGATCTTGAAGAATCAAAGAAGCAGAATAAAGATCTTCTCCAAGCTAATGAAAAACAGGTAAACGAAGTTATCAGCTTAAAATCTCAGCTAGAATGTGCCTTCAAAATTCGTCAAATGCAATAGGATCTGAATGAAGAACAAGAAAAGGAGATTCTCAAACTAAGGCATCAGTTGGAAGAAGGAAGGAAAGCTGAAGAAGACATGAAGAAGCAATATCTTGAAAAGGAAGAACATCTTCAAGTTGAGGTAAATATCTTGAAAGGTAAATTAGAAGAAAAGGATAAACTGTTGCGATTTCAAGATAGTACTAAAGCCTTGGATGATATTATAAATAGTCAAAGGTCTCCTGCTATCAAGACTGGTCTTGGTTTTCATGAATCTATTGAAGGTGAATCTAGTTCACAAGGTGAGGCAAGGAACTCTAAAGAGAAATCTAAAATGATCAACAAGGAGATAAGAGAGATGAGAGATCAACAATCAAGGAAAGAGATTCTTCAAAGAAAATCTCTTACTCCTATCTATGGAAGTAATAGTCGGCCATTTACTTAGATGAATAATATTGAATGTTATGAATGTCATAATCTTGGACATGTTGCAGCTAGATGTAGAAGAATAATGGTTCAAGATCATCACATAAAAATATCATCACATTCCAGGTACTTTAATGGATATTGTTTTTCTTGCAATATGTTTGGTCACAAAGATGTTGATTGCTACAGGAGGAATATGAAACATGTAAGATGTTATGCATGTAACAAGCTTGGACATATAGAAAAGGAATGCAGGAACAAAGGACAGACATCACACCAAAAGGATAAAACAACATCTCACTTGAAGATATGGAAGAAGAAGGAAGTACAGTCAGAAAGATGTGGCACAACACAATGTACTCAGATACAGCACAGCACAGACATAACAGACTCAGAGGGAGCTGAAAGTATAAAACTTCAGTGTCTTGAATCTCATACGCAAGTTCCATAAAGGGAAGTCGCGTATATACGCGAGTTGGATACTGCACATTTGCGTATATGATTATCTAAAGAAAAGCAGTGGGGACAGGCTCAGAAAAAGGATCTGATATGATTCAGTCCATTATTTTCTCTATTGGTTAATAGTTACAGTCTGCTGATGATGTGTGGAAATGTTTTGATACTTGTAAGATGTCTAGAAGTGTGTTGATCCTAACTTGATGATGATGATGTCTTGATGCTTATTGTTGATATATACATGATCAGATCTAACAGATGGCACAGGTTGAGGGGGAGCATATGCCTTTAATAATTCATTGTTGGCATTATGGTTAATAGTCCTTGGTGATGATGCTTATATGGGTAAATGATATATCTTGCTATGATGTGGTTATGAGTTTTCCATGATAAAATCTCATATGATTCTTGGGGCTACATAGTTGTTGTGGGGAAAATTGCCTATGCAGGACGATCCTATCCACCTAAGGTGTGACAGTGCCTTAGTAACAAACAGAAACAACTATTTTAGTATTCTTCCTTTATGAATTAAGAATGAAGAGAGATAGATGGACTAACCGGTGTCTTCCGTTTGTCCCTCGATCCGGTTTCTCTTCTCTTTGAGGATTCCCAACTACTTGCTTTCTCGCTCACCCAACTTCAACAGGTTCCTGCAAGATCACAAGAAGAGAACACTACACAAAGACATAGATTCATATTCATAACTAGTTCAGGATTAGAAGTAAACCAAATATACTAATGCAATCATACATCAAAGACACATCAGCATATAGGAGAAACCAAGATAGCTTTATTGATGAAATAACAAGGTTCAGGAGGAGATACAACCAAGAGAGTTCCAATCCAGCATCTCCTTCCCAGCAAATGAAATTCCTATCTTCACCTCCCTTCAAAGCATTAAGCACCCAATGATTCCAATCTCAAACCAACAACAATTCTTTGCAATAACAAAATTCCAGCCTCCTCGGATCTCATGGAGGAGAGATCCATATATAGATGTTTGGAGAGAGGATGAGTCAGCTTGAGATCTGACTAGTGTCCTCTCCCTCTGTCAGTTCTTGCTTCCACTTGGAGACTAAGAGCCTCTTACTCATCACTAGTCGAATTCATTGAGGCAAGTGTCATTGGAAAAGATTCTGGAAGCTTCGAGGGTCTTTCCACCTCGTTGAATGAACTTGCCATTTGTCACTTCCCGCTCAGCGCACCCTGGTAGTGCTTCTACCTGCGTTGCAGTGCACCTAGCCAGTGTAATCCCTGCATTTCAGCGTAGACAGCTAGTGGAGCCTCTGAATTGATCCTGAATTGACTTGTTCTTGAGCAGTTTCTGGTGGAGAACTTCTGTGAATTGATGTGGTTTGTTAGCCTTGTTCCTCTAGGGGTAGGAACAACATGTTTAGGGACTTTGGATCCCTTAGATTATGGACATTTCATGTTCAATGCTGTAAGGCACAAAAAATGTCTATAACAGTTGCCCCCTAAAGTATGAGGCCGTTTATTGGGTGAAATGATTTATTAGGAGGATCTGAAGTTCATCCAATGCTGGGAGGAGACCTGTAATAAGATACAATACAATACATTATTTTTCATACTGCTTTCATGATCTAGCTGAGGTGGGCATTCCCATGCTCAGCTTTATAAATTCATTTTTCTGTACATAGAACAGACAATCGTCTGATGGAAGACTGATAATTTTGATGAAATTATCATCCTTTGGGTAGGATGATTATCTGCTGCAATGATGTACATGTCAATGTCTTTATCTTTCCTGAATATATATCACAGCCCGGATGGATGAAACTAGATCCGGGGTCTTCAAACTCGTTCGATCTTCACTCTAAGTACAAGTCGATCCATGTGAGAAATGTTCTGAAGTCGAACATGGAAAGACATTGCTTGATTACCGGTCAATGAGGTAAACCGTTAACAAGCGTGAGAGGAATCACCGATAATGATAATGACCCTAAAGGTACTGCAGTACAATTCACGTGGTGTGAATAAAGGACTTGGCGTCGAACACCACGCAAAATCTTTCGGTCGAAGGTCATTGATGTATACCTGTCGCTGGAAGTGAGAAACTTGCCATTGAGGCATGCAAGCTTCAAAGTACTGAAGGGGTTGTTCCTAGATCAAATTCTTGGATAATGAGCTGATGTCGACAAGAAGCGATCTGTAAAAGGAGGGCCTTAATGTATCCCACATCAGTGACACGGAACGGAGCAAATGATTTTGATGGAGGTGAAAACGATCTGATGACATATGATTCAGGGTGGCAGTCATGAAAGGATGAAAGATAATGTATGGCAGTGGATGGGACACGGTTGACTTCTCTGAATGACTTCTCTTGAACATATGGCGACACTTATGCGATGGATTGGTAGCATTACCCCAAATATGGATGGTATGGCGAGACCATGGTGATGTGACCGGTGAATGAAACAACCCAACCCGATTGTGGTACGGAGGAAAAGTGTCATGTTCAAGAGCGACTTGCTATCATCACAGTTTTCTTGAGTTTCTCCCAAGTTTTCCCCAGTCATTGCTGACCAGTACCTCTTTATTTTTGTCAAGCTTGAGGAGGATAACATATGCTTGTTCTATAACTTTCCCTTTGGGCAAGCCTATCGCTATGTTTTAATGAGCCTAGCCATAGTGAAACTCGTTCTCGTCTAAAGACAAGTTTGTCGCTATTTAATGCTTTTAACGAGTCTAACGACAAAGATAACTCGGTCCTTTTCATTTTTAGAGAGTCTGAAAAGGTACGTAAAGCCAACTCCGAAAGTCCTTTTTCGTCATCTAATCCCTTAAGTCCGAAAAAGTATAAAACAATACACAAGGGATGAATTTTCGATATCTTTAACGAGCCGAACAAAAAAAGCGCTCGATCTTTTTGTGCAATAATCCCTCAGGTCCAAAAATATTAAAATCTAGAGGAGGGATAGAACTTCTGGTCACTTTAACGAGCTGGAAGGCCAAAACTCGGCAATCTTTTCATATTTTACGAGTCAGATGAAAAGAGCTTAAAGAAGACTCATCTTTTGAGGAACGAGTGATAAAACGGGTTAGCAGCTGATTCCAGGTACAGGTTGGAATTTTCCAATCACGGCAGTGTCACAAGGATGGCTAGTGAAATCACTTTTCGCAGTTGTTCCTCAAAATGGGTAAACAATCATATGGAGGTGAACGATCGGCCAATGGAAAAGTGGAGGTGACGGTGCAAACACGACCAAGGCTTTAATGGCTGATAATGTTACATTCACGGTGGTTATTTACCGGAAGATAGTTCATTTTTTAACGAGCTTAAACGCGGAAAAACACTGCTCAATCTTATGTTTATTTTTTAACGAGCATGAACTATGTGCTAAAACTGCTCGGATCTTGCGTTTATTTAACGAGCATGAACTGTGTGCTAAAATTGCTCGATTAATCCAGTCATATGATAAGAATGTCTCATTGAAGATGCTATTTTTTATGCTTAGATCTTACAAAGCTTTGCTCCGGATCCTTTCGTTATGCAAGTTCGGAAACGACTAATCCTACGAGTTTAAAGGGTTAGACCTACAGGTTTAAAGGGAGGACCTAAAAATTTAAAAAATAAATAGTCGCCCCTTGCTTGCACTCCAAAAGGTTTGCATGCCCCCAGGCATAAAGTACGATTTCAAGGTTACCCCTTCTTAGTCCAATAAAACATTTGTCTTACCGGGAGAGGCCTACCTCTTTCAGATTACCCAAAGATTGTCTCGTTAATCTTTCAAACAAAACACTTCTTCGGCGATATCTACCGAAATAGACAAAGGTGAGAGACTCTGTCTGTCAACTCACATAACTTTGACAAAAGAATCTTATTCCAGAACAACCCCTCTTCCAACCACAGACGGGGTATGGACTAGTCATATTCTCCCGCGGAAACCTACCTTATACCCAAAGTTTTCCTGCCGAAGCAGACCAGGACACATGCCCCCTGGGTTCCAGTCATATCCTTCCGAATTACTCGCGCACATCGGGAGGATGGACCGTGGGTTGAGACATTTCTTGCGTGAAGAGACCATTTAGGGATGGTATATGACTATTTGCGATGCGTGATCCGGGAAATGAAAGCTGGTCTACGAGCTTGACCACTCTTCCTTCATGCGGAAAACACATTACTCTAAAGAGTGAGGAGACAATGGCTCCCATGCAATATATATAGTCTCGTCCAAGGAGTAGGTTATAATCCAAGGGTCCTTGAACGACCGTCACGTTCATTTGAACGGTCTTCCCTTTCAATGTTATAGGCACATTGGGGAGGATCCCTAAAGGTCGACTGGTTCCTTTATCAAAGCCTGTCAGATTTCTCATTTCAGGAAAAAGCGCTGGCGAACCAAGCGCTTTCCAAGCAATAGAGGAAAGGATACTCACAGATGCCCCCTCATCAATGATGGTGCCATCCATTACCATTCTATATATTTGAACGATAATTCTGAATGGTATGCTTGCTGGCAACCGGGGTTTGCCTAGTTGGTTCCAATCGAAGGATAGAACTAGGTTGCTTGGTGGTGGGACCGAATAGACGGCTGGGTATGACTCTGACGAAGTTCCTTCCTACGATAAAGGAATGGGCAAATTGCCCCCTTGTTCGTCGGAGTCTGTGTTGATGAAGAGAATTTGGATAGTGTCGTCTTTATTCTCTTCTGTGATGGTATCATTCGAAGGTAGAACCTCTGAAGGCAAGACCGGGTCAACTGCCGCCTCGACCTTTTGACTTTCGTCAGGTATGGATTCGGACGGTTCATCTTCAATGATAGGTGCTTCGGCTGACCACCTGAGCGGACTAGCCGGGTTCTCAACTAGTGAAGGACTTGGCAGGAGTTTTTGATATCCAGGAGGAAGTCGCACTGGTGAAACCGGGCGATCTTCCAAAACTCTTTTAGCCTCGTCTAAGAAGGGACAACGGTGGATGGCATGGTCGCCTTCACACAGTTTGCAGGGAAATCTAGCTTTCCCTCTCTGTCTTGTGGCTTCACTTTCACTAGTTGACGGTGTGCTGTCAACATGGCTATCAGAGGTTGATGCCACCGAATTGTGAAAACGAGGAGACCAGTCCCTTAGTATCTGAGGGATGCAGGGACAATCTCTGTGGAAGTGGTTTCCCTTGCATATGACACATGGCGATTTAGGCCTAGTCAGTGCTATGTGTGGATTTTTGTCAGACGACACTTGTTTGCCCCTAGTCGCTTTTGGCTCCTTCTTCTTCTTCTCTTTCTTCTTCTTTTCCTTCTTCTCCTTAGGAACTTGGTTTTTTGTTTTACCAGTTCCGTCAAGCGAAGAGGAAGGAGGAGAGGAAGAATTAGATGAAGTAGAAGGTTGGTGGGTAACTCTGGTCTGGTCTAACTGTTGATTCGACTGTTCAAGAATAATGGTGTTCTGAACGACATTGGTTGAGAAGAGCCAGACCGGCAAGCCAATTGTCAGTCCTGGAAGCGACAATGTGGCCATATGAGGCGCACCAACATCTCCCCAAGAGGAGAAGAGACTAGGATTTCCACCAAGGGGAATTCCTTGGTTGGTGTGCTCCATTTTCTCAACCTAAAGATCAACACAGGAAAAAAGGGGTGAATGTTCCGTTTAAAATAAATTTTAACGACGCTTTAGACACAACTTGCTTTTTTAATTTTAAAGAGTCGAGAAAAAGCTAAAGATGACTCTAGTCTCCTTCGATGTTTTAACGAGCCCAAAGTGACAAATGCTAGGATGGACTTTTTTCGTTATAGATTCTGAAAAAGGCCAAAAGGAACTGCTCTGGAGTTCTAGGTAGAGGGTGTGCCAAACTTTTCGCAAAACCGCAGAATACTTTTTAAGGTACGGGCGGTCAATCTTCCTGAATGTTGTGTTCAGTGCATTGCGATCAGTAGGGCGGCCGACACGGCTTCCTAAGGATAAAGGTTTTATGCCTATAGGGGTCTCCCAATATATACTCGACGGTACGTGGGAGCACAATCCGTACTGGCGCTATCATCCCTCAGGAGGAATCACCCACCATCAGCGAGATCGACAGTCACCAGGCTTTACAACGCCAGAACACGTCTCTAGCCTAGACCTCTATGTTGTGCGTTAAGTTACAAAGCGTTGTTAAGTTCATTCAATTTATTTTAGGTTGATCTTTCTTAGAAGTTTTCCTTTTTGGATCACCACGAGATGTATGATACAATTCCTAAATGCAGTCTAAAGATGATAAGCAAATTTTATCTCTTTTTCAACAATGAAAATCCTAGCTACAAAGGGAAAAGAAAGACACCATCTTTTCTCAAAGAGCAATCAGCACACTCTAAATGCACTTTTCCTAAATCAAACATGCAAACTATCAAGATGCAAATGCACAATGCAGGTGTTTGTTTTCCGCTTTCTCAATATTGATGCCTAAAAAGAAAGCTTTTTGTACAACTTTGCATTTGCTTTTAAATGACAAATACAAACAAGTTTACTTTTTCGAAATCAGAAAGGGTAGAAGAGAATACAACACTTTACGACTTTCGAAATGAACACTTGTTTCGACACTTAAAAGAGACAAACTCAAACCAAAAGCAAAAGTAAACGTATAATCAACTGTCAACAGCCAATGAACTCTCTCCTAAGATCACAATCAACAGATATGAATCAAGGGCTACATGATGACTATTTCACTCTTGCAAAGGAAAACTGTAAATGACACCACAAACACATAAAAACACTCACAGTCTTTTTGTACAAAAGGAGGCGGAATTTAAGCAGAGAAAAGGAGTTATCAGACAGGTACCTATGCTGGTTACAGGCTATAGAAATCAGAGATCAAAACAAGGCAAAACAGAGCAGAGAACCCCAGCTGCACAAGGCCTAACTGGATCAGCGCACTCCCAACACAGAGGTTTTGACATTCAGTGCAGGTAACCTTCATGGGACCTACGTTGAAATGCATAACCTCTTCACAGAGTCTGCGCTGAAGCAGAAACGAGAGTTGTTTCTGGGTTCTGGGTCACGGTTTGCTATTTAATCTACAGTTTCAGGCCAAATCAAAGCAACAAGCAAGGTACAATCAAAGGGATGATTTGAAGGAGGGATAAGATCTATCACAAAGGATCATCAAATCATTTGTGAGTCCATTGTTCAGATCATAGACAAATCCAGTGATTGGATCAAAGCAGCAGCTGTCTACTTTGCATCTGAGAATAGCCGGTGCAGTTCGATTGTTGCTGTTGAGTCTATGAAACAAACAATGATAGAAACACAAATAAAATGACTAAACAGATCTCCCCAGCAGAATCACCAATTTGTTGTGGGGAAAAATGCCTATGCAGGACAATCCTATCCACCTAAGGTGTGACAGTGCCTTAGCAACAAACAGAAACAACTATTTTAGTATTCTTCCTTTATGAATTAAGAATGAAGAGAGATAGATGGACTAACCGGTGTCTTCCGTTTGTCCCTCGATCCTGTTTCTCTTCTCTTTGAGGATTCCCAGCTACTTGCTTTCTCGCTCGCCCAGCTTCAACAGGTTCTTGCAAGATCACAAGAAGAGAACACTACACAAAGACATAGATTCATATTCATAACTAGTTCAGGATTAGAAGTAAACCAAATATACTAATGCAATCATACATCAAAGGCACATCAGCATATAGGAGAAACCAAGATAGCTTTATTGATGAAATAACAAGGTTCAGGAGGAGATACAACCAAGAGAGTTCCAATCTAGCATCTCCTTCCCAGCAAATGAAATTCCTATCTTCACCTCCCTTCAAAGCATTAAGCACCCAATGATTCCAATCTCAAACCAACAGCAATTCTTTGCAATAACAAAATTCCAGCCTCCCCGGATCTCATGGAGGAGAGATCCATATATAGATGTTTGGAGAGAGAATGAGTCAGCTTGAGATTTGACTATTGTCCTCTCCCTCTGTCAGTTCTTGCTTCCACTTGGAGAATAAGAGCCTCTTACTCATCACTAGTCGAATTCATTGAGGCAAGTGTCATTGGAGAAGATTCTGGAAGCTTCCAGGGTCTTTCCACCTCATTGAATGAACTTGCCATTTGTCACTTCCCGCTCAGCGCACCCTGGTAGTGCTTCTACCTGTGTTGCAGTGCACCTAGCCAGTGTAATCCCTGCATTTCAGCGCAGACAGCTAGTGGAGCCTCTGAATTGATCCTGAATTGACTTGTTCTTGAGCAGTTTCTAGTGGAGAACTTCTGTGAATTGCTGTGGTTTGTTAGCCTTGTTCCTCTAGGGGTAGGAACAACATGTTTAGGGACTTTGGATCCCTTAGATTATGGACATTTCATGCTCAATGCTGTAAGGCACAAAAAATGTCTATAACAATAGTTGATGTTCAGATCAGATTTATGGTTGATTCTTTGATGATGCATATATGGTGCTTACATGGTCATCTTCATAAGGATAACGAGAAGTACAAAGCTTGAATACACATCTTCCTCGCTTGATGATGAGTCACTCATTTTCTGCTGTCGACATATGCATAAAGATCATACAAGCACTCTTGTGGATAAGGATTGTTGCTGTTGATGATATCAAGAAGCTTTGTCAAATGAGCTTGAGCTCAAGATACATAGTGTTGATACATGGATGACTACTCAAAGTTGCTTTGTTGGAGACATGATGATGAGTTCTTATCTATATGATGATAGGTTGATACTTACATATGTTGATTGATGCGGATGTTCCCAAGTAATGATACTTGGATCATGTAGAGCTTGATGATGATGAAAGGGCTTCACATATGATATAATGTGAATGATTTCATGATGATGTTTTAAAAGGATAAGTTGACATCTATGTTCAGACATACTTTGTTACAAGACATTTACAGGTTACTGATATGGAAATGGTTGTACGCGAGTTTCATAAGGACTATCTGCGTATATACGCTTGTTTATGTGGATACAGTTGCGTATATGATAATTTGAAGGAAATCAGTGGGTCAAAGATATGGGTCTGATAGAGACCATCTGGCACAGGTTCAGGGGGAGCAAATAAACTTCCAATGATGCATTGTTGGCATTACCTTAGAAGCTTTTGGTTCTAGTTCACAACTGTTTTCGGTTTCAGGTGGAATAAAGGCAGATGGAGAACAGAAGGAGAAGGAGATCATGGTTGCTGATCTGAAAAGTGTTTGACATATGTTGCTGCTATCAGTTATTGGTGACTTTCATAAGTCTTGCTCTAGATATTGTCTTGCTCTAGATATATATCTCTTTTGTGATATCTCTTTCATGGTGTCAAGGTCATGTAACGACCTATATTGGTTTCCCCACTATGCATGGGATGAAGATGAAATGTTCTTGCTTTATCATGTGTAAAATTTTGATGTATCCCCACTTGGTTGGGTGGATGAGTCAATTCTAGTATATCCCCATGTGGTTGGGAAATGGATGTATGTATTGAGTCTTTTGGTGATAGGAATGTCTCTTATGATGTATAAGTCATGGTTCTTCTTGAAGAACATTTTTTTTGCAGATCCTACCTTCAGTCAGGAGCATGAACAACACACTTCATCAGTACAGAGACCTGGCATGCACTCAAGGGGAGCATGGACAGATTGGTACACCTTGGCATATACAAAGGGGGAGCTCATTCAGAGAGTTCAACAGGTACTCAGGGGGAGTATGAACAACGAAATGCTTATCTTGGAAAGAGAATATCTTGGTTCGCCCTTTGCCCTTGATGTCAAAGGGGGAGAGTGATTTGGTGTTGTTGCCATCAAGTCCAAAGGGGGAGATTGTTGGCATTATGATGCATGTGTTGTACTTGATGGCAACCCTCTCATAAATGAACATCTCACTTACATATAATTGGATCAATCTACAGATGTGACTAAATGCATGGGATGCAGGACAACTCAAAGGAATAAGAAGATCAAGCTCTAGGTATGACAAGTTAGCTTTTCCATCAAGTCCAAAGGGGGAGATTGTTGGCATTATGAGACAAGTGTTGTCCTTGAAGGCAAAATGACAGATTATAGTGCAGCAGGTCAGTAGCAAAGAATTTATGATCAGAAAGAAGAAATAAGAGTATATACGCAAGTTCACTATATACCAAGTAGGGTATACACGCAGGTTCACTATATACCAAGTCGCGTATACGCAGGTTCGCTATATACCAAGTAGGGTATACACGCAGTTTCATGCACGGAAAAGCACGTACATGTCGGAAAGCTTACTTTTGGTCTGTGGTATTTAGTCCTCGGTATTTGAACCTATGGTTTTGGTCCATGGTATCTCGACAAGTGTGTTGATCCCAAGTATTGGGCTCTTGGTGTTGATTTATTATGGTTTTGGACCATGGTATTGAGCAAGGCCTAAGACTATAAAAGGAGAAGAAGATCATTAGGCAAGGGTATCGAAAAGTATTGAATATCTGAAGAAGTATGAGATCCAGTATGCAGGTTATGGGTTGATGATGCATTGCTTGATCTGAGCTAAGGAGGGATCTCACCGGTTGATGGAGAACAAGAACTAAGGAGAGATCGGGATCAAATGGTTTGAAATGAACTATCTATATATGACTAATTATGTTTATTCTAGATCTGTATACTGACGCATGCAATGATCTAAACTGGGTATAACTTAAGTTTGTAATCGTTGCAAGTGATGATTGAATATTTATAGATCTGTACGCGGGTTGGCTTTGGTGTAAGCGCGTATGTATGCAGGTCGAGTTCATTGTAGTAGCGTATACCTTTTTGAGCTATGATATTTGAAGTTCAGGTGGTTCTGGTTGTTAAAGGGTTCTGATGACAGTTTAAAGGTGTTAGTATTCTGCATATCTTGTTTGGCTGATTGTGTTTAGCTTCAGTATTGATGGATGAGAACTAATATTGGATTAGGATCATAATGACTCATATTTATGAGATATGATGGACTAGATCTAGGTGCTAACACATATATTATCCTTGTATGTGTCATGATCTGGTTATGTCTGAAGTCAGGGAGTGTAGCAAAGTTATGAATAAGTGATTAATGACATATACGCTACGCTGGTTCATCTTGATGAAGTTGCGTATACACGCAGGTTCGGCACTTCCAAGTAGCGTATGCACTCTAATGCATGATTTTGATGGTACAGTTGGTTCTAATTGTTATTGTAGAGTTCTGCTCTGTGTTCTGGTGACTGTGTTGTTGACAGGGCTTCAGTGTTTAAGTGATTCAGAGATTGATGATGCGAGTATTGATTGTTTTGTGCTTCAATGATATTTATGGGTTTAGTATGAAAATTTGATGAAATGTGGCCTTCAGATTATGTGTTGTGCTTCAGGAGTATCCAGTCTGAAAATTTATGAAACGTGGTACCTGGAGGAGAGAAGATTGTAGGCCTGCGCCTACGTACTAGTATCTTAGCTAGAACAAGAGCAAAGGGGGTTGGAGCTCCCTTCCAGGAAAGTTTGGAGAATGAGAGAAGGTTGTAGCCTTCTGCAGGTTGTAGCCTGCGTGCTGGTAAAGGACTGCACCAGTACATTGTAAAAGAAGTTTCTTAATAAAGGAAGATAGAAACGAATTGTAGCAGGTGGTTTTCACCCACATTGGGTTTCCACCTTATATCAT
The DNA here is from genome assembly GCA_031772625.1 of Pinus tabuliformis. Lineage (NCBI taxonomy): Eukaryota > Viridiplantae > Streptophyta > Pinopsida > Pinales > Pinaceae > Pinus > Pinus tabuliformis. The sequence goes on along the minus strand of CM062817.1, from coordinate 974,659,991 downwards.
GGTGTTCATGTGTGCTTCTTATGTGTGATGATTTGTTCTGTTTTTACTGCACCTGCTTACTGTTCATATGGTTAATGAAGTTCTGATGCACTAACTAAAGATCAACATTTAATGGATTAACTGAATCATAAGTATTTTGGATATACGCTAGTTGCTTTAGACACAGTTGCGTATACACGCGAGTATACTTAAATGAAGTAGCATATATGTATCTAAGTATGGAAATGAAAAAGTTTTATTGATCTGATAATACTGATTCACCCCTCCCCCTCTCAGTATTATTTCCAACAAAGAAATCTCGACAACTATAATAACAAGCTCCTCTAGAAAACTATGTTGCTCCTCCAAAAATGCACTGCTACTTGATTTTGCCCCTTGATTTTCCCACTCTAAAGTGCCCAGAAAATTCTATAAAATTAGGAGAGTGCTCCTTGCCCAAAATCTAGAAAGTGTTTGGACTATCTCCAAGCCAAATTCGAACCCACAAAATGGTGCAAATTCCCCAGCTAACTAGCAATTCGCCCTACTATAAGAATTAGGGTTTTAGGTCCGAATATTGCTCAAAAAAATCTGGAAAATTATCTATAGTCTCCTCTCAATAAACTCACAAAAACCTAGAAATGGTTTTGGATTAATCCACTAATCCCCAGCGACCCCCAATAAGTGCAAATTTCTCAATTTGGCCAAAAAAAGCCCCACAAAACTAATATTGTTGAATTAAGCCCAAATCCATCACTCGAAATCTCTCCCAACTTGTCTAAATTCTGCCCAGAGGAATACCTCCAATATTCGACCTTTATCTCTCCACAACCTCTATTCCTCCAACCCCTGTGCACTTCCAGAAATGTAGAATTTCATCCCCAAGAATTCTCTCAACTCAGCCCTACTAATCACCACAAAATCTCCGGCTAAATTAGGGGAAAAACCCTACAAATCATTCAGTGTTCTACTTCTTCGTAATTTATCTCCCCACAAGCAATTTGAACCACTTTTGCACCTTGGAAGAAAAATGCACTAGCTGAAATAACTTGCAAATATGCCCAATGGAAACTCTAAATTGAGCTCCTCAAATTTCCTCACTAGGGAGACACTCAAAGTTCTCCGAAATGAGGGTGGAATTCCCACTCGGAAAATCCTTGTGTTGAACAACACACTTGTCTTGGCTAAGTAGCTCAAGAGAACTAATGTTTAATTGTGAAATGATGAAAGATACCAAATGGAGGTCTCTGAGCTCTATTTATAATTGCTAGTGCTCTCCCTTGGTGGTCCCCACCTTCCACTAATAAAATATTACTCTGTGCCATTCTTCATTAAAATAATAATTTCTACTTTTCTCCCACAAAATAATATTTTCTCCTTTTTATTTAATATAACCAAAAATTAGCAAAACTCCTTAGTGAATTTTTCACTCACAAAAATTGGGAACATTACAGTTCTCCTCGCCAAAAATTGCTTATCCTCATGAAATATCCTATTGCTCCAAACATTGGCCTAGCCAATGCTAGGGTCCCAAATTTACCACTGAACCACTCCTCATTTTTGAACATCCTGCCATACTAGTGACGATCCCCATGTTAGCAGCGAATCACCAGATTCCAATGGAATATATGAAAGATCCCCCCCCCCCCAGAAAGAAGCTTACCCCTGAGGGTAGATGAACAGCCAAATCATGTTGTACTCGAATCCCATGCTAGTCTCAGAAGGGTGCCACCATGTTGATGCTACACCACTCTAACTATGACAAAATTCCCATCATGCTTAGACTGTATCCTCCCCTCCCGAAACCTGATGGTGGGATATCTGTGAAGGCCAAGCTTATCTTTCCCAGGCATCTCCATGATGTCAATGTCTACCCATCCACTCTCAATCTCAATCTTGAGCAACAACACGATAAATCTAGCTCGCCATACAATGGAGGTTTCAACAATCTCCCATGTGTCATAGCCAAGGTGAACTAGATCACTCTCTCCCATGAAACTACTCATCATAGAATGGAGTGTCCTATCAATCAACTCAATCCTTGGATCCCATAACCAGACTTGCTGCAACATAGCTCTAACAATTGCTAGAATATGTTTGTTCCTCATCCCTAATCCCTGCATGAAACCAACACATAGGCCCCATATATCATAATTAATCTGATGCATGCTAAACTGCCATGTGCCTGCCACTGTGTAGTATTTATGATTGTTGGAAGCCACATGTGCCAAATAACTACCCCCTAAAGGCATCCAATAGATGGGTATTTGATACTCACAATTAACTCAGTGTATGCAAACCCATCTCGCTGCTGCCAACCATCACCACTGAGTCTGCCATCCACCCTGTCGATAATGTGCCAATACAATGTCTAGAGGTCAGACACATACTGGAAAGTTCCCTTGATCGTACACGGTATCCTCTGCTCATGCATGGTCCTGACATGCCCTGTGGAAAGAGTGACACATGTATCCTTCATGACCTACTCCCAAGGCATAGGCTCACTGATGAACAATATGCCACCCCTGCAGATGATCACCTCATCCCCCAACCTGTGGTTATCAACTCGTGCACTGACCCAATGCCACCACTGAGAAGTCTCTCCCCTAGTGCATTGAGTGTCATCCCAATATCTCGGGTGAGCTCCCTGTCACCAGTTTCTCATGCCCAGAGTGTCAAAGGACAACAACCAAATCATCTGTGCATGTAAGTGATGTATAAGAAGGATAAGCATGCGAGTCCCCATGGATACCATCGAGTATCGCTCATCTGCATCCCTGTCGATCTTGGGTGAAGTACACCCAAAGGTATGCCAGGTATCTCAATCCATAAGTCTCCTTCAAGGAAACCCTCCAAGACCTCGTTGTGTAGCACCATATGCTCTTACATCCCACCGAGTATCCCTGTAGTCCTCGACTTGGCACTGTACCTTGCAACCTATCCCTGTACACCACTGGATATCCCATGCTACTGATGTACCATCATGTACCATCTCGTATCCTACATGTGTCACTGTATCTGGCTCTCCGCACATGTATGTGATGTAATGTGAGTCACTCAATGTAAGCCAACATGCTACATCAAACAGCCATGCATCTCCATGCTCCTCTGCAGGCCATTTCTCATCACTGCATACCTCTATACAAAACTAGATGATAGGTTCTAAAATTGGGTTTGTATGCATTAGGTCGCATCCCTTTGCATAAGACTAGACTCTGCAGCATATCCTTGTGCACCCCTGGGTACCATTGCCTATTGTCGTACCACCCTGTATCATATGCCATCCTGCATGTGCCAACACATCCACCACTTTGCGAGTAATCCCTCCATGATGTGGGCTACATCTCTCCATATTCCTTGAAAGACCTGAGTAGTTTGACTCCTCACATGCCAATGAGAATGACATTATTGTGTCTATCCTGAGTAGCTCCAGTATCCAATATACCAATGAGAGAGCATCGTCTCCATGTAATGCCTTGTCTGGTGGTATTCCAGTGCCACCTCCCCTTACCAACTCCTACCAGAGTAGGTTAATTAGCCTATGAATCCATGCACAATCAATATGCCATGACAACTCATGAAATCTTCCTGCTCCTTTACCAATCCATCATGTCACTAGTGTTGTCAAGAACTTTGAAGGGGATATGAAAAGGTGTGTGCACCCAACCATCGAGTTCATCACGTGGCTGCTACCATGACCTATCGACTCCACGATGTGATGGAAAATCCCACCTAGATCCCAACAACAATCTGACCCTCAAGCCCCGCTAGTAATCCACAGCCTCCATTGAGCTGTGGCCATGAATGCATCTAACCTCCTAGCTAGCTCCACTAGGTACCAACTCAATATCTCTCATCATCCAACCCCAAGGGAAGGATCACGAGAGTAAACTCCCGTACATGGAACTAACCCTCCATCCTGCCAAGGATGCACCCTACGCAACTCATGTTGCCTCATCTCACCATCCTGGTCAACACATAAAATATGTCGAGGTGACTCTGCCTCTCCCTCTCCAATGTGTAGTGGTAACTTACTAGTGCTACCGGCCTATAATGTCTAAGTAGGGTTGCCCCATCGCTCCAATGTGCACTCCAACTGAACCATTAGGGAACCCAACCATTCCCCAACATGAGTCAGTTTGGTCGTTGACTCAGCACAAACCACTCTCATGCCCTCCAACTCCTCGTTCTATTGTAGAATGGCATCTCGCACTATCGTGGCCTTCTTTCTCAATGCTAAAAGGCTAGCCCAGAACTGATGAAACTGTGGAGGGTGGTTATCCTCTGTAAACTTGATCCCCTCTTTGGACCCCTTCATCTTTTCTGGTACCTCCTCAATGACAAGTATGCCTCCAGGCACCTCAACAACCAGTTGTGGGCAACCATCATTTATAAATTGGGTCATAGCACTGGGTACCTTATCAACTATTGGAATCTCATCAATAGATGGCCCTCTGAGTCTATGCTCTACTCCCTCAATTGAGGTGTCAGTTGGAGCTACCAAAGAGGCCTCTAACAATGGTGACTCCTGCGCCACATCGGGTATATCGATGTGCCCCTCACCATCCTGCGAGTCCTCCTGGTCAAACTCCTCCTCGAGATTCTCACATCTAAAGCCCGATCTCCACCAGTAGAAATGCCTCCTGGTCTCATCCTCTAGCTTTCCTCATCCTATCCACTCCCTTTGAGGGGGTCTAGTGTCCTTTCGATCAAATATCTCCATGAGTCTCTATGTGAACTCTTTGTAGGATGGGATACATACATGACCCACAGGGATCAGCCCCCGATACCACCATTCCATAGCATCTCCATCCAACTGAAAAGTGGCATGTCTAATAGCATCCACCTCCCTCATGGGGTTTATCTTGAAATATTTGTCCAAGTCTTGTACCCATTTTCTGACAGAACTCCTAGTTGAACCATCAAAGTGGGTGAGGGTCATTTTTCCCTCAATGATACTCACTCTTCCTTGAGCCATGGGTTTGTCTATAGTTTACCCATCACAGTGCATACTTGCCCAAATCTTCCATGATCTTGTTGGCTACTCCACAACAGGCCAAGATCGTGCTCTAATACCACTCTAATATTCCTAATGAAAGTTTTACAATGATAACAAAGTCATGCAAAGATAATAACACATAATTTTTCAAAAATGCATACACATAAACTAGAAATATATCCAAATCCACAAAACTGGCCAAGATTTTATTAATAATAGTGTTGTGGTACAAATGAGTTGGATAAAATGCACTTGGTCTTGCACAAGGCAAGCTACAAACATCAAGTGATGAATACGAGAAAGCTCAACAACTATAATAGCAAGCTCCTCTAGAAAACTGCAATAATGCTCCAAAACTACACTGCTACTTGACTTCAACCCCTGATTTTCCCACTCTATAGTGCCCAAAAAATTCTATAAAATTAGAAGAATTCTCCCTGCCCAAAACCCAGAAAAACCCAAAAAGGGTTTGGCCTATCTCCAAGCCAAAGTCAAACCCACAAAATGGTGCAAATTCCATAGCTAACTAGCAATTTTCCCTGCTATAAGAATTAGGATTTTAGGTCTGAATATTTCCCAAAAAATTCTGTAAAATTATCTGTAGACTCCTCTCAATAAACCCACAAAAACCTAGAAAGGGTTTTGGATTAATCCACCAATCCACAGTGACCCCAAATAAGTGCAAATTGCCCAATTTAGCTAGAAAAAACCCCACAAAACTAATATTGCATAATTAAGCCCAAATCCATCACTCGAAATCTCTCCCAACTTGGTTACATTCTCCCATGAGGAATACCTCCAATCTCCGACCTTTATCTCTCCTCAACCTCTATTCCTCCAACCCCTGTGCACTTCCAGAAATGTAGAATTTTGGCCCCAAGAATTCTCTCAACTCAGCCCTGCTAATCACCACAAAATATCTGGCTAAATTAGGGGAAAAATCCTGCAAATCCTTCAATGTTCTGCTTCTTCGTAATTCATCTCCCCACGAGAAATTTGAACCACTTCTGCACCTTGGAAGAAAAACACACCAGCTGAAATAACTTGTAAATATGCCCAATGGAAACTCTAAATTGAGCTCCCCAAATTGCCTCACTATGGAGACACTCCAAGTTCTCCAAAATGAGAGTGGAATTCCCACTCGAAAATTCCTTGCATTGAACAACACGATTGTCTTGGTTAAGCAGCTCAAGAGAACTAATGTTGAATTCTCAAATGATCAAAGATACCAAATGGAGGCCTCCAGGATCTATTTATAATTACTAGTCCTCTCCCTTGGTGGTCCCCACCTTCCACTAATAAAATATTACTTTTCTGCCATTCTTCATTAAAATAATAATTTCCACTTTTCTCCCACAAAATAATATTTTGTCATTTTTATTTAATATCACAAAAAATTGGCAAAACTCCTTAGTGATTTTTTCACTCACAAAAATTGGGAACATTACATTATCTACACGTTCTTGGTTATGTCCTAGTGATCTAATAAAGAGTTGAATAAGTTGATACTTCATGTTCAAAGAGATTCCTACCTCATGATCCTTATTCGTCATCATTCAAATGTTGGAATGTGAACATTAAAGGAATGAAACATTGCCTAGTTGTTTTAGTATAGATTGAGGGAATCATGAATAATATCCTTAGGTATTTCCACTATTATTTATGAATATGAAATGGGGGTGCTCACCAACTTAATTCCATGCATTCATAGCCATATGCTTCCCACTCAATTGAAAACATAGTCAAGGGTTGATCTCTTTCTATGATCGACACTTGGTTGTAACCGAATAGTCATATGGGAAGAAATAGATTTTATTCTAGTAAAAGAGTTGTGAATGTTTTTTTTATTGTTCCTTGGTTGAGCTTATGAAAGTCAACACAAGTCTTTTAGATTCTTGTTTTTTCTTCATTATCACAGTTGGTGAAACACAATTTCTCTTTTCAATCAAATAAATGATACATACATTGAGCATATTTGTAGTCCCTCATAGATTTTTCTTTATGTTTCAAGTTCATCCAATATGGTCATTGTCAAATTGGATTTGCATTGAGCTAAAGTTCAATTCAAAACTTGGTAATCCCTTTGTCTAGTCAATTTAACGTCTTAAATTTCTCTACATAAATTATCAATCCGGGTATCGTAAACTGATGAAGTGTGGTGCACTATATGTGCTTAGTTAACCTTTTTCTTACTTCGTTGTTTTATAGATTTTATTTTGTTTTGGGGTTTTGTTTTTTTTGGTTTCCTAAAGTGTCTAATGAAAATGGAAATCCTATTCTAAGGTCTTAAGAATACTTTTAAAGGATAAGTATGGATAGAGATTTCAAGACAAGGCCTAAGGCCTATGTCCCTAATGGTAACTTCCAAAACTTTAGCACTTCAAAAGATCTCAAAACATGTTATTGATGGAATTAGTACTTGAACAAAACTGTAAATATGCAGCTACTTCAATCAAAATGGAATGCAACAACCAATCAATGAGCTAGTGACTATGAAACCCAGTATCCTTGCTGCTGTATGAAAAAGAAAGTAAAAAATGAACTTAAAGCAACTCAAAGACTGAAAGCAAAGCAACTAATTCATCACACTACTTCAACTCTTCTGATCCTTTACCCTTCAGCTCAATCTATCTTATGGGAAGCAATCATGAACAAGTTAAGCAATATGATATCTAAATTGCAAGAAATTAAATTGCATAAAGGAAACTAATCACACATTACTTCAACTCTTCTGATCCTTTACCCTTCAGCTCAATCTACCTTATGGGAAGCAATCATGAACAAGTTAAGCAATATGATATCTAAATTGCAAGAAATTAAATTGCATAAAGGAAACTAATCACACTACTTCAACTCTTCTATTCCTTTACCCTTCAGATCAATCTACTTTATGGGAAGCAATCATGAACAAGTTAAGCAATATGATATCTAAATTGCAGGAAAGTAAATGACCAAAACAAAACTGATTGAAATAACGATGCTGGAATTAGAACTAAAAAAAAATTAAATCAGCAGAAGGACAAGATGATTTCGTCATGTCATTAGTCATTAAAAAGATATGTGCATTACTAACCTACAATCAACCGGTTGAACACACTTGCATGAATTAAAATTGCATGAATGAAAAATCTAATCTATCAACTTGAAAGCAATCAAATGACATAATGAAATCAAAGCAAAATTACAAAATGAAATCTACTCTACCTTACATTCTAATGTGCTCCATGACATCTACTTCACATCTCCTTCCATGTTGAGAACATCAAAGCTTTATTCAAATTCTTCAAAATTATAGAGTACAACAAAGTTCTCCAAAGCTTTCAAAAGCCATCAAGGAAGAACTACAAACTCCAAGCTAAAGAACTCACAAGCTAAAAAGACTAATAAGCTAAGCTCTCAAATGAAGGAGAGAGATCTCCTATTTATACAAAAAGATGAGAAGCCATCTCATTAATGAGAATCCATGAATCTCTCTCTCTACCTCTAGAGTCCTAATTAAAATAGGAACTGATAAGACACATGTCTTCTTAGAGTTACAATACAATTAGGAGATGTGACACATATCCTCATGATCCCATGATTCTTTCCACTCAAATTCGAATTTGGCCTTAGAGTGCCACATAAGAGTCTTCTAGAAGCCTCCTTTCAACCTACACATGTCAACAATCTCAACCCATTTGTTAGGTATAAGCATATGCACATTATTTTCTAATGTTTAACCACAAATTCACTTAAAAGGCTTAGAATTAATAAAGATTGGAAAAACATAAATGTGGCCCAATGATAATGAATGTGGTGACATAGTAGTGAAATGGAGGTGATATAATGGACATAATAGTGAAAGTGTAATGGAAATGAATGACATTTTCAAGACTCAACACCCTTCATCATAAACTTTATTCATTATTATTACATTAATTGTATTTGTATTGTCTTATAATTGCTTTCTAACCCTTTTTGTCTCTTATATACATATATGGATGACTCATTTGAAGGATCATCTTTTCTTATGCATTTGATATATTGTAATAGGAGGTTACTCCCTAAAAGAAGCTTCTTATTTATTATTTGTTATGATTTAAGCAATATATTCTTGAATTGGGTTAATTTGTGCTTATTTAGCTATTTGGTTCATAACATTTTGTATTCGAGTGGTCGATCTTTAATTTGGTTCTTTCAAACAAATCATATTACCTTTTTAAATATAACATTGTATTGTACCACTAGAATTTTGTGTAAATTTTAGGGTTGATAGAGGAATGATTGAAGTACAATGAATAATAATTCCAGAATCTAGGTTTCCTTGTTTTGGAGTTACAAGTTGTACAAGTTAGAGTTTTTATCTGGTACTTAATATAGACTTAAACATTGAGTGGTTTAGTAAAAAAATGATATATAATGATTTGGAGGTACAAACTTAGTGGCACTAATGGAACTAGAAAGAAGATAAACAAAGGTGTTTCAAGTCCAAATTTCATACAAGTTAGCTAAATAATGGTGAAATGTATGTCCATACAAATTTCCTCTCCTAAAATAGGGAGAAAAACAACAAGTTCTAGTGATATCACCACAACTTTCTCTTGGAAGGTACAAATTGCATGGGATAAATGAGAGTATAAACATGGAAGCTCAAGTTATATATTGTTAATCTTTAAAAAAAAATAGGATTAGAATTCATAAAATTGCAATAGGTTCAAGGTTAACTAGCAAAGCAAACATGAAATTATGGTTTTACAAGGTTTTTTAAAGACCCCAATTTTAGAAATTTTCTCTATTTCATAATATTTAGACTTTTTAGTGTAGATACATGTATCGGTAGCTATAAAAACAAATATTTATGGTTCAATATATAAAACAATGGTTGGGAAGCATATGTGTAGATAATATTGATGGGTCGTATAGGTGCCTTTATATACCTCTATTGGTACCCTAAGAGTACTATCATATTACACTTAATTTGTTTATGGTTTTGACCTTCCACATACATATAGGTGCATCAAAAGTCCCATAGCATACCTAAGAACATATATAGATCACATTCCAAGCATCTCTGTCTATAATGCATTTTTAAACATTAATAAGTAAAACAATTTCTCTCTATCACCAATATCATCCCCCAAATACATTGAAGTATGAATAGGATTGAATATCATTAGTTAAAGAAAGCCACCCAAAAGTAGGTCTGGAAAAATAACTTTTTAGGAATGCACAATATAATCAATATATGAATTAATAACACATTTCCAATACCAATAGCATATCCCACAAACACTTGAAGAAATCTATATTAGGTCCTAAGAAATCCAGTAGCATGCCTAAGGATACAATCCATCCTCCTTAATAAATATCATGAAATATTGATGGAACATTGTTATTGGAAACCCAAAAACATATTAGAGAGCTACAAAGCCTAAAATTTCCTTTCCCATAATACCCTACCAAACCATAACTCATCATTTCTAGATGTAGTAATCCAAATATGACCCTTGCAAAGGATTTTGAAGGTTCATCTTTGGCACAAGAAAATAATGAAAATGTGGAATTTAAGGCATCCAAGTTGGAAAATAAATATAGAAGAACAACCATGGGATATACAATGGAAAATAATGTTAACATCTTAAATATGGTAATGAAAATATAATTCAAAAATTTCAAAGATGATATCTTGTCAATCATGGCAAGAAAATATGATCTCAAAGAGAAGGCAAGAAAAGATGACCTTAAAGGCATGGAAGAGTACCTTGTGAAGGATCTAACAAGTGTTCTTACCTTAAATTATCATCCTCACTAGGAGGATAAGGAGAACAATAGGATTGAGTTCCACCCACAATGGAAAATATTAAACCATTTGGACAAAAGGATTGTATCCTAGACACTTGACCATTCGTCCCTTTGATATCCACTCATTCATTAGTTAAATGGATACCAATCAACACGATGTGCATCTATTTGATCTTGAATACTTAGATCAGGATTTTAGTATGGAAAATAGATTTGAGGAAAAATTATGGTTGCTAGAAAAGTTTTCACTAGAATCTACATTAAGATAACTACTGTCACTCCTATACTCACCCAACTTACAATGTTGACACCTAAACAATTGGGTGAAAAAAGATAAAATGGAATATGCTTAAATTGTGAAAAATATTACAATACAGAGCATAAGGGTGATGAGAATAAATTATTCTATGTAGATTGTGAAGACAAAGAACAAAAAGAGTTATAACTTTCTTAAGATACAAAATCAGATGAGACTAATAAAACCATATCTTATCATGTTTTGAATAGAATTAGCACTCCCCAAATTCTCAAGATGGAAGGATGTATGAAGAACATAAAGGTAACAATGTCAATTGATTATGGTATCACTTGTTATTTTATTAACCACAAACTAACCACATTTCTTAGTTGCTTATCCAACACCAAATTTTCAAATTATGATGATTGCAATTGGAGGCACCATAAATTGTTTAGGGAAGTGACATACTATTAAGTTCACTATGAGGGATTAATTATTGGCTTTACCAATGATTTCAATCAAAATAATTGGTGGTAATGTGATCTTAGATGTTCAAAGGTTAAAATTGTTGGTAACAATGGCTTTGAGTTTCTAGATCATTTTCGTGAGATTTTTCTTTGAAAGCAAGGAAAATGAGCTCATAGGTATGCAAGGGAAACCATCTAAAGTTATAAGCAATAAAAATGAAAAAAATATTAAATAAGACATATCCAATAGTAATTGTGAAAATGTTCTCTTTAGGTTATAGAAAATTTAATACCATTATGACCTTAGGTATCTAAAGAGTTATTGACACTTGGATATCTAAAGAAATATCGAAAAATCATTCCAAAATATTTTTTGAGAATTCCAATGTTTTCCTTCTAGTAGAGAGCATGATCAAGCTCTTCATAGATATAAGGAAGCCTTATTTGTAACATCCAACCTACAAATATCCTTCTACCCATCTAAGTGAAATGAGCATATGGTTCAAAAAATGCCATAGATTGACATCATTTGACCTAGCTAAATTTCTTTCTCTTCATCAATGTTGTTAGTTTACAAAAAACAATTCTTCATGGTGCATGTTTCCATTATTATTATAGAGAACTCAATGAGATATTTATTAAATATAAGTTTCATATTATCATCATCGATGAACTGCTAGATAAATTGTAAGGAGAATGTTTCTTTACTAAGTTGGATCTTTGTTCAAGATATCATCATTTTAGAATAAGGGAAGAAGGTGTTGAAGTTGTAACTATGTTCAATCTTCAAAATGTAAATTTATCATTGACGTATTTATTATATTTATTATATTTTTTTCAAAACATGTTCTTCATGCTTATAGTAAAAAAAAGTCAAAAGAATTTATTATGAGTCAAAATAAAATTTATTTGAGTCATGTCCCATTTGGAAATTTGTTAGAAAAAGGAATTTGAATTCTATTTTGAGTCCGTAATCCACAAGATGACCAAGTCGACCCTAGAAGTCTATATATAAGATACAATTCAACCTACTTGGAGTATATTCACACATCATCACAAGAATCATTTTCTGAACCAAGCAAAGGAGAGAGGAAGTCAAGTTGAGAGAGAGATAAAGCAAGTCAAAGCACATAAGAATATTCCTTGTTGACAGAATTTTTGATCTATTGCAACTCGCATGTGTGGAGATCTGATTTTATGTGAAAGAGGCTGAAAATTTTGAGGTAGTAGTGGGAAAAAATTTGGCCCCTTGTTGCAAGTATGAATTTCAAAATTTTGACCAGCTTTGGAGCAGTTTGACCAATGTTGACTTTGACTTTGGAGGTGACTTGGAGGAGGGTTTGAATTAGCAACTTGATAGTAGTTTGGTCTTGGATAATCTCATTTTGATCTGATTCTATAAGAGAAGGATTGTTGGGTTTTCCCCTTGTGGTTTTTTCCCTGGTTACCAACCTAATTTTAGTGTCTCTTGTCACTTTGTGATCTCTACATTTTCTTGAAAGATTGAACTTTTGTATAATTTCTTGATGAAGAAGACATAAGAAGTAATAATAAGGTATCTAATATTCACAAGTAATTATCAAGAAGAGAAATTAGGTTTTAGACTTCATTACACTTGGTTTCTCAACAAAAGGAATCCCCAAAATATCCTTTAGAACACTTGAAGTTCATTATGAGTTTTTGGTGATGCATTTGGGATTACTAATGCACTTTCAACAATTCAAATATTGATGAATTCTACTTTAATCCCCCTCTTGGAAACTTTGTGTTGGATTTTTTATTATGATATATTAGTTTATAAAAAATCTTGGGAAGAGAATGTACAACACATCAAGACGGTCTTAAAAATATTGGAGGAGCGATGACCATATGAAAAACCTTTCATGTGTGATTTTTGGGTTCAAGGAGTGGAACATTTGGGGATATTCTATCTCAGGAATGTATCAATGTGTATTATAACAAAATTAAAGCCATGATAGAATTGAAAATTCCAAAAACACTTTAAAATCTTAGAGTATTCTTAGGATTAATAAGATATCATTGCAAGTTTGTTAGGAACTATTGTTGAATAACAAACCAACGGGTTAGCTTAATTGGTTATTTTCGATTTTATTGGGAATTTGGCTATTTCCATTAGCGGATCATTTTGAATCTCATTATGTGAGGTGTATTACTTTGCATTGAAATGTTAACTAGGGATTCCATCCATCGATGTGGAAACACCCCTTAGGTTTCCTTGTGATATTTTCCTTAGAAAAATGATTATGGTCAAATGTGATATCCTCTTACAAAATTACTTAAAAATTATAGTTTTTATGGACTCAAGAAGCAACCCAAGACTTTAAGAAACTCAATATGGAAATATCTAGCATTTCTATGTTGGCCACACTTGACTTCACAAATGCCTTTATTATGGAGTGTGATGCCTTAGGGAATGGCATTCATGTAGTTTTAATGCAATAAAAAAACTCCTTTCCTTTGAAATATTCCAACTTAAAGGAAAGAACTTAACCCCTTTCTTGAAAAGGAAATGTTGACCATACTACACATAGTTAATAAATGACATCCTTACCTATAGGAAGACACTTCAAGATAAAAATGAATTGTCGTAATCTGAAGTATTTATTAGAAGAAAAAAAAATTATAGTCAAAAGAGAAACAAAAGAAAGTCATAAATATGTTATCTTAAAACAAAAGAGAATGCAATGTTGTATACATTTTCAAGGAAAGAAGAGAAAACTAAGGCCTTGACAAGTGAAAGAAGTAACAATAGAATGGAAGAAAGACAAGACAACATGGAAAATTATTTAGCAACCACAACATGACCCTTGTGGAGCGATAAAAAGGTGTCTTTTAAACTCCTAATTACCTCACATTAATTGTCAACCCAGGGACGACTTTTTATTTCAAGAGTGTACTCTGTCTGAGGCGGCTATTTTCTTAAGAGCAATGTTGTGCAATATAGTGCTTAAAACCCAAAAATAGATGAACGCTTGAAAAAGAAATCTAATTGGAACAGCAAGAAACTAAATCATTCATTCAAACAACCATCAATCGAGGATATGGTAGCAATGACTCAGTCCTCTAGAAATTGATGAAGGAAAAGGAATTAGAGTATGGATCATGGTTCTGGGAGCATAATAGCGTCTGCTGTGTCTCACAACAGCCTTGACCCTCCTCCCACACTAAAGCAACAAAGGCAAGTAAATAAATCAGCAGAAAGTAAAATGGAATAGCGAAATGGAAATAGAACAGCAGCAAATGAAACAGCAATCAAAAGAACTAAATCTCGCGAGTCAAAAGTAAACTTGAACCAAACTCACATTTTGCAATGAAATAACAATCTTCAACAGCAATTTACTTTATGAGGCGATATTCACAAATGAATTATGGAACAACAGTTATCATATATACAAAGCACACTAATATAGTAATCTGAGATGAGAACTACGTTTCCAAATACAACATTACTTCCGGATTCCAATAATCATAACTTCAAATAAATCTTGTGATGGTAACGTTTAATACAAAAGCTCTGTAATAGAAATACCCGATTCAGATTGATACCATGAAATCAATTCTGGAAAAGACTTAATAATATAATGCAGAATCGCCACTAGGAATTCGGAAAGAAACATTAATGAATTAATGATCACATAGCATTCGTGCATCAGATTACTGAACAATAAAGATAGCAAACCACGCAAATCACCGTATGATACAATACAACGGCAAGTGTCCGTTGGAGCCGGGCCCGTAGCTTCCAATGGCACCGCCGTAACTTACTTCAGATGCAGCAACGAAGTGAACACCAATTCCTTTATATTGATTGCATTAACAAAAGTATACAAGAGCAGATCTCACCGAGACTCCATGGTCCAAGTTGTTCTGAAAACTTATAATTACAAAATACAATCGTTCTCCATCCCCCGTCTCTGATCTTGGGTTTCATTAAATAGAGAAAGATCAGAGTATAGATAATTACAATCATGATTTCTTTTACAAATTTAGGTTGATTCTAACCCATTGATCAACAAGAACAAGGCGGATTTGGGTTTGCAGCTAAGATTTGGAGGGCGGCCGCAACAGCAAATCCCATAAAATCGTATTCAAAGAACCCTGCGTTTCTCCCTGTACAAGCCGAATTTGGGCAATCTGTTCTTTTTGAGGATAATTGGGCCCGTTCTGGACAAAACCCATGTTCCGGATTTTCCAAATTCGTCTTCATTTGCTCAGAATCTTAACCGCAAAACTGTCACTCCTTAAACCAGCGAATTTCTGAGTTGGCTGTTTTAAAAATCAAATCTTCAATTTGGAAGTTACTTTGGAGGCTAAGAATGGCGAATGATGTTACAACCAACTTATTAGAACTATCATTGATAAATTAATGCATAATAATCAATTTATTAAAAATAAAAGAGAATAAATAACATTCATCCATGAGAGCATAAATTATTTATAAAATGGATTTAAATGATAAATTATAATAAATGTCATGATGAAGAATGGTGGAAATGGGTGGAATAAACGTTCACAAGTGACAATAATCATGGCATATTAACGACCCCACACACCCCCACACTCAATATGTTGCATGTCCTCATGCAACGAAAACTGAATATATTGCATGTTCTCATGCAACCCAAAGACAAAAACCATGTGTTAACCAAGCAATAAAAATTTGAGAATAACTGAATGCTTCCTTAATTAATAAATATTCAATTTTAGCAATCTCGATGAAGGCATAACAATTTTTACATTGTCATTCAACTATATGTATGAATTTGCAGCAAAATATGCTATAGATAACAACAAACTTCATTAAAACTACAAACCAAATTTTGTTGAAATGTTGCAAGTAAATTTACAATACATGAATGTCTCTATGATCCAAAAATCAGATCGTTTTGATGCATGGATCATGAGATATAAATAAAATGGCTGTAGGTGAGAGTACATGATTTCCGAAATTGTATGAACCAATTTAACTTGAAATGATCTAGGTTTGTATATTTTAATAGTATGTCTGTGTTTCCTAGAGATCACAAGAATTGAGTTCATAATTTTAAAAATATTATGGAAATCAATTTCTACACTGAAATTGTATGACTGAAATTGCATGCCTTAAATGAGAAAGAAAATAGGAAACATCCATCATGCGTAGCGATTCCTCCCCCTCTCTGAAAAATTAGCATGTCCTCATGCGATGCGAGAAAACAAATAGAGGTGGTTGCTACCAGCTGTTGAATTCTATGCTTGGTGTAAAACAACATGAAATAAGGGAGGTGTTGAGAGTGAATAAGAATAGCAATGGATGATAAAGAATATGAATGACGTGGGTATAAGAAAGAAATGAATGAAAGGAACACTCCCCCACACTCGAAAATGACATGCTACTGAAAAAAGGGAAGTGGTAAAGATGTGGAATGAAGGATGACAAATAATGCTCAAAATGGATTTGCATTAGATTCTCCTAAATTTATAATAAATTAGAAAACTATGCAATTTTACCTCAAGTTTTACCTCCAAAAATGTGGAATGACATATAAATACTGGTAGTTGTTGAAGCTGATGTAGGCAGAGTTGGTGTTGAAAGCGATGCAAAAAGGTAGAATCCAGGGAAGCACATCATGTCTGAAGAATTGTTCACGTTCGCGAGCCTCTACTGTGAAGTGCAATAGTGTGGTCATGCTACGAATAGAATTATGCCCATACTTGTTGTTCTCCTGTAAACAAAGCACTATTTTGCATACAATGTTCTTGAATCCATAGTGTTAGCTTTGAATAGCAACAGAGAAAATGCATGCAAAATTGCAATTTAGAAAAACTTATGTATACATGCAATACTACTATGTTGTCAAATCAACAAGGTATGGCAAAGTGTAGTAATCATATCGCATGCAATCCCATAATGCATACATTCCCCCCCTCCAATTGGAAAATGGGTTGCATAACCATAAAGTATATGAGAGGGGTGGTGTGGACGGCAAGGCAATGGAATGAACAATATATCAGTAAGTAAAGCAGAGTACACTTATCAATGATAGGACGGTGAAAATTATGGTTATGTTGAGAGCAAAGTGTGTAAAGATAGTTATGAATAAGAGATAGGATGCTTTGGATTGATGATAGTTTATACAAAACGAAAAAGGACAACAATATGCTAAAAAGATGCTTTGCTGACGGTATTCTAGCTGAAAATGATGTGATTGATCATAAAACACTTTCTCATGCATAAAGGTTCAAACAGGGAAAAAGTTAAGGAAATAACTGCTCTGATAAAAAGAAAATAAGAAAAGGGTATAATAATAATAATTGACGAAAAGATATAACTTCAATACCATAAGCAGAGCCGCTGCTGCTAGCAGGCGTCCATAGCCTCGGCAGGGTTGCTTGTTAACCCATATGAGCCAGGATCCTCAATTTATAAATGGAGAGTTTTAGTGTTGTTCTACAGAAGAGATCAGTGTGCTGGCGTGGTAACCAGACAACCACACTGCCATTCACTAGGAGGTAGCAAAAGTGATTAGGCCGGCTCGTGATGAGACCTCCTGTTCCAAGGATAATTTGGCTATCCAATGGATCATAACCCTGGTGTGGTGGCCATAATGGGAATGTCACTTTGTTACAGCCTTATGAACATGGTAGGCTGGCTCGTAATGAGACCCCCTATCCTCCATCTGCGAACAGAATTTTGTTGTTATTTCACATTTTTATGATAAAAAGAGGGAGGCTCAGTACTCCTTAAGAGCAGGGATGGCGGAAGAAGTTGAACATGTCAATATAAAAAATATACCCATAATCTCATTTATTACAGATAGAGAAGATTATAACCAGGAAGGGTGGAACCAGCATGGTATTAAGATGATCAATCAGTATCATGTACAACAGAAAACAATGCAGTAAAGGAATATATAAATAATTGTGTCCCTTTTAAAAAGAATCTATCATCAAGGAGCTGTCCTTTTAAAGATCATAACGTGAATAATATTAACTTTGCTTCAAAAGAATCCATAATTCCTGTCCTCATAAAAGTAGTGTACTTCATGCCATGAAAGAGAATCAGGAGAATGTGGTTGAGCTGAACTATGAATAATCCCACAAGAGAAAGGAAAGGGTTGCCCTCAAAAATATTCCCAAAGTGTTTCTCTTTTGAATGAACAGCAAAAACACTCAAAAAGTGGTGTTCCGTGTAGGGAACATCAAAGAAAATGCACACCAAAAAACAAAAATACACACAGAAAACGTGAAAATGCAAATTTCGTTCCTTTTGAAAGAGAAGAATCCATGCAAGCAAAAACTCGAACAACAAAAACTCAAACTGCTGTTCCTTTTGAAAAAGGAACAGCAAAAAAACTCAAACTGTTGTTCCTTTTGAAAAAGGAACAGCAAAAACTCAAACTGCTGTTCCTTTTGAAAAAGGAACAGAAAAAAACTCAAACTGCTGTTCCTTTTGAAAAAGGAACAGTAAAAACTCAAACTATTGTTCCTTTTGAAAAAGGAACAGTAAAAACTCAAACTGTTGTTCCTTTTGAAAAAGGAACAGCAAAAAACTCAAACTGCTGTTCCTTTTGAAAAAGGAACAGCAAAAAACTCAAACTGCTGTTCCTTTTGAAAATGGAACACCAAAAAAACTCAAACTGCTGTTCCTTTTGAAAAAGGAACAGCAAAAACACACCAAATGTTGTTCCTTTTGAAAAAGGAACAGCAAAAACACGCACTGCTGTTCCTTTTGAAAAAGGAACAACAAAAACACGCACTGCTGTTCCTTTTGAAAAAGGAACAGCAAAAACTCAAACTGCTGTTCCTTTTGAAAAAGGAACAGCAAAGACACACCAAATGTTGTTCCTTTTGAAAAAGGAATAGCAAAAACACACCCAACGTGTAAGTGCAGAAGTGCTGTTCCATTTCGAAAAGGAACAACAAAATGTAAAAGTGCAAAAAGTGCTGTTCCATTTCGAAAAGGAACAGCAAAATGTGAAAGTGCAAAAAGTGTTGTTCCATTTCGAAAAGGAACAGCAAAATGTGAAAGTGAAAAAGTGCTGTTCCATTTCGGAAAGGAACAGCAGCTGTTCCATTTCGAAAAGGAACAGCAAAATGAACTGTGAAAAAGGAACAACAAAATGAATGGCTGATAAAAAAAGTGTTATTCCTTTAGAAAATAAAAAGCGAAAATGTTGTTCCTTTGAAAAAGGAACAGCAGGAACGAAATGATGTTCCTAATGCATTAAATGTTTTTTTGTGGAAGAATCATTCACTTTAATGTAAGGATTGCCTATATTTATGTGAGAAATACCAAATAAAATAGAAGTTCATTTTGAATTGCACGCATCTCCTATAAGTTGACACTAATAATTTATGTAAACTTGAAACATGATCAAGAAGGAATATTTTATGGAAGATCTATAAATCAATATTCAAAAGTTTGATTCAATTTTTTTGGTTTTCCAAGACAATGGCGAGAGGATCAAGATTTAAGGTCATATACATGCATTAGCTATACCAAGTCCTTAGGATTTTGTAGAACAAATATTAGGTCATGATAGTTGAAAGAAAATACATTGACAAATTCTGAGAAAAAAAAAAAGTATGGTGACTTCCACCATTTTGTGGTCATCTCAACAATTAATTATTTCTAGGTGCTTTGGTTCCTATTTGTGTTTGCAACATTGATTTTCTTTAATGGCTCACTCTTTCCTTTGACAATATATTAATCCACTAGCTCCTCTAGAATGTTTCAATCCACACCTTATTATTTCATATAGTTGTTAGTGATAACCTCTTTATTTGGCATGGATAACTTGAGTATCAAGTTTATTTCATAAATAAATGTGCTTTTGGGGAAATATCCAATTCCTTTAGGACCTTTACAACCATAGGATTTCCATTTGCTTGTTCTTTATTTAGGTCAACGAGGTTCTATTTCAATTATGTACCCTATTTGGTGGTTTATTGCTTTGTTTCTTTGTAATAATATCATTTTTAGGTAAAACCATATATCATTCCAACAAGTATATGGTGACGAATAGCTTTCCATGTTTCTAAAACTACTCCATTATGTTCTTTATCTTTATTAGTTTATGTAGATGAATTAGCATTCAAAATCCACAATATATACAATGATTTTTTATTTTGATTCTATCAAGATGGTATATGAATAGTTCCCTAATCTTATGGAATCTGATATTGGGTTGTGGGATGAAGTGAGCCATCCACTAGTGGTATGTTGTCATATAGAGAGTGTGGGGATATCATTTATCCTTTAATATTTTGTGATAATATTTGTACTCAATGTGGTTTATTGGGTCATCCCTATGCTTAAATATTTGTTAGTGGGGAATGGGGTGGGGTGAGGTGTTGGTCTAGATATAAAAGTAAAAATGGTTTTTAATGTGTCCTCAACATAGTTGATAGTTCTTATTGTAATTTAAGGAATAGTGAGTGTATGCCAATATATATATATATATATATATATATATATATATATATATATATATATATATATATATATACACACACAGAGAGAGAGAGAGAGAGAGAGAAAGAACATATAAAACAAGTAGTGGGAGACCAACAAATAAGCTTCTTTATTAATGTACCACAACAATTCATCCAATCTCTTCTCCCTTTGTTACAAAATGAGTTATTGATAAATCACCAGGTAGTTATAGCTAACTAACTAACTAAATTGGGTGATCAACCTCACTTCGATGTTGACTAACTTGCATTCGGACTTGGACAATCAATTGATTTTGAATATTAAATCTAGTTGACTAGGTTGACTAGCCATTCCAATATCTCCAGCCACCTCAATTCCTTGCTCATCCCAAGCAAGTGGGAGATGTGGATTACAATAAGAAATTTTGTAGAGGTTATAATACAAAATTTTGACAAGTTTATTCTTGTGGTCATTGTGGTTCCTTGGTATATGGCTACTTTGTTTTTGTGAATAATTTTTTGGAAGTGTAAAGGATTTTTAATCCATCCAACATTTTAGGTGGACACTCCACCCATCATCAAAGACTAGAAATCATAATGATACCATATGAGCATTGAGGAGTCTTTAATAGAGAAGAATATATGGTAGCCATTAAGGAATTAGTATTAAATTAATCAAGGTAGGTGTTAAAGGAATATATTAATAAGGTTAAGGGACCAATTCAAAAGTTTAAATAAGTAATTGAGCATATAATAATAATAATAATAATAATAATAATAATAATAATAGGGATAAAATTGGGGCATTAAAGATTATGATTAAAGGGGCACAAGGATCAAGAGATTCAAACTAGGGAAGTGAAACCAAAAACTAATATAAAATTAATAAGCTAAAAGAGCAAGATAGGAGATGAGAAACTAAATAAGATATATATATATATATATATATATATATATATATATATATATATATATATATATATATATATATTTAGTTTCTCATCTCCTATCTAGCTTATTATTTAATATTATTAATTTAATATTAGTTTTTGGTTTCACTCCCCTATTTGGAATCTCTTGATTTTTGTGTTCTATTAATCATAATATTTAACACCCCAATTTTATCCTTGATTTTATTTATTTAATATATAGAAGCTCAATTACTTATTTAAACTTTTGACTTGGTCCATTAACCTTATTAAGTTATTCCTTTAACAACTACCTTGATTAATTTAATATTAATTCTTTAACAACTATCTTACATTCTTCTCTATTAATGACTCCTCAATGCTTGTTTGATATCATTATGCTTTTTGGTCCCTGATGATGGGTGGGGTGTCCACTAGAAACATTGGACAAATTAAAAGCCCTTCATACAACTTCGTCCAAACATTCTCTACAACATGAACAACTGAAAATCTACACTCAGTTATTTTGTTGTTGTCAATACTAGTGTTGTTAAATTTGGTTCTAGAACTACAACTTCCCATGGAGAAGTTATCTCAATTGTTTCCAATTATGAATATAGGGATACATATTTTCTCAATGGTTTGATCCCATTTTCATGTGTTCTATTGTGTCATCCACTATGACCCTTTTGCTTCTATTTCTGCTAACACTAACTACTAACTTGGAGTTATAAAATTATATTTTGACATAGTAGTTGCAAAAAATTGGAACTTAGTTAAACTAGGGAAGCTAGAATGTAAGGTAATTGCAGAGATGGATCTTGAGGTCGTTCAAACATTCTTTTATGAATATGCAGTGCAAGTATTTATAGATTATTATTGAAAGTCAAGCATTTATCAATAATCTATTGTGCATACACCCCTGTAGAAGTCATTTTTGCTAATTAGTAGAGTTTTTGTGTTAAAACGATCTCCTCCGCAAGTTCCTGTAGGTCCATCATACATTGATCTTCCAAAATTTGTGTTTGATCCAACACTTTATTCATGTGTTTGAGAGCATTATTAGCTTCCACTTGTGATTTTTTTTCCCTCTTGAAAATGCTAGATTTCCTCTTAGATCAGCTCCACTTCCACTTCCCTTTCCGTGACTATTTTAGATGATAGGGCTTGTTTTTCTCTAAATTCTAATGTCATCTACTCCTTATCATTTAGATATTTGATTAAATTTTGTTGCACTTTTAATTGACTATAGGTTGTAGAAAAATAACTTAGCTAGTTGTTCAAAATTAGTCTTGTTTCCTTATTTGATGTTACCTCGAAGGTCTTCCTTATTTTCTTAAATTTGTTAAATTTTCCCCTCAAAATAGTGTAGGTCCACTCATCATATTCCTTATGATCTTGTTGTTGCATATACTTTTATTCTTCTTTAAATTTTAGGTTCATGTCAACTCATTGATGGACTAGGAATTGACGAGAGTCTATTCGACCTATTTCCATTCTTGGTGGTTCAATTTGTAGCTTTTCTTGGTCCAAATCGATACATCCCTCCCATATATGAATTTCCTTGGCCTTTTTGATTTGTATTGTACCAATTTTATTTATTACAATCCTTCATCGCAATGGTAATTATTTATTAACTGCCTTTTATAAATCAAAATTTATTTATTATAAATTTCTTGAGGGTTAAATGCTACCTTGTTAGTTTCTTTTGTTTCTTCAACTCAAAATGTTGTATAGAATTTTGGGTGGCACCTATTATTTCTTCTTTTCCTTTTCCTCTGATGTGGTCCCTGTTTCTTGTATTGGTTGCTATGGTTCTTAAGAGTTGATTTGTAGGCAAAACCTACTCTCCTATTTACTCTATAAGAGTTATTTATTGGCTCAACTCTTGCATAGGTTTAGTGGATGTTAGAACATATGTTTCTTCGACTTGTTCTCCTCCTAGGCCTTATTGAATTTCCCCCACATTCATGGGATCTGGTATTGTATCAACACTTTGTATTTACACCAATTGTGCTTATTCTAGTTTATTCAAGTAAGGTTGGGTGAGTTCCTCTACTTGGCTTAGCTCTTCTAGTTGTGTTTATTTAGTTCGACTTGGTTTTTGCTACATCTATTGTGATCAAGTCATTACTTCTAGTTGTGTCAACTTTGTGGCCTCCTTGACTAGTTCAATATTGATAGGCCAACAACTTACTTTTCTGGTGAAGGTTAATTGTCTCATGCTACTGCACTTATCCTTTCCATAATCACTTGGTGCATTAGAATCATATTCCTTAGTCAGTTTGCTCGACTCCACCTATGACAACTACATCTATGTTTTTTTTTCCCATGTGTTTATTTTTGAGAAGTGATAGTGGTTCATCCATATTTGTTTGATCTAATTACTGTGAAGATTTTTTGGATGATATTTCCTCTTTCACTAATGCTGGATCAACTAGTGGTGAATCATGGGTCAAGTTGATATGACCTAATTGCCTTGTTTGTGATCACCTTAGCCCTCATTTTGAACTTGGCCTTTTTCCTTGTTTGGGTGCAACAATGCTTATTTATTGCTTAGTTTCACTCCTTGTTGTACTTGATATTCCCATTGCTTGAGTGATATTTTCCTTAGCCATTGTCCTGGTTTTTGCATAGGTAGGTCCAAAACTTGACCCCATAATTCATTT
Organism: Pinus tabuliformis; assembly: GCA_031772625.1. Classification (NCBI taxonomy): domain Eukaryota; kingdom Viridiplantae; phylum Streptophyta; class Pinopsida; order Pinales; family Pinaceae; genus Pinus; species Pinus tabuliformis. The sequence goes on along the minus strand of CM062817.1, from coordinate 974,635,512 downwards.
TATTCATGACAACTCCCGATGAGAGGGTTTCTCCTACTCTCTTACCATCTTTTCCAGTTTTTATACTACCTTTTTCACTTTACCTAACATGTTAGGCTCATCCAAGTTGATGGATTGGAATTCCTTGAGGACTTCATTAGTGCTCTCACTAACTTGTAGGGGTTCTGCTCTAATAAGTTATTTTCTTTTCTTTCTTATTGGTTTATTGGAGGGTGGACCATCCAATATGTCAAGGCTATCAACAAATGGCTAGGTATAGATTTCTTCTTATATTTGTTATTTTAATTTTACATCTATGAATGTTAAAACTATCTTAATCAACTCATTCAATTCCTAAGATGGGAGGTGATATTTTATGCATGACTATCTTTCCAATTGTTAAAAAAAATGTTTGAATGTCTACTCATATGAGGTCTTTTAGGGTCGACACTCTTCTTTTAGCATACCACAACTTAATGGTGTCCAAACAAAATTATATGTCGGATGTGTCAGGAAGTTTCTTTCAAATTCTCTACAATACTCTCCATTTGTGGTAGACATTTTTTAAGTTCTCCACCCAATGTTAGAACATTTTTTTTTTGGGGAGAGTGAGGGGGGGGGGGGGGGGGGGGTGAAGGAGTTTGTTAATCAATATGATTTGATTGCAAAACACTAGTAGTGATCTAGCTTGGATCACTATATTGTTTGGTCATCTATCTCAATGATTTTAGAGTGGAAAAAGTGGAGGAATCAGTTTGTGGAACCGTTTTTACCAACATGACAGAGTTTGACAAACTAGGCACTGAAACCTTTTGGGAGAATTTTGAAGCATCAAATGATGTTTTTTGGGGGTAAAAGTTTGTCTCCTCAGTGAAACACCTAATTTCCATATTCTACACATAGAGACATTTCCAATGGAACAAGAATTTCCTCAATCATAGTCTATATGCAAAAGTTATGCCACTCAGAGTTGACCTTCTTATTTTTTCCACCATAATTTGAGAGGATGCCACACCAACCCTGTAACAACCTTGGTGAAAAGATCATGTAATAAAAGTAAATAAAGGAAAAATAAGACCATTGATAAGGGACACGTATTCCAAGCTAAATGTTGGGCAAAGATATCCTAGTGGGCATCACTTGATGTGTGTTTTGGCTAAGGAAGATTGGTAAAGGCATTAAAAGGAAGAAAAGCATTTTTGGCACTTTTATTTATGAAAATAAAGGAAATTAGGAGAAAAGTAAGGTGAAAGGTCACACGTTGCATATGAGGAGGAAATTGAAGGAAAATAATGGAAAATGAAGAAATTAGAGGCCTCATTAATAAAAAGGCTTCTGAGGATCAGTGGGCAAGATTATGTCAGTGTTAAGCTCTTGGTTAGCTCAAGTTTGGAGCTCTCTCATTATTCTCTCTCTCTCTCTCATTCTTGGTCACTTAGAGTTTTCTTGGAGCACTCTAGCTTTGATCGAGGAAGGAAAAGCAAGCAAAGGGAAAGGAAAGGAAAGAAAGGATAAATGAAGGAAAGCAGGATCAAGCAGCTTTAGCAATAATACTTGCAAGTAACCTTTTTCATGTGTGATTTCCTAAATGGTTTGGACATGCATGGATTTTCATGTTGGTGTATGGTTATCTTGCTGTTAGTGGCATGGTTTTGATGGGTTATGATAGTGGATTTCAACGTATCCTTTTTCCATATGGCATGGTATGTTGGGATGTCTATCTTAGTTTTGAGCTTTTGTTTATTGGATGGATTTCAGAATCTAGGGCAGAGGTGGTCTCAAGTTTCATTCCCAAAGGCCTAGGAATCCCTTGACTAGTTTTGGTGGGATACACAATAAAGCCAAAGGGAGAAGTCTCGGTTTAGGGCCTAGTGATTTGGGTTTGGATTGCAGTAAAGCCTGAGAGACTAGTCTCAGTTTAGGGCCTAGTGATCCAGTATTGGATTGTGGTAAAGCCTAAGAGAAAAGGAGATGAAAAATTCCTCAAAGATAGTGATGGATTATGGATGGAATTCCACGTTCGGTTTGGTTGTGATTGGAGCACCAATTTTGGTGTGATCATGGTTTGATGAGGGTGGAAGTGGTTTAACCTTTGGATTACCTTGATTGTTCATGGATTGGTTTTTCTATTAGATCCCACATTCATGCTTGGAATATGGAATGGGGGTGATTGGTTGAAAGAAAAATTTGGTTCAGCCATGTCTATGGTCTGGTGGTATGTGGAAGTCTCGAACCTAGTTGGATTTGCTTATGATTAATAAAAGCTAAGTTCTCTTAATTTTTCACTTGATTATATGTGGATTTTATGGCTGTCATATCTCTGATATTTACATGGTGTAATATTGGTTATAAGCATGGTTATATGACTGGATCATGTCATGGTTATCTTATGTGTTTACTTGTAAATGAATGGATAATGTATCTATGACTTAATAGATGATAATGAAGCAAATGACATGAAGGAACAATGGTTCATAGCAATTCTCAGATAAGTATGAGATCCCTATGCTCAGATGTGTTATTTACACTTGTATGTTGCATATTTACTAAGTGTTTGAAAAAATGTTTTTCATGGTTAGGCTTGGTTAGGTCAAGCCCTTGATCAAGTTTTGTGTTAGAGGCTTTACCTTGGTGTCATTTAATTCCTTGGAAAGTCTCATCAAGTTCTAGGCATTGGTTTAGAGACTAGAACTGAAAAAGTGGCTTAAATCTCACAATCTCTAGCACAAAATTGGATAAAAAAGACTGTAGTCTCTCCCTTGCAAGCAACGTGGGAGCGACTATAGGGTTCCAGTCACATGAATTCCTTATCATGGGAGTGACTATGGGTTTAATTCATTGAAATTCTAGATTAACTAAGGGGTTGGGCATCTGGAGTGGTGGATTAGCTCCTGGGGGTCCTAAAGCACCTAAGGGAGGTTTGTAAGGTTTTTTTTTTGTCGACTTGATTTCCTTAAGGTTACCAAGGAGGTTGAGTCTTATCATAGTGACCCTCAGCTCATCTTTTCCTAGGGAAAGCCGATGAAAATGGGTAAATGTGGGTGGAGGCATTACAAACCCCCATTATTCATTGACAATGGGCTAGCCACGTGATTATGATGAGGAAGGTCCTAGAAGAGTATAGATTGTAAATTTGGTTAAGAGTTGTGGTAGTCAAACCTAATTGCTAGCAGGTTATCAAGCTATGTTATAACTAGGCCACTAGGAGGATAAGGGGTTCCATTATTTTTTAGTGCACTTGTTCCATAGATGAGCAAAATAGTTAAGAGGGATAGATATAGAGCACATGGAGAGGATTTGTCCACTCTAGTATCCCACAAGCCACAAGCCACACTTCTTTATACTCATAGTTATTTTCTATTCAGAGAAGGAGAGTAGAGAAACCTCACCTTCCAACTAGGTTTTCTCCCAAAAGGGTTTCCCAGGATATATCTTGTGTCAAATCATGGTTTGTGAGTTTTTCTTTCATTGTTCTCTATTTTATACATAAATTTTAATTTGCGTGCATATGCAATAAACAATAATCTACAGATGCATAAATATAAAGAGAAATAAAACCCTAATAATGTAGAATTTAGATTTTTAAATATATTTTTATCAGATTTGTTGTGACAAACGGTCTAGTGGAATATCCATGACAGTTTGTGGGTCAAGTAGTTTCATATTTTTATGGGTTTTCCGTTTGTGAATTTCACTTTCATGACCATACTGGCTTGGATCATTACAATCCAAGTTACTAGGGAAAGGAATTGGATCACCTTCCTTTTTTTATCACATCCTTAATAATTTTTATTTGTAATATATGCTACATACTCAAGGCAGTTAAAGAGCTTTCCTTCTTTGACAATTTGTCCAATGCATCCAACATGTTAAGTTTAACACCAAAATCTCGACCTATTTTTATGAAGCAACGAGGGATACTATGATGTATGCCCATTTTTCTATATGTTCTATAGCTTCACTGACTATTAACCTTTTTGAATTTTTGTTTTTATTCGACCTTGTAAATTTATAAATCCAATATCCAAGGTCATTAATATTATGTATTCTTTCTCTTCTTCTATGAAAATTGGAGAATTTTTGAATCAATCCAGTAGTGATTGGTAGTGGTATTTTCAACAATGGGTACCCTAAATGGAACTAACTAACAATAAAATTCACAGCCTCTTCTTTCCATCCACTGAATTCATCTAAAAATGGCACACAAAGATAATTTTGAGATAATTTTGAGCTAGTTCCAACACTTGTGTTTTTTAGCCTTCCTTATTAACCTATTCATTAAATGATTGCCAACGTATATCCCACAATATTTATTTTGTTTTTTCCTAGTTGGTGTTATGTATTAAAACGTGTACCTTCATAACACTTTCCTTATCAAAATTTTGTTTTTACCTTAGCTATACTATGGTTTCACGTGTCTATAGTTGACCTCTCATTCTTGGCACCATTTCAGATTCTTGAACAATAAACATAGAGACGCAATGGAAATAATACTTCATTCCGTTAATGTAAAATACTGAAATATGCTTACAAATAGAAATGGAAATAAACCAGTTAGGGCGATGGTAGCTTATGTCTGAGAAGAGATGTAGCGGATACATGCCTCTGAATTGTGTTACAATGAGGCTCAAAGGCCTATTTATTGTTGAGAAACAATGGAAAACCCTTAACATCCCAAAACCTAACCCTAGAATATGAAACACCAAATTGTGGGCCCCATTTTGGGTAAGTTGGTACATCAAATTCCTGGGGTCGTAACTTTGGCACCCGATCTTCATTTGAAATGTACAATAGCTCGATAGAAAGATCTATCCGAGCAATACAACTTTGGGAAGAGAAACAATGGGCCATGGACCCATGTTGCTCCCATATTTCCCAAAAAACGTCATTTAGGGCCTCAAAATGGCTCTGGAAGTTTAAGACCCGAAAAACTGCTAAAAATAGTAAATTGTGTTATAATTACGGAAACTGAAAAACTGAAAGAGACAGTTGTGGGGGTCCAAGTGGGATAGGTGGGTGGCCACCAACATCCACCTAGATCAGGGATCCTTTCCTTCTTCTAATAATTGGGATATTTCCACTAAGTTATTTGGTACTAGCACGATTGGAAACATGTATGCATTAGGTAAATCATCTTTGATTCCTATAAAATATTACTTATGTCAAGCCAAGATAGGTGATTTGGATGACATTCTTTTTTCCCAGTCAAACAATAATGTTGAATAAAAATTCTTGGAAACGTTATAGCCACAAAAAAAATCTTCCTTGGTGAACTAGTTTATTCACAAAATATTTCAAATACTAGTGGTTTATAAAGAACATGAATGGATTTTCCAGTAAATAGTGTCAAAACTTCTGGAGGAAAAAATAATTTCTAAGCCTTATCTTTCTATTGTAAAATAATGTCTCCCATCATTATTAATTTTTTAACTAGCATGTGTATTTTGATGGTTGATTAGCTTGTCACTTAGTTGAGCCAAAAAGGCCCCAACTGCAACATTTGAGGCATTAGCGTGGACATGGAATCAAAGCTTCAACCAATTGTTGTTTAAGTGATTCAATTGGCATGTTGCATTCATCAATCCATGAAAATTTAGCATCATTCTAAAGTATCTCGTCAACATCTTTCCAAAGTATCTCGTCAATGGGAAATGTTATCTTGGAGAAATGGAAATAAAAATTTTGTAGTATCTAGTATGTATTTATTTATAATTGACTAGGGGCATAAGATCAAGAATTTTTTTTTTGGCTATGTCAAATTTAATATCATCTTTACATACAACATGCGTTAGAAATATTACAATTGGGTTTGCAAAAATATATTTTTTAATAAAGGGAAAGTTTTGTTTGTCTACACCATTATAGTATCATTCCAAGCCAATGTATATGCTCTCTTAATAGAATGTATACTATCATGTCATCATAGTATACATTCATGCTTTCATAGATATATTCTTGGAAATATTTTACAATTATTCTGGAAAGCATTGTTGGAGCATTCTTTAATCCAAATGGTATTACTCAATATTGTTAGGATATTCCGACACATAGGATATAGTTAAGTTCAACTTGGTCTAGTTTAGAGTTAGGTATAGAGTTAGGTAAAGTTTGTTTCTTTACCGTTGTACATATTGTAACTTACAATCCAACGGTCACGATATGTAGTGATCCGACGGTTCATTCTCTCCTCGGTATTACCGACACTTGATCCGTGGCTTGACACCCGATTGGTCCATGAGTTCTATTTAAAGCGCATGGAGGGTCATTGTTCGGGTAATCTGTGCATGAGAGAAGTTAATGTAAATTTTCATTCTTTGATTAATAAATTGCCTGTAGTACCTACGTTGGGACAGGCCATGGACTGTTTCCCTCCTTGCACTTTGAGGGTTTTAACCACGTCAAAAATACTGGTGTATTGATTTGAGATCTGGTTGTGACCAGTGTCCTTTTGGTGTTATTTCTGAGGAACTTACCCTGTAAATTCCTACATGGTATCAAAGCTATTTGAGGGCCGCGTCCGTTGGTGATCCAAATCTGAAGCCGGTAGAACTGCATGCGGCTGTCGTTTCCTAGATCTGTTGTTTCTGACTGCTTTCGGGCCGAGAGGACTACTCTGTTGCGTTCGGAGCATCTGTTCCAGTGAGGAACCCCTTTTGTTTCACGCGAAAAGGTTTCCGGTAGCCCTAGCTGCGTCATTTTTCATATCGGGAGGTATACAGTGTTTTTTTGCAGTTTACTGTTATTTTCTCTCTGCTTATTTCGGTTTCGGTTTATTTAGCCCTTTTTTTTAACCAGATCTATACCTTTCATTTCTGCGTATGCTCTTTGCCCTGCGACTCTGTGCGATCTGGGCAAATCAGAAACAGAAAGGAAGGATTTTTCTCATGCGTATGCTCTTTTCCCTGCACCTTAGTGTGATCTCGGAAAATCAGAAACATTGAGAAAAATATTTAGTTTTTCGGCTAAAGCTAACTTTGAGATTTTTTAAAAAATTTCTTATTTTTTGGCTAAAGCTAACTTCGAGCCGCAAGGTTCGTTTTTCTTGCATATTCGTGTTGGGTTTTGTGTTTTGTGTTTTGTAGGGAAAAAGAGCTTTCTCAAGGCAGGTACGCAAACCAAGCCCCCGCCCCCCCCTCTCTCTCTCTCTCTCTCAATTTTTTTGTAGAGATCAATTGGTTCAAATCTATTTTAAGAGAGTAGAGGTCTTGGGTTCAAGTCTCCATTTTGTGGGGGCGGATTTTTTCATTCTCGCACATTCGCGCACTTTGCCGGCAACTTCAACAATTTTTTTTCAAAAAGCCATAACTTCTTCATCTGGAAACCTTTTTCAGAGCCGTTTTTTTTTAAAACCGCCTATTTTTTCGAGATCTATCCATTGGAACACTTACTTTCAGCATCTTCAACTTCAGTTTTTTTAAAAATGGAAAGTCCATGCCAAGTCATTCTTGACAGCACTAACTACTTCCAATGGGTAGCCTACATGGAAGATTTACTTAGAAGTAAAGGTCTCTTCAGAATAGCCACAGACCAAGAGAAGAAACCAAAAGATGAAGACAAGGTTGCAAAATGGGAAAATAGACAAGATCAAGCACGTGGTTTGATAGGGATGTCTATTTCTCCTGATCTTAGATTCCACATTGCAGAACTTGAGACTCCTCATGAAGCATTAGAAAAACTCGCTAAAGTTTTTGGGATTAAAAATGAAATTAGAGCCCATCAACTTGAAAATGAGTTGCTTACTTTGGATCCTAATAATTTTTCTTGCATTGAAGATTTCTTGTCCAAATTCAAGACCCTTAGATATCTCTTGGAAGGTGTTAAAGTTAAGAAAGAAGATGGTAACCTTATTTATTCCATCCTTACTAAGTTGGGACCAGCCTACTCTGTATTTGTTTCCACTTTCCATTCTACAAGGGAAGCTTTCATTTGTCAAGGAAAAGACTACAAGGCCCCTTCCTTTGACTCCTTTTGTGATTCCTTAATAAGAGAACAAGAAAAACTCTTACACCTTGGTCTTCTTAATCTTGGAAACTCTTCCACGAAAGCGTTAGCCGCCCAGCAGCAACAAAATTCAAAGAATCCTAAGAAGTCATATCCTCAAAAGAATGGTCCTAAACCAACTCAGCCTCAAAATGAAAGATCATTTCAACAAAATGATAAGACCAATAAAAACAAATGGAAGAAGACTGATAGACATTGTAACTTTTGTAATCGAGATGGCCACTTAGAATCTAAATGCTTTAAGAAGATGGAAGCCTTGGAAGCCGCAATGAAGAAACATAACATCCATGTGGAGCCTACTTCAACTTCAACTTCCGGAATGGCACTTTCTGCATGTCGTTGTCAATCATCTCAGTCTGGTTATGCATTAAATGTATCTTCTTCTTCTTCTCATTCTCATGAGTGGCTCATTGATTCTGGAGCCTCTTATCACATGGCCAAAAACCAAGCCATGTTTTCTTCTTTAAATGATTGTAACACCAAAAATATATATGTTGGTGATGATAGATCTCTTAATGTTGTAGGGACTGGAACTGTTCATCTAGACAATGGTCAGTTTAATGATGTATTATGTGTTCCAACCTTATCCTGCAACCTTCTATCTGTCTATCAGATAACTCATTCAGGTGAAGGTAAAATTGTTGAATTTTCACCTCATGATGTTGTAATCAAGGATCTAAAAGATCCTAAACAGATTCTAGCTACTGGTCTTGCTGATGATTCCACAAGGTTGTATAAGTTTCACAACTTTGGGTCATCAAATCTTCCCTCAGTATTTGTTGCTCATAATGATGAAGTGAGCAAACTTTGGCATGAGCGATTTGGTCACTTAAACTATCGCTCCCTTCAGCATCTATGTAAAGAAAATATGGTGACAGGTCTTCCTATGGTATCTTGCAGAGATGGTGTTTGTTCCGGATGTGTACTCGGAAAACATCATCGGGACAGTTTTGACAAACGTGCCTCTTGGCACGCCTCAGCCCCTTTACAGCTTGTGCACAGTGATTTATGTGGTCCTCTTCCTGTTGCTTCATTCTCTGGCTGCAAGTACTTCTTAACTTTCATTGATGATTTCTCCAGACGCACTTGGGTATACTTCTTAAAACTCAAGAGCGAAGTATTTAACACATTTTTGGCCTTCAAAGCCTTTGTTGAAAAACAATCTGGACATCAAATTCTTAAGCTAAGAACTGATAATGGTGGAGAATATGTTAAAAACACATTCATCAACTTTTGCACCGAAAATGGAATTCAAATGCAACATACTGTTCCATACACTCCACAACAAAATGGTGTAGCTGAAAGGAAAAATCGCACCTTAAAGGAAATGGCTAATTGTATGCTGCAATCTAAAGGACTCAGTCTTAGTTTTTGGGCCGAAGCAATTAATTGTGCAAATTATATAATCAATCGCACTCCTACTAAGGTTCTAGAGAATATCACTCCAGAAGAAGCTTGGAGTTCCATTAAACCAGATGTAAGTCACTTTCGTGTGTTTGGAAGTGAAGCATGGGCCCATATTCCAGATGAAAAGCATAAAGCTTTAGAACCTAAGAGTGAGAAATGTACTTTTGTTGGATATTCTGAAGATGTAAAAGGTTATAGACTTATTCCATTTAAGTCCAAAAATGTTATCATTAGAAGAGATGTAAAATTTGATGAAAATAAATCGGCCTGCGAGCCTAGTCCGGCGGATGTGCCACCTCTTCCTATCTCTTCTACTTTTGAAAACATTTCTTCTTCAGATGATGAAAGCGAGGATGATAATCCTCCCCCACCTTCTCAGGATCCTCAACTTCCAAGATGGGTCCGTGCTACTCGGGATGCAGCAGGTGATCTGGCCGGTGATCCTACAGATCAGCGACGTACACGTTCTCAGTTTGAAAGAGCCTCTTCTTTACTGGCTCAAGCTCCAGTAAATCATGATCCTGACACTTTTGCAGAAGCTTCAGGCCATCCACATTGGGAAGCAGCTATGAATGAAGAATATCATTCATTGATGACAAATGATACATGGGATCTTGTTCCTCTACCAAAGGGACGCAAACTTGTTAGATGTAAATGGGTTTACAGAACCAAGTATGGACCAGATGGGAAAGTTGATAAACATAAAGCTCGTCTCATTGCTAAGGGCTTTTCACAGGTTGAAGGCATTGACTACACTGAAACCTTCTCCCCTGTTGCCAAAATGAACTCTATCCGCCTTGTTCTTTCCCTTGCTGCCTCTTTAAAATGGGAAGTCCATCAGATGGATGTTAAATCTGCCTTCTTGCATGGGGACTTGCAGGAAGAAATCTATATGGAACAACCCATTGGCTTCATACAAACAGACTCCAGCCTTGTTTGTCGACTTAAGAAATCCCTTTATGGCCTCAAGCAAGCTCCTCGGGCTTGGTATGCCAAAATGGATAGCTTTCTTTTAGAATCTGGCTTTTCTAGGTGTCATTCTGACAATACTGTCTACACCAAGAAAGTGGGCAACTCTCTTATCATCCTTGTTCTTTATGTTGATGATCTTATTCTTACTGGTAGTGATCCCAACCTTATAAACCATGTGAAGTCCAGCCTTAAAAAGAAATTTGAAATGACAGACTTAGGACACTTACACTATTTTCTCGGTCTTCAAGTCTTGCAATCCAAGGAGGGTATTTTCCTTTCCCAGTCCAAGTATGCTTGTGATATTCTTCGTCATTTTCACATGGAAGACTGTAAGCCAACCCCTTCTCCCTTTCAGTCTGGAGTCAAACTTTCAGTCTCTTGTACTTCTCCTGAAGTTGATGCTACCTTATACCGTCAACTTGTAGGAAAACTCTTGTATTTAACCCATACTCGTCCTGATCTTTCCTTTGTTGTTGGCCTTGTTGCTCGTTTTATGCAAAACCCCCGTGAAAGTCATTGGAAAGCAGCTAAAAGAATACTTCGTTATGTTCGAGGTACAGTACAATTTGGGATTCATTACAGTGCCAAAGCAGCTCCTCTGTTAGTTGGTTTCACTGATTCTGATTGGGCTGGTGACCCTGATGATCGGAAGTCTACTGCCGGTTATGTCTTCACTCTTGGTTCAGGACCTATTACATGGGCTTGTAAGAAGCAGGCTGCCATTTCTCTTTCGTCAACAGAAGCAGAGTATCGTGGTGCTGTGGAAGCAAGTAAGGAAGCCTTGTGGCTTCGTCAGATCCCATCAGAGTTTGGCTTTGAGCAGCAGCATCCAACCACACTTTGGTGTGATAATCAAAGTGCCATTCAGCTATGCAAAGATCCAGTCCAGCATCAGCGCAGCAAACACATCGAACTACACATGCACTTCATCAGAAAGCTCATTCATGACCATGTTCTTGAAGTGCAATATTGTCCAACAGATGATCAGGTTGCAGACATCTTCACAAAGGCTCTCACAGAGGCGAAGTTCACTAAACTTCGATATATGCTTGGAGTTCAGGAAGTTGTCACTAAGGGGGGATAGGCTCTAGTTCCTCCTTCCTTCTCCTATTGTGTCATATTTGTAAATCCTTCAATCCTATCCCAAGTTGTTCTTAAGGGGGGATGTTAGGATATTCCGACACATAGGATATAGTTAAGTTCAACTTGGTATAGTTTAGAGTTAGGTAAAGTGTGTTTCTTTACCGTTGTACATATTGTAACTTACAATCCGACGGTCACGATATGTAGTGATCCGACGGTTCATTCTCTCCTCGGTATTACCAACACTTGATCCGTGGCTTGACACCCGATTGGTCCATGAGTTCTATTTAAAGCGCATGGAGGGTCATTGTTCGGGTAATCCGTGCATGAGAGAAGCTTATGTAAATTTTCATTCTTTGATTAATAAATTGCCTGTAGTACCCACGTTGGGACAGGTCGTGGACTGTTTCCCTCCTTGCACTTTGAGGGTTTTAACCACGTCAAAAATACTGGTGTATTGATTTGAGATCTGGTTGTGACCGGTGTCCTTTTGGTGTTCTTTCTGAGGAACTTACCCTGTAAATTCCTACAAATATATGAAAGAGCTAAATTATAATAAAAATGTAGTTTTATATTGATCTTCTACATAAATTGGTACTTGATTGTACCCTGAAACCCCATCAATAAAAGAGTAGCATCCATGTCTCATGAATTTGTTTATGATTTTTCTATGAAAAGGTGTCAAGAATGGGTTGGTTATTTTTAATTTGTTTAGACCTTGGAAGTTGACACGAATTATTAGCATTTTTTAGTTGTGCTTCTTCAACTGGATGACTATCACACTAGACAATTTTAATTTATTAATGACATATATTATACTAGCAGCTAGTAACATCCCCTCCATCTCTTTCAACATGATGGGATTGTATTTTTTTTTGCTAGCTTATATGGTCATTTCTTTATATGCTTTGCACTGGAATAAGGTTGATCTTTATTTCTCCTATCTCCTTTACCAATCCTTTCAAGTATTTGCAGTCTCACGCAAATACATCTTAGTACTGCTACAGTAGGTGGATTATTTCTGTTGTTTTCTATTTTAACCATTAATCACCCATCTGATCCATTTTTGGACAAATTTTATGGATATACTAAATTATTTTGTTTTTATCTTAGCACCCATGTACTTTGGTAGTTTTATTCACTTAATTCTCTTTTCCCTTCATTACTCTGATTGTAAGATAAAGGGGAGTAAAGTTTTTAGATTTATAATTTTCCTTAATGGATAGTATAAACATTGAACAATATTACCAACTAAACAAGATCTATAATGTCAAAGTGAGAACTTTAACCCAAAAACCCCTATTTTGTGCAAAAAACATTGAAAACAACCCAAAATCGAAAAGTGGTGATGTTGTGTCCATTATGCAACCAGCTCACAAAAAAGGTATATCAATGACTTTAAAATTATCCTCTTCGAGGGAGAAACCTTCTTTATGTTACATAAATGAAAAATTATTGGATGATACAAATGATAAGAACTCCTTAGTATATATATAGTAGTCTAAGGGGTCACAATATAATCAAAGCTTATATAGTAATAATAATGTAAGGGTACAATAATAACAATAGTGGGCTTCAAGCCCCAAGGGATAGCTCAGTTGGTCGAGTTCTTGTTGCTAAGTACCTCGCCTATCAGGAGGTCACAGGGTCAAATCTCCTTGATGCCCTTGGGGTTAGGCCTTGCTAGTTTGGCCAATGGTAGATCCCATTGGGTTGATCTACATAGATTCTCTCGTGGATGTAGTAGCGACTCAGTGTCCATGAACCACCCTTAAAAAAAACAATAGTGGGATTCAATTGGGGCACAACAATAACAACATTGGGATACATGGGAAAAACAATAACAATAGGCAGCTACAATAACAATAACAATAAGGGGAATGCATTAGTATTATAGGGACATAACGTGCCCCTCTCCTTCAAAAAGGTGTTGTCCTCAATGCTTGAGTATTTCTGGATATTTCTGTATAAAATTATCATCCTCCCATACAGAATCTTTAGTGGGTAAGTTCTTCCACTTAATGAGATACTATGAAATTAATCAATTTTTTAGTTGTCAGGTTCTTGTTTATGTGACTGCTTCAAGCTCAAATATGATTTTTCCTTCTTTGTCAAGTTCTAGAAACGTTGTTTGAACTAGGACCTTGTCACATATAACCTTCTTTAAGCATGAATCATGGAAAACTGAGTGTAATTAGGAAGATGCAGGCAACTCCAATTTGTATGCCATATTACCAATCTTTTGCAACACCGTGTAAGGACCATAGTACTTGGGTGATAATTTATTATCCTTCTTAGCTTGCTTGATGGAAATTTGTTTATATAATTGTAGCTGTAAAAATACACATTCACCCACATCAAAACTTATTTCACTGCGATGTTAATTTTCCCATTGTTTCATTCGATTCTATGCTAGAGTGAGGTTATCCTTTAAGAGTTGGAGAACTTGTTTTTGATGCTTGATGTGATATTCCATTGCTTGAACGTTATAATTTTCTCTTAAAGTTGATGTGATGGATGGTGGACGATATCCATAAAGTGCCATAAATGGGGTATTTTTGTTGCAGTACGAAAGGAAGTGTTATACCACCATTCAGCTAGAGGTAACCACTTGACCCATTCTGTTTGTTTATCTGATACAAAGCAACGAAAATATCCTTCCAAACATTTGTTCACTATCTCAATCTGCACATTAGATTTAGGGTGATAAGATGATCTATGAGCTAATTGAGTACCAAGGCAAGAAAATAATTTCGTCCAAAAAATTCCAGTGAAAATGGGATCTCCGTCACTTACAATAATCTTTGGCTTTCCATGTAGCTTTTGAATTGTTTCTACAAATGTAGTAGCAACTGTACTGGATTTAAAAGGATGAGATAACGCACAAAAGTGTGTATACTTGGTAATTCTATCAACTACCACCATGATGAAACTCTTTCCTTCAGAATTGGGTAAACCTGTGATAAAATCCACTGAGACCTCCTCCCAATGCTAACTTGGAATGGCTAAAGGATGTAACAGATCTGGGGTCTTAATTGTCTCAAATTTGTTTTGTTGGAAAACAAAACCTTGTGCCACAAACTTCTAAATATCATATTTAAGTCCATCCCAAAAAAAATCCTTCTTCACCCCATGGTAGGTTTTTAAAAATCTCGAGTCCCCTCCTAAGGGAGAGGTGTGAAATTCCAAAAGAATATTTTGCTTGAGTTGGGAATTCTTACAAAGATATAATCGATCTTTGTACCATAATGAATCATTTTTCCATATAAATATACCAGATGTACTGGTATATTTCTGTAACTTTTGAATGAGTGTCCACACCTCTTTTCATTAGTCCATTCATCCATTGCTTCGGTTATCCAATCAGGTTGGATAATAGAAAATGCTTCCACATCCTCGTCCTTTCTCAAGAGTGCATTTGCAACAACATTTTGCTTCCCTTTTTTGTAGATGATTTAAAAGTAATAACCCAATATCTTTGTGACCCATTTTTGTTGCTCTTCTAAAGATAATCTTTGTTCTAAAATGTATTTAATACTATCATGATATGTTTTTACCTTTAAGTGTCTTCCCAATAGGTAAGGTATCCATTGCTTTAGTGCATGTAGTATTGCCAACATTTCCTTCTCATAAATAGGTTTGTGCAAATACTTTCCTTTGATTGGACGACTTTAAAAAGCAATGGTTCTTCCTTCTTTAATTAAAGCAACACCAATTCAATTTCTTGAGGCATCACATTCCACAATAAAGGTTTTTGTGAAGTCTGGTCTAGCTAAGACCGGTTCTTGGCACAATGCCTCTTTAAGATGTTCAAAGGCCTTAGTTTCTTCAAGAGTCCAAGAAAATGCATCTTTCTTCAGTAATGTTGTTAGAGGTGTTGTTATTCTCCCATTATTCTTAAAAAACTTGAGCTAATACCCTGTCAACCTAAGAAATCCTCAAATAGTCTTTATGGATGTAGGGATTTTCCATTACTTAATGGCTTTAATTTTGTTAGGGTATACCTTAACACCCTCCTGAGATACAATGTGACCCAAATATTCCACCTCCTGTACTCCAAAGAAACATTTGGAGGTTTTTGCACATAATAATTTCTCCTTGAATAATTTGAGCACCTTGTCAACATGTTGAACATGATACTTCCAAGACTTGTTGTATATTAATATATCATCAAAAATACTAACACAAATTTTCTAAGGAAGGGTCTGAAAATGGAATTCATCAAACCTTGAAATGTGGAAGGTGCATTAGTATGGCCAAAAGGCATGAAAAAAAAATGATAATGAACCATATTAGTTCTAAATGTTGTTTTTGGATTGTCTTCGTTCTTCATTCTAATTTGATGATATCTTGGATGAAAATCTAGCTTGGTGAAGTAAATTTCTCCATGTAATTCATCCAACAATTCATCAATGACAGGAATGGGAAATTCATCTTTAATAGTGATCTTGTTGAGATCCCTATAATCCATACACATATGCCTAGATCCATCCTTCTTGTGCACCAACACTACTGGAGCAGAGAAAAATCTTTGATTAGGTTGAATTATACTAGCCTCTAGCATTTCTGCAACCATATGTTCAATTTCACTCTTTTGGGCATAGGGATATTTGTAAGGTATGATGACTGGAGGAACACTTCCTGGAATCAAATGAATATAATGATCATGATCATGAATAGGTGGGAGGCATTTGGGAGTCTCAAATACCTTGGAATTATTGTGCAATGTTTTTTAGAGATCTAGAGAAATAAATGATTTCGATGTTTGAACCTCTAGTGAGAATAACTGTGCAATTATGCCCCATTGTTCTTTCTTCAAAATATTTTTCATGCCATTAGATTTTATTATATTTATTGGTTTCCCTTCGATACCCCTTAATTAAAATTCCTTTCCTTCCCAAAAAAATTCAAGAAAAGTTCTTGAAAAATAAAGTTATGATCCCTAAAGATTGTGACCCTTGGACTCCTAGTACAACATCAGCACCACCCATTGGAATGGAAAGCATCGGACTATTCAATACATATTCCCACTTGATATTAAGGTACTTTCCAGAAAAAATTATAGTTCCTCCATTTTCAACCATCACTTGACACTCTAGTGTTAGATATAGGAAGCAATTCAATTCCTTGGCTCTTACAATGAATAAAATTATCGGTACTCCCCGAATCAATAAGCACTATTACCTTTTTCTTCTTGATATATCCTTCTATCGTGAGAGTTTGAGGAGTGGTAATTCATGTCAATGCATTACAAGATATGGTTGGATTCATTTCTTCTTTCTCTGGGGTTGGTTCTTGGTGTATATCCTCCTCTTTTGTTGTTTCTTGTTCATTTTCTTCCTCTTCTTCACAATCTACATAGAATAATTTCTTATCAGTATGACCTTTAATGTATTTTCCATCAGACAGAATAGGGAATTTGACGGGGTTTTGTTAACCTGGCTGCTGCTAGGGTTCTGAGCTAGGGTTCTGAGAGAATAATCCATGGCGCTGACTGCACAGCACGGAGTACACTCACGGGCTGTAAGGAAACCTCTGCAGTGTGACAGAGCTGCAAAGCACTAGCGCAACGCAATGGAACAACCTCAGGGGGGGGCGTCAGAGCCCTCCCCTTTGCACCACGATCCTGAGCATACAGTTATTTTTGGATCTGTTGACAAGGAAATCTTAAACAGAGGGAAAAAACACCAAGATCATAATAGAGAGACTGGAAAGCGGAAGGATAAAGACAGAAATATGCAAGAAGGAAGAGAAACTCCAGAAGAAGGCCCGAAAATATCCTCAACAACATGCCGACCAGTGGCCAAGGGACGGCCAAGAATAGAGCTGTCGGGAGACAAGATTGACAGAAGAATAGAGTACATGAGAGATCATGCCCTCATCGGGAAGTTCATAGGGTTCTGGCAGACTGAGAAAGCCTTATATGGCTGGATTGCGGTGAAATGGAAACCCAAAGGAGATGTCACACTGCAGCTAGGGCCAAAAGGCTTCTTCACTGCAATATTTTTTTGTCTAGAGGACAAATACAGGATATTGGTAGAAGGGTCTTACTTTTTTAACTCAGCGGGACTATATCTGAGGGAATGGATTCCAAGATTCAATCCAGATAAAGAAGATCTCACTTGGGCGCTGGTCGGGATCAGACTGTACTCTCTCCCAGATGAATATTGGGATGAGGAAATTCTCAAGGGCATTGGAAATGGAGTTGGAGAATACATCAGAGCGGCAGAAGAAACCAAATCGCGCAAATACATCTCCTATGCTCGAATATGTGTCTTCATTCGCCTGAATGAAGCTCTACCAGAGTCGATAACTCTTGCCCATCGAGATGAAGAATGGATCCAGCCTCTCGACTATGAACATGTTCCCTTTCGTTGCAGAAAATGTCATGTTCTGGGACATATTTTTAGGGATTGCCCTCAAAACGCCAAAATCAATACCCCTGACCCTTCTGAAGCCCCAACCCAGGAAGGCTTCACCAAAGTCCCAAGCCGGAAGCGCTCTCACAAAAAGCCCCAAAATGGGAGTAAACCCCAACCCAACAAATCCCATGGCCCAGTAACTAAGAACAGCTTCGATATTCTTGGTCAGACCTCTGAAGAGCATCCACTAGACTCTAAGGCCAACCCCGCTCACCCATCTTCTTCATCCCATCCCCCTCCCTCCAATCCCCCCTCCAAATCTCATCCCCCCATCATCATCCCCACTATCCTCAGTAGAAGTAAAAAAGAAACAGCAGAGATTCACAAGGAAATGGAAGTCGACGGAAAGGCAGACCTCCCCTAGAACTCAGAGATAAACATTGAAGAAAGCGATCAAGTGCAACAAATGGAAGAAGAGCCAGAAAGCATAGATCTGAATGGCGTAGATATTCTGGAATTAGAACTAGCATGCAAGAAGAAAGCATACGATACAATTCCAGAGAGTCAACTCAATAAGCTCGAAGTGGTCATCTCGAGAGCCTATCATCAGCACCAACTAGGGATACAACCAGGGAGCCAATGGGATGGCAGCCTACGCCCAAAGGATACAAAAAAGAGAGGAAGGAAAATAGATCTCCAGAGAACGATCGAGATTGGGAAAATCCTGGTAGATTCAGGCAGGTATGCTAAGTTGACGAAGTACTACAAGCCCTCTATCAACAGTTGAATCATGAAGCTAGTATCATGGAACTTAAGAGGGCTAAACAGCCCCGGAAAGCTCAGGATGTTAAAAAACATGATTAAAATGGAAAAGCCGCAAATGTGCTTTCTCCAGGAAACAAAGTGTAATAGTT
Source organism: Pinus tabuliformis (assembly GCA_031772625.1). Taxonomy (NCBI): domain Eukaryota; kingdom Viridiplantae; phylum Streptophyta; class Pinopsida; order Pinales; family Pinaceae; genus Pinus; species Pinus tabuliformis. The sequence continues at coordinate 974,616,794 of CM062817.1, read as the reverse complement.
CTACGCTAGGCAGCATTCTCTCAAAAGCATGGCCAGGCTGTCGTTCGGTTGCAGTAGACACCTCAGGAGCATCAGGAGGGCTTGCTATAGCATGGAATACCCAAGCGGTAACCCTCACAGATTTTCATGCCTCTCATCATCTCATACAGGCGGCCTTTCACATACTGGGTACCAAAATTCATGGCAACTTATCAAATGTATATTTCTCGCAAGACACAGGTAGTAAAATAGCGCTCCTTGACACTATAGAAGCTCTGAGCAACAACAAAAGGCACCCACTATGGATTGTTGCAGGAGACTTCAACATGATTACTAAAATCGAGGAGAAGATGGGAGGGAGAATCAGAATGGAACCATAAGCCAATCACTTCAAGGAATTCATCCAAACTGCGTCTCTCATAGATATGCCGTTCTATAATGGTACCTTCACTTGGAGCAATCGCAGAGCTGGAAAACATCAAATTGCCTCCAAATTGGATCGCTTCCTCATCTCAGACAATGCGGTCCATTTAGGAGGAGATATCTCAGCTGCAATACTTGCTCACACAGGGTCGGATCACTGGCCGATCACTCTACAATGGCAAAGACCAGGTAACCTGACTAAAAGACCCTTCCGCTTTGAAGGGTTTTGGCTTTCGCATCCTACATTCAAGGACTTTGTCAAGACCACTTGGGCATCTTTCGTCCCTCCAGAAGGAGCAAAAATGTATCAGTTCCAACAGAAGCTAAGATTTCTTAAAAATCACCTAAAAAGATGGAATAGGGAGACCTTTGGGAATATCTTCAAGGCACAGCAAGAGTTAAATCAGAATCTAGTGGATCTCCAACAAAATATCATCACGGAAGGGCATACGGAGGCTACCTTGGAACAACAACAGCTTATCCATAGCCAGCTCGAGGAAAGAAGAAAGCAAGAGGAAATATATTGGAGGCAAAAGTCAAGAGTCAGATGGCTGAAGGAAGGGGAGCGCAACACCAAATTCTTCCACAGAACCACGGTGCAGAGAAGGATGAATAATAATATACCTTTCATCCAGAATCAAGAAGGGGCAAAAGTAGGGAAGCATGAGGAAATCGAAGAGGTACTCCTCAATCACTTCCAACATGTCCACCATGAACAAATAGAAGATCGGCAATAGGCTATCGGTAAAATTATTAGCAATGTGCCAAAGCTCATCACGGAGGAACACAATGAGCTTCTCATGCGCCCTATTCTCCCCCAGGAAGTGGATGAGGCAATGTTCCAGCTTAAAGAAGGTAAGGCCCCTGGCCAAGATGGATTCACTACCACGTTCTTTCACACTTTTTGGGACATGATAAAGTTGGAAGTTTGGCAGATTGTAGAAGAATCTAGGGCCCTGCGCTGGCTTCTTACCTCCCTCAACTCCACCTTCATCACGCTCATCCCCAAAGAGGAGGACTCCATCACCCCTGACAAATTCAGGCCAATTGCATTATGTAATGTCATTTACAAAGTCATATCTAAAGTTATTGCTAACAGGCTAAAACCCCTCCTACCGCTGCTCATCTCTCCGGAACAGTCAGGGTACGTGGAAGGTCGACAAATAATGGATGGCATTCTCCTCACGCACGAGATCATACACTCCCTCAAGCACTCAAAGCAAGCAGGTATGATACTCAAATTGGATCTCTCCAAAGCATTCGATAAACTCAGTTGGAATTACATACATCATATGTTAAAAGCTTTTGGTTTTTGCTCCATGTGGATCCGATGGATTATGAGCCTAATCACATCTACTCACTTTTCAATCCTTGTGAACAGTATCCCCTCCCACCCCTTCAAACCCTCTCGAGGTATCAGGCAAGGGGATCCCCTGTCCCCCTTCCTCTTTGTTCTTATGGCTGAAGGTCTTGGTTGACACATTAAACACGCCCTCCAGTCTCATCAGCTTAAAGGCCTTTCGGTTCACAACACTACTGCCACCTCTCATCAGCAGTTCGTTGATGACACCATGCTTTTTGGCTACCCCTCTGTACAGGAAGCTTCTCGCCTAAACGCCCTTCTCCATGATTTCTCTGAAGCCTCTGGCACCCATGTCAACTGCTCCAAATCACAGATTTTCTTCTTTCACACTTCTCCTTCTGTCAAATCTGCAGTCACTCGCATTCTGGGCTTCCCCTCTGCTACCCTCCCCTCCAAATATCTCGGAGCTCCCCTTACTGCCTCAGCCATAAAGCAGCCCGCTTGGCGCTCCCTCCTAGAGAAACTTGATTCCCGTCTCAACCTCTGGACTTATAGATCTCTAAACTTAGCCAGTCGTGTGGTGCTCATCAAGTTTGTTCTTCAGGCCATGCCTCTGTACCTCTTCTCTATCCTTGCTGCGCCAAAGTGGGTCCTAAAAAGAATTAGGAACCTACAGCATGATTTTCTATGGGGCAGCTCGGTAACTAATCGCAAGTGGGCTCTGGTAAAATGGACTACTGTATGCATGCCCAAAGATAAGGGCGGCATTGGGCTGAGGGACCCAAAGTACAGCAATTCCATTATGAACACCAAGATCTGGTGGCAATGGATCACCAATCCAGAAAAGCCCTAGGTAAAAATCTAGACAGCAAAATATGCCGACAACAGACCTCAAGAAGAGCTAATCAGATTTATTCCTACCGAAAAGGGGTCGCCAATCTGGAATGCGGCCAAACATCACTATCAGCTAATTCAATAGCACAGCTTCTGGGAAATGAGGAATGGTCGCACAGAAAGATTCTGGACAGATGCCTGGAACCAAATGCCCAAACTCACTAGTTTTCTTCACCCATCTCTGATACCAAACAGGCAGGAGCAGCAGCAGGAAAAAGTACAACAATTTTGGACGCAGGAGATGGAGCATGGATTCAAAAAATGGAAACAGAGTAACCAAATACTCAACAATACAAATATTAGGGAGGTAGAAGAGCTGGTGATAGAGCTAAGGAAAAGAAGCATAAGGCAGGATGACGGCAATGACATCCTCAGATGGGGATACCAACCCAAAGGGACCTACACCACTTCCGAAGCCTACAAGGTGATATGCAACTTCCCCACTCCTCCAGACCAATTATGGAGCAAAATATGGGGTCTCGGATCTTGGCCCAAAATCTCCTACTTTCTCTGGCTGGTAGGACATAAAAAAATTCTCACATGGGATAAACTAAGAAGATGAAACTTTCATGGTCCCACTATTTGTCACAACTGCTTTCAAAGCGAAGAAACTCATCAACATCTCCTGGATACTTGTCCTCTAGCCAATCAACTATGGGAAAAGGTGAGCTTCAGATGCCAAAGAAGATGTAGAGGGGAAAATGACATCATCAATTCCATAAGACAATGGCCAAAGAGCCCCTACAAAAGCGAGATCCTCAACTATCTATGGAACATCATCCCGGGGACCGTCCTATGGAATGTTTGGAAGGAAAGAAACAAATGTATATTTAAAAACAAACGGTCTCCTATTGAAGAAACTTGGAACAGGATACATGGGAATCTCAAAGAAACGATGTTGCTTCGATCGTGGACAAAGGAGGATCTCCCATCTACAGACAATGAAAAAAGCATTCTTGACAACTGGCATCTACATCTACCTCAAGAAGTTTCCAAGAATGGCCCTTCTAATAGCAACTTCAAGGACAACAGCCGTTGGAACGCCCCTCCTAAAAACTCATACAAACTTAACTTTGATGGGGCTTCCAAAGGAAATCCTCGAGCAGCTGGATTTGGTGGAATATTGAGGAACCATGAAGGCACTCCTCTGCAGATATACTTTGGAAATATGGGGTGGGATACCAACAACTCAGCAGAGCTAGAGGGACTTTGGCAAGGTCTCCTGCAAGCCAGGAACCTCAATCTTCAACCCTTGATTGTAGAAGGCGACTCCCAGATCCTTATAAACATGGCCACTTGCATACAGAACGGCTCTCAAGCTAGGAAAGTAGCATCTAGTTGGAGGCTAGAAGCGAGGTTGAATGCCATTGAACAAGATCTGCGCAATAATAGAGCAATCTCCTTCAACCACACAAAAAGAGAGGGCAACAAGATAGCTGACCTTTTGGCCAACATTGGGGTAGAGAATGAACAAACCCTCCTATTCGGCAACACGAACATCATTCCAAACAATCACCAGATCCAGGAATGTGAAAGCTTGATCCAAGGAGATGCTGCTTCCCCGGATGCGGGTGTTAGCATGAATGGCAGTGAGAAGCCACATGCCAGACATGTGCCGCCTCGTGATCACTCTGGGAATTTAATGCCTCTTGCCGCCGAGAGTTAATAGATGAGACGCTCTGCAGGGTACTCAATGCGGCGTAAGGTGAAATGGAGAGTCTGCAGAGAAAAATTAAGGAGAACAAGCTTCGAGAGAATGTTAGGAGATTTAAGGAGGATGAAGTAATGTTGTGGTTCCATGATCAAAGCAAAAAGCTCGCAGTTCAAGTCTCTGTGGGTAATCATCTCTTTAAGGCTTCAGATCTTGCTGGTTTCGCCGGCATTCAAGACGCCAAAGGAAATTTCAAGCCTGTATTTTCAGTGGGCTGCTGTTTATGTTCTACTGAGATCGGTACCGGAACAGTTGGGAGAGGACGTAACTCTATTGGGGGGCGACTTAAGACGGAAAAGCCCTCATTCGCTGCTCTGCCACAAGCCGCCGGCATTTCTGCAATCATGGTTCGACCCAGGGAAAGGATGCTCAGCAGAAGGGGGTCTGTTCATGGAGGTTCCTCACGCACCTTGCTGCAGAATCCCACCACCATTGCTGCTGCTGTTACTGCCATAGAAGGGCAAGGGCCACTCCTATACAGGCAAGTCAACTCATGGATGCCGGCAATCCCAATGTTGGACAACACCCTCTTCCAGCGTTCGGCTCTGCCATATTCACTCTTGGCAGCTCGAGGGACAATTCATGCATTAATGCACACATATTGGTTCTTTTCACTGAGGATCCTCTGGAAGATGAAGGCGGTTTGCGCAGAAAGGAGGAACACCCAAGTGAGCAACCGGAAATTGTCAAGGAAGCGCCAGCGAAGGAACCTGAGCAGACTCCCATCCGACCTCAGGAGCAGGAGGCGTCGAACTCCAAGCAGAACCCCATGGAAATGTGGGAAGGCATTCCAGAAGGCCACAGGTGGTGCAGAATCATTGAGGAAAAGCCTGAGGAATAGCTTCCAATGGCACACTTTTCATCCATTTCTCTTGTTCAGGTCTGGTTTAGGTCTTTCGTCTCTGTCTGTGTATGGTATAGGTTATATATCTCTGTTTGGTTCCCTATAGTTCATGTTTATGTCCATGTTTGCTCTGGTTTGGTCAGTAGGACTCGCAAGGGAGCTGTTATAGGTCTTCTGATGCCCTTGCGAGGGATGAATTTTGCTCTGAAGCCCCTGCGCGGGATGTTTTGGTATGGTCTGAAAACAATGTTGTGTTGTGTCACGATGGAAATGCTGCCCCTGCGAGGGCGAATAATGAATGCGAAATGCCAACCCAAAGCGCCACAGTCGGCCTTGGGCAACCTGTCTCTTTGAATGTAATGTTTTCCTGTATATAATATAATAGAATAGAATAGATTTACTGAGAAAAAAAAATGTATTTTCCATCACAATTGTAACAAAGCCAATTTTATCATGTTTCCGCTAATTATTGTGGCTTCATCCATGTAGGTTGTGGAAGGCTAGGAGCAGGAACACTTCCATCTTTATAGTTGTGAGTGTTATACTTCCTTATTGCCATAATTTTGCTTTCAACTTTTCTTGCCACCATGGATTCCTTCTCCAATGAATCATTTTCTCAAAAGAAAACCTCATGTTGGATGTTATCCTTCAAATTCCCTATGAAGACATCAATCTTATGCTCCTCTAGAATATTAGTTACCCTAATAGTCAATTTTTGGAAGTCCTCAATGTGCTCCGCCATTGAACCCTTTTATTTGAGATTTATCAATTGGCTAAAGAAGTTGTTTCTCCTTGTATACTCATAATGTAATATCATTTCCTCTGCAAAAATTGACCAAGTGAGAATTGGTTTACGAGAAAAAATCCATATATACCATACTAATTGATTTGGTTATAAATATAAATATGAAATGTGTACTTTTTGTGTGTGTGTTGCACATCATGGAGATCAAAATATTGCTCCATCTGTAGTATCCATGTTACCAAATCCTTTCCATCAAATTTCCTTAGGAGTACACTCACGGGCTGCAAGGAAACCTCTGCAGTGTGATAGAGCTACAGAGCATTAGCGCAACGCAATGGAACAACCTCGGGGGGGGCGTCAGAGCCCTCCCCTTTGCACCACGATCCTGAGCATACGGTTATTTTTGGATCTGTTGACAAGGAAATCTTAAACAGAGGGAAAAAACACCAAGATGATAATAGAGAGACTGGAAAGTGGAAGGATAAAGATAGAAATATGCAAGAAGGAAGAGAAACTCCAAAAGAAGGCCCGAAAATATCCTCAACAACATGCCGACCAGTGGCCAAGGAACGACCAAGAATAGAGCTGCCGGGAGACAAGATTGACAGAAGAATAGAGTACATGAGAGACCATGCCCTCATCGGGAAGTTCATAGGGTTCTGGCCGACTGAGAAAGCCTTATATGGTTGGATTGCGGCGAAATGGAAACCCAAAGGAGATGTCACACTGCAGCTACGGCCAAAAGGCTTCTTCACTGCAATCTTTTTTTGTCTAGAGGAAAAATACAGGATATTGGTAGAAGGGTCTTACTTTTTTAACTCAGCGGGACTATATCTGAGGGAATGGATTCCAAGATTCAATCCAGATAAAGAAGATCTCACTTGGTCGCTGGTCTGGATCAGACTGTACTCTCTCCCAGATGAATATTGGGATGAGGACATTCTCAAGGGAATTGGAAATGGAGTTGGAGAATACATCAGAGCGGCAGAAGAAACCAAATCGCGCAAATACATCTCCTATGCTCGAATATGTGTCTTCATTCGCCTGAATGAAGCTCTACCAGAGTCGGTAACTCTTGCCCATCGAGATGAAGAATGGATCCAGCCTCTCGACTATGAACATGTTCCCTTTCGTTGCAGAAAATGTCATGTTCTGGGACATCTTTTCAGGGATTGCCCTCAAAACGCCAAAATCAATACCCCTGACCCTTATGAAGCCCCAACCTAGGAAGGCTTCACCAAAGTCCCAAGCCGGAAGCGCTCTCACAAAAAGCCCTAAAATGGGAGTAAACCCCAACCCAACAAATCCCATGGCCCAGTAACTAAGAACAGCTTCGATATTCTTGGTCAGACCTCTGAAGAGCATCCACTGGACTCTGAGGCCAACCCCGCTCACCCATCTTCTTCATCCCATCCCCCTCCCTCCAATCCCCCTTCCAAATCTCATCCCCCCATCATCATCCCCACTATCCTCAGTAGAAGTCAGAAAGAAACAGCAGAGATTCACAAGGAAATGGAAGTCGACGGAAAGGCAGACCTCCCCCAGAACTCAGAGATCAACATTGAAGAAAGCAATCAAGTGCAACAAATGGAAGAAGAGCCAGAAAGCATAGATCTGAATGGCCTAGATATTCTGGAATTAGAACTAGCATGAAAGAAGAAAGCATACGATACAATTCCAGAGAGTCAACTCAATAAGCTCGAAGTGGTCATCTCGAGAGCCTATCATCGGCACCAACTAGGGATACAACCAGGGAGCCAATGGGATGGCAACCTACGCCCAAAGGATACAAAAAAGAGAGGAAGGAAAATAGATCTCCAGAGAACGATCGAGATTGGGAAAATCCTGGTAGATTCAGGCAGGTATGCTAAGTTGACGAAGTACTACAAGCCCTCTATCAACAGTTGAATCATGAAGCTAGTATCATGGAACTTAAGAGGTCTAAACAAACCCGGAAAGCTCAGGATGTTAAAAAACATGATTAAAATGGAAAAGCCACAAATGTGCTTTCTCCAGGAAACAAAGTGTAATAGTTCTACGCTAGGCAACATTCTCTCAAAAGCATGGCCAGGCTGTCGCTCGGTTGCAGTAGACACCTCAGGAGCATCAGGAGGGCTTGTTATAGCATGGAATACCCAAGTGGTAACCCTCACAGATTTTCATGCCTCTCATCATCTCATACAGGCGGCCTTTCACATACTGGGTACCAACATTCATGGCAACTTATCAAATGTATATTTCCCGCAAGACACAGGTAGTAAAATAGTGCTCCTTGACACTATAGAAGCTCTGAGCAACAACAAAAGGCACCCACTATGGATTGTTGCAGGAGACTTCAACATGATTACTAAAATTGAGGAGAAGATGGGAGGGAGAATCAGAATGGAACCATAAGCCAATCGCTTCAAGGAATTCATCCAAACTGCGTCTCTCATAGATATGCCGTTCTGTAATGGTACCTTCACTTGGAGCAATCGCAGAGCTGGCAAACATCAAATTTCCTCCAAATTGGATCGCTTCCTCATCTCAGACAATGCGGTCCATTTAGGAGGAGATATCTCAGCTGCAATACTTTCTCACACAGGGTCGGATCACTGGCTGATTGCTCTATAATGGCAAAGACCAGGTAACCTTACTAAAAGACCCTTCCGCTTTGAAGGGTTTTGGCTTTCGCATCCTACATTCAAGGACTTTTTCAAGACCACTTGGGCATCTTTCGTCCCTCCAGAAGGAGCAAAAATGTATTAGTTCCAAAAGAAGCTAAGATTTCTTAAAAATCACCTAAAAAGATGGAAGAGGGAGACCTTTGGGAATATCTTCAAGGTGCAGAAAGAGTTAAATCAGAATCTGGTGGATCTCCAACAAAATATCATCATGGAAGGGCATACGGAGGCTACCTTGGAACAGCAACGACTTATCCATAGCCAGCTCGAGGAAAGAAGAAAGCAAGAGGAAATCTATTGGAGGCAAAAGTCAAGAGTCAGATGGCTGAAGGAAGGGGAGTGCAACACCAAATTCTTCCACAGAACCACGGTGCAGAGAAGGATGAATAATAATATACCTTTCATCCAGAATCAAGAAGGGGCAAAAGTAGAGAAGCATGAGGAAATCGAAGAGGTACTCCTCAATCACTTCCAACATGTCCACCATGAACAAATAGAAGATCGGCAACAGGCTATCGGTAAAATTATCAGCAATGTGCCAAAGCTCATCACAGAGGAACACAATGAGCTTCTCATGCGCCCTATTCTCCCCCTGGAAGTGGATGAGGCAATGTTCCAGCTTAAAGAAGGTAAGGCCCCTGGACCAAATGGATTCACTACCACGTTCTTTCACACTTTTTGGGACATGATAAAGCTGGAAGTTTGGCAGATTGCAGAAGAATCTAGGGCCCTGCGCTGGCTTCTTCCCTCCCTCAACTCCACCTTCATCACGCTCATCCCCAAAGAGGAGGACTCCATCACCCCTGACAAATTCAGGCCAATTGCATTATGTAATGTCATTTACAAAGTCATATCTAAAGTTATTGCTAACAGACTAAAACCCCTCCTACCGCTACTCATCTCTTCGGAACAGTTAGGGTACGTGGAAGGTCGACAAATAATGGATGGCATTCTCCTCACGCACGAGATCATACACTCCCTCGAGCATTCAAAGCAAGCAGGTATGATACTCAAATTGTATCTCTCTAAAGCATTCGATAAACTCAGTTGGAATTACATACATCATATGTTAAAAGCTTTTGGTTTTTGCTCCATGTGGATCCGATGGATTATGAGCCTAATCACATCTACTCACTTTTCCATCCTTGTGAACGGTATCCCCTCCCGCCCCTTCAAACCCTCTCGAGGTATCAGGCAAGGGGATCCCCTGTCCCCCTTCCTCTTTGTTCTTATGGCTGAAGGTCTTGGTCGACACATTAAACACGCCCTCCAGTCTCATCAGCTTAAAGGACTTTCGGTTCACAACACTACTGCCACCTCTCATCAGCAGTTCGTTGATGACACCATGCTTTTTGGCTACCCCTCTGTACAGGAAGCTTCTCGCCTAAAATCCCTTCTCCATGATTTCTCTGAAGCCTCTGGCACACATGTCAACTGCTCCAAATCACAGATTTTCTTCTTTCACACTTCTCCTTCTGTCAAATTTGTAGTCACTCGCATTTTGGGCTTCCCCTCTGCTACCCTCCCCTCCAAATATCTCGGAGCTCCCCTTACTGCTTCAACCATAAAGCAGCCCGCTTGGCTCTCCCTCCTAGAGAAACTTGATTCCCGTCTCAACCTATGGACTTATAGATCTCTAAACTTAGCCAGTCGTGTGGTGCTCATCAAGTTTGTTCTTCAGGCCATGCCTCTGTACCTCTTCTCTATCCTTGCTACGCCAAAGTGGGTCCTAAAAAGAATTAGGAACCTACAGCATGATTTTCTATGGGGCAGCTCGGTAACTAATCGCAAGTGGGCTCTGGTTAAATGTACTACTGTATGCATGCCCAAAGACAAGGGCGACATTGGGCTGAGGGACCCAGAGTACAACAATTCCATTATGAACGCCAAGATCTGGTGGCAATGGATCACCAATCCAGAAAAGCCCTGGGTAAAAATCTGGACAGCCAAATATGCCGACAACAGACCTCAAGAAGAGCTAATCAGATTTATTCCTACCGAAAAGGGGTCGCCAATCTGGAATGCGGCCAAACAGCACTATCAGCTAATTCAATAGCACAGCTTCTGGGAAATGAGGAATGGTCGCACAGAAAGATTCTGGACAGATGCCTGGAACCAAATGCCCAAACTCACTAGTTTTCTTCACCCATCTCTGATACCAAACAGACAGGAGCAGCAGCAGGAAAAAGTACAACAATTTTGGACGCAGGAGATGGAGCATGGATTCAAAAAATGGAAACAGAGTAACCAAATACTCAACAATACAAATATTAGGGAGGTAGAAGAGTTGGTGATAGAGCTAAGGAAAAGAAGCATAAGGCAGGATGATGGCAATGACATCCTCAGATGGGGATACCAACCCAAAGGGACCTACACCACTTCCGAAGCCTACAAAGTGATATGCAACTTCCCCACTCCTCCAGACCCATTATGGAGCAAAATATGGGGTCTCGGATCTTGGCCCAAAATCTCCTACTTTCTCTGGCTGGTAGGACATAAAAAAATTCTCACATGGGATAAACTAAGAAGACGAAACTTTCATGGTCCCTCTATTTGTCACAACTGCTTTCAAAGCGAAGAAACTCTTCAACATCTCCTGGATACTTGTCCTCTAGCCAATCAGCTATGGGAAAAGGTGAGCTTCAGATGCCAAAGAAGATGTAGAGGGGAAAATGACACCATCAATTCCAAAAGATAATGGCCAAAGAACCCCTACAAAAGCGAGATCCTCAACTATCTATGGAACATCATCCCGGGGACCATCCTATGGAACGTTTGGAAGGAAAGAAACAAACGTATATTTAAAAAAAAACGGTCTCCTATTGAAGAAACTTGGAACAGGATACATGGGAATCTCAAAGAAACGATGTTGCTTCGATCGTGGACAAAGGAGGATCTCCCATCTACAGACAATGAAAAAAGCATTCTTGACAACTAGCATCTGCATCTACCTCAAGAAGTTTCCAAGAATGGCCCTTCTAATAGCAACTTCAAGGACAACAGCCGCTGGAACGCCCCTCCTAAAAACTCATACAAACTTAACTTTGATGGGGCTTCCAAAGGCAATCCTCGAGTAGCTGGATTTGGTGGAATATTGAGGAACCATGAAGGCACTCCTCTGCAGATATACTTTGGAAATGTGGGGTGGGATACCAACAACTCAGCAGAGCTAGAGGGACTTTGGCAAGGTCTCCTGCAAGCCAGGAACCTCAATCTCCAACCCCTGATTGTAGAAGCTGACTCCCAGATCCTTATAAACATGGCCACTCGCATACAGAATGGCTCTCAAGTTAGGAAAGTAGCATCTAGTTGGAGGCTAGAAGCGAGGTTGAATGCCATTGAACAAGATCTGTGCAATAATAGAGCAATCTCCTTCAACCACACAAAAATAGAGGGCAACAAGATAGCTGACCTTTTGGCCAACATTGGGGTAGAGAATGAACAAACCCTCCTATTCGGCAACACGAACATAATTCCAAACAATCACCAGATCCAGGAATGTGAAAGCTTGATCCAAGGAGATGCTGCTTCCCCGGATGCGGGTGTTAGCATGAATGGCAGTGAGGAGCCACATGCCAGACATGTGCCGCCTCGTGATCACTCTGGGAATTTAATGCCTATTGCCGCCGAGAGTTAATAGATGAGACGCTCTGCAGGGTACTCAATGCGGCGTAAGGTGAAATGGAGAGTCTGCAGAGAACAATTAAGGAGAACAAGCTTCGAGAGAATGTCAGGAGATTTAAGGAGGATGAAGGAATGTTGCGGTTCCATGATCAAAGCAAAAAGCTCGCAGTGCAGGTCTCTGTGGGTAATCATCTCTTTAAGGCTTCAGATCTTGCTGGTTTTGCCGGCATTCAAGATGCCAAAGGAAATTTCAAGCCTGTATTTTCAGTGGGCTGCTGTTTATGTTCTGCTGAGATCGGTACCGGAACAGTTGGGAGAGGACGTAACTCTGTTGGGGGGCGACTCAAGACGGAAAATCCCTCATTCGCTACTCTACCACAAGCCGCCGGCATTTCTGCAATCATGGTTCGACCCAGGGAAAGGATGCTCAGCAGAAGGGGGTCTGTTCGTGGAGGTTCCTCACGCCGCCTTGCTGCAGAATCCCACCACCACTGCTGCTACTGTTACTGCCATAGAAGGGAAAGGGCCACTCCTATACATGCAAGTCAATTCATGGATGCCGACAATCCCAACGCTGGACAGCACCCTCTTCCAGCGTTCGGCTCTGCCATCTTCACTCTTGGTAGCTCGAGGGACAATTCACGCATTAATGCACACATATCGGTTCTTTTCACTGAGGATCCTCTGGAAGATGAAGACGGTTCGGGCAGAAAGGAGGAACACCCAGGTGAGCAACCGGAAATTGTCAAGGAAGCACCAGTGAAGGAACCTGAGCAGACTCCCATCCGACCTCAGGAGCAGGAGGCGTCGACCTCCAAGCAGAACCCCATGGAAATGTGGGAAGGCATTCCAGAAGGCCACGGGTGGTGCAGAATCATTGAGGAAAAGCCTGAGGAATAGCTTCCAATGGCACACTTTGTCATCCATTTCTCTTGTTCAGGTCTGGTTTAGGTCTTTCGTCTCTGTCTGTGTATGGTATAGGTTATATATCTCTGTTTGGTTCCCTATAGTTCATGTTTATGTCCATGTTTGCTCTGGTTTGGTCAGTAGGACTCACAAGGGAGTTGTTATAGGTCTTCTGATGCCCTTGCGAGGGATGAATTTTGCTCTGAAGCCCCTGCGCGGGATGTTTTGGTATGGTCTGAAAAAATGTTGGGTTGTGTCACGATGGAAATGCTGCCCCTGCGAGGGCGAATAATGAATGCGAAATGCCAACCCAAAGCGCCACAGTCGGCCTTGGGCAACCTGTCTCTTTGAATGTAATTTTTTCCTGTATATAATATAATAGAATAGAATAGATTTACTGAGAAAAAAAAATGTATTTTCCATCACAATTGTAACAAAGCCAATTTTATCATGTTTCCTCTAATTATTATGGCTTCATCCATGTAGGTTGTGGAAGGCTAGGAGCAGGAACACTTCCATCTTTATAGTTGTGAGTGTTAGACTTCCTTATTGCCATAATTTTTCTTTCAACTTTTCTTGCCACCATGGATTCCTTCTCCAATGAATCATGTTCTCAAAAGAAAACCTCATGTTGGATGTTATCCTTCAAATTCCCTATGAAGGCATCAATCTTATGCTCCTCTGGAATATTAGTTACCCTAATAGTCAATTTTTGGAAGTCCTCAATGTGCTCCGCCATTGAACCCTTTTATTTGAGATTTATCAATTGGCTAAAGAAGTTGTTTCTCCTTGTATACTCATAATGCAATATCATTTCCTTTGCAAAAATTGACCAAGTGAGAAGTGGTTTACGAGAACAAATCCATATATACCATACTAATTGATTGGGTTATAAATATAAATATGAAATGTGTACTTTTTGTGTGTGTGTTGCACATCATGGAGATCAAAATATTGCTCCATCTGTAGTATCCATGTTACCAAATCCTTTCCATCAAATTTCCTCATATCTATATTTGGAATGTGGTGGTTCTTAAACCGCACATTGGAGTCTTTAAAATCATAATTTGTATTCCTTTTGTCCTCATCATGTTTTTCATGGATTACCTTGTCACCATTAGGAAGCCTTTCTTGCAACAACTTTGTTAACCATTCCAACCTTACATTCATTGTGTCCATTTATACTTTAAAAACATCCACATTGCCTTTTATTTTTTCTTCTAAACCATCCATATTAGATCCCAATTCATTTTTGGTTACTCTTTGAGAGAGTGAAATTTGTTGCAATTGAGCTTATAATTTTGATATATCATGTTGCATTTCTTCTTCTTCTTCATGCGTCATAGTAGAGTTTTCTAGTTTCTTACTAGGTGCATCCATTTTTTTGTTCTAGGAATTTTGGAATTAAAAAATGATATCTATGCTTAAATATACCCTTTTAATTACTTTAAACTGATTTTTCAAACAAAATTTATCCAAAATTTAAAAAAATACAGACCTTTTTCTTGCTTTTTAGGAGCTCGATATTGAAATTCTTGTATCTTCGTAATTTAGGATCTCCAAGTTCTAAACCATTGTCCTATGGTAGCCCTCTAAGTCTTCTTTCCAACCCCACAAGTCAGCCCGAGATTGGATTCTTCAAGAAAAAGTTATGCGCAATCTCCCATGATGACCTTATTATAGACTGGTTGAGTAGAGCTAACTTGTACGAAGTTCCACATGTCACTGTTTCGATTTTTTACCCTGAAAATGATACACAAAAAACTACATTCTGTGAAATTTTAGTCAATTTTTATGAAATTCAAATCCTATCCTCAGACATAAATCTATGATGATTTTCCCTAGGTCATCTATTTGAGATGGAACTTTGGAGCCTTAAAAAACTCTAACTTCCTCAGATCATATCTCCAAAAATATAGCGAACCAAGTGATCCAGGTGGCCCCAGGGACACACAGGATGAAAAGGTCTTATGGAAGCTCAAAAATCAAAGTGATCAGAATGTTTTCAAACTAGGACCAAAGCATAGACCTTGTCGTCCTGATCGCAACGGTGTGAACGGTTCGTTGAACTAAGCTTGTATGCGAAAGTTAGAGGCAGTCAAAGTTCAAGGTTGACCGGGTGACTTGGAAAGCTTAAGGGAGACACAAATTGGAAGTTTTTCGGAAGACGAAATCCGGCCAACTCCGGCCAACTTCTAGGTGAAATTTTGGCCTCATTAAAATGTCTCCTACGGTCAATTTTTGAATTTTCCAAAAGTGACCAATTGTTTTTATAAATGGGAATTAAAAAAAAAAATTAATATTTGAAGTGGTGGTGGGCCATGACCCCCGCCACCCACATCACACCCACCACCTTATTAAGTGTCATGAATTAAGTGAGGCCAGCAGGGATTGAACCCGCCTAGTCCAAGTGGGCTGACCCCCAACGGGCAGCCCCATATACGGAGCAAACCAAACCATTAATCCAACGCCACCCATCAAGCTTTAATGTGCCATTTAATACATTCAATACGGCAGAGGTTAAGGGGTGGGCCACCCAAGATGGACCCAACCCCCGCCAATGATTCAATGCGCCTCCCTGTCATGGTATTCAAACGGTTATTCAGTCATAAAATGGGAGGGGCAGGATTTGATCCCCCAACCCCTCCTCAACAATAATTATTTTTAACCAATGCACCAACAATTTCATTGGGTAATCCGCTTGAAAGTTTTTATAAGAACCCAGTTTTCTCAGTGCACGGGGCAGATGGAGGAACTAGGAGTGGGCACGGATTTCGAGAAAAAGGAGGCAGAACCTTGACATGAATTTCAAGGTATAATATTCTTTGATCCCTGAAGATTCTCCAGGGAGGTAAAAATTATTGTCAGAATATAACCAAATTTATAGTCAATTTTCTCAAATTTTCGCAGGGAACACTATGGCGATGTTAGATTCACCTTTTGAGCAGCAGATTTTCAGATTCCTAGCGGAGGAGAATCTTTGAGGAATCTTGAGGGAATCTTCTAGATTCCTTGGAGGCCGAAAATCGCCAGAGTCAAAATGCAACCAACTTCATACTCAATTTTCTCAAAATTTTGCAAGGAACCTAGTGGTGCAGTTGGAATTTTGATTTGAGCAGCATATTTGCAGAGGACCCGGAGAAGGGAATCTTTGAGGAATCTAGGGGGAATCTAAAATATTCTTTGAGCCCCAAATTCTCAATTTCTCAGAATTCAAAAATTGGACAGTCGATTTTGCACTATTCGACGCCACAAATCTGATAGTGCATTCAGATTTCTCATTTAATTTTCTAGCCACTTTTCTAAGTGGAGTACAGGTGTCAGCATTCATGTGTGAGCAGCCATTTTCATGCAATTTGATGTCGTGAGATTGATGGTCCAAACAGCTTCAGCAGTTTGACATCCGCTTCTTTAGATGGCCCCTGATGTGAGGTATATACAATGTGTTCATCTACTTCTTTTGTTATGCATTATGTTGCACATATCCATGTTTGATGCTTGATCGTGGATCTTGTTTCTTACTCATTTTCATGATTCCTACTTGATGTGACGTGGAATCATCTATGTGATGTACTTGTTGTCATGGTTCGTCATGTTATGTTTTGAGATCCCTTTGTTGTATGTTGATGGATACTCATGTTGTCGTCATGCATGTTTGCATTGAGTTCCCTCTTATGCCATGTTGGCGGGATGATCATCATGCATGAGTTTGTGTCATACTAATAAGATTCTTTTTTGACCGAGAGTTCCTATAGCGGAACATCTCTTAAAGCCACTCCTGCGTGAGGGAATTTTCCTTGTATGATCGCAACATCATCTCTTGTGTACATCATCACTATTGACAACAGTTAATGTAGTGGCCTACACCATCTTGACACCGGGGCCTAGAGACGTAATCCCTCCTAGAAAAACTTTGTTATCAACAGCTTATGTTTTTATGTTGCTGATGATTGACATGTTCCTGTTCTTTACAACATGCACATGTATTCATTTATGTTCTTTTAAAAATGCAATATAACACATCATGAAAGTAAAAGGTCTTGGAAGGGTCCTTTGTCACACCCGGACGTGGATCAACAAGATCTCAAATTCATACACGAAGTTCCTTAATATTTCATCTCCACATGGTTTCAATTTCAACTTCTGAAGCCTCATATAAAAAATTATAGAAAAAATTTCAAGATGTCCTGTTTGAAGAAGCAAAACCCTAGAATCCAAAACTCTTACACCAAATGTTATGCAACTAGATCATAAAAAGACAGATCAGCAACTTAAAAATTGTCCTCTTCAATGAGGAAACCTCTTTTATATTCCATAAATGAACAATTCTTGTATGATACAAATGATAAGATCTCCATGGTATATATAAGAGTCTAAGGGGTCACAATATAATCAAAACCTACATAACAGCAATAATGTAAGGGCACAACTATAACAATAGTGGGCTTCTATGGGGGCACAACAATAACAATAACAATAATGAGAATACACTTGTATTATAGGGACATAACAAACTCACCCTTTTTTTAGGGTTAAAATTTCAAACTCAAACTCATGGCATTAAAAATCATTCTCATGATTACATAGAACTTTAAAATTTCAATCATTTTCAACCATGGTTTTGAAATACAAATAACATGAGTGCAAAAAAAATTATAATTATGACACTTTTCAACCATGGAATTAAAACCAAATATCACTAGTACAAAAAACCCTAAACTTCTAACCTTTTTCAACCATGGTATTAAAGACCAAACATGATGGCTATGAAAAACACTAAAACTCTCTCTCTCTCTCTCTCTCTCTCTCTCTATATATATATATATATATATATATATATATCAAGGAGTGGTTGATACGTTGTTGCACCAAAACCCTCAGGTGTTAGCAAATGAATGCATCACCAAAGTTAACGGATCCACGAGAGGCGGTTAAGCACATGTCACGAAACACATGGGGAGCATTGGTTTATTCAATGGCCAAGAATCTCCCCCCCAACACAAGCTGGGTGTGATTCAAAATCGAGACCTTTAGCTCTGATACCACTTGTAGGTTTTAAAATTGTACATAATTACCTGCAAATGAATTCTTAAAACATAAAATATATAATGGTGAGAACATAAAACAAATATACACAAATATTTTCCCCTAGATCCCAAAACTAGGACTACTAGATTGATTTTTTATTATATTCCTTTCAATGTTACAATAAATATATATACATGTCGAAGCAATCATAAACCCCAATCCACTAACCCTGGATTATAACATGACTGGTGAGCGCCAATATTGCAGCAAGAATGCTGCAACTCCTGGGTTGCCAACTTTACTTTTATCAACCTGATAGTTCGTAACAAACTTGGAAGCGTCGGTGCTGTATGCACAAGTAATTGTTCTCATTGTAGGTTGTCACTTGGTCAGCCGACGCGAAATCACTAGGAGCAGAAGCCATTCTAATTGCAGAAAGGAGAAAGACTAGAATGTAAAGCAAAACCTAGTAAACCCTAATTAACAAGCTAATTCTACTTTTGCCAAAAACACTATGAAAACCATGAAATAAATGCCATTACCTACTTAAGGAAGTAAACAACATCTAACCATGCTATTTCTAGAATTAAATAAGCAAAAAACATATTTTTGGATTTTTATGTGTTTTTATGTGAATTTGACATGCATCTAATTTATTGCGTGTGAGTGTGGCAGCGAACAGGTGGCGTTAAAGGGAAGTTTTGGAGCTTGGGAGGATGTATGATGGTGTGGATGGGTTCTAGGAGGTCTTAGGTGGCCTTCTGGAGGCTTTTCCCAAACTCGACCTTCAAAAGAAAGCCTACAGGAAAAACTATAGGAGGACACAGGGAAACTACGGGAAGAAAACAGGGAAACTACAAGAGGCCTATAGGAGGAGGCCGAGAGAAATTTTCACTGTTTTGAGGGTGTGAGATGGGTGGAAAAGGTGGATGAAGCTTGGAATGAGGTGTTAGGGTGCTTAAGGTCTACCATGAGTCACCAAGAGAGGGAAATATGATTGGATTTTCTCAAGGAGAGGGGAAGAAGTTCTATGAAAAATGAATGAAACTAGGGCGAAATTGAGGTGAGATTTGGGAGACATATAGGGCAAGGATCAGATGGAGGGGTGTGATTTTTGGTAAGCTAGCCTACTACTGGAAGAGATCTGCTACATGGAAACTGACAGTCAACCAAGAAAATCAAGCAACCAATGAAATGAGTGCATCTAGGAAAAACAGAGTTTTTGAATAAAAATGGTCTAAACTATGATATATGAAAGGATATGCTGAGAAATGATGTAAAAAAGGAAAGCATGAAAGAGGACTATTGCAAATCACGAAGTAAGCATGATAAAGGAGATCTAAAGAAAAGCAAAACTGGACTATTAACCTACTAAAGAGTTGCAAACACTAGAAGTCCTATGAATGAGGAAAATCTGTGTTTTTGGGGCAGCAAGAGAGTTTTTGCCTCAAATCATGGTCCCAGAGGGAGGAAGAGAGGCCAAGGAACTATTTCTAGCCTTTTTAATATTTTATGATCACTGCTTAACCTACTATAGAAAGCACAAATGAAAGAAAACTACTAAATCATCAAAAGCAACCTACTCTTAACCATAAAAGAAATACATCTAACAACAAATTAATCTACAAACTGAAGTAAAGCATACAAATACAAGTAAAGAGAAGCTTGACTGCTTGGATTGGGCCCTAACCCAAGATATTCAGCCCTCTGAGGTAACTCAGTGCTAGCTCAAAAAGGATTCCATCTTCATTATCAAAAAAATAACAAGATTACATGAAACTGTCACAAAATAATAAGCTCGAAATTTGAGCAGAGTTTACATAAGCAAAAAAATCCGACCCTAGAGAGGCCCTAGGCCTCCCTACTTATAAATTTGAAGCTACCAACAGCTTCCTTAAAATCAGGGAGGCTTGGCTTCCAAAACTCGGGATAACTATCAGTCATCCTCCACATGCTCAGCTGCCTTCTAGTGCATGATTCGGCTACTTGTACTCCAAGCTGAATGAAGGGGAATTCGAAGTGAGGAGTAATAAATGAGGGGGATTCCCTCCTATAAGTCCTCTCCTCTGTCTACTTTGAGTTATTTCTACCATTTGACCACTGGATCCTTGACTTTGACCTCGAAATCCATCAATAATCTGCATTAAATACATGTTAGACCACATGGCATAATAACTAACTCAACTCACTCTATAAACTTAAATATAATTAGAAAATCATACAATATGCGAAGAGAATGGTTGATTTGACTAGGTTAGGAGGTAAAATGAGCCCATATAATTACCCATTTATGAGGCTCATCATCACCCCCCTACTGAAGGTGTTGCTCATCCTCTGAGCAACCTAGTCAATCTTCTCATCTTTTATGGCCCTAGTGACCTCCCTAGCATCCCAAGATTCTGATGTGGTCTACTCACGTTTGCTATAAAATCTTGCCTTTTTGTTTATGTCCTTCCACTGCTCCTCCTCTTCTTCTTCTCTTCTGCCTTCTAGCATGCCTAATAGGAGTGGGGGACTCAGTTTGAGGCCAATCTAGTTGACCTTCAGCCTTTACATGGAGC
Source organism: Pinus tabuliformis (assembly GCA_031772625.1). Taxonomy (NCBI): domain Eukaryota; kingdom Viridiplantae; phylum Streptophyta; class Pinopsida; order Pinales; family Pinaceae; genus Pinus; species Pinus tabuliformis. Next base: position 974,596,113 of record CM062817.1, on the reverse strand, counting down.
GCTTGTACATTGGCACTCTTTTCAATGCCTCCTTCAGCCTAATGGGTGAATGATATTCCCTGATATGCAAATTGTGAGGTAAGGTGTTCCATCTTCTCATGCATGCATGCACACAGTCATCCCCAAGTAGCCTTTGCATATCTTCAAAGTGTGCAATGGCTTGTGCCTGATTGGTTAGATATTTAGGGGCAATCTGAGGGTCATTGGCAAGTAGGTTGTGTGTGCTGATGAGTGCCATAGGATCTGATGGCTCAACTCTTATCATTAATGGCTCATTATGCTCTTTTATCATCAATCTTTTCATTTCTGCTGCCCTCAATTCTTCATGGTTCATCCATGAGGCCATGGCCATTAATTTCAGGTCCCCTAGCTTGGCATTGGGGTCCCACACATTCATGTCTATGAGGGCCATGTTGTGTAGGTAGAACTCTGCCATATTTGCTTTATCCTCCGAGGTGCTTTGGTCACACAGGTCCATGAACTGCTTGTAGTCTTGGAAAGGCATCGTGCCTCTTTGTGCCAAAGTATTTATTTGGAATTGAAGCCATTGGTCCTTCATATAGAGGCCATAAGATTTGGCTGGTGTTCTGCATTGTAATGCCTCCATGGATAAGCTAGCCATGTATGCCATCTCAGTCTCTTTCTCTTGCAGTAGCCTCCTTAGGATTTCATTCTCATTTTCAAGGTGGCTTCTTGTGATGGCTTCTCTGTCTCTCAGAGCACTCAATTCTCTGCCCATTTCCCTGAGTTTGTTTTCCATATGGCCAACATCCTCAACTCCTTTGGATTTGGCTATCTGCATCCACCTATGTGTTCTCACTCTTTCTTTCTCTAATTCGAAAAACAATGTAATTGCAAATTTCTGTGGGATTATCTTGCCTCCCTCAAGTAGATTGTAATAGGAGGCAAGACTAGGCTGGGGGTCAGGTTCCTGTAGCTCTTGTGATTCCTCTTTCACCTGTGGCTATCCTTCTATCTTTTTCTCAAGCTTTTGGGTCTCCTGTAGTTTGGACAGTGTCTCCCGTAGGACTGTTTCAACCTCTTGTAGGTCTAGTTTTAGGTAGTATAGTACTGCCTTTCCCTTCCATGCAGAAGATCTTGGAGTCCCCCTTTTATATGTTATAGGTGTCTTAGAAGGAGATTCTTTCACCTTGGCAGATGGTGAATCTTCAATGGTAATGGGAACTTTTGAAGAGGGCTGAGGTTTGCCTGTTTTAATTCTTGTGCTCTTCCTTGCCTTGAAATACATGGAGGTCTGTGTTTTCCTCTTCTGCTTTGGCTTGACTGGTGTACTGAGGGTAGTGAGGGTAGTTGCTGCCTATCTTTCCAAAGTCATAGGGGAATCTTCTCCTTGATCTGCCTTCTCTACCTCTTTTTCTCCTTCTTCTATCTCTTCAACTTTTCCCTCCTCTGTTTCTTTTCCTTCCTCCTTCCTTTCTTGCTCTGCTATGTCACCAATGGCTTCATATTCTCCTCCTTTCTATTCTTCCTCCTCACTGTCAGTAGGACTAACATCATAGGTTAATGCTTTTATGTCATCCCCAACTGTCATATTTCGGAAAAATTCCCATGCTATAGGGAGTGTAAAGGTATGGAGGGCTTCCTCTACTAGGATTTTGATTAAGCCATGGTGAGCTAACTACCCTGAATATCCTGCTTGTACCTTGGTGCTGGAGTCAATGAGGGACTGAAGGAGAAAGTAAGGGATACTGAGCTTTTGAGGTGTTGGAGTATCCATGCCATACCTCAAGTCATAGAGGATTCTGAAATGATATCCATAGACAATGTTGTGCCTCCTCTCACAAGAAATGTATTTGATTACTTGGTAGCTAACCTCATCCCAGGGATATGGTATACTAGCCCTTCTAATTCCATTTTTACCTTCAACGGCGGTTTCATTATTTTGGAAACATTTCTTCTTGGCAGCGTGGCCAATTGGTTTATCATCTTTATTCCAAGGCAGCCCAAGAGGAAGGATAGTGACCCTACTGATGAATTCAAGGGTTATTTCCATGGAGAAGCCTCTAATTATTATAGTAGCATGAGTTCTTGTCTGAGGGACCAGAGAGAGAGCAAATTCTTGGGCAATTTCATCATCAAACCCTCGAAATTTCTCAAAGAAATTTATCCAGTTTTCCCTTGTGAATATGTCCACCACTTGAGAATGTGCATGGACCCTAGTGGAGTTAGTGGGCTCCTTTCTCATAAACCCTCCTGTCATACTACCTGTACTTTTTTTAAAACCCAAATATGGAGGTGGAGACAAAGAGTTTTGAGAAAAATAAAAAAACAGAGGAGACTGTTTTTTTTAAATAAACAGAAATTTTTTATGTATTTTTTGCCCTCCTAAAGACTTATTTCACCCTCAAATTGAGACCACTTCTTTCATATATTGATATTAAATAGGGGGCATGCATGAACCCTACCTCTTCAGACTGAAATTCGTGCTAAAAATCGTGTTTTCTCCCTTCAAAATGACTCACTGCCCCTCCTGTAGAAGCCTGTTGTCCCTCCTGTAGATTTCTTGTAGGTGCTCCTGTAGATTTCCTGCATGTGCTCCTGTAGAAAATTCCGACAGCAAAGATAGGGAGGAAATTGATGGAGGATGGTGGTTATGAGGCTATGGGGGTACAAGAAGACTGTTGTGGCTGAGTTACAAGGAGGAAATAAAGAAAAGGTGGTGAGAATGGACGGGGAGGAGTGCTCATTATCCTTTATGGATATTTTCGATTATGAGTGTTTAGCTGGCAAGGTGTACGTTGGACATATTCGGACCGTTGGTCCCCACCTGCTTGGTCATCATGGCCCCTCCTCTTAATCATCCCTCATTATTGCATCGGAGTTCACACTTCCTCCCACTACCTGTCATTGGCATCTTGTGCTTGAGTTGACTGTGCGCACGTGTGGGTGACATCTCGGATAAGTGGAGTCAACTAAATGAAGGTGGCCAAGTTAACTGGCCATCTTTCCCTCATTCAATTTCAACCATCTCGTTGCCTTCGTATGATCTCTAATTACACAAATGAAAATAGAGGAGTGAGGAGTGACTTAGTTACTTACCTATGATCCGAGTGTATTGGCTATAAGGTGTTGTGGCTTTCTCTGTTGCATGCCTTCATTTTTCTTCATGCATGTTGTCCCTACTTGTTGATGTGTCGTTGTGTGGTTTTGTAGGTTCTTACTTTGCTGAAGCTGAGCTGCATGTGCCTCTTCAACCTATAGATGTGCACTCTTTTGCTGTTGGTGCTAGACTTCTATGGGATCAGCTACTACAGGAATTCCTACAGGAGTTCCTGTCGCTGCTTCTCCCCTGGAAACTTCAGCTTTTCCCTGTGCTTGGAGCTTGAGAATAATGCTAGAGGTGTCATGAATGATGGTGGGATAATAGGTAAGCTTTAGGTAAGGTTATTGGTGCCTTTTCCTTTTTTTTTTTTTTTTTTTTTTTTTTAACTGGAAAACTGTTTTTCCTGTGTTTTTTCTTGGACGGGAAAAAAATGATGCTTGGGGTGTGATGTAGGCTTGGAAATGATGGCAAGGAGGTTTGGAGATGGCAAGAGGGATTATAGGTTCCTCATGAAGCTGTCCTGGTCCCTCAAACTACCTTCTGTAGACACTTTTGGCTCTCTGTAATTCCTATAGGAGCCTCCTGTAGAAAACATGAAGCCTCCTTGTTATAGACATTTTTGTGCCTTACAGATCTAAGCATGAAATGTCCATAATCAAAGGGATCCAAAGTCCCTAAAAGTGTTGTTCCTACCCCTAGAGGAACAAGGTCAACCAATGACAGCTTCTCCCAGAAGTTCTCCACCAGAAACTGCTCAAAACTGGTCAAATCAGGATCAATTCAGATGCTCCACTAGCTGGCTACATTGCAAAGCACCCAAATACACTGGCTAGGTGCATTGCAACGCACTTGAATGCACTACCCAGGTGCGTTGAGCGGGAAATGACAAGTGGCAGAGTCATTCAACGAGGTGGAGAGACAATGGAAGCTTCCAGAATCTTCTCCAATGACACTTGCCTCACTGAATTCGACCAATGATGAGTAAGAGGCTCTCAGTCTCCAAGTGGAAGCAAGAACTAACAGAGAGAAGCCACAAGTCAAAACATAAGCTGACTCATCCTCTCTGCTTACATCTATATATGGATCTCTCATCCCAGAGATCCAGAGGCTGGAATTTTGTACTTTGCAGATAATTGTTGTTGGTTTTGAGATTGAGATTAGTGCATTGGGTGATTTATGCTTTGTTGGAGGTGAGGAAGGGATTCCTTTGCTGGGAGGTAGATGCTGGATCGGGACTCACTTGGTTGTATCTCCTCCTGGATCTTCTTATCATATCAATAAAACTATTTGAGTTTCTTTTACATGCCTGTGTATCAATGATGTTTTGTTATATTTGCATGTTTAGCTTAATCTGATCCTAGGCTTTTTATGAATGTAAATCTATATCTTCGTGTAGTTTCTCTCTTCTGTGATCTTGCAGGAATTTGGTGAAGCTGGGTCGGTAAGGGAGCATGTAGCTGGAAGGTGTCGAAGAGGAGAGCGATTGGATCAACAAACTAGCGCAAGACACAGGTTAGTTTATCCTTCCTCTTCGTTTACATTTCATAAAGAAGAATACACAAGTAGTTTTCCTTGTTTGTTGCTAAGGCACTGTCACACCTTAGAGTGGGATAGGGGCGTTCTGAATAGATACTTTTCCCAACAACAAAATGGCGACTCCACTGGGGAAGCGTGTCTAGTTAGTTTGTTTGTGTTTCTTTTGTTGTTTGCGTCATAAACACAGAAGTAGCAATCGAACTGCATTTGCCATTATCAAATGCAAAGTAGTTGCTACTTCAATCCCCTCACTGAATTTGTTTATGATTTGAACAGCTGATCCACAAATGCTCTAATTGCCCTTTGTGATAGCTTTTAGTCCTCCTTTAAATCATCCCTCTAATTGTACCTTACTGATTGCTTTTACTTGGCCAAAATCCATATATTAAACTGCAAACCGTGACCCAGAACCCGGATAGAAGTCTCGTTTCTGCCCCAGCGCAGGCTCTGTGAAGAGGTTATGCATTTCAACGCAGGTCTCGAGAGGGCTACCTGCGCTGCAATTCAGTTTCTTTGTACAACAGGTGCGCTGATCAGCCCTTGCCCTGTGCAGCTGGGGTTCTTTGCTTCATTTTGTTCAGTTTTATCTCTGATTTTTGCAGCCTGTTATCAGTGTGTGTACCTATCTGAAAACCCCTTTTCTCTGCCTTAATTCTGCCTCCTTTGTACAAAAAGACTGTAGGTGTTCTTTGTGTGTTTGTTACATCATTTATAGTTTTCCATTGGAAAGTAAAATAGTCATACTGTCGTCCTTAGATTTAGATCTGCCGTAAGTGTCGATTTTGATCTTAGGAGAAAGTTCCTTTGCTATTGACAGTTGATTATACTATTTACTTTTGCTTTGGTTTGAATTTGTCTCTTTCTAGTGTCAAAACAAGTGTTTATTTCAAAATCATAAAGTGTCGTAATCTTCTCTACCTTTTTGATTTCGAAAAAGAAGTTTGTTTGTGTTTTTCACTTGAAAGCAAATTCAAATTTGTACATCAACTTTCTTTTTAGGCATCAATATTAAGAAAGTGAAAACAAATACATGCATTTGTGCATTTGCATATTGATAGTTTGTATGGTTTGATTTAGGAAAAAGTGCATTTACAGTGTGCTCTTTTCTCTTTGAGAAAATATTGTGTCTTTCTTTTCCCCTTGTAGCTAGGATTTTCATTGTTGAAAAGAGATAAAAGCTTGCTTATCATCTTTAGATTGCATTTAGGAATTACATATACATCTCGTGGTGATCCAAAAAGGAAAACTTCTAAGAAATATTAACTTAAAATAAATTGAATGAATCTAACAACGCATTGGAACTTAATGGACAACATAGAGGTCTAGGCTAGAGACGTGTTCCGGTGTCGTAAAGCCTGGTAACTGTTGTCCTCACTGATGGTTGGGTGATTCCTCCATTGTGAGACGATAAGTGCCAGTATAGATTGTGCTCCCACGTATAGTCGAGTATATATTGGGATACCCCTATAGGCTTAAAACCTTTTATCCATAGGAAGTCGTGTCGGCCGCCCTACTGGTCGCAATGCACCGAACACAGCATCCGGGAAGATTGACTGCCGTACCGTAAAACGTATTCTGTAGTTTTGTGATTGGTTTGGCACACCCTCTACCTAGATCTCCAGAGCAGTCCCTTTCATTCCTTTTCAGACTCCTTAATGGAAAAGGTCCATTTGAGCACTTGTCACTTCAGGCTCATTAAAAATCGAAGGAGACTAGAGTCATCTTTTGTTTTTTCTCGACTCTTTAAAATTGAAAAAACAAGTTGTGTCCAAGCGTCGTAAAATTTATTTTAAATGGAATACTCATACCCTTTTCCTACGTTGATCTTAGGTTGAGAAAATGGAGTCTACCAACCAAGGAATTCCCCTTGGTGGAAATCCTAGTCCCTTCTCCTCTTGGGGAGATGTTGGTGCACCCCATATGGCCACATTGTCGCTTCCAGGACTGACAATTGTCTTGCCAGTCTGGCTCTTCTCAACCAATGTCGTTCAGAACACCACTATTCCTGAACAATCGAATCAACAGTTAGACCGGTCCAGAGTTACCCACCAACCTTCTACTTCCTCTAATTCTTCCTCTCCTCCTTCCTCTTCGCTTGATGGGGCTGGCAAAGCCAAAATTCAAGTTCCTAAAGAGAAGAAGGAAAAGAAGAAGAAAGAGAAGAAGAAGAAGGAGCCAAAAGCAACTGGGGGCAAACGAGTGTCGTCTAACGAAAATCCACACATTGCACTGACCAGGCCTAAATCGCCATGTGTCATTTGCAAGGGAGACCACTTTCACAGAGATTGTCCTTGCATCCCTCGGATACTAAGGGACTGGTCTCCCCGTTTGCACAATCCGGTGGCGTCAACCTCTGATAGCCATGTTGAAAGCACACCGTCAACTAGCGAAAGTGAAGTCCCAGGACAAAAAGGGAGAGCTAGATCTCCCTGTAAACTGTGCGAAGGCGATCACGCTATCCACAGTTGTCCCTTCTTAGACAAAGCTAAAAGAGTTTTGGATGATCGTCCAATTTCACTGTTACGACTTCCTCCTGGATATAAAAAAAACTCTTGCCGAGTCCTTCGTTAGTTGAGAATCCAGCTGGCCCGCTCAAGTGGTCAGCTGAAGCGCCGGTCATTGAAGATGAACCAGCTGAATCCATACCTGACGAAAGTCAAAAGGTCGAGGCTGAAGTTGACCCGGTCTTGCCTTCAGAGGTTTTATCTTCGAATGACACAGTCACTGGAGAGAACAAGGATGACACCGTCCAAATTCTCTTCATCAACACAGACTCCAACGAACATGGGGGCAACCTACCCATTCCTTTATCGCAGGAAGGAAGTTTGTCAGATCCGTACCAGGCAGTCTACTCGGTCCCACCTCCAAGCAGCCTAGTTGTCTCCTTCGACTGGAATCAACTAGGCAGACCCCGTTTACCAGCAAGCATACCATTCAGAATTATCGTCCAAATATATAGAATGGTCATGGCTGGTACCATCATAGATGAGGGGGCTTCTGTGAGTATCCTTTCCTCTACTGCTTGGAAAGTGCTTGGTTCGCCATCGCTTTTTCCTGAAATGAGAAATCTGACAGGCTTTGATAAAGGAACCAGTTGACCTTTAGGGATCCTCCCCAATGTGCCCATAGCATTGAAAGGGAAGACCGTTCAAATGAATGTAATGGTCGTTCAAGGACCCTTGGATTATAACCTACTCCTTGGACGAGACTATATTTATTGCATGGGAGCCATCGTCTCCTCACTCTTTAGAGTAATGTGTTTTCCGCACGAAGGAAGAGTGGTCAAGCTCGTGGACCAACTTTCATTTCCCGAATCACGCATCGCAAATAGTCATATACCATCCCTAAATGGTCTCTTCACGCAAGAAATGTCTCAACCCACGGTCCGTCCTCCCGATGAGCGCGAGTAATTCGGAGGGATATGACTGGAACCCAGGGGGCATGCGTCCTGGTCTGCTTCAGCAGGAAAACTTTGGGTATAGGGTAGGTTTCCGCAGGAGAATATGACTAGTCTGTACCCCGTCCGTGATTGAGATAGGGGTTATTCTAGAATAAGATTCTCTTGTCAAAGTTATGTGTTTGGCACTTGTTGTCACTCACCTTTGTTTATCTCGGTAGACATCGCCGAAGAAGTGTTTTGTTTGAAAGATTAATAGAACAATCTTTGGGTGACCTGAAAGAGGTAGGCCTCTCTTGGTAAAACAATTGTTTTGGTGGAAGTGAAGTAGAGGTAACCTTGAAACTCTGTTTTATACCTGGGGGCATGCAAACCTTTTGGAGTGCAATTAAGGGGCGGCTATTTTTTTTTTTTAATTTTTAGGTCCTCCCTTTAAACCTGTAGGCTAACCCTTTAAACTCATAGGATTAGTCGTTTCCTAACTTGCATAAAGAAAGGATGTGGGGAAAAAATCTAAATGTTTCCGTTTTATATGAGACTTTCTTATCATATTACTGGATTATCGAGCAGTTTTAGCACATATTTCATGCTCGTTAAAAAATAAACATAAGACCGAGCAAGTGTTTCAATCCGCGTTTAAGCTCGTTAAAAAATGAACTATCCTCCGGTAAATAACCACCGTGAATGTAACATTATCAGCCATTAAAGCCTTGGTCGTGTTTGCACCGTCACCTCCACTTTTCCATTTGGCCGATCATTCACCTCCATTTGATTGTTTACCCATTTTGAAGAACAGCTGCGAAGAGTGATTTCACTAGCCATCCTTGTGACACTGCCGTGCTTGGAAAATTCCAACCCTTACCTGGAATTAGCTGCTACCCTTTTTATCACTCGTTCCTCAAAAGACGAGTCTTCTTTAAGCTCTTTTCATCTGACTCGTAAAATATGAAAAGATTGCCGAGTTTTGGCCTTCCAGCTCGTTAAAGCGATCGGAAGTGCTATCCCTCCTCTAGATTTTAATCTTTTTGGACCTGAGGGATTATTGCACAAAAAGATTGAGCGCTTGTTTTGTTCGGCTCGTTAAAACTATCGAAAATTCATCCCTTCTGTATTGTTTTATACTTTTTCGGACTTAAGGGATTAGATGACGAAAAAGGAATTTTGGAGTTACCTTTACGTACCTTTTCAGACTCTCTAAAAATGAAAAGGACCGAGTTATCTTTGTCGTTAAACTCGTTAAAACGATTAATAGCGACAAACTTGTCTTTAGACGAGAACGAGTTTCACTATCGCTAGGCTCGTTAAAACATAGCGATGGGTTTACCCAAAGGGAAAATTATAGAACAAGCATATGTTATCCTCCTCAAGCTTGACAAAAATAAAGAGGTACTGGTCAGCAATGACTGGGGAAAAATTGGGAAGAAACTCAAAGAATCTTTATTGGTAGCAAGTCGCTCTTGAACATGACACTTCCACTCCATGCCTGAGTCGGGTTGGGTTGTTTCATTCACCGGTCACATCACCATGGTCTCGCCATACCATCCACATTTGGGGTAAATGCTACCGATCCATCACATAAGTGTCGCCGACAGGTTCAAGAGAAGTCATCCAGAGAAGTCAACCGTGTCCCATCCACTGCCATACATTATACTTCATTCTTTCATGACCGCCACCCTAAACCATATATCATCAGATCGTTTTCACCTCCATCAAAATCATTTGCTCCGTTCCATGTCATTGATGTGGGATACATCAAGGCCCTCCTTTAACGGATCGCTTCTTGTCGACATCAGCTCATTATCCAAGAAGTTGATCTAGGAACACCCCATTCAGTACTTTGAAGCTTGCATGCCTCAATGGCAAGTTTCTCACTTCCGGCGACAGGTATACATCAATGACCTTCGACCGAAAGATTTTGCGTGGTGTTCGATGCCAAGTCCTTTATTCACACCACGTGAATTGTACTGCAGTACCTTGAGGGTCATCATCCTTATCGGTGATTCCTCTCGTGCTTGTTAACAGTTTACATCATTGACTGGTAATCAAGCGATGTCTTTCCATGTTTGACTTCAAAACATTTCTCACATGGATCGATTTGTACTTCGAGTGAAGATCGGACGAGATTGAAGACCTCGGATCTAGTTTCATCCATCGGGGTTGCGATATATATTCAGGAAAAATAAAGACATTGACATGTACAACATTGCAACACAGATGATCATCCTACCAAAAGGATGATGACTTCATCAAAATCATCAGTCTACCATCAGACGATTGTCTGTCCTGTGTACAAAAAAATGAATTTATAAAGCTGATCATGGGAATGCCCGCCTTAGCTAGATCATGAAAACAGTATGAAAATAATGTATTGTATTGTATCTTATTACAGGTCTCCTCCCAGCATTGAAAGAACTTCGGATCCTCCTAATAAAGCATTTCACTCGATAAACGGCCTCATACTTTAGGGGGCAACTGTTATAGACATTTTTGTGCCTTACAACTCTAAGCATGAAATGTCCATAACCCAAGGGATCCAAAGTCCCTAAAAGTGTTGTTCCTACCCCTAGAGGAACAAGGTCAACCAATGACAGCTTCTCCCAGAAGTTCTCCACCAGAAACTGCTCAAAACTAGTCAAATCAGGATCAATTCAGATGCTCCACTAGCTGGCTGCGTTGCAAAGCACCCAAATACACTGGCTAGGTGCATTGCAACGCACTTGAATGCACTACCCAGGTGCGTTGAGCGGGAAATGACAAGTTGCAGAGTCATTCAACGAGGTGGAGAGACAATGGAAGCTTCCAGAATCTTCTCCAATGACACTTGCCTCACTGAATTCGACCAGTGATGAGTAAGAGGCTCTCAGTCTCCAAGTGGAAGCAAGAACTGACAGAGAGAAGCCACAAGTCAAAACATAATCTGACTCATCCTCTCTGCTTACATCTATATATGGATCCCTCATCCCAGAGATCCAGAGGCTGGAATTTTGTACTTTGCAGAGAATTGTTGTTGGTTTTGAGATTGAGATTAGTGCATTGGGTGATTTATGCTTTGTTGGAGGTGAGGAAGGGATTCCTTTGATGGGAGGTAGATGCTGGATCAGGACTCACTTGGTTGTATCTCCTCCTGGATCTTATTATCATATCAATAAAACTATTTGAGTTTCTTTTACATGCCTGTGTATCAGTGATGTTTTGTTATATTTGCATGTTTAGCTTAATCTGATCCTAAGCTTTTTATGAATGTAAATCTATATCTTCGTGTAGTTTCTCTCTTATGTGATCTTGCAGGAATTTGGTGAAGTTGGGCCGATAAGGGAGCAGGTAGCTGGAAGCTGTCGAAGAGGAGAGCGATTGAATCAACAAACTAGCGCAAGACACATGTTAGTTTATCCTTCCTCTTCGTTTACATTTCATAAAGAAGAATACACAAGTAGTTTTCCTTGTTTGTTGCTAGGGCACTGTCACACCTTAGAGTGGGATAGGGGCGTTCTGAATAGATACTTTTCCCAACAACACTCCTATAGAAAACACAGTTTTGGAAAAAAAGTGCAGTGGGGTGAAAGAGATGCCAAAAATGATGGAGGAAGGTGTGGAGAAGATGAGATGGGTGATGGTATGAATGTCAGGGTTACCTTGGCACCTTCTTCAGCTCCCTGTAGTCCTCCTGCAAACCTAAAATGTAATAAAAAATTCATTTTTTCTTTTCTCTTTTTTTTTTTTTTGAAAACAACTAGGGCGCCTCAGATAGGTTTTCACCTTAATTGCCTACCCTGGGCGCCTCCAAGGGAGGTTTTCACCCAGGGATCTTATTCTTTTTCCTCTTCTTTTTTTTTGACATCACTGGGCCGCCTCAGAAGAGGTTTTCAACCCAATGATGGGACTCAAGCACCATCATTGTTTTATTCAAATCTTCAATAAACTCTCACTTGGAGAGGGGTTTCTTGTAGACTTTCAACTGATGTCCATTGACAAGCATGGGGATGGCTTCATCATCAATGGTTCTGATCAGAATTGAACCAATGTCATTGCATTTCTCCACAGTGTAGGGTCCGAGCCATCTTCTCCTCAGCTTGCCTTTGAAATCTTTGTATCTTGAATCATAGAGTAGTGCCCAATCTCCCTCTTGGAATTACTTCTCTTTGATATTTTTGTCATGCCATATCTTTCTCCGAAGCTAAACTACCTCTGTATGGAGAAGGGCTTGCAATCTGTATTCATCCAATCCATTGAGTTGAAGTAATATTTCCTTCTGTGCATGGTTGAGGTTTAGGTCTAGCTGAGCTGCCATCCTTAAGGTATTGAATTAAAACTCTATTGATAGCAAATCCTTCTTCCCATAGACAAGTTCATAGGGTGTCAACTCGGTGGTGGTCTTCCATGTTGTGTTGTAGGCACAAGTGGCCTCAACTAATCTGTCTGCCCAATCTTTTCTGCTGCTGCTCACTACCTTGGTTAGGATCCCTTCTAATGCTCTATTAGTGGCCTCCACTTTCCCATTGTCCTGTGGATGGTAAGGGGTGGAATTACTGTGCTTGATCTTATGATGTGTGAGCAGGTCTTTAATCAGGATGGAAGTGAATTGGTTGCCTTGGTCTGTGACCAGCTCTCTCAAATACCTGAACTTGTAGAATATGTTTTCTCTCAAAAAATCAACTACTTTTTCTTTTGTTTCTACTTTGATTGCTTTTGTCTCTACCCACTTTGTTAGGTAGTTGGTACACACAATGATGTACTGCTTCTACTTTGAAGGGGGGTTGATAGGCCCCACAAAGTCCATGCCCCACTTCTCAATTAGCTCACAGGTCACTTGAGGTTGCATGGGCATTTCATCCTTTGGAGTGGGTTTCCCCATCCTCTGACACCGATCACACTAGCTCGTGTATCTCCTCACATCCTGGTGAAGAGTGGGCCAGTAGTAGCCTGCTTGCAATATCTTGAAGGCGATTCTTTTTGCTTCAAAATGACCTCCACAAGGCCCATCATGACAGGTCAGGAGGATGTCAAAGAATTCCTCCTCCTTGACACATCTTCTCAAGATCTGATATGGGCCAAGTTTGAAGAGATTGCCTCCAATCTAGGTGAAAGGGGCGCTTTTCGTTACTATCTTGCTCTTCTCTTTTGAGGATAGGTGTGGTGGGAACTGTGTTGAAACCAAGTAGTTTTCTATATCAGCAAACCATGGAGATAGTACTAATATAGCAAATAGATGTTCATCTGGCATTTGGTCATCCACCATTCCTTATTCACCTGAAGGCAAATTTACTCTAGACAAAAATTCAGCAACAACATTCTCTTTACCAGGCTTATCAATAATGGTCAAATCAAACTGTTGCAATAAAAGAAACCATCTAATAATGTGAGCATTTACATTTGGTTTGTTCATTAAATATCTATTTTCATCATGATTAGTGTACACAAAGGTTTGATAGCCTGTGATATAATGTCTAAATTTGTTTAAGGAATGCATGACAACTAGGAGTTCCTTCTCGATCACTGTATAGTTTAACTCTGGCTTTGACAAGTTTTTGCTTATAAAGTATATGGAATAAGGTAAATTTTCATCAATTTGTCCTAAGGCTACTCTTCTTGCTTTTTTTCAGGCATCTGTGTTAATGTGAAAGGGTAGGGCCCAGTTTGGGCCTCTGAGAATTGGGGCATTCACTAGCTTGCTCTTCAAGGTATCTAGTGATTCTTGACAGTTTTCTGACCATATGAACTCAACACCTTTGCCTAAGAGGCCAAACAAAGGAGAGGCTATGTTGATGAAGTCTTTAATGAATCTCCTGTAATATCCAGCTAAGCCTAGGAAACTTCTGACATCTCTCACATTTTGAAGAGGTGGGACCCTTTGGATGATGGCAATTTTGTTGGGGTCCACCTGCAGTCCTTGTTGAGATATTGCATGACCTAGCACGGTCCCTTCAGTCATCAAAAATTCACATTTTTCCAGACTGAGGGACAAGTTCATCTCAATACACTTATCCAGAACTTTTCCTAGGTTAGATAAAGCTTCCTGAAAGTCAGAGCCATAAGGAGTAAAATCATCCATGTATATTTCTACTGCATCATGAACCAGTTCAGAAAATATACTCAATACCACTCTTTGGAAAGTGGCTGGAGCGTTGCACAAACTAAAAATAAGGACCCGATATGCAAAGGTACCCCAAGGACAAGTGAAAGTGGTCTTATCTTGGTCTTCCGGGCTGATTTGAATATGATTGTACCTGCTAAACCCATCTAGGAAGGAGAAAAACTTTTTCCCTGCCAAACCGTCTAACACTTGATCTATGAAAGGTAAAGGAAAACAGTCCTTTTTAGTGGCTTTGTTCAATTCCTAATAGTCGACACAGATTCTCCACTGACCATTTTTCTTTGGCACTAGCACCAAAGGAGAGACCCATTCACTGTCAGAAATGGGATAGATGAATCCTACATCAAGCAATTTCTACAGTTCTTCCTTAACAATATCTTTAAGTGTTAGGTTCATCCTCCTTTGAGGTTGCCTAAATGGTTTGAAATTTTCCTTGATGTATATATGATGAGTACATATTGAAGGGTGCACCCCCTTCATCTCCTTATAACTCCAGGTGAAGGAAGCTAGATATTTTCTCAGTAGGCTGCATAGCTCCTTCTCCTAGGAAGTAGATAGGGATGGCTTGATTTTCAATGTTCTTTCTGGGCCGAACTTTATATTTTTGACACGAAGAGAAGTAGGGTCTGCTACACAGAGATCATTTGAGGGGTTGTTTTGGGTTTCTATTACTATGTCTTCTAATGTTGATGCACTGGGAGATGGATTCTGAATCAAATTTTCAATCATATCATCCTCATCTTACGATTTTCTTCCCATGGCAAGTTCTAATGCACAAAGCGGTGCAGAATAAACTTCATCCTCATACTCCTCCTCCAACCAGAGAGGTAGATCATGTTATAGCAGGGGTTGGGCAAGAGGATATAGGGTTAACTGCTTGGACATGTGCCCGTTCTTTATGGTCATGTTCCCAGCTCAGCAGCTGATGTAGGCATTGGCAATAGCCAACTAGGGTCTTCCCAGAATGAGAGGATACCTAGTGAGCTTTGCCTTTGGTTGGAGAGCCAAGAAATCAGCAGGGTACTCCCAAGAATCAACGAAGACCATCACATCTTCCACAATCCCCTCAGGGGTCATGGTGGAGCGGTATGCTAGCTGCAGCACTATCGTAGTCTTCCTCAAGGAGCCCTAGAGATTAAGTTTGAGCATTGTGTCCTTTGTCATCACATTAGTGGCAACTCCCAGATTAATCAAGGTATGTGGGACCATTATGCCATTGATGTGGACATCAACTATTGGGCTTCTAGGGTCCAGATATTTTGGGAAGATTATCTACCCCAACATCAAGTTGGGTAGTTGTCCTATGACATTGATGGTTGGGGCATCTCTCTTGCGCCTTCTTGGATGCCTAAAGCACTTCTCTTTGATCAACCTATTGTAGATAGGCACATCTTTTATGGCTTGGAGAAGTGGTATCTTCACACATAAATGTTTCAATTCTCTCAGGAGTTCAGTCTCTTTTGGGGTAGGCTGGATTGTCATGGATAGTCTCTCAAGAAAGGGTGGATTTTCTTTAGGTTTTCTTTCCTCTTTATCTTCCTCAACCTGCTTGGGTGGAGGTTGGCTATGGGGGAGAACTTTCCCAGATCACAAGTTGATTTCTTGAATCTCCATAGCATAAGTTGGGCATGATGGTTCCCCATTATACACTTGCTAAGCCTGTTTGTTGTTCAAGTTCGGATTTCACTGGGCAGGCATTTGGGGTTGCCTCGGTGGATTAGAAGGTAACGGTTGTGGTTGGGCAGGTGGTGGAGGCAGAAGAGTGGGAAGAGAGTTGTATTGGGGCCTCCACCCCTGATGAGGTGCATTCCACTGAGGTTAAGGCTGAGCATAGGGTTGAAATGAAAGAGTGGCTGGTTGGGAATGATATTGAGATGTGAAGGACCAAGGAGGAGGTGTCGACCAGGAAGGAAGAGCAGGGGGGGACCAAGAAGGTATGGATGTGACTTGGTTGGGGTTGTAGTATGCCTGAGATGTTCCTTGCATCCCCTGATGGTATGGTCTAGGTCCATGCGGTCTCCTTTGGTTTATGTAATAGATCTGTTTAGTGACTCCTTCGGCCCCTTGGTATACAGCTTTAAGTCTGGGCAAGGAAGGGCACTTATCTGTAGAATGATTTTCTTCACAGACTAAACAAACCTCCATAGATTTCAATGGCATTCAATCCTAGGATGCCTCCTGGTGCATCTAGGGAAAAAATGGCCAAAGCCCTCTTTGCTTCCTCTTGTTTTCTTTTGATATGTAAGGTATCCATTTGCATGGAAAGAGTCTATAGAATCTCACTCTTGAAGTCTTCCAGCATGTTTCTAATTTCACCTTTAATGGATGAATTGGAAGAAGAGGCATTGGCTATGGGTTGACTCCCCCTACCTTTCTTTCTAGATGCTCTAGAAGGGTTTCTAAAAATAGTCTTTATGTCCTCATAGGATAGTTGGTAGATGTCTCCCCCAGCCAGTAGATGGAGGGTGTCTAAAAGGTCTTCCCAAATTCCCCTTGGCAAGACCAACTTCAGAGACTTAGGGTCAAGTGTACACCCGACCCTTTTGTAATTAAGCTAGAACCTCTCTTCATAGTCTTCTAGGGATTCATCACTTCCCATGGTCATTCAGAAGATTTCTTCTTTAGTATCTTTTGACCTACAATAGTCTCGATACTTGTTGTTAAAGGCCTACTACATCTGAGCCCAAGTTGTGATGCTATTTCCAGGTAATCCCATGAACCAGCGTAGTTTTGCGTCCTTGAGAGTAGAAGGGAAAAATTTCAACTTTTTCTCGTCTTCTGCATAGTCATAGGTTCAGCAGATGACAACAAAATTGAACAAGAAGGTGTCAGGATCTTCTGTAGTCAGACCATGCAAATGAGGTAGGGCTGAAGGGCTTATATTCTTCATTTTGGTGTCCCCACTGGTCTCTCGAATGGGGAAGGTACCCTCTATTCTCTCTCCATCCCCCCTAGCATTTCTGTTTTCAGCCATTGGCTCCAGAGGAATGTTTTCTTCTTCTTCTTCCCCTATAGGTTCTTCAAATATGTTTGGTTGTTCACCTAAGGATTCTTCTTGATCATAGCCACCAAATAAGAGAGAAGGTTGGCTGTGTGAAGCAGTTGGGGTGTTGGGTAAAAATTTTCATGAGTTATCTCTATTCCTACGAGGCATGAAAGAAAATCTTTTTGGTTGGTGTTTTGTTTCTATTTCCCCACACTAATAGTACCTGTAGAAGCTGAAATTGATAAAAAAAATTGCAACTAGCTGAAATGAACTTGACCAATGGAAATTTGCAGAATTGAAAGGGAAGCATGGAAGTGTAGAACTGAAAGAAAAGAAATGACTAGTCTACTTTTTCTGAAATAAACTATTAGTAGAATGTTGCAATAGGAAATAGAAGAAAGTAATAATCACATAATACTCTGATGCTTCCCTGACAACGGCACCAAAAAGTGGTGAGCGCCAGTATTGCAGTAATAATGCTGCAACTCCTGGGCTGCCAGCTTTACTTTTATCAACCAGGTAGTTCGTAACAAACTTGGAAGCGTCGGTGTTGTATGCACAAGTACTAGTTCTCACTACAGGTTGTCACTTGGTCAGCCGGCGCGAGATCACTAGGAGCTCAAGCCAACTTCTATAGATTTCAGAAGAAGCTTTATGTGTGATGAAAGAAAAGAAAGATTACTCTATAGAAGCTATTCTAATTGCAGAAAGGAGAAAGACTGGAATGTAAAGCAAAACCTAGTAAACCCTAATTAACAAGCTAATTCTACTTTTGCCAAAAACACTATGAAAACCATGAAAGAAATGCTATTACCTACTCAAGGAAGTAAAAAACATCTAACCATGCTATTTCTAGAAGTAAATAAGAAAAAAACATATTTTTGGATTTTTATGTGTTTTTATGTGAATTTGACATGCATCTAATTTATTGTGTGTGAGTGTGGCAACGAACAGGTGGCGTTAAAGGGTGGTTTTGGAGCTTGGGAGGATGTAGGATGGTGTGGATGGGTTCTGGGAGGTCTTAGGTGGCCTTCTAGAGGCTTTTCCCAAACTCGTCCTACAGGAAAAACTACAGGAGGACACAAGGAAACTACAAGAGGAAAACAGGGAAACTACAGGAGGCCTATAGGAGGCCAAGAGCAATTTTCACTGTTTTTAGGGTGTGAGAGTGGGTGGAAAAGGTGGATGAGGGTTGGAATGAGGTGTTAGGGTGCCTAATGTCTACCATGAGGCGCCAGGAGAGGAAAGATGATTGGATTTTCTCAAGGAGAGGGGAAGAAGTTCTATGAAAAATGAAGGAAACTAGGGCGGAATTTAGGTGAGATTTGGGAGACCTATAGGGCAGGGATCAGATGAAGGGTGTGATTACTGGTAAGCTAGCCTACTACTGGAAGAGATCTGTTGCATGGAAACTGACAATCAACCAAGAAAATCAAGCAACCAATGAAATGAGTGAATCTAGGAAAAACATAGTTTTTGCATAAAAATGGTCTAAACTATGAAAGGAAATGCTAAGAAATGATGTAAAAAAGGAAAGCATGAAAGAGGACTATTGCAAATCACGAAGTAAACATGATAAAGGATATCTAAAGCAAAGAAAAACTGGACTATTAACCTACTAAAGAGCTGCAAACACTAGAAGTCCTATGAATGAGGAAAATCTGTGTTTTTGGGGCAGCAAGAGAGTCTTTGCCTCAAACCATGGTCCCAGAGGGAGGAAGAGAGGCCAAGACACTATTTCTAGCCTTTTGAATCTTTTCTAATCGCTGCTTAATCTACTACAGAAAGCACAAATGAAAGAAAACTACTCAATCTTCAAAAGCAACCTATTCTTAACCATAAATGAAATACATCTAACAACAAATTAATCTCCAAACTGAAGTAAAGCATACAAATACAAGTAAAGAGAAGCTTGGCTACTTGGATTGGGCCTAACCCAAGATCTTCAGCCCTCTGAGGTAACTCAGTGCTAGCTCAAAAAGGATTCCATATTCATTATCAAAAAAATAGCAAGATTACATGAAACTGTCACACAATAATAAGCTCGAAATTTGAGCAGAGTTTACATAAGAAAAAAATCCAACCTTAGTGAGGCCCTAGGCCTCTCTACTTATACATCTAAAGCTACCAACAACTTCCTTAAAATTAGGGAGGCTTGGCTCCCAAAACTCAATATAACTATTAGTCATCCTCCACTTGCTCGGCTGCCTTCTAGTGCATGATTCAGCTACTTGTACTCCGAGCTGAATGAAGGGGAATTCGAAGTGAGGAGTAATAAATGAGGGGGATTCCCTCCTATAAGTCCTCTCCTTTGTCTACTTCAAGTTATTGTTGCCATTTGACCACTGGATCCTTGACTTTGACCTCGAAAACCATCAATAATCTACATTAAATACATGTTAGACCACATGGCATAATAAATAACTCAACTCACTCTATAAGCATAAATATAATCAGAAAATCATACAATAAGCTAAGAGAATGGTTGATTTGACTAGGTTAGGAGGTAAAATGAGCCCATATAATTACCCATTTATGAGGGTCATCAATGACCATAGTTCCCTTGACCAGATCTACAAAATACCATGGGTAGAAAACCATCATGCCCAAAACCATGTGAAAATCCCATGCGGAAAACCATGGGTAGGTCTGCCCCCCATCCTTAGGTCCACCCAACTATCCTGGGGTCTACCCAACTATTATTGGGACTAGTCATGGAAAGAATATAACACAAACCCAACAGGTTCTACCAAGATCAATTTATTTTTTTCAAGGTTTAAATTATAGCTCATTTGAAATCTTAGTGTAAGGCAACTTGACCCCTTTTCAATGGAAAACTAAAATTGCAATATTTTTCTAACTATGACATATAACATTATCATTAATGTACAAAACATCGTGAAAATTAAAAAAATAAATATGTTTTTAATTAAAAACATGAAATTTTTAATTTGGAAAAACTAAATTAAGTGATTAGAAAAACGATCTTTTATAAATAAAAAAAATTAAAAAGAAAAAAATAATTAAGATCCAAAATAAAAACAATTTTAAAAACAAGTTTAAAAAATACAATGAGTTTCAATAATAATAATATTGAGAAAAATAATAATATAATATATATATATATATATATATATATATATATATATATATATATATATATATATATATATATATATATATATAGATATATATATATATATATATATATATATATATATATATATATATATATCTATATATATATATATATATATATATATATATATATATAACTCATTACAAAAATGTAAAAAATGATAATAATTAAAAAAGCTAAATATAATAAATAAAAACATTAAAAAAAACATGGGGAGAGTGGGAAGGGATAATCTCAACCTAGGCATGGGGGCTATGGAATGAAGATGCCTAACATTTCCCCTTCACCCACATGGTTAGCCTGCAGCCATCACACAACCTAAGAAAAGCAAATACGCATGGAGAGAATCCCAAACTCCACCCACATGGTCATCCACCACACAACCCAAACATTGGGGGATGGGGGATGGAGATGCCCAACATCACCCCTTTGCCCTTGTGGCCACCTTGCAACCATCGTACAACCCAAGAAATAAGCATTAGAATGGGAGGATGGGGGGGAGAGGGAGGGTAGAGGGGGGCACAGATGTCTGGTATCATCTTTCCCCCCACTTAGCTAGTATATAGCAGTTGCACAATCCAAGATTGGGTTAGACGAAGGAGGAATGAAATGTGGTAATATCCATACTTAGATCTATCATATAACCATTTTTATAACCAAGATATAACTAGATAGATAACAATTATAAAAAAAACCATTAAATCCACACAATAATAAGTACATTTACTTATTGAATACAAGAGAAACTTAGCTCATAATAACCATATGCAAAGACCAACCAAGTCAGGGACTTCCATGTACAACCCGACTATAGGTTGGGTTGAACAAAATCTTCCTTTCAGCCAATCACCCTCGTGTCATATTCTAAGCATGAATGTGGGATCTCATGGGATAAATTGATCCAGAAATAAACCAAGGGAATCCAGAGGTTAAACCACCTTCACCCTCACCATACCGTGATCTCACCTAAATAGGCTATGAGATCCTAAAGCCAAACCAAGCTTGGATGCCTCAAAATTCCTTCACCATCCCTTGAGTAATTTTCATGTCTCCACACATATGTTGAGGGCTTGGATAAGACCATCTCCACCCCCAACCCTTGGGATTTCCCTGAGACCACCTCACTTGGACCCAAAACCTTCCAGTAATCCAAAACTAAACTGATAAAGAATCCCATCACACCATGGGTATCTGAAAATGGAAAGGCAAGGCTAAAACCACTGTCAAAATCTAACAAACTCCATGCCATCGACAACAATGAAACCAAATACACACATGCACATACCATGCTTGCTGAAACCAACCATGAAATCATACCTACAACCTATTACCTGCAAGTATTCCTACTGAAGCTGCTTGATCCAACCTTTCCTTGCTTGATCCTTGCTTTCCTTTTCTCTCCTTGTCCTTCCTTTGCTTGCTTGTTTTCCTTATCCTCTTGGTTCTCTTCTCCTCTTTGAAACCAATTCTAAAACTAAACTAACAAAAGGCTACAAACTAATGCTCTATTTTCCTTCAATTTCCTCCTCACATGCAACCTGTGACCTTTCAACCTCCCTTTTCTCCTATTTTCCTTTATTTTCGTAAATAAAATGCCAATAATACCTTTTTGCCTTTTCAAAGCCTTGGCCATTAACTTTTCCAATTTCCCCTTAGCCATAATACAGAACAAGTGATGCCCACTAGGATATTTTCCCAAAATTTATCTTGGAATAAGTGTCCCTTAAACTAGGTCTTATTTTTCCTTTGTTAATTTTTATTACATGAAATTTTAGCCCGAGGATGTTACAGACCCCTCCCCCTTAGGGAACATTGTCCTTGATACTCTATGACACCTACAACCATCAAAACTGCTGAAAACCAAAACATACTGACCATGGAGCTTTATAACCCACCTCGTTGTAGTATTTACATTAAATAACCTATTCAAAATCAAAATCATCATGACAACATGACAACCATACTACTTATTGGAGCTTTATAACACATCTCATTGCAGTGTTTACATCCATATACGTATATAGATATACAAAAACTATTTTTCCTCAAATGGAAAAAAATGAAGGATACATAACCTGTATCTAATCAACCATCTTCCATGTAGCTTCATCGGGCCCAAAGTGCTTCCACTACACTTTAACTTGCTCGATTGCTCTATTTCAGAGCATGAGTTGTTTCCGCTGCAATATGCATTGAGGTTCCAGATAGAATTCTCCTTATGGTTCCACCTACAATACAGATCAATCAATAACATGATCAACGTCCTTGACATATCTCTTAAGAAATGAAACATGGAAAACATCATGGAATTTCACTGTCAGAGGTAGTTCAAGTCTATAGGCCACTCGTACAATCCTCTCAAGGATCTCGAAAGGCTTGCAATACCGAGATGCCAACTTCACACATGACCCAATCCTCAAGCAGTTCTTCTTGGGCTTGATGTGCAAGTACACATACTCCCCAACCTAAAATTACTTAAATTCCCTATGTTGATCTGCATAACTCTTCTATATTTCCTATGTTTCCTTTAAATTCCTCTTTATAACCTGCATCTCATGTTCCATTATACCAACATATCCGGTCCAATAAGTACCTTGTTCACTAGTTCACTCCAGTTGATGGGAGTATTACAACTCTTCCCATAGAGTGCCTCAAACAAACTCATCCTTAATGACTCCTGATAACCATTGTTGTAAGCAAACTCAACCAATGGAAGTTACTCCTCCCATATTCTCTGCTGGTGCATGACATACATCCTTAACATATCCTCTATAATATTGTTGACCCTCTCTAGCTGTCCATCTGTCTGTAGATGGTAAGATGTATTAAAGGCCGTATTTGTCCCCAAACCTACAAATAACTCCTTCCAAAACTAGGAAGTGAACTTAGCATCCCTATTTGACACAATCTTCCTTGGAACAATATACAACCTCACAGTCTCCTTGATGAAGACCTGTGTCACCTCACTAACTGAATAAGTAGTCTTCACTAGAATGAAGTGAGCTACCTTTCTCAATCTATCGACAACAACCATGATCAATTCATGTTGCCTTGATGTCCTTGGAAGACTTGTAATGAAATCCATGGAAATGACCTCCCATTTCGATTATGGAATCGAAATAGGTTGAAGAAACCCACCTGGATGTGTACACTCTGCTTTCACCTAATGACAGTCCAAACATCTAGCCACAAAATCTACCACTTCCTTCTTCATATTTTTTCCAATAGTAGAACTTATGCACTGTTGTCAACGTCTTATGATATCTTGGGTGTTCTGAATATGGCTTGACATGAAACTCCCTCAAGATAAACTTTTTGAGCCCACTTTCATTTGGAACATATATTTTGTCCCTGGATCTCACCAAACCATCTATGTGATATGATAGTCTGCATACTAATCACCTGTACCCTTCTGTAACTTGTGCCTAAGATCCATGTACTTTCATCCTATTGGCCTACTTGTAAGATTCGATCATGTAAATTTGTCCCATAAGAGCTCACTGTTGCAACATGGTTCATTTGCACTCTCCTACTGAGAGCATCTGCAACCTTGTTTTACTTACCCTTAATGTATTTGATCTTAAAGTCAAACTCTTTGATCGTGGCCAACCACCTAGCCTGCCTAGCATTCAGATTCAGTTGATCAAACAGATATCTCAACCCACTGTGATCGCTCATCAATACAAACCTCCTGCAAAGAAGATAATGCCTCCACATCTTCAAGGCATGAATAATAACTTCCAACTCAAGGTCATGAGTCACATAGTTCTACTCATGCTCATTTAGTTTCTTGGTCTCACAACACACCATTTGTCCCTCCTTCATCAAGACCCCACTAAGTACTCTCCTATAGGCATTTGTGCACACCACAGACTCTTTGTTTGGATATGAAATCTTAAGAACTAGAGCATTGGTCAACAACTGCTTCAATTTCTCAAAACTGGGCATACACTTCTTTGTCCATTCAAATTTCTTACCTTTCCTTGCAAGATGTAATGGGATATGCAATGCATGAGAAATTCCTGATGAACCTCCTGTAATAACCTGGTAGCCCCATGAATGATTTTACATCATCCACATTTTTAGGAGTTTCCCACTCCATGCTAACTCTTATCTTTTCTGGATCCACGTTTATGCCTTCCTTGGAGACAACATGCCCCAAATAATGTACCTCTATATGAAAGAAATTGCATTTACTAAGCTTGGCATACAATTGATGCTCTCTTTGAAATCTAAACACTTCTACTAAATTTTCGGCATGCTCTTCCTCATTCTTAGAATATATCAATATATCATCAATGAATAAAATCACAAACTTGTACAGATAAGGATGCAACACAATATTCATGAAGCACATAAAAGTAGATGGAGCATTAGTCAAACCAAAAGGAACCACAACAAACTCATAATGTTTGTACCTGGTCCTGAATGTGGTCTTGTAGATATCCTCTTCTTTGATACGTACCTAATGGTATCCTGATCTTAGATCAATCTTGAACAACATCGTTTCTCCCTTTAACTGATCGAACAAATCATCAATCCTCGTTAATGGGTACCTTTTCTTAATCGTCATTGTGGTGAAGTAAAATTATGAGTGACGACACAAACAATTCCTCTAGCCCGATAATGGGTCTAGCCACAAGTGATACATTCTATGGAATATTTACTTAGGTTAGAAGCAATTAAGAGGGTCTACCTCTTAGTACACTTATCCCTTTTGATGATGTCCTTGCTTGCTTACTCCAGCTATCTCTCATTTCCTTCTTCAAACACCTGAAACAAGTAAACAGCAACAAACAACAACTGTGATAATAGACAAATTTTAATTCAACCTACTTAAAAATTCAAGAAACATTAATCCATGAACATGTAATATGACACATCATGTAGGAAATCAATCGATAGATTCATATATATTGAATCAAGAAGAGATTACAACCATTGTCTTGATGTTGTTGTTCTCTTCCAACAAAACCAAGTTCCCACACACTTTTGCTAGCATTCCATGATGGCCCCAACAATAATAGTTTTAAGGCTCTTCCCTTTAAGCTTCACGCTTAACCAAATTCACACTTCTCCTTCACACAACTAGAGAGCTACAACTATGAATAGCTTGCATTTTACTCCAAACTTAATTAGCACTAGCACACCCACATTAACACTTTAACACTAGCTTGTGCTTGGGAAAAATGGAGATTTATATAGCATGAATGGATGGGAGATGGTTCCTCTTCTCATGGGAGAAGGACTTATCTCTTGAGTTATTTCCATCCTTATAGAGGAAAGGAGCCCAACTGACATCCTCGACCCCATATGGCCAAACCATTTACCAGACTTCCATTACGAAGCTTCTAGAGATGGAAGCTTCGGCTCCTTATTTAAAAAGCTTTCCATAAGAGGATCGGCGCGACTAGAACAAATCTCAGTCACTCCAATCAGTGCTAAGGACAGTGTTAATCCCTACATATCAGCGCGAGGAGGACAAGGGTCACTAGCGATGGTCTTGTAAACTGGGAAAATAGAAGATTTTGGGGAAATGGTGCAAAATGGAATTGTTCTGCTCTTGAAGAGGGAAACAATGGGAGTTTCTTCATGAAGGGAAAGCATGTAGGGTTCACTGTAGAGGTCCTCCAGGATCACGGAACGAGGAGTACAGGGATAGTGACAAAATGTTGTCTAACAGATTCCCCCTAAAGCGTGAAGGCCGAACTAGAGTGAGGGATGAAATGCTTTATGAATCGGTGCGGGGAACCAGATTCTGTCATCGGAAAGCCTGCAAGCAAGTATAGATACATATACATAACTGAAAACTCTGTCAAATGATACATGAATCATGGTATGGACACAACCATCTAGAGAATGATCATGTAAATGGATCCAGGCATGGGCGCAACCATCCTATAAAGAGGATCATATCGAAACGAAGATATGGTCGCAACCATCCGATAATGAGAAGTATCACATATGATAACTCATGGTATGGTCACAACCATCCATTTGAAAGAGACATGTATATCAAAATAATCATGTCACATCACTTCACAACCTAGACTTTTTTGATTTGAGCCCAGGGTCTTGCACTCCAACACGACCTGATCAGAGTACAAATTCTAACATGTGAATAAATGTGTTGATGTCGAACATGCTAGAAAGTTGCTTGATTACCAGTCAATGATGTAAATTGTTAGCAAGCACAGGAGAAACCATCAATAATGACAATGGTCCTCAAGGTATTATCAGCACAATCCACAGAATGTGAATAGAGGAACTAAAGTCGAACACCCGTGAAATCACTTGATCGAAAGCCAATGATGTGAACTTGTCGTCGAGTGTGAATAACTTTCCATTAGAGCATGCAAGCTCTAAGGCACTGGAAGGGAGTCTCTCGGTCAACTTCCCGGATAATGAGTTGAAGTCGACAGGATGTGACTATGTCTAAGGAGGTCCATAATGTATCCCACATCATCGGCACAAGACAAAGGGATGCAAAATGATTTTGGATGATACAGAGAATCAGAGGTAAGTGTAACTGCAGAAGGAAAACTCTTGAACATATCGGTGACATGACTGGAAGTTTCACAGCTTTTGGATCCATAAGATCGATGGTCATGATAATGTGGTAGAGATCAAATGGAAAGAAAAAATAAATGGCCCAACCTAGGAAGGTCAAAGATGAAGTGAGGATATCCCAACCTGACACGAAGCAGAAAGTGTCATGTTCAAGAGTGAGCTACCGACACAACTAATTACATTTCTGAACTTTCCCCCACCATTCCTGGCAGGTACCCCAATTATTTTTAATTGCAAGCTTGAAGGGGATAGCATATGCTTGCACTGTAAGTTCATCCTTTAGACGAATTTGACCTAGTAAGTCTAATGAGCCCTCGAAAGGAGAAGCTCATATTCGTCATGGCGATGAATCTAATGTCGTTTGATATTTTAACAAGTCCGACAAAGGTGTAACTCAGTATATTTTTCATGTTTAGAGAGTTTGAAAAAAATATGGAAAATAAAACTCCACATGGTCCCTTTTCATACATTTGTGTCTCTCGATCCCGAAAGGGTAGAAAATGATACTTGAGAGAACTGCTAGACCATTTCAGTTAAGGAGTACCTTTTTTCGTAAATAGTGCCTCCCAGCCCGAAAAAGGGATAAACTTATAATGGGCGCACAACACTTCACATCCGTTAATGAGTTTGAAACGACAAGGGATCGACTATCTTTTCGCTTGGATAGGAAAAGAGCATGAAAGCGGACCCCCATTTTATTCTCTTTTATGATTCAAAAGGGAAAAATACTCAGCAATATTTTCATATGAATTTTACGAGTTGAGAAAAGCGCTGAAATGTGACTTGGCATCATCATTGAACATCCATTACCTGTCATTGCGCAAAAAAGGTAAAGTGCATTATCTAATTCTTGAGGCAAAATAGGTCAAAATATTTACAAAAACCTAATATTTTCATGAAAAAACGAATAAAAAGGAGGAAAAGTAAATATTTTTTACCATTTACCATTTTACCTTGCTGTGAAAGACTTTTTACTCACTTTTGCCCTAATTGTTCTGGAGCAGATTGCGGGAGATCTGGGAGGTCATTCATCAAGCCGCCAATTACAGGTAAGAGCCAAAGTCCTAAGCTTCATTTTTATACCATTCATTCCTATTTTAACCATTTTTAGGATTTTTGAGGGGGGATTTATCAAAAAAATTCACCCTCGGCCGACGTGACTTCTGGGCACAGAATCGCATCGGCGAGGGTAGTTAACACGACCTATCGCACCGTTGGCACAACTGTTTTTAAAATAGGAGTTTTGGTGTCATGAATTGGGAAAAAACCTATTTCCCCATAAAACCACCATTGAAACTTGAAATTTATGGGCCAAAAATGATTATTGACTTAATTTTATGGCTTTTCCAGGAGTGAATCGCCAAAAATGGTAGACTGGAAAGAACGAGAGCATGAGGATGTGGACATCTAGGCACTAAATGATCCAAATTTCATGGAAGCTTTGAGGGCCTATGGGCTCCTCAAATTCTTTCTCACGCCAGGGATGTGGGCCCAACCTAAGTTGCTTCGGTACTTGATTAGTCTCTAGGACATAAATCGAGAGATATTTGTCATTGGTGACCAGGAGCTAGAGTTAGAAACTTCAGACATATGTTTCATCACAGGGCTATCCTGAAGAGGGGAACCAGAAAACTTATACGGGCCCCGATCAATTGGGGCACACATATCCATGTTGCTCGTCGAGCATTGCCCTAAAGCCCTCAAAGCTAAGAGTGGGAAGATTGATATTTCCACTGTTCAGGATCTGACACTAAGATTGCTACTGTTGACTATCAACAGAGTGGCGGGGCCCCAGGCAGTGCATGAGACTAACAAGTCGAAGTCCCTGTATGATATCAACTACACAGCACCAACAATCTTCAACTGGGTAGAGGCCATGAAGATCAACATAAAACGCCAGATGACCAAAGATAAGGCGGGGAATTTGAAGCAATTTTGCTTTGAATCCGTGCTATTGAACCTTTTCTTGGAACGGGTGCCACTGCTCCAGTACTAGTTGACTGAGGTAGATCCTCCCATGCCATGCGACCCGCGGATGGCCCACTGGGGTCGTTTGATGCCAAATATCACTAGGGGCTAGCACATATCATACAGACCTACATTATTTTCATGGCTACAATGACAGAAGATCATCGTGGAGAATTGGCCATACAGTGGCACCGAATTCTGTGGAGATCTGGACATGCTGCTACCAAATGGAGAGGATTTTGACGATGAAGAAAAAAATCAATTTTTTAATTTTGTGATTTTTTAAGTTGTTTTTGATATATATGTGTTTATAACATTTCACTTTGTTAATGCAGACGTTGGACCAGAGCGTCCTGCTGGGATGTACCCAATAGCCAGGTGCGTCGCCCGCCCAATTGATGCTATCACTCCTTATCAGGAGGGGAGTGACAATGAGGAGGAGATCGCGAGGAACCTTGAGGGGCTGACTCATGGTATCCCAGAGTATGCTCGGGTTGGAGACATTCCTCTCCAGTACCATAGACACACGGTGGGAGTATCATATTGGATCCGCTGATTGCTTACTCGTGTTGAATGAGCCATGTCATGCTACCACAATCACCATGCTGATTAGTTCCTAGGTCCAGCACTTACATTTTCTTAGGCCTACGTGCCATGGATATATGAGGCATGCGAGTTGCCGATGTTACTTTGGACACACACACTATTTTTTTGAGTTTAGATGTATCAAACATTATCACCATATATATATATATATATATATAGATATAGATGAGGAGCGATGGAGAAAAACGGGCTTAGGGTTTCCTGCGTCGTCGCGGCCGCAAAAGATCTCTACTGCTTCGGATCAGCTAGAAGCCAGAATGCTGGGTATTCAGAGCGTGCTGCCCCCTTTTGGTCCTGGGACGGATTCGTTGAAGGAAGCTTCCCCTATTGCTGGGCGCAGGTCGATTTTCACAAGGCGGCTTTTGATCGATCAGAGTTTTCTCAAAAACAATCGATCCTTCCCCAGTCTCATCTTGATGCGCCATCCTACGCGAACGATCTGTACAGGCTTGTCAGATCTGCCAGCGATTATGGAAGAAAGAGGAGTATGACTTTCCCTATGAACCTATTCGGTACACTGTGGATCAGATCTGT
Source organism: Pinus tabuliformis (assembly GCA_031772625.1). Taxonomy (NCBI): domain Eukaryota; kingdom Viridiplantae; phylum Streptophyta; class Pinopsida; order Pinales; family Pinaceae; genus Pinus; species Pinus tabuliformis. Next base: position 974,566,222 of record CM062817.1, on the reverse strand, counting down.
CGTTTTAGGGCCGATTTTAAATGGTATGGTCGAAGAACAAATATGGGCAAAGAGTATGGACCTGGCCTATCAGAGTTTTGAGGTTTATTTGCCCTCAGTAGAGCAGATCGGGGTTTGTACCATCTCGATGCAACGTTTGAGCGATAGCCTCAACAGAAGACCAGATCTACAAAGTCGCAGTCATGCCACACTACACTTTGAGAGCAAGAAGCGCTAGAAAGCAAAAAGAAATGGCAGGGGGGGTTGCATGTTGCAGAACTGCTCCCACCTTCCATGCAGTGGCCAAAACCCACCAGATCCGGACCAGATCTACCTGACCCAGCCATTTTTCGAGATCACAAGCTGCAGATCGGTGGCACCAAGCACAAATCAAGCAGAGGGGAGACAGATCTAGACATGCACAAAGAAGAACAATTCAAAATGAGACCAGATCTGGAATTTCGAGGGCCAGATCTGGAAGTTTACCTACAACCAGCGCAGGTAAAAACTTTTAGTTTTCAGATTTTGATTAAACCCCCACAGGGAAAAACTCGCTTAGTTTGGGTCCATGCAGGAAGCACCTCTCTGCAGTTGAAACAACAAATCTGGGCAGAAATGGGATATCCCGTGCAGATCCAACACCTGGTCAGTGGTAGGCGGTCACTCCAGGACTGTAAATCGATGAAAAGCTATGGGATTGGGCCAGGATCCATTATTACTTTAAATTTCAGATTGAGAGGAGGGGCTCCACCTCAAGGACAGCAAAATGGAGACAAGGGGAAAAAACTGCATCCTACAAAAACATTCTTCAGGGCAGTAGAGACGCAGGGCCATCTTCAGATCCAAGCAGAAACATTCCAAGGCCATACATTGTAGATCAGGCAGAACAAACCCCAGCTATAAATCTAGATTCTACAGGGCTTGACGATTTCGTCCAATCCTATGAAACACAAGCTCTAATCTGCCAATTTAATAGCTATTGGCCCAAACCCTCGGATCTATTCCATTGGATTTTTACCATATGGACCATGGAAAGTGAGATCCACCTATGTTCTAAGGGGTTTTTTATCGTAAAATTTTCATCCCAGGAGGTCAGAGATACAGTCATCAGTACAGGCCCATGGTTCTGGGGAACTTCGGGGTTGTTTATGACCCCATGGTTCCCGGATTTTGATCCAAACAAAATGACAGTTACCAAAATGCCAGTCTGGGTCAGACTATACAACCTTCCTTTGCACTTCTGGAACGATCGAGTCTTGGAAGGCATTGGAAACAGTATAGGGAAATACATTAAAACAGATCTGGAAAGGATCGATGACAGGAACTATACTTTCGCACGTATATGTGTGGAAGCAGATTTAAGTAAAGGGCTATCGGACAGTACAAAGCTAATCTACAAACAACAAAACTGGCAGCAAGTACTAGATTATGAAAACACGGCCTTCAGATGCAGGCTATGTAGGCAGACCGGACACCTGCAAAGTACATGCCCAGAAGCAAAGAAAACCAACAAGAAGCAGAAAGGGAAGCAGAAGAAAGGCTGGCAATTCTCACCCCCAGATTCTGAGGAAGAAGAGTCAGAAGCAGAGGAGGAAGTGACCCCTACAGAGAAAACTGAGATATCACAAGAAAGGGAGAATCAGAAGGGAACTAGTCTGCATGACAAGGCAGAGATGACAAGGGTGGACCCAAGCACGGGAGGCACCAAACGCCATCACCACTCTGATACTTTAGACTCAGATAAAGAAACCATCCCACAGAATACAGAAACTCAGATAGTTATAGTTTCGACCGAACCCTCTCAAGGAGAATGGCGTAAGGTCGAAAAGAAAAAGGGGAGAAAAACGTGAAGCATGAATCTCATTTGCAGCTGAAAATTTTTGTTCTATTCCTCTTTTTCTCTCTCTTTCCTCTTTTCTCTTTTCCTCTCTTTTCTTTTCTTTTGCACGTTAGCCTCCTAACGTTGCGGGGATGCGAAAGCACCCGAGTCTTAGTGGCTTTTGCTATATTGTAACTTTCATTATTTTTTAATAAAAGTTACTGCTTTTTCCTTTGGAAAAAAAAAAGATATATATATATATATATATATATATATATATATATATATATATATATATATATATATATATATATATATATATATATATATCTATATATATCTATATCTATATCTATATCTATATCTATATATATATATGTTGTATTACCTTGCTTACTATGGTACAAATGGTTTGTGTTATCTTTTTCACATGTTTCACAAATGTTTATCCAACACATGATTAGCTAATGCATCTATCAATGTATTCATGCATCTAGGAATATGATGATATGTAATGTAATTAAAATGTCTTTCCAGTAGACAAATACATAGATACATTCTCAATATTTTAGGGTTTATGAAGGAATATTTCCCGTTGAGTTGAAGGACGACAAGCCGTGAATCCAAGTTGACAACCAACTCTCGAATGTCAAGAGCAATGGCTTCTGACAATAGTTCGATGACTTCACTGTATTCAACAATATTGTTAGTTGTACGACCTAAGCAGATACCTTGAAGATCAATCAACTCACTGTTGGGGTCATAAATAGCCCATGCTGTGGATGATAGGTTCTGGGTACTATGGCAAGCACCATCGACAAAACCAATGTGGGGAGTCACAGACATCTACAAAGCAAGGAAAACATAGTAAACAGGAAAGTTGTTTGAAAACTAACACACCAAACCACACTACAAAAAAATGAATGACACACTCATGTACACAAGTAACCATGCAAGATGACCTAAGCATAGTACTTCTTGAGGTAAATCCTGTTTCTGGGCTTATCCAAAGGATTTCCTTCATAATCAATAAGCTCATAGGCCCCTTTTTGCAAAACACATTTCAAAATGTAGGGCCCATGCCACATGGGTTCGAACTTGCCTGCCCTCAACTTATCATTAGCTTGGTCATACAGTAAGACCAAATCACCCTCAAAGAACACGCGAGGGGAGACCGACTGATCGAAATGGGACTTGACCTGTTTCTTTTGTGCTTCGATAACCAAAGCAGCAAGATGGCAGGTCTCATCCAGTCATTATAAATATAAAAGGTGATCTTCTTGAGGTTGTGTTTCGGGGAGAAGTTTGACAGCTAGCTTGAGTGAAGGAATCTTTCATTCAATCGGCAATGTTGCTTCCAGACTGTAGACTAGCTAGAATGGTGTGAAACTAGTTGCATATTTGGTCGAGGTTCGGTAAGCCCATAGAGCTTAAAAGAGCATGAGATGCCAATTTGACTTGCGCATCCCAATAGTATGTTGAAGCATTGTAACCAAAACCTTGTTCACGGCTTCAACTTGGCCATTGGCCTAAGGGTAATACGGGGTTGAGCCAACTTGGTGCAAACTCAACGCATATGTCAACTTAGCCATCATGTAATCTATGGAATGGGAGCCATGGTCTGAGACAATGGCTTGAGGTACGCTGAACCTGGAAATAACATGATTTAAAAGGAATTGAGCCGCCGTTTTACTATCTGCAGAGTATGTAGGCATCGCTTCGGCCCATTTGGTGAAATAATCCACAGTAACGATAATATAGCCATGCCCCCCAGCCGAACGAGGGTTACATGTCATATAATCAATGCCCCATTTGGAAAAAGGACCAATGGTAATGACAGGGTGTAGGTGAGCGGGTGGGGCGCGCATCTTGCATTGGTAAATTTGGCATTCATGGCACTTGCGAACAGCAAGAATGCAGTCCTTGAAAATGGATGGCCAGAAATAACCAGCGCGAAGGATTTTTTGAGCAGTAGCATAGCCAGACATATGACCACCACATGCCCCGAAGTGGCAGCCATTAAGAACTCTTAACCTCCTCAAGCGTAAGGCATCGACGAAGAACTGAATTGACACCGACATGGTATAAAGTATCGCCAATAATTAGGTAGGGTTGGGAGTGATGCCGAATTCTTTGGCGATCATCCTTAGTCAACATGGACCGGAATGTGGATGTCTGGAGATACACGATGATATCACTGTACCATGGATCAAGGGTGTTGATCAAGAAGAGAGTCTCGTCCAGGAGTTGTTCATCTGCACCAGTAGGGAGAGACTTAGAAGGAAGGAATAAATCAATTCAGTGAAAACTAGTGACTTCTTAGATTTGGCAGTTGTAAATACTATTACACAAAAATATTGTCACCTTGATTATTTGCAGTCAGTATGGGTCTATCATCACTTGTACTGTCCTCCTAAGCAAGTCTCAGACCTCAGCTCTTCAAGTCAAGCTTTGAAAATGAGAGAAAGACATTGAAAATCAACAAAGCTCTAGTTCTGCACTTTCTCTCACTGTTCCCTGCGGTCCCGCACCTCTTGTTTACAAAACCTGCGGACCTGCCCACTCTGTCCCTAAAGGAGTGGGTGCAAACCCCTGTGAAAGTAAAAAAGGCACAAGTTTATTCTAAGAAACTCACTTTGGGTTAATTATAGATGATTCTAGAAGGAATTTTGACATGGATTGGCCGCTCTTAGGTGGTTCATGCATCCCAAAAGAGAAGGAGCTAATCCCTTGATGAGAGGAGCTATCCCTTTGAAGGAGGGCTTTATCCCTTTGAAGGAGGACCTAGTAACTTCCCTCCATTGCACTATAAATTCAGGCATTGGGCTGGTTGCTGGAGAGGTTAGAAGCTGAACATTTTTTAGGGTAAATGCTGGTGGAATTGAGACTTCCTTGTTAAGCTTGAGAGGAGAGATCACATACCTTTTTGGCTTCATCGGGAAGAGAGTGAAACTTGTCAAAGTAGAGGAGACTTCTTGCTGGACCCTGGAGGAGCTTGTACAGTGTCATGGCACAGGGTGTAAAGTTCTTCTTTTGATTTGAATTAATACAATCAGATTCATTTTTCTCAACAAATTGTCTTATGTCATTTGTTTCATGAATTCCTCGACTTTCATGTTAAATATGTTTTATGATATTGGCTTTTCAAGTGCTATTTAATTTGTTTTCTTGTTTGTGTTTGCAGATTCGTGACAAGGGAGCTCACTTGGATCAAAGGAGCGAGGCTTCCACAAACTTACATTGGACCCAAGGTAGGCCTAAAACACTTGTTTGCCTTTGTTTATAAATGCATATTTAGAGAAAGATAGTTTGTGATTGGCTTGCTTGTCACTAGGTCTTCTTTAGATTCTAGGAAGGTCTATCTTGTCTGCAAGATCGACTCATTCCGGGTGACAAAATGGCGACTCCGCTGGGGACTTGATTTTTTCCTTGTTTTTACTTTGACCTGAGAAACTGTGTTTTTGTTTCTGTTTTTGGCTTGTTGTGTGTGGAATTGGGTAGAAGTAGTAAATCCAGGGTTATTTTTTGTTTTTCATAACTTTGGGAGAGGACCGAACCCTAGCCTTTTGACACAGTGCATACTTATCCGCACTTTTGCTTTTAGCACAGAGCGGTACCGCACCTGTGTTATCTGTGGACCTGTGGACCCTGTCAAAATTTTGGAAAACCTAAGATTTCCTCTGTTAGTCAGCTTAGTTTTTGTTTAGAGGTTATTATCCACTGCCTAGACCTGCATATAACATGTCAGAAGCTTTCCTTAGGTTGATTTCATTGGTGTTAGGGTTTTAGGTGAAATTCCTAGGAGTTTTGCTTGTTGGATTTGTTTTTCATTTTGGTCCTGTAGTAGCTCTGAGCTTAGAAGCTGTAGGAACCTCAGATCACCTTGGTTTTTACCAGCCTTCTTATGAGTCTGACCATTTGTGAAATATACCTTTGTTGAGGAATCCGCCTTGTGTTTTCTCTTTACAAAACTTCGAAAAGCTTGTGTTTAAAAGTTTGGATTTCATTTTTAAAAATATAACAAAATTGGTTATTTTTTACTGATTTGTGATTCTGCATAAATTGGTCCTTAGTTTACATCTAGCTAAGTAAAACATCCTTAAAAAAGACATCTTGTAAGCTTTGACTTCAAATAGGTTTTTATAGTTTATAGATCTCAAAGTTAGTCGTTTGCATAGTTTTGAGTGTTTTATAAAAAATAAAAAAATCTCTTTTGGAAAAAGTTTGTTTTCGTAGTGATTGAGTGCTTTGAAAATAAAAGGGAAATTTTTGTGAAAACATTTAGTTGTCTCGTTTTGAGTGCATTGGAAAGGACAAAAGCTCTTCTTTCAATTTGTTTGTTAAGAAATATTTCTGTTTACAAGTATTTGCATTCTCAAACTCTTTCCTCGCTAGAAGTTCATTGAAGGGAAAAGATTGTTTAATCATCTTAAGTGCATTTTTAGTGATTTTGAGTTGAGTCTTCATACCACAAGTTTCATCTCCGCACCTCTTGACTTAAACAAAAACCAATAAAAATAATGCTTAAAGTAAAATTCATCTAGTAATATTTTTATTTCTAGGGCTCTGATACACCAACATAGCTTAGGCTAGTGTCTTGGAGTAAGAGAGTAATTAACTCTCCAAGACAGTAAAAACAAACAAGTAGCTATATCTTATGGTAGGGAAGAAATCCAATTGTTGTATTTATGCTCTGGGAAAGCTCCTCTTAAAGGAGAAGCACGAGATCATGTCTGAACCAGTGTGGGAATCAATCCTTCCTCATTGGGAACGATGCCAGATATTCACGTATTAAAAACGGTAAACCTCGGATTAACCATTGTCGAGGAGCCTGGGGTCACTTGTTGGTAAACCTTGGATTATGTCAAGGACCATTCAAGGGGATTGAGCTTGCTACGCTTCCCTTGCGTGCGTATCGGATCGTATACTGTTCCCCCAGGTATATTTGTTTCAATTGGTAACCTTAGTGACCATATTCTTTAGGATTCTTCCTAAGGTGATAGTAGTGGGAAGATCCCACTGTACCTGGAGCAGACGTCGGCTAGACTCACTTGGATTTTCTGGGGGGTTCTCTTCACTCGAGACGGTTAAGTGGAGGATCTTGTGCTAGTCTATTCATTAAGCAGGTTGCCGGGGTAACTGTTCCAACCACCATTTCTGTATTGAACTCTGTGACATTGGATTTCATCACCAACTAGTGTTTTTAGTACAGAAAGTTACTGTTTGTGTGTGTTTGATCTCCTAGATTCTTTAGGCGTGTGATTCAAATTTGTTTGGTTCTTTAGAGGCTTTAAGTGGTTTTCATTGAGATTTTACTTTGTTTGTGTGTGAAGTAGTTAAAATTTCTTAATCGTGGCTGAATTACCGAGGAAGTCCCGTAGACTTCAGGGCCAACCTCTTGAGTTTTCACTGAGCCGGCCTGAAGGGTTGAGAGTCCTCGTAACTCCTAGAGACAGTAGAGTTGGGTCGCCTAAAGAAGGAGAGTCTTCTTTGGTGGTACATCCTGATTTTCAAGCTTTAGTAGCAGATTATAATCCACAATCAGTGTCTGTTTCCGAAGTTACTGGTAGCTACTCTGGAAGAAGAAGTAGGTATCCCTATCCCTGAAAATCAACCTACTATTGAACTAAGGGAGCGTGAATCAATTTTTTACAGTCCACCTAGGAGTAGTGCTTGGTATATTTCTTTGACTAATTTCTTAGAAAACCCAGGGTTTAGTTTTTCACCATCTCGTGTTCCTTATCACCCAACACCTAGAGGTTATTATCCTCCGTTAAATATGTCAAGACAGTCATCCATGTTTACTCAATCGCCAGAATCCTTTCTGTACGACGGTCCTTCTGTTCCCTCTAGTTATCAGTCACTTTCTGGTACTTTTTCGGGAGCATCTCCTCAACCCATTGAACAAGGGTTATTAACTGGAAGCAATGGTACTAAGCCGTTGAGTGTAGAAGATATTCTCATGATGTCAGGTACTATTCCTAATCCTCAACCTCAAGGTGGCCAGTTACCGCCTGGGGGGCAGCCTCAAAATCCTCAATTATCGCCTGGGGGGCAACCTCAAGGTACTCAATTTGCGCCTGGGGGGCAACCTCAAGGATAGTACATACCTACGGGACAGTACGTTCCTCAAGGTCAACCCCAGACTCAATATGTACCCCAAGTGCAACCCCAGTATCAATATGTAACTCAAGGTCAACCCCAGTATCAGTACGTGCCTCAAGGGTATCAACCCCAAGGTCAGTACTCAAACCAAGGTTTCCAACCACCCTCTGGTCAATCATATGTTCAAGGAATGGGAAACGTACCTTTGAATTATCAATCCTACCCTCAACCCGGTTATGGTCCTCAATATTCTCAACCTGTTATGGGTCCGTACCTCGGAATGAATTTAGTGTGGGATCCATCACAAACTCAACAGGTCTTGCAACCGAATGTACAGTTGTCATCTCAAACTAGACAACCCTTAGTTTCTAGTACACCCCAGCAACCTGTCCAGTCTTCTATTCAAACTTTTGTACCTTCAGTAATTTCTCAGCCTGGGCCTAGTACTCCTCGTACTCTGCCTCAAACCACTGCTGCAACTGCCGCAACATCTATTCAATCTACCCCACCTACTTCTGGAGTATCGATAGCTCCAGTTTCTACTGTTCCTGTATCCACTCCTCAGACATCTTTACCTCCGTTTGGATCCACGATTCAAACTTCGATTCATATGCCTGTAGGACAACCTGGTTCAAGTACGATTGTCACAAGTCAACCACAATTTACTTATCAACCGTACCAGGGACAGTACCAATTCGTTCCTGTTGTGCAGCAACCAGTCTATCAGTGTCAACCGTACCCTGGGTACACATATCAACAACCTCAACAACCCCAGTACTCTCCGGTTAATCCTGGTTTTCCGGGAGGATACAATATCCCAAATGCAATTCCTATTCCTAGTTATCCTGGATATCCTCCTCTTGGGACTGGTCTCATGACCCAGAGTTTTAGGGACCCTAATCATCAGTTACCGTTTATTGAAACTTTGTACTTTCCTGACTTGTCGCGCCTAACAAACGATCCCATTAATTATCTTCCGTTTTGGCCGCCAATGTCGAATAAGTTGCCTAGTGATATTCCTAAGTCCGAAGGCAAATCATGAGAGGACCCGTCGAACCATGTGATGACTTATCACCTCTGGTGTGCATCTAACTCCATTTCAGATGATTCAATCCGTCTAAGTCTTTTCTAGCACACTCTAATTGGTCTCGCGGCCAAGTGGTGCATTGAGTTACCGCGAGGCACTTTTTATAATTTTAGTCAGCTAGCTACCTCGTTTTTAACTCATTTTCAGTTGCCAGTCAGATATGACAATGACACGGAATTACTAAATTCGTTAAAGCAATCGACGTCCACTTACATTTCAGATCACATTCATGAATGGAGACGTCGACGAAGTTTAGTGAAAGTTTTTATTCCGGATCAGATCTTGCCCGAATGGTTTGTAAAATCTTTGTTGCCAAAGATCACTGAAGATGTAGCTAAGGCCAGAGTTGTTACTGAGGAGCAAGTAATTGCTCAATCACAGTACCTTGACTTGGTCTATACTCAGTCAGGTACGTTACACGAGAAAATCCCTAATCTTCCCAAGCAAAATCAAATCGCTGTAGCTCCTTCAAGGTCTCATGCCGCCGATGGTATGATTGGTACGGTTAACACTAAAAGTAAGAAGAAGTCTTCCAAGAATTCTTCTCCTATCATAACCTTGCCTGATTCCCTGACAGGAGATTCTTTCGTAGAGATTTCTGCCGATATTCACGTTGTAGAGTCATCTACAGCCAAATCAAAATCCGGTGGCCAGAAGAAAGGGAAGAAGAAGAATAAAATGAACAAAAATTCAAAAGAGAAACCTGAAAAATCAGAATCCAATGATGAAAAACGAAAACCTCATTATCCTTGTCTCATTTGTGACGAAGAACATTTTACAAGAGACTGCCCTCATCGTGCAGAGGTTGCGAAGATTGTCAAAGGTTCCCAAACGCCTACTACCTTGAAGGATCCTTTTCCAAGTCAAGACAGTAAGATGATAGGTTCTTCCTTGAGTGCCAATGAAGAACCCATACGGATGATCTCCCATGTTAGGATTGTGACTCGATCGCATGATTATGGTAGTAAAAGTCCTGTTGATGGTAAAGAAGCAGAATCTTCTCATTCTAACCCATCAACCTCAGCTCCCGGTTCCGATCCACTACAGATCGAGAAACCTAATCTAGACTTGGTAATCAAACCGCTCGCCAAGGGTATACTTCGAAATTCAGCTTTCAATCCACATGTGAGAGTGGCTCAGAACTATAACATTGTTGAGGATTTAGTTGTTTCACCCTCAACAATGTCGGCTTTGGAAGTGCTGCAATCATGTCCAGCACAACGTAAATTACTTTTGTCGGCTATAGGAGCTGTTGATGTTCAGGACTCAAAACCTAATAATTTTCGATCTAGAAAATAGTACACCGCGCTTACCTCATCTAATGGCTTTCCAGATCCTAGTGATAGTAAAAAACAAGCATATTCATAAGACTGTGATTGATGAGGGAGCCTCAATGTGTATTATGTCGATACAGTGTTGGAGATCGCTTGGTTTTCCTTCGCTAAATCAATCCCCGATGATTCTAAAGGCCTTTTATGGCCGTGGGTTTCATCCTTTTGGCATTCTATAGGATTTACCTATAGGGGTTGAAGGAAAAACCATTAATCTAGATGTGGAGGTGGTTGATGCCCCTCTAGATTACAACCTTCTCTTGGGTCGTAGTTGGTCTTACACTATGACAACTGTCATTTCATTGGTCTTTCGGGTTATAAAGTTTCCTCACAATGGAAAGATCGTAACAATAGACCAGTTGGCTTACTTTTTGTCTGACCCAGCCTCTTATGAAAGTATTCAGCATGCTGGTAAAATGACTATCCCGTATAAGGATGTTGGAGTAGGACTAGTTAAAGATGCCGGTTTACTGGGAACTTTTCCTTTCCTCCAATCAACGCATCATCTTCATTTGCAACCATTCATATGATTTCGTCAGACACCATTGTTTATGATGATCCTTGGATCGTTCCTTCTGAATCTAATATAGACTCATTTGGTGATGTCATGCCTTTGTGTCCATATGAAATTGCTCATGAGGCCGTGCAATCGTTTACCGACCCATCTTCAACCAAAATTGACTTAATGAATGTGGTCCGTGAGGAATCACTTTTCACATCAAGCTCGGATTCAATCACGTTTTCTGAACTTGTTCACTCTGATGAGAAAATTCGTGAAATCCTATGTGTAGATGATTTACCATGGGAAGATCTCCATCACATATCTTTGTTCTTACCCGAGAATGATCGTTTTGAAAATGATTTTTCATCAATTTTTACGACTTAATATGTCAAGGAACCTCAGAATCCAATGAAACATCCTGATTCAAAGTTAAATTTGGGAAACATCTCTCGAACTATTCCTATTGACATTTCGGTTAAGCCTGGAATTGTTGAGAATATTCATATAGGTGCCTCGTGTACAGAAGACGAAATTCGAATATATAAGGCCCTATTTCAAGAATTCCACGACGTGTTTGCCTGGTCCTATGAGGAAATGCCAGGAATTGATCCCACAATTGTTGTTCATGAGATCAAGACTTACTTGGACGCTAAACCTGTCTGGCAACATTTGCGTCAAATTCACCCGAGAAAAGCTGCTGCTATTAAAGCAGAAGTTGAAAAATTACTCAAAGCAGGTTTCATTTATCCGATCCCGTTAACGGATTGGGTATCGAATATTGTTCCGGTTAACAAAAGCAAGGGACAATAAGAATATGTATCGATTATAGGGATATTAATCGAGCCTGTCCAAAGGACAATTACCCAACTCCCTATATCGATCAAATCATTGATGATTGTGTCGGCAGCGAAATATTCTCCTTCATGGATGGTTTTTTCGGATACAATCAAATCAATATTCTACCTGCTGATCAACCAAAAACGGCTTTCATTTGTCCATGGGGGACATTTGCTTATTGCAAATTACCTTTTGGGCTCAAGAATGCCGGCGCAACTTTTCAAAGGGCCTTGTCTTATGCGTTTCATGACATCAAGCATATTGTGCAACCCTATCTCGATGATTTGCCTACTCATTCATTACATCGAGCTGATCACCTCATCCATTTACGAGCAATCTTTATGAGGTGTAGGCATTATCGGATTCGGTTGAATCCACACAAATGTGTTTTCTGTATAGAAATGGGTCGATTGCTGGGGTTTGTTGTTTCAAAAGTCAGCATTCGCGTCGATCCCTCGAAGGTCGAAGCTATTGTCAAATTGCCTTCTCCTTCGAGTCTTCACCAACTCCAGAGTTTGCAAGGGAAAGCATACTTTTTACGACGATTCATTCCTAACTACGCGGAGGTTACAAAGGGTTTTACCCGGTTGTTTAAACAGAATACTCCATTCTATTTGGAATAGATAGCTCAGAAATATTTTGATTCACTAAAACACGCGTTGACCCATGCACTGTTATTGCATCCTCCCAACTACAACGAGGACTACTTCTTGTATCTCGCCGCCTCTCATTCCACCATTGGAATGGTATTAGTTCAGGAAGATGAATTTGGTACTAAACATGTGATATATTACCTCAGTCAAACTTTAAATCCAACTGAGCTAAACTACTCACATGTGGAGAAATTGGCATTGGCAGCTGTTCAAGCTGTCCAACGTTTTCGTCACTACATTTTACTACGTAAAACTACAGTAATTTCTGATTGCAACCCTATGATCTAAATTTTGACCAAGCAATTGCTAGGGAGCAAGTACTCTAAATGGATTGTTATCCTGCAAGAGTTCGACTTGGAGTTTGAAAAATCTAAGTCTAAGAAATCTTTAGTTTTTGCAGAATTAATGTGTGACTTCCCGCGTGCTGACACGGAAACTGTGGCGGAGGAGCCCATTGCGGATGGATCCTTGTTTCTATTCAGCAATTTAGATCCATGGTATGGGGATATCATCGTTTATCTCCATACCCAATCCTTTCGGCCAGAAATTTCAAGGTCAGAACGTCGGAAAATACGATTCTAGTCCCAACAATTCAGGATTATTGGAGATACTCTTTATCGTCGTGGAGAAAATTCTGTTTTTCGACATTGTTTAACTCACGAGGAAGCTGAAAGGGTTCTAAATGACTGTCACTCTAGAGCGTGTGGCGGTCATATGTCTGGGTATGCCACAACCCAAAAGATATTGCGCGCTGGCTACTTCTGGTCGTCTTTGTTTAAAGATTGTATTAACGCGGTCCGAAAATGCCACAACTGCCAAATTTTTGATTGAAAGATGCGCGCTCCACCTGCTCCTCTCCACCCTATAATTTCCGTTGTTTATTTTTCCAAATGGGGTATCGATTTTATTACATGTAACCCTCACTCGCCCAGGGGGCATGTTTATATCATCCTTGCGGTAGATTATTTTACCAAGTGCGCCGAGGCGATGCCTACATTTGAGGCAGACGGCAAGACAGCTGCAATTTTCGTGTTCAATCATATAATTGCTAGGTTTGGTGTCTCACAAGTGATTATCACTGATCATGGGCATCATTTTCGAAACGTTATGATGACCGAACTTACAGGCCAGCTTGGGTTGCGTCACGATAGTTCAACTCCTTATTATCCACAAGCTAATGATCTGGTTGAATCCATCAATACATTTTTAGTCATCATGATCCAATGAATCATTGGGATTCATCGGTCGAATTGGCGTAACATGCTATTTTCAGTGCTTTGGGCGTATCGTACCTCAGTAAAAACATCAACAGGGTTCACTCCTTTCCAACTAGTTTATGGTCTGCAAGCTGTGTTACCCATTGAATGCGAAATCTCGTCATTGAAAATGGCCATCGAGTTACTTCCAGCCACTTCTGAAGAGGAAAAACATTTGTTATACTTGGCTCAATTAGATGAGGATCGACGTGATGCTGCTTTGGCGATCGAAACTCATGCAAAACATATGAAAGCTCAGTATGATCGAAATGTGACCCCTCAAAATTTTTCGGAAGGAGATCTAGTCTTAGTTTATGATCAAGCTAATGATAAATCAGGCGCTGGAAAATTCTTTCCTATGTGGCATGGTCCCTATTTTTTCAAGCGAAATCTAGCAAAAGGGGCCTATGAATTGGTAGACTTTGACGGGGACTCTTTAGGTAAACCCAGAAATGGTATTTACCTGAAGAGGTATTATGCTTAAAGAATGGGTATGGAGAATTTTTAGTTAGGATAGTTTTTCTTTATAGCTAGTGTGTTTTAGTTTAAAAAGTGTGCTTAGCTTAGAGAGTGTTTTTCGTCATCATTCCTGCTTATCTTGGTTTTACTCTTGGTATTGCAGATGTCGATGCCTCTCCAAACATACATTGGTTTCGCTGATGATGCTTGTCATAATACATGGAATATTTCTTCCGCATCTTGGGTTATCTATTCACCCTCTGACGAGTTGGTATCTATGCACGGGGTAAGCCTCGGTCAAACAATGAACAACATTGCCGAGTATAGTGCAGTGATTGAGTTATTATCTGAATCTATTTCATTTTGGATTTAGAGTTTGATAGTGAGGTTAGATTCTGAACTCGTTGTATTACAGCTTAATAGAGTGTATGCCATTAGAAATCCTGTGTTATTGAGATTATTTTTGAGAGTGCGTCTCTTGGAAAGTGAATTAGATTATATTGAATATCAGCATATTCCAAGATCTTTAAATACATTAGCAGATGCAATTGCTTCTTGAATGTTAAATAGACATTTGCAATAATCATACATGTAAATTTAAAACCATTCCATAACATGATTTACAAGATAAGCCGGTAATAGTGATATATATATATAGGGGTGTGTCAAAAAATACATCATCCTCGATCATAGGTTGAAAAACACCTTATGATTGGCAAAAATGATAAGTACAAAAAGAAAAAATGTCATATGTGCCCACAGTAGGCGATCATCCTATCATTGGTGATGATCTCGATAAGAAACCACTGCACGGGCCACCTTGCAAAGGAACCTCCTAAAAGGTCCTGGGACCCCAATCACATAGTGCTGAAGTCGACTAGGAATGTCATCTATGCTGGTCTCTAGAATATCTCCTGTCAAGCGCTCTAGATGACTCTCCAACTCGGCCAAAACCTTTGCTGATTTGTCATGTGGGGCTGGCGCGGCTGCAACTAGTTGTTTCCTCTCGTAAGTCCGGAGAGCGGCTGGTCACTGTGGACCCACATCTGCATTTGAAACTTTTACTATCAGTTTTGGGACGATAGAAAAAAATAAAAAAATTAAAAAAATTAAAATAGGAAAATGTTGAAAATGATTTTACCTTAGTCATCCCATTGCTCTCCTGGTGGAAGAGCCATGTGTGGGTCACCACGAAAATCTACCCCAGCGTAAGGGAAGTCCTAAATAGAGAAAACCTGGCTTTCCAACCATCGGAAATACTCAGGTTTGAATCGAACAACCTCTGTCCCCTCGTCCAGATGACGGGCCATAATTGCGACCCATCGCATCAGTTTGGGCTCTCGAGGAAGCCCAACTCCAACAGTAAGGTGTTGTGGGATCAACATGGGAACCCTCTCCAGACCAAAGCTCACAACCAAAGCCCCATAACCAAAGGCCTTCAGTTTTCCGTTCTTGGATCTGGTCAGTTGGCCTTTTACATTGGCCAACACAACATCGCACCATTTTAAGATGGTGCCTTGAAAGCAGTCAATTTCCATCCGCATCTGGGATCCGGTGGCGATATGTAATGCGGCACTCCCGCAAAGTCTGGTTACAGTAAACGCAGTCACCATGAGTTCAGGAAGGGATATGGTTTTAATGTCTATCCCTTTGTTTCTAGCCTGGCTGTTGCAGAACTCTACCCAGAGGCTATCGACAGACTGGCCACCTGGCCTAGTCCCGAATAGAGTCAAGTCTTCGCCTCTCTTATGCAAACCAGTCAAGAAATATATGTCTACCGACTCGATTTCGAGCTGGTGGCCACCAATGAAGAAGCACTGGTCCTGTATGCTCCATCTGTCAACCAGCCACTGTAAGAAATCCACCTGGGCCCTCATGCCAGGTATGGCCCAGAATTTGTACAAGCTGCATGCCTTCAATGCATCGATCGAAGGTTGGTGATTCAACGCGGCAAGATCCACGTCCTCATGCTCTCATTCACGCCAATATATCATGATGTACTATCTGCATCCAATAAAAAGACAAATTAGAATGCTAGAAATTAATTTGTTTGGGTCAAATTTGAGAATTTTTGGGTTAAAAACCCTTGCTGCGGGGACCGCACCCTCTGGGTTAGAGACAGTGCGTGGGTCTGCACCTTGCCTACATGAAAGGTGCAGACCCCTGACTTTTTCCCCATTGAGAAAAAGTCGGGGTCCGCGGGCTGCCAGTGTTACGCCTGCGGGCCCCCACGCGTGGGTTTTTAGCCTAAAAACCCTCCAAAAAATGAAATAAAAGCCTAAAACAAAAAATGAATGGTTAAAAATGAAGAGTAGGATGATGTGGATTACCTGGAGAAGACGGCGTTCGATTCCGACGGTTGGATTTTCCGCAATCTTCACGGGAAGTTTCTGGACAAAAGCACTATTTTCTCACCCAAATCTCAAACGGTAAAAATGAATTGATGAAAGCCCTTTTTATAAGTTTTTTGAGTAAATAAATTGTAAATTTGTTTATGTTTTACTTTGGAAAGGTAATTTTTGCAGCATTTTTATCCATTTCAAATAGGTATTAGTAATGTTTGCATTTTTTCAGGATAACGGATTATTCAGGCGAAATCTATCATTTTCGACGAAAAAAATATTTAGAGTCACCTTTAAGCTCTTTTCTGACTCCTAAAACATGAAAAGATCGCCGAGTTTTTTCTTTTTAAACTCGTTAAAACGGAACTAAAAAGACAGTCCAATTACAGCTCTTTTCTGACCGTAAAAACATGAAAATATTACCGAATTTTTGTCATTTCAAATTCGATATTGGTTATAAAACGACGTGTCGTTTATCGCTTTTCTACTTTTTCAAATCAGGGGCACTAATTACGAAAAGTACTCCTTGGTCGTAAAGATCAAGCAATTCTCTCAAGTATTATTTTATACTTTTTTGGGGTTGGGAGACACAAATTTAGGAAAAAGGTCAACCCTGTAGTCCTCTTAAGTTTTTTCAGACTCTCTAAAATTGAAAAACGTCGAGTTTCTCCTATACTGGACTCGTTAAAATTTCACTGTAAAGGACCTGTTCAATTACAAACAGGAACGAACCACTCCTTCTTAGGGTTCAAATTTAAACTAAGTTTTACTCATCCGAAGGATGAGCTTATAATCAAGCAAATGTTATCCTCCTCAAGCTTGTCAAAAATAAAGAGGTACTTGCCAGAAATGGTGGGGAAAAGAGAGAAAAATGAGCCTGTTTGTCATACTTTGTAACCACTCTTGAACACGACACTTTTATTCACCTGGGTTGGGAAATCCTTTGCCTAACAGTTGATCAAACCACATTGAAAGTCTTTAGCCGGTTTCAGGGTATTAACTTTGGGTCAATTGTCACCAAGCCATCTGTTGTGTCGTTATTTTTGGGTATTAACTTTGGGTCAATTGTCACCAAGCCATTTGTTGTGTCGTTATGTGTTCAAGAGGTCACTGCCAATAAGCCATTCATCTGCAAAATATCTGTCATCCATCTTGACCATCCCTGAGTCAGTCCTTGCAACTAAATTTCTTCAACTTGATCTATGATTTCGTGTTGTGGGCTTGCCTACGACGAATCACTTTCTATCGACTTCAGCTCATTATCTAGAAAGATGATCTAGAAGTCGTCAGTACCTTGGGATCTGCATGCCTAAATGGCAGGTTTCTCGCCTTTGAGGATAGGTTGTATCATTGACCTTCGATCAAAGGATTCCGTGACATGTTCGACATCAACACATCTATTCACATCTCATGGATTGTACTGGGTACTTTGAGAGCCATTGACATCACTGGTGGTTTCTCTCACACTTGTTAACGGTTTACATCATTGAATGGTAATCAAGTGGTTTCTACCATGTTCGACATCAATACATTCATTCGCATGGATAGAATCGTACAGTTTCGGGAAGTAGAAATGAAGACCCTGGATCTAGTTTCCACAATCCAGGCTGCGAGGAATTTTGTATTCATTATATGATGGACTATTCATAAACATATGGTTGCGTCCATACTGTGTCGACATGAGTCTAGACTTGTGATGTCTTACAAGATCATTCCTGTATCAGAGTAGTAGTTAGTTTTCTAAGTCAGTTTTGATCTCAGTATGGGAATGCCTACCTCAGCGATGATATAATCTCATATATATATCTTGCATTGAATGTTTTTACAGGTTCCGGCCGGGCTCTCCACAAGATGATCCTCGAAATGATAAAGTACTTCACTCTTCCTAAATGATAAATGAAATCCTCATCTACTACAGACTTCGCACTTTAGGGGGCAATCTGTTACACAAAAATATCGTCACCTTGATTATTTGCAGTCAGTATGGGTCTATCATCACTTGTACTATCCTCCTAAGAAAGTCTCAGACCTCAGCTCTTCAAGTCAAGCTTTGAAAATGAGAGAAAGACATTGAAAATCAACAAAGCTCTGGTTCCACACTTTCTCTCACTGTTGCCTGCAGTCCCACACCTCTTGTATACAAAAACTGCGGACCTGCCCGCTCTGTCCCTAAAGGAGTGGGTGCGGACCCCTGTGAAAGTCAAAAAGGCGCAAGTTTATTCTAAAAAACTCCCTTTGGGTTAATTCTAGATGATTCTAGAAGGAATTTTGGCGTGGATTGGCCACTCTTAGGTGGTTCATGCATCCCAAAAGAGAAGGAGCTAATCCCTTGATGAGAGGAGCTATCCCTTTGAAGGAGGGATTTATCCCTTTGAAGGAGGGATTTATCCCTTTGAAGGAGGACCTAGTAACTTCCCTCCATTGCACTATAAATTCAGGCATTGGGCTGGTTGCTAGAGAGGTTAGAAGCTGAACATTTTTTAGGGTAAATGTTGGTGGAATTGAGACTTCCTAGTTAAGCTTGAGAGGAGAGATCACATACCTTTTTGGCTGCATTGGGAAGAGAGTGAAACTTGTCAAAGTAGAGGAGACTTCTTGCTGGACCCTTGGAGGAGCTTGTACAGCGTCAAGGCACAGGTTGTAAAGTTCTTCTTTTGATTTGAATTAATACAATCATATTCATTTTTCTCAATAAATTTTCTTATGTCATTTGTTTCATGAATTCCTTGACTTTCATGTTAAATATGTTTTATGATATTGGCTTTTCAGGTGCTATTTAATTTGTTTTCTTGTTTGTGTTTGCAGATTCACGACAAGGCAGCTCACTTGGATCAAAGGAGCAAAGCTTCCACAAACTTACATTGGACCCAAGGTAGGCCTAAAACACTTGTTTGTGTTTGTTTATAAATTCATATTTAGAGAAAGATAGTTTGTGATTGGCTTGCTTGTCACTAGGTCTTCTTTAGATTCTAGGAAGGTCTATCTTGTCCGCAAGATCGACTCATTACGTGTGACAAATACCAAATTGAATTCTTGCAGGATGACAATCCATTTAGAATACTTGCCCCCTAGAAACTGACGAGTAAGGATGTAGGTAATGGATTTGCATTCAGAAATCATAGTAGTCATTCGTAAGAGGATGTAGTGTCAAAAACATTGAACAACCTAGATGGTAGCCAAAGCCAACTTCTCGACATGGGCATAACGTGTTTCAGTGTCAAGGAGATTATGTCTAAGGTATTAGATAACATGTTCATTGCCTTTATCATTATCTTGGACCAAGACCATAACAATGGTGCTAAGGGCTGCAGCTAGGTAAAGGAAGTAATCTCGATAATAATCTAGGGGATGCAACAAAGGAAAATTTACGAGGATAGCCTTGAGATCATCGAAATATTTTTGGGCAACCTCATCCCATACAAAGGGCGTTCTTTGTTTTAGTAGCCAGGTAAATCTTGTAGCTAGCCCACCATAATTGGGTATAAAATGACAGAGAAACTTTGCCTTTCCTTGCAAGCTCTGGAGTTGATGTAATGAAGATGGAGGGGGTAAATTTACAATGGCCTCGACTATAAGCGAATCGAGACGAATACCATCCTTGGAAATGATAAAGCTGAGGAGTCATCTGGATTCTACGCAGAAAAGACATTTATACGGGTTTAACCGAATGTTGTAGTGTCTACAGCGAAGAAATTTTTTCCGAAGATGGTCAGGGTGATCTTTCCGCTTACAAGAATGAGCAGGAAGGTCATCCAAGTAAGGCTAGACAATGTTGTGAATACCGTGAAACGCATAGGACATTGCCCACTGAAATGTAGCCCCAGCGTTTTTGAGGCCGAAAGGGAGATTTTTTTATGCGAATGTACCCCAAGGATAGATAAAAGTTGTCTTTTCTTGATTGACCAGTGCAATGTTAATCTGGTTGTAACCAGAAAAATCATCCATAAAGGAAAAAAATTCACTCCCAGCACATTCATCAATGATCTAATCAATAAAGGGAGGAGGGTAGTTATCCTTAGGATAGGCATGATTGAGATCACGATAGTTAATGCAAATGCGGATTGTGCCTTGGTTTTTTGTCACCGGGACTATATTTGACACCCAATCTATGAGAGGGATGGGATAGATGAACCCAGCTTTAAAAGTTTTTCAACTTCACCCTTGATAGCGGTGGCCTTCTTAGGGTGCACTGGGCGGAGCTGTTGGCGAACGGGCTTCGCATGAGGATAAGTTGGTATTTCATGCACAACAATGCTAGGATCAATGCCAGGCATTTCTTCGTAGGACCATGCAAACACATCACAGAATTCTTGAAACAAACGAGTATAGGTCTTGATCTCATTCGGAGAAAAAGATACCCCTATATGGACATGTTCAACGATACCAGGCTTGATAGAAATATCAATCGACATCATTTGGGTAATATTACCCAAATTTCATTCCGACCATACTTCATGAGTCATGATCAGTGGTGGAAGTGGGAGGGAAGAAAACGGAGAAGAGAACTCTTAAAATTGGTAGATGTGACTGACGGGCAAGGTAGGAATGAGGAACGATAATGAGTGTCGATCCAAGGTGGTTCCTCGAGAGACATAACTTCCATGATACCTTCATCAACAAGGAAAGTCTCGGCTAAGGGATCAAGTGATTCTAAAGTGCCAAGCCATGGGCATTGAGAATACGTATCGATAGAGGTCTTCTAAACAGAAGAATCAGAGGATGTTGAACTCGAAGCCGAAACAATTTCCACGTAATTGATTTCAGCAGGACTAAGCAGCATAACCTCGCCCCAAGTATCAACAAGATCTATTGAAGGTATGACACAAGGATCAAATTTGACTGAGACCATGTTGAATGAGGCAACATGAGGAGGTGGGAGCGGAAAAAATCCCATTAAGGCAGAATCTTTGAAAATACCTTCCCCAACACTCTCATAGGGAGCACCAGTGTGCTTGACATACGGAACATTAGCATTGGAGGAGGAAGAGGAAAAGAAGGAAAATTGTTCGACAGTGACAATATTCCCTTGATGGGGTAAATGAATCATGTGGAATAGGGAGGAGGCTACATCATGCATAGCATGGGTCCAGCTCCCACCAAGTAGAAGATTATAATTGATATTAGTGTCAACAATATCTACATCAACCTGTATTGTCTTTCCCTCTAGAGTAATGGTAAGGTTAGGTAAGACACCGAAGGGTCACGAATCATGCCCATCGAAAGCTTTCAAAGTGTTCGGGGATTGGTTCAAAGCACGAGAATGAATGGTCTTCCAGCATGCAATTAACATGATGTAGGTGGAAGCACCTTCATCAATGATAGTCCTATGGATGGTCTTCTCATTGATGATTACCTAAATGAGAAAGGAAATATGATGAGGGAGATGAGGGATATGGTTCTCTAAATCAAAACATAACAAATTGGAATCGGTGGGATCAATACCCCCAATAGCCAAAACAAATATTTCCACTGTGATAGGAAACTTTGGAGCACCTCGAGAGCCAACATAGCTGATGGTGCATGATCCAAATCCTCAACACTATTATAGTGCTAGGGGGATCGGGCGTTAGGATTGTATGAGGATTTTCATAGCACACCTTGAGAGGGTGGCCGTATAGCAGAATTAGGGTTAGGGTGCTTGATATGAAGAGGGCTAGAACTTGGGGCAGAAGAAGAAGGGGTGGCTTCTTTCTCTTTCCCAGCTGTCAGAGTAGGAGTTTGGTAATATTTCGATCTAGTAGCCACATTAATAGGCATACTCATCATGAACACTTGAGATCCTAAGGAAGCAGATGATTGAGGTTGGTCTACCATTTGGGTCTGCTGAGACGAAAATGGCTCTTTGAGGACAGTTGGGGTTCCTTTGAGCAAACGACTAACCTCAAATCGTTGGGGACAATCCTTGGTGTAGTGATCCTCCTCGCAAATGAGGCAGGGATACTTAGGTTTCCATTGTGAAGATTCACCAGCAGACTATTTGGGAGGACCCTGTTTTGGGTCATCAACTTTACCCTTGCCTTTTCCTTTCTTCTTACCTTTCGAGGATTTGTTCATTGCAGTAGACTAGACAGTGTGGACCTCTCAGGTTTTACTAGGGCTAGGTGGATTCTGGGAAGAACTATTGGGAACAACATTCGAGACCAGCTTGTGTTTAGAAGAATATTTAGCAGGGGTCTGGGATATTAAACCAATAACTCCATCGACAGGAGGTGCAACCTGCGACTTTGATGTCATGGGATCGGATGATGGTTGCGAAGCATTTGGTAATAACTCATACAAACTTCCAGACTGAGAGGAAACTAGATCTATGTATTGGGCATGAGAAATGGCTTGTTCTTTAGTAATGCACCCACCCATAGCTATATCACGAGCAATTGGGGCCACGAATGATTTAGTGAACTATTCCGTGAGCAACTGACCAGCAATCTTGAATTTCATTAGGTGACGTCTATGTCTCCATTCATGGATGTGATCATAGATGTGTGTTGCAGTATCTTGCTTAAGTGATGTGAGCAAATATGTGTCAGTTTCATAGCAAACCGACAGCTAGAAATGAGTGAGGAAGCCATGGCTAAAGAGTTAAATTCATGGTAAGTACTTTGAGGAAGCTTGATGTACCACTTGGCTACAACACCTGTGAGGATCCATTGGAAAAGACAAAGACAAATGGAATCATCAACGTAAGAATTTGAAGAGCACCAAAGGTGATATGTCATCACATGGGCTTGAGGATCTTCTTTTGCTTTCCCATCGAATTTTGGACAATTGCTCGGTATCTTGGACGGTACTGGAGGCCAGTATGGCGAATGAAGAATTGGATCATTCGTAAGGCGAGACACATATGGCAACTCTAGTGTGGCCAAGAGTGGCAATTGAGTATTAAAACGCATAGGAGGTTGGTAATCGGGTCCAAGCAAAGGAGCCCATCCCTGCTGGTAAGGATTTTGGCCCCATAATGGGGGATTTTGGCCATATGGCATTTGATGTTGCCCCCATTGCGGGTTACCTTGGCCATATGGATAATTTTGATCGTGAATACTTTGGAACTGCCCAGTCATAAGTTGTTGATAAGCAACATACGGGTTAAAAGGATTTGAGCATGTTGACCTTGGACATACGGATATTGTACCTGTTGTCCCTGAACATACGAGTAGTGAACCTATTATCCTTGAACAAGAGGATTTTGGACCTGGTGTCCTTGAGCGTAAGGATGATACACTTATTTCCCTTGGACATAGGGATGTTGTACCTTTTGCCCTTAACCAAAAGGATTTTGTACCTGTTGACCCAAGACATGAGGGTTTTGTACCTGCTTCCCTTGGCCAGAAGGATTTTGTACCTGTTAACCTACGACATTAGGATTTTGGGCCTTCTGCTGTAGGACTTGACCCTGGCCTTGCCCTTGCAAGGGTTAACCCTGCTGATATGCATACAAGGATTGCTACTGCCGGGGTTGGTTTTGTTGCTGCAAGGGTTGGCCTTGTGGCTGCAAAATTTGTCCCTGGGGCTGTAGAGGTTGGCCCTGTGAGGTCATGGACTGGGAGGTTTGCAGAGCATATTGCATCTACTGCTGCATGGTTTTCTACAACTGTTGCAAGGGTTTCCCTTGTGATTGTTGTAGTTAACCTTGCTACGGGATGATTTGCCCTTGCTATTGCACGGATAGCCCTTGCTACAACAAAGGTTGCCCTTGTGGTAACAAAGGTTTCTCTTGTTGTTGTAGAGGTTGTCCTTGCTACTAAAAGGGTACTTGAACAGTTCCTGGAAAATTTCCGAATTGAATCTGGCCATAGCCACCCTGGAATGTGGATGAGACAAGTTGAACGTACTGCCCAGACTGAAGGGTGTAAGGCTGATTAACCATTCCTTGAGAACCATATGGAACATAAGGAGCTTGGTATTGGACCTGAGCCCCATAGGGCTGCTGATACTGGACATTGCTCAACCTAGACAAACCAATGGGATTTTGAACCTATTGGTACTGGACATTGCTTGATCCAGCAGGATCAACAGGGTTTTAAATAACGCCAGAATAAGGTTGGTTTATACCAAGCATGTGAGCCTTTGAGCCAATTACATTGGTGGCACCTAACACCATAGAAACATTCAGGTTCTGCCCCCAAGCGGTGGCATAGCTTGGCCACTCACTAGAGGGATGGAGGAACTAACATAGGCATTCCTCGAGACCACCTATTGAACCAGACGGGTGACTGGGACTGACGATACAAGAGGGTTCAAAATGGTGGGTTGCACCAGGACTGAGGTAACATCCTATTGGGAGGTCAAGTTCACAATGAACGTACCTGTAGTATGCATGGCGTCTGATGCCCAAATAGGGTTATGGTAAAGTGATGAGGCACCAGGTGTACCTGAAACTAACTATGCCAAAGACACATAATTAGGCAGCACACTGGCTGGAATGCTCCCTGTATAGGGGAAACCTTTAGGAGGAAATGGATGTTCTTACTCCTAAACAATGTGTGGAGTAGAAACTACTAACTCCTCCAAAGAGGTGACTGGAGCATCGCCTTAGGTTCCATATCCGGGAATAGATGACGACGAATGACCGAAGAAGTATGAGGGGATAATTCTAAAGGAACACCCGGCTGATTGTACAGACTCTAGGGATGCTGTGGTGATATCACAACATGGTCAAACAAAGGATTCGGAGGATGGATAACCAGTCCAATCTGACCGTCAATGGTTGACAAACTCTCAGAAGTTTGAACGGGATTGTCTGGATATTCCAGGCCAAGACCAGCAGATGACCCAGTGTCTAAAGTAGGTGAAGGACGAGATGACAAAGGTTGAATGCTTAGAAAAAATTCAAGTTCAACACCTTGGTCCTCGAATGACTTTGGTAAATCAGGAAACGACTCCTCAGGAAATCTTTCATACGGAGGAGAGGAAGAGGAACTAGGTGAACCAGATGGTTCAACCATGATGACCTTGTCTTAGTTAACAGGAAAAGAGAGAGATAAAATTCAAGGCTTTAAAACATTCTTTAAGGGAAACTCACGATTTGGTCTAGAAAAGACTAACAAGATTTTATCAGATCATGGGCAATCAATTATTAAGATGCATAAATAGACTGGTGCTCTTTCATTTTTTAAGAGTTGAGAAAGAAATTAAGATGACTCTATCGATTTCAATTGGAAAAAAGCTCGAAAGGAAAAGTGATCGAATGATCTTTTAAGTTTAATGAGTCAAAAAGATCAAATGACTACTCTAGATGATCTAGGTATAAAGGATTACTAGGAAAATGTGAACTGCAGAATACCTCCCGGAGAACCAAGAAGTACGGGCAGGCAATCTCCCCGAATGTTGTGTTCAGTGTATCATGTTTGCAAGGTGGCCGACTCAGTTTCCTATGGATAAAGGATTGTAGCCTAGAGGGGTCTCCCGTTATCTACTCGACGATATGAGGAGAACAAATCCGTACTAGTGTTGTCTAATACTGAAGCTAACGACAGCTGCTAGGTTTAAAGATGTCGGAACATGTCTCTAGCCTAGACCTACTAGATATGATCATTAGATTTCAAATACGCCTTAGGTTAATTGAGTTTATTTTAAATTTTATCTTGAGTTATGTCTCATTTTTCAGGCCTTAGCGATGTGACTTGAAAAACCCTAAATGAAACTAAATGAGACAAGACCCTTTCAATTCTATGAATTGTCTACACTAGAGAGGGTGGAAAACACACAATCAAATGCAAACAACCAAGCAACTGAAATAAAAATGTTCTTTCACTACTTCACTTTTAGAAAAAAAATAAACTAATGAAAAATGCATTCCAATTCCTAATTTCCTGACAAGTACATTTCTAACAATGCTTTAAAAAGCAAAAGAGTTCTTTTCCTTTTCAAATTCCAATGCAATCCTAGTCTTTAATGATGTTGACTACCGTAGCATAATGATGAAACAAAATAGAATTTCATACTCTTTTCATGAAATGACGAAATGATTTTTCACATGCAACACTTCAATGAAAAAGTTTTTGAGACAATTATCTCTTCAAGCAAATGAAAACACGAAAAGAGAGACTCATTCAGACTAATGAAGCACCGAATTTACCAAAAACAAGACAAGCAATGTAATACATGCTGGAAAAGAAGCCTTTAGTGGAGGTCAAAGTTGTAAAAGGTCTGCAAACGAAATGCAAGGAGTAAGTACACCAACAACTCGACTCACTGAGTTCACAATTAGTTGAATGGATGAAAATCTAGATGCCCTAGTGTCACTAACCACCCAATGGCTCAGGAAATCAAGCAGAAAGATGACAAACCAACAAGCAAACAAAACCAAATGAAAAGCATCTTTCTAGTCAGGGAGACAATGGTCTAAAAGGCTTACGAGGTAAAAATCATGAGAGCAAAACACACTGACCAATATTGGGGACAAACCCTAATCTTCACTTACAGGCATCAGCATGACTGCCTAACTTACAAAAAGCACTAGAGGGAGGTTGGTGCGATTGTTTCTCAGCATATCGCGCTGATCAGCACGACTGTCAGCAAATTAAGTGTGCTGAGCGAGGGATCCAAGAAAAAAATAAATAAATAAATAAATAAAGCTCGAACCAAATCTACTACTATGAATTTCAACCTTAGACCAGTAGGCAAAGGAAAAGACACAGAACCAAAGGGAAAAAGTGGAACTAGAAAATTTCACACGAAATCATGAAATATCAAACAAGACAAACAGAAGGATTGGCTCCCCAACAGAGTCGCCAATTTGTGGTGAAGTAAAATTATGAGTGTGGACACAAACAATTCTCCTAGCCCGATAATGGATCTAGCCATAACTGATACATTCTATGGAAGATTTCCTTAGGCTAGAGCCAATTAAGAGGGCCTACCTCTTAGTACACTTATCCCGTTTGATGATGTCCTTGCTTGCTCACTCCAGCTATCTCTCGTTTCCTTCTTCAAACACCTGAAACAAGTAAACAATAGAAAACAACAACCATGATAATAGACAAATTATAATTCAACCTACTTGAAAATTCAAGAGACATTAAGCCATGAACATGTAAGATGACACATCATGTAGGGAATCAATCGATAGTTGTATGTATATTGAATCAAGAAGAGATTACAACCATTGTCTTAACGTTTCCATTCTCCTCCAACAAAACCAGGTTCCCACACACTTTTGCTAGCATTCCATGATGGCCCCAACAATAATAGTTTTAAGGCTCTTCCCTTTAGGCTTCACACTCAACCAAATTCACACTTCTCCCTCACACAACTAGAGAGCTACAACTATGAATAGCTTGTTGTTTACTCCAAACTTAATTAGCACTAGCACACCCACATTAACACTTCAACACTTGCTTGTGCTTGGGAAAAATGGAGGTTTATATAACATGAATGGATGGGAGATAGTTCCTCTTCCCATGGGAGAAGGTCTTATCGCTTGAGGTAGTTCCATCCTTATAGGGGAAAGCATCCCAAACTGACATCCTCGACCCCATCTGGCCAAACCATTTACCAGACTTCTGTTACAAAGCTTCTAGAGCTGGAAGCTTTTGGCTCCTTATTTAAAAAACTTTCCATAAGAGGATCGACGTGACTGGAACAAAGCTCAGTCACTCTGGTTGGCACTAGGGACAGTGTTAATCCCTGCATATCAGCGTGAGGAGGACAAGGGTCACTAGCACCGATCTTGTAAACTGGGAAAAATAGGAGATTTTGGGGAAATGGTGCAAAAGGGAATTGTTCTTCTCATGAAGAGGGACACAATGGGAGTTTCTTCATGAAGGGAAAGCATGTAGGGTTCATTGTAGAGGTCCTCTAGGATCAAGGAATGGGGAGTACAGGGACAGTGACAAAATGTTGTGAAATGGTCACCTTTTTCAAATACCTATAATCAATGCACAACCTGAGGGTACCATCCTTCCTCTTCACAAATAACACTGGTACACCCCAAGGTGATACACTTGGCCTAATGTATCCCTTATCAAGCAATTCCTTTAGCTGCAACTTCAACTCTACTAGCTCTTGTGTGATCATCTTGTAAGGTGCCTTTGATGCTGATGCTACTCCTAGTACGAACTCAATATAAAAGTCCACTTCCCTGTGGGGAGGAAACTGTGGAATCCCTGCTGGAAACAAACCCTAAAATTGTTGTAATATAGGGTATCTCTTGAATATTTTTGCATCCTCAACATCCTTACCTGTGTCACTGGAAATATGGAATGAATAAATACACACTCCTTCCTACAACTGTGCTTAGTCTATATATCGGTGAACATTCTCACTGATGTAGGCTTCTTCTTTCCATGAAAAATTCTCTTTCCCCAATATCATCCAAGCACTCAATAACCTTGTCATAACAATCTACTTTGGGTTTGTGAAGATACATCCAATCCATACCCAAAAGTATACTATCTGATACAAGTGGTAGTACATTGAGATGTGTTGTTGTAGGCATTCCATTCAACTCAAATGTGTAAGCTCTTACCTAATGATAAACTCTCTTCGTAGTACCTATAGACAACTGCACCAACCAAGACTCTACATGCATTTATTTTCTCAAACCACACTTATCCATTATGTCAGGATTAACATAAATATAATTAGATCTAGGGTCAATCAAAATAGAAACAACCTGACCACAGGGCTTACCTTCCATCTCAATAATGGATGCCTAGTGATATGCTTGCTTATTATCCACAGCTCCATAAATTCAAGGAATTCTATGTCCAACATCCCCAACTATCTGCGCCTCCTGAGCACTATATATCTTAGGCCTACCACCCTGGTACAATGGACAATCCTTATTGTGATGATCTTTGCAGATATCCAACACTAAACAGTCCCCTACCATCACCTCTAGTTTGCTGCTCTCCAGGGTGTGACTCATGTCCCTTCTCAACTGCATTGAACTTCTTGTAAGGAGCAACATTTTCTTTCTCACCTACATCCTCAGGACTTTCCCACTTCAGTGGCCATTTCCCTTTAACTTTCTCATTTCCTTTCAAATCACGCTTAGGCTCAGCTCTGTGCTTTAACTGCTCATAACAATGCTTCAACTTCTAAATGGACTCCTCCAATGATCTAGGCTCATCAAACTCAATTTGGTCTCTATATGCTACTAGAAACCCACTTATGAATCTATGAATATTAGCCTTTCATCCTTGAGGTAAGGCACATACCTCAAAAACTCCAGGAACTTTCTAGTGTACTCATCATGTACCAGAGAACCCATCTATAGCTCATAGAACTCCTTAGCTCTATCGTCATAATATCTCTCATAAATGTACTTCTTGAAAAGTCTCTCAAAATCATCCCAAATCAACTCTTCTTCTTGAATGCCCTTAACGTTCTTCACATATTACCACCAAATATTTTCTTTCCCTTTAAGATTGAAGGTGGATATCTTGGCTTTCATGTTCTTTGAATAGCTACACAATCTGAGTAATTTCTTCATCCCAAGCGATCATGCCTTTGCATCTTATGACTTCTTCATCTCTCCATCGAATGTAGGAGGCTTAACTTTCTTGAACTCGTCAAGCAAGTACTCACTCCTCATATAAGGATGATGATGGTGATAATGTCTCATGGATGAGGAACTAGAATTATGCCCATACATATTAGTCCTCCTGCCAGGTGTATCCAGTTATCTGTCACCTCTTACTGTATCCCATTTATCCAACCTGTATTCAGACCGAGACCTGCTACATAGTCTCCATTACTTGTCTCTTCCTTCTCTTAATTGATCCTCAATTGTCACTATCTCTGCAATTCCAACAAGTTATAAAAAATTGTTGCATTGAGTTGTACCTACTTTTCCTGAGCCCTTGCAAGTATTTCTTGAGCCTTAATTGGCCTATCATTATCTTCTTTGCAACTTCTGATCTCTGCCCTCAAACTCCTCAATGTGTTTTTTAATACTAGGAGAATACTCATCTCCTTGCTACCCAACTGATCTGTAGGGAGAGTCGAGGGAAATGCAGTCCACCATTTTTCTCTTCATCTCTTATTCTCTTCTTCCTACAAGTAGGCCATGTTAGATAAATCAAATAGATACAAAAATCAAAACCATACCTCATTGATGTTCATGGGAGGCTTATCTCATCTACGAAATTAGTCCACATTAGCATGTATCCTACTAATATATTCATAATCATAATCCAATCAATGTAATGACATCATGCATTACCATACAAACTATGTACATGTTGTAGCAGCTACAACCACCCTCCAAAAATTTTCATATGCTTCAATTTTGGAGCCTTCCTTCTTATCCACATGAGCTCATATTGCATTGATCCAAGTATTCATGTTTCGAATGAGACTTATCTTTTAATTTGTGCTTGTTCTTGCTTGCTTTCAGACTTAGTTGTTCCTTCTAAGTCACAAGTTGATCTCCCAACTTGGTCTCACAACAGTTCTAGGATTGCCTCCAGAAACTGTGCAATCCTCGAGGGAAAGAAACCTTGATGATTGGAATTGCATAGTCCTGACTGGTAGTTATACTTGAGCTCAAAAAATGTGTAGTCGTCAAAGGCATCCGAGCACTGATCCCAAAAACTACGCAATCCCTCACTGAGCTTAGAAACTGTGCAATGCACTAAGCCGGAAAGTTTTCCAGTTACCCAGAACTGCATAGTCTCTCCCAGTAGTGTGCATGGAAATTTTCCCTAGAAAAAACAAAAAAAATGAAAAAAAACTAAAAGGAAAGAAGCATCCCTAAAAATAGGGATCCAGTTTGAGTATCCTGAAGGAGGCACTTTCTCTATTTTTAGAAACTTCTGCCAAGTGTCACTTTTTTCCTTAATTTTAGGAATGAGATTCATAAACCTTAATTTTCTCAAATATTTATAATAAATGCTTCTAGAGCTCATTTTCAAATTCGATCTTGGAGCTCTAGCATTCTCGAGGAGATTAAGTAACCTTCGGTGTGATTGTCGTCGCTTTTTTGGGTGACTATCGCTATTGTCATCTTTTGTTGCTTTTTATGTCAATTTTTGTTTTTTCTCTTGTGTGAGTGTTGTTTCACTTATTTATCTTCATGGTTGTTGGTGTTTCAACTTATTTTAACTTGTAGAAGTGTTTTTTAAGTTTTAGATTGCCTTTCCCAACTATCGCATTGGTTTTCCTGCTTTTGCACTAATGGTCACAGTTACGGTGACTCACCTCACATACTCAATTTTCCTTCTGTTTTATTAATTGATGCATTTGATATACATGGATTTAATCATACTTAGTTATATCTGCACTCAATCTCACACTATCTCTCAGATCTGCTCATTTCCACA
Source organism: Pinus tabuliformis (assembly GCA_031772625.1). Lineage (NCBI taxonomy): Eukaryota > Viridiplantae > Streptophyta > Pinopsida > Pinales > Pinaceae > Pinus > Pinus tabuliformis. The sequence continues at coordinate 974,534,586 of CM062817.1, read as the reverse complement.
CTTCCTTTGAGCAGATCTGCACTTTTCTTTGTCAGTTTTCACTTTGCCCAACTAGGCACTGTGCAATCCTAAGGCTCAAGCTAGAAGATTGACCTATGGAATTATGCAGTGTGTAGCAAAAGTTTGATCCAACAACGCATTGCATAGTTCTAGGAGCCATCCTATCACCTTGGCCACTGAGACTACGCAATGTGTAGCCTCTCCCAGACCACTGCTCAGGCTGAACTACACATTCTACAGTTTCAAGCCACAAGCTTTGACTCTGGCTGTTAGGACTACATAGTGCGCAGTTCCCACAAGAAGCCAGTCCCTCTTGTCAATGAGAATTATTCAATCCTCCCCATCAGATGTCTGGTTTATTGCTTGATCATGCTTTATAAGTAAATTTTCTTAAGGCTGATATTTGCTTTCTATGAGTATCTTTTATGTCCCACAGCTACAATAGTTTTTGAGCACCTCTCCAGCAGTCACTGTTACCATGGTACCTAAGAGATTTGCTTCAAAATGCACCACTGAAATAAGTATTGGGGAAGCAGTTGAGAAATCGTTAGTAGATTCACTAGTGTATGTCGATACTCGATTGTTTATAGAAAAGGGATCATCACTGACATGGTAGAAAGTTAAATATGATTTTGAAAAAGACTTTGAGACAAACTTAGGCCAACAAGTCTATCTCAGCATACGGTAGTTAGGACTATGTAAGGTTGCAAGTAGGAATCCAGCCTTCCTATGTGCATATGTCATCAGCTAGATTGTCTCACACATTGATGAGAAGATGATGACAGTGAGTAGTGCCAGTGGACAAAATATTTCCATCTTCCAGGCATAATACTATCAACATATGCGCATAGACTCAATTTTCTATCCCACCCACAACTATGTGAACACGAGATATATTGTCAAAGGCTGGGTGAAAGAACCATCAAATTTTCGACAGACACCCACCCATGTATACAAGATAAAGTCTCAAGAAGGCCTACCAGCTCTTGGTTATCTTAACTTGTAGGATCCATGGTTAGCAGAGCACAGAAAGCTTTCTTGAGGGCGAGTAATCTTATTGAACCAAGTGTTGAACGATGAGAATTCCTTCAACTATTCAGATCTATTGGCTCGACAGTTAAAGGCCCATGTAGCATAGGCTCAAAGTCCTCCCGAGATTGAGCAAGCAGGATTTTATGTCTGCATATTTACTAGATGTGATATGTGCACAACAGAAATTCCCTAACATGAACTGGACATGAAAACCATGAGAACCTACCATGCACATCTATTGCAAGTTGCTTTTGGATTTCAATTATTGAGGATTAATTTCACAGTTAACTGACCACTTCATCCTCCCGCTATAAAAGATCATATTTGAAGAAGATCCACCTTGCATGTCACTAGAAGCAACGGAATCCATAGAAAACATTGCAGATTGGTATGGCCCACCAGGTGGCACCTTCCTTAGAGTGTTTGGCGGAGAGAATCCTCCATGTGTTTTACCAAGGTATGCCACAGAAAAGCTTGTCATGCAATAAGTATCATGCCATCTCGTCACAAGGTTGTCAGCAACATTGCATAGGAATAAGAAAGAACCATGGCCCACTGTTCCTTTGCAAATTGGATTATATGGGATAAAGAACTTGAAAGTCATGGATGCTGAGGGAAATGAGATAGTTAGGTTTGAATTCAGTACTCGAGACTTTAATTCATAGGATCCCCTTGGTATTTGCAAATACCAATGTGCGAGAGTTTACTTTCTGTGGATCGGAGGGGAATTCCATTGGCCAGAGGAGGATCCATGGAGGTATTTCTACAATGCCACAGGACTCTGTGAGCTAGTCAGTTTAGAAGGGAATTCACAAGCTTCTCCACGGACAATAGCAACTCTAGAAGAAACAGCAGTAGAAGGAAACAATATCATGTAGGACAAGGGAAAGAGGAAGATTGTTGAGAGTCCAGAGGGAGAAAAAAGATGCAAGATGAAAGAGAATCCTATTATCATGAAAACAAATTTGGAAGCAAAAGCAAAGAGTAAGTAAAGGATACAGAGAGAAAAGCGGAGGAAGAGAGAAAAACAGAGGTTTCAGGAAGCAAAAATGAAGTTGTAGGTGACAGAGCAGAATTTGAAGGAAGAGAAGGAAACAACATTGATACAAATTGAAGAGAAGGAAAAGAACCAACCAGTGGCTGAGGAGGAAGGTGAACAGATGCAGGATTGGGATCTTGTTCAGTAGATTGAGCACTTGATTGAAGTGACATACATGGATATGGAACAAGAGCCACAAAATGAAGATTTTGATCTGATGCCAAGAGCACCATAGGTCATCTCTTACTCTCCACCACCTTCAGCAGTAAAGCCAACCCTAAGCGAGCAAGGAGGTGGTGTTCCCCTTGATGATGATCTGGTAATCGATGTGTATAATATATCATTTGATGAGTTCCAAAAGAGGATTGTACAAACACGGAGAAAGCATTTTTAGGATGAGAACGCATCACTTGCATTCATTAAAGAAATGGTGATAGTGTCGGACACCAGGAAGAAACCAAATTCCATTTTCAAAGCCAACTTAGCCTATGCAAGGGAAACATGATCAAACATTTAGTATTTGACAACCGAGAATGAGCAATTGGCATAGAACTCGTAGGCTTTTAGGTAAGAGGCAGAACAACTCCCCCTAGTGGCACAAAATGCAGTTTCTGCATAGGTTTACTAAGAGTATATGAGAGAAGCGATACTTGATGAAGTATCAATACTCGGAGAAACCATGCAGAAGCTCTATGAGGGGTTTATCACTGTATATAAAGTAGTTTTCCATTTGCATGGCTTACAACAACAGAGCAAAGAGTGTGTTAAAATTCTCAATAACCTAAAAGTTTCCATTTCTTATGTGCAAGAGTAGACAATGACATACAAAGGGGCACCACTTGACTTAGTGAGGAAAATGAATCCATAGGCAGAGTTGGAGAAAGAAAAATTTTGGATGTTGATTCAGAACAACAAGCATCTTACCTCATTCATTGGCAGCATTCAGGCCTCATATGTATGTTTTTTTTACTAGTTTGGATGTCTTGGTGAGAACACACCAAATCCCATAAGTTGGTTCACTCACCAAAGAAAAAACTAGGAACCAAGTTCAACTGGAGATCAAAGAGTACTTGGAGCAATTGTGACAGATTGCCACCAATAATGATTTAGAGTTGAACAAACTGTTGGCTTGATGGGCCCTGATCCAGGTTCAGTGTTAAGCAACTAATAAAATCCCTACACTACTGGCCCTTTCGGAATCAATCCACGAAGCATGGACTGAAGTCTCACCCGAAGCAGTATGGGGGGATGCAAGAACCAAGTGTCCACACCCTGAGATGGTTGTGATGTCGGTTATTTGACCTAACCTTCCTTCACGCAGATCGATAAGCCCTTTATGACTTATCAAAGTATTTCTCTTATTCGTCTTGGAGGCCTCAGCAAAAGCCTCTGGTCGTCCTTCGCAAACCCAAAATAGATAGATCAAGCACTTACATGCCCCTATAATTCCTCTTACTTTTGTATCTACCCATATTCCCTTAAGTATTAGTTACTTTAACATGTAATTATGGTTAGCTTCGCGTAAAACATATCTCTACTTGTGGTCATATAAAACTGAGAAACATATAGATTCGTGTATCATAGTAACATTAAAACATAACCTGAGTATTCAACATAACATAATTGCATGCAATGAACAGAAGTAAAATACACAAGTAATTTCAGAATACTCTTTATTATTGATTCAAATATCCAGTACAAATTCTAACTACCCTGTGCACACAGCTGCAGGGGTCCACGCACTCAGTTGCGGACTTCTACCCTAGGTCTCTGTGCACTCAGCTACAGAGCCTCTTCCTACGCTAAGACTCTTCACTCTTAGCTCTCACAGACACATTACATTCATTAACATCAAGCATCAACTATGAAATGCACTATATTAGACTCCTCTAAGACCTCCTTTTTATACAATCCCATGGTCTGCCGACATGCTTTTACACAAAAGAAGGGCAGAAACCCTTTACTAACTCTTGACATCTTCATTCTCCGCAACCACAAAATGTGGAGACTTTAACAAAGATTGGGCTTTTAGCCCCAAAACATGGGCTTTTAACCCCAAAATTGACCCTAGGGGACATGTTCCCAACAGGCCCCCAACACAAATCTGGTGACTCGCCCTTGAGTCACTCTGCTGACGTGGAGATCTTGTCGCGAAGACCTCCCAGCTCCACCTGTACGACTGCAACTTCAGTGGTGCATTGTGTTGCCACCTGCTTCATCTGTTCGACCAACTACTCCGTCATTGGCCCTGTGCCATCTTCCTATACCTTTTGTTGTGTTCCTTGCAGACTAGCCAGTTTTCCTTCGATGGTGGATGTGAGCGCATAGGCTTCATCAATCCAAGGCCATATTCTGGCCTTGAGAATTCTCTCTTTGCGTTGTGTTGCATCCACCTGCTCCTATAGCACCTTTTCCTCCTACAGTTTTGCTAGCCTCTGCATAAGGGCGATGGTGCACGCCTTCGCTTTGACTTCATCATATCTCTGTTGTAGCTCTGAGACCTCTGTTTCTAACCTTTGGAAGGTGGGCTCCTCATGCAAATTTGTAACCACTTCAAGCGCCTTCTCGAAGAGCGTTGTGCACTGCTTCATTGTGATATATACATTGGCTATTGCATCTCTGATAGTGGCCTTGTACTGGTCCTGTACCTCTGGCGAAATCGAGGGCTAGTCCCTCAACGCAAGTTCTATGATCTTAAGGTTCAGGTCCAACTAAATCTTGGCCAACTATGATCTCACTTCAAGCACTCCAGCAACGAGCTTTTGAATTTTTTCATCCACGTGTGCATCTTCAGGAATATCCATCTCGGGGACAGACTTGCCTGCATCCACCACTACCTTGGCAGTGCGCTCATTCTTCATCGTGATAGCCTTAAAGAGATCAATGGAAGAAGTCTTCTCAACAGACATTTGGGTGTTGTTCACCTTATGCTCACCGGTGACATTCAAATCTCGTTGTTCCTGAGCCCGAAGTTCTGCAATCACACCATCATGCAGGGTGTGAAGGGCTTCTCTTGGAAGCGTGGCCAAGTCTAGCTCACCCTTTTGGAGGGTGCAAACAGTGACCTGATCATCTTCTACTTCCATAGTCAGTGTTGTGGTGAAGGTAAATTCTCAGTGCGAACACAAACAATTCCTCTAGCCTAAGAGAGTGGGACTAGCTACAAACAAACAATCTATGGAAAATATCCTTAATCTAGAATCAATTAAGAGGGCCTACCTCTTAGAACGTTATTCGACTTGGTGATGATCCTACTTCCTCACTCCAGCTATCTTCTTTTTCCTTCCTTAAAATACTTGAAACAAGCAAACAACAACAACAAAAAACGTGATAGCATACAATATTTTATTCAACCTACCTAATAGTCAAGGAACATTAAGCCATAAATATGTAAAATGACACTTCATGTATGAAATCAATCAATAGTTTCATTTATATAAATCAGAAAGAGATCACAACCAGTTCCTTGACGTTGCTAGTCTCCTCCGACATATCTGGGTTCCCACACTTTTGCTAGCACTTCATGGATAGCCCCAACAATGGAAGTTTTAAGGCCTCTTCCCCTCTAGTGTCAAACCAAACCAAAATCACACTATTCTCCTTCAAACATACACTAGAAATATACAAGCTATAGATGACTTGCTGATTATTCAAACTTGCTCCAAAACTCCAACTAGCTTTTTCTTGGGAAAAAGAGAGTTTTTTATAGCTTGGATGGATGGGAGATGGTTCCTCTCATCATGGGAGAAGGTCTTATCTCTTAATTGTGTTCCATCCTAGTAGGGAAAGGAGCCCAAACTGACTTCATCGGCTCTATCCAGCCCAACCATCTACCAAACTTCCGTTACAAAGCTTCTAGACATGGAAGCTTTGGCTCCTTATTTAAAAAACCTTCCAAAAGAGGATCAGCGCGACTGAAAAAGGGCTCAATCACTCCAATCACTGCGAGGGCTAGTTTTAACCTCTATAAATCAGCGTGAGGGATAGTTTTAACCTCTGTAAATTGGCACGAGGAGAAAACTGGTCAATAGCAACAGTATTGTAAACTGGAATAGAAAAATATTCTTGGGAAATGGTGCAAAGGGGAATTATTCTGCTCATGAAGAGGGACGGTTATAGACATATTTTGGAACTTCAACCCCAGTCATAGATGTCGATAACCCAAGATCTTTTTAACCCCTAAAAGTGTTGTTTCATACCCTAAAGGATCATGGTCAACTGATTACATCATTTCCCAGAAGTTCCACCTAAAAAACCACTCAGAACTGGCCAAAACTGGACCATACTAACTGCTCCATGGTCAAGGTGAGGTGCATACTAGCTGCTACACTAGCCAGGTGCGATGCATACTGAAGAAGCCTTCTGTAGGGTGCGATGAACGAGAATGGAAAAATGGCAGAGACAGTTTGCTAAGTGGAAGCTCATAGAAATCTTCTAGAAACTTCTCCCATGACACTTGCCTCTCTGAATTTTCCCAGGGATGAGTAAGTGATCAATGAAATCTCCAAGTGGAACCAAGAACTATCAGTGGAATGACACTAATCAAAAACCCAGAGTTGACTCACACCCTTGTAAGACATCTATAAATGTATCCCTCATCTGAGAGATCTAGAGGCTGGAATTTTGTAATTTGTAAGGAAGTGTTGTTGGTTTATCTTTGAGAAGAGACATTGTATTGTTGGGTGATCTTGCTTTTCATGAGGTGAAGAGGGCTTTGATGCTGGGAGGATGATGCTGGATCAGACAGCTGGGTTGTAATCCTCCCTTCTACTATTAATAAAGTTCTTTGAGTTTTCCTCCATATAATCGTGTGTTTGTGAATCTTGCTATTTGTGAATGCAATTGTATGGTCAATGTATTTCTGATTCTGCATTGTTTATGATATTATAGATCGAGATGCTTTGATGGTGTTTTGTTACTTTGACTCTATAGGTATTCTCTAAAGCGAGACAAGTAGGAGAGGAGTTGCAAACTCTATCAAGGGAGAGAGAAATCAAGCAAGGAGCCAAGCAGAAGATCTAAGTTGGTCCTCTTTGCTTCTCTCTTATTTATCATACATAAAGGGAATCTCAAATTTCTTTGATTGTTTGTTTCTAAGACAGCTACCCATCTTAGTGGGACTAGCAGATCAAAAAGACACTAGTTTTCTTGGAAACAAGGACATACTGGGAGTCTCTTCATAATGGGAATGCATGTAGGGTTCACTATAGAGGTCTTCCAGGATCGTAGACAGGGAGTACAAGGACAGTGAAAAAATTTTGTGTAACAAATGCTCCCTAAAGCATGAAGGCCAAACTAGAGCGAGGGGTGAAATTCTTTACAAGTGGAAGCAGGGAACCAGAGTCCGTCATCAGAAAACATGCAAGAAATCATATATACATATACATTATTGAAAAATCTGTCAAATGATACATGAATTGTGGTATGGACATAGTTATCTAGAGAACGATCATGTAAATGGATCTAGGCATGGGCGCAACCATCTGATAAAGAGGATCATATTGAAACCAAGGTATGGTCACAACCATCCATATAAAAGATACATGTATATCAGCATAACCATATCACATTGCCTTGCAACCTAGACTTTTTTAATCTAAGCCCAAGGTCTTGCACTCCAACACGACCCAATCAAACTATAGATTCTAACATGTGAATAGATGTGTTGATGTCGAACATGCTATAAAATTGCTTGATTACCATCCAATGATGTAAATTGTTAACAAGCGCAAGAGAAACCACCTGTAATGACAATGGTTCTCAAGGTACTAGCAACACAATTCATAGAATGTGAATGAAGTAACTAAAGTCGAACACCTGTGAAATCACCCGATTGAAAACCAATGATGTGAACTTCTTGTCGAGTGCGAAGAACCTGTCGTTAGGGCATGAAGGGTCCAAGGTACTAAAGAGGAGTCTCTTTATCAACTTCTTGTATAATGAGTTGAAGTCGATAGGAAGTGACTGTGTCGAAGGAGGGCCATGATTTATCCCACATCATCAACATGAGACAAAGGGATGTGAATGATTTCAAATGATACAGAGAATCAAGAGTAAGTGTAACTGTAGAAGGACTAACTCTTGAACATATCAACGACACGATTCTGGAGTTTGGAAGTTGTTGGATCCATAGGATCGCTAGTCATGATGATGTGGCAAAGATCAAATGGATTGAAAAAATGAACGTCCCAACCCAGGAAATTCAATGATGAAGTGAGGATATCCCAACCTGACACGAAGCAGAAAGTGTCATGTTTAAGAGTGAGCTTCTGACACGACTGATAAAATTTCCCATTGTCCCCCACCATTTATGGTAGGTAACCCAATTATTTTTTAATCGCAAACTTGAAGGGGATAACATATGCTTGCACTATAAGTTCATCCTTCGGATGAATCTGACCTAATAAGTTTCATAAGCCCTAAGAAGGAGAATCTCATGTTCGTTATGGTGATGAATCCGATGTCGTTTAGTATTTTATAGAGTCCGACAAAGGTGTAACTCAGTATCTTTTTCATGTTTAGAGAGTTTGAAAAAGATGGGGAAAAGAAAACTCCACATGGTCCCTTTCCGTACATTTGTGTCTCTCGAGCCCGAAAAGGTAGAAAACAATACTTGAGAGAACCCCTTGACCATTTTAGTCAAGCAGTACCTTTTTCGTAAATAGTGCATCCCAGCTCGAAAAGTGGTAAGCGTATATTGGGTGAATGACGTTTCAAAGCCTTTAAGGAGTTCAAAAAGATAAGATCTCGACAATCTTTTCGTGTTTTAAGAGTTGGAAAAGCGCTGAAAGCAGATCCCCCATTTTTATTCTCTTTAATGAGTAAAAAAATGGAAAAATACTTGGAAATCTTTTCATCTTTTATGAGTCAGAAAAGAGCTTAAAGGTGACTCGTCTTGGAGGAATGAGTGGTATAAAAGGTAGCAACAAGTTCCAATTAAGGGAGGAATTTCTCGAAACAATAAAAGGTCAAGAGGCTAGCTAGCAAGACCACTCATCATTGTGGTTCATTAGGAAAGTAAAAACAACCAAGTGAAAGCATATGATCAGCCAAAGAGATGGTGGCGATGGAATGAAACAACCAAGGCTCATCTAGCATAAATTAGCTGATTAAAATGGCAAGAACTAGATGTAAATCATGAATGGGTTCATTTTTACACAAGCTTGAACCATGGAGAACTTTGCTTGGATTTAGTTTCATGTTTACACGAGCTTGAAATGAAAAACTATGCTTGAAATAAGTTTGCATGCCTCGGCATAATGACTCAATTCGAGGTACATGCCCCCTAAGCTTCATTTCATTCAACAGGTGAATGGAATGAAGGTTCACTTTCGAGATCCAGGAAAGATTTGACTGGGATTTTACGAGATCTTAATCAAAGACTCGATTTGGAAAATGGAGTTGTTTCATTTTTTAACAAGGTTGATACAGGAACAAACTATCCTCAGACATCTTGATTAATTTTTTAACGATCTTGTCGCAAGACAAGGAAATATGCTCATCTCTTGTTTCATTTTTTAATGACGTTAACACAATACCAAGAACTATCCTCATCACATCTGTTCATGAACCATACGAGAACACGGCTCCCAAGAGGTCTTCACTAGATAGAAGAACCACGATCTAGGAGGAATACATGTCATTTGGTACCAAGGGTAGATCAGGTTCCAATGCCCCCAATACATAATGTACAATACCATCTGAGTGATCAGTAGCAGATGCAAGGATGGAATGGGTAGCCACATAATTGACCTGTGTCGGGGAAGGTGTTAGTGTCAGTATCTGCATACTTCCATCAAGGATCAAAATTCACTCTTTCCATTTTCATTTTAGGGGTCCCATACTGAAAATTTTTCATCATTCCATTAGGTCATGATATACTAATCCACTGATGGTTGTTTTCTCTTCAGAAAATCTAAATTTTTCCCTCATAGAGTATACTTGTTGATCCTTCTTCAGATTGTCTTCAAATATGGTTTCATAATCAATCTGCAATAATGATTTCATTAGGTCATAGGGCATGATTTCATTAGGTCTTAGGGTTTCACCACCAAGGTCAAAAGTTTGATGTTAAAAGGTAAATAAAGGTCAGCAAGGGTATGAGGATGACTGATAAAACAAGCATGATGATTTGTAAATCATAAGCTACTAAGTTATTATTTTTTTAACCTAATGTAATTTTCACCTCAAAAACATGTTTTTAAGGTGAAAACAGAGTATTTTAAGTTTATTTTGTATTTCATATGTAATTTTAAGTTCATATATGTAATAATGGATCTCAGTTGCACTAGAGCATTTCTCCTTGCTGCAAGACAAACAAACACTACAAAACTCAAGTCAAATTGAGCATTCATCCACCTGTCAAAAAAGGAAAGGGTCAAAAAATCAAGAGTAATTAAATGAAACGGTGAAAGTGACAAAAGACATTAGCAAAGGGGGTTTGAGGAGCTAAAGATTAAATTCAAGGGTGTATAAATATCTTCTTGCCTTCATATCTTATTTATTTCCCTTTCACCCTGCATTGAGCAAACCCTAGCAATGTTTTTTACAATTTGAGGTCGAACCAATAGAAACAGTCAAGGCGTTGCGAGTTTCCTCTTGGCGCTACACACTCCCTTCAGGCACTGTGCGTTTCCACTTGGCGTTGCGCACTCTGCAGAAGCACTGCGCACTTCCTCTGGGCACTACGCGTTTGGCCAGTTTTTCCCATATTCATTCTTCATCATTCCTAATACCTCCTTGGCATTAAAACAAGTAAGTACCCTCTTCAAAACATCATCTTCCCTCTCCTCAAAGTTATTTCATCAATGTCTGAAGAATGAAATCAAGATTGGTGTAAGTCTCGCATTCAAAACCCTAGTTTTTCTCCTAAACCCTAATTCTTGCAAACAAGATTCCCATTTCCCAAAAATACCTGATCAATACCCTATATCCCCTTTCATAGACCTCTATCCCTACACCCATCAGACTCCCATCTACCTTTCCTTTTCTTTTTTCCTTTGTAAACACTTGCATTCCCCTACCATTTACTTAGGGTTTCATAACAAAGACACCATGGCTGATGAAGAATATAGGCCACATAATGAAGAATATGGATCAGACAGAGAGGGAAACATAGAGCAGAGAAGGCCACATAAAGGAGGGAAAATCCACAGGTTTGAGCCCACAGATCTCAAAGAGCTCCTACCTTCTCCTATGATAGTGACATCCTTCAAATGGTTAGGGTGTTTTGATTTTTGTGAGCAGGTCCAAGCAGTCTAGTACCACCCTGAGTTGACTAGGATTTTCATAACCAAAATTCAAGATAACCAAGTCACTCTTGCAGGCATAACCTTCACATTATCTGTTGCCATCATATCAGCTGCCACCAGGATTCCAAAAGTTGGGAAAAAATGGTTCAAGCAGAGTGAAATAGAAGCACATTTTTATGAACCATACATCAAACCTAGGTACATAAGTGAAAGAAAAGGCTATTTCCCTTTCTCATACCTCCTTGACAGATATGCACCTATGATGAGGATTATAATGAAGTATTTTTCATGTGAGGGTAGATTCTCTAGGGTCTATTCTTACCACATCCGGTTACTTATGCATTTCACTAGGGTTAAAATTATCAATATACCCTACTATCTTTTTAGGAGTGTTGAGAAGATGGCTTACATTGCCCAAAAAAGAGAATACAAAGATCAAATGAAAAGCTTATTTCACCATTTCCTCATAAAGATCGTAGTTCTTTATCACCTCAAAGAACTTAACATTGCATGGAGTACATTTATAGCTAACCCATTTTCACTCAATTTTCCACTCAAAATATTCAAGGCATTCCATCATCATCTCATCCACCATCACCCCCATTATCACCATTCCATGGACCTATTCTTTCATCTGACAGGAAAGAGGACGATGACAAAGAACAAAGTGATCAGGGTCAAAGAAACAAGCCCAAAGTGACTAATTTAGGTACTATGGTGCATACCTATCAGAGAGGAAATAGGCAAGTGTTTGACCCACATTTTGTGGTAGGGGCCTTGCTCTCTTCATTAGAAAAGCAGGTATAGAAAGGAAAGGAAAAAATAGTTGAAACAGAAATGCAAAAACAGGAAGAAGACCCCCATGAAACTGAACAAGATTTTGACTTAGTGGACTTAGTTGAGGAAGATGAAAAGGAAAATACAAAAATGATCCTCAAAGAGCAAGAAGCATTGATAGGTGGGTTGCAGGTTAAACTACAAAGAGAAAAATACATTATATCTTATTATGAACATGAAAATAGGAAAATGGAGAGCAAGCATGAGCTTATGGAAGTTCAGCTCATCAAAGCTAAAAGGGAAGCTGAAAATACTAAAATCCAACTTGAGGAAGCCTATGGTGACTATGGTGAGCCCATGGAGGAAAAAATGCCCAAGAGGAGGCCTAGGACTAGAGGCCTAAAGTGAGCTTTGGAGCTTGAAAGAGAAAAAGAAGCTCAACTTTCCAACCAACTCACCTTAAATGAACAATTTGGCATAATGGTGAATGAGAACCAGGAATATTGGATTGAGAGGGCTAACACTCATCTTGAGGACCTATTAGCTAAAGCTAATAGAGATACGAAGGTTCAAAGAAGAATGGCCAAATACTATGCCATGAGAAACAAAATTGCTAGAGCCAAGCTCAAAAGGGCTCATGCAAAAATTGAGGCCTTAACTCATCAGAAGGAGAAGGACAAGCTTGACCTATTGGTGGAGGCTTCACTCCATGCTTAGTCACCTTTAACATCAGCTATGTCAACCATTTTTGAAGACCCTGAACTCAGTTTTTTTCTTTTGGCATTTCCTGTTTTCTTCAGGTAATTTTTGTATCAGTCCCTTGGTCAAACACGCAGTGCCTAGGGCGCTGTGCACTTTTTTGGGGCATATTTTGGAGGAATGGCCACCACCATTGGATTTAGAAGACCATTTAAACTCAAGAAAACCATTTTTCCAGGTTTTAAAGTCAAAACTATTAGGTGTAAAAGGTAAAAAACCACCTAAAAATCATGCTTCTGCCTATTTTCTGAGCCATGCGCTACGTGTTTGAGCAGTCTTTGGAGATTTCAGTTCTAGGGGAAAATCAAGCTCAGTTTGGAAAATAGGGGAATTTTTGGAAACTAGATAGGATAAGATTTCTAATGAGATATCCTAAGCTAGATTTGGACATCAGGAATGTAGTCAAAACTCACACTGAAGATGGCACTGCGCACTTCTTTCGGGCACTGGGCATTTGACACTTGCATTGCGTATTTGACAGGCAGCCGAATTTTTCACTGTTTCTCTCAGAAAATACTTTTCACCTGTGGGATTTTGATTTTTCACTGATGTAATTCATAATGATGATGTAATTAAAGTTTGTTTTTGTTACCTAGGGTAGATAGATCAAATGAATGGCCTAAGTGGCATGTAATGAATTAGTTTTCTTCATATTAGGGATGAGTCAGTTTGACCACCCTAGTCTTTAGCTATCAATTCAATCTTTTGTGCAACTACTCCTCCTCACATCGATTCAACCTCTGAGGCTAGGATTAGTTGTTTTTAGGCCTATATCATGTAGTTTCTCAGTCATTTTACTAGTTTGACTCAGTGTGGATGCTGAGAGCTTGATTATACACCTTTGTAAGCAGTTTGGCAGGAAATTAATAAGAATTCCAGCTAGTTTTATGGGATCCCTGTGGTATGGAGTTCTAGTACAGTTTATTATTTTGTGACTATATGTTTATATGTTTTATTTATTCCATCAATCATTTCATTGCTTCTAGTTGAATGTTTTTAAGTTTGATAGGTATAATCCATTGTATCACCGCTCTGCCTTGGGAAACCATTCACCATTTCATGTTTTCTGCAGTCCAGGAAGGATCCATGATTGTGACATGCCCTTCTTAGCTTCTCACCAGTCTCCAACATCTCACCTCATCAAGCCCTAGAGTGTTAAAGCCTATACCTACCTTGCCCCATAGAACACCCTGCATTTATGACCTAATTTCCTAGACCTAAATTGCCCAACTCCTCCTCATCCGGCAAAACCTCTACAAAATCCAACTAAAACTTTCAAGCTACTATACCTAGCCTAAAATCCTTTACCTGATCCAGTCATCTTGACTGAGATCCTTACGGAGAGAGCCCTATCTCGACCTAGTAGGGCTAACTACTTGGCTAAGCTTGGTTTGTGGTTACCCTAGCATTACCTCCCTTCAGCCTGAGGTCAATCTAGGTGATAACATAGTGGAGACCATACTGTATAGTGAAAGACTAATCACCCCAGTAATATCATTTAAATTCTTGAACTTTGGATGATGAGTTTTAGAATTTACTAGGCTGAAATCTAAAGTTGTAAAGAAATATAAAAAAACTTCGAAATTTGAGCACACTGGCTTCGAGAAAGTACACTAGAGCCAATCCAGATCCAAATCCTACCCCAGTAGTGGATAATCCTAACTAGATTTCAAGAAGACTCAAAAGACAAGAAATCGACAAAAGTAGATTCCTGCCCGGATGAGTGGTTGTTCTTAGAAGATCTCTCTTTTGATTTGTCATTTGACCTTTCTCTATTTAGAACCAAATCTGAAAGTTCACTTAATGATATAGTTCTAGACTGGAGTTTATTGTAAATCTCGAAATTCAAAAGGCAAACCGGTTGTTACACAAAATATTGTCACCATGACATTCTGCAATTAGTGTGAGTCTATCACCACTCATACTGTCCTCCTTTGCAAGTCTTAAACCTCAGCTCTTCATGTCAAACCTTAAAAATGAGAGAAAGTCCTTGAAAATCTCTAAAACTCTGGTTCCACACTTTCTCTTACCATTACCTGTAGTCCCGCACCCCTTGGTCATGTCCCTTGCGGACCTGCCCGCTCTATCTCTAAAGGAAAGGGTGTGGACCCTTGTAAAAGTAAAAAAGGCACAAGTTTATTATTAAAAACTCACTTTGGGTTAATTCTGGACGCTTCTAGAAGGAATCTTGAGGTGGCAAGTTTTCTCCTAGGTGGTTCATGCATCCCATAACTAAAGGAGCTAACCCCTTGATGTGAAGAGCTTATCCCTTTGAAGGAGGACTCTATCCCTTTGAAGGTGGACCTGGTAACTTCCTTCCTTTGCACTATAAAATGAAGCATTGGGCTGGTTGCTAGGGAGGTTGAAAGCTGAATATTTTTTAGGGTAAATGCTATTGGAATTTAGACTTCCTAATTGAGCTTGAGAGGAGATATTACATACCTTTTGATCTCTTTGGGTAGAGTGTGAAGCTTGTCAAAGTAGAGGAGATTCTTGCTGGACCTTGGGAGGAGCTTGTACAACATCAAGGCAACAAGGTTGTAAAGTTCTTCTTTGTTTAAAGTTAATACAATCAAGTTCATTTTTCTCATTAAGCTGTCTTATGTGGTTTATTTCATGAATTCCTTGATCATCATGATAAATATGATTTATTATATTGGCTATGCAGGTGTTATTTGATGTGTTCTTGTTTGTGTTTGCAGGTTCTTTAAAAGTAAACTCATTTGGACGGTCGAAGCGTGGCTGCCACAAAATAGCGTTGGACTTGAGGTAGGGTCTAAAACACCTCTTGGATTTTATTTATAAATCACAATATTTAGAGAAAGATAGAATTTGCTTGTCGCTATATATCTGTAGATGATAGGGAGATCAGTCTTGTCCGCAAGAACGATTTATCCGGCCGACAAAATGGTGACTCCGCTGGGGAACTTGAATTTTGGTTTTTTGCCTTTACTTTTACTTTGACTTGAGAAACATTTTCTTTGTTTCTGGTTTTTGCTTGATGTGTGTGGGATTGGGTAGTTTCTTTAGATTTTGAATTGTTTTTGTTTTTTCACGCTTTTGAGAGAGGACTGCACGTTCTGTTTGTAACACAGTGCGGACATCCCCACACTATTGCTTTACTACATAGAGCGGTACTGCACCTGGTTATACTGGGAGCCTGCGGACCCTCTCAAATTTTTGAAAAACTTGAAATCTTCTCATTCAATTAAGCTTAGGATTTGTTTATGTGTTTTAGCCTCTGCCCAGATCTGCATGTGTCTTGTTAGAAACTTTTTGTAGGTGAATTCCATTGGCATTTTGGTTTTAGGTGAATTTCTAGAAGTTTTGTGCGCCTGGCTTGATTTTCGTTTGGTCTTTGTAGTAACTCAGAGTTTAGAAGCCTAAGAAACCTCAGATCACCCTGGTTTTTGCTGGTCTTCTTTGTGAGTCTGACCGATTTGTAAAATCTGCCTTTGGTGAGGAATACATCTCGTTTTTCTCTTTGCGAAGCTTCGAAAGAACTTGTTTTGAAAGTTTTGGATTTCATTTTTAAAAAAGAAAACATAAGCTGGTTGTTTTTTGATTAATTTGTTATTCTAAATGAATTAGTCCTTATTTTGATGATAACTAAGTAAAACATCCTTGAAAAGAAATTTTGTAAGCTTTTACTTCAATTAGGTTTTTAGAAATTATATATCTTAAGATTAGATTTTTAATAGTTTTGAGTGTTTTCTAGAAATTTTAAAAATCTCTTTTGAAAAAGTTTGTTTTGTAGTTTTTGAGTGGGAAAAGAAAGGGATATTTTTCGTGAACATAATTAGTAGTCTCGTTTTTGAGTTTATTGAAAAAGAAAAAAAGTTTTTTCTTTTCATTTGTTTGTTAAGGAAAGATTTGTTTTTCAAGCAATTGCATTCTCAACTCTTTCTTTAGCTAGAAATTCATTGAAGAAAAAGGATTGTTTATCATCTTAGGTGCATTTTTAGTGTTTTGGAGTTGAGTCTTCACACCATAAAGTTTCACCTCCGCACCTTTTGACTTAAGAAAAAACCAATAAAAATAACACTTAAAGTAAAATTTATCTAGCAATCTTTTTATTTCTAGGGCTCTTTATCACCAACATAGCTTAGGCTAGTATCTTGGATTTGGGAGTAATTAACTCTCCAAGATAGTAAAAACAAACAAGTAGTTATATCTTGTTGTAGGAGATAAATTCCAATTGTTACATCTATGCTCTAGGAAGCTCCTCTTATAAGATTCAAGCACGAGATCATATCTGAACCAGTGGGGTAATCAATCCTTCCTCATTGGGAACAATAGAAGATATACACATATTAAAAACAGTAACCTCAGATTAACCATTGTGGAGGAGCTTGGGGTCACTTGTTGGTAAACCTTGGATTATGTCAAGGAGCCTTCAAGGGGATTGAGCTTTGCTGCTCTGCCCTTGCATGTGTATCGGATCACAGACTGTTCCCCCAGGTATATTTGTTTCTGTTGGTAACCATAGTGACCATAAATTAGGATTATTTCCTAAGGTGACGGTGGAGGGAAGATCCCGCTGTACTTGGAGCAGATGTCGACTAGACTCACTTGGACTCTCTAGGGGGTTCTCTTCACTTGAGACAGTTTAGTGGAGAAACTTGTGCCAGTCTGTTTCATTAAGCAGGTTGTCGGGGTAACTGTTCCAACCACCATTTCTGTATTGAATTCTACGATGTTGGATTTCATCACCAACTAGTGTTTTCGGTACGAAAAGTTACTATTTGTGTGTGGTTTGACCTCCTAGATTCTTTAGGCATGTGATTCAAATTGTTTGGTTCTTTAGAGACTTTAGGTGGTTTTCATTGAGATTTTTCTTTGTTTGCATGTGAAGTAATTAAAATATTTAATCGTGGTTGAATTACCGAGACAGTCCCGTAGACTTTGGGGCCAACCTCCTAAGTTTTCACCAAGCCAGCTTGAAGGGCTACAAGCTCTTGTAACTCCTAGTGACAGTAGAGTTAGGTCACCCAAAGAAGGAGAATCTTCTTTAGTTGTGCATCCTGATTATCAAGTTCAAGCACCAGAGTATATTATTGAACCAATTTCATTTTCTGAAGTTACTGGTAGTGTTTCCTCTACTAGTGAATTAGCCGAGGAACTTGAAATTTCTGAACCTGAAACTAAACCTGTTGTTACTCCATCATCAGGATTTGCTTCTCCAACTTCCAGTGGTCCTGGTTCACCCAGGGTAGGAAGAATCATTACCCAAAATCTTCCTTCTGGACTTATTGCTATTGAAGAACTTGTCACTCCGGAAGAAGGTATATCTATCCCTGAAAATCAACCAACTATAGAAATTAGGGAGCGTTAATCGATCTTTTACAGTCCACCTAGGAGGGATGCTTGGTATCTTTCATTGACCAATTTTCTAGAAAACCCGAGACTAAGTTTTTCACCAACTCGCATTCCTTTTCATCGAACACGTAGAGGTTATTATCCTCCTTTGAATATGTCGAGACAGTCATCCATGTTTTCTCAATCTCCAGAAACATTTCTATATGGCGGTCCTTCTATTCCTTCTGGGTATCAGTCACTTACTGGTACTTTTTCAGGAGCATCTCCTCAACTTGTTGAACAAGGGTTATTAACTGGTAATAACGGAACTAAGCCATTGAGTGTAGAAGATATTCTTATGATGTCAGGCACCATTCCAAATCTGCAGCCTCAAGGTAGTCAGTTACCTCCTGGGGGGCAACCTCAAGGTACCCAGTTACCGCCTGGGGGGCAACCTCAAGGATAGTACATACCTTCAGGATAGTACATTCCTCAAGGTCAACCCCAGACTCAGTAAGTACCTCAAGGTCAACCTCAGTATCAATATGTACCTCAAGGTCAACCCCAGTTTCAGTACGTGCCTCAAGGTTATCAACCTCAAGGTCAGTACCCAACCCAAGGTTTCCAACCACCTTCAGGTCAGTCATTTGTCCAAGGAGCTAGAATTGTACCTTTGAATTATCAACCCTACCCTCAACCCGGTTATGGTCCTCAATATGCTCAACCTTCTATGGGTCCATACCCCGGAATGAACGTAGTGTGGGATCCATCTCAATCCCAACAGATCTTGCAACCGAATGTGCAATTTTCATCTCAATCTCGACAACCCTTGGTTTTTGGTTCAACCCAGCAACCTGTCCAGACTACTATTCAAACTTCTGCACCTGGTGTAGTTTCTCAGCCTGGGCCTAGTTCGCCTCGAACTCCGCCTCAAACGACTGCTGCAACATCTGTTCAATCTACCCCACCTACTTCTGGAGTATCAGCAACTCCAGTTTCTATTGTTCTTGCTTCAACTCCTCAAGCATCTTTACCTCAGTCTGGACCTACAATTCAGACTTCGGTTCAGATGCCTGTAGGACAACCTGGTCCAAGTATGGTTGTCACAAGTCAACCTCAATTTAGTTATCAACCGTACCAGGGACAATACCAATTCGGTCCTCCTGTGCAGAACCTAGTCTATCAGTATCAACCGTACCCTAGATATACTTATCAGCAACCTCAACAACCCCAGTACGGTCCAGTTAATCATGGTTTTTCGGGAGGATATAATATCCCAAATGAAATTCCAATTCCAAGTTATCCTGGATATCCTCCTCCTGGGGCTGGTCTTATGACCCAGGGTTTTCGAGACCCTAATCGTCATTTACCGTTCATTGCAACTTTGAACTTTCCTGATTTGTCGTGCCTTACGAACGATCCAATTAATTATCTTCCGTTTTGGCCACTAATGCCGAATAAGTTTCCCAGTGATATCCCAAAGTTTGAAGGTAAATCAGGAGAGGATCTGTCAAACCATGTGATGACTTATCACCTCTGGTGTGCATCTAACTCCATTTCATATGATTCAATTTGTTTACGTCTTTTTCAACGCACTCTGATTGGTCTTGCGACCAAGTGGTACATTGAGTTACCACGAGCCACTTTTTATAATTTTAGTCAGCTAGCTACTTCATTCTTAACTCATTTTCAGTTTCCTGTCAGATATGACAATGGCACGAAATTATTAACTTCATTAAAATAGTCAACGTCTGCTTATATTTCAGATCACATTCATGAATAGAGACGTCAATGGCATTTAGTGAAAGTTTTTATTCCGGATCAAATCTTAGTAGAATGGTTTGTTAAATCATTATTACCTAAAATCACTGAGGATGTAGCTAAGGTAGGAGTTGTTACTAAAGAGCAAGTAATTTCTCAAGCTTAGTACCTTGACCTCGTTTATACACAGTCGGGTACTTTACATGAGAAAATCTCCAACCTTCCTAAACAAAATCAAATAACTGCAGCTCCTTCAGGGTCTCATGCCATTGACGGTATGATTGGTTCAGTTAACACCAAAAGTAAGAAGAAATCTACAAAGAATTATTCTCCTATCATAACTTTACCAGATTCCCCGACAGGAGACTCTTCCGTGGAAATTCCTACCAATATCCATGTCGTAGAATCATCTACGGCCAAATCAAAATCCGGCGGTAAAAATAAGGGGAAGAAGAAAAATAAGCAAAATTTGAAAGAGAAACCAGATAAAATAGAATCTACTGATGAGAAACGTAAACCTCGTTATCCTTGTATCATTTGTGACGAAGAGCATTTTACAAGAGACTGTCCTCATCGTGCTGAGGTTGCGAAAATTGTCAAAGGTTCTCAAACGCCTGCTGTCTTGAAGGATCCCTTTCCTAGTCAAGACAGTAAGATGATAGGTTCTTCCTCAAATGCCTCGGAAGAACCCATAATGATGATGTCCCATGTTAGGATTGTGACACGATCGCAAGATTATGGAAGTAAAAGCCCTGTTGGTGGTAAGGAAGCAGAATATTCTAATTCGAACCCATCAACTTCAACTCTTGGTTCTAATCCGTTACAGATCGAGAAACCTAACCCAGACTTAGTAATCAAACTGCCTGCTAAGGGTATACTTCGAAAGTCAGCTTTCAATCCACATGCAAGAGTTCCTCAGAACTATAACATTGTTGAAGATTTAGCTATTTCACCTTCAGTAATGTCGGCTTTGGAGGTGCTGCAATCATGTCCAGCACAGCGTAAATTGCTATTGTTGGCTATAGGAGCTGTTGATATTCATGACTCGAACCTTATAATCTTCGATTTAGAAAATAGTACACCTTGCTTACCTCATCAAATGGCTTTCCAGATTCCAATTTTAGTCAAAAATAGACCTTGCTTTAGGACTGTAATTGATGAGGGAGCTTCAACGTGTATTATGTCGATCCAGTGTCAGAGGTCGCTTGGTTATCCTACACTTAATCAATCCCAAACGATTCTAAAGGCTTTTGATGGCTGTGGGTTCCATCCCTTTGGCATTCTACAGGATTTACCTATAGGAGTTGAAGGTAAAACTGTTAATATAGATGTGGAAGTGGTTGATGCCCCTCTAGATTACAACCTTCTCTTGGGTCATAGTTGGTCTTACGCTATGACTGCTGTTGTTTCATCGGTCTTTCAGCTTATAAAGTTTCCTCATAATGGAAAGATCGTAACTATAGACCATCTAACTTACTTTTCATCCGACCTAACCTCTTCTGAAAGTATCCAACATGTCGGCAAAACAACTATCCCTTATAAGGATGTTGGAGTAAGATTGGTTAAAGATTCTGGTTTACTAGGAACTTTTTCCTTTCCTCCTCCTAACATATTGCCTTCTACTGCAACCACTCATATGATTTCATCAAACACTATTGTTTATGATGATCCTTGGATCGTACCTTTCGAATCTGAGATAGATTCATTTGGCGATGCTATGCCTTTGAGTCCCTATGAAATTGCGTATCAGGCTGTACAGTCGTTTTATGACCTTTCTTCAACTGAAATTGACCTAATGAATGTGGTCCATGAAGAATCCCTTTCAACATCAAACTCAAGTTCAACAACTTTTTCCGAACTTGTTCATACTGATGAGCAGATTCGTGAAATTTTATCTATTGATGATTTACCATGGGAAGATCTTCATCATAGATCTTCGTTCCTACCTGAGATTGATCATTTTGAAAATGATTTTTCATCTATTTTTACTATTGATTTTGTCAAAAAACCTCAGAATCCATTGCAAAATCTTGATTCTGAGTTAAAGTTGGGAAATATTTCTCGAACAGTTCCTATTGAAATTTCAGTTAAACCTGGAATTGTTGAAAACATTCATATAGGTGCCTCTTGTACGGAAGATGAACTTCAAACATATAAGGCCCTATTTCAATAATTTCATGACGTGTTTGCCTGGTCATATGAAGAAATGCCAGGAATTGATCCAGCAATTATTGTTCATGAAATAAAAACTTACCCGGATGCTAAACCCGTCTGGCAATGTTTGCGTCAGATCCACTCGCGAAAAGTTGTTGCTATTAAAGCAGAAGTTGAAAAATTACTTAAAGCAGGTTTCATTTATCCAATTCCCTTAACGGATTGGGTATCAAATATTGTTCTTGTTAATAAAAAGCAAGGAATGATAAGAATATGTATCGATTATAGGGACATTAATCGAGCTTGTCCCAAAGACAATTATCCAACTCCCTATATCGATCAAATCATTGATGATTGTGCCGACAGTGAAATATTCTCCTTTATGGATGGTTTTTTAGGTTACAATCAAATCAACATTCTACCTACTGATCAACCAAAAATGGCTTTTATTTGTCCATGGGGGACATTTTCTTATTGTAAATTACCTTTTGGGTTGAAAAATGCCGAAGCAACTTTTCAAAGAGCTATGTCTTATGCGTTTCATGACATCAAGCACATTGTGCAACCTTATCTCGATGATTCACCCGCTCATTCATTATGTAGAGCCGATCATCTCATTCATTTACAAGCAATCTTTATGAGATGTAGGCATTATCGAATTAGGATGAATCCACACAAATTTGTTTTCTGTATAGAAACGGGTCGTTTACTAGGACTTGTTGTTTCGAAAGCTGGCATTCATGTCGATCCCTCGAAGGTTGAAGCTATTGTCAAATTGCCTCCTCCTTCGACTCTTCGCCAACTCCAAAGTTTGCAAGGGAAAGCAAACTTTTTACGTCGATTCATTCCTAACTACGCTGAGATAACAAAGGGTTTTACCAAGTTGTTGAAACAGAATACTCCATTCTTTTGGGATGAGATAGATGAAAAATCTTTTGATTCACTTAAACACGCATTGACCCAGGCACCGTTATTGCATCCTCCCAACTACAACCAGGACTACTTCTTATATCTCGCTGCCTCTCATTCCACCATCGGAATGGTGTTAGTTCAAGAAGATGAATTCGGTAGTGAGCATGTGATTTATTACCTTAGTCGAACTTTAAATTGATTGAGTTAACATATTCACATGTGGAGAAATTGACCTTGGCAGCTGTTCAAGTTGTCCAACGATTTCATCATTACATTTTACTACGCAAAACTACCGTAATTTCCTACTACAACCCTATGATCTATATTTTGACCAAACAATTGCTAGGGGGCAAGTATTCCAAATGGATTGTTATCCTGCAGGAATTTGACTTGGAGTTTGAAAAATCTAAGTCAAAGAAATCTTTAGTTTTTGCGGAGTTGATGTGTGATTTCCCACGTGCTGATACTGAAACTGTGGTAGAAGAGCCCATTGCGAACGAATCCTTGTTTCTTATCAGCACTCTTGATCCATGGTTTGGAGATATCATTGTTTATCTCCAAACCCAATCTTTTCAGCCTGAAATTTCATGATCTCAACGTCGGAAAATACATTTCCAATCCCAACAATACAAGATTATTGGAGATACACTCTATCGTCGTGGGGCGGACTCCATTTTATGACATTTTTTAACTCATGAGGAAGCTGAAAGGGTTCTAAATGACTGTCACTCTGGAGCGTGTGGTGGTCATATGTTTGGGTATGCCACAACCCAAAAGATATTGTGTGCTGGCTATTTCTGGCCGTCTTTGTTTAAAGATTGTATTGACGCGGCCCGAAAATGCCACAATTGTCAAATTTTTGATCGAAATATGCGTGCTCCACCTGCTCCTCTCCACCCTATAATTGTTGTCGGTCCTTTTGCAAAGTGGGGTATCAACTTTATTACATGTAACCCTCACTCGGCCGAGGGGCATGCATATATCATCCTTGCGGTAGATTATTTTACCAAGTGGGCCGAGGCGATGCCTACATTTTCGACAGATGGAAAAACTGCTGTGATTTTCATTTTCAATCATATAATTTCTAGGTTTGGTGTTCCACAAGCGATTGTCATAGATCATGGACATCATTTTCGAAACATCATGATGACTGAACTAACAGATCAGCTTGGGTTGCATCACGATAGTTCTACTCCATATTACCCACAGGCTAATGGTCTGGTTGAAGCCATCAACAAAGTTCTAGTCATTATGATCTGACGAATCATTGGGATTCATAGGTCGAATTGGCATAACATGTTATTTTCAGTGCTTTGGGCGTATCGAACCTCAGTAAAAACATCAACTGGTTTCACTCCTTTCCAACTAGTTTATGGTTTGGAAGCTGTGTTACCCATTGAATGCGAAATCCCGTCTTTGCAAATAGCCATAGAGTTACTTCCAACCACTTCCGAAGAGGAGAAACATTTGTTGTACTTGGCTCAGCTAGATGAGAATCAACGTGATGCTGCACTAGCAATCGAAACTCATGCCAAATGTATTAAAGCTCAGTACGATCAAAATGTTACACCTCGTAATTTTTTGGAAGGAGACCTAGTCTTACTATACGATCAAGCAAATGATAAGCTAGGTGCTGGAAAATTCGTACCCATGTGGCATGGTCCTTATGTTGTTAAGCGAAAGCTGGCAAAAGGGGCATATGAATTGGTAGATTTTGACGGTGTCTCTCTAGGTAAACCCATAAATGGTCTTTACCTGAAGAGATATTATGCTTAAATCTGGGTGTGGAGATTTTAGTTAGGTTAGTTTTCTTTCTAGATGGTGTGTTTTAGATTAGAAAAGTATGCTTAGTTTAGAGAGTGTTTTTGTCATTATTCCTGCTTATCTTGATTTTACTCTTGATATTGCAGATGTCGACGTCTCTTCAAACATACATTGGTTTTGCTAATGGTGCTTGTCATAATACACGGAACATTTCTTCCGCAGCCTGGGTTATCTATTCACCCTCTGATGAGTTGGTATCTATGCATGGGGTAAGCCTCGGTCAAACAACGAACAACATTGCAGAGTATAGTGCAGTGATTGAGTTATTATTTGAATCCATTTCATTTGGGATTCGTAGTTTGATTGTGAGGTTAGATTCTGAACTCATTGTATTGCAGCTTAATAGAGTTTATGCCATTAGAGAGTTCGTCTCTTGGAACGTGAATTTGACTATATTGAATATCATCATATTTCAATATATTTAAATACATTAGTAGATGCAATTTCTTCTCGAATGCTAAGTAGACATTTGCAATAATCAAACAGTAAATTCAAAAACATTTCATAACATGTTTTACAAGATAGCCAGTAATAGTGATATAGCATAGGATAGATGTGTGTCAATATATACATCATCTTCGATCATAGGTTGAAAAACACCTTATGATCGGCAAAAATGATAGTACAAAAAGCAAAAATTTCATATGAGTCTACAAAAGGCGATCATCCTATCACTGGTGATGATCACGATAAAAAACCACTACTTGGGCCACCCTACAAAGGAACCTACTGAAAGGTCCTGGGACCCCAATCACATAGTGTTGTAGCCTAAGAGGAAAGTCATCTATGCCAGTCTCTGGAATGTCTGCTGTCAAACGCTCTAGATGGTTTTCCAATTCAGCCAGGGTCTCTATAGATTCGTCCCGTGGGGCTGGTACTGCTGCAACTGGGTGTTTCCTCTCATAAGGCCAGAGAGTGGCTGGTCATCGTGGACCTACATCTGCATTTGAAACTTTTTACTATCAATTTTGGGACGATTTAAAAACAAAACAAAAAAAATTAGAAAATGTTGAAAATGATTTTATCTGAGTCATCCCATTGCTCTCCTGGTGGAAGAGCCATGTCTGGGTCACCACGATAATCCATCCCAGCATAAGGAAAATCCTGAATCGCAAAAACTTGGTTCTCTAACCAATGAAAATACTCAGGAGGAAATCGAACAACCTTGGAACCCTCCTCAGGATGACGGGCCATAACTGCAATCCAACGCATCATTTTGGGCTCTCAGGGAAGTCCAACTTCAACGGAAAGATGCTGTGGGACCAACATTGGGACCCTCTCTAGACCAAATCTCACAACTAAGAAACCATATCCAAAGTTCTTTAGTTGTTCGTTCTTTGCTCTAGTTAGTTGGCCTTTTACATTAGCTAACACAACTTCGCACCAATTGAAGACGGTGCCTCGATAACAATCTACTGCCATCCACATTTGGGATCCAGTGGCCATATGCAGTGTTGCGCTTCCACAGAGTCTGGTGACAGTAAATGAATTCACTTTGAGTTCAAGATGGGAAATGGTTTTGATATCAATCCATTTGTCCTTGGTTTGGTTGTTACAAAACTCTAGCTGGAGGCTATCGACAAACTGGCCACCTAGACTAGTCCCGAATAGAGTCAATTGTTCACCTCTCTTAGGAAAACCAATCAATAAGTAAATGTCCTCTAGCTCCATTTCGAGCTGGTGGCCACCAATAATGAAACATTGGTCCTGTATATTCCACCTGTCCACTAGCCACTGCAGAAAGTCTACTTGGGCCCTCATGCCAGGTATGGCCCAGAATTTAAATAACCCGCATGCCTTCAATGCATCTATCGAAGGTTGATGATTAATTGCGGCGAGGTCCACATCTTCGTGCTCCCGTTCCCGCCAACTAATTATGGTGTAGATCCTGCATTGGAAGAAAAAGGCGGATTAAAACATTTTAAATCAAATTTTTTGGGCAGAAATTGAAGAATTTGAAATTATAAAACCTATGCCGCGGGGACTGCACTCTCCAGTTAGAGACAATGCGTAGGTCCACACTCTGCCCGAATAGCAGGTGCGGGCCCCTAGCTTTTTCTTGTGTAGGAAAAAGTCGGGGTCCGCAGGTTTCGCATGCTGCGCCTGCAGACCCCCACAAGCGGACTTTTAAAAAAAATTCTTCCTAAAAATCAAATGGAAACCTAAAAACAAAATTCAAATGGTTGAAATGCAAGATTAAAGTGATGTGGATTACCTGGAGGTGACGGTTTTCGATTCCAACAAATGCATTTTCCGCAATCTTCACGGGAAGTTTCTTACCCAAAAGCTCTCTTTTCTCACTCTAAAGTCAAACAGTAAAAATGAATTTACAAAAGCCCTTTTTATAAGCTTTTTTGAATAAATGAACTTTTAATTTGTTTATTTTTCACTTTAAAGAGGTAACTTTTTGATGCATTTTTATTTATTTTAAATAGGTATGAGTAATGTTTGAGTTTTTGTGCAGAATATCGGATTTTTCAAGAAAAATTGATCATTTTCAACAAAAACATTAGAGTCATCTTTAAGCTCTTTTCTGACTCCTAAAATATGAAAAGATTGTCAATTTTTTATTTTTAAGCTCGTTAAAATGGAATTAAAAGGACGGTCCACTTACAGCTCTTTTCTGACCGTATAAACATGAAAATATTGCCGGATTTTTGTCGTTTCAAATTCGATATTGGTTATAAAACGATGTGTCGTTGATCGCTTTTTTACTTTTTTGGATCAGAGACACTAATTATGAAAAGTACTCCTTGATCATAATGATCAAGCAGTTCTCTCAAGTATTATTTTATACTTTTTCGAGCTTGGGAGACAAAAATTTACGAAAAAGGACAACCATGGAGTTTTCTTAAGTTTTGCTTCTGACTCCCTAAAATTGAAAAACGCCGAGTTTCTCCTATACTGGACTCATTAAAATTTAACAGTAAAGCACCTGTTCAATTACAAACAGGAACAAACCACTCCTTCTTAGGGTTCGAATTTAAACTAAGTTGGACTCATCCGAAGGATGAGCTTATAATCAAGCAAATGTTATCCTCCTCAAGCTTGTCAAAAAAAAAGAGGTACTTGCAAGAAATGGTGGGGGAAAAGAGAGAAAAATGAACCTGTTTGTTATACTTTGTGTCTCAAAAAAACATTTAACCACTCTTGAACACGACACTTTTTGTTCACCTGGGTTGGGAAATCCTTTGCCTAACAGTTAATCAAACCATATTGAAAGCCTTCAGTTGGTTTCTGGGTATTAGCTTTGGGTCAATTGTCACCAAACCATCTGCAGTGTCGTTATGTGTTCAAGAGGTCAATGCAATAAACCATTCATTTTCAAAATATCTGTCATCCATCTTGACCAACCCTGAGTCAATCCTTGCAACTATATTTCTTCAAACTTGATCTATGATTTCGTGTTGTGGGCTTGCCTACGATGGATTTCTTTCTATTGACTTCAACTCATTATCTAGAAATATGATCTAGAAATCATCAGTACATGGAATCTGCATGCCTCAATGGCAGGTTTCTCGCCTTCGATGATAGGTTGCATCATTGACCTTCGATCAAAGGATTCCGTGACATGTTCGACATCAACACATCTATTCACATTTCATGGATTGTACTGGGTACTTTGAGAGCCATTAAAATTACTATTGGTTTCTCTCACACTTGTTAACAGTTTACATCATTGACTGGTAATCAAGTGGTTTCTACCATGTTCGACTTCGGCACATTCATTCACATGGATATAATCGTACTATTTTGAGAAGTAGAAATCAAGACCTGGATCTAGTTTCCACCATCCAGGCTGCGAGGAATTTTGTTATTCATTATACAGTGGACTATTCATAAATAGATGGTTGTTCCCATACCGTGTCTACATATGTCTATACTTGTGATGTATTACAAGATCATTCCTATATCAGAGCAGTTTAGTTAGTTTTCTAATCAGTTTTGATCTGAGTATGGGAATGCCTACCTCAGCGATGATATGATCTCATATATATATTTTGTATTGAATGTTTTTACAAGATCCAACCAGGCTCTCCACAAGACGATCCTCGAAATGATAAAGTACTTCACTCTTCTTAGATGAAAAATACTATCTATTACAGACTTCGTACTTTAGGGGGAAATCTGTTGCACAAAATATTGTCACCATGACATTATGAAATCAGTGTGAGTCTATCACCACTCATACTGTCCTCCTTTGCAAGTCTTAAACCTTAGATCTTCATGTCAAGCCTTAAAAATGAGAGAAAGTCCTTGAAAATCTCTAGAACTCCGGTTCCGCACTTTCTCTTAGCATTACCTGCGGTCCCTGTTATAGACATTTTTGTTCCTTACAGCTCTAAGCATGAAATGTCCATAAACCAAGGGATCCTAAGTCCCTAAAATTGTTGTTCCTGCCCCTAAAGGAACAAGGTCAACCAATTACAGCTTCTCCTAGAAGTTCTCCACCAGAAACTACTCAGAATTAGTCAAATCAGGATCATTTCAGCTGCTCCACTAGCTACATGCGTTGCATAGCACCCCAATACACTAGCTAGGTGCATTGCAACACACCTAAATGCACTACCAGGGTGCGCTGAGCGGGAAATGACAAATGGCAGTGTCATTCCGCGAGGTGGACAGACAATGGAAGCTTCCAGAATCTTCCCCAATGACACTTGCCTCACTGAGTTCGACCAAGGATGAGTAAGAGGCTCTCAGTCTCCAAGTGGAAGCAAGAACTGACAGAGAGAGGCCACAAGTCAAATCATAAGTTGACGCATCCTCTCTACATACATCTATATATGGATCCCTCATCCCAGAGATCCGGAGGCTGGAATTTTGTACTTTGCAGAGAATTGCTGTTGGTTTTGAGATTGAGATTAGTGCATTGGGTGATTTATGCTTTGTTGGAGGTGAAGAAGGGATTCCTTTGCTGGGAGGTAGATGTTGGATCGGGACTCACTTGGTTGTATCTCCTCCTGGATCTTCTTGTTATATCAATAAAACTATTTGAGTTTCTCCTACATGTTTTGTTATATTTGCATGTTTAGCTTAAATCTGATCCTAAGCTATTTATGAATGTAAATCTATGTCTTTGTGTAGTTTTCCTCTTCTATGATCTTGCAAGAACTTGGTGAAGCTAGGAAAAGTAAGGGAGCAGGTAGCTGGAAGCTGTCAAAGAGAAGAGAAATTGGATCAAAGGACTAGCGAAAGACACAGGTTGGTTCATCCTATTCCTCTTCGTTTACAATTCATAAAGAAGAATACGAAAGTAGTTTTCCTTGTTTGTTGCTAAGGCACTATCACACCTTAATGGGATAGGGGCGTTCTGAGTAGACACTTTTCCCAACAACAAAATGGCGACTCCACTGGGGATCGTGTCTAGTTAGTTTGTTTGTGTTTCTCTTGTTGTTTGTTTCATAAACACAGAAGTAGCAATCGAACTGCATTTGCCATTATCAAATGCAAAGTAGACACCTGCTACTTCAATCCACTCACTGGATTTGTTTATGATTTGAACAGCTGATTCACAAATGATCTGATGACCCTTTGTGATAGATCTTAGTCCTCCTTTAAATCATCCCTCTGATTGTACCTTACTAATTGCTTTTACTCGACCAAAATCCATAGATTAAACTGCAAACCGTGACCCAGAACCCGAATAGAAATCTCGTTTTTACCCCAACGTAGGCTCTGTGAAGAGGTTCTGCATTTCAACGCAGGTCCCGAGAAGGATACCTACGCTGCAATTTAGTTTCTCTGTGTAACAGGTGCGCTGATCAACCTTTGCCCTGTGCAGCTGAGGTTCTTTGCTTCATTTTGTCCAGTTTTGTCTTTGATTTTTGCAGCCTGTTATCAGTGTGTGTACATGTCTGAAAAACCCTTTTCTTTGCCTTAATTCTGCCTCCTTTGTACAAAAAGACTGTAGATGTTCTTTGTGTGTTTGTTACATCATTTACAGTTTTCCATTGAAAGAGTAAAATAGTCATACTGTCGTCCTTGGATTTAGATCTGTCGTAAGTGTCGATTTTGATCTTAGGAGAAAGTTTATTTGCTGTTGACAGTTGATTATACCTTTTACTTTTACCCTTGGTTTTAATTTGTCACTTTCTAGTGTTGAAACGAGTGTTTATTTCAAAATCATAAAGTGTCGTAATCTTCTCTACCTTTTGATTTCGAAAAGAAGCTTGTTTGTGTTTTTCACTTGAAAGCGAATTCAGATTTGTACATCAACTTTCTTTTTAGGCATCAATATTAATAAAGTGAAAACAAATACATGCATATGTGCATTTGCATATTGATAGTTTGTATGGTTTGATTTAGGAAAAGTGCATTTACAATGTGCTCTTTGCTCTTTGAGAAAAGATTGTGTCTTTCTTTTCCCCTTGTAGCTAGGATTTTCATTGTTGAAAAGAGATAAAAGATTTGCTTATCATCTTTATATTGCATTTAGGAATTACATCAACATCTCGTGGTGATCCCTGTTATCACAAAATCAGTACTAAGGGCTGCTACCTAGCAAGATCTCATGTAACTATTTCAACCAGACTTTAGACTAAGGATTAGCCTCCTTAGTCAAAGAGGGCTCTCTCACAGACTTCTGATAAGAATCAATTACAAAAACAGATGGCTAACTCTTCACACATTTCATGAAAATAAAGCTGGTTGGAAAAAACAAAACAACACTTCTTCCATTGGGCTCATGGAGTCATACACTTCTGCAGTAAACTTTTAATCACTCAATCATAGAAGCCAAGGCATATAATGTTTAACACTCAAAACATTTCTCAAAAAGAACCACAACTCATAAATATACACAGGAAGTCTGAGCACTAGGTGAATTCAGAGTGATTGCACATTTAGTGAGCTGTAAAATATATAAAGGATAATGACAAAACTTCACACATTCTGAGCATTTAAACACATGATGAATCTTGGGAAGAAAAAGTAATTCTTATATTACTGTCAAAAGTCTTCTTACACAAGCTGATAAAAACTCTGTTTTTTTCATAAATCTCCAACCCTACTTACATCAGAGTTTTCACTATATATAGGAAAACCAAAACTAAAACTATCTTGAGTCTCCTCAACAAGCATGAGGGGAGAGCTCGATGATCTACCATTAATTAACCTTATCTATTTCTAAACAAACTTATTAAATACATGAAGTGTTGGGCTGTAAATACATAGAATCCCAATTACATTGCAAGTCCAACTCTATCTCCTCGTATGCATGATTCTCCTTGGATCCTTGACAGCTGTACAATTTCTGTTGTGGCTGAGATATGTTGAGGAACATTCACTGAACGAGCTGACCTTCGGGTGCTAGCTGTGTAGATGGCTCATAAATTAGTAAACCTGAACACCCTATTTTCACGGTCCCTGTCTTCCATTCTTCTTTACCATTAAAAGACCACACTCCAAGCTCTTTAATCCTTTAATAACCACGCATAACACCATATGCCTCATGATCTGGATGCCTTGTGGAGTGAACAGGTGTGCTAGCCAAAATCTCGGTAACCCTACCAGAACCCTAGTATTTCGGTCATAAAGTGCCTTTAAGAGAACTTTTAGCAAAAAACAAAATATTTCACTTTTTCTTCAAAACTCACACCTGTCACTATTTGAGCTGCTATGATATCCATGTATAATCTCCCTCCTGTCCTCGAGACATTCCTTTCAAAATTCGCTGACCTCATCATCAAATTTCATTGTTTCCTTATAAAACAGCGTTCTACAGTAGTTTCGTAGCGCGCTACGAAACTACTGTTTCTTGCCAAAACAAAACATATTCATCTTGCAGCGCTTTCAGCTTAAATTCATGACTTCTTCAGATATTTGCACAGGTGCATAGGGACCTAAATAACTTCAAAATGACAGAAGTTGAACCAAAATTTATCAAAACTTTGAAAAGTACCTTTCTTCTTAAGTCAGTGAGCTAGTTTACCTAGCTTCTTCTTCAAACTGCTAACCCCCTCCTTCAAAGCCTTATTTTCTGATCTCAGACACATGTTCAGCTTTCTCACGTGTTTTGCTTGTTTAAGTGCTGGTATCATCCATGAGAATACATCAGACCCTGAGCCAGCTTGCTTCAGTAGACTTGTGCTGCCTTTTAATACAGCCCTCCTATAACTAGCATATCTCATTGCACTTTCTTTAGAAAAACTCTTTGTCTGAACCACCTCTTCCTGGGTCTTTCCTGCCTGGTTCTTGATAGCAATGACATTCCCTCCTTGACTAATAATAACCTTTTTACTTTTGTCTTTACTCTTGGCTGCATGCACTGTTTTAGTCAAAATTTCAATAAACTCTGTACTAGGCATTTTTACAGCTGCCTCCTCTTTATGCACTTTCTCGGCCTCTTTCATTTGTCTTCTTGTAATTGGCCTCCTTGGTTTAAACACATATTCTTCACTTGGCTCCTCAAACCGTAACCTCTTTGAAGCCTTTGATTTCTTCATGCTCTCTGGTGAAGATTGGGTTAAGTCAATGTGCATTGGTTGCACTGGCTGATCTTGTTCAAGTTCCATTGGCTCAATCTGCACTGACTGATCTTGTTCAAGTTCAATTGCTTCAAGTAAATCAGTTAAACTAGCTTTTGACACAGGACTCTCTTCAACAGCAATTGACTTACCCTTCTCCTTGCTCAACTGACCTCTGGTTTTTACTCTTGATCCCTTTTCAACTTCACTTGGTGCAGGTGCATCCTTCTTCTGTTTGACCTTCTCTTTTGATGATGATTTAGGTGTCTCCTTGATCACCACAGGCTTGACTGGTTTCTTCAACTTGGTTTTGGACTTCTTTAGATCTTTCACCTCCTTCCTGATCTCAGCAAGAGTAGGTTCTTCAATCGTTTTCTCCCTTTCCCTAACAGGCAATGGAGTAAGGCCCGTCTTGCTCTGAAAGCCCGCCATAAAAATAAAGGAGTCCCAATCTCTTCCAATCTTCTGCAAACCATCTAATACTAACAACTTCACCAAACCATGATGGAACAGTGATGTCTCACAGTCATCTTTTTTCAACTGAATTTTATCACACATTTTACTTAGGCTTCTGAATAAGTAGAAAGGGATATCAATTGATGCTTTGCCTGTGAAATGTAACAAAAGCTTAAAATGATATGAGTACACTTTATTATACCTCCCTTCGCATGTTAAATACTTTTGGATGCATGTGAGGAGCAGAGCAAAATGTTCTTTCACGTAACTCCTTGGCACAGCTTTCGTGAGATCCTCATTTACATAAGGTTCCTTCAAAAATTCCTTACACGGGCTCATGTCGAATTTAAAATTTTTGAACCATTCATTTCCACCTCTAGGGATCTCAGTCACATTAGAAATGGCTTCTGGGGATACAGGGAATTCTAGCATTGACACCTTAGAGTTTAAACCAGTAAAATTCAATGCAAAAGCTTTTGTTACCTCTGCGTGCCCTCCTTGCAACTTCTCACAAAACCTCCAGCAACCAGCGTTTTTAAAAGCTCTGGCTACACCTTCATCCTTTAAAGTAATATCAAGCCCCACAGGTTCTGTTCTTTGGCACCTACCGGATCGATGTTCCCTTTTCTCCATTTTACTTTGCAAACTTTCGAACAGAAAACTAACAGCAGCTTCAACTCAGAAGAGAACTTCAAGCTTTGGGATACAGGCTCGCTTGCAAACAGGTCCTTTTAAATGAAAACTCGGGCTCCCTTTCGCTTCAATAATTTTGCCATACAAACAAATCAGTTCCCGCACTAATAACAACTATCATAATACAACCATACATCATAAATCACTTTGAATGATATTTATGTGCGTGGTTTTGAACCTCATAGCGGAATGATGACCAAACATGACTTGGAGAAGACATCAACTGACACATATGAACGGACCTAATGACTCATCCCCCCAGACTTGACATTTCAAGAAAATGCGCTGCAGAAACCCCGAATCCCTGATTCCGTAGCGCAAACAGCTATAAATGGACAGAATTCGCTACGAAATGGCTGATAAATCACACGCTATGAAAAGGCGGAAACATCATTACGCTACCAAATTGGCCAATCAGACTGCGCTGCGAAACTGCGCAAAGGACCAATGACGCAAACAAGACATGACATGCCTTAAAGAATTATGATGGAAGGTGACTAACGGTTTTTTGCAATGATTCACACCAATACCTTTCTAAAACATGATCCCTAAGTAACACACACAAGGCTATAACCATTCATCACACATGACAATGAAAAGTTTTTTGTTTGGGACAACATTATGTACATGGACTGAAATTCTAAGTGATAACAATCCCAAAAGGCAAACTTCTAAGAAAGATCAACTTAAAATAAATTGAATGAATCTAACAACGCTTTGGAACTTAACGCACAACATAGAGGTCTAGGCTAGAGACGTGTTCCGGCGTCGTAAAACCTGGTAACTGTTGTCCTCACTGATGGTTGGGTGATTCCTCCACTTTGAGACGATAAGTGCCAGTACGGACTTGTGCTCCCACGTACCATCGAGTATATATTGGGAGACCCCTATAGGCTTAAAACATTTTATCCATAGGAAGCCGTGTCAGCCGCCCTACTGATCGCAATGCACCGAACACAACATTCGGGAAGATTGACTGTCGTACCGTAAAACGTATTCTGCAGTTTTGTGATTGGTTTGGCACACCCTGTACCTAGATCTCCAGAGTAGTCCCTTTCGTTCCTTTTCAGACTCCTTAACAGAAAAGGTCCATCTGAGCACTTGTCACTTCAGGCTCATTAAAAATCGAAGGAAACTAGAGTCATCTTTTGTTTTTTCTCGACTCTTTAAAATTGAAAAAACAAGTTGTGTCCAAGCGTCGTAAAATTTATTTTAAACAGAATATTTATACCCTTTTCCTACGTTGATCTTAGGTTGAGAAAATGGAGTCTACCAACCAAGGAATTCCCCTTGGTGGAAATCCTAGTCCCTTCTCCTCTTGGGGAGATGTTGGTGCACCCCATATGGCCACATTGTCGCTTCCAGGACTGACAATTGGCTTGCCAGTCTAGCTCTTCTCAACCAATGTCGTTCAAAACACCATTATTCCTGAACAATCGAATCAGTAGTTAGACTAGTCCAGAGTTACCCACCAACCTTCTACTTCCTCTAATTCTTCCTCTCCTCCTTCCTCTTCGCTTGATGGGGCTCGCAAAGCCAAAACTCAAGTTCCTAAGGAGAAGAAGGAAAAGAAGAAGAAAGAGAAAAAGAGGGAGCCAAAAGCAAATGGGGGCAAATGAGTGTCGTCTAACGAAAATCCACACACTGCACCGACCAGGCCTAAATCGCCATGTGTCATTTGCAAGGGAGACCACTTTCACAGAGATTGTCCTTGCATCCCTCGGATACTAAGGGACTGGTCTCCCCGTTTGCACAATCCGGTGTCATCAACCTCTGATGGCCATGTTGAAAGCACACCATCAACTAGCGAAAGTGAAGCCCTAGGACAAAAAGGGGAACTAGATATCCCTGTAAACTGTGCGAAGGTGATCACGCCATCCATGGTTGTCCCTTCTTAGATGAAGCTAAAAGAGTTTTGGATGATCGTCCAATTTCACCGTTACGACTTCCTCCTGGATATAAAAAACTCTTGCCGAGTCCTTCATTAGTTGAGAATCCAGCTCGCCTGCTCAAGTGGTCAGCTGAAGCGCCTGTCATTGAAGATGGACCGGCTGAATCCATACCCAACGAAAGTCAAAAGGTCGAGGCGACAGTCGACCCGGTCTTGCCTTTAGAGGTTTTATCTTCGAATGACACAGTCACTGGAGAGAACAAGGATGACACCGTCCAAATTCTCTTCATCAACACAGACTCCGACGAACACGGGGGCAACCTACCCATTCCTTTACCATAGGAAGGAAGTTCGTCAGAGCCGTACCCGGCCGTCTACTCGGTCCCACCTCCAAGCAACCTAGTTGTCTCCTTCAACTGGAATCAACTAGGCAGACCCCTTTTACCAGAAAGCATACCATTCAGAATTATCGTCCAAATATATAGAATGGTCATGGCTGGTACCATCATAGATGAGGGGGCTTCTGTGAGTATCCTTTCCTCTACTTCTTGGAAAGCGCTTGGTTTGCCATCGCTTTTGCCTGAGATGAGAAATATGACAGGTTTTGATAAAGGAACCAGTCGACCTTTAGGGATCCTCCCCAACGTGCCCATAACATTGAAAGGGAAGACAGTTCAAATGAACGTAATGGTCGTTCAAGGACCCTTGGATTATAACCTACTCCTTGGACGAGACTATATTTATTGCATGGGAGCCATCGTCTCCTCACTCTTTAGAGTAATGTGTTTTCCGCACGAAGGAAGAGTGGTCAAGCTCGTGGACCAGCTTTCATTTCCCGGATCACGCATCGCAAATAGTCATATACCATCCCTAAATGGTCTCTTCATGCAAGAAATGTCTCAACCCACGGTCCATCCTCTTGATGAGCATGAGTAATTCGGAGGGATATGACTGGAACCCAGGGGGCATGTGTCCTGGTCTGCTTCGGCAAGAAAACTTCGGGTATAGGGTAGGTTTCCGCGGGAGAATATGACTAGTCCGTACCCCGTCCGTCAGTGGAAGAGGGGTTATTCTAGAATAAGATTCTCTTGTCAAAGTTATGTGTGTGGCGCTCGTTTTCACTCACCTTTGTTTATCTCGGTAGACATCGCCGAGGAAGTGTTTCATTTGTAACATGAATGAGACAATCTTTGGTAACCTGAAAGAGGTAGGCCTTTCCTGATAGAACAAATGTTTTGTCTGCAAATTGAGGGGTAACCTTGAAATCGTATTTTATACCTGGGGGCATGCAAACCTTTTGGAGTGCAAGCAAGGGGCGGCTATTTATTTTTTAAATTTTTAGGTCCTCCCTTTAAACCCGTAGGCTAACCCTTTAAACTCGTAGGATTAGTTGTTTCCTAACTTGCATAAAGAAAGGATGTGGGGCAAAAATCTAAATGTTGCCATTTTATATGAGACATTCTTATCATATGACTGGATTATCGAGCAGTTTTAGCACATAGTTCATGCTCGTTAAAAAATAAACATAAGACCGAGCAAGTGTTTCAATCCGCGTTTAAGCTCGTTAAAAAATGAACTATCCTCCGGTAAATAACCACCGTGAATGTAACATTATCAGCCATTAAAGCCTTGGTCGTGTTTGCACCGTCACCTCCACTTTTCATTGGCCGATCATTCACCTCCATTTGATTGTTTACCCATTTTGAGGAACAGCTGCGAAGAGTGATTTCACTAGCCATCCTTGTGACACTGCCGTGATTGGAAAATTCCAACCCTTACCTGGAATTAGCTGCTACCCATTTTATCACTCGTTCCTCAAAAGACGAGTCTTCTTTAAGCTCTTTTCATCTGACTCGTAAAATATGAAAAGATTGCCGAGTTCTGGCCTTCCAGCTCGTTAAAGCGACCGGAAGTGCTATCCCTCCTCTAGATTTTAATCTTTTTGGACCTGAGGGATTATTGCACAAAAAGATCGAGCGCTTGTGTTGTTCGGCTCGTTAAAACTATCGAAAATTCATCCCTTCTGTATTGTTTTATATTTTTTCGGACTTAAGGGATTAGATGACGAAAAAGGAATTCCGGAGTTAACTTTACGTACCTTTTCAGACTCTCTAAAAATGAAAAGGACCGAGTTATCTTTGTCGTTAAACTCGTTAAAAACATTAATAGCGACAAACTTGTCTTTAGACGAGAACGAGTTTCACTATCGCTAGGCTCGTTAAAACATAGCGATGGGTTTGCCCGAAGGGCAAATTATAGAACAAGCATATGTTATCCTCCTCAAGCTTGACAAAAATAAAGAGGTACTGGTCAGCAATGACTGGGGAAAAATTGGGAAGAAACTCAAAGAATCTTTATTGGTAGCAAGTCGCTCTTGAACATGACACTTCCACTCCATGCCTGAGTCAGGTTGGGTTGTTTCATTCACCGGTCACATCACCATGGTCTCGCCATACCATCCACATCTAGGGTAAATGCTACCGATCCATCACCATAAGTGTCGCTGACATGTTCAAGAGAAGTCATCCAGAGAAGTCACCCGTGTCCCATCCACTACCATACATCATACTTCATTCCTTCATGACCGCCATCCTGAACCATATATCATCAGATCGTTTTCACCTCCATCAAAATCATTTGCTCCGTTCCATGTCATTGATGTGGGATTCATCAAGGCCCTCCTTTGACGGATCGCTTCTTGTCGACATCAGCTCATTATCCAAGAAGTTGATCTAGGAACACCCCATTCAGTACTTTGAAGCTTGCATGCCTCAATGGCAAGTTTCTCACTTCCGGCGACAGGTATACATCAATGACCTTCGACCGAAAGATTTTGTGTGGTGTTCGACGCCAAGTCCTTTATTCACACCACGTGAATTGTACTGCAGTACCTTGAGGGTCATCATCCTTATCGGTGATTGTTTAGTCAATTTAGTGTTCCTAAATTGATGTCATTAATTGTCAACCCGGGGCTCGTAAGCTGATGAAGTGAAGGTGTACTATATGTACTTAAGCAACCTCTTAGAGCTTTTGTCGTTTCGGGTGTTGTTTATGGTTAACTTATCTTCCTAAGATGGAGTGATGATTATAGACAGATGAGTGCAAGTGTGTGAAAAGTGAGTTCTAGATGAGTGAAAGTGTGTGATTGGTGATTTCTAATTACTTGTTGAATTTGTAAAGGAAAAGAACTTGAAAGAAATGAATAACTTGAAATGACTTGAAAGCAAATGACCACGTTCTAATGGCATTAGTCTCTACTCATATTGCTGCAAATAAAAGAAACAAGAAAATCACTTCAAGGACTGATGATAATGGTTATCTCTTCCTAACTCCCTGCTTCTACCACATAGTACTATGTAAAACATGATTAGGAAGTAGCTGAAGACAAATCTAAGAATTGATAAAAACTCTAAATGACAAATTATAACACTACTAAGCCTTTTCCATCATACTGCTTCCTACATATGTGATTATGTGTAACAAGTGGAAAAAGTATTAGTGCCACAAGCCAAGACTACTTAAAAACAAGCTGCAATTAATTAGTGTTCTGTTCTCTGAAAGATAAACCATTCATGATAAAGAGAGCATAAATTAGTTAGCATCCAACTTGTAAAACTAAGCTAAAAACTAATCTAGAAAACAGAGTAAAAAGGGCAGCATTACGAATAAGACAACTACAACTACCATTAGATATTAAAGCAAATACAACACACTCAATCCCGGGTTAAAACCCGCAAAGAAGAAAATCTGATCAGTGAAAATAAAGGCTGCAGCAATGAAACGAAATCAAGCTGTACATAACTCAAGAAAAGGAAATGCTGTATGTGAAATAAAGAAATTGCAGAAGTATAAACATGAAATACTTATACAAGGGCAGTCATGAACGGGGGCCCTCCATCCATACAACCCACAGAAAACTCAGATGCTTTAAAACTTCAAAACAACACTGTTTCCATTGCTTCATATGCAGAAATACATAGTCAAAAGTGCTGGAACAGCTCTATAAAAACAGAGTTCAGAAAGGTGCTAAAATTCTCACAAGTTCATAAACTACAGCAGCTAAAAAGTTCACATAAGCGTACGCAGACGCAAGTATTTATAGGCATCTGCAAGATGGCCTAATGCGTAAAGCATAAAACAGAAAATAAACTGAATATCATGCGTATTAAAGGTGCAGTGAACACGTCATATGCTTCATGGTCGAGCTGGAGGTCCTGGTCGTTATGGGCAATGAATACAACATTGGATCATGTTCCCCACGGCTTACAAAACACGGACAAGTCATCTTTTCCACCGACGTGACCAAACAGCTTACGCATCAACGTTAAGCTGCCTTTATTTGACCGTAACTTGACCCCCTTTGACCGGAGGTACAGATGACGTGGCTGGCTGAACTGATGGCACAGGAACCTCGAGCACATATATTCCAACATGCCCATGTGGCGCGTTCTGCAAAATAGCACGTGGAACCTTGACATCAACAAAATGGCTGTGGAATCATCAGATGGCTGCGGAATCACTGAATGGCTGCGGAATTGCCAGACAGCTGCGGAATCTCTGCAAATATGTCAAAAACTAAACAAAACAGTCACCCATTAGCAAAGCTCACTTGATCATGTTTAATGACAACTAATGTAATGATCTGGGTGGAAAATGAGGCAAAAGAGAGAGGAAAGTGATGAAAACAGTAGGTAATGATGGATGATAAGGTGTAAAGTAGAGGCTCTACATACCCCCACTACGAGGGCATTGCATGTCCTCATGCAAAAACACTGATTAATCAACCTGCTGTGATGCCTCTGCCAAGACATCCAATCTCCTCTTCTTTCTCTGTGTAGACACATTGACCCTTGGCTTCTTTACTACGCATCTGAACTTTAGGTTGATCAAGGCTCTGCTTAGCCTTTTGCATTTCTTCCTTAACTTTTTGTTACTTCTTTGCCACATGCCCAAATGTAACATGGTGTTATCATGAATCATCTTATCCAATTTGGCTTGCTCTTTCAACTTTTCATTTTCTTGCATGATATGTCGATTTAGAACCTCAATCTCAAAAATTTCCTGTTTTAAGGAGTGGACTTGTTGCTCTAAAGGTTGAACATTGCTTGGGCCAGCAGCTGCTTGCTCCAATGTCTCCAGATAATTATACACTTTCTGCTGATCCGGGTCAACCTCAGGTGACTTTTTGGGACTTGGTTCATAATCAAATTCAGATCCGTGTTCATGCTCAAGTTCATGTTTAAAAGGACTTTCCTCACGTGGAGGACTAGTCTCAATATGCTCAGCGTGTGGAGGACTTGTAGCCACCTTTTCAGGTGTGCTCAAGTCAATGATAAGTGACTTTTTAACTTTTGTGGCCCCTGCTCTATCTTGTATTCTCCTGCTCCTCCTCACGGTGGTAGTACTCTGTTTTTCTTTTTGCACTTTTTGCTTATGTTTTTCCACCTTTTTAGAGAGGGCAGTTTCATGGAGTTTGGCCATTCTTTGAGCTAAGGGCTGAGTGTCTTCCTCACTAGAATTCTCAGGAGTGAGGTAAGTTTCTTGGACTACAGATTTACCTTTATCTTGCTTTTGTTTCTTCCTCCCTTCTTTTCCTTTTTGAGCAATTTCTTGAGCAAGTTCTGAAAGAGTTTCAGTGATAATTCCTTGGGCTGCTTGGTTATCATCTTCAGTAAATCCAGGATCAATTTCCTGTTCAGGATGTTGTATATCAGTTTCCTCATCAAACTGTTCTTGAACAGTTTCCTCTTGGGCAGTTGTTTCAGGAATAGTGGTATCAGGAACAATAGTTTCTGTTTGGGCAATAGTTTCTTGGTTAACCCCCTCTCCTCTTTTTCTTCTACTTCTTTTTGGTACTTGAGGGGACCCTCCAGAAGTTTCTCCTAATTCTTGAAAATGATTTCTTATGAGAAACCTCTCCCATGTGTCTCTTTTTGATTTCAATTGTTCCTCAACAAGCAATTTCACAAGACCGTGATGATATAAATGTGCTTCAATATTTCTGGGGTTCCTTTGGACAATTGCACACATTTTCTTAAGACTTGAAAGTAGAAAGTATGGGAGGTTAATATCATCTCCTAGAAAATGCATCATAACCTTTGCATGGTAAACATATAAGACCCCAAATCTTCCCTCACAAGTGAAAAATTTTTGCACTAATAAGAGTAAAGTTGTCCATTCCTCCTTAACATAAGAAACAGGAATCCCTTTTGTAAAGATGCTGGTATCCATACCTGGGTTTTTTAAGATTTGTTTCCACTGCTGATCTTGAACTGACCGGTTCTTAAACCACCTTTCTCCAGTCTGTGGAAGTGAGGTAGCTTGTGCTATCCTGCTCTCAGTGACTGTGAATTGTAAATCCCCTATCTCCACGTGATTATATTTTTCTCTGAAGGACCGTGCAAAGGCCTTCATAACCTCCTTATGGTAGCCTCTGAACTTCTGGATGCATTGTAACCAGTATTCCTTTTGCAATGCCTCTTTAACCTGAGGATAACCCTCCAGAAACTTTGAACCCTCTGGTTTTGCCCTTAAGAGCTTCCCCATTGGCTCTTACGGCTCTGTTCTATTTAAGACGCGGCTTCAAAACGGCCTTACACAGTCAATTCACGGCTTTTTTCTAGAACACGGCTTCAAAACGGCCTTACACAGTGGATTATGGTTTTAGTTCTGGATACGGCCGTAACAGACCTCCACTGGTGATTAGAATTAGCGGAGAGGAAAAACAGAGTATGGTGAATGGTAGCAGTGTAGTGAGCACAGCGTAAATGGAATGAAATAGTGTGAGTGGAAATGAAACAGCGGAAGTGAAATGATATGAGCGTAAGAGGGTAGAAGGGTTATGGAATAATGAATGGAAACGGCTATGTCCTTAGGTTTCAGTTTCAGAGTTACACTTGGCTGCGTGAGTTAATGTCATATAGAGATGTAGTACATTAGGCTACGTCACTTAGGTATGAGATCTTAATGGAAGAAGCAGCCGCAAGTGAAATTCAAAATCGTGGTAATCAAGGACTGATAGACTTGGGAGATACGTGGGTATATGGTCGCATGACTGGTAATCATTACATTTAGTGGCAAGAAACATAACCTAGAAAACTTTGCATAATGAAATAACTGTAAGTTTAGGATTTAAACCATACCTCAGATTCCCGCTTAGATTTGCCTTTGATGACTTGCCACTAACCCTTCACTGATTTATGGCTGTTGCATGACTATTTTCCATTTATTATTGATGACTACTGAGCTGTAAAGAAATTTCAAACAGACTGTGTTTTTTTTTTTTATGCAGGTGCAGAGGGCTGCGGAATGGCTGAATGGCTGCAGAATCGTCAAACAGCTGCGGAATCTGCAGTAGTAACCTCCGACTGCACAAAAACAACTTTAACTATCTAGAAATGACTTTATTGATGGAATGGAATGTAGTGAGTGGATGGATGAATGAAAAAAATGAGGTGGAGTGAAAATGAATGAAATGGTGGATGAAATGGTGGTGATGATGAAATGAGATGAAATAAGGAGAGAAAGAGATTTTTTTTTTTTTTTTAGAAAATATGAGGTGTCAGGTGGCCCTGATTTTCACCTCAAATTTTCTGTATAGGACTGCCAATCAGAGACTAGTTTTCAGGCCGATACATTTATTTTTTCTTTTCTTTTTTTTTTTCTTTTTTTTTCAAAACCAAAGCTTTAGGCTGATGGAGGAGAAGAATCCTTCTCCACCAGCCTGATTGCAGAATCTTCTTTGAACAATCTGACAAACTCTTCTTTTGAAAATGGCTTTTGATAGATCTTCAAGCGATGGCCATTTACAATAAGAGGAGTATGGAATACATCAATAGTTTTCACCCGGACTGCTCCATTGCTAAAGACTTCATCAATCTCATATGGCCCAAGCCAATGAGTTTGAAACTTTCCTTTGAAGTCTTTGAACTTTGAGTCAAACAATAGAGCCCAATCTCCTTTCTGAAACTTTCTTTCCTTGA
Organism: Pinus tabuliformis; assembly: GCA_031772625.1. Lineage (NCBI taxonomy): Eukaryota > Viridiplantae > Streptophyta > Pinopsida > Pinales > Pinaceae > Pinus > Pinus tabuliformis. Next base: position 974,490,289 of record CM062817.1, on the reverse strand, counting down.
TATGATGATCATGCCACTTAGATCTTTGGTGCTGAACTAGATCGGTCCTTAAAATTGCATCTTGTCTCATTTCATCTAGCGCATTCAGTTGGTCCATTCTGTGCTTTTGGGCTTCTGAGAGGCTCATTCCCAATTGGACTGCCATCTTGAAGGTCTTGATTGGAACTCAATAGGAAGCAGGACTTCCTTCCCATAAACAAGTTCATAGGGAGAATGTCCTGTTGTCTTCTTCCATGTGGTTCTATAGGCCCATAAGGCTTCAGGGAGCCTTTCCGCCCAATCTCTTCTATGAAGATGAACAGTCTTGGTGATAATGCCTTCAAGAACTTTATTGGTAGATTCCACTTGGCCATTGGATTGCGGATGGTAGGGAGTAGATGTTCTGTGCTTGATCTTATATTCCTCCATCAGCTTCTCCATCAATTTAGATGTAAACTGGCTGCCTTGATCTGTCACAATTTCCCTTGGGACACCAAAACGAGTGAAAATATCCTCAAAAAGAAATTGAACAACTGAATTTTCAGTGGCAGAAGGTAATGCTTTTGCTTCTACCCACTTAGTAACATAATCAGTACAAAACAGTATATACTTCTTTTGCTTTGATGGTGGATTAATTGGTCCAACGAAATCTAGAGCCCATTTCTCAAAGGGTTCGATGCATACCTGAGGCTGTAGAGGCATTTCATTTGAAGGAGTTGGTTTCCCAACTCTTTGGCAGCTGTCACACCTTTTAACATACTGCTTTGCATCTTTAAAGAGAGAAGGCCAATAATATCCTAGAGAAATGATTTTATAGGCTGTCCTCTTGTCCGCAAAGTGCCCGCCGCATGGTTCATCATGACATGCCTTAAGGATGTCAGGCATTTCATCTTCCCGAACACACCTTCTGATTATACAATCTGGCCCTGTTTTGAACAATTCATTAGAAATCCAAGAATAATGTGAACTCTCCCGAATGATTTTCCTTTTCTCATTAGGAAATAAGTGTAGAGGTAGCTTCCCTGTAACTAGATAATTAGCCATATCTGCATACCAAGGAGTCTTGGTAGTCACTGCAAATAAGTATTCATCTGGAAACTTATCTTCTACTGGAGAATCTTCATTAGTGTTTTGGATTCTAGACAAGAAATCAGCTACTGTGTTTTGCTTTCCAGGTCTATCTAACACAGTAATGTTAAATTCTTGCAAAAGTAAAAGCCATCTTGTAACTCTACCATTAGTGACAGGTTTGTTCATTAAATATCTTATGGCAGAGTGATCAGTATGGACAAAGGTTTCATAGCCGGTTATGTAATGTCTAAACTTGTTGATTGCATGTACCACAGCTAAGAACTTTTTTCTGTAACAGTATAATTTAACTCAGTAGGAGTCAAATTCTTACTTGTGTAATAAATGGCATAAGGGATCAAATCCTTTTGTCCCAAAACAGCTCCTAGAGCTGTATCTGAAGCATCAGTAGAGATGTGGAAAGGGAGTTTCCAATTTGGTCCCCTTAAGATGGGTGCTTCAGATATTCTAGACTTTAAAGCTTCAAAGGCAGATTGACACTCAGGATCCCATTTAAACTCACAGTCTTTGGTAAGCAATTTGAAAAGAGGAGATGCTATCCTAGTGAAGTTTTCAATAAATCTTCTGTAATACCCAGTAAACCCAAGAAAAATTCTAACATCCTTCTCGCAATTTGGAACAGGTAACTTAGAGATGACTTCAACTTTGGATCTATCAACCTTAATTCCATCTCCTGAAATATGATGTCCTAAAACAATCCCTTCAGTAAACATCATAAAACACTTTTCATGACTTAAAGAAAGATTTGTTTCCTTACATCTTACCAGTACTTTTTCCAAATTTTCCAAAGCTTCTTCAAATGTATTACCATAAACTGTGAAATCGTCCATGTATACCTCTACACAATCATGAATCAGATCTGAAAAGATTCCTAATACAGCCCTTTGAAATGTAGCAGGTGCATTGCACAATCCAAAAGGGAGTACTCGGTAGGCAAAAGTTCCCCAAGGACAAGTAAATGTGGTTTTGTCTTGATCTTCAGGTGCTACCTGAATTTGATTGTACCCACTAAAACCATCCAAGAATGAGAAATACTTTTTACCTGCTAAAGTGTCTAGTACCTGATCAATAAAAGGTAAAGGAAAATGATCCTTTAAGGTTGCCTTGTTCAATTCTCGATAATCAATGCAAACTCTCCATTTACCATTCTTTTTGGGCACTATAACCAAGGGAGAAACCCATTGGCTATCTGAAATGGTGTAAATGAAGTTTACCTTGAGCAATTTCTGGAGTTCTTCTTTCACGATTTCCCTAAGGTTTGGATTCATCCTTATTTGTGGTTGCCTAATAGGTCTGCTATTCTCTTCAATGTAGATGTGATGAATACAAGTCTTAGGATCGATTCCTTTCATGTCAATGTATTCCCATGCAAAGGCAGTGGAATGTTTTTACAACAGTTTAGTTAATTCTTCTTGTTGTGGTCTTCCCAAGTTTTTGTTAATGTTTAATGTTTTTCCTGGGAAGATTTCAACTGTAAAACTACCAAACTCTTCCATTGAGAAGAGGGACATTTGTCTAGAGGAGAGATATTCAATGTCTGCATCTATCTGAAAATGTTCCGAGTCATATTCTAAAGGTACTTCAAAATTTTCTAATGTATTTAGAATTTGACTATCCTCACTGTTCTCAGAGATGGTTAGAACTGGTTGTATAGTATCTTCATCCTCTACCCATTCATCTTCTCCTATTTCTATTATAGCCTTTGTTGGAGGATACAAGTTGAATTTCTTGGTGGAATTACCATCTGATATATACATGTCTCCAGACCTACAGCTTATGAAAGCATCAGCTGTGGCCAGCCAAGGTCTTCCTAAAATAAGAGGATGTCCTCCTAGATTGTTCTTGGGAGTTAAAATCATAAAATCAACTGGATATTCCCAAGAATCTAGAGAGACTGGAATATCTTCCAATACACCATCAGGTTTAATGATTGATCTATCTGCAAGCTGCAGCAAAGTAGGTGTAAAGAGAAGGTTAGGAAGCTTTAACTGATCCATGGTCTATCTACTCATGATGTTGATCGCGGCTCCTAAGTCAATCAGAGTATTTGGGATTTCAACCCCATTAATATGATTTTTGACAATAGGGCTACCGTGATCTACATATTTTTGCATGGTAATCTTACCCATCATTATGTCTGCAATTTTTCCAACTAGATGTATCCTTTTAGTATCTCTGGTTCTTTTTCCTGTTTTCTTCAAACTCAACTCCTTTATTGTCTTTGCTAGAATGGGAATTTCCTTAATGGCTTGTAACAAGGGGATCTTGATACATACATTCTTCAATTCATCTAGGAAGCTATAGTCAGTCACCCATATTTGCTTTTCCACCCCTTTGTCAAATTGCAATCTTTCAGGAAAGGGAGGTGTAGCTAAAGGTGTAGGTTGCTCAACTATGGGAGTTGTAGAGGTTGATTCTTTTTCTTTTTCTTTTTGGATATTTTGGTTTTGAAGTGATACTTCAAAACCTTTATTGACTTTGAGAGATTCCTCCTCAGAAATGCTTGGTTGTTGAACACTTGTAGAAGGTTGATCTAAGACTCTACCTGATCTAAGTTGTACTTCATTGAGAGGAACAACCATATAGGTAGGGAATGGTTGACCTTCCATCATGTAAGCATTTTGAGGGTTCCTATTATTTGGATTTGGTAATGGCTGAGAGGGAAGTTGATTTGACTTCTGTTGGGATTGAAGCGAGAGTTGAGAATTTTGATTTTGTGGAGGAGGTTGTTGTTGTTGAGGGTATGGCAATGATAATTGTTGACTTTGGTTTGGAAGATGTGGGGCTTGCTGATTCTGAAATGATGGAGGATATTGATAGAATTGAGCAAATCTCCCATAAGGATTTTGCATGCTTTGCATCCATGCTTGGAAAGCATTTTGAGGTTGAGGCCAAGGTTGTTGCCAAGGATTCCAATTTGGTTGGGATTGAGAATTCATAGAGTTGTTAAACCCTTGATTCTGTTGTCCTTGCCAAGGTCTCCTTGCAATAAAACAGAGAGATTCAAGTGTATCTGGATCCTCTTGAAAGACTGCTTTGAGGCCAGGAATTGAAGGACAATCCTTGGTCTCATGAGTTTCTGAGAAAATTACACATGTTTCTACAACGTGTACATCTAAGGGACATTCCCTTAAAGCATGTTTCTTTCTACATTTCGGGCAAAAGATAGCCAAAGCCTCAGCTTCTGCTTTTTGTTTATTGTGAATCTTAAGGGTATCAAGTTGTTCACTAAAACTCCCTAAGATGTCAGTTTTAAATTCATCAAGCATACTGCCGATTTCAGCCCTACTCACTGATCCTATTGCAGATTTATTTTCCCTAAGGAGAGAAGGATCTCTAGGCCCTTTTTGAGTTTTTGATTTGCCCCTCGAGAGATGGATACAAAGTTCTGCTATGTCATTGAGAGAAAGTTGAGAAATATCCCCTTTCCCCATCATGTTTAAGATGTCTATCCATTCATCCCTGATGGCTTTTAATAAGAGGGCTTTTAAGGTCTCTTCATCCAAGGTATTCATTTTTGCTCTTTTCAAGTTATATTGAAACCTTTCAAGTAAATCTTCTAGACTCTCATCTTTTTGTATCATTTTAAAAACCTCGTCCTTGTGATTAGTAGGCATACAATAGTCTAAATACCTATCCAAAAATGTCTGTTTCATCTCATCCCAAGTCCTAATGGATTGAGTGAGTAACCCCATGAACCATTTCAAGGCTTGATCCTTCAGTGTTGAAGGGAACAACTTGAGTTTCTGAGAGTCATCCAGGTAGTCATAAGTTCGACACACCACTTCAAACTCAAATAAGAATGTTTCAGGGTCCTCAGTCCTTAACCCATGGAAATTAGGGAGGACAGATGGTGATATGTTTTTCATAGTGGCTCGGGAATCCTCATTAACAATGGGAAACCCAAATGAATTATCCCCATTTCTATTTCCTCCTCCAATGGGACCTCTACCTCCATTATTGTTATTGTTATTTCCTCCTCCTCCTCTACCTCTACCTCTACCTCCTCCTTCTTCCTCTGCCATGATGATTCTCCTAGGGATTTCAAAATCTTTTGGTTCCTCTACAAAAGGTGAATGAGAAGAGATTTCTCCTTCTTCTTCAGATGATTCCAATTCCTCAATTACAATTGGTCTTCCTGTAGGAGAAAGAGAAGAGTCTCTTCCTGGTTCAAACTCAATAGAAGGTGTAGGAGAGTCAACTCTTGGCTCTTGAATTCCAGGAATTCTAGGACTAGGAGTTTCAGTTGGAGATAAGGGGGGTGTCTCTTGTCTATCCCTTGAAGCAGATGGACTTGCAAAAATTGAACTTCGAGCTCTAGCTAAAAACCTTCCTCTAGAATCTCTAGCTCTATGCATGTCATTTTTTATTTTTTCTTCAAGTCAAGTTAATAGTTCTTTTTCTAATCTTCCAGTTCACTCTAGGTGCAAGAAGAGAGCATACTCAAGAAACTACCAAATCAATAACTTTATCTTTTTTGATCCTCCAGATCACCTTGCAGTGCAAGAGGAGAGCATACTTTGATAGGTTATCAATTTCTTTCCTTGAAATCTTTTTATGTTTTTTTTTAAGAATATGGCTACTTAATTTCACTTCCCCGGCAACGGCGCCAAAATGTTTAGTCAATTTAGTGTTCCTAAATTGATGTCATTAATTGTCAACCCGGGGCTCGTAAGCTGATGAAGTGAAGGTGTACTATATGTACTTAAGCAACCTCTTAGAGCTTCTGTCGTTTGGGGTGTTGTTTATGGTTAACTTATCTTCCTAAGATGGAGTGATGATTATAGACAGATGAGTGCAAGTGTGTGAAAAGTGAGTTCTAGATGAGTGAAAGTGTGTGATTGGTGATTTCTAATTACTTGCTGAATTTGTAAAGGAAACGAACTTGAAAGAAATGAATAACTTGAAATGACTTGAAAGCAAATGACCACGTTCTAATGGCATTAGTCTCTACTCATATTGCTGCAAATAAAAGAAACAAGAAAATCACTTCAAGGACTGATGATAATGGTTATCTCTTCCTAACTCCCTGCTTCTACCACATAGTACTGTGTAAAACACGATTAGGAAGTAGCTGAAGACAAATCCAAGAATTGATAAAAACTCTAAATGACAAATTATAACACTACTAAGCCTTTTCCATCATACTGCTTCCTACATATGTGATTATGTGTAACAAGTGGAAAACGTATTAGTGCCACAAGCCAAGACTACTTAAAAACAAGCTGCAATTAATTAGTGTTCTGTTCTCTGAAAGATAAACCATTCATGATAAAGAGAGCATAAATTAGTTAGCATCCAACTTGTAAAACTAAGCTAAAAACTAATCTAGAAAACAGAGTAAAAAGGGCAGCATTACGAATAAGACAACTGCAACTACCATTAGATATTAAAGCAAATACAACACACTCAATCTCGGGTTAAAACCTGCAAAGAAGCAAATCTGATCAGTGAAAATAAAGGCTGCAGCAATGAAAAGAAATCAAGTTGTACATAACTCAAGAAAAGGAAATGCTGTATGTGAAATAAAGAAATTGCAGAAGTATAAACATGAAATACTTATACAAGGGCAGTCATGAACGGGGGCCCTCCATCCATACAACCCACAGAAAACTCAGATGCTTTAAAACTTCAAAACAACACTGTTTCCATTACTTCATATGCAGAAATACATAGTCAAAAGTGTTGGAACAGCTCTATAAAAACAGAGTTCAGAAAGGTGCTAAAATTCTCACAAGTTCATAAACTACAGCAGCTAAAAAGTTCACATAAGCGTACGCATACGCAAGTATTTATAGGCATCTGCAAGATGGCCTAATGCGTAAAGCATAAAACAGAAAATAAACTGAATATCATGCGTATTAAAGGTGCAGTGAACACGTCATATGCTTCATGGTCGAGCTGGAGGTCCTGGTCGTTATGGGCAATGAATCCAATGTTGGATCATGTTCCCCACGGCTTACAAAACACGGACAAGTCATCTTTTCCACCGACATGACCAAACAGCTTACGAATCAACGTTAAGCTGCCTTTATTTGACCGTAACTTGACCCCCTTTGACTAGAGGTACAGATGACGTGGCTGGCTGAACTGATGGCACAGGAACCTCGAGCACATATATTCCAACATGCCCATGTGGCTCGTTCTGCAAAATAGCACGTGGAACCTTGACATCAACAAAATGGCTGCGGAATCATCAGATGGCTGCGGAATCGCTGAATGGCTGCAGAATTGCCAGACAGCTGCGGAATCTCTGCAAATATGTCAAAAACTAAACAAAACAGTCACCCATTAGCAAAGCTCACTTGATCATGTTTAATGACAACTAATGTAATGATCTGGGTGGAAAATGAGGCAAAAGAGAGAGGAAAGTGATGAAAACAGTAGGTAATGATGGATGATAAGGTGTAAAGTAGAGTCTCTAAAGTGATTCCTCTCGCGCTTGTTAACAGTTTACATCATTGACTGGTAATCAAGCGATGTCTTTCCATGTTCGACTTCAAAACATTTCTCACATGGATCGACTTGTACTTCGAGTGAAGATCAGACGAGATTGAAGACCCCAGATCTAGTTTCATCCATCCGGGCTGCGATATATATTCAGGAAAAAATAAAAACGTTGACATGTACAGCATTGCAGCACAGATAATCATCCTACCAAAAGGATGATGACTTCATCAGAATCATCAGTCTACCATCAGACGATTGTCTGTCCTATGTACATAAAAATGAATTTATAAAGCTGAGCATGGGAATGCCCGCCTCAGCTAGATCATGAAAACAGTATGAAGATAATGTATTGTATTGTATCTTATTACAGGTCTCCTCCCAGCATTGAAAGAACTTCGAATCCTCCTAATAAAGCATTTCACCCGATAAACGGCCTCATACTTTAGGGGGCAATTTTTATAGACATTTTTGTGACTTACATCTATAAGCATGAAATGTCCATAAACCAAGGGATCCTAAGTCCCTAAAAGTGTTGTTCTTGCCCCTAAAGGAACAAGGTCAACCAATTACAGCTTCTCCCAGAAGTTCTCCACCAGAAACTACTCAGAATCAGTCAAATCAGGATCATTTCAGCTTCTCCACTAGCTACCTGCGTTGCATAGCACCCCAGTACACTAGCTAGGTGCATTGCAACACACCTAAATGCACTACCAGGGTGCGCTGAGTGGGAAATGACAAATGGAAGTGTCATTCCGCGAGGTGGACAGACAATGGAAGCTTCCAGAATCTTCCCCAATGACACTTGCCTCACTGAGTTTGACCAAGGATGAGTAAGAGGCTCTCAGTCTCCAAGTGGAAGCAAGAACTGACAGAGAGAGGCCACAAGTCAAATCATAAGCTGACTCATCCTCTCTGCATACATCTATATATGGATCCCTCATCCCAGAGATCCGGAGGCTGGAATTTTGTACTTTGCAGAGAATTGCTGTTGGTTTTGAGATTGAGATTAGTGCATTGGGTGATTTATGCTTTGTTGGAGGTGAAGAAGGGATTCCTTTCCTGGGAGGTAGATGTTGGATCGGGACTCACTTGGTTGTATCTCCTCCTGGATCTTCTTGTTATATCAATAAAACTATTTGAGTTTCTCCTACATGTTTTGTTATATTTGCATGTTTAGCTTAAATCTGATCCTAAGCTATTTATGAATGTAAATCTATGTCTTTGTGTAGTTTTCCTCTTCTGTGATCTTGCAGGAACTTGGTGAAGCTGGGCAAAGTAAGGGAGCAGGTAGCTGGAAGCTGTCAAAGAGAAGAGAAATTGGATCAAAGGACTAGCGAAAGACACAGGTTGGTTCATCCTATTCCTCTTCGTTTACAATTCATAAAGAAGAATACGAAAGTAGTTTTCCTTGTTTGTTGCTAAGGCACTATCACACCTTAGTGGGATAGGGGCGTTCTGAGTAGACACTTTTCCCAACAACAGTCCTGCACCCCTTGGTCATGTCCCCTGCGGACCTGCCCGCTCTGTCTCTAAAGGAAAGGGTACGGACCCTTGTAAAATTCAAAAAGGCACAAGTTTATTATTAAAAACTCACTTTGGGTTAATTTTGGACGCTTCTAGAAGGAATCTTAAAGGAATCTTAAGGTGGCAAGTTCTCTCCTAGGTGGTTCATGCATCCCATAACTAAAGGAGCTAACCCCTTGATGTGAGGAGCTTATCCCTTTGAAGGTGGACCTGGTAACTTCCTTCCTCTGCACTATAAAATGAGGCATTGGGCTAGTTGCTAGGGAGGTTGAAAGATGAATATTTTTTAGGGTAAATGTTGTTTGAATTTAGACTTCCTAATTGAGCTTGAGAGGAGAGATTACATACCTTTTTATCTCTTTGGGGAGAGTGTGAAGCTTGTCAAAGTAGAGGAGATTCTTGCTAGACCCTGGGAGGAGCTTGTACAACATCAAGGCACCAAGGTTGTAAAGTTATTCTTTGTTTAAAGTTAATACAATCAAGTTCATTTTTCTCAATAAGCTATCTCATGTGGTTTATTTCATGAGTTCCTTGATCATCATGATAAATATCATTTATTATATTGGCTATGCAGGTGATATTTGATGTGTGCTTGTTTGTGTTTGCAGGTTCTTTAAAAGGAAACTCATTTGGATGGTCGAAGCGTGGCTGCCACAAACTAGCATTGGACTTGAGGTAAGGTCTAAAACACCTCTTGGCTTTTATTTATAAATCGCAATATTTAGAGAAAGATAGAATTTGCTTGTTTTGCTTGTCGCTAGATATCTATAGATACTAGGGAGATCGGTCTTGTCCGCAAGAATGATTTATCCGATCGACACCGGTCAATTGATGAGTATATCCTAAATTATTTTCAATCATCCCTTACTACTGCTAAGATCCCTGAGTTTTCAGAACCAGCATCCACTACCCTTAGTTCATCCTTATTCCCATCAACCTCTGAAGTTCATTCCCAACCTCCATTTATACCTACACTCCCCCGTCAACCTATCATATCCCATCAAACACCTATTACCCCTACTACTCCATCAACTACTCCATCAACCCCTAGTAGTCCAATCATTGTCTTAAATCCACCTCGAGTCATGGCTGCTTGGTATGCACCCCTTGTTTTACCTCGGAATCTTGGTGACATGCCCGCTGATTACCAAAGTAAAATACCTCTTTTTGAGGCCACTCAAAACATTACAGCGCAGCAACATGTTGATAAAATGAATGACTTCTTTGACCTTCATGAGGTAGAGATAGAAGATGTGACTATGAGATTGTTTGTCCAAAGCTTTGGAGGTGAAGTTCAAAAATGGTTCAGAACTTTACCTGCAACCTCTATCACCACTTTGCCAGTCCTACATAGGAAATTCCTGGATCAGTGGGAGGTAGAGAAGAATCCACTCCAAATTTTGTCTGAGTATGAAAATATCAAAAGGAATGTCAGTGAAAGTTTGCAAGATTATTGTGTGAGGTTTAATGTAGTATATAATGCTATTCCGGACAACATTAAACCACTGAAGGGGTTATCCTTGCTCAAGTTTTCAGACGGTTTTGATACTGATATGGCATATTAGTTACGAGAATGTGATCCCACCACACTAGAAGACATGCAGAAGAACGTTGTAAGTGTAGAAGCAAATCTGCTGGCCAAAAGAGCAAGAATGAGATCTGAAAAGAGAGTGACCATAAAGGAGGAGGCATCTACCTTAGATGTCAAGATGGATACTTAGATCCAAATAGTGGAGAGGATGGTTGACCGGCTGACCATCACAGATAGACCTGATACACCAATCAGAAATCCAAATTTTAGAGGACAGCAGCAGCCCCAATTCTAGATCAAGCAGAGGGAACAAAAGGCACCGGACCAACCAGCACAAAAACAGCAGATCAAAACTCCTTTGCAGCAGAATTATGTTCAAGGAATGGAAGAAGAAGATGACGATGATCTGATAATTGAAGAAAACCATTTTTTCACTGCTGATGGTGTACCCATTTTTCTGTCAGAAGATGAATAATATGAGGCTGAGTCTGATGATTATCAACAAGGTTATATGAATGCTTTGACAACATAGTAAAGGCAGTATTCTTTGAGGAACAGAGATGTACTAATCAATCCCATTCAAAAAAGAAAGGATTTGCAATCAAAGAATGACTCCTCAAACATTCAGAAGAAAGGGAAAGCGTCTACTGATCTGAGTTCCAACAAAGTACCATCAACAAATATGATTGCAAACAAGAAGAACAATCAGCAAAATGTAGCAAAAGAGCAAGTAGAGAAGAATGACATTATTATCAAAGAGGTAGAAAAAGTTTCATCCTTTAATTTAGAAAGTGAAATTGCTAAATTAAAGGTGTCCATTCCTTTGACTAAAATAATAAAGAATAGCAATTATAAACACCATGATCTAGAATTTTGCAAATAGACCCTTTGTCAGACATGGTAAATGTCGAAGATGATCATCCTGAACTCATTTTGGTCCAGCCATAAAAGGTCAGCCTGAAGATAGTGAAGTTCCTACCTTTTATCTGAGTCTTAGATTGCATGAGTACATTCTTCATAATGCCATGTTGGATTCTGGAGCTTCTTATAATTTGATGCCTAAAGCCATTATGGAGAAGTTGGGCCTAGATATTACCCAGAAATACCATGATTTGTACTCCTTTGTCTCTGGTAGAATTCACTGCATTGGTCTTATCAAAGAACTGGTAGCTTCTTTAGATCAAATCCCAGCCAAAAATGTTTTGATGGATGTGGTTGTCGCCGATATTCCACCTCGATTCGGTATGCTCTTGTCTAGAAAGTGGGGTGCTAAACTCAAGGACACTTTATAACTTGACTTCTCTTATGCTACCATTCCCATTTTTGGTCAATTGAGGAAATTATACAAGGATAAGAAAATGAAATACATGATCACTGGTAAAGAGAAGCTTGTGAATCATCCAATAAATGATGTACATACTGATTTAGAATCATTTTTTTTGTACTCTGATAGCGGATTAAATGATGTAGATATGCAGATTGTAGAAGTAGATGATGTACCAAAAATTTCCGAAAATTTTAGGGCAGTCCTTAATTAGGAAAAAGAGAAAATAGCAAGTTCTTCTGAGCAGCCTACATAGCAGCACAGGGTTAGTGAAGAGCAAAAAAATGAAATAATCAGTCAAGGTAAGGTAGAGAAGGAAACAAAATTTCAGCATCTAGAAGATGAAGCTGGTCTTTGGAGCATGGACTTCAATGGCGCTGTGGGTAAGGACGGTGCTGGTATAGGAATTTGGATTCGCAGCCCTGCTTTCTAGCCTACCAAAGTCCCAAGTAATGTTAGAGTATGTTCTTACAAGTTGGCTTTTGATTGCTCTAACAATGAAGTGGAGTATGAGGCTTTGATTACAGGTCTTAAAATTTTGAAGAAACTGAATGCAAAAAGGATTTATGTCTATGGTGATTCAGAGTTGGTGATCAAACAGGTAAAGGGAGAGTATCAAGCAAAGCATCTGCAGATGAGAGCCTACAGAAATGCAGTCTTAGATATTTTGAGAATGTTTCCTGAATATACCTTAATAGCAGTACCCCAGACTCAAAACATTATTGCAAATTCACTCGCCACTACGATAAGCAATTTGAAGATCCCAATGAACTCCAGCAACAAGTTTGAAATTCATGTCAAACACTGGCCTACTGTTCTGGATAATTTAAGGTATTGGAAAGTGTTTTGGGATGATAATGAAATCAATACCTTTTTTCAGAATGAAGGAAAGTTCAAGAATGCTTCCATTGATGATGATTGTGATACTGATGAACAAGAGATTGAGGTGAATCAGATGGAGGTATTACAGTTGAAGGATAACATTATTCCTAGAGGTCTCATACCTTTAGAGGAGCTTTTTGATCAGGATGATGTTGCAAGAAAATCGAGCTTGGTTCCTACCAACAAAGGAGTTGAAGATGTCAATCTCGGAACAGTTGACAAGCCCAAGCTAGTAAAGCTATCAAAAGAATTATCTCCTGAGGTACATGCCCAGTATGTTAGATTACTTTCTGAATTTTCTGATGTGTTTGCATGGGATTATTCAAATTTGAAGGTGTATGACAAGGATATAATTCAACATACTATTCCTATCAAGCTAGATCAAAAGCCTTTCAGATAGAAGTTGAGAAGGATAAATCCAAAGCTGCTGCCATCCATCGAGAAAGAGGTGAATAGATTTTTCAAAGCTAGCACCATTGTTCCAATCAGATTTTCTGATTGGATTTCAAATTTGGTCATGGTACGAAAGAAGACTGGAGAAATAAGGTTGTGTATAGATTTCTGGAACCTCAACAAAGTATCCTTAAAGGATAATTACCCACTTCAAAAGATGGACCATATTCTGCAAAGAGTAGTTGGAGCATCACGGATGTCACTACTCGATGGTTACTCTGGCTATAATCTGATCTTGGTGCATCAAAAAGACCAAGACAAAACTACCTTCACAACACCTTGGGGATCTTTTTAGTATGCCAAAATGCCATTCGGATTGAAGAATGTGGGAGCCACTTTCCAGCAAGTGATGGACATCACTTTTGCTAATGAGAAGGATATTTTATTGGTTGTTTATTTAGATGATTTGATGGAATTTTCTGGTTCTGATGAGGAACACTTGCACCACTTAAGGATTGTCTTTCAGAAATGTAGAAAGTTTGAGATTTCTCTCAACCCCAAGAAGAGTCTTTTTTCCATGGACGAGGGTAAACTCCTTGGTCATATCATTTCTAAAGATGATATCCACATTGATCCTTCAAGGGTGGAGGCAATTCAGGATATAGATTTTCCGCAAAATAAAAAGGACATTCGGGCTTTCAATGGTAAGATGAATTTCTTACGTAGATTTATACCCAATTTGGTGGAACATTTATGTGAAATGACTAATATGTTGAAAAATGACAACACTGTGAAATGAACCGAGGATGCTGTGAAATCATTCAATTTGGTAAAGTTTGCTTTGACCACAGCCCCAGTCTTGATTAGTCCTGGTTACACTCATGATTTCATTATATTTTCATTTGCATCCAAGCACACAGTGGTTGTGGTATTGATGCAAAAAAGAGATCAGATTGAGCAACCCATTGCTTTTTTCAGTAGGACTATTCAAGATGCTGCCTTGTGGTATAATATCATTGAAAAACAAGTGTTGGATCTCATAAAAGCATTGAAGGATTTCAGAGTGTACATTTTGCATTCACATACCATAGCATATGTTCCTAATGCAGAAGTAAAGGATGTTCTGATGCAAACTAATCTAGAGGGAAGAAGAGGTAAGTGGATAGAAACAATGTTGGAATATGATCTAGAGATTAAACCCACTAAACTGATCAAGGAACAAGGCTTAGAAAAACTTATGGTAGAATCAAATCTGCATGCTCTGGACATAAATCTCATTGCATCCATGTCAGAGGATGAAGATGGTGGCTCGCTCATTCAAGTCCCATAAATGTTTCTCTAATCACTGTGGTATTCTGATATAGTTTATGTTCTTTAGCATCTTTCTCCACCTCCTGTAATGTCAAGAAGCAAAGGTAGATCACTAAAACTCAAATCTGTAAAATTCTGCATTTTAAACAATGTTCTTTATTGGAAAGATCCGGGAGGGGTTCTTCTTAATTGTTTGGTTGAAGACGAAGCTCAGTAGGTAATGCACGATTTTCATAGAGGTGATTGTGGTGGTCATTTGTTTTGGAAAACAACAGCTAACAAAGTGTTGAGAGCAGGATATTATTGGCCGACTTTATATTTAGATTTATATAAGACAGTGATGAGCTGCCATGAATGCCAAGTTTTTCAAGGAAAAAGGGAGTTGCTTCGTCTTCCTTTGAAACTAGTTGAAGTAAATGCACCTTTCCAACAATGGGGACTTGATTTCATAGGGGGAATCCATCCTATATCATCAGCATAGCACCGATGGATCTTGAAAGCTACCAATTACTTCACCAAGTTGATTGAGGCCATTCCGACAAGGCAGGCCACGGATACGGTAATTATCCAAATTTTAGAATCTAATATCTTGTCTCGTTTTGGTTGCCCTCACAAGATCATAATAGATAATGCAGTAGAATTTAAGTCCAAGAAGATGGTGGAGTTTTGCAACAAGTACAATATTACATTGGGTCATTCCACGGCATACTACCCACAGGGCAATGGATTGGCCGAGTCATCAAATAAGTCCTTGGTGAATATAATCAAGAAATGTTGAAGGAAAATAAGAATAATTGGCATCGAAAGCTTGTTAATTCCTTATGGGCCAACATAGTAAGCAGTAAGAAATCCATAGGTATGTCACCTTTTGAGTTGGTTTATGGTACTGATACAGTATTTTCTACATCACTTGTAGTCCCGGTCATGAGATTACTACAAGAAGCTGACAGCGAAGAGGATAATATTCAGCAAACAAGAGAAGAGGTTTCCAAAAACAATTTTCAGTTGCAAGAAAAGATAAAGAAGATCTATAACCGTAAAACCAAAGCAGAAAAGTTTCAGCTGGAGGATGTAATGTTGCGGTGGGATGTGCAGAATGAGGAAAAGGGAAAGCATGGTAAGTTTGACAATCTATGGAAAGGACTGTAAAAAATCTTAGCCTATCGAGGACAGAATGCCTTTTTGTTAAAGGAAATGGATGGTCAGGATTGTTCAGGAGGGCCAGTGAATGGTAGGCTCTTGAAGCATTACTACTTTTGAGGTTGTTTCCTGAAGTTACTACACCTTCATTGTATATACCAATTTGATTTTCCTTGCAAGTTTTCAAGTACACTGCCATTTGAGCTTGGGGCCCAAAGTGAAGGCTATAAATTTTAAATGATTAGTGTCAAGTTTGGTCGGTTTGGTTTATAGTCAAGTTTTGAGTCAATTTGGTTGAGAGTCAATGTTCAGTGGTATTGAGTCATTTTTCACTTTTTTTGGTTTTGACTGTATTTCCCAATGGATGAGGCACTTCGTCTATGGTGTTCTTGACACCTCCATGGAGCTGCCATCCCCAATAAGTCCAATGTTAGTGTCAATATCTGCATACTTCCATCAGGGATCAAAATTCACTCTTTCCATTTTCATTTTAGGGGTCCCATACTAAAAATTTTGCATCATTCCATTAGGTCATGATATACTGATCCACTGATGGTTGTTTTCTCTTCAGAAAATCTAAATTTTTCCCTCATAGAGTATACTTGCTGATCCTTCTTCATATTGTCTTCAGTTATGGTTTCATAATCAATCTGCAGTCATGATTTCATTAGGTCATAGGGCATGATTTCATTAGGTCTTATGGTTTCACCACCAAGGTCAAGAGTTTGATGTTAAAAGGTAATTAAAGGTCAGTAAGGGTATGAGGATGACGGATAAAACAAGCATGATGATTTGTAAATCATAAGCTACTAAGTTATTATTTTTTTTAACCTAATGTAATTTTCACCTCAAAAACATGTTTTTGAAGTGAAAATAGAGTATTGTAAGTTTATTTGTATTTCATATGTAATTTTAAGTTCCTATATGTAATAATGGATCTCAGTTGCACCAGAGCATTTCTCCTTGTTGCAAGACAAACAAACACTGCAAAATTCAAGCCAAATTGAGCATTCATCCACTTGTCAAAAAAGGAAAGGGTCAGAAAATCAAGAGCAATTAAATGAAAAGGTGAAAGTGAAAA
Source organism: Pinus tabuliformis (assembly GCA_031772625.1). Taxonomy (NCBI): domain Eukaryota; kingdom Viridiplantae; phylum Streptophyta; class Pinopsida; order Pinales; family Pinaceae; genus Pinus; species Pinus tabuliformis. Next base: position 974,473,585 of record CM062817.1, on the reverse strand, counting down.
AAACATTAGCAAAGGAGGTTTGAGGAGCTAAAGATTAAATTCAAGGGTGTATAAATATTTTCTTGCCTTCATATCTTCTTTATTTCCTTTCCACCCCGCATTGAGCAAACCCCAACAGTGTTTTTTACAATTTGAGGTCGAACCAACAGAAACGGTGGAGGCGTTGTGCGCTTCCTCTTGGCGCTACGCACTCCCTTCAGGCGTTGTGCATTTCCTCTTGGCGATGTGCACTCCGTAGAAGCGTTGCGCACTTCCTCTGGGCCTTACGCGTTTGGCAAATTTTTCCCATATTCGTTCTTCAGTGTTCCTAATACCTCATCAACATTAAAACAAGTATCCTCTTCAAAACATCATTTTCCCTCTCCTCAAATTTATGTCCTCAATGTCTGAAGAATGAAATCAAGATTGGTGTTAGTCTCACATTCAAAACCCTAGTTTTTCTCTTAAACCCTAATTCTTGCAAACAAGCTTCCCATTTCCCGAAAATACCTGAACAATACCCTATATCCCCTTTCAGAGACCTCTATCCCTACACCCATCAGACTCCCATCTACCTTTCCTTGCCTTTTTTCCTTCCTAAACACTTGCATTCCCCTACCATTTACCTAGGGTTTCATAACAAAGACACCATGGCTGATGAAGAATATAGGCCACACAGTGAAGAAGAGGGATCAGACAGAGAGGGAAACATAGAGTAGAGAAGGCCACATAAAGGAGGGAAAAGCCACAAGTTTGAGCCCATAGATCTCAAAGAGCTCCTAGCTTCTCCTATGACAGTGACATCCTTCAAATGGTTAGGGTGTTTTGAGTTTTTTGAGCGGGTCTAAGAAATCCAGTACCACCTTGAGTTGACTAGGATTTCCATAACCAAAATTCAAGATAACCAAGTCACTCTTGTAGGCATAACCTTCACATTGTTTGTTGCCATCATATCAGATGCCACCAGGATTTTAGAAGTTGGGGAAAAATGGTTCAAGTAGGGTGAAATAGAAGCACATTTTTATGAACCATACATCAAACCTAGGTACAGAAGTGAAATAAAAGGCTATTTCCCTTTCTCATAACTCCTTGACAGATATGCACCTATGATGAGGATTATAATGAAGTAATTTTCATGTGAGGGTAGATTCTCTAGGGTCTATTCTTACAACATCTGGTTACTTATGCATTTCACTAGGGTTAAAATGCTCAATATACCCTAATATATTTTTATGAGTGTTGAGAAGATGGCTTACATTGCCCAAAAAAGAGAATACAAAGATCAAATGAAAAGCTTATTTCACCATTCCCTCATAAAGAGCATAGTTATTTATCACCTTAAAGAACTTAACATTGCATGGAGTACATTTATGGCTAACCCCATTTTCACTCAAGTTTCCACTCAAAATATTCAAGGCATTCCATCATCATCTCATCCACCATCACCCCCATTATCACCATTCCATGGACCTATTCTTTCATCTAACAGGAAAGAGGACGGTGACAAAGAACAAAGTGATCAAAGTCAAAGAAGCAAGCCCGGAGGGACTAATTTAGGTACTGTGGTGCATACCCATCAGAGAGGAAATAGGCAAGTGTTCCACATATTGTGGGAGGGGCCTTGCTCTCTTCATCAACAAAGCAGGTACAGAAAGGAAAGGAAAAAATGGTTGAAACAGAAATGAAAAAATAGGAAGAAGACCCCCATGAAACTGAGCAAGATTTTGACTTAGTGGACTTAGAAGAGGAAGATGAAAAGGAAAACGAAAAAATTATCCCCAAAGAGAAAGAAGCATTGATAGGTGAGTTGCAGGTGAAACTACAAAGAGCAAAATACATTATATCTTATTATGAATAGGAAAATAGGAAAATGGAGACCAAGCATGAGCTTATGGAAGTTCAGCTCATCAAAGCTGAAAAGAATAAAATCCATCTTTAGGAAGCCTATGGTGACTATGGTGAGACCGTGGAGGAAAAAATGCCCAGGAGGAGGCCTAGGACTAGAGGCCTAAAGCGAGCTTTGGAGCTTGAAAGAGAAAAAGAAGCTCAACTTTCCAACCAACTCACCTTAAATGAACAATTTGGCATAATGGTGAATAAGAACCAAGAATATTGGCTTGAGAGGGCTAACACTCATCTTGAGGACCTATTAGCTAAATCTAATAGAGATACGAAGGTTTAAGGAAGAATGTCCAAATACTATGCCATGGGAAACAAAATTGCTAGAGCCAAGCTCAAAAGGGATCATGCAAAAATTGGGGCCTTAACTCGTCAGAAGGAGAAGGACAAGCTTGACCTATTGGTGGAGGCTTCACTCCATGCTTAGTCACCTTTAATATCAGCTATGTCAACCATTTTTGAAGACCCTGAACTCAGTTTTTTGCTTTTGGCATTTCCTTTTTTCTTTAGGTAATTTTGTTATCAGTCCCTTGGTAAAACGCGCAGCGCGCACTTTTTTGGGGCATCTTTTGGAAGAATGAACACCACCATTGGATTCAGAAGTCCATTTACACTCAAGAAAAACATGTTTCCAAATTTGAAAGTCAAAAATACTAGGTGGAAAAGGCAAAAAACCACCCAAAAATCATGTTTCTGCCTATTTTTTGAGCCAGGCACTACGCGTTTGAGGAGTCATGGGAGATTGCAGTTCTGGAGGGGCAAATCAAGCTCAATTTGTAAACTAGGGGAACTTTTGAAACTAGATAGGATAAGCTTTCCAATGAGCTATCCTGAGCTAGATTTGGACATCAGGAAGGCAGTCAAAACTCACCCTAAAGATGGCACTGTGCACTTCTTTCAAGTGTTGGGAATTTGACACTAGCACTATGCATTTGACAGGCTGCCAAATTTTTCACTGTTTCTCTAAGAAAATACTTTTCACCTGTGGGATTTTGATTTTTCACTGATTTAATTCATAATGATGATGTAATTAAAGTGTGTTTTTGTTACCTAGGGTAGATACATCAGATGAATGGCCTAGGTGGCATGTAATGAATTAGTTTGCTTCATATTAGGGATGAGTCAGTTTAACCACCCTAGTCTTTAGCTATCAGTTCAGTCTTTTGTACAACTGCTCCTCCTCTCATGGATTCGACCCATGAGGCTAGGATTAGTTGTTTTGAGGCCTATATCATGTAGTTTCTTAGTCATTTTACTGGTTGGACTTAGTGTGGATGCTCAGAGCTTGATTGTACACCTTTGTAAGCAGTTTGGTAGGAAATTAATAAGAATTGCAACTATTTTTATGGGATCCCTGTGGTATGGAGTTCTAGTACAGTTTATTCTTCTGTGATTATATGTTTATATGTTTTATGTATGCCATCAATCATTTCATTGCTTCTAGTTGAATGTTTTCAAGTTTGATAGGTAGAATCCATTATATCAGTGCTCTGCCTTGGGAAACCATTCACCATTTCATGTTTGCTGCAATCCATGAAGGATACATGATTGTCACATGCCCTTCTTAGCTTCTCACCAGTCTCAAACATCTCACCTCATCAAGCCCTAGAGTTCTAAAGCCTATACCTACCTTGCCCCATAGAACACCCTGCATTTCTGACCTAATTTCCTAGACGTAAACTCCCCATCTCCTCCTGATCCAGCAAAACCTCTACAAAATCCAATTAAAAATTTCAAGCTATTATACCTAGCCTAAAATCCTTTACCTGATCCAATCATCTTGACTAAGATCCTTATGGAGAGAGCCCTCTCCCAGCCTAGTAGGGCTAGCTACTTGGCTAAGCTTGGTTTGTGGTTACCCTGGCATTGCCTCCCTTCAGTCTGAGGTCAATCTAGGTGATAACAAAAGGTACTACCTGCAAACAAGAGCCGATAGGGGACAATGGTTGCAAAGGAGGTACCTAGTGACCAATTAACGATAGTTGATTAATATTCACAATTCTCCCTTCGTGCGGAAAACAAACCACACGGAATAATGAAGAAACAAGAGCTCCCACAACATAAACATAGTTGCATCCAAGGAGAAGATTGAAATATAAGGGACCTTGGACCACGATCATGTCTATATAGATGGTCTTTCCTCCCAAAGTAATAGGGAACTTTGGAAGGATCCCTAAGGGTTGATTGGTTCCTCCGTTGAAAACCGACAGATTCTGGGTGATAGGCACAAGCTGTGGGTAACCCAAAGCTTGCCAAGTAGTATAAGACATGATGTTAAGAGATGCACCTTCATCTAATATAGTGTTATGTACTACCTTATTATAGGCTTGTATTGTGATCTGGAAAGGCACATAAGATGGGAGGCGGAAAGAAGTCAATTGAATCTAATCAAAAGAAATGAAAGGACTACTTGGTGGGGATATCATATGATCACCCCCATGCCTTGTAGAAGAAGGAGAAGGACTCTCCTAAACCATTTTGGACGGGAGGGTCACTCTTCGATTCATGAGAATCTGAGGAGATGAGAAGAACATGAGCAATATGATCACTACTCTCTTCAGGAACATAGTGAAAAACTGAAGGCGGAGCCAAGTCGACACTCTTTTCAACTAATGGTCAGTCAGGAATAGACACAAGAGAGTGATTGTCGGGAAGAGAAATATGGGCAAGAGATGAATCCAAGTCAATCTCTTTACCAACTAGGAGAGGGTTAGAAGAAAGCCTCTGATAACCAACATGAATTTGGGGTTGAGGAGCTACAAGTTTTTCCAAACATTTGGAAGCTTTATCCATAAGAGGACGAAGAAGATGCTCTCCTTCACATAACCTGTATGGGAATCTAATCTTCCCTTTCTTCTTATCATCGCTAACCGAGAGTGCAACATCGACATGATCTCTAGAGGTTGATGGGGATGGTCGATCCAGATTTTGAGACCATACCTCTAAGACTCTGGGAATGCCAGGATAGTCTCGAAGGAGATGGTCACCCTTACATAGCTTGCAAGGGAATCTAACCTTCTGTGGAGGATCAGACGGTTTGTCGACAGGAAGTGAATTTAGCACAATAGTTGCACGGTTGGCCTCTCACTTATTTGACTTCTTCTTCTTCTTCTTAGCCTCCTGGTTACTAGATTTGAAACTTTCACCAGGCGAAGTAGAAGAGGAAGGTGAAGAAATAGGGGAAGAAGATGAGAGGTTAACTTTAGAATCAACGTGATGTGATACAAATGAAGGAGATGTTTGCATAGGAGTCAGGATACTTGAGACCACCGAGGTCAAAAATAACCAGACAGGTAAACCAATCGTTAACCCAGGGAGGGACAACGTTGCCATATAAGGAGCACCAGCATTTCCAAAAGAAGGAAAAGGACCAGGATTCCCATCCGAGGGGAACCCTTGACTGGTAGACTTTGGGAATGTTTCCATTGGAATCGACTTTTAAAGAAACACTAAGGAAGATAACTTTAACCAAGAATATTTCGTGAGCAGTTAATTTTAAGACACTGAAACAAAAATTTTCCTTTTCATATTTTAAGAGTCGAGAAAAGGATGAAAGGTGACTCTGGTCACTTTTGGAGTTAATGAGCTCGAAAGGACAACTGCTCGATGATCTTTTCAAATTTAAAGAGTCACTAAAGATAAAAAATTACTACCCATGGTACTCTAGGCATAAGGATTACCGGATAACCATGAATTTCATAATACCTACTAGCAAACTGAGAAGTATGGGCAGGAAATCTCCCGAATGGTGTGTTTGGTGTATCACGTTTACAAGGCGGCAGACTCGGCTTCCTATGGATAAAGGATTGTAGACCTAGTGGGGTCTCCCTTTATATACATGAGGGTATGGGGAGCACAAGTCCGTACTAGCGCTATCTAATGTTGAAGCGAATGACAGTTTCTAGGTTTTAAGACACTGGAACACATCTCTAGCCTAGACCTCTAAATGTAAGTGTTAAGTTTCAATGCTTCCTTAGGTTAATTCGATAAATTTTAACGGTTGATCTTGAATTAGGTTTTAGTTACAAGGCCCTACCATTGTCATCTGAAAAAACTTCTACATGTAGCTATATGAGAAAAGAGATCTTTGTCTTCGATGAAAGTTAACAATAATTGAGAGATAGGGAACACAAAATCAATGCAACAATCAAATAATGAAATATTTCACTAATATATGTCCTAAATGAACTTAATCTTCCCTTAAAAACAAAATAAGTTCCATTTCATTTCCATGCCTATGATGATGTAATTCTAGCTTCTCAATAATGCTACTAATGCAATATTTTCTCTTAAGTAAATTAGAATGATGTTCTTCTTTTCATAAAATGAAAAATGAATCTTTCACATAAAGCACTCTTAATGAAAATTTTCACAATTTCGAACAAACACGCATCAACCAAAACCAAAGCATGATAAATGAAGCTAAAAGCAACTTCTTCCTTGAATCAAACAAACCAAACACCCAAATGTTTCAATTGACAAACCAAGCACTATAATCTATGCTCGGAATGAGAAAATAGACACTTGAAAAAGAGAAAAAATGAGACTCTTTCACTCATTCAATTGAAAATGAATCAATGAAGATGTTGTGACTGAAAGATGGATTAAATGATGTAGCAAATCATAAACTTGACATAATGAGTAAACAAACAAATGAATGGTAATTGACCTAGATGCCCTAGGGTCATAGAAACCTTCCAAAAAACTCAAAAAATCAAGCAATGAAAATTCAAGCCAATCAATCAATCAAAAGCAGCAAACAAAGCATCCTAGTCACTTCCAGATGGAAGAAGAGAGTCTGAGGGTTAAGACACACTAGCACTGGAATGGGAGAAATTCTGATTTTTTTCTTAACTCAAAGATCGGAGCGACTACCTAACTGACAACTAGCACTGATCGACATGACCGGCACAACTATCCAAACTACAACTAGCGTTGATGGGCTGATCGGTGCGACTGGCCAAGCTACAAGTAGCACTAATCGAGGGATTCAAATAAAATATAAAAAATAACTTCACAGAGGGCGAGACTTAACACATCATGGGGTGGGCTAAACCAAAAAAGCACACAAACCAAGATAATGAAGCTTTCCAGTCAGGGAGAACATAGGAAAAATGAGCTAAGAGGAAGAAATTAAGAGGGTAAGACACATTGGTGATGATCTAGGGGAAACCCCGATCTTCACCTACAGGAATCGATGTGACTGCCTAACTGACAACAAGCGCCAGAAGGGGGTCGAAGCGACTATTTTTGTGAAACTCGCACTGATCGGCGCGACTGCCAGGAAAATAAACGCTCTAATGGAGGATTCAAGGAAAAAAATAAAAATTTTCAAAGGCTAAAACTAGACTTGCCACTGTAAATTTCAGACTCAGAGCAGTGAACCACGCAAGGCAGAGAGAAATAATGGGAAATGGTGATACTAGAAAAGTTCACATAAAACCATAAAATGACAATCAATCAAACAGAAGGTTTGGCTCCCTAACGAAGTCGCCAATTTGTAGTGTAGGTAAATTCTCAGTGCGGACACAATCAATTCCTCTAGCCTGAGAGAGCGGGTCTAGCAACAAACAAACAATATATGGATATTCTCCTTAAGGTAGAATCAACTAAGAGGGCCTACCTCTTAGAACGTTATTCGGCTTGGTGATGATCCTGCTTCCTCACTCTAGCTATCTTCTGCTTCCTTCCTTCGAATACCTGAAACACGCAAACAACAAAAACAACAAACATGATAACATATAATATTGTATTCAGCCTACTTAATAGGTGAAGGAACATTAAGTCATAAAGATGTAAAATGACACTTCATGTAGGAAATCAATCAATAGTTGCATTTATATAAATCAGAAAGAGATTACAACTGGTGCCTTGACATTGTTGGTCTCCTTCGACATATCTAAGTTCCCACACTTCTGCTAGCACTTCATGGATAGCCCCAACAATGGAATTTTTAAGGCCTCTTTCCCTCTAGTCTCAAACCAAACCAAAATCACACTATTCTCCCTCAAACATACACTAGAAAGCTACAAGTTATAGATGACTTGCTGGTTATTCAAACTTGCTCCAAAACTCCAACTAGCTTTTGCTTGGGAAAAAGAGAGGTTTTTATAGCTTGGATGGATGGGAAATGGTTCCTCTCATCATGGGAGAAGGTCTTATCTCTTAAGGTTGTTCCATCCTAATGGGGAAAGGAGCCCAAACTGACTTTCTTGGATCTATCTGGACCAACCAGCTACCAAAATTCCATTTCGAAGCTTCTAGACATGGAAGCTTCGACTCCTTATTTAAAAAACCTTCCAAAAGAGGATCAACATGACTAAAAAAGGGCTCATTCACTCTGATTCGTGCGAGGGATAGTTTTAACTTCTGTAAATCAGCGCAAGGAGAAAACTAGTCAATAGCGCCGGTCTTGTAAACTAGAATAGAAGAAATATTCTTGGGCAATGGTGAAAAGGGGAATTATTCTGCTCATGAAGAGGGACATACTGGGAGTCTCTTCATGATGGGAAAGCATGTTGGGTACACTGTAGAGATCCTCCAAGATTGTAGAAGGAGAGTACAGGAACAGTGACAAAATGCTGTGTAACAAGTGCGATAAATCAAGGGTCCAAGGGGCAGACCATTTCAGCTGCTTCAACTGTCCCAACCACCAAGCTGGTTGATGCCACGCTACTTCAACCCACACTGCTCTGCACTTGTGACACCTAGATCTGAAGCTCATGCAGACCCATCTGAATGGCACCCAAGGCTTTCTTCTACTGTTGCTCGAATTGTTGTAGTAGTTCCACTGTGGCATCCCTCACTGTATCACCAATGTCATTCAGATCACCTCCTGTCAATGTGATTGGGTCGAGGGAAGTCTTGTTGGCCTTGGACTTCTTCCGTGGCCCTACTTTCTCTGGTTCCCTATTGCGCTTAATCTGTAACAGAGTAGTCTCTGGGTCCGCTCCTCCCTACCCTATCTGTTGTTCCTCCTCCTCTTCTGTTTCCGGGGAAGGAGACTTCTAACTCTTGTCAGAGTCATGCTCCTCTTCTTCCTCTATCAATTTTTTGGCAGCGCGCTCTGCCCTAGCTTTGTCCTTAGCCTCCATCTTCCTCTTTTATGCTAGTTGCTCCATCTTCTGCTTGGCCTCTTCCTTCTTTTGTTGTGCTGCAAACTTCCTAGACCTAGTTGTCAAGTCCAAAGTGGTGTGCCAATATGCCGACCAACGATCAAGGATCGTTGTGACCATGTTGTCTATGGCCAGGTATGGAAGTTCATACCACTTTTTTTCAAGATCCTTCCACGCACACATGCAGAACTGGTGGAAATCCGCCTTGAACTCCACATACTCTGCCAGCTGATCATACATGATCGAAGACAACCGCAGTTTGTGGTTAATCGCTATGTGGATATTCATCTCCATCAAGATCCAAAAGACCTTGTTTTCCTTGACCCTTTGGGGCTCCTTCGTAGCCCAAAGGGAAGCGAACTTCGCCACTTCCGATAGGTCCCGCGCGACCAGAGGAAACTAACTATCCTCTGGTAACTCCCACGCTACCAGCACTATGGATAGTAGTAGCCATGCGTAGTGAAATGTTTTGCTTTGATCCTGAGGCTCTCTACAGTTAGAAAGTGTTGGCTATGTGAGGCCTAACCCAGGTTCAGCATTAGTTAGCCAAACAAATCCCTACACTACTAGCCCTTTCGGCATCAGCCCGTGAAGCGAAGACCGAAGTCTCACCCAAAGCAATATGGGGGGATGTTGGAACCAAGTTTCTGCACCCTCAAAGGGTCGTGATGTCAGTTTATATCCTCTATTCCTACTTTCAAGTAGGTCAATAGCTTTAGGGATCTTTCTGTCTAACCCTTTATTCCACCCTTGAGTACCTCTGTGAAGGTGTACGACTGGCCTTCGCGTAGCCTTAACCTGCAATCCAGGTACTTTCGCGTTGCTATGACAACATATTGTATAGGTTCCCAAGTTATCTTAAGTGTTTTACTTATCTTACTAAGAAATCCTAGTTAGTGCCACGTAAACTGATATTCTTACTTGTGTTCAATTAACCAGTATAATCACATATATTCGCGCATCAAATAAACATTATAAATTAAACCCTAAACACAATATAACCCAATGTATTAACATGAAATAAATACACAGAACTTGAAGAATACTTCTCTTTATTGATATCTTTAGATTAATACAGACTCTAAGCATCCTGCGCACACAACTTCATGGGTCCACACACTTAGGTGCAGACTTCCACCCTAGGCCTCTGCGCACAAAGCTACAAAGCCTCTACCTACGCTAAGACCCGAAACACCTAGACTTCTCTACCAAGACTCCAAGACTTGTCTTATCCTTTCAAAACTACTTAGAGTTTACTTACTTAACTCCTTTTTATACAATCCCATGGTCTGCAGACCATGGGTGGATATTTACAGCTGGCTTTACACTTTACAAAATAAGGACAGACAACCCTTTATGACTCATGACACCTTCGTGCTCCATGACCACAAAATGTGGACACTTTACAGCTTTATTACAAAATTGACCCAAAGCATGGGCTTTTAGCCCCGAAACTGTCCTTTGGGGATCTTGTTTCCAACAAGCCCCCAAAAAAAACATGGTGACTCTTCCTCGAGTCACTCTATAGGTGAGGAGATCTTGGCGCGAAGACCTCCCAACTCGACCTGAATGACTGCAACCTCGGCAGTGCATTGTGCGGCCGCCTGCTTTGCTTCTTCAACCAACTGCTCGATCGTTGGTCCTGAACTGTCAGCCTGAAGCATCTGCTGAGTTGCTTGCAAATTCAAAAGCTTTCCTTCAATAGAGGTCATGACTGCATAAGCCTCATCCAACCAGGGCTTTAAGCACGTCTTCAGCACTACCTCCTTGTGTTGCACTGCATCTACCTCTTCTTTCAATTGTTTGGCCTCATATAGCTTCACCAGTCTCTGCGTGAGAGAGACGATTTGTGTTGTACCTTATACTTCATCATAGCGTTGCTGCAGTTCTCACACCTCTATCTCCAACCATTGTACATTAGGGTCCTCCTGCAGGCTCATCAAGACCTCGAGTGATTGTTCAAAAATTTGTGTGCACCTTGCTATTGCACTATCTATCATCGCTATCGCCTCTATGATAGTGGTTGCATGCTACTCCTTTACTTCTGGTGGGGTTGAAGGCTAGGCCTTCAACTTTAGATCTGCAATCTATAGGTTCAGCTCCAACTGAACCCTAGCCATCTTTGTGTTAGCGTCATGCACCCCTATAGTGAGCTTGCAGACACGCACCTCAACCAGTTCTTCCTCAGGAATGGCCAACTCTAGGACCATTCGACATGCCTCCTTCATAACCTGAACTATGCAATTGTTTCAGTTGGTTACCTTGGTCACAGCGGAAATTGTAGAGTCTCATTGTAGGGCCATTTGTTCATTATTAATCCTTTGCTCGTTGATCACCTATAAAGCGCGGTGTTCGCGGGCCCTCAGCGCTACGATCACTCCATCCTGCAATAGGTGGAGCGCCTCACCGGGGAGCGCTACGAAGTTCAACCCCACTCCTTTCAGGGCACTGATAGTGGGCCTGTCAACTTCATTATCTGTGGTTAGTGCTCCATCTGGCAGCACTATCGCATTGGAGACCTTTACACGAAGCATCTCGGTAACTTCTGAAGTGCCAATAACGAGGCTGGTGGACACTGTGCCAGCCTGTCATTTGTGGGTCTAAAACTCTTGTAGAATTTTCTAGATGGCTCCCAATAGTAGCTACTGCTACTGTTCAAAATGTTGTAGTGCCTCCGCGGTGACATCCCGCACTGTGTCTTCAATGTCATGCAAATCGCCCCCTATGAGGGTGATTGGATCTAGCAATGTATTAGTGGCCTTGGATTTCTTCCTCGATCCTCCTTTCTCTTTTTCCCTTGGATGCTTGATGCGGTCCAACGTCACCTTTGGGTCCGCGTCATGCTGCTCTATTTGCTCGTTCATTTTTTCCTCTATTTCGGGCAAAGGCGACCTCACGCCTTTGTCAGAGCCACACTTTTTTCTGCCTGTCTTCTTTTCTATCTATTGGGCAGTATCGTGCTTCGCTTGGGCCTTATCAACAACCTCCTTCTTCCTCTTCTAGACCAGCTACGCCATCTTGAGCTTGGCCTCCTCCTTTTTGTGCTACGCAACGGACTTGCTCGCCCCCACTACCAAGTATGAGGTAGTGTGCCACTCTGCCGGCCAGCAATCAAGTACTGCATCAATTGCATCATCCGTTGCCAAGTAAGGCAAGTCATACCATGTCTGTGTAGGATCCTTCCACGCCTTGATCAACACATGGTGAAATTCTGCCTTGAACTCCACATACCCCTACCGGTTGGCAAACACGGTAGGCGACAACCACGGTTTGCGATTGATAGCCATGTGGATGTTCATTTCCATCAAGATCCAGAAGATCTTATTATCTCTGATGCACTGAGCATCCTTGGTTTCCCACAACAAAGCATACTTCGTTGCTTCTAGAAAGTTTGGTGTGACCGAGGGGAATTGGTTGTCTTCTGGTACCTCCTAGGCTGCCAACACAATAGACAGCAAGAGCCACACATAGTGGAAGGTCTTGTTGAGCTCCTGTGCGTCGCAGTAGTTTGCAAGGAACTCACCACAGAGATAGTGCACCTAATTGAAGTGGACTCCTTCGGCTCATTGAGCTACAAGAGCAACGACTGGTGCCGAAACTTCATCTACGCGACACTTTCTTATAACCTTTCCTGCCAAAATCTGTGTGGCCACCTTGACTGTAGGGTCACTAATACTTGAGATGGCATAGCCCCGCGACATCTTTACGAGCTTGAATTTCTCCTTCATGGCCTCCATAAGGGCCTGCTCGCCACCTTTTCCACAAACACATCATGGCCATATTTTCTCCTATGTAGGGGAGCTATGTGATCCTATGGATCAATCTATCGGTGATGGGTATTGGCTCCTCTAGCCACATGCACCCATCATGCACCAAGCATAGCAGCTGCTTGATGACAAATACTGTAATGGGGGTGTGATTATAGTGTGACACCCATAGCAGGTTGAGTAGACCTGCCTTGTCTACTCCTCTAAGCCACTTCTATGGTTCTAAGGCAGTCATCCCGGTGGTTGTGTCAATAATGTGGTGCATTAGATGCGGGGTCGCCAAGTGCGAGAACTGCTCATGGTCAGCTAAGTCCCAATCTTCTAGTTTTAACAGAGGAACCCACCCTAAGCATGGTCCTTCAAAGACAATCTCATCTAGCAGTAGATGGTTTTTCAAGGGGACCTTGCTCTCGTCAATGTCCTTTGGCACTTTGGTCTTGCCCTTGTGCGAAGGGATGTACTCGGGCAACTTAGTGATGGGGTCAACACTTGGGATTTCAACTTCCTCCACTTCAACCACAAGTCCTCATCATCCATTGGGATATCCTCAATCTCTTCCTCCTCCAGCTATAGGTTGATGGCTTTGCCCTTTTCCTATGCAGTGGGCTTATCCTTCGGTGGGTTTCTTCTCGGAAACGTGCACACCGGTATCACAACCTGATTTCCCATTTTTTCCTTCACACTCTCCTTAGTTGGGATCGACTTTGGTCTAGGCATCCATGGTAATTTTAGAACTTCAACTAATACTTCTGCAACCTCTGGGGCAGCTCCCTCTACCTCCCTAACAACCTCAGGCACAAACCCCTCGGCTTTCACTGCTTCAGCATCCATCACTTATGCGGGTGTTGAAATGATGTTGTGCAACAACTCCTGTGTCTCCTTTGGCAATGTCTCAAATACTGAGATGGCTTTCAAAGCTTTGAAGTTCTCACGGTTCATGTGCGCCTAAGAGCTCTCAATTCTCAAAATGCTAAGTGTTTTTCACTGGGAAACCATCTATAATTTATAGGGCATTTTGAATTCAAATCTGACCATTCCCCCCACATTCGGTTCATTAATGTTGGATTGGCGACATATTTTCAAGGATATTACCCATAAAGTTCATCTTAAATGTTGGTCGCCCACTCCGTTTGGTCACATTTCTACCATCAAATCATGAACAATGACTTTAACGGTCACTTTCCGGCTGACCTGTGCGATCTTTTCCTGGGTAGCGCAACTTCCTTCACATTGTCACGAACCCTATGACATTACCTCGTCCCGCAAAATCCTCTAATCGTGCAGTTCCCCAACTCAGACAGTGTAGATTATAGTCCTGCGCCTCCTTTCAACTACCTGGAGCGCTAAGACTATGCTACCCTCATATAGTCACCTGGCTGGATCACCGATGTATGGGTTCAATCGACTACCATTCACCTTTCCTGGGAAGGGATCTCCATTCAATTTAACCAACTGAACTACTCCACCATCGGTAATCTCCTGAATGACAGAGAGCCCTAGTAGTGCATTCTGAATTTCCCTATAAATTTATCAAACTTGCTGTCATATAACAAAACCAGGTTGTTTACCTTAAAGGTGTGTAGCTTAATGTGTCGATCATTCCATGCTTTTTCACATTGCTTTTGGACCTTTTGGTGAAATCCAGCTAGAAATCTCTCTTCCTCAAGCTTAGCCAGCTGCATGAGCCTCTCTTCCAGGGCTCCGCGATCCATCATACCCCTTAGTGCTACTATGCCTAGACTAGGCACAATGTATTCCATGGGCATCACCTCTTCAACACCATATACAAGCATAAAGGGTATCTGTCCAGTCAACTTTTTGCATGTCGTCTGATAGGCCCATAGAACTGCGGGTATGCATAGGTCCCAATCACTTCACTAAGCATTAAAACCTTTGTCAACATGTTATCCAACACCTTATTGAATGCTTCCACTGTCCCATTATCCTATGGGTGATAAGGTGTGATTTTCTGGTGATATACCTGAAATTTCTCCGTCAGCGCGCTGATCGTCTAGTTCAGACAGTGCATACCCCGATCGCTCATTGGAATCTTTGGACACTTGAATTGCATCAGCACATACTCAAAGAGGAACTTCACAGCAGTCGTACCTGTGCAATCCTTCACAGGATGTGTCTTTGCCCATCGAGTCAAATACTCAATCGTGGTGATAATGTACCGCACACCCGTCTTCTTCCCTTGGGGCTGAATGGGGCCCACAAAATCTATCGCGCATTTCTCAAAAGGTTGTAATGTCATATGTGGGTTCAGAGGCATCTCATCCCTTTGCGATGGCCTGCCAGTCCTTTGACACACGTCGCATGCCTTGCAAGCTTTTGAATCCTGATGGAGGGTTGGCCACCACAACCCTACACGATCACGCTTCCTGCATAATGGCCTCTTGTGGCGCCCCCATGAGCATCCGCAGGGATACTGCTCCTTTCAAACTCTGGTACATATCGTCGTAATACTTCATTAGACCCCATTTTGTGCAGATGTCCGACAATGACAAAAAAGCCTATTGCGCGCACCACTAACTCCTTTTTCTTTTGGACGGTGTAACCTTTCAGGACAGTTCCTGTCGTTAGGAAGTGTATGATGTCTTCAAAATGACCATCTGCGACACATACTACAAATAGTTGTGCGTCAGGAAATCCCTCCAAATTAGTGGGCTCTTCCCCCATTTCAATGCGCGACAGATTGTCTAGTCCCGTGTTCAGCCATCCAACTTTCACAATAACCTCAAAATCATACTCCTGGAACAATAACAACCACTTACAGATTCTCCCCCTAACACAGGCTTATTGACCAGGTATTTCAATGCAAAATGATCCATATACATCTTAAAATGTCCACCCAGCAAATAGTGTCTAAACTTTTGGAGCGTGTATACCATGGCTAACCATTCGTGTTCAATGGTGGAATAGTTCTTCTCGGCCTTGGATAACCCCCTGCTTGCGAATGCTATAGGATGGTCCAATTCTCCTCCGCCAACTTGTATCAGTACTGCTTCGAGTGATATACATGACGCGTCTACATGTACATGAAACTCCTTCTTCCAATCCGAGAAGACTAAAATCAATACGGTGACCATTTTTTCTTTCTATACGTCCAAGCTTTTCTTATAGTCCTCGTTCCAACAAAATGTGACATCCTTTTTCAACAACTTCTCCATAGGCACGGCGATCTGGGCATAGCCCTTGATAAACTTTCTGTAATACCTAGTATGTCCTAAGGTTGTGTGCAGCTGTTTCACACTCCTCGGCGCCTCCAAGTAAACTATCACTATGATCTTCGCGGGATCTACCATCAGTCCCTGCCTACAAACCACATGACCCAGCAGAGTCCCAAAACGAAAACAAAATAAGCATTTCTTCAAATTGAGCACAATCTGGTACCTTTGACAAGCATCTAGCATCAGGCGCAAACTTGCCACATGGAATTTTACCAACCCAAACACAGTCCAGTCATCAAAGTACACCACCAGAAACTTATCAATGAATTCTTTGAATGCAGCAATGACTACGTGCGAAAAAATCGCAGGCACATTATTCAATCCGAAAGGCATTATAGTGTATTGAAAACATCCCCATTCAGTTGCGAAGGTCATCTTGCTTTTATCCGCAGGCGTGACTTTGATTTGATGGTACCCAGAGAACCCATCAGTGAAGGAGTATGCTTCCTGGCCACCTACATTATCCAATACCTCATCAATGAACAGAGTCGGGAAAGGATCATGTAATCAAGCGTCATTCAATTTCCTGAGATCTACACATATCCTTATTTCATCCTTCTTCTTCCTTTCCTGGACCACCATCGAGCTCACCCAATCAAATTCTTCTATAGGCTCAATGATGCCTGACGTGAGCATCTTGTCTAGCTCTAAGTGGACCTTCTCCTTATACTTCGGATTGAGATGGTAAGGTCTTTGCTTCGCCGGCTTCGCGTCCGGTTTTAATGTGATCTTCATAACGCCCAGGTCTCATATTATCCCCTTTATCTTCGTAAACTTGGTAGGGAACAAATCCTGGTATTCACGGAGCAATTTGGAGACCTTATCTACCATCGCATCATCCCAGTAATCTCCAATCTTCGTGAATTTGGGCTCCATCTCCATACCAATATTTACCTGTTTCGTTTTCAATGGCATAGTTATATTAGGGTTCTCGATCTGCGATCCCTCAACCTCGCAGTGACCCTCTGTTTTAGGGATATTAATCTTTCATGGATCCTTGTCTTCTTCTTCAGTAGTCACTTTATAGTATTCCAATGTGTGGCTCAACTGAGTAGTCCAATCAGGTTGAATCAGATCCAAAGGATCTTGCGATATCCTAAAGATTGCTGGTTTAACTTCTTGTAGTGCTTTGTCAATATAGTCAAACCCATCTTTGAAGCTAAATTTCATTATGAACCCTTCGCGTAGAATATCCCATTCACCTGTGCCATGGCAGAGTTTTGTCTCCAAGAACCAGTTCATTGGGATGACATCCAATGTGTGACAGAAAAAGTGCACCCATTCAAGTTGGGGCTTTGCTCCATCAGCCTTAGCCCATTTGACCTAGTGTTCACGTGGATCATCCTTCCTGTCACACTTGTCTGTCATTCTTACCTTTGGTTTCCTAAAGCATGTTCTCATCATCCTCCTGCACTCACGCCAATCATCAAAGCTACCCTTGTGCGTGCCCCACCATCTCACGGGTGTAGCGCGCAATGCCCAGTCCAAAGCCTGGAAGCACTACTTCTCTAGTACTTCCCTCTCAAATGCATCCAAAAATACATCTCCACCATTCAAGCCATCGTAAGTGGGAAAATTTCTTACCTCTGATGATACACAGTGCACCGATCAGGTCATCATGTTACAAATCAGCGTGGTTACTTCATGTAGTTGATTCTTCCAGTACTCTAATTCTTCATCAGATTCTAAGGTGCAAGAATTCTCGTGATCTCATGTAATTCATTCGTCCACTGTTATATTCACCCAATCTTGGTCTCGTGCTATTATCTTATATATGCAGTCCAAATTTTCATCACTCTTGTAATCACGGATTGGTTCAGTATAGCGTGATCCTTTAGTGGGATCTAGGGGTACTATTACGTGGAGCGATTTCTTTTCAAATATCATCTTTTGCTTCTTTAGGTTGATTATCATGTTCACGTCAGTGGCCCAATCAATGCGCTCATCCACAATTTCTATCACTTCAAATTCAGCTAATGCGCCCGCGCCTTCAATATCTACAGTCACTCCTTATAGTCGTCCCATGGGGATGATCTTTTGCTGATTTTCCATCCTTAACTGAATCGGAGACCACTGCAGCATGGGTCTTCCCATCCGCTCCTAAGTCTACTTTGGTAAAATGTTTGCGTCTAACCCCAGATCCAAAATAACCTGATCCATTTCATATTCTCCTATCTGCGGTTAGTCTCATCTCATGCCTTGTCCTTGCTTTATGCTTACCAATATTTTGTACCACTCGCGGTTCACCCGAAGCATTTCCTGCTCATCTATTTATAAGCTCCTATAACCCCTTCACAGCCTTGATATCATGCAACAACTTCATGTAGGTCCCTAGAAAGGTCGTAAGCATAGAAGAGTCCATTTCCTAATCAGGCGTATCCTTGCTCCCTGAGGTAGATACCTTTGCGAAGCTCTTCTTTGCTTCCATAAATGTTTTGGGTGCGCACTCCAAATCAAATTCAACCTCCTTAGCCAGAGCTTTGTGAACCCATGCGTTGTCTTCAGGTTGTTTTCCTTTATCATCACCTGTTGCAATTCCACTTCGGAGCACTATATTCACATTTGGATCCTCTTCGCAAGGCTCAGACCTCATTATTTGCAGGTTCTGAGTCGGCTGAGGTGGTAGCACCCCCTTGTCACGTATCCTCGTTATCAATGTAGGACAGTCCTCTGTCTCATGATCAAACTGAGTATAATATTTGCACGATGGTCACATTGGGTTAGTGCATTCACGGGCATAGTGTCCTGGTCCTCCATAGTTGTAGCAGATTAGATATCCCTGACCACTGCCAGGTCCTCTTCTGCGTCAGCATCGTCTACACCCCTGAAAGTCTGTTCATGCCATCCCAGCACTTTGGTGAGGAGGCCGCATTTCTGCCTAGACTATATAGGTGGGTGTTATTTCCATCATCAATTCATAACTTCGGCAGTTGTGCTCATCATGCCCTACCGACTTGCAAAAGTTGCATAATAGTTGTTGCGGTGTTTGTACAAACTTCTGCAACAAATGACAGTTATTTGTCGCATGTTTTCCTACTACCTAACTTATAGCGCACCACAACGCAAGCCCCGCGCTCAGTCCTGCTTGGGCTTCTAGCCTCAAAGGCATCAGCCCTCCTCCTACAATATAGTTTGCAAAGACCAGGTAGTGGTCTTTGTCATGCCCCTGACCTTTACATTTCAGGCACCATATTTCTTCGCGCACCTCTGGTCGAAATGTTCTGTCTCGCTTCAAACTTTGCATTTCAAGGCAAAAATTTTGCAACTGTGCATGGATCTGCTAAACCCCCAAATTCAGATCTTGCATCGGTGTTTCATGCAATCTCATTGCAATCTCCAAGGCCTTTTCCTAAGTCATAATCTTCTGTTGTGATAGTACAACCTTCAGGTGTGGTAGGAGCGAAGCCACGAACCATTCACGGTGTTCTCCATCTGTTAAGTTCATATTAGCTTCATGGAATTTACACTTCAACCTCTGATCCAATTCCAAAGGTGTCTCACCTCATTTCATCATGATTTCCTTGAACCCCACAATCGACTGTGCCTTGGATTTAGGCATACTAAATTTTTTATTCAGCACGGTCTGGATGTCTGCCACCCCAGTGTTTGGGTTATCATTATAGTACTTGATGTACCAAGTTAGCGTATGATCTTGCAAAGCACTAACCAATGTCGCCTTCTTCATATGGTCATCTATGATGCCCTGAGCTTCCCATACATCTTTCACAACAAACCAAAACTGGTATGGGTCCTCATTTCCCAAGCCCTTAAACAAAGGCAGCTTCACTAAATTTTCCATGCTGAACTACAGTGGAGGTGGTGGTGGTATGGGTGAAGTCGCAGGTGATGGTGGTGAAGATGGAGGTGGTGTGGGTGGAGGTGGCAATCACAGGAATCCCTATCTTATTAACTAAACTGCACTTCGTGGAGAAGCCTATGCTACTCCCTCTTCGTCACCCAATGGAGGTGAAATCATGGGCTATATTTAGGACCCTTTCTTCCTTCATTTTTGTAAGCCTTTCCACTTCATGTAGCTCCAAACATCAAGGTAGCTGCATAAACCATTTTTCGCACAATAACATCTTAATCTAGGTATTTAAATATTTCAAGTACTTACCTCGCAAACCTTTGAAAAAGGGTTACTCTGCCTCAATGTAACTAACTGAGGTATCGATCGCAAATTTAGTCACAAATCCTCCTATGATGTGATCGAGCCAATGATCGACAACACGGGTGATCTTATCCTCAGAGGCTTCTAGTCTCCGTACTAACTCTGGGGTCCAGACAATAGGACCGTCAAGTATCCACCTTCCTTGGCTATCCGCTAGCTTCGCAATCCACTCGTATAACTCAACTGGAAAGGAATATAAAAATATCTTGTGGATTTATGTATATAAGTACCTATCTAGCCACTGTTCCTTTGTCAGTCGCAGATTTTATATTCTCCCGCACCTCGAATTCGTGGATCTTCCTATCCAGCCAGTCTTCAACCTCTTTCTTAGTTGGATTCCAGTGATACGACATCACACATATCTCATGCAAATTCTGGTCCCAGCAACGAAACCATTTTTTGGTTGTGCGAGGCCTGACCTAGGTTTAGCATTAGTTAGCCAAACAAATCCCTACACTACTAGCCCTTTCAGCATCAGCCCGCAGAGCGCGGACCGAAGTCTCACCCAAAGAAATATGGGGGATGTTGGAACCAAGTTTCCGCACCCTAAGATGGTCGTGATGTCGATTTATATCCTCTGTTACTACTTTCGCATAGGTCACTAGCTTTAGGGCTCTGTCTGTCTAACCCTTTATTCCACCCTTTAGTACCTCCATGAAGGTGTACAACTGGCCTTCGCACAGCCTTAACTAGCGATCCAGGTACTTTCGCCCTGCTATGACATCGTATTGTATAGGTTCCCAAGTTATCTTAAGTGTTTTACTTATCTTACTAAGCAATACCAGTTAGCGTCATGTAAACTAATATTCTTACTTGCATTCAATTAACCAGTATAATCACATATATTCGTGCATCACATAAAAATTGTAAATTAAACCAAAAACACAATATAACCAGATGCATTAACAGGAAATAAATACATAGAATCTATAGAATACTTCTCTTTATTGATATCTTTAGATTAATACAGACTCTATCTGCCTTACGCACACAGCTGTAGGGGTCCACGCACTCAGCTATAGAATTCCACCCTAAGCCTCTGTGCACTCAGCTGTAGATCCTCTACCTACGCTAAGACCCGAAACACTTAGACTTCTCTACCAAGACTCCAAGACTTGTCTTCTTTTAAAGCTACTTATATCTTACCTACTTAGCTCCTTTTTATACAATCCCATGGTGCGTAGATGATGGGTGGATCTTTACAGACGAATTTACACTTTACAAAATAAGGGCAGACAACCCTTTATGACTCATGAAACCTTCGTGCTCCGTGACCACAAAATACAGAGACTTTACAACTTTATTACAAAATTGACCCAAAACATGGGCTTTTAGCCCCAAAAATGTCCTTGGGGGATCTCATTCCCAACAGAAAGAAAATCGCTACAGTGTTAGCGCACCCAATTGAACTGTATGCCCTCCACGCATTGGGGCACTCAAGACACTACTAGTGCTGACACTTCATCTGCACGACACTTCCGCATAATCTTGCATACCAGGATCTGAGCGGCTACCTTGACCATGAGGTTGGTTATACTAGTGATGGAGTAGCCGCGTGACTTCTTTGAGAGCTTAAATTTATCCTTAAATGCTTCATTGAGGTCGCGCTCACCTGGCTTTCCTCCAAACACCATCGCTGGATTTTCTCCTACGTGCGGCAGCCGAGTGATCCTATGGATCAACATGTCAGTGATTGGTATCGACTCCTCTAGCCACAAGCACCCATCGTTCACCAAGGACAGTAGCTACTTGATGACTATCATGGTTATGGGTGTGCGGCTATAATGTGGTACCCATAACATGTTTAACAGACCAGCATTATCCACCTATTTTACACACTTTCTTGGCTCCAGTTTGGTCACACTAGAGTCTTTGTAGAAGACGCAATGCATGAATTTATCAGTGGCTAAGTGGGGAAAGCGCTCCATATCATCCAAATCCAAATCCCCCAATTTTAACAGGGGGATGTGCCCCAGGTGTGATTATTCAAAGGCAATTTTGACTGGCAACAACGGTGTATGTAGTGTGACCTTGTTTTCGTCAATGTCCCTTGGAACCTTTGTCTTGCCTCTACGTGGAGGAATGTACTCGGGAAGCTTAGAGATAGGGTCGGACCCCTCAACGTCAACATCCTCCACCACCATGTCAATATCTTCCTCATCCATAGGGATCTACTCAACATCCTCTTTAGGTTCAAGGTCAATTAGCTTCCCTTCTCCTATGCCTTCTGGGTGATGCGTGCACCGACTGTGGCACTTTCTGCTTCTCTTTATTTGATTTTGGACCCTCTTGGGTCATCATAGGCCTCAACCTGGGCGTCCTCAGTGATTTAGGCACTTCTACCGATACATCGACGCCCTCAATCTCTGGGGCAGCTTCCTCAGCTGCCATTGCTACTTCTAGGGCAGTTCCCTTAGCTGCCATTGCTTCTCCTGCACTCACGGTTTCTGTGAGTTCTAACATAATACTAGGAAACAACTCCTATGTCTCTTTTGGCAACCTCTCAAACACTGAACTCACTATCAAAGCTTCAAAGTTCTCACAGTTCATGTGTGCCTAAGAGCTCAACACCTCAATTCTCAAAATGCTAAGTGTCTTTTGTTGGATAGCCACCTGTAATTTATAGGCATTTTCGAATTCAAATCCAACTGTTCCCCCCAAAATTTATTCATAAATACTGGATTGGAGGCAAATTTTCACATACCTTGACCTTAAATTCCGACTTAAATGTCGCCCCCCGCTCTATTTGGTTGTTTTCCCACTATCAAGTCATGTACAGTGACCATAACAATCACTTTCTGGCTACCATGTGTGGTCCATTCTTGGATAGCACAACCTCCTGCATGTTTTTGCTGATACTGTGACATTCCTTCATTCCGTGCAGTTCCCCAATCACGCAGCTCCCCAACCTGGGTAGTGTAGTTTATAGTCTCGCGCCTCCTTTCAGCTGCCTGGAGCTCTGAGACTATGCTTCCACCATGTAGTCATCTAGTTGGATCGCCAATGTATGGCTTCAATTGGCTACCATTCACTTGCGCTGGGAATGGTTCCCCATTCAACTTTACCAACTAAACTGCTCCACCATCGGTAATCTCCTTGATGACATATGGCCCCAGCCAATGCATTAGAAATTTTCATGGAGATTTATCAAACTTGCTATCATATAATAGAACTAAATCATTTACTGATCCAAATGGATCCAAGAAACACTCTCCTTGTCTTCAAAAATTAAAGAAAATCATGCCAAAACCAAGGAAAAATCGCATAAGGAAGCCTTTCAAACCACTATCAGGAGGCAAAAACCCATGAAATCAATGGAAAAATAGAGTATCGGAGGCGGAATTAGTGATGCACAGTGATCATCAGATCTCACCAATCAACAGTCCAGATCTGAGTGGTGGATCGCAATCGGCAGTGACCTTTGGCATGGATCAGTGGGA
This sequence comes from Pinus tabuliformis, assembly GCA_031772625.1. Taxonomy (NCBI): domain Eukaryota; kingdom Viridiplantae; phylum Streptophyta; class Pinopsida; order Pinales; family Pinaceae; genus Pinus; species Pinus tabuliformis. Next base: position 974,449,981 of record CM062817.1, on the reverse strand, counting down.
TCCACATAGGAGATGCGATAGCGATCAGCGGTTATCGGTGCAGAGCTCATGAAAGTTGCAATAGTGATTGGTAGAGTTAATCTGAATCATCAATCAAGCGCGCAGATCGACAGCCCGTATTACATCGTCGGATCACTATCGAGGGATTGCAGAAGCACTTACAATGGCGGAAGGGTTATTGCAATGAGTGATTGCGATATATTGCATTGCTGCATTGCATTAGAACTGTGCAGAGGAATGATTACAATCGGCGGGGGTTATGTGTGATATGCGATATCGTGTCGGAACATGGAGCAAGGCCGATATCAATACACGATGTGATACGCTGGACCCGAAAGGGTACCTTAAGGCTATTCGATATAGTTTCAAGTCCGGAAGGAAGCCATTTATAATGCATTTTCGCAGCTTTTAAATATTTATGAAACATAAAGGGACAGAGCCTTCCGATATGCGATAGCGACTTGTGGATGGAACCGATGAAGGAATTAAGGAATTTTAAAGTCTGATATATTGAGATTTGGCAGACTTTCTTTGTTAAACCACATTTTCCCTGTGTTTAACAGAGCACGGCTATTTTAGGAGTTTTAGAGGCCCGCAGCACTATGGTATTATAGAATGGGTGGCCACCTCTTCTCTAGGAATTAAACAATGATTGTATCACACTAAGAGAGGGATTCGAAGTGGACAGAGGCCGGGCAGACTGAGAGACAGGAACATGAAACGAACAAGCAACGCATTTTTGGCTATAAAGCCATAGACAGAGAACACAACAGGGAGGCAGTATTGTAGGCAAATGTAAAGACAGAGTTAGGACATAGATAGAGAGCATTGAAGGAGTCTGTGTACTCAGAGAAAACTTGAGCGGTTCAACTAAAGCTCTTGTTATTGTATTCTGTTGTGGTGAGGCTCAAAGTAAGCTCACTGTTGTAAAAAGAACTCTGCTTGAAGACATAATAGAAAGGCCACCACTGAAGGCTGGACCAGGAGATGTAGCCCAGGAGTATTGGGTGAACTCCTTATTAAATTTGTTGTGTTATGTGTTGTCTATTATGTTTTGTTTATTGCTTCATTGTCTATGTTTTTCGCAATCTTATCAATCCATTGCATAAAATGACATACACTAATCCATGCACATAAGTCTGTAATACCTTATTATTGTCTTAGATCTCATTATCAAATCAAGTGGTATCAGAGCTTTAGGTTTGCTAAGGTTAGACAAGCTTGTGCTGGGCTGTTTGTGAATGCTAACTAGGTCAAAGCTTAAATTAGGAGAAGGAGAACTGGTTGAAACTAACCCAGAAATTGGTAGAGTCTATCCTAAGAGGAAAATGACAGAAGAAATTCCCTTGGAATCAGACTCTCAGTTCATGGACAGTTTCATGACCATGAGAGCCATGGTAGAAGAAATGTATAGAGAATTTAAGAAAGGTCGAAGTGAATATTCTTCTACTTCCAAACAAGACAAAGGAACAAAAGAATCTCTCATAGATGGCCATTCTGAAGGCAAAGGGAAAGTAAAATCGATTCCTCTGTCCACAACTCCTGATAGCCCTGAAAATAAAAAGAAGAAAACATCTTTGATTAAACTAGATGTTAAATTTGATTTGCCAATATATGATGGAGAGTTAAATGTAGAGAAGTTAGATAACTGGATTAGGCAGATTGATGTGTATTGTAGGGTGCAAAATATTGACTCAGACAGGAGTAAAATTCAGCTGGCCAGCCTACGCCTTGGAGGAACTGCCTTGGTATGGTGGGAAGGCAGGACACAAGCTGACTTGAAGAAGCATGGTAAAATTCTTTCTGTCTAGAGTGAATTTGTTTCTGCAATTAAAAAACAATTCTATCCACTAGCTTATATGCAGCAAGCTATGATGAGTTGGAAAACTCTTCGCCAATTAAAAGGGCAAAGTGTACAAAGTTACACTCAAGAATTTAGAAAAAGAGCTTTTATTCTAGGCATTTCTTTAGACTCACCTAAACTTTGTTGAAGTATATAGGTGGTCTACACAGTTATTTGAGACACACCATTATCATGTTTAACCCTACTAGCATAGATGAGGTATCTTTCCAGGCTACCCATCTAGAGGCTAGAGGCAAGAATGTGAACCCAGAGATTGGGGGATCATCAAAACCCACTACATGCAAAAACAAGGAAAAGGGGAAGCAGAAATGGAAAGAGAGGAAGGAAATGTTGTACAAAAGGCCAAACCTTCATGCACTCACTGCAAGAAGGATGGACATGATGATGAACATTGCTAGTGTTTGCATCTGAAGCTGAAACCCAAGAAGTTCGATGGCAAGAAGAAGAAGATTGTTGCTGCCATACAAAAATATCTGGGTTCAAACTCAGGTGATGAAACAACAATTACAGCCACAGGTATAAAAGGTAAAAATTTTGAAGCATCTACTAGTACTTTTGCACAAACTATTGATAATGAAGAAAATGAGAGGAAAGAACACAAGATTTTTCATATTAGAGTTATTTCCAAGCATGAAAAGATTGATACTTTGTTTGATAGTGGCTCTCAAGTAAACTTAATTTCTAAAGAAATTGTAAAGAAATTGGGACTACTAACCACACCTCATAAGAAGCCATATCCATTAGGTTGGGTATGTGATAAAGCAAAACTACAAGTGACTAGACAATGTAAACTTAGGTTTTCTTTTGAGTCAGCATTTGTGGATGAGGTTGAGTTAGATATTGTTCCCTTGGATACATGTGGAATTTTTTTAGGAAGTCCTTACTTGTATGATAGAAAAGCCATATTCTATAGAGCTTAAAATAAGTATCAACTCGTTAAAGATGGAATCGAATATATTGTAAGAGCTCATAAACTCAAGAATAATTATACTCTCATAAACTCAAGGCAAATGAAAAGAATTGTAAACTCATGCAAGCAATTTCTATTGATGGTTGTAAAGGAAAAGAAACCTGATAAAACCAATGTATTTGAAGGCTGTGATGTTAAACAGCAAGCTGATTTAGAAAAAGTTGTTTCAGAATATGATATCTTATTTCAAGAACCTAAAGGTTTGCCACTAAAAATGTAAATTGTACATGACATTAATTTGCAGCAAGATGCTCCATTGCCTAACTTCGGAATGTACAGGTTATCTGCTTTAGAGAATGTAGAAATCAAGAAGCAGGTACAAGATCTGCTTGAGAAAGGGTTCATAAGACCAAGCACATCACCATGTGGATCTCCAATAGTGTTGGTGAGAAAGAAGGATGGTTCGTGGAGGATGTGCATTGATTACCGAGCACTAAATAAAATAATGATCAAGAATCATTATCCCCTTCCTCGCATTGATGATCTATTGGATCAGCTGAAAGAGGTTGTTTACTTTTCCAAGTTGGACCTACATAGTGGTTACCATCAGGTCAGAGTAGCAGAGCAAGATGCATGGAAGACTACTTTCAAAACAAAGCAAGGGTTGTATGAATGGCTAGTTATGCATTTTGGCTTAACTAATGCCCCTGCCACTTTCATGAGAGTAATGAATGATGTACTCAGACCTTTTATTGATGATTTTGTAATTGTATATTTGGATGACATTATTGTATTTAGTAAAGCATGGGAAGAAAATTTGAAGCATGTGAAGCAAACTCTAGATATTTTGAAAAATGAAAATCTCTATGTTAAATTATCAAAATGTGAATTTGGTAAAACATCTTTGAATTATTTAGGTCATATTGTAGGGGGTGCTGATTTGAAGATAGATCCGTCTAAGGTTGCAGTCATTGTAAACTGGCTTAAACCCAAGTCTGCTACAGAAGTTAGAAGCTTCCTAGGGGCAGCACAATATTGGAGAAAGTTTATTGCTAACTTTTCCTTAATTTCAGCTCCCTTACATGCTTTGACAGGTTTGAACAAGGTGTTTCAGTGGGGAGGAAAACAACAGAAAGCCTTCGACACCTTCAAAGAAAAAATTAGTACAGCACCAATACTAGCATTTCCAAATCTTCAACAACCATTTGAGATCGAAACCAATTCCAATGACTGTGCCCTGGGAGCAATGTTGATGGAACATGGTAAACCCATATGCTACCATTCTGAGACTTTTAATTCTGAAGTAGTTAATTATCCTACATATGATAAAGAATTGTATGCATTAGTTTAGAGTGTGAAGAAGTGGAAACATTACTAAATGGGTGAAGAAACAATTATACATACTGATCATTACTTGCACTCACAAACTAAATTGCAGCAATCAAGACACTATAGGTGGATGGGTTTCCTACAACAATTTCATTTAGTCATCAGATATAAAAAGGGCATACACAATAAAGTTGCAGATATGTTGTCCAGACCAATCATAAATGCATATACTATACTTAAGCATAACGCAGTAATGCATGAAAGCTATATTGAACAATATTCTCAAGATATAGACTTTAAAGATGTATATGCAGCGTTAAGTAATGGCAAAAAGGTAGAAGAATTGGATTAATATCTTAAGGACCAACTCTTGTATCGTTTGGGAAAGCTATGCATTCCAAAAACAGAAAGAGTTAACATAATTAGGGAGGCACATACTTCCCTGATATCAAGTCATTTTGGTGTAACTAAAATAGTTGCACAGCTACAAAGATACTGTTATTGGCCAAGAATGCATGAAACAATTTCTAGATATGTAAGAGGCTGTACCATGTGTGCTAAAAGTAAGCCTAGCAATAGAAAACTAGGCTTGTACACTCCACTACTAGTCCCTTCCCGTCCTTGGGAAAGTGTTTCCATGGACTTTGTTGGGGGATTTCCAAAATCTAGAAAGGGACATGACTATTTATATGTTATTGTGGACAGGTTCAGCAAAATTCGTATTTTAATACCTTGTAATAAGAAAATTACAGCTGAACAAATAGCAAAAGTTTTCTTTCAGCATATCTGGGTGCATTTTGGGTTACCCACTTCCATAGTATCTAATCAAGTCTCCCGATTTGTTGGGAAGTTTTGGTCAAGTCTGTGGGAATTAATGGACACCAGACTGAAGAAAAGCATAGCCTTTCATCCATAGACAGATGACCAAACAGAGGTAGTCAACAGGACAGTGATCCAGTTGCTTAAGGGTTATTGCAGCAAGCATCCCAAGCTTTGGGATGAACATTTATGTTATGTGCAACATGCTTACAACCATGCTAAATACTCTTCTACATAGAGATCTCCTTTTGAGACCTATTGTAGTTTCATACCAAGGTTGCCCTTGGATTTTTTCTTTGAAAAGACATAGCAATTGTTGGACACAGTGATGTGGACAAAGCAACCAGATTCATTGAACAGATCCAAGAAATTCACCAGGCAATCAGGAACAACTGGAAAAGAGCCAAGCCAAATACAAGGCAAGGCATGATAAACACCGGGTGGAGCACAACTTCCAAGTTGGCGATCAAGTCTGGTTGTATATCAGAAAGGACAAAATGCAAGGTGAAGGAAAGAAGCTGAAGCCAATAAGGTATGGGCCTTTTAAGGTACTTGAGAAAATTGGTGAGAACGCTTTCCACCTTGATCTGCCAGCATACATGCACATCTATTCAGTAGTAAATGTAGAAAATTTAAGACTGTTTGAACCTTGTTTAATTGAAGATCCTGAATAGCAAAGTCAATTGCCTTCCATTGATGATTTGTTGCCTGAATACCTCAATGAGTTGTAGGAAGATAAAGTTCTGGAAAGGAAGGTGAGGACTACACATAGAGGGGACATAGAGGACCTTAGAATTGGGCTCAAAGGTTCAAAACCCAGCAGTACAAAATGGATAGAGATTGGGAAAGTGAGACAGCTGTATCCTCACTTAAACCATGCATGAAAACCAACTTTTGGTGGTCCAAAAGCCTTTTCAGTGGGAAGGTGTGATCCAAATGGATCCAAGAAACACTCTCTATGTCTTCAAAACTTAAAGAAAATCATGCCAAAACAAAGGAAAAATCGCATAAGGAAGCCTTTCAAACCACTATCGGGAGGCAAAAACCTATGAAATCAATGGAAAAACAGAGTATCGAAGGCGGAATTAGTGATGCATAGTGGCCGTCAGATCTGGCCAATCAACGGTCCAAATCTGAGCGGCAGATCACAATTGGCAGTGACCTTTGGTAGGGATCGGCGGGATCCACATAAGAGATGCGACAGTGATTAGTGGTTATCAGTGTAGAGCTCATGAAAGTTGCGATGGCGATTGGCAGAGTTAATCTGGACCATTGATCAAGCACACAGATCGATGGCCCATATTACATCACCGGATCGCTATTAGAGAATTTCAGAAGCGCTTACAATGGCGAAAGGGTTATTGCGATGAACAATTGTGATATATCTCATCGCATCGGAACTGTTCAGAGGAGCGATTACAATCGGCGGGGGTCATGTGTGATATGCGATATCGCGTCGGAACATGGAGCGAGGTCGATATCAATACACGATGCGATACACTAGACCCAAAAGGGTACCTTAAGGCTATTCGATATAGTTTCAAGTCCAGAAGGAAGCCATTTATAATGCATTTTCATAGCTTTAAAATATTTATGAAACATAAAGGGATAGAGACTTCCGATATGCAATAGTGACTTGTGGACGAACCCGATGAGGGAATGAATCACATTTAAGGACTTTTAAAGTCCAATATATTGAGTCTTGGCGAACTTTCTCTGTTAAGACACATTTTCCCTGTGTCTAACAAGGCATGGATGTTTCAGGAGTTTCAGAGGCCCAAGGCACTATGGCATTACATAATGGGTGGCCACCTCCTCTCTAGGCATTAAAAATGATTGTATCACGTTGAGAGAGGGATTCAAAGCAAACAAAGGCTTGGGAGACCGGGAGACAGGAACATGAAACGAACAATCAGCACATTTTTGGTTATAAAGCCACAGACAGAGAACACAGCAGGGAGGAAGTATTGCAAGCAAATGCCGAGACAGAGTTAGGATAGAGACAAAGAGCATTGAAGGAGTCTGTGTACTCAAAGAAAACTTGAGAGGTTCAAGTAAAGCTCTTGTTATTGTATTCTGTTGTAATGAGGCTCAAATTGAGCTCACTGTTGTAAAAAGAACTCTGCTTGAAGATATAATAGAGAGGCCACCACCGAAGGCTGAACCAGGAGATGTAGCCCAGGAGTATTGGGTGAACTCCTTATTAAATTTGTTGTGTTATGTGTTGTCTATTATGTTTTGTTTACTACTTCATTGTCTATGTGTTTCACAATCTTATCGATCCATTGCATAAAATGACATAGACTAATCCATGCACATAAGTCTGTAATACCTTATTATTGTCTTAGATCTCATTATCAGATCATTTACCTTGAAGGTGCATAGTTTGATGTGCCTATCATTCCATGCCTTTTCGCGCTCCTTTTGAACTTGTTGATGGAATCCAGCTAGAAATCTATCCTCCTTAAGCTCTGTTAGCTGCACAAGCCTCTCCTCCAGGGCTCCGTGATCCACCATTCTTGTGAATTCCGCTATCCATAGACTAGGTACAATGTACTCCATCGGCATCACAGCTTCCATGCCATAAACTAGTCTGAATGATGTTTGTCCAGTCAACTTCTTGCAAGTCCTTATATAAGCCCATAGTAATGCGAGCACGTGAACATCCCATTCATTTCTTTCAGCATTGCAAACCTTTGTGAGTGCGCTCTCCAATATTTTATTAAAAGCTTCTACCGTTCCATTAGCTTGCGGATGATATGGTGTGCTCTTCTGATGGTAAACCTGAAACTCTTTTGTCATCGTGTTGATCATCTCATTGAGAAAGTGTGTACTATGATTGCTCATTAGAATTTTTGTATAACCAAACCTTTTCAGTACGTACTCAAAGATTAAAAAAAAATTGTTGTCACGCTTGTACAGTCCTTCACAAGATGCACCTCTGGCCATCTAGTTAAGTACTCAGTTGCGGTGATAATGTTCCGTGCACTTGTCTTCTTCCCTGGAGGTTGAATTGGTCTTACAAGGTCAATTGCCCAATTATCGAAGGGCTGTAACGATATTTGCATATTCAACGGTAGCTCGTCCCTGCGTGAGGGTCTACCCATCCTTTGGCATGTGTCACATGCCCTAAAATATGCTTTTGAATCCTTATGCAAGGTCGGCCACCATAACCAAGCACATAGAATCTTCTGCCCTGTTGGTTTTCCTACATAATGACCTCCCGTGGCTCCGCCATGATCCTCAACAAGGATGTTGTTTCGTTCAAACTCTGGCACATAACATCGCAATATTTCATCTAATCCCATTTTGTACAAGTGCCCTGCAATGACAAAAAATTATGTCGCGCGTACCACCAGTTCCTTCTTCTGTTGGCTTGTATATCCTTCCGAAGCCGTACCTGTCGTCAGGAAGTGTATAATATCTTAAAAGTGGTTCTCTATGATGCGTATTGAAAACAGCTACACGTCGGGTAGTCCTTCCTCCAAATTCGTAGGTTCCTCTCTTATTTCAATGCACGATAGATGATCCAGTCCATCATTAAGCGTCCTGATTTCACAATAACTTCAAAATCATACTCCTAGAACAACAACAGCCACCTTCATATCTTCGCCCCAACACAGGCTTATTGACCAGGTATTTTAATATCCTATGGTCTGTATACATCTTAAAATTTCCACCCAACAAATAATTCTTGAACTTCTCGAGCACATACACCATAGCTAGTCCTTCATGCTCTATCGTGGAATAATTTTTCTCAACTGTGGACATCTTCTTACTTGCAAACGCTATAGGGTGATCCAAGTCCCCTTCATCGGCCTGTGTTAGTACTACTCCCATCGCAATACATGACGCATCCACATGCACATGAAATTCCTTCTTCCAATCCGGGAAGACTAGGATCAACGCGATGACCATTTTCTCCTTCAGCACATCCAAGCTCTTTTGGCATTCTTCATTCCAACAGAACGTAACATCATTGTTTAATATTTTTTCCATCATCATGGTGATCTGGGCATAACTCTTGATGAATTTCCTATAGTATCTCATATTCCCCAAAGTTTCACACAGCTGTTTCACACTCCTTGGCACCTCCAAATTTATTATTATCGTGATCTCTGTTGGGTCTACCATCAAGCCTTGTCTGTATACTACATGGCCTAGCAAGATCCCAAAAGGGACACAAAATAAACATTTCTTCAGATTGAGCATGATCTAGTACCTCCAACATGTATCTAACATCAAGCACAGACTCTCCACATGGTGCTTCACCAGTCCAAACACTATCCAATCGTCAAAGTATACTTCTAGAAATTTATGAATGAAATCCTTGAACGTCGTGATGACGATGTGAAAAAATATCGTCAATGCATTCTTCAACCCAAAAGGCATCATAATATCATGGAAGCATCCCCATTCAGTCACGAAGGCCATCTTACTTCTATCCTTCGGCGCGATCTTGATCTGATGGTACCCAGAGAACCCATCAGTGAATGAATATGCGTCCTGGCCACCAACATTATCCAGGACCTCATCAGTGAATGGAGTTGGGAAGGAATCATGCACATAGGCATCATTCAACTTCCTGAGATCTACGCATATCTTTATTTCTCCCTTCTGATTCTTTTCCTGAACCACTATTGGGCTTATCCAATCAAATTCTTCCACCAGTTCAATAATACCTGTCATGAGCATCTTGTCTAACTCTAAGCAAACCCTTTATTTATTCTTTGAATTGAGGCGGTAAGGTCTTTTCTTCATAGGTTTCATGTCCGGTTTTAGGGTGATCTTCATGACACCCAGATCCCCTACTATCCATTTCATATCTAAAAACTTTGTGGGAAACAAATCCTAATATTCATGGAGTAGTTCAACGACCTTATCTACTGTCGCGTCGTCCCAGTAGTCCCCAACCTTTGCAAACTTGGCTCTACCTCCATGCCAATGTTCACTTGCCTAGTTTTGATTGGCTCAATTATGTATGGGTTCTCTAGTTGTGGTCTTTCTACTTCATGGTGTCCTTCAGTCTCTGGAATATTAATCTTCCTCGAGTCTTCGTCTTCTTCTTCCGCTATGACATTGTAGCACTCTAGCGCATGGCTCAACTGGGTGGTCCAATCATGCGAATGAGACAGTTATAGAGCAGGACACTGGGCGCAACTTTAGTGGTTGAATTAAATCTAGAGGATCCTGTGGTATCCTGAAAATTGTCTTCTTAACCTCCTGCAAGGCTTCATCGATAGATTCAAATCCATCCTCAAAACTGAAAGTCATCAAAAATCCCTCGCACAAAATATCCCACTCTTCAGTGCCATGGCAGAGTTCTGTCTCCAAGTACCAATTCATTAGTATAACATCCAAGGTATGAAAAAACAAATGGACCCATTCTAGTTGAGGCTTTGCTTCATACACTTCAGTCCATTTGGCCAAATGGTCACGTAGATCATTTCTCCCATCATATTTTTCTGTTAATCGCACCTTCAGATGACCAAAGCGTACCCTCATCATCCTCCTATATTCACGCCAATCATCAAAACTATATTTGTGCATACCCCACCATCTTGCAGGCGTAGCGCGCAGCGCCCAATCCAATACCTAGAAGCGATGCTTCTCTGGTACTTCCCTCTCAAATGCATCCAAAAAGTGATCAACATCAATTAACCCATCATAGTAAGGTAAATTTCTTACCTCTCATGATACATAGCGCAATGACTTGGTCATCATATTACAGCACAGTGTAGATACTTCATGCAGTTGATTCTGCCAATGCTCCAATTCTTCGTGTGAATCTCGCGTCGTTATCTTGTAAATCTGGTCAAAATCATCACTTTCATAATCGTGGACGGTTCAGTATAGGGCGGTCCTTCTGCAGGGTCCAGTGGCACCACTACGTGGAGCGATTTCTTCTCAAATATCATCTTTCACTTCTTCAGGTTGATTACCCCATTCATGTCAATGACCCAATCAATCCCAAGGATCATGGGGTAGGGATTGTTGTCATTCACAATCTCTATCACCTCAAAATCTGTTAGCGCACTCACGCCTGCGATATCAACTATTACCCCCTGCAACCTCCCCATTGGGATAACTTTTTGTTGATTCGCCATCCTTAACTGAATCGGCGACAAATGTAGCACAGGTCCCCCCATTATTTCCCATGTTTGTTTCGGCAAAACATTCGCGATAGACCCTAGGTCCAAGATAACCTGGTCCATTTCATATTCTCCTATTTATGTGGTGAGTCTCATCTTACGTCTAGTTCATGCTTTATGCTTACCAAGCATCCTAACTACACATGGTCCATTAGTAGTGGTCTCCTTGCCAACGCGCCTATTGATCAACTCCTGTAGTCCCTTCATATCTTACTATCGTGGAGCAGTTTCATGCAGGTCTCTAAGAACATGGTAATCATGCACGGGTCCATTTCTTCAACCGGTTTCTCCTGACTCCCTGAGGTAGAGGCCTCAGCAAAAATTTCCTTTGCTTCCATAAATGTTTCTTTTGTGCATTCTAGATCAAACCCGGTCTCCTTTTCTGGTGCTTTGTGGACCCACTCACCTTCTTCGGGTTGCTTCCCCTTATCCTCACCAGTCATCACTCCACTCCGTAGCACAATATTTACCTTAGGGTCTTCCCTGTGAGGCTCAGCCCTCATCATCTGCAAGTTCTAAGTTAGTTCCTGAGGTTGTACCCCCTTCTCACGTAGCTTGGCTAACAATATAGGGCAATCCTCCATCGCGTGGTCAAACTAAGTACAATAGCGACATGATAGTCGTGTCGGATTCGGACAATCTCACACATAGTGTCGTAGTCCTCCACAAATGTAACAAATAATTTGTCCTCAACCTCTACCAAGTCCTCCTCCACCTCAACCTCGGCTGCATGCCTGATACTCGCCTCGTGCTCCTACAACACCTTGGTCCGAAGGCCTTGTTTCTGCCTGAACCCTATATGCAGGTTTCCCGTCCATCATTAATTTGTAACTTCAGCAATTGCACTCATCATGACCCACAGATTGACAAAAGTTGTAGAAGATATGTTGTGGTGTTTGTATGAATTTCTGTAGTAAATGGAAATTGTCTATCGCATGTTTCCCAGCTTCCTGATAGATAGCACACCATAGCATGGGCCTTGTACTTGGCCTGGATGCAGCTTCTAGCCTCAGAGGAATTGTCCCCCCTAATGCAACATAATTTTCAAAAATAGGAAAGTGATCTTTGTCATGCCCCTGGCTTTTGCACTTTAGGCACCACACTTCTTCGCACACCTCTAGCTGAGCTATTCTGTCTTTTTTCAGAGTTTGCATTTCGAGGCAAAGGTTCTACAACTGCGCATGAATCTACTGAACCCCTAGATTAGCATCCTACATTAGTGTCTCGAAAAATCTCATCGTGATTTCCAGAGCTTCCCCCGGGGTCCAGATCTTTTGTTGTGACAGTGCAACCCTTAGGTGAGGCAGGAGTGAGGCCACATACCATTCGTGGTGATGCCCATCAGTCACATTCATGTTGGCTTCAAGGATCGTACACTTCAATATTTGATCCAAATCCCAGGGCATCTCTCCAGTCTTCATCATGATCTCCTTGAATCCCACAATTGATTGCACCTCAGACTTAGGTCTACTAAATTCCTTGTTCAATGCAGTCTGGATATCGACCAACGTGGATGTCAGATTATCAGTGCAGTACTTAATGTACCAAGTTAGTGCATGGTCCTGCAAAGCAATAACCAACGTTTCTTTCTCCATTTGATCATCTGTGATACCCTGAGCTTCCCATACAGCCTTCGCAATGAACCAAAACTGGTCCAGAGCTTTATTTCCTATGCCCTTGAACACAGGTGGCTTTACGGAGTTCGCCATGTTGAACGGTGGTAGAGGTGGTGGCGATGTGGGTAAGGAGGTAAGCAGTGGAGCTGAGGATGGAGGCGGTGTGGATGGATGAGGTGAGCATGGAAGCAGTGTAGGTATTCACAGTAACCCTTGTCTTATCAACTAAATAGTGCTTAACGGAGAAGCATGTGTTTCTCCTTCGTCATCACTCAAAGGAGGCTCAATTAGCGGGCTATATTCAGGGCCTTTTCTTCCTCCGTCCCTGAAAATCCTTCCACTTCGTGTAGCCCCAAACATCAAGGTATTGCATAACTCGCTTTTCACACAAGAGCATCTTAATCCAAGTATTTAATGATTTCAAATACTTACCTCGCGACCCCTTGAAGAAGCGGTGCTCTGCTTCATTGTAATTGACCGAAGTATCGACCGCGAACTCTGTCACAAACCCTCCTATGATACGGTTGAGCCAATGATCGACAACACGTGTGATCTTATCTTCAGAGGCTTCCAATTTCTGCACTAACTCTGAGGTCCAGACAATTGGACCATCAAGCCTCCACCTCATTTGGCCATCTGCCAATTTCGCAATCCACTCAAATAATTCAACTAGGAAGGAACAAAAGAAGATTTTGTGTATCTCTTTGTACAAATATTTGTCCAACCACTATTCTTTCATCAATCACGGATTCCTGTTTTCTTGTGCCATGAATTCGTGGACTTTCTATCCAACCAGTCTTTGATCTCTTTCTTAGTTGGATTCCAATGATGCGACATCACATATCTCGTTATGCAGATCCTGGTCCCAGTAACGGAACCATTTGCTGGCTTGATGGGCCCTAACCTAGGTTCAACGTTAAGTAGCCAAGCAAATCCCTACACTATTGGCCCTTTTGGCATCAATCCACGGAGCGCGGACTGAAGTCTCACCTGAAGTAGTATGGGGGGATGCAAGAACCAAGTTTCCACACCCTGAGATGGTTGTGATGTCAGTTATTTTCCCTAACCTTCCTTCACATATTGAGAAGCCCTTTAGGAAGTATTTCTCTTATTCGTCCTGGAGGCCTCCGTGAAAGCCTCCGGTCATCCTTCGCAGACCCTAAATAGATAGATCAGGCACTCAAGCACCCCTGTAATTCCTCTTACTTCTGTATCTACCCAAATTCGCTTAAGTTTTAGTTACTTTAGCATGTAATTATGGTTAGCTTCACGTAAACATATATCTCTACTTGCGGTCATATAAAATTGAGAAACATATAGATTCGCACATCAGAGTAGCATTAAAACATAACCCCAATATTCAACATAGCATAATCGCATGCAATGAACAAAAGTAAAATACACATGCAATTTAATAATACTCTTCTTTATTATTGATTCAAATATCCAATACAGACTCTGACTACCCTGCGCACACAGTTACAGGGGTCCGCGCACTCAGTTGCAGACTTATCCCCTAGGGCTCTATGCACTCAGCTGCAGAGCCTCTTCCTATGCTAAGACTCTTTGCTCTTAGCTCTCATAGAACCATTACATTCATTAACATCAAGAATCAAATATGAATTGCACTATATTAGACTCCTCTAAGACCTCATTTTTATACAATCCCATGGTCCGCGGACCATCGGTAGATCTCTAAAGCCGACATGATTTTACACAAAAGAAGGGTGGAAACCCTTTATTGACTCTTGACATCTTCACACTCCATGAACACAAAATGCGAAGACTTTACACAAAGATTGGGCTTTTAGCCCCAAAACTTGGGCTTTTAACCCCAAAATTGACCCCAAGGGACCCGTTCCCAACACAAATAGAATATGCAAAAGTACATCGGTGGTCATATCCAAGTCAGAACAATGTTTCTCATGCTTCAGAACAAACTTGAAATTGGTTCCAATACATTGTACCCGGATGCCATAGATGCTAGAGTCCGCTTCCAGCCAGACACCGTCATGAAGTTTGCGGACATGATCACATAGTATTAATATTGGCACCAATATGTGACCGATAAGAAACAAATGGAGGTTGTTGAGCTAGGTTTCTCCCAAACTCAAGCATCATAATGTTATGTCTTGTTAGGTTTTCAAGTTGTCTCTACCCTATTTTGTCTTATATGGGTACAAGTGTAAAATGTAATATTATTTGTAATTATGTTGTAAGTGAAATTCCAAGTGTCAATATTGGAATATGTAGAGTCATCATGTAATGTAATGAGTCATTTTCGTGAAGAATTTGAAGATTCATGAGGTTAGTCCAAAGGTCACAAAGGGGAGTTGAAGAGTCACCCCTTCTTGTTATAAATAAAACCTCATAACTCATGTAAAGGGCTTTTGGGAGGAAATATTTTTGCTAGGCTTAGGCTTAGAAGGAGCTTGGGAGTATTGTGAAGAGCCTTGGCTTCTCTGTAGTATAGAGTGAGTATACTTCTTTGGAGGAGTAGGTGTTCTTGACTTTAATGTTCCATTATTGGGGCTAGTGATTTGTCAATCATGATGTATGAATGGAACTTTAACTTATAATAATAAAGTCAGAGCCAACACACTTTCATGCATATGTTTTGAATATAGTAGGAATATTCTTGTTGTATTTGCAATGTATGTTTTTTAACTTATGCTTATGCTTATGAACTATTTCGTTTTCATTTGTATGAATCTTGTTGAATGTGTGTTGTTGTATTAATTCATCACTTTAACTTGTGGACTATTCCGCATCTTAGCTTGTTATGTCATTATGGTCATTTGTTCCTTTTTAGTTGCGTACTATTACAGGATTCCAAGGGGCACACTTCCTTTTCCCTTCATGTTTTGGAACTTTCATGCATCACACTTGACTCTCTGTAGGGTCACACACTTTCTCTCACCCAAAGTTATCATACTTCACTCTGTGTGTTTTTGCAGTCAAGGCATAGCATTACCACCCACTGTTGGGACTCCTATTCTAAACAATGTGAGTTCTAGGTGGGACTTCATATCAGGGAGATCCCCTAAATGTCAATGGGTCCAACACCGTCAATATTTCTGGTGCTAGAAGGACAACTAGATGACAAGTTGAGCCCTTGAAGTCTGTTTTGAATTTCTGCACTCATTTAATGAATTTTTCCACGATCATAACCCTGACATATTGTTCCAAAAACGTAAGTCAACAAGTGTTGGTGAGTATCATAAATGACTTTTCAACTCTCAAATTTGATGGCAAGGGTGAGACAACATTATTTGAGTATGCTGCTTGTTTTCTTGAATTTTACCCAGAGCACAACATCCACGGTGAGGATGTTGGTTGTAGGTTGTACATCCTCACATTTAAATGGTGTGTAAGGAAATGGTGTCACACATTGACCGATGCATCCATACACTCTTTCAATCATCTTGTCATAGAACTATTCTGTGCTTTTCACATGTATGATCGTAAATGTTCGTGCAAGAAAAATTTTGAATTGTGAAAATCACCTCATTAATCATTGCATCATTTTCACAATCATTTCATGCATTTGTCCTTCGAATTTTTGAAAAATGAAGTTTATTGGAAGTTCTTGACAGGAATATTTCAATAGCTTGTTCCCATTTTAGAAAATCCACATGAGTTAGGCTCTTTTGAACCGCTCCCAACATACCTCGATGTTAGAGATTCTAAATATGCGACGAATGAGATTGTTGTTCCAAGGGACCCTCTGTCCCCTTCTCATAAAACAACTCTAGTTCCACAGGTTGAGGTGGGAGAAGTTGAAAAATTATCTATTGATCTACCACCATCTTCTCCCACCCCACATACCCAGAATTTCAGCGCAGGTTTGGACTATCAGTTTGATGGTTGTGATGAAGTGTTATCTCCTCATCCTCCATCCTTTGGTCCCTCTATTTCTCTGGATTGTGATGTGTTGTGTTCACCTCTTTCAAATCTCCCTTTTGATGTTCATGACGATCAAGTTTTGTATGGAGTTGGTTTTGAACAACTCTATGGTATCATTTTCGATGAGTATGTGAGGGAATTTGAACAATAATTTGCGGTGAATGATGACCTGCTTCTGTCTACACCTATTTCGCATTATCCTGACATTTTCTATGGTTTTGTCACTCTTATTGAATCTTGTGAAAATTTAGTTTATGTTGATGTTACTACTTTCACTCATTCTTAAAACACGTGGAATGTCAATTTTTCATTTGAATGCGGAGAGGACAAATATTTTTTGCCTGATCCTCCCAATATCTCATCTTATCTTTCTTGAGATATAGAGGGTGGAATTTATTTTCTCCATCATCCCCTCTTTATGATTCATCAAATCATGAGGATGCCTTTGTTTATAATTGTGAACTTTCTGATCGTGGTTGTCGTGATCTTTTCATTGATTCATTTGATCATGATTATGATTTTTCCACTGTAGATCTTTCCAAGACAATGATCTTTTATAATCACTCTTCTGATGAATTGGAACCTCCTTAAGTTGTTGAGGCACTTCATCTCGAGCTGATGGTTATGTCAGGTTCTTGTAGTCTTAAGGTCAATTCCACTTCCAATAAAAAATGTGTTGAGTTTTTCCAGGTTCCTCGTCACTCTCTCGTACACATTGAAAATCAATCTATTTTACAATTTTTTCACCCTCAATCTGTATCACATGATCCTATCGCTCAGTCATTGGAGGAGTCATACATGGCGTGCATGGTCACAAAGAAAAAAAAGTATTCTTTCTTCATGTTCGCTCGTCTTTCAAGTTCAAAAGTTTGTGCCTACATGTCTTTGACTCGTAGTGTGTTTAAACACCATGGTACATCCACAAAGTGTCTTTCATGTGCTTTTCATTTTTACTTTTCAGTGTGTTCATTCAAACTTCAAACATTTTGGTCTACATTGTCTTATCTTTCTTGTTTATTGTTATACTTGTATATCTTTCTTGACATGCATTCCTTCGGCTACATAGGCCAGCCAATGCATTGGTGGCTGCATTGGAAGTATCACTTTACGTAAGTTTTTCCTATGCTCTGTTTAGGTTAGGAGTAGGAGTAGTTTTGATTTTCTCTGTTGTTTCCTTTGATTTTCTTTACTTTGTTTCAATTTTACTATGCTTCTTTCCTTTTGTTTGTTTTGTTTTTAGTTATAGGTTAGCTTCCACATGAGACCGTGTTTGGCTACTTAGACAAGCTCAGCGAAATCCAAGATGAAGTTGTACTGTTATCAATGCTCGGTTATTTATTTATTCCCTCTCTTTATGTAAATCTTGCATTTATTTTAGTCGATGATACTCTGATGGAAAATATGTTCCTTTCGGAGAAAGTCACAAGTGAAATCACGATGCTTTCTTTTTTAATTAGTACCACCTACTCTAATTAGTCTTCTTTTTTCGGTTAATCCTTGTCAACTAAGTCGAGTAGAATAAGGAGGGGAGGAAAACCTTAACAAGTATGTCATAGGTGTATATAAACATCCTTCTCTGAAGGTACAATCTATTTTTCTCTCAATAAGTCGAGATCGCTCTTCTGCCCCATTAAATAAATAAGTGCCTATGCACAATTCTTTGAAAAAATAAAAATGAAAAAAATTATAAATGAAATAAACGATGAAAGAAGAGAAAGAATTCCTGTGTAGAGAGGTGAAGAAAGCAACTCCACCAGGATACTGTCCAGGATCACTAGCAACAAATCAATGCTCGTGTTCCTAAAGTGACTCCACCAGGGTACTGTCCAGGCCTATTGGCAACAAGGCAACACCAGAGATAAAAACTAAGACTCTAAAAAACTCTTTTACTTGTGCATTTATATATTTTTCATCCCCAATCGAAAAAACTCAGTCTAACTTGGCTTGGTATGTGTGCTACCAATGAAGAGAATGGTAAGGATTATACCTTCAACTCAAGCTAAGGGAAGAAGTTTTGATAATCAATGAATAGAACAATACCACCAGAAGAGTTAGACCTATTTTGCATGAGAAAAGATCCATAAAGAGAGTTGGAGTTATACTAGTGTGTCACCAATGTTGTAGCGACTACAACCACCCTCCAAAATTTTGCCTATGCTTCGATTTTAGAGCCTTCCTTCTTATCCACGACAACTCATCTTGCATTGGTCAAAGTATTCGTGCTTTGACTGAGACTTATATTTTCATTTATGATTGCACTTGCTTGGTTTCACACTAAGCTTATCCTTCTAAGTCACAAGTTGATCTCCCAACTTGGTCTCACATCAATTATGGGTGCACAATCCTTGAGGGAAAGAAGCCCTGATGATGCGAATTGTGCAATACTGCCTGGTAGTCATCCTTGAGCTATGAAAATGTGTAGTCACTGAGGCATCCAAGAATTGATCTTAGGAACTGTATAATCCCTCACTAAGCTCAGAAATTGCACAGTGCACTGAGCCCGAAATTATCCCAGTTCCCTAGAACTGCACAGTCTCTCTCGAAAATGTGCCTGACAAGTTTCGCTGGGGAAAAAGAAGAAGCAAAAAACCAAAAAAGCAAGAAGCATTCGTAGAAATAGGGATCTATTTTAGTATCTCGAAGGAGGCACTTTCTCTATTTTTAGAAACTTCTTGTTGGCTTGTTGGGGCCTGGCCCAGGTTTAGAGGTGATTTAGCCAAACAAACCCCGGTACTAATAACCCTTTCAGCAACAGTCCGCAGAGCGCGTACTGAGCTCTCACCTAAAGTAGTATGGGAGGGTGCTAGAACTAGATTTTTACACCCTGGAGATGTCTGATGAGTCCAAGTGGTCCGCGGTTTGACCCTGTGTGCACGTCGCTAGACGCACTTACCCATGCCCCGTAGCCTGAGATGTTGCCTTCGCGTAGCCCTACTCAGGGGCCGAACAACATTATTACCCAAGTCCTTACTAGTAATCTAATATTAGTTGATTAACTTAGCTTATTTGTATGCTTTCAGTTATACTTAACAATATTCACTATTCATACAAGTCCATGTAGTAAAGAAACAGTATATTCACAAATGATATCAAACATGTAATAACTCAGAACAAATACACAGAAGTGGTAAAAAATTGTTTCTTTATTAATCTCTTCTCCAGTTACAGACTCAACTCTACCCTGTTCACTCAGCTGCAGGGGTCCGCGCGCTCAGATGCCAACACTACTAGGCCTTTGCGTACTCAGCTGTAGAGCCTTTTCCTACTCTACAACCCAAGACACACTTCGCACTTCGAATTAATCTCTAAGATCCTTCATGCCTATCCTCTAGTAGATGTCTTTACAACTTAGAGCCTCACTCTATTTATACAATTGCATCTTCTGCAGACCATGGGTAGGCCGACATTACATTCAAAACTAAGGCGGACAACCCTATGACTCTAACATACATTTCACACCTACAATTCGCGGAGCTTTACACCAATATAAACTCAAAACTTGGGCTTTGAGCCCCAAAACATGTCATGGGGGGATTCCATGCCCAACACGCCCCCAACACAAACATCGTGACTCGCCCTCGAGTCACTCTGCTGGCGTGGCGATCTTAGCGTGGAGTCCCTCCAACTGTTCTCGAATGGTACTAATGTCTGTAGCGCACTAAGCTGCTACTTCTTGAACTTGTTGCATCCGTTCTTCTAAGACCTCTGTGTCCGGCATGCTTCCCTGCTTCTGCACATGCATCCCCTGTATGTGTGCAAGATTTCCTTCGATATTCATTGTGATCGTGAAGGCCTCGTCAATCCATGGCTGAATGCATGCTTTGAGAACTTCTTCCTTATGGCGCATTGCATCCACCTACTCCTTTAATGCCTTGGCTTGCTGCATCCTCGAAAGCCGCTGAGTGAGGATTACTGTCTACGTAGTTCCTCTGACTGTCATACTACTACTGGAGTTCGCGCGCCTCTGTATCTAGGCGGTGGAAGATTCAGCTCCAGCTACACCTTTGTCATCTCTTCCCTGGCCTCGTGGACTCCGGTTGCCAAACTGTCAATCTGCACTTCTACTAGTAGATCTGTTGTGATGGCCAGCTCCGGGATGCGTTGGAAAGTGTCATCTACCATCTACACCAAATGTTGATTTTGTAACACCAATTCGTCGCACTACAAGCTGAGCTGTTCTATGTTTATTTTCTGCTTGCCAAGGACTTGGATCGTGCGACTCTCCCTAGTGTGCAGCTCTATCGTTATCCCATCCTGTAGCTGATACAATTTCTCTCACAGAAGGGTAGCCAAATTAAGGCCAAGTCCTTTCAACATGCTAACCGAAAATCTATCAGTCACATTCGCTGCAATTATGGCCCCTTCCGGCAATACTGTCGTATTATCCATCCATGTGCGCAGCTTTTTCTCTACTACTGAGTATCCTGCTGCGAGGTGGGTAGAAAGGGTACCCATCTAAGGGGGCTACACCTGTAACTCCTGCAGCTGTGCCCTAAGGGCACCCAACATAGTATGGTGCTCCTGCATGAACTCCTGAAGTGCTTCATTGGTGATATCGCGGACTGTCTCGCTGATGTCATGGAGGTCACCTTCGGTTAAGGTGATCAGGTCAATGGCCAACTTTGAGGCCTTCACATTTTTCCTTAGTCCTACTCTCTTTGTGATGTGTGGGCACTTTAAATATGTGTACGCGACCCCTACGTCCGTGCTCCCTTCTATTGTTTTTGTTTCCTTTGCCCCTTGCCCTTGCGAGGACACTGCTTGGCCCTCGTCTTCTTATGCTATCGCTCCCTCTGCTGCCTATGTTGTTGCTACTACTTCTGCAGCCTTCTTCTACTCTGTAGCTTTCTGTGCCACTTCTCGCGCTGCCCTTACCTCAGCTGCTACTTTTTCCTTCCGCCTTTTCTCTGCCAATTGAGTGACACGTAGCTTTGCATCATCCTTTTTCTTCTGTGCTGCCGCTTTCTCCAGTTCTGCCAAATCTGGGGCATGCCATTTAGGAGACCATGTCTCCAAGACAGTGAAAATCACATCGTCTGTGGCTACAAAAGGTAGCTTCGTCCCCTCTTTCTCCAGATCCTTTCATGCCCTGATATAAATGTTGTGTATATCATCTTTGAAGTCTGCAAAACTTTGCAGACTATTGTACACCATAGGTGACAAGCGTGGCTTCTGGTTGATCCACATCTAGATGTTCATGTCCATGAGCACCCAGAATATTTTGGTGTCATGGATCCGCTTCGCGTCCTTTGTGGCCCAGAGAGAAGCATACTTCGCTGCCTCTAGTAATTCTCTATCGATGTTAGGGAATTCATTATCCTCTGGCAGTTCTCCTGCTATGATCAATATGGATAATAGCAACCATGAATAGTGGAAGGTCTTACCCTATTCCTGGGCTTCGCAAAAGTTCGTCAAAAAATTTTCTCAGAGGAATTCAGACCAGTTGAACTGGACCCCCTCTACGCACTGCTCAGCCAATGCGATCACCGGCACAGGTACCTCATTAGCGCGGCACTTCCTCATAACTTTTCCAGCTAGGATTTGGGTGGCTACATGGACCACTTTGTCCTTGATGTTGGGGATAGCATAGCCCATCTTCTTTTTCTCTAGCTTATATTTTTTCTTCATGGCTTCTACAAGGAACAAATCGCTACCCTTTCCTTCAGCTATGGTCGCGGGGTCCTTTCCTTTGCAAGGGAGTCGAGAGATGTGGTGAATAAGGTCGGTCGTGATGGGGATAGGCTCATCCAACCATAGATACCCATCATGCTGGTGATTGTTGCATGGTGGAAATGTGGTACCCAAAGTAAGTTCAGTAATCCGACCTTTTCCACACCAAGCAACCACTTCCACGACTCTAGCATTGTCACCACCCTACAGTGTTCTGCTTCATCAGATTTGCGGTCTCCAAATGAGGGAACTTCTTGCGGTCAGTGAGGTCCCAATATTCGAACTTCATGGTTGGCACACGGCCCACATGCATGCCTTCGAACACGATGCCATTTGGGAGGAGTGGGGTCTAGAGCGGACCCTTGGTTTCATCCAGATCCTTCTGTACTTTAGTCTTCCCTTTCCACGGAGGGACATATGTGGGAAGTTTTGTTGCAGAGCATAACGGTTGGATATCCTCATCCATGTTTTCTTCTTCTTCTTTTGTGGCAATCAGGGCCTGCAAGTCTTCTTCTTCCTCATCCTTTTCTATTTTGACTGCTTTCCCCTCCTCTTCCATGGACAGTTTGTTGTGCTGCAGATTCCTCGGGGACAGGCGTACTAGACCCATTGCCTGTTTATCCTTCTTAGTCCTCAGTGTTCGCGGTGATTTGGGGATTTTTGTCACAACCCCGGTGCCTTCTGGAACATCCTCCACCATTTGGGTCTGCGTGGCCTTGCCGGCGGTTACCTCTTCAATTCCCAAACCATCCTCAGTGGTCGTGATCATATCTAGGTTGTATTTTGTCACTTGCAAGCTTAGGGGCTCAATTATCGCTCGACTATCAATGCTCAGTGTCTACTCAGATGCTCAACTCTCAAATGACCAAGTGTTGTTCACTGGCCATCCCTTTGTGTTTTATAGTGCCTTTTGAATTTGAATTTGACCATTCCCCCCAATTTTGCGCCATTAATGCTTTCTTGGCAGCAGATTTTCCCAAATCTTTCCCATAACTCGCGTCTTAAATGCCTGTCACCCACTCTATTTGGCCTCAATTCGCAAATCCCATCATGAATAGTGACCTCAATGGTCACTTCCTAGCCAACCGGCATGGCAGCATAGCCCTCCATGCGCAGACGTGAACCTTGTGACGTTCTGATTCTGCGTGCATCTCCAATATCACGCAGCACCCAGGCAGAATATTTTATAGTCTCGCGCTCCCTTTCAACTGCCTGGAGCGCTAAGACTGTTCTTCCTACAGATAGTCAGGTAGTCGCACCACCTGTGTGGGGCTCCATCCCATCCTCCATCATGGTTTGTGTAGAATCCCCACCTTCCATTGTTGTGATCAGCACCGCGCATTTTACTACTTGCATCGTGCTACCCTAGTCACTTCGTTTGGCGATAGGCAGTCCAAGCCAGGGCAGCAGACAAACTAGTTCACAGCGATACTCCTCCAACTTGTTAGTTCGATCGTACACACCTTGCCTTACCATTCTTGGTTTTTCGACGAGAAATGCTTCCTTTATTTCGTCTTCCAGCTTCTTGACCTTTGCGTCCATCAAAGTGCTTTTCTCGCTTAGTTGTACCCGATCATTTTCAAGTTCGCGGAGTCTAACGTTTCCCCGTCGGATTTCTTCCTCAAGTTGTGTATGTTCTACTTCTTGCAGCTATGAGATTTCGTTGTTCCAGATTTTCAGGCCATCGTATCTATGGTTGCTATTACGTGCAGACTCGACTTCGCATGCTTCACAAGGATTACAACCCTTGCTTCATACTTCTACTTCGGAAGTGCTTGCGCGGTTAGAGTTTTACACATGGCCCTATAAGCCCATATAACCATTGGTACGCGCAGGTCCCAGTCGATGCATCTCACATGGTGGACCCTGTTTAGTAATTCGCACACCTTGTCAAAGGCTTCCCCATGTATGATTTTTGGCACGCTAGGTCTTATCATACTTCGTCGTTCACGCACTTGTCTTGCGTGCTTCTGCTTTTTGTTCCTGTTTCCTATCATGAGAGTGGTGTGTGTTCATGCAAGCTACGTACCATACACCTGTACCCATCTAGAAAGGTGGGTGCGCAAGTTTTTTCGTCCATCATGCTTGACTTCCATCCACATCTAAGGCTTCACAAATCGTAGGCGCATCATATTTCTGCATTCACGCCAGTCCCTGAAACTCTACTGGTGCGTACCTGTTATGAAACCAGCTCAACAAAAAGATAGAAAAGATAGATCAACGCCTTAGAATTCAGCCTCTTGGAGGGGGCAACCTCCTTTACATTACATAAATGAGCAATTCCTGGATGATACAAATGAAAAGACCTCCTTTCTATTTATAGGAGTCCAAGGGGTCATAACATAATCAAAGCTGACATAACAATAATAATGTAAGGGCACAATAATAACAATAGTGGGCTTCTATGTGGCACAATAGTAACAATATGGGCACTACATGGGTACATCAATATAATAAGTGGGTTTTAATAATAATAATAAGAGGTTACACTAGTAGTATAGGGGCCTAACAGTACCCTACCACCTTGCAAGCGTAACACGCAGTGCCCATTTTAGAGCATCGCACTGCTGTTGTTCTGGCACTTTGCTTTCAAATTTGTTCAGGAATTTATACACCACGTTCAACCCGTCATATATAGGTATATCCCTTTCCTATGTTGTTATACATCATAGTGATCTTATCATCATGTTGCAGTTTAGCGTGGTTACCCCGTTTAACCGGTTCTGCCATCGTTTTATTTCCTCGTCCGAATCTGAAGTGCAGGAGCTTTCGCGCTCCCATGAAATCCTTCCATATTTTGTTGGATTGATCCAATCCTACTCTCACATGGTTATCTTGTAGATATAGTCGAGATCATCATCACTATCATTGCGCACACCAGTTCTGCGTAGCACGCTCCTTCCACAGGGTCTAGCGGTACCACTACATGTAGTGACTTTTTCTCAAAAATCATCTTGCACTTCTTGAGATTTATCACCCCATTCATATTAGTGGCCCAATCTATTCCAAGTAGTGCAAGATAGGGATTTCTTTCATCAACAATATCTATCACTTCAAAATCTTCAAGCACGCTCGCACCTTCAATATCCATCGTTACTCCCTGCAATATTCCCATGGGTAGGATCTTTTGTTGGTTCGCCATTCGAAATTGAATAGGAGACCACTGCAACGTGGGCCTGCCCATGCGCTCCCATGTTTGCTTTGGCAGTACATTCACATCCGATCGTAGATCCATAATTACTTGATCCATTTCATACTCCCTGATTTGCACAGTCAAACTCATTTCCCTTCATGTTCGCAATGTATGTTTTCCGAGCTTCCGGACTACGCATGGTTCTCCTGACCCAGCGCACCTAGTGATAAGTTCCTGCAGTCCTTTCATAGCCTTTCTTTCACACAGCAGCTTCATACAGGTCTCTAGAAAGGTAGTGAACATTGAAGGATCCATCTCTGGTTCTAGTTGACCCTTACTACCTGAAGTGGAGGCCTCCATGAAGCTCTTATTAGCTTCCATGAATGTATCCTTCGCTGCTCAAAATGAAATTGAGGTTCCTTTGTAGGAGCCTTGCAAACCCACGTGCTTTCTTTAGGTTGCTTGCCCTTGTCATATCCTGTCATGATATCGCTTCGGAGCACGATGTTTACATTTGGGTCCTCTTCATGCGATTCAAATCTCATAAATTTTAGGTTCGTAGTCGGGGGAGGCTGGAGTATTCCTTTATCACGCAACCTTGCTATTAGTGTAGGGCAGTCCTCCATCTCATGACCAAATTGGGTAGAATATAAACATGATGCTCTCATTGGATTCGTACAATCGCAGGCATAATGCCCTGGCCCTCTACAATTGTAACAAATCAGCTGTCTATGACCCCTTCCTGGTCCCATTCCACCTCGACCTCGTCTGCGCCCCTGAAATCCAATGCGCGCCATCCCTGCATTTTGATCGAGGGATTGTGTTATGTCTGCACCCTGTAGGTAGGCATCCAATCCATCATTAGTTCATAGCTTTTGCAGGTGCGCTCATCATGGCCTACTGACCTGCAAAAATTACAGAACAATTGATGGGATGTCTGTGTTTACTTCTGTAATATATGACAATTATCCATAGCATGTTTTCCTCCTATCTAACAAATCGCACAACATAATGTAAGCATCGCACTCGGTCTTGCTTGTGCCTCTAGTCTCAATGGCATTGGCCCTCCTCACGCCAAGTAATTCATGAATACTGGACAATGGTCCTTGTCATGTCCTTGTCCCTTGCATTTTATGCACCATACCTCCTCGCGCACCTATGGGCGAGTTGTCCTATCCTGTTTTAAAATCTGCATTTCCAGGAACTTGCACATGGATTTGTTAGACTCCCGGCCAGGATCTTGTATTGGGGTCTCATGTAGTCTCATTGAAATCTCCAAAGCTTCGTCCTAGGTGGATAACTTCTGCTCCGACAATGTCGTACTTAGATGCGTTGTTCGTGACGCTACAAACCATGCATGGTGCCGCCTATCTGTCAAGGTCATGTTGGCTTCGCGAATCATATCCTTCAATCTCTAATCCAGCTCCCAAGGGGTCTCGCCTCGAAGCATCGCAATTTCCTTAAACCCAATAATCGACTCTGTCTCCGATTTTGGCCTGCTAAATTCCCTGTTTAGTGCAGCCTAGATATATGTGATCCCTACATTTGGATTGTCATTAGAGTGCTTAATGTACCACATCAGTGTGCGATCTTGCAGTGCACTTACCAGTGTTGCATTCTTTATTTTTTCATTCGTGACCCCTTGCGCTTCCCATACAGCCTTTACCACGAACCAAAATTGGTCCGGATCTTCGTTTCCTACTCCTTTGAATACTAGAAATTTTATTGTGCTCACCATATGGAACTATGGTGGTGGTGGAGGTGGTGTGGGTGGAGATGGAGATGACGATGGTGAAACCAATGGCGATATAGGTGGGGCTGGTATACGCGGAATTCGCTGCCTTATCAGACTGATCGTGCTTCTTAGTGAAACTTTCGCGAACTCTTCCTCACTTTCTCACGAAGGTGAAATCAAGGAGCTATTTTCTATCTCTGCGCTACCTTTGTTTCTGTAGATCCTCCCACTTCGCGTAGCCCCAAACATCAATTTATTCACATAACACGCTTTTCACACAGTAGCATTTTAATTCAAGTGTTCAAAGATTTAATATACTTACCTTGTGGCCCTTGAGGAAGTGTCATTCTGTCTCACTGTAGCTGACTGGCGTATCTACCACGAATTCGGTGATGAACCCTCCTATGACTCGATCAAGCCAATGGTCCAGAGCACATGCGATTCTATCTTTCGACGCTTCTAGTCTGTGCACCAACTCTGGAGTCCACACAATTAGTTTGTCAACCCTACACCTTCCCTGACTGTCTGCTAGCTTTGCGATCCACTCATATAACTCAGAGGGGAAGGATGCAAAGAAAATTTTGAGGATTTCTCTATACATGTAGCACTCTAACCACTGTTCCTTTGATACTCGCGGATTCCTATTTTCCTGCGCCGCGAACTCGTGAATCTTTCTGTCTAGACACTTTTCAATTTCTTTCTTTATCAGATTCCAGTGACACAACATCAAACATCCCTTATGAAGATCCTGGTCCTAGCAACGGAACCATTTGTTGGCTTGTTGGGGCCTGACCTAGGTTCAGAGGTGATTTAGCCAAACAAATCTCGATACTACTGGCCCTTTCGGCAACAGTCCACGGAGCGCGGATTGAGGTCTCACCCGAAGTAGTATGGGAGGGTGCTAGAAGCAGGTTTCCGCACCTTGGAGATGTCTGATGAGTTCAAGTGTTCCGCGGTTCGACCCTGTGCGCACGTCGCTACGTGCACTTACCTGTACCTCGCAGCCTAAGATGTTTCCTTTCTTTAGTCCTACTCAGGGGCCGAACAGTGTTATTACCCGAGTCCTTGCTAGTAATCTAATATTAGTTTATTAACTTAGCTTATATGCATGCTTTCAGTTATACTTAACAATATTCACCATTCATACAAGTGCGCGCAGTAAAGAAATAATATATTCACAAATGATATCAAACATGTAATAACTCAGAACAAATGCACAGAAGTAGTAGCAAAACCTTTCTTTATTAATCTCTTTTCCGATTACAAACTCAACTCTACCCTACGCACTCACCTACAAGGGTCCGCGCACTTAGCTACTGACTCTACTAGGCCTCTGCGCGCTCAGCTGCAGAGCCTTTTCCTACTCTACGACCCAAGACACACTTCGCACTTCAACTTAATCTCTAAGACCCTTCATGCCTATCCTCTAGTAGATGTCTCTACAACTTAGAGCCTTGCTCTATTTATACAATCCCATGGTCCACGAACCATGGGTAGGCTAACATTACATTCAAAACTAGGGCAGACAGCCCTATGAATCTAACATACATTTCGCACCCGCAATTTGTGAAGCTTTACAACAATATCAACTCAAAACTTGGGCTTTGAGCCCCAAAACATGCCATGGGGGGATTCCATGCCCAACACTTCTGCCAAGTGTCGTTTTTTCCTTGATTTTAGGCATTCATGTCATAAATCCTAATTCACACAAATCTATCTAATCAATGCTTCTATATCTCATTTTCACATTCGATCTTGGAGCTCTAGAAATCCCATGGAGATAAAGGAACCTTCAGTGCGATCATCGTCGCTTTTCTGGGTGAGTTTCACTTTTGTCATCTTTTTCCACTTTTTCTATCTCTTTTTATTGTTTTTCTTGTGTGAGTGTTGTTTCACTTATTTCTCAGAATGGTTGTTGGTGTTTCAATTTTTTTAACTTGTATAAGTGTTGTTTTAATTTTTATATTTCCTTTCCTAAGTTTCACATTGGTTTTCCTATTTTTGCACCAATGGTCGGTATTTCGGCGAATCAACTCACATACTTGATTTTCCTTCTGTTTGATTAATTTTTGCACTCAATCTACATGGATTTACTCATACTTAGTCATATCTACACTCAAGATCACATTATCTCTTGAATATGATCATTTTACACACTTCCCTTGGGCAAATCTCCACTTTTCTTGGTCAGCTTTCACTATGCATAGCTGGGCACTGCACAATCCTAAGGCTCAAGCCACAATATTGGCCTCTAGAATTGTGCATTGTGTAGTACAAGATAGCTCTAACTGTGCACTATGCAGTTCTAGGAGCCAGCCTGTCACCTTGGCCATTGAGACTGCGTAACGCACAGTTTCTTTGAGACCATTGCCCAGGCTAAACTAAGTTTAAAGCCACAAGCTTTGACCCTAGCTAGTGGTACTGTGAAGTGTGCAGTTCCCACACGTAGCCAATCCCTCTTTTCAATGAGAATTACACAATCCTCTCGGTCAAATGCCAGATTTTTTGCTCGATCATGCCTTGTAAGTAAATTTACATAAGACTTATATTTTCTTTCCATGAGTGTCTTTTCTATCCCACAGGTACAACAATTGTTGAGCACCTCTCCAACAGTCACTATTTCCATGGCACCTAAGAGATATGCTTCAAAATAAACCATTGAAATCAATACTTGGGAAGCAATTGAGCAAGTCTCAGTATATTCTCCATTGTATGTAGATACTCAGATGTTTATAGAAAGGGGATCATCACTGAAATGGTCACAGGTTAAATATGATTTTGCAAAGGACTTTGAGGCTGACTTAGAGGAATGACAAGTGTATCTTAGCATCTGGCAATTAGGACTATATAAGGTTGCATGCAGGTATCCAACCTTCTCATGTGCATATGTCATCATCTGGATTGTATCACACATTGAAGAGAAGACTATGACATTGAATAGTGCCAGCGAACAAAATCTTGCCGCCTTCTGGGAAGAAGACTATCAGCGCATGTATCACTTGCATGAGCCAGTAGAGCACACGAACTCACTTTTCTAAGCCACCCACAACTATGTGAACACAAGACATTGCCAAAGGATGGGTGAAAGAGACATTGAAGTTTCGACACACATAGACCCATGTATATAAGAAAAACTCCCTTAGGAAGGCCTACCAGCTCTTGGTTATCTTAGCTTGTACGATCCATGGTCAGCAAAGTAGGGAAACCTTTCCTGAAGGGCAGGCAATCTTATTGGACCAGGTAGTGAACGACAAGAAGTCGTTCAACTGGTCAGATATGTTGACTCGACAATTGAAAGCATATGTAGCACATCATTGGAGTCCTCCCGAGGGTCAGCGAGCAAGATTTTATATGTCTGCATATTTACTAGATGTGATCTTTACACAACATCAGTTCCCTAACATGAACTAGACATGGACACCACGAGAACCTATTGTGCACATCTATTGCAAGTTTTTTTTGGATTGTAGTTATTGAGGAGTAATGGAAAATCTAACTCACCACTTCATCATCCCATTGTACAAGTTCATCTTTGAAGAAGATCCACCTTGCATGTCACAAGGAGCAATGGAGGCAATAGCAGACATCACAGATTGGTATGCCTCACCAGGTGGCACCTTCCTTAGAGTGTTTGGTGGAGATAAGCCTATGCATGTTTTACCAAGGTATGCCACCGACAAGATTTTCATGCAAGAAGTATCATGCCATCTCACCATAGGGTTGTTAGCAGTGTTGCATAGGAAGAAGAAAGCACCATGGACCAATCTTCCTTTGCAATGGATTATACGAGATAAAGAACTTGAAAGTCACAAATGTCGAGGGAAAGGAGATAATGAGGCTTGAATTCGGTTTTTGGAACTTTAATCCGTATGATCCCCGTGGTATTTGTAAAGACCATTGTGTGATTTTTTACTTTCCGCGTATTAGTGGGGCATTCCATCAGACAGAGGAGGATCCATGGAGGTATTGCTACTGTTATCACTGTAAAACTTCCTTAAAAAATTTGGACAACTTACATGGTTTCTCAATTCTTGTATCAGTCATGGTCAAGTCATGGTGAGGTCATTTGTATGTTTTAGAGTCTAAGTTAAAGGGTTAGAGTCTTATGTCCATCTTCAAATAAAGTTTGACAGCCTCATTCCATGTCCTAGAAGCCTCACCATGTGTTTAGAAGTCATATCTCACATCATTTTGGAGAAATCTTGAAACTAGCTAAAAATCCACGTTTTCGTAGCGCAGATAGTGTAAAAATCATGTTTTGCGCTACGAAATCAGTGTTTTCGTAGCGCGCTACGAAACCCCTGAAGCAGCCTGTTTTAGCAGAAAAACTATTTTTACTAGTTAACTTCCAGAAGCTTTCCTGAGCAGCTGAGAACTCAATTTTGCAAACTGAAAGAGGATTTTCTTCCTAACAT
Source organism: Pinus tabuliformis (assembly GCA_031772625.1). Lineage (NCBI taxonomy): Eukaryota > Viridiplantae > Streptophyta > Pinopsida > Pinales > Pinaceae > Pinus > Pinus tabuliformis. Next base: position 974,418,432 of record CM062817.1, on the reverse strand, counting down.
GCTGAAATACAAAAACCTCTTTCATTTTCTTCAAATCCATTCTGAGGTGGGAGGAATTTATGGTTAAACTTGCGCTACGAAACTGCTGAAAGTCAAGCTTGGTCTTCTAGTTTTAGAAGTCTTTTGCAAGATCCGTTTCTGGTCACATGCAAAGGTATTTTGGAATTTGGAAAGAGGTTTATCTTCATAAACTCTCCAGATACAATAACCTATCTCACTTTCTTCATAAGTGTTTTCAGTTGGAAGATAATAAGCTTTAATTGAGACCCTAATTTCAGAAAATGGATTTTTCCTGTTTGACACAGTGTTTGTCAAGGATAGATTATGGACAGCTGGAGAAGTATTTTAAAAAACCAAGAGAGGTTTTTGTTCTAGACATCATGGAATAAAAAAAAATCCTTCATGTTCGAAAAATGTATCATGGATGAGGAGATAAAGGCTCTGTCCCACGTGCCATTTTCAGGGATCCTAAACCTAAAAACAGGGAAACATGTTCCCTAATTTCTAGGGTTTGTCTTCAGCAGTGAGATGACCACGTGGGAGGCTTCATCAAAATTCGACTTCTTGAGGTTGAAATTTGTCAAAGAATTCTTTAAATGCTTAGATAAGGTTTTTGTAATCATGATAAGGAGTTACACTCCTAGTTGTATTAGGTCACTAGCACTCCTAGTTAACAACTAGTTCTAATTAATGGTTTGTTTTATGGTTAGAATAGGTGTCACTAATGGAAAATTCGAATTCTCTTGATGAGGGATGATGGAATACTAATTGAAAATGCTTTATATAGAGAAAGAGGTCGAATTATCAAAGGGTTGGAGACTTTTTGGCTCAGCTGCTTCTCTATGTGCAGACTGTGTATATTTTTAACCTAATGCAGATTTCTACTTAGACAACTCAAGATTCATGAAGAGTTCTTGTATGTTCTTGTTATGATGGCATCTTCCAATACTTACATTTCAGTGGTGTTTACTTATGATACTCAGAACTCATAAATGATGCTCTGACTTCCTTCATAGATAAACTAACTATATTTTACTGTTTTGTATTTTCATTTATGCACTTGAACTCTATAATGCCTTGACTTCCATGCTAGGTAGAATGCTTTGGCTTCACTACTCAAGATTCAAAAAGAGTTTTTAATGTCATATTGTCTCATGGATTTCCTCTTTCACTTAATTGCAGTGGTATGAATACATGTTACTTAGAACTCATCAATCATGCTCTAACTTCCTTCATGTATTTATAAACCGTGTTTCCTTTCATTGTATCTTTGTTTTGTTGATGCATAAAAACTCTCTATGCCCTGACTTCATGTTAAGCTGATCTTGCTATGGTACTGAAACATACTTTGACTCCATAGCTAAATGGTACAACCTTCATCTTTCAACCTATAAACATATACAATTACAAACCATAGAGTTAGCAATCTATTCATATCTTTAATCTGAATCATTAACCCTTTGAGAGAGCCCTCTCAGGCTGAGGAGGCTAAGCCTTAGCTAAAAGATTGGTTTGAAATAGTTACACCGAGATAGCCTGATCAACAGCCTATCAGGGTCCTATTTTGGTGATAACAGCTACAATGCCTTCAGACTCTATGAATCGGTCAGTTTAGCAAGTACTTCATAGTCTTCTCCACAGATGACAACAACTCCAGAACCAATAGAAACAGAAGGAAGAAATCTCGTGCAAGACAAGGGAAAGAAGAAGATTGTTGATAGTCTAGAAGTAGAACAAAGATGCAAGATGAAACAGATCCTATTATCATGAAAGAATATTTGGAAGAAGAAGAAAATAGGAAGAAAAGGATACAGATAGCATAAATGAGAAAGATAGAAAAGTAGAGGTTGTAGGAAGTAGAACTAAAGTTTCAAGAGGCAGAGCAGAAGTTGAAGAAAGAACGTGAGTTGAGGAGGAGAGAACGAGAAGAGAATGGAAGTAGGAAGAAGAACAAAGGAAAGGTGTAATTACAGAGGAAACAACAACAATACAGTTTGAAGAGAATGAACATAACCAACCAGCAACCGAGGAGGAAGGTGAATAGATGCAAGATCAGGAGCTTGCTGGCAGATTGATCACTTGATTGAAGTGACATACATGGAGACGGAACAGGAATCGTAAAATGAAGATGTTGATTTAATGCGAGCGCACCATAGGTCATCTCTCAATCTCCAACACCTCTAGTAGCAGAGCTAGCCCCGAGAGAGGAAGGGGGTGTTGTTACCCTTGATGATGATCTGGTAAATGATGTGTACAATATATCATTCGATGAGTTCCAAAAGAGGATTATACAAGCACGAAGAAAGAATTTTCCAGATGATCACACATCACCTGCATTCGTTAAAGAAGGGGTGATAGTGTCAAAAACTATGAAGCATCCAAATGTTATTTCCAAAGCCAACTTGGCCTATGTAGGGGTATCAAGATCAAACATTCAATATTTGATGGCTGAGAATGAGAAATTAGCACAAAACTTGCAAGTTGCCAAGAAAGAGGTAGAACAACTCCACATTGCAACACTGAATGCAGTTTATCCACAGGTTTACTGAGAGGAGATGAGAGAAGAGATACTTGTTGAAGTATTAACTCTCGAATAAACCATGCAAAATATCTATGAGGATTTTATCACTGTACACAAAGCAGTTTTCTGTTTGCATGGCTTACAGCAACAGAGAAAAGAGTTTGTTAAAAGTCTCAAGAATGTAAAAGTTTCCATTACTTATGTGCAAGAGTGGACAATGAGATAAAAGGGGGAACTGCTTGACTTAGTGAAGAAAATGAAGCCACAAGTAGAGATGGAGAAAGAAAAATTTCAGATGTTGATTCATAGCAACAAGAATCTCACTTCATTCATTGGCATCATTCATGCCTCATATGTACGTTTGTTCAGCAGTTTGGATGTCTTGGTGAGAACACACCAGATCCCATCAGTCGTTTCACTCACCAAAGACAAATCTAGGAACCAAATCCAAGAGGAGATTGAAAATTACTTGAAGCAACTAAGACATATTGCCACCAATGAGGGTTTAGAGTTGAACAAACAAAACATGCAGAAGTACATTGGTGGTCTTGTCCAAGTCAAATCAATGTTTCTCATGCTTCATAACGAACTTGAAATCGGTTCCAAGACATTGTACCTGGATTCCATGGAGTCCAGAGTCTGCTTCCATCCAGACACCATCATGTAGTTTGGGGAAATCATCGCACAATATTAAGCTTGGCACCAATATGTGACCGAGAAGCAACAAGCGGAGGTTGCTGAGCTAGATTTATCCCAAACTCAAGCATCATAGTGTTGTGTCTTATTAAGATGTTAATTTGTCTCTACCCAATTTTTTCTTATATGGGTACAAGTGTAAAATGTAATATTCTAACAAAATTAGATATTTTTCTGAAATGGGACTAAAAAAATAGAATCCTTGGACAAATTCAGTTGTATGTTGAAAATTTAAAAAAAAATTGTTGCTGACTGTGCCCTCTTTCCAGCTCCTCAATTCTTCTTTTGTGCAAAAAATGTAGGTCTTTTGTTTATGCTTTCTCACACAACTCCAGTAATTGGTCCCACCTTTCTTCATCTGGGATTGAAAAAATCACCATGTTCCTAAACATTTCATCCAATTCAGTGTAAGTTTGAAAAGTTGGCTTATTCAAAAGTAATGATAGATTTTGTGTTGTATGTACCTTGTGAAAATACTTGGTTGTGGTGGAGCCTAGGAAGTAGAAGGGATAGGAGACTCAATTGATTCTTCTACATAAGGGAGAGAGGTGGTAGAAGTACCTGTCAAAACCAAAGTAGTCTGCTCCTCTGTATCCCTTTCCTCATAATATTCTTCCTGAATCATAACCACTTGAGGACTAGCTCTGCTATCAGTTTTATTTGTGGTATGTGGGTCTTTCTTCCTTCTCTTGAAAACTATAAAATCTACAGCTTGTGTTTCTGAGTCAGTGGGAGACATGCTTCCCTTGGCCTCGTTCTTTATTTTTATTTAGGAATGGGAGTTTGTAATGAAGTCTGACTAACCAGCTGCTCTTCATCCTCCTGCAATGTGTTTTCTGCCCATTCCTCCTGGTCAGCATACTGTTTTATCTCTGACCTTGGTGTATGAGGATATGGAGTACTTTTTTGTTCAACTCTCAGCTTAGAGACTACTCACAAGGGGTCATAGGACCATGTGAAACTGAGCTTGAGCCTCATATGTTTCAGAACTACCTCCACCTCCTTTGCAGTTCTCTGGTCTTTACAATGTATGGGCCAACTTGTGCTTTTAGCTTGAACTGTGATTTATTTTTGTTGGACACAAAATGTAGTTCATCCATATTCAACATCTATTTGGCATACTCTAAATAAAATATTCTCTCTAGCACAAAAAATGGTAGTCTATATGAGGGATTTCACATCCATAAATTCTGATCTTTGTGTAGTTCTGGTATAAATACCAGTATCCAACATTTAACTATTCTGGGAGGTGTAAGACCTTCTTAATTTATGGAGATATCCTTGGTATAATGTCACTGCATAATAGACACAACGAAGTGTGAAGAAACTGGTCCACAAAATTTTTATAAGTGTATTCCTCTAAATTCCTCCTGACCAGTGAAGTCCAATGGATAACTGACAAAGGGTTACCCTGCTCGTCCATCTTCTGCAACTGAAATTTGAATCTATCTGCTTGATAATATAACATAAGATATACTAACAATGATTGATATTTAAACACTCCTTCAACTTTGAATTTCATAAATTGATTATGGATGGCATCAGATACGAATACTAACAAGAATCCTAAAACTACTTCATCAACCCACTGATCTATATAATAACAAAGTAAGCGAGTCACCATGGAAATTACCTATTTTGACATCTTTGGGAAAATGGAAACAGGGTATGGGAGGTTCGTTTTGGGTAATTCAACATTTTTAGGGAGAAAACACTCAAAGATATGAGCTCTCTGGGGAAATGTAACCTTTTTGTACAACTCCATTAATGAGTCAGTGGAAAATGGATGCAGGGAGGCTTGGGGATTTATTTGCAAGGCTTGGAAAATTCGTTCAGGAGAAATGGAAAAATAATTTCATCATTCTAGGCAATCACTGCTTTCTTAGTGGGGATGTATCAGAGGTGACACCAGGTGGATAATTTAGGAAGAAATGGGTTTGAGGGAAAATTAATTCAGGAAGAAAGGATTCCCAAATTCTCAAATCATTGTTGTGATCAAAGTATTTATAATTTTCCCAATTGTGAAGTTCGTATAGGTCAAAATCACAATCAGTCTCATCAATCTTGAATTGGGTGTCGATCAGGGAAGTTTTGTTAAGGTCTAGGACAGGGGGAATCATGGGGTCTTCCTCAACCATATTTCCTTTACCCTTCTCTGTTGACATTTTGAATTGAAGATGAGCAAGAAAAACAGGGTTACCAAAGTGGTGAATCTGTCAAATTCTGCATATAAATTACTAGAAAAAGGTGGTTAGTAGCTTTAGATTGACTCAATAATGACTTGTACAAGCTGAAAAAACATGGAAGGAAATGAATGCAGGCTCCTAGGGTGGTTTTATAATGGAAATGCAGGGGGATTGTAACAGAACAATTATCATTTCAGAAGCGGGAGTCATTGATTTAAAATAGGTTGATTTTAGCGAGAGGAATTAAATGTATAACGTTCGATTGGCGGGTCATTTAAATGTCCCAACGGTCAGATGATGTGGAAGGATGATGACATGGAGAAGGGATGAGGTGGCAGTGACATGTAGGGTGGAGGGGAGGAAAAGTGGCATGAGGGGATGGGTGGAGGTGACGGGAAGAAGTGTGGAGGAGATGGTGGTATTCAGGGGGGGTGAGCGGCAAGTGGTTTTAGGAGGGGACCCCCCCCCCTCTGTTAACCGTCGATAGTGCGGGTGGGTCTGAAATCATCCTCTCGCCGTTGATCCAAGCGGGAGTGATCTCGACCATTAAATCGTGGATAGACATTATTTATAAAATGACAAAAACATTGTATCATGCGGTAATAAACATTAACCTATATTTTATGAAAAATACATATAAATCAAATTTTAATATAAATTTTCAAGAGGAATTTTAACTGGTGTGCCATAGGGGTTATTATTTTATTTTTTTAATATTTTTTATTCTTTTATTTCACACATTTTTTCTTTTATCCCCCTTTTTATTTTCTATTTTTTTGTTTTTTTTTCATTTTTTTCTTTTCATTTATTTTGAGCTAGACAAACTTGAAATGAAAAATATCTTTCTACAATATCCCGGTGGGATGAAAACTTATTCAAAACACAAGAATCCTATATTTATAGGACCCTAACAGAACCTTGAGGATTTTTATCGATTACCAGGCACTTAATAAGAAAACAAACAAGAACCGGTATCCAAGTTTGAGGATTTATGAGCTGATGGATGAGTTGAAGGGAGTAAAATATTTTTTGAAGATAAATCTTCACTTAGGCTACCACGAGATCAAAGTTCATGAAAGGACATCCTGAATATTTATTTTTGGTGATGTTATGGGAACTATGAGTTCTTGGTTATGCCATTTGGGCTAACCAATGACCCTGCTACATTTCAGCCCTACATGAACCATGTGCTCAATAAATGATTATAGAAATTTATGTTGGTTTTCTTTGATGACATACTCATTTATAGCAGGACTTGGGAAGAAAATTTCAAGCACTTAGACAATGATGTTGGGAATTTTAGAAGAACTGCAGCTTTATGCAAAAACCTCCAAACATGAGTTTGGTATGACTGAGATTATTTATTTAGGGCATATGATTATGGGAGATGGGGTCAATTAGTATTAGGAAAAGATCAGGGAAATCATCGAGTGGCCTACCCCCTGGAATGTGACAAAGTTGAAAATCTTCCTAGGCCTATGCACTTATTACAGGAATTTTGTTAAGGGGTTCTCACGATTGATGACACCTCTTACATACTTCACTAAGAAAGGAGATTTCAATTGGACAAATGAAGCACATTAGACCTTTAAGAAGATGAAACAAGTGATGAGTTAATGTCATGTGCTATCTTTACCATACCTCACTCAACCATTTGTGCTTAAGTGTGATGCTTTACAAATGGGGATAGGAGTCATGTTGATGCAAAATAAACATCCTATTGATTTTGAGTACTACAAACTCAAGGAATATGAGTGTCATTACTTGATATATGATAACGAGATGTTGGTCATCATGCATACATTGACCAAATTTAGACAATACTTGGCGGGGAATATGTTTAAGTTGAAGACAAACAATAACAACTTAAGGTTCCTCATGGAGTAGAAAGAGTTGAGTGAGAGACAACAAAGTGGATCAGTAAAATTCATGCATATAATTTTGAGATTGAGTATGTCAAGGGCAAGAAAAATGTGGTACTAATGCTCTTTCCAGAATAGCACCTACTCTCTCCCTCATGGAGATTTCATCTAATTGGAAATATCTTTTATCGATCGAGTACTTCAAGAACAAGTCTCCTTGTGAAATCCTTTATGGACTGATCTGGGACAATAAATACCACGTTATTGATTACATCATTTATTACAGAGACAGGATCTACCTAGTACTAAAGTATTAACTTAGGAAAACATCATGCATTCAATGCACAACTCACCACAGGCGGGGCACCCTAGATATTTGAAAACTTACAGGAAAATTAGGGAAATATTTATTTCAAAGGGATTTAAGATGGATGTATTGATATTCGTGATGGATTGCAACATTTTCTAACAAAATAAAGTAGACACACTCATCAAGAAAGGTTACTCTAGCCACTTCCCAATCTAGAGAAAAAATGGGAAAACATTTCGATGGATTTCATTACAAGGTTACCTCAAGTGTAGGGGAAGGACTGCATTTATGTGGAAATTGATAGGCCCACAAAATGGGTACACTTATTCACCATCCCTTGCTGATATTCAACAACATAGGTAGCAAAGTTATTTTTTAAAGATATATTATGATTGCACGAGCCTCCAAAGACCATTGTTAGCGACATGGATAATAGATTCATGGGAGGGTTTTGGCAGGGATTGTTTAGGTTGGTTGGAACAACATTAACTCTAAGTACTAGTTACCACCCACAAACAGATGGGCAGTAAAAGATAGTCAAAAAATTGTTGGAGGGATTTATTAGAAACTATGTGTAAGGCCAATAAAAATCCTAGATAATGTGGTTACACTTAGGAGATCATTGTTATAACACCACTTACATGTCAATGGGGATGACACCCTTCAAAGTCTTGTATGGGTATGATGCACCAACATTTTTGGATTTGTTGTTTGGAGACAATGAGGAACCTAAAGCTAAGGATTGGATTCAAGAGAACCAGGACATACTCTGACTCAAAGATAATTTTTAGATGGCTCAGAATCAACAAAAGGTTTATGTAGATAGGCATCAAGTGGAGTGTAGCATTGAAGTAGGGACCTGGTATATCTTCATCTACGTGCCTACTAGAAATCATCACTTAAAACGAAAGGGGAAGAGAAATTGAATCCCAGATCTTATGGACCCTACAAGTTTTCCAAGTGTATAGGAGAGGTGGCATACGAGATAGAGCTTCCGAAGGGGTGAAAAACACATAATGTCTTCCATGTTTTATGCCTCAAGAAGGATCTAGGGTAGCACATTGTCACTTCTATTGAGTTTCTTCCATAAGACAAATAAGGGTCATTGATTCTGGTTCCAAAAGAAATTTTGGAGGTAAGAGAATGAAATTTAAGGAACATAATGATTAAAGAGTACCTAGTTAAATGGAAGAATTTATCTATCGAAGATTCCACATGGCAAGGAGAATGGGTGATCTAACATTCTAGATTTAATTTTCTTGGCAACAAGCAACCTTGGGTAGGGAGGACTATAATTTCCCCATCCACTTAGGAGACATAAGGGGGAGATTCCGCTAGCCTAATTAAGTTCTTGTAGGAGGACAAGGAAAATGAATGAAGGGAACACAATTCGCCTAGGAGAAAACCTTAGTAAAGTTAAAGTGGAGAAAAGGAGGCATTGGTCCTAGACTAACGAAAAGTCACTTTCAAATTATAAAGTAAGAAAACCCAGTATGTTAAGTGACCTTATTAAAATACAAGGTAAAAGGGTGACAAAAGGGTTGAGTGAGTTATAAAAAAAGGAAATGAGGAGTCTCTCCTCATTCTCACATCTGATCACTTGAAAAATAGATTTTGGTGAGATCTTAAGAAGAGAGTCTAGGGTTCTAAAAACCCTCATTTTGGTTGTTGTTTTTGGTGTTGAAACTATACAACCTAGATAGTATTGGAGTGGAATCACTCACGTTCCAACATTTCACTTCATTATTGATGAAGAAGAAAACATTGACATAAATGGAGAAAATCTCGAAGTGTTGTCAATTGATTTTATAATATGTCTTTTAGTGTTCCCTACTCTTCTATACAGGCTAACTTATGGGCTACATTAGGTTTGAGTTATCATTTTTTTGTTGTTGGAGTATTGGGTTGAGTTCATCTTCTTTTTTGGGTGGCCAAGCCTGAGTCATTTAGGAGGCTGAGAGCACCATTAAATGGAGAGTCACGAATAGTCATAACGAAGGGAAATTATCTTTTTATGCAGGGAATAAGTTTGGCATCATTATGAATTTCAACCTCTGTCTTTGGGATAGGGTATTCTCTATGACTATGGGTCATTTTTTGTGCATTATTTTTCTCAAGTGGGAGGCCAAAATTATTGTCAAGTGTCATACCAACTCTTTGGGTCAAGTTCTTTAGAGTTGAGTTGTATTGTTGTGTGTGGAGACAATTCTTTGGTCTATGCTACTAGACTTAGGGTTTAACCTACATTATTATCAACTCTGAAGGAATCCATTTATTGGTGGGACTTTTATAAGTTATTTCTAGAAGGGAAAGAAGAGTTATATTGTTGATGCAAGCGCCTATCAGTGGTATGTACAATTCTGAGTTTAATACAAGTTATATATTATTGTTTTAAGTATTTTATAACACCTATTTGACATTGTATATGTTTTTTAAAAAATAAATATAAAAGAATACACACATAACCATATGTATGAAAACTATTTGACGAAATGCCTTTGTAATAAACTTAAACAAACTTGGAAATTTTAGTGGGAATTCTGAGATATTCCATGGGTATCATTCAAATTGTGACTGAGGGTTATTGCCCAAACAAAGGGAATTGTGTCTCTTACTAATTCGGCGCTTAGTATTTGGGATCGGTGTCTCCAATATGTTGGTGCCTACGCATATTTGTATCAATGGGGATTGATGTCTTGAATAGGTTAGTTCCTACAAATATTTGTGATTATGTGGATTCGTGTCTTCAATAGATTAGTTTCTACAAATATTTGAAAGGGTAGGTTGATGCCTACTAGGGTTTGTACCAATGGGGATTGGTATATCCAAGAGGTTGATACCTGCAAATATTTGTAATAGTACGTTGGTGCTTACAAATAATTTTAAAAGAAATTTTGTAGTTTTCTCCTGAAAGGGTTTCCACATAAATATTGTGTTCCATATTTTGTAACTAATAGATCTCATATGTGATTGATTTCTTATGGCTCATTAATGTTCAAATAAGTAATAAATGGGGAGATGACTCTTTTAGAAGAACTAATTTGTTCCTTAAGAAAAATAAAAAATAAAAAAAAATCTTAAGAAAAATAATTTGAAACAAATTGAGAAACTACAAAAACATGAAGCAGAGGATTGTGATGCAAAAGAAAAGATGTCACAAAGCCTTGAAGAAATAAAGAAGACTATTATGAGCCTAAAGATTCAATTGTAATAGGGAAAAAGGACAAAAGAAATTATTAGATTCAAGTTGAAGGAAAAACATGAAAATTGCAAGAAATTGGAACCTAAAATTGTTTTGGCCGCACAAACCAAGCATGGTGGGTGTGGTGAGATGTTGGACATATCCCTTCCCCATTTATTAATTTATTTTTCTTCTTTTTGTTTTCTAATTTCATTTTTGTTTTTTCCATTAAATTCTATATAAATTTTTTGATACACACACATATATTTGTTTTAGCCTCAAGAGTTAGCTCAATTGGTTGAGTTCTTGTAGCTAAGCACCTCACTAATGGGAGGTCACAAGGTCAAATCTCCTCTACGCCCTTGGGGCTAGGCTCTGCTAATAAATCAATGGGACGTGATCCCTTCGACTAGATCTGCCCAGATATTTCCTTGGGGATATATATATATATATATATATATATATATATATATATATATATATATATATATATATATATATATAGTTTTATTTTATTTATTTATTTAAAAATATATTAATAATTGAAAATAATATATTTTTAAGTGTTTTATTATTATTATTATTATTATTATTGAAGATTTTCTTTTGATATTTTTTGGATTTTGAGAAAACTTTTAAAAAAATGTTTTTTTGCTTTTAAAAAAATGTTTTTTTGCTTCATTTTAAAAAAATAACACTTTTCCATTTTTTAAGAATAAAAACACGATTTGTTTTATTCAATTTTTTAAATTCATTTTTCCCACTTAGAAAAATTATTTACAATTTTTTCTTAATTTTTAAAATATAATTTATTAAAAGATAATGAATTAATGATTAAACAAAAACGATGTAATACCACTTTTAGATTTATAGTTGACTTTATGGTTTTTTTTATTTTCGATCGTACCAATGGTCAAGACTGCAATTTGAAAAAATAATATAAAATAAGATAAATGTTAGAAAATTTTGAAAAAAACACTTAAGAAAGAGACATTACAAAAAATAAATAAATAAACTTTAACTGATGATTTTAAAAAATTTTGGTAGTCATGATATTTGGTCTTTAACTCCATGGTTGGAAAATGTTTGAATTTTAACCCTAGAAAAAGTGTGGTGATACTGCATCACCATTTTCGAATTTCGGTGCATTTGTTCATGTCTCTCATAGTCATGATATTTGTTTTTAAATGCCATGATTGAAAATTGTTTGAATTTTAACCCTACAAAAGAAAGTGATGTTGCATCACCGCTTTTTCATTTCAACATGGTTTGCCATGCCTTAAATAATCATGATATTTGGTTTTCAATATCATGGTTTAAAAATGTTGGAATTTTAACCCTGAAATGAAAAAGAGGGATGTTGCATCACTACTTTTCAAAATCTGCATTAAAATCATAAATTGTTGTGACCTCCAAGAAAAAAAGCTCGATAATTTCTCATTAAGTCGATAACATTGTTATCATTCTTATTTGTTTATTTACCTTTGGATTATCTTTCCTCCATTTAAATTTGATAGTTAAAAAACTTACATTTTTCATATCAATACGATTAGCAAACAATTTTTCATGGCATGAGATTAAATTACAAGTCAAACTCAATCCTGTTTCAACTTTTGACTTACCTATTTTCGATATTTCCTAAGAATTGGTTTTTTTAGAAAACCCTCTATCATTTTTAGAATTGAGGGTTGTTGCTTAAACAAAGGGATTGGTTTCTCTTACTAAGTTGGTTTTTAATATTGGAGATTGGTATCTTTAGTAGGTCAGTGCCTACAAATATTTGTAGCAGTGGGGATTGGTGTCTCTAATATGTTGGTGCCTACGAATATTTGCAACATTGGGAATTGATGTCTTTAGTAGATTGGTTTTTACAAAGATATATAAGAGTATGTTGGTGCCTACTAGGATTTGTACTAGTTGGGATTGGTTCTCTAGTAGGTTGGTGCCTAAAAATATTTGTAATAGTAGGTTTGCATCTATAAAACATTACAAATGAATTTGTGTGGTTTTCTTCTCAAAAGGTTTCCATGTAAATCTTGTCTTCCATGTTCTGCAGCAACTAGAGCTCATATGTGATTGTATTCTTATGGCTCACGAATATTTAAATAAGTAAAATTTGTCTTAAATTGATTCACCCCCTCTATTTTAGTATAATTGTGTGATCAACAAATGGTATCAAAGTTGGCTCCTTTAGAAACAATTTGACCACAAGAAGGTAGATCTCATAATAACACGTAGCTAGTCAATAAGGTTTCTCAATAGAAATAAAAGCCATGGAAATCAAAACAAATTTTGATATATCGGAAAATGATGAAACATATGGGGAGTTGGATCTTAAACAAGAACTCATTTGTGCCTTAAGGGGGGTAATGAAGCTTCAAAAAAAAAAACGAAAGGAGCAACTAGAAAAATTTGAAGAGGAGGATTGTGATGCAAAAGAAAATATGTCACAAATCCTTAAAAAAACATAGAAGACTATTAGCAACAAGATTCAACTAGAAGAGGGAAAAATAACAAAATAAGTTGTGAGAGTTCATTTGAAGCAAAATGAAGAAAATTGTAAGAAGTTGGAAGCTAAAATTATTTCCTTCAGAAAGGAACTATAGAAGTCAATTGCTTAGTTGAATAAAAGCTTGAAGTTTGAAATGAGCATAGAAATATTAGATGATATTATCAATTATCAAAGGTCACCGTTCATCAACATTGGTCTTTTCTATGATATGAATCATAAGACTCCTAAAGACAATTTAAATTCTTAGGATACAAAGCAATCAAAGAAAGTTAATGAGGAAAATATAAAGATATGTTGATTTTCTCAAAAGCTCCATAAAAAATCAAGGCAACATGAAGAAAAAATGAAGCCTCGTAGAAACTTTACCTTTCTCACAAGTACACCAAGGAAAAATTTAGAAGACGTTTTCCATCCAAGGGACCTCACACAACTCAGTACCAAAAATCCTTCTTTTGTAATTGTTTTTTGTGTGATGACTTTGGTCGTAAAGCAATAGATTATACAACAGATGCAAGAAATAATCATGTGTTGAATAAAAATAGAAGTACTTATGGGTTTTCAAATAGAAACTATAATTCATTTCCCCCCATAATTTTATTAAAATTTTGTATGTTATAAGTGAAATAAATATGGGCACATAACACTTTTTTGTAAAATTGATCTTATAGAATCTCATAGACAAAACAAGGAGGAAGATACCCTTGCCAAAGAGTTGCAATAGTTCAGAAAAAGAAGAGAAGTGAGAAGAGATAAAGGAGGATGTTTGTAGAAACTAAACTTCATGCCTAAAAAAAAGGAAACCAATGATACATTGAAAGTGGATGCTCAAGCCACATGATAGGTGACAAGAAAAAGTTTCTCACTTTGGAAAATGTTAATGGAGGCAATGGAAAATTTGGAGATAATCCTGCTGCAAGGATAGTTGGAAAAGGTATTCTCAATATCAATAATTGAAATACAAAACATAAAATGTCTTGTGTTGAAGGTCCAAAACATAATCTTCTTATTGTTAGTTAAATGTGTGATCAAGGTCACACTCACATTTCATTCTCAAGGTTATGAGATAGGGAATGGAGGCACATGACAATTAGTTGTAGATGCAAATAGAACATCAAATAAGGTATATTTCTTAAATGATATTAAGGGAGAACAATGTTATGTGGAATAAATAAATGAAAGTTGGTTATGGCATAGAAGAATGGGCCACATGAAATTTGATATCTAGTGAAAATCAACAATCAAAAATCAGTGAGAGACATACCAAATATAAAAAACCTTCAAACATTATTTGCAAACAATGTTAGCATGGGAAGAAAACAAGAACAAGCATGAAGGGAAAGGAGTACTCAACAATGAATCCATTGGAACTTGTTCATACAAATATTTATGGGATTACAAGAACACAAAGTCTACAAGGTGAAAAATACTTAATGTTGCTTATTAATGAATACTCAAGAACGACTTGGGTTGCATTCCACAAAGAAAAATCAGAAACATTTGATAGGTTTAAAAATTTTAAATCCTTGGTTGAAAATGAAATTGATTTAAAAATCAAGTGCTTGAGATCAAATCAAGGAGGTGAATTTATCTCAAATGAATTTGAAGAGTTTTGTGAGTTTCATGGAATAAAGAGACATTTTTTAGCTGCAAAAACAACACAACATAATGGAAAGGTGGAAAGGAAGAATAAACTATACAAGAGAAGGCTAGAGAAATGTTGAATGAGAAAGGAAGAGTCAAAATATATAAGTGATGGCTAGAACAATGTTGAATGAAGAAAAATTATTATCTAGATTTTGGAGAAAAGTGGTCAACATCACAATCTACATTATGAATAGAGGGGAAAATAGAGTTACCAACAAAAAAACAACTTATGAATTATGGAAGGGTAGACCAATGAAAGTAAAATACTTTGAAGTTTCCAAGAGAAAGTGCTACATAAAGAAAGATGATGAAGGTTTGGGAAAATTTGAATCCATTGTTGATGAAGGTATTGATTTTAATGTTAAGTAATTTACACCAGAGAGATAAATTATTACTAAGATTTACCAACATTTATAGAGAGGAATAATAAAATAACCAGCAACAATACACATAATATTTATCCAGGAAAACCCCAAGTCTGGGGAAAAACCCAACCCAATGACATCTCATTAGCATTGGCCAAAACCTTGGTCAATCCGACCAAGTGAGCCTTCACCACTCACCTCGAGGCCTACATTACAATGAAGTATTCCCAACCTTTTATAGGCTCCATTAAATGCAATACCACAGTCCATAATACCATGGATACACCATACCATGTGCCCAAAACCACTACTATTTAACTAGGTCAACCTTGACTCAAACCCCGAGTCAACTTTACCTAACAATTCCCCCTTAAACTTGACTTAGGATTCCTTGACTAAATCCAGCCAAAACCTGCTAAGTGAGACAATCTCGCTCACTCTAGCCCTTACCCCCTTCAAAGTTTTTACCCGGGATTTGTTAACCCGACATCCCCCTATTACCTAGGTCTAACCCAGACTTTACCAGTAATTACCCAGGGGTATGCATGCCTTACCAGGTCTTATAGCAATATGCCCATTTACATGCAAATTAAAAATTTCACTCCATTATAATATTTTTTTTTGTTTACCCTTGTTGTTGTCTTTGTACATATGACATCAATGTCCATATAAAAAGAACCCATCTATCGAATTACATGGGTCACCAACTGCTGTAACCGCCAGTTATCTAGGCGTTCTTTTCAGGTACATGGTTCATCAATTAATTAATCCACGTGCACATATCCTCCTCATCCACTGAATCTCTCATGACCCAATAGTGTGCAACTTTGCTTCACAATATATGGCTTTTAATCTAGATCTACAAGAAAAAATTAATTATATCTCTATCTACCAGGCCAATACAAATCCTTGGAAACAAAAAACATCCTTCTAAAGCCAACTTACCTCTGATACTAGTTGTTAAGAAATTTACAACAGAGAGATAAATTATTACTGAGATTTACCAAGATTTACAGAGAGGAATAATAAAATAACTAGCAAAAATACACATAATATTTATCCAGGGAAACCCCAAATCTGGGGAAAAACCCAACCCAATGACATCTCATTAGCATTGGCCAAAACACTAGTCAATCCGGCCAAGTGAGCCTTCACCACTCACCTCGAGTCCTACATTACAATGAAGTATTCCCATCCTTTTATAGGCTCCATTAAATGCAATACCATGGTCCATAATACCATGGGTACACTATACCATGTGCCCAAAACCACTACTATTTAACTAGGTCAACCTTGACTCAAACCCCGAGTCAATTTTACCTAACATTTAAAGAAACCTTTGCCCTGGTTGCATTACTATAAGCTATCATAATGTTTTTGGCATTTTTGGGTTTAAGGAACTTCAAAGTATATCAAGTGGATCTCAAGTAAGCCTTTATCAATGAAATCTAGAGGAATAATTATATATTGAACAACCTTAAGGGTTCTTATTCTCAAAAAATAAGTGAAAAATGAAAAAAGAACTTTATGGGCTAAAGCAAACTCCCCGGCCCTAGTAATGAGGACTTGGAAAATATGTACAAAAACAACAATTTAAAAGAGGAATTATTTAAAATGATATATACATCAAGATAAAAGGAGAGAACTAATTGATTGTCATTGTTTATGTAGATAATATCATTTTTGGAGGCTGTATGAACAAAATTTGGAAATATGTTGTAATGGTAATGTAGAAGGATTTTGAGATGTATATACTTGGTGAGATATCATTTTTCCTTGGTTTGGAAATTTTTCAATCCAACAAAGTCATATTCATTACATAAACCAATTATATCAAAGGTATGGAGAATAAATTCAGAATGGAATACTGTGCACCGGCCAACACCCATGGTCATAGGATGTAAATTAAGTAAAGGTGATGAATATATAGAATCAAATCAAACATTGTATAGCCAATGATTGGTATCCCACTGTATGTGAAAACATCAAGGCCAAACGTTATGCAAGCAATAGGATTGGTTGCATGGTTGAGAGTTGCACCAAAAGAAACTCATGTGTAGGCAATGAAAGAATATTACTTGTGGTACTTAAGAGGTGAACATTTTCCTCTAAAGACATATAAAAAAGTGGATTGGGTAGACAATGTTAATGATAGGAAGAGTACAAGTGGATGAGAATTATTTATGGGCAATAGTATAGTGTCTTGGTTGAGAAAGAAATAACCTTCATATTCTTTATCTAGAGTAGAGGTTGAGTATATATCAACAACATGATGTTGCACAAAAGTTATTCGGGTGAAGCAAGAATTAAGAGATATCAAGGTAGAATGTGATCTTCTAATCTCAATCATTTGCGACAACATAAGTGCAACAAATATTTCAAGAATTCGTACCATACACTCGAAAAAAAAAATCATACTCAAATCAAGTATCTTTCAAGTAATAGAGCATAATATCAAGTTGGATTATATTTTTACAAAAGGTTAGATTGTAGATATTTTCACAAAACCCCTTCCCAAAGAGACATTTGGATATCTCAAACGTAATTTTGGAGTAATGTTCATCTAATCTAGTCATGAAGTACTTAAGCAGAAGCACAAGTTCAGGGGGGCATCCCTTTTTCATTAATGTCAAACGAGGAGAGTTGTAAACAATGATGTAAAAGGGGGAGAGTTGTAGACTATGTACTTTATCTAATTTTTAATAAAATAACTCAAATGAAATAGTAGATAATGTAATAGAAAAACACATTGAGCCTTGTTACTAACCATATTAGCAACCTTAGCAAGGGTCGGTCAAGGTGCTAAGTAGCACGCACATAGGAGATGCACCTATTGTCACCTTAGTGCAATCTCCTCTCATTTTGGGCCAACTCTTACAAGGCCATGAGGGGTATCCAAATATGCATACACATCACCAACAAAACTAAAATAATAGTGCCTAAATAACTAAGTATTATGAATGTTAGGAGTTAGTAGAAACAAAATGCTAGGTCTAATATATGAATGATAACTACATAAAATAGAGACAATCATGCAAATCTCACTCCAAACACACAAAAAATGATTATATTTGATGCTCAAGAGTGGGGTAAGGGTAAGTACATGAAGTGAGATGAGACATCATTGATTTCCACTTGATTTGTGACATAATTTGGATAAGATTTTTTCTATCCTACTTTTCTAGATCTGTAAAATAACCAAATAATGCAGAAATACTAGATTTGGAGTGTCTTTGAAGCAACCCAAAAGTGTGAAAACATTCTAGGATGATGGATACTTTGGTGTTCTAAATTGGGTATTGAAATGTAAACGAAAATACAATGTATCTATGATAAATTGCAAGTAAAAGATGAGATATAGCAGTCTCATTCAAACCTGCATGAAAAAAATGGGTCCAAACCCCCTAGGGTCAAAAATGGAAAATGCATGAATCAAGATGAAACATTTTTTAAC
Organism: Pinus tabuliformis; assembly: GCA_031772625.1. Taxonomy (NCBI): domain Eukaryota; kingdom Viridiplantae; phylum Streptophyta; class Pinopsida; order Pinales; family Pinaceae; genus Pinus; species Pinus tabuliformis. The sequence continues at coordinate 974,399,701 of CM062817.1, read as the reverse complement.
TCTAAGCTAGATTGAAGCACTTCCAAATATTCATAATATGTAATTCAAATACTTCAAGAATGTATTGATGGATTTAAGGGGTTAGAAACAACCTCACTCATGAAAACCTAGGTAAGCAGCCCTAACAATCCCTAAGAAGATATTGTTGTAATAGATTTCATAATTTTGAAGAAACCTTCAAAACCCTCAAAATGATGTTATATAACCTTATAAATCACAAAACAAGAAGGTTGTTTCTTCCTTAGGACGCTAGACCAACAATATGGCACAAATCCCAAGAAATGTGTCTAGATCAAAAATATAATCCATTAACTTTCTTCCAGACAATAAATGAATGGTTTTCCAAGATTTATTTTTTTTGTTTTTGATAATTAGATTTTTCTATATTTTATTTTGGAATTTTTCTAAGTTTTAGGTTTTTTGAATAATATAAATAAATGAAATACAAGAACTTGAATTTTGGAAAAAACAAATTGGTTAGTTATTGGATTAGGGGTTAAATGCCTTACCTCCACTAGTGTTATTGGGGTCAAGATGAATGCCCCTATTAAGTTGGTCATACAATTATTATGGATTAGGGAAAAGAGGTAGAACTCTATAAGTTAAAATTACCTCTTTATTTGATCAAGATAACTTATGAAACAAATACCTATTAGAAGATATCCCTCCAAAGGAATATGAACTACAGAATGAAATAAAATAAAACATTTGTTGAGGAACCTTAGGGTATGTCCTAAAATGACAATGAATACTTATGTCACACCAACAAAGAAGAAGTGATATATTCACCCTTATATGTATCCCTCCACATGAGTAAGTTACCCATCAAATGGATTAATCTCAATAGCCTTGTAGTAGTCTTGAATTAACAAAAATTTCCATTGAAAAATATCTAGAAGAGATAAGAAAAAGATACTTTAACGTTGACACCAAAGCTGGATGAAAATAATCACAATATTGAAAAAATGGCCTCAACAATTAACAATTATTTAGGAGGAAAGTGAGTTTGCTATTTATAAATGAGGCTCTCAACATCTCTCCTCATTTTTGTCCTTAAAAAATCTCTAAGAAATATTAAAGAAAGGTTGGACTGTCATCCACAAAAGGCTTGTCGATTAAGTCATTACATTAATTTGGTTCTACATTGCTTAAAACCCTAAAAAAGGAGGTGACTTCAAACTTGGAGATGCTTAACTTGATTCAAGAGGAGGTCTATTTCCCTTAAAGGTCCAATGTTCCCTCAAAAATTTACTTGAATGGACTTGGAGGAAAATTAGGATGCCTTAGAAAACCCAATGCTCTCCTTCAGATGCTCAACATTCCTCAATATTTGACCTTTGACCTCCCAAGGGCTGGGAAAGGTGGACAACTTCCTTGATCTTGGTATAATGATTTACTGTTTTAATGATTTTAGGTTTGACTTGTGTTCTTGTGTATTCATTTTGGTCTATTGGAGTATTTTGACTTAAACTTTACTTTTCTCAAATTAAGTGCCATGTTGCCACCTTTTACCCCTCACAACTACCCCAAGAGAAGTAGGTCCCCTTTTAATGAAGAAAATATGCTTGAAATGGTGATTTTACAAGAGTATACTAAGTTCTTTGACTCAGAGATGATATGGCATGCCTTGAAGGGTACAAAGAACCTCCTTTTTTCCTTGGAGAATTTGGGATGTTTCCTTAGGGAGTGTGAAATGCATCATGAATTGTGAGACTACCATGAAGAATGATGGCCATGGAAAAAAATGTGTGCATACATAAGAGAAATGGTCCATGTGGAGAATAAGAAATATGTATGCTAGTACAATAATAAGATGCATGTTTCCACCCTTGCATAGTGTGCTCAATTTTATAAGGCTAATAAAATAAGTGTTCCTTCAAGCCATGTGTCCGAATAAATTCAGCTACATGATGCTCGCATAGCATCCTAGGACATAAGCATGTCCATTAAGATAGGTAATTACCACCCATCAAGGGGTAGTTAAAAAAATTATAAAACCGAGCACCATGAAGATGAGCTAAGAATAGCAATCATGACCATTCACGCAGGGGGGGCTAGGATAACTTTTTACACTTCATCCCACATCCATTTAAAGTGACATAAATTGCATACAAGCAGGCTTACAAATGGCATGGTTCAAAAAATTTAGGGTACCCCTAATTAAAGTGGAGTAACACATAGCTCCAACTATGGGACATGTGCTCTTATCAAGAACCCAATAATCTCCATTAACTAGTAACCTACATCAATCTCATTAAAAAAAACATGAAATACAAGGGAGGGATAAATTACATGTTTCTTACCCTTTCCTAAAACGACTAATAAATCATGCATAAAGTAAAATGGCCTCTAATCTAGAAGTAAAGGTAAATACAACATGATGAAATAAAATCACATAAATAAAGCTAGGGAAAACTTACTCTACTACAAGGATCCCCCTTAGGTATCAAATATTATCTTGGAAGTATACATTTAAAGCTTGCCCATTCACAAGAAAGGGAAATATTTCTCCATCGAGATGGATAATATAGAAAAAATCATTATCTCTGACTTCATCAACTAGATGATGGCCTAACCATAATTTTTCAAACTTACCATGATTACTTATTCTTTTACCTCTTTCGGCCCAAACTAGAATAATGTCACCTTTCGGGAAGTTTTGTTAGCAAGCTTTCTTGATTCTTTGTTCTTTCTTGACTTTTCCATAGGTTATCATAAGCAAGCCTTATACTTTCTTCAAGTTCCACTAACAAATTGATTCTGTGTTGTAGGGAATCTAAAACTCAAGAAAATTGTTACATGAACTTTTAAATTTGGATCTTCAAGTGAACTGGAAGTGTTACTTCCATCATTTAGACTAGCTCAAATGGGATTTTTCCTATACAATTTTTCTTTGTCACTTTATTAGTCCAAAAAACATACTTGGTGTTTCAATCCCAAATATTCTTCTTTTCTACAAATGTATTCTTGATGATGTTCATTAGATTCATATTTCTATATTCATCCAAACTAGTTCCTTGTGGGTAATAGTTTGACGAATGAGATAAGATAATGCCATGGTCAAAGAAAAATGTTACTAAATTTACTGAACTGAATACTTTGTTATTATCAATTGTAATAATTGTTGGAACCTCAAATCTTGTGACAATCCTTTCCCCTAAAAAGTCAATGACAACTTTAATGGTAGCCTTGTTTATCGAAATTAATTCAACCCACTAGGAGAAGTAATATATGATAGTGAGCATCCATTAGTGACCATTTCTTGAATTTTCCTTGAACTTGATGAAATCAAGCTCCGATTGTTGGACATGTGCTTATATTATAACTGTTTGGAGATGGAGTGCCACTAAATTATTCTTTCATGTGAATGGTTGGAAAGGATAACAATATATTACGAACTTGTGGACATCTACAAATATAGTGGACCAATAATAGCCTCCTCTTAACATCTTATGGGTTGTGTTATTGGATTAATGATGGCCACCATATAATCCTTTATGGAATTCCTTTGTTAAATCCTTTTCCTTTTCCTGAATAAAAAAATTGAGAATTAGTCTATCTAGACTTTTCCACCCAAGCCCTTGTTAATGTTTCAATGTTCTATGTTGTAACAATCACTTTGACAAATTCTTCTTTTAGTAGCAATCACTTTTTCCAATTAATTTTAATCACCCAATGATAATAATCAATTGTAGATAAAACAATAAATAATATGTCAGGCCAAGAGGTAACTCCTCAAATGAGATTATGTTATTCATTTAGGTTGTTCATTATTATATACATGAGGGAGTGATTGTTGAGTTTCATCTCCTGATGATTCTCCATTTTCTCTATTATTTATTTACACTATTTACAGTTGTTCACCCAATCCCTATGATTAGGTGTCAACATTCCCCCCTTAATCTGAAGGGATGTTGGTGAGTCCAAGCATCGTTATGAATCTTTCAAACTTTTCTCTTCCAAGTGCTTTGGTGAAGATGTCTACAATCTGCTCATTAGTGGAACTCTGGTGAAGATGGAATGTTTTGGCCTCAACATGATGTCAAATCAGATGATATTTTTTATTGATGCGCTTCGTTCGATCATGGAACTTTGGGTTCTTGGCACACTTTATTTCCGAAGCATTTTCAATCATGAGTGGAGTCGAATGTACTTGTTTTACCTGTAAATCTTCCAGAATTTTCTTGAGCCACATAATTTCTTTTGTTGCCTCAGCTGCTGCCACATATTCTGCCTCTATTGTGGAATTTGTTGGAACTGATTGTTTGTGTGATCTCTAGGAGACAGCACCTGATCCAAGACTCATAGCATAACTAGAAGTAGATACCTGGTTTCTTTGTCTCCATCAAATTCTGAATCAGAGTATCTAATCAAGCTGAAGTCGCCCACCTGTGTATACTTGAGTCCAAAGTCTTGAGTTCCCTTCAAGTACTTTAGAACTCTTTTTGTAGTAGACCAATGTCTCTCACAAGGCTTTTGCATAAACCTGGAGAGGATTCCAACAAATTGTTTTCCTCAAATTATTTTCCTTCAATGGATGTGAGCTTTAAGTTTTGTTCCATTGGAGTAGTCATAGGATTGCATTCAGCCATGCCAAACTTGTTCAACAGATCTCCAATGTACTTCTTTTGAGAAAGGAATATGGACTTCGGATGTTGTGTTACTTCAATACCAAGATAATAATGAACATAGCCCAAATCAGTCATTTCAAAACCTTTACTCAATTCCTTCTTTATGGATGCAATGTAGCTCTCATTGTTCCCTGTCATCAAAATATCATCTACATATACCACAAGATATACAAATTTTTTGCCAACTTTCTTGACAAACAAAGTTGCATCATTAAGATCATAATGTTTGAAATTGAGTTTCAGAAGATGCTCAGTTAGTTTTTCATACCAGGTTCGCGGTGCTTGTTTGAGGCCATACAAGGATTTCACAAGTTTGCATACTTTATGTTCATGTCCTTTCACAGCAAATCCTTCAGGCTGGGACATAAAAACAGTGTTTTTTAGATCTCCTTTCAAGAAATCATTTTTTACATCCATTTGATGGACTTTCCAACCATTCTAAGCTGCCAGGGAAAAGAGTGTCCATATGGTAGCCCATTTTGCTGTGGGGGAAAAGTCTCCTCATAATCGACCCCTTCCTTCTGTGCAAAACCTTTTGCCACAAGCCTGGATTTGTGCTTGTCAAGTGAGCCATCAGCTTTATACTTGTTCTTGTAGACCCACTTGCAACCAATTGGTTTGGTTCCCAATGGAGGATCAACCAGCTTCCAAGTGCCATTCTTTATCAAGGAATCATACTCCTTTTGCATTGCTTCTTTCCATTCATCATGAGAAGTAGATTATTTGAAGGAAGTTTGTTCAAAATATGTAGACAAATTCAATTCACAATCATAAGAAACATCCATATCAACAGGTGAATCAAAGTCATCTGTACATCACCTCCATTTTTCTGGGTTGAATTTCTAGCTCCTATCTTTCCAACCTCATCAAGATGAACACTTTCAAGTGTCTTTGTCAGCCACTTTGGGGGGCCTTTCTGAGATGGTCTAGGTTGCGCAGTTGATTGAGTTGGGCTAAATCAAGATTGAGTCTCCCAATTCTATCAATCACATCACTCAAAGTATCATCCATTTTTGGAGTTTCATATGGGGGAGAGAGTGCTTCATAAGAAGATTCCATAGGTTGATCTAGTATAGGAATCCCCCCTTCAAGATGTGGAATCTAATTATTAAATTCTTGAAATGATTTTTCATTTGTGAATCTATACAAGCGATCAAGTTGTTGCTCAACAACATTGTCAGTTTTGGATGATTCAAGAAAGATTACATCTCTAGATACAACAAAATTTTTATTGAGTTCATCATAGAGACAGTATGCTTTGGAGGTGTTTGAATATCCCAGGAAGATACACTTATGACTTCTTACACCAAGTTTGTTTCTATGTACCTTTGGTATCAAGGCATAACATGTGGAACCAAAGACCCGAGATTCTTTACTGAAGGAATGTGTCCATACCACATTTCATAAGGAGTCTTGTTTCTAATAGCATTAGATGGACATCTATTCTTTACATATATAGCACATAGAATTGCATCAACCCAAAACGTCAATTTTACATTTTTGAAAAACATCATGGAGCGCACCATATTTAAGATTGTCCTATTCATTCTTTCAGCTACTCCGTTCTTTTGGGGATTATAAGGCATAGTTGTTTGATGTTTTATCCCATGTTGGTGAATATAGTTTTCAAATTCATTTGAAGTGTATTCTTTTCCATTATCACTGTGAATAGAGCCAATATGAGATTGTGCATCATTTTCAATCCATGTATGAAAGTTCTTGAATGTTTGAAAAGCATCAGGTTTGTTCTTCAATAAATAAACCCAACACGTTCTGGTGTAGTCGTCAATAAATGTCATCATATATTTATTTCCATTTGCAGAAGGAATAGGCATTGGACCACATAATTTTGAATGAATGAGTTCAAGTTTTCTATGTGCTCTAGAATGTGAATCATGAAAAGATTGTTTGCTATGTTTTCCTAGACAAGTATCGCATTGCTTAAGTTTCCTAGGAATTGTAGGCAAACCAGTAACACCATTTTTCTTCAACAAGCGGAGGTTGTCATAGTTCAAGTGTCCAAATCTAGCAGGCCATAATAAACTTGATGGAAATGTACCTTCTTCATAATGAGAATTCTATGAGAAATTTTGGGCACGAGCAGAGGTACCCTGCAGCTTGAGAAACCTTTCTTCTTCTATCCTTGTCATGACAAGTGAGTGGTCTAATGCTTTTCTTACCTCAAACTTGCTATCAAACATGTGAATGGAGTGTCCTTTCTGGCGGATGTGGACCAAGGACAACAAGTTTCTCCTCAGTTGTGGGAGATATAAAACATGATGTAGAAGAAAGTCTAGAAGACCAGGTAATTTAAGCCTAATTGTGCCAAGCCCTGATGGCTTGAGTTTTGATTTGTCTGCAAAGTATACTGCTCCATCAACATTGTTAATAAATTCTTCAAAAAAATCTCTTCTAAAATTCATGTGGCAAGTTGCTCTCGAATCAAGCAACCAATCATTTTTCCAAGAAGCAAGTGAAGCATTAAATAAGTCTTAAGTTACTACATATTACAATGTGCCACAACATAGTGAGCGATTTCAGGTGCTTTACCTTTCTCTTTTTCATTAGTTTTACCTTTGGGTTGGTTTCTTTCCTGCTCAATTCTGTCCCAAGGCAACTTGCATGTGGATGCTTCATGTGATCCATCTCTTTTGCAACGTATGCAATATAAATCTGACTTTTCTCCTTGAGAGTTTTTGCCGCCCCTACCTCTGAAATTTCCTCTTCCTCTTGCTCTTCGACCACCTCTTCCTCTAGAAGAATCTTGAGCAAGGTTCTTCTCTCTATGTGCAAGACACGCAACCTCTTCAGAAGACTGAGGAGTTTTCTTCTTCCCAAAAGCTTTCTCTCTTTCAACAATTTTTTTCACAAGGGAGTCAAAGGTAATATCTTTGAGGTTTCCATTTTCTTACAATGACTCAAGATAATTTGAGTAAGTGGGATAAAGTGCCTTTGAGAAAAGCTATCAGAGGAATGCCCAGTTCAACATTAGTGACTTTGATATCATGCATAATAGATTTACTTCTAATGCAAGAGCAAGAGTATCACCATTTTGTAATTCAAGGTTGAACAATTTAATCATGAGTTGAACAACTTCAAGTGCAGAGTGTGAGTCATAGAGTTCGCTCCGTTTTTGTAAGGCTTCGAAAGAATTTGAAAATGGAAAAATATGGCGACTCACCTCTTCATTTACTGATGCTGCAATCAATGCATAAGCCTTGTTGTTCATATTTTCCCAAATGGTGAATTCCATATCTAAGGTAGGTTGTTCTGGTTCTTTGTCTCTATCTCCAACACACACTCCTTTCCATAGCTCATTAAAAATGGGAGTGTGTTTAATTTTCCTTGACCATTCTCGATAGTTCTCTTTCCCAGAGAGAACTACTCCAACAATATATATTAGTGAATGCATTCCCCCAAAAAAAAAAAAATGATTTTGATTTCCAAAACAAACACAACCTTTCTAGATATCTTTTGTTTAGGTGGAAAATAGTTCACTATATTAATACTTTTAATGTAGCATATATTCCTCCACTCACAAATATATTATATGATGGTTTCAACATATAAACCATATAATATATATTCGAAAAAAAATACCATCCAAAATTCTCATTCTATTATCACCATTCAAAAATCTCAACGAACTTTAATACTACCACCATTTTCAAAGGAGTTGAATTCCCTTCACACCATATACATTCACCATACCTCGAAATTTTGTCTACGGAACTATAGGAGTGAATTTGCAACCAATTTGAAAAATATCCCAATAGTCTTTGACGATGTGACAACCGGAGCTATGGGAGTGGAGCTGAGGAACAACAATTTATATATGGCGGGGATTTATATGCAAACTTTCAAAATATTCATATTGAAATATCAATGTATACATCATTTTGATATCAGACTAGTGTTTTTATATCAGACCAGCAACGCAATCATTCAATGCATATAAATAATTCGTACTAACAGTATGCAGCGTTTTCTAGTAGTCTCCAAATATTGATATAATGGAGGGTCGTTTGGTCTTCTACCAAACTCAGAGCGTACTCAGTCCAGAACCACACTCTAGGGAATAATAGACTCAAATGTAGTTGCAGTCACAGTGTTGGCCATAACTATCCATGCTTCCAGCTGTGCCACCCTTCCAGCACACAGTCACAGGACTTCCTGGCATCACATGACCATTCCACGTAGCAACTGGTGTTGTTGGGAAAAGTATCTATTCAAAACGCCCCTATCCCACTCTAAGGTGTGATAGTGCCTTAGCAACAAACAAGGAAAACTACTTGAGTATTTCTTCTTTATGAGATGTAAATGAGGAGAAAGGATGTAACTAACCTGTGTCTTTCGCTAGTTTGTTGATCCAATCGCTCCTCTCTTCAATAGCTCCCTGCTCCCTGCTCCCTTACCGGCCCAGCTTCACCGAATTCCTGCAAGATCACAAGAGAGAGAAACTACACGAAGATATAGATATACATTCATAAAAAGCTCAAGATCAGATTAAGCTAAACATGCAAATATAACAAAACATCATTGATACACAGCATGTAGGAGAAACTCAAATAGTTTATTGATAGAATAAGAAAGTCCAAGAGGAGATACAACCAAGTGAGTTCCAATCCAGCATCTACCTCCCAGCAAAGGAATCCCTTCCTCTCCTCCAACAAATCATAAATCACCCAATGTACTAATCTCAATCTCAAACCAACAGCAATTCTCTGCAAAGTACAAAATTCCAGCCTCTAGATCTCTGGGATGAGGGATCCATATATAGATGTAAGCAGAGAGGATGAGTCAGCTTATGTTTTGACTTGTGGCTTCTCTCTGTCAGTTCTTGCTTCCACTTGGAGACTGAGAGCCTCTTACTCATCACTTGGTCGAATTTAGTGAGGCAAGTGTCATTGGAGAAGATTCTGGAAGCTTCCATGGTCTTTCCACCTCGTTGAATGACTCTGCCACTTGTCATTTCCCGCTCAACGAACTTGGGTAGTGCATTCAAGTGCGTTGAAACGCACCTAGATAGTGTACTGGGGTGATTTGCAACGCAGGCAGCTAGTGGAGCACTTGAATTGATCCTGAATTGACTGTTTTTGAGTGGTTTTTGGTGGAGAACTTCTGGGAGAAGCTGTCATTGGGTGACCTTGTTCCTTTAGGAGCTGTAACAACATCTTTAGGGACTTTGGATCCCTTGGATTATGGACATTTCATGCTTATAGCTGTAAGGCACAAAAATTTCTATAACAGTTGCCCCCTAAAGTATGAGGCCGTTTATCGGGTGAAATGCTTTATTAGGAGGATCCGAAGTTCATCCAATGCTGGGAGGAGACCTGTAATAAGATACAATACAATACATTATTTTTCATACTGTTTTCATGATCTAGCTGAGGCGGGCATTCCCATGCTCAACTTTATAAATTCATTTTTATGTACATAGGACAGACAATCGTCTGATGGTAGACTGATGATTCTGATGAAATCATCATCCTTTTGGTAGGATGATTATCTGTTCTGCAATGTTGTACATGTCAATGTCTTTATTTTTCCTGAATATATATCGCAGCCCGGATGGATGAAACTAGATCCGGGGTCTTCAATCTCGTCCGATCTTCACTCTAAGTACAAGTCGATCCATGTGAGAAATGTTTTGAAGTCGAACATGGAAAGACATCGCTTGATTACCAGTCAATGATGTAAACTGTTAACAAGCGCGAGAGGAATCACCGATAATGATAATGACCCTCAAGGTACTGCAGTACAATTCACGTGGTGTGAATAAAGGACTTGGCGTCGAACACCATGCAAAATCTTTCGGTCGAAGGTCATTTATGTATACCTGTCGCCGGAAGTGAGAAACTTGCCATTGAGGCATGCAAGCTTCAAAGTACTGAAGGGGGTGTTCCTAGATCAACTTCTTGGATAATGAGCTGATGTCGACAAGAAGCGATCCGTCAAAGGAGGGCCTTGATGTATCCCACATCAGTGACACGGAATGGAGCAAATGATTTTGATGGAGGTGAAAATGATCTGATGATATATGGTTCAGGGTGGCGGTCATGAAAGAATGAAGTATAATGTATGGTAGTGGATGGGACACGGTTGACTTCTCTGGATGACTTCTCTTGAACATATCGGCGACACTTATGTGATGGATTGGTAGCATTTACCCCAAAAGTGGAAGGTATGGCGAGACCATGGTGATGTGACCGGTGAATGAAACAACCCAACCCGACTCAGGCACGGAGTGAAAGTGTCATGTTCAAGAGCGACTTGCTACCAATAAAGGTTCTTTGAGTTTCTTCCCAATTTTCCCCAGTCATTGCTGACCAGTACCTCTTTATTTTTGTCAAGCTTGAGGAGGATAACATATGCTTGTTTTATAATTTGCCCTTCGGGCAAACCCATCGCTATGTTTTAACGAGCCTAGCAATAGTGAAACTCGTTCTCATCTAAAGACAAGTTTGTCGCTATTAATGTTTTTAACGAGTTTAACGACAAAGATAACTCGGTCCTTTTCATTTTTAGAGAGTCTGAAAAGGTACGTAAAGTTAACTCCGGAAATCCTTTTTCGTCATCTAATCCCTTAAGTCCGAAAAAGTATAAAACAATACAGAAGGGATGAATTTTCGATAGTTTTAACGAGCCGAACAAAACAAGCGCTCGATCTTTTTGTGCAATAATCCCTCAGGGCCAAAAAGATTAAAATCTAGAGGAGGGATAGCTCTTTCGGTCGCTTTAACGAGCTGGGAGGCCAAAACTCGGCAATATTTTCATATTTTATGAGTCAAATGAAAAGAGCTTAAAGAAGACTCGTCTTTTGAGGAACGAGTGATAAAATGGGTAGCAGTTGATTCCAGGTAAGGGTTGGAATTTTCCAAGCACGGCAGTGTTACAAGGATGGCTAGTGAAATCACTCTTCGCAGCTGTTCCTCAAAATGGGTAAACAATCATATGGAGGTGAATGATCAGCCAATAGAAAAGTGGACGTGACGGTGCAAACATGACCAAGGCTTTAATGGCTGATAATGTTACATTCACGGTGGCTATTTACCGGAGGATAGTTCATTTTTTAACGAGCTTAAACGCGGGTTGAAACACTTGCTCGATCTTATGTTTATTTTTTTTTAACGAGCATGAACTATGTGCTAAAACTGCTCGATTATCCAGTCATATGATAAGAATGTCTCATGTAAGATTCCATTTTTTATGGAGCTTGCGCCTTACAAAGCTTTGCTCCGGAATCCTTTCTTTATGCAAGTTAGGAAACGACTAACCCCAAAAACAGATAAATAACTGCTCTTTGCTTGCACTCCAAAAGGTTTGCATGCCCCCAGGTATAAAGTATGATTTCAAGGTTACCCCTCAATTTGCAGATAAAACATTTGTTCTACCAGGAAAGGCCTACCTCTTTCAGGTTACCAAAGATTGTCTCATTTGCACAGCAAACTAAACACTTCTTCGGCGATGTCTACCGAGATAGACAAAGGTGAGTGACAACGAGCGCCAAACACATAACTTTGACAAAAGAATCTTATTCTAGAATAACCCCTCTTCCAAGACGGACGGGGTATAGACTAGTCATATTCTCCTGCGGAAACCTACCCTATACCCGAAGTTTTCCTGCCGAAGCAGACCAGGACGCATGCCCCCTGGGTTCCAGTCATATCCCTCTGAATTACTCGCGCTCATCGGGAGGATGGACCGTGGGTTGAGACATTTCTTGCGTGAAGAGACCATTTAGGGATGGTATATGACTATTTGCGATGCGTGATCCGGGAAATGAAAGCTGGTCCACGAGCTTGACCACTCTTCCTTCGTGCGGAAAACACATTACTCTAAAGAGTGAGGAGACGACGGCTCCCATGCAATATATATAGTCTCGTCCAAGGAGTAGGTTATAATCCAAGGGTCCTTGAACGACCATCACGTTCATTTGAATGGTCTTCCCTTTCAATGTTATGGGCACATTGGGGAGGATCCCTAAAGGTCGATTGGTTCCTTTATCAAAGCCTATCAGATTTCTCATTTCAGGCAAAAGCGATGGCGAACCAAGCGCTTTCCAAGCAATAGAGGAAAGGATACTCACAGATGCCCCCTCATCAATGATGGTGCCAGCCATGACCATTCTGTATATTTGGACGATAATTCTGAAAGGTATGCTTGCTGGCAAACGGGGTCTGCCTAATTGGTTCCAGTCGAAGGAGACAACTAAGTTGCTTGGTGGTGGGACCGAGTAAATGGCCGGGTATCACTCTAACGAACTTCCTTCCTACGATAAAGGAATTGGGGAATTGCCCCCGTGCTCATCGGAGTCTATGTTGATGAATAGAATTTGGATGGTGTCATCCTTATTCTCCTCAGTGAGTGTATCATTCGAAGATAAAACCTCTGAAGGCAAGACCGGGTCAACTGTCGCCTCGACCTTTTGACTTTCGTCGGGTATGGATTCAGCTGGTTCATCTTCAATGACCGGCGCTTCAGCTGACCACTTGAGCGGGCCAGCTGGATTCTCAACTAACGAAGGACTTGGCAAGAGCTTCTTATATCCAGGAGGGAGTCGTAACGGTGAAACTGGATGATCATCCAAGACTCTTTTAGCCTCGTCTAAGAAGGGACAACGGTGGATGGCGTGATTGCCTTCGCACAGTTTACAGGGAGATCTAGCTCTCCCTTTCTGTCCTGGGACTTCACTTTCGCTAGTTGATGGTGCGCTTTCAACATGGCTATCAGAGGTTGACGCCACTGGATTGTGCAAATGGGGAGACCAGTCCCTTAGTATCCGAGGGATGCAGGGACAATCTCTGTGAAAGTGGTCTCCCTTGCATATGACACATGGCGATTTAGGCCTAGTCAGTGCTGTGTGTGGATTTTCATTAGACGACACTGGTTTGCCCCCAGTCGCCTTTGGCTCCTTCTTCTTCTTCTCTTTCTTCTTATTTTCCTTCTTCTCCTTAGGAACTTGGTTTTTAGTTTTACCAGTTCCGTCAAGCGAAGAGGAAGGGAGAGAGGAAGAATTAGAGGAGGTAGAAGGCTGGTGGGTAACTCTGGACTGGTCTAACTGCTGATTCGACTGTTCATGAATAGTGGTGTTCTGAATGACATTGGTTGAGAAGAGCCAGACCGACAAGCCAATTGTCAGTCCTGGAAGCGACAATGTGGCCATATGGGGCACACCAACATCTCCCCAAGAGGAGAAGGGACTAGGATTTCCACCAAGGGGAATTCCTTGGTTGGTAGGCTCCATTTTCTCAACCTAAAGATCAACGTAGGAAAAAGGGTATGAATATTCCGTTTAAAATAAATTTTAACGACGCTTGGACACAACTTGCTTTTTCAATTTTAAAGAGTTGAGAAAAAGCAAAAGATGACTCTAGTCTCCTTCGATTTTTAATGAGCCTGAAGTGACAAGTGCTCAGATGGACCTTTTCCGTTAAGGAGTCTGAAAAGGAACGAAAGGGACTGCTCTGGAGTTCTAGGTAGAGGGTGCACCAAACTTTTCGCAAAACCGCAGAATACTTTTTAAGGTACGGGCGGTCAATCTTCCCGAATGTTGTGTTCAGTGCATTGCGATCAGTAGGGCGACCGATACGGCTTCCTATGGATAAAGGTTTTATGCCTATAGGGGTCTCCCAATATATACTCGACGGTACGTGGGAGCACAATCCGTACTGGTGCTTATCGTCTCTCAGGAGGAATCACCCAACCATCAGTGAGATTGACAGTCACCACGTTTTACGACGCCGGAACACGTCTCTAGCCTAGACCTCTATGTTGTGTGTTAAGTTACAAAGCGTTGTTAAGTTCATTCAATTTATTTTAGGTTGATATTTCTTAGAAGTTTGCCTTTTTGGATCACCACGAGATGTATATACAATTCCTAAATGCAGTCTAAAGATGATAAGCAAGCATTTATCTCTTTTCAACAATGAAAATCCTAGCTACAAGGGGAAAAGAAAGACACAATATTTTCTCAAAGAGCAAAGAGCACACTGTAAATGCACTTTTCCTAAATCAAACCATACAAACTATCAAAATGCAAATGCACAAATGCATGTATTTGTTTTCACTTTCTTAATATTGATGCCTAAAAAGAAAGCTGTTGTACAAAATTTGAATTCGATTTCAAGTGAAAACACAAACAAGTTTCTTTTTGAAATCAAAAAGACGATTACGACACTTTATGATTTTGAAGTAAACACTTGTTTCGACACTAGAAATTCATAAATTCAAACCAAAAGACAAAAGTAAAAGCGCAATCAACTGTCAACAACAAACAAACTTACTCCTAAGATCAAAACGACACTTATGACAGGTCTAGATCTAAGGGCGACAGTATGACTAGTTTACTTTTGTAATGGGAAACTGCAAATGATGTAAAAAATACACAAAAACAAATACAGTTTCTTTTATACAACTGAGGCAGAATTAAGGCAGATAAAATGGGTTTTCAGATAGGTACACACACTGATAACAGGCTACAAAAAACAGAGATAAAACTGAACACAAGGATGCAAAGAACCACAGCTGCACAGGGCAAAGGCTGATCAGCGCACTTGCAGAACAGAGAAACTAAATTGCAGCGCAGGTAGCCCTCTCGGGACCTGCATTGGAATGCAGAGTCTCTTCACAGAGCCTGCGCTGAAGCAGAAACGAGAATTGTCTCTGGGTTCTAGGTCACAGTTTGCAGTTTGATCTGAGGTTTTTGACCGGATAAAAGCTATCAATAAGGTACAATTAGGAGGATGATTTAAAGGAGGACTAAGAGCTATCACCAAGGGCAGTTAGAGCATTTGTGGATCTGCTTGTTCAGATCATAAACAGGCCCAGTGAGTGGACTAGAGCGGCAGATCTCTACTTTGCATTCGTAAATAGCAAATGCAGTTCGATTCTCCACTCCTAAGTTTATGAGAAGAACAACAATAGAAACACAAATAAACTAACTAGATACGATCCCCAGCGGAGTCGCCAATTTGTTGTTGGGAAAAGTATCTATTCAGAACGCCCCTATCCCACTATAAGGTGTGATAGTGCCTTAGCAACAAACAAGGAAAACTACTTGAGTATTTCTTCTTTATGAGATGTAAATGAGGAGAAAGGATGTAACTAACTTGTGTCTTTCGCTAGTTTGTTGATCCAATCGCTCCTCTCTTCAATAGCTCCCTGCTCCCTGCTCCCTTACCGGCCCAGCTTCACCGAATTCCTGCAAGATCACAAGAGAGAGAAAATACACGAAGATATATATATACATTCATAAAAAGCTCAAGATCAGATTAAGCTAAACATGCAAATATAACAAAACATCATTGATACACAGCATGTAGGAGAAACCCAAATAGTTTATTGATAGAATAAGAAAGTCCAAGAGGAGATACAACCAAGTGAGTTCTGATCCAGCATCTACCTCCCAGCAAAGGAATCCCTTCCTCTCCTCCAACAAAGCATAAATCACCCAATGTACTAATCTCAATCTCAAACCAACAACAATTCTCTGCAAAGTACAAAATTCCAGCCTTTGGATCTATGGGATGAGGGATCCATATATAGATGTAAGCAGAGAGGATGAGTCAGCTTATGTTTTGACTTGTGGCTTCTCTCTTTCAGTTCTTGCTTCCACTTGGAGACTGAGAGCCTCTTACTCATCACTTGGTCGAATTCAGTGAGGCAAGTGTCATTGGAGAAGATTATGGAAGCTTCCATGGTCTTTCCACCTCGTTGAATGACTCTGCCACTTGTCATTTCCCGCTCAACGCACCTGGGTAGTGCATTCAAGTGCATTGCAACGCACATAGACAGTGTACTGGGGTGCTTTGCAATGCAGGCAGCTAGTGGAGCACTTGAATTGATCCTGACTTGACTGTTTTTGAGTGGTTTTTGGTGGAGAACTTCTGGGAGAAGTTGTCATTGGTTGACCTTGTTCCTTTAGGAGCTGTAACAACATCTTTAGGGACTTTGGATCCCTTGGATTATGGACATTTCATGCTTATAGTTGTAAGGCACAAAAATGTCTATAACAACTGGCTCCAGTCTTCACAGTAGACAAAGCAATGCCTCAATGCAGCAAATCGACCCTTCAGCACTCCCACTGCATTTAGAGTAGTGAATTCAATATGCATAGAATCTTGCAGGGATAAGACAGAGAAATCACCGGCACAGGTGTACAAGATGCAAAGAAGGTGACAGTTCTGCAAAAATAGGCAGAACATGAGGGAGTTACAAAGGGAGGAAAGCTAAAATTAGAACTGGATCTAGTACCATGTCAGGCCAGGAGGTAACTCCTCAAATGAGATTATGTTATTCATTTAGGCTATTCATTATTATATAAATGAGGGAGTGACTGTTGAGTTTCATCTCCCAATGACTCTCCATTTTCTCTATTATTTATTTACGCTATTTATAGTTGTTCATCCAATCCCTATGATTAGGTGTCAACACAATATACACAATAGAAGACAACAAAGATCAACTAAGACACAAAGATTTAGGTTAAAGTCCATGGGAAAACCCAACCAAATTATTAGATGTTCATCAAATGTTTAGCAGAGATACATAGTCCGAGTACGTCCAACAACTAATCAAAGGTCAAATCCTTGACTTTCAAGTCAACTAATCAAATGTCTAATCAAAATATGAGACAGAAGACAAATCTGGTCAAATAACAAGTCTGCAGTTTTTTAGCTCTGCCAAAGTCAAAGTCAACAACAATCAACGTAACCTTAACTTGTTAAATTCAATGGTCAAATATGCTCCAAAAAATTTGGTCAACTGTTTAAATAATGCAACCTCTTTTGCCCATTCAAACTATGTCAAAATAGTCCAAAAGATCTACCTCAAAAATTGGTCAAGGTCAAAGTCAACCGTATAGAAACCATAGCTTTAGATCTGTAGTCAACGCTAGTCAAAGTTCCCAAAAAAAATTAGTCATCCTTTCCCTAAATTCAACCTCCAAGAACAAACCCAAAAATAAATTCAAATCACCCAAAGTCAACATTGGCCAAAGGTCTCAAAATAGAAGTCAAATTTGGTCAACATATTTCATTCTCCCCTCTTCGCATGTGCGATATCAGACCCTATAATTTCAGACCAGATCAAACCAATAGAAGATGAAATGATGTGTGTGTTGATGCCTCCAAGTGATGCCAATTGATGCGTATTGTTATGTGTTTTAGGTGGAAGAATTTCTCCTTTATGTTGACTTGTACTTTTTTAGGTTACTTGGTTCCAAATTAAAAATTAATATTTTCCCATGTGAAAATTTAACTTTTCCAAGGGCAAGTGGGGTCTCCTTAGGGTTTGTTTGGCTTCCTAAATGGGGAAATTGCTTCCTTGGCTGCCAATTTTCAAAACTCCCTCTCAGCTAGGAAGGAATTTATGTCTGCATCATAAGTCTCATTTCGAATGTACCTATCTCATCATCACTGCATCATATCACATCTCGTCTCATGTCTACTCATCTTGGATCATCTACCGAACAATGGTGCCCCGATCTATAGAAGAAGAATCATCGTAGGGGAGATTAATCTACCACCCATTATCCAATGACAATAGGAAGGATACCACTTACTAAGAGAGGTAAGGATCACACACATCGTATTATCTGATGATCTTCTCACCTTGACCCTCAATAATAAAGTGGTAGAACACCTGCATCCTCTAACTTGGGGGAGATACCACTTACTATGAAAGGTAAGGATTAGACACATCCCAAGTCTCCTCACCCATTGTCCATATGGGTGGCAATCCCAGCAATCCCATCTTGTGCATAAGATTCAACTGGGGTATACTCGACAATAGAGGAGATACCACTTACCACATGTAAGTATTAGACGCATATTATTGTGAAAATAGGCATGATACCACTTACTATGGGAGGTAAGGATTGCACACATCCTATTTTCCATGAGTTCCCTCAAAAGCAGGAACTCTCCGGCTCCATTCCCCTTCTCGAGCTCAATAATATGGAAAAGCATAGCTCAGTGTTCTGGATCATCCATGACCAATTCGTGGAAGGGTCACATCCACCAGTCTAAGCTGCTCTTTGATGACCAAGAACTTCCCTTTTGACAAAGGCTTGGTAAGTATGTATGTTACATGCTCATCAATTGAAATGTGATGGAGTCTTACAACTCCTATCTATACCATGTCACGGATATAGTGATTTGGATATCAATATGCTTGAACTATTGTGGAATATAGGGTTCTCTGAAAGTCATATCCCACTCTTTTGTCACAATATATCATATTCGTATTTATTACCTGCTCAAATATCCCTCCAAAGATCTTCCTCGACAATATTTCCTCATATTTAGCCATGCTAGTAGCAATGTACTCAACCTCAGCCATACTAAAGGCAACAAACTTCTACTTCCTGCTCATTCAAGATATCATGGCAGACCCCATACTAAAACAACACCCTGATGTGCTCTTCCTGTCATCAACATATTTGGCCTAATCAACATCACTGTATCCCTGTAGTCTCACATCTTTGATAATATATCTTAGTCCAATATTAATAGTCCCATGAAAGTATCTTAGCATATGCTTAGCAGTAACCTAGTGTGCATGTAGTGGATTTGTCATAAATTGGCTCAGAGTGTTGATAGAAAAACATATGTTTGGACTAGTGTTTACCAAGAACATCAGTGTCCCAATAAAATATCGGTACTCAAAATGATTTTCCAATTCAGGTACCAAAACTTCACTTCATAGCTTCTTAAAATTCATCTCCATCAATGTGGCCATGGAATTGCATTCTGCCATACCAAATCTCTCCAACAACTTGACAACATATTTACCTTAAAAAAGGAAAATCTCATTGGGTCTTTGCCACACCTTTAAGCCTAAGAAGTAGTGAATCAAACCAAGGTATTTCATCTCAAACCCAGAGGTCATATCCCTCTTACATTCGAGAATAAGATGCTTTCCACCTATAAAGAATAAATCATCAACATATAGAACAAAAATTAGGGGCATACCTTTGACAACAATTAAGTAGAGATTCAAATCAACTTTGCTTCTCATAAATCCAAGATTCATTAGATAACTATCAATGTAGGGATACTAATCCCTAGGGGGTTTTCTTTAATCCTTAGAGTGCATTCTTCAGCTTACATACATGAGTCTTCATGTCATGCTCCTCAAAGCCCTGTGGTTCCTCCAAGTGGACTTCTTCCTTGAGAATTCCATGAAGAAATGCAGTCTTCACATCCATTTGGTGAAGTAACTATCCCTCGCTAGCAACAAGAGCAATTATAGATCAGATGGTGGTATATTGGGAACCAATGCAAAGATCTCATCATAGTCTTCTCCCTCTTTCTAGGAGAATCCTTTAGCCATGAACCTCGCCTTGTACTTTTCAACACTTCCATTAGCATCATCCTTAATTTTATATCCATTTAGAAGTCACGATAGACTTCCCTTTGAGACTTAGAACCACTTTCCACACATCGTTCTTCATGATGGACTCATATTCGTTGTCCATAACATTCTTTCATACTTTATCTTTCAATGCGTCTTTACTAGCATGTCCCTTAGCATCCTGTAAAGTGTCACAAAGCCATAATGGTATTTTCCTGGCAGAAGGACCACATGAAAGGGGATCGAAGGGGTCCATGGGTTCCGTAGGATCATCATCAACAAGATCGGGCTTTGGCTCATGCATAGGAGACTCTTCTTGTTCATCATTGACATCGTTCGTTCTTCAAACATTACTAGGGGAAGTATTTCCCCTTTATTTTCCAAGGGCACCATCTTCATCAAATGTCACATCCCTGCTAAAATCTATATTCCTTTGACCAAGTACATATATTCTATAAGACTATTAGAATTTTCACAATAACCATCAAAAGTACCTTTCTTTTCTGAAGCTTCCAACGATGCACTCTTCTCTTTTGGCACATGAAAATAGATGGGGAAACCAAAGATCCTCAAATTTCCAACTTTGTGCTTTTCACCTGAGAATTCCTCTTTGGGAGTCTTGTCACCTAAGGCTTGATGAGGAGTCTTGTTTTGAAAATAAACAACAATGTTTGCAACTTCTCCCCATAGAAACTTCAGCAACTTTTGATCATGCAACATGGCTCTAGTTGCTTCCATGATAGCCTTGTTCTTCCTTTCAGTTACTCCATTTTTCTATAAGTTGTAAGGTACAATGGTCTCCTTCTTGATTCTAGATTTCTTGCAAAAGTAAATGAATTCATTTGAAGTAAATTATCCTCCATTGTCAGACCTTATTTTTTTTATCTTCTTCCCTGTTTGATTTTCCACCAGAGCCTTGAATTCCCTGAACATATCAAATGCTTGGTCCGTTTTATTTAAGAAGAAAATCCATGTCTTGTGGGAGAAGTCATCCACAAAAATTATATAGTACAAGTAGCCACCAAGAGAAGTCACTAGCATAGGTCCACATAGATCATAATGTATGAGTTGAAGTATCCCATTCGTCTTGTTTTTACTAAAAGGGAATGGTCCCTTCACCTTCTTTCCACTTGCACATCCCTGGAAAACTCCATCATGATTTACTTAAACCTCAGACATTCCAGAAACCATATTTTTCACGTAAGGAAAAGATTCATAGTTAAGGTGAGCAAATCTTCAGTGCCACAACTCACAGTAATGAGAAGCATCATGAACCAAGGCTCACATAAGGATTCCACGGACTTTATATAGGCCGTAATTTTTCTCCCCAAGTGTGAAGGCATCTCTCATGCTAGTTCTCCTTGGCCAAGGAAGGACATTCCCATTAACGAATGTAACCTTAGAACCCTCATCTTCCATGGCATAAATCGAGACAAGTTTCTTCTTCAATCCAGACACATATAAGACATCATGTAGATGTGTGATTGACCATAGTTAAAGTGAAAAGAAACAAATCCAAATCCCTTCACAGGATATGTAGAACTGTCCCTAAGAATTATCTTCATATCAGACTCCCTCTCAACCAGTTTTGAGAGGACTTCTCTATAGCCAATGAAATTTCTAGAATACCAGCCAACTATCAAAAGAATATGGAGGAGAGGAACTAGAAAGAGAAGAAACAAGAAAGCACTTAGATTGAGTTTCAGCTGCATTATTTCCATACCTTGGATTTCTTGATATCTTTTGAGGATAATGACCTTCTTCATGAGTAGAAGGAGCTTCTCTTCTTTTATTGTTAGACTTGTTGTTGTTATAGCCAAAATTGTTGTTTTTGGACCTTGGAGAATTACCATTACCCGAAAAATATTGAGCATAATTACCATGCATGTTGCAATTGTAGCATTGAACTTTTAACATGTCCCTTCTAACTTTTCTATGGGAGTATTTGGATGATAGAGTAGGCTTTCTTTAGTTAGATGGTTCTCCTCTTTTTTTCCTCTTCTTGGCTTAATCAATAAATGCAGTGGGTTCTCCCTCTTCATGATACTGAATTTTTCCTCTAGAGATCATCCTAGTCTCCTCTTGAGTGCAATTGCCCAATAGCTCATCAAATGAAGGAAACCTGCCATTGTTGACAATGGTTGTAATAAATATCTCCCATATCATAGGAAGACCTCAAAGGGTGATCAACACTAGCACTATATTAGATACAATCTCTACAGCAGTCAAATGTTGATCCTTGAGTTGGTAGATCCTCATGAAGTATGATTGGATGGTCTCTCCCTTGTTCATATTTATGTCCTTGAGTTTATTTTTCAAGGGAAGAATTTAACTCAACTTGATGACTTCACACATCCCAACCAACTTATCATACATTTCCTTAGACATCTTCAACTTTGAAACATAAGTGATCAAATGATCGCTCTAAGAATCAATAGTAATTTTCTTGGATTTGATATCACATTTCTTGTACTTAGATTTTATAGTAGTAGAAGCACTTTCTAAAGGCTCGGGTACCTTACCTTCAACATATTCCATCACATAATTCTCTTCCAAAGATAAATCCCTCCATGGAGTAAAATTTAATGATTCATACAACTTCTCCTCAATATTAAAGTATGAGGTATACATCTTGACCAAGTCAATTAAACTTCAACAATAGATAAGTTCTCTTCAAAGGGCTGATTTCTCTTGTCTCCTTGGGCTTGTCTTCACCTCAGTCTGATCCCATGTGTTATAGACAATTTTGTGCCTTACAGCAACAAGCATGAATTGTCAATAATCCAAGGGATCCAAAGTTCCCTAAACATGATGTTCCTACCCCTAGAGGAACAAGGTCAGCAAACCAACAGCTCTCAGATTAGTTCTCCACCTGAAAACACTAAAAAACAAGCAATCCTGAAATCAAAGCAGGTGCTCCACTAGGTTTCTGCGCTGAAACTCAGTTGCTCCATGGTGTACCTGCGTTGCAAAGCAAGTGGAACAAAGGCCACCTGCGCTGAGCGGGATGGGACAAGTGGCACAATGAGTCATTGCTTTGGAATCTTCCAAAAATGACACTTGGATCAGGGATTTCGCCTTGTGATGAGTCAGAGGCTCTGTTTCTCCAAGTGGAAGCAAGGTTCTCCAAGTGGACTCAAGAACTGAAGATCAACTAAAGATTAACTGAAGAGAGAGAGGACACAAGGCAGCTACACATCAGTTGCAAGCTGACTCATCCTTTCTCAATTCATCTATATATTGAGCTCTCTCCTATGAGCTCAAGAGGCTGGAATTTTGTGCAAAGTAATGATATGCTGTTGGTTTCACTATTGAGTTATTGGGTGATTGTTTGAGAGAGGTGAAGAGGAGCAATTCTTTCTGCTGGGAGGTGTTGCTGGGTTGGAGCCTTCAATGGTTGCAATACTCTCAGAACCTTTACTTCTTCATTAATAAAAGCTATTGAGGTTCTTCTATGTGCTCTTGTTTCAATAATATATTGTGATGATTGCATGTTTGGTTTACACTAATCCATGAACCAGTTATGATTGCATGCCTCTTGTAGTTTCCTTCTTTGTTATTTTGCAGGATCTAATTGTAGCTAGGCAAGCAAAAGAACAAGGAGCTAGGAGCAAGCGGCCAAAGAGAAGAGTTTGGATTCGACATTAAGCGCAAGGCAACGGTTAGTGCATTTCTCCATTCTCTTTTGCTTTCATAAAGAAGTAAACCTTAAGTAGTTTGTTTTACAGTTGTTGCTAAGGAACTATCACCCTTAGAGTGGGATAGGGTCATCCGAGTCGGATACTTTTCCCTACAACAAACTGGTGACTCCACTGGGGATCGTATCCGTTTGATTGTGTTTGTAGTATTTTGCTATTCATTTCCTGAACAAAAGAGTACCAAATCGAAAAGCTTTTGACTATATCAAAAGCGAAGTAGAGGGCAGCTGCTCTGGCTCATTTCTGAGCAAGTTCATGATTTGAAGAGCTGATCTACAAAGATCCTTGTAAGCTCTTAGTGATAGCTTTTTACCTTCCTAATCATCCCTTTGAGTGTGCTTGACTGATTGTTTCTGATTTGAGCAAAAACCGTGCATTTTTGAGAAAATTATGACCCGAAAACTGTGAAAACGCAATTCTCGTTTTCCAAAGCAGGTAGTACACAGGCTACCTGCTTTGCAACGCAGGTCCCGAAGGGGCTACCTGCGCTGAGAGCCAGTTTGGCTGTGCAGCACCTGCGTTGGCCCAAATTTTCCTAGTGCATTTGGGGTTTCCTCCCTTTCTCTTGCCTGTTTTCACCATTGATTTGGCTGCCAGTTACCAGTCTTGCACCTGTTCTGAAACCAATATTACTTGCCATCATTCTGCCTCTGTTATATAACGAAATTGTACTTTTTCTTTGTATTTCTTACTCATTTACAATTTCCCATAACGAAGAGTAAACTAGTCTTGCTTTTGGCCTCTTAGATCTGAACCTGTGTTAGGCATTTTGCTGGTCTAAAGAGTTAGCTTGTTTGCTGTCCATAGCTGATTAGTCATTTTACTTTCGTCAGTATGGTTTGATTTCATGTATTTCCAGTGATTAAGCAAGTGAATCTTAAGGTGTCTTTTGATTTTGGACAAACTTGTTTGTTTTCGCTCTAAATCGAAATCAAAGTTATATAACCACTTTCTTTTTGTAATCCATTGACATTAAGAAAGGGAAAAGAAAATACATGCATTGTGCATTTTGCATTTGAAAAAGTTTGCATGATGATTTAGGAGAAAGTGCATTAGTTTGTGCTGTATGAACTGTGTGAAAAGAATTTGCCTTTCTTCTCCCTCAGTAGTTAAGATTTTCATCAGTCAAAAAGATTTGAAAAAGCTTGCTTCTCATCTTAGGCTGCATTTAGGAATTTGTCATATACATCTTGTGGTGAACCTTGAAAGGTAAACTTTAAAAAGATCAACTTAAAATATACTGAATGAACCTAACAACGCATTGTAACATAACGCAAATATCTAGAGGTCTAGGTAGAGACGTGTTCCGGCGTCGTTAAACATAGTGACTGTCGATCTCTACGAAGGTGGGTGATTCCTCCTGAGAGTCGGTAGCACTAATACGGACTTGTGCTCCCACGTACCGTCGCGTATATATTGGGAGACCCCTATAGGCAATTATCCTTTATCCATAGGAAGCAGTGTCGACTGCCCTACTGATCGCGATGCAGTGAACACAGCATTCACGAAGATCGACCACCCGTACCGTAAAACGTATTCTGTGGTTTCGCGAAAAGTTTGGCACACCCTCTGCCTAAATCTCCAGAGCAGTTTCTTTTGGCCCTTTTCAAAATCTATAACTGAAAAGGTCCAACCGAGCATTTGTCACTTCGGGCTCATTAATACATCGAAGGAGACTAGAGTCATCTTTAGCTTTTTCTCGACTCTTAAAATATGAAAAAGCAAAGTTATGTTTAAAAGCGTCTAATAAAATTCATTCAAATCGGAAACACAAATTTTCCCCTTTATATTTTAGTTGATCGAGTAATCCGCAATCGTGGAAGAAAGTCAATTGAATATCCGTCGTTCTCGGAGGCTTGCGAGTCAACTGTCTTTGTCTCCGGAATCGAAAATAATCCGGACAAAGCAAGCTCGTCGAACCAGTTCAAAATCTCCTTTAAAAGTTAGAACAAGTGTTCCAACAACATCTGAGATTCTGGTCACTCCAAACATTTCCGGAAACCCTGCCTCCATAGAAGAAGTTCAATCGCCACAGAGGGACAGTAATACTGATCCTAGTCTGGGGGCAAATACTTGTATGACTGAACCAGTTCCATCTGTAACCGGTCCAGAGAGTTTTGTTCCTCAAATATCTGTCGCGGTCGATACAACCCCTTCTTCGGCACCGGAAATCTTTTACGGACCTGACGGTCTTCCTCTTCCACCTGGTCTGATTGCGATAGAGGAAATTATAGAGGAACCGCAAGTATCCACTCCAATTCAATTTGGAGTAGGGGTCACTCTATTTCCTGCTACAACAGAAGTTTGTCCATCACCAGTGGAAGTTCCTGTAGAATCACTAGGTGATCAATTGGATAGACTAAAAATGACTGAACAACCGTCGACATCTAGGACTGTGTCAAATGACACGGCGACGACAGAATTACCTGCTGCAAATCCAACAATGTTCGCCGGCATACCATCTGTCCCAACTAGCTCTCAGTCGCTAGAAGGAGTCCACCAAGAGACTATCTCGACAGTATGGTCTGTTCTTGTTTGTTCCGGAGTAATGTCTGGTAACTCTCATGGTGAGACTCATCAAATTGACCCTTTTGGGAATCTAATTAGGCCATCCAGTCCTCCAGGACAATCAATTGCCTTGAGTTCTGGATTGCTACCGTATGGGGGGCAGTATGCTTTTTCATTACCCCCTCCGGGAGGGTACCCATACAGGAGTTCTCAACCTTATTCAAGTTATGGCGGAATTGCAATGAGTAGTTGGGTACCTATGCTATCCCAGCCACCGAGAGTTGTATATTCTATGCAACAGTGTGTACTATGACAAACATCCCAACTACACCGGCTATTGTGACCGTGTCGCAAGTTCAAACAATGCCTGTTGTATGTCAACCTCAGATTTCTCAGGTTCTCATGCAACAACCCCTTGACCTTGCGACCCAACCACAATCGCCTACTGGTGGGGCAACACAAGTACAGTCGGGTACAACTACCCCACATCTTGGTCCAATGGTTAGTGTAGCGCAACAACCCATGGTATCACAACCATGGATAGTGCAATACCAACAGCCGCAATTCCAACAAGTGTACCAAGGTTCTGAACAGCAAATATTTGCGAATACTGGACAACCATATATTCAAAATGGTCAAAATCAACCACTTTATAGTGGTCAAGTCCACCAACCATATTCATCATACCAGCATCAACTCCATTATGCTGGTATGCAAAGACCGACTGTTCAGGCGATTCCATCGTATCCTGGTTACGCTTCACCTAACTTGAACCAGCAGTTACCATTCGTGGCGACTTTAGAGTTGCCTGATTTACATTGGTTAACCAACGATCCAATTGCTTACGCCCCTTGGTGGCCAGTGATTCCACACAAACTTCCATCCGACATTCCTAAATTCAATGGAAATCCAGGTGAAGACCCGTCGAATCATGTGATGACGTTTCATCTATGGTGTTCGTCGAACACTTTAAATGACGATTCGATAAGGCTTCGCCTCTTTCAGAGGACATTGACAGGTCCAGCGGCAAAATGGTATATAGAATTGCCTAGAGCTTCGTTCGACAATTTTAGCTCCCTTGCCACGACATTCTTAACCCAATTTCAATTACCGATAAGGTATGAAACGGGAACAGAGATATTGACTAACTTCAAACAGACAACCGCAACTCATATATCAGATCATATACATGAGTGGCGACGTCGACGAAGAATGGTTAAGACATACGTTCCTGATCAGCTTTTAGCTGAGTGGTTTATAAAGTCGTTACTTCCGGCCATAACGGAAGATGTGGCAAAGGGAGGAGTCGTAACAGAAGAGCAAGTTATAGCTCGTGCACAATATTTGGACTTAGTATATACTCAGTCCGACACGCTTTATGACAAAATACCAGACGCCCCTAGACCAGAGTTTTCAATCCCTCCTCCTCCTAAATCAAACAGTGACTCTCATGCCGGTGATGGTGTGATTGGCACGGCAAACACGAATCCGAAAAAGACCCATCAAAAGAAGGCCCGTAAGGATTCGAATCAAAATGCGCATGAAGAAGTTCTTGCTTCGGAAGTACATGCCGTATCGATAGATAAGGGCAAAGAAACCAATCAACCAGGAAGCAAGAAGAATCAAAACAAAGGGAGGAAGAATAAACAAGGTGAGTCATCCCCTAAGAAAAATTCTTCAAACCCTCCTGGGAATAGGAAACGGTTTCCGTGTCAAATATGCGATGCCAAAGATCACAACACTAAGGATTGCCCATTCAAAGCTGAGCTAAAGAGGTTCTTTAAAAGTCCTCATACCTCAACTGTGTCAAGTGATCAATTTCCTAACCCAGGTCAGAATCTGGTTGACAGTGGAAATGCTTCCCCGTCACAAGTTATGATGTTGTCAAGTTTTAAGCGCCAAGATGATGCTTTAATTTCAACATTAAACAAAAGCCATGGGAATTCACAGCCGTTGAATAGCGAAAGAAAAGGTCGACCAGGCAGTTCGACAACAACTTCGACAGAAGTTGTGCCGCCATCCAACACGAGAAGCATTCCATCGATCCATGGAGGCAATCATCCTCTCCAATATATCGGAGTAATTTTCCTAAAAGGCCCTTCTTTAATGGGAACTTTTGCCCCACCATCGCCGAGTAATCTTGCGGAGATGGGTGCAACGGGATATGAAGCCTTCTATTTTTAATGGATCTAAAAGTTTCGAGGATAGTTCCTTTCTCAAGTCAACCTCGTTTAAAAAATGAAATAAGAAGTAAAAGAGGATAGTTCTTTACGATGTCAACCTCATTAAAAAATGAAATGTCCCCTTATGATTTAGGGGGCATGCGCCTCATCTGCATTATTATTATGCTGGGGGCATCTTCGAGCAGTTTTAGCAATGTTCATGCTCGTTAAAAAATAAACGCAAGAATCGAGCAGTTTTAGCAATGTTCATGCTCGTTAAAAAATAAACGCAAGAATCGAGCAGTTTTTGTATAGAGTTCATGCTCGTTAAAAAATAAACATAAATTGTGAGCAATCTTTCCCTAACAGTTCAAGCTCACCCAGAAAAAATGAACCGGTAAACAACCTCGAGAAATGCAACCTTTGAAAGCCATATTAAAAGCCCTTGGTCGTGTTTATATGCCATCACCTCCATCCATTCATTTGGCCAATCGTTCACCTCCATATGTTTGTTTACCCTTTTGAGGAACAGCTGCGAAGAGTGATTTCACTTAGCCATCCTTGTAACACTGCCGTGATTGGAAAATTCCAACCTGTACCTGGAATCTGCTGCTATCCCTGTTCATCACTCGTTCCTCAAAAGACGAGTCTTCTTTGAGCTCTTTTCAATGACTCGTAAAATATGAAAAGTTTGCCGAGTTTTGGCCTTCCAGCTCGTTAAAAGGACCGGAAGAGCTATCCCTCCTCTAGATTTTAATCTTTTTGGACCTGAGGGATTATTACACAAAAAGATTGAGCGCTTGTTTTGTTCGGTTCGTTAAAGAAATCGAAAATTCATCCCTTCTGTATTGTTTTATACTTTTTCGGACTTAAGGGATTAGAAGACAAAAAAGGAATTTTGGAGTTGACTTTCCGTACCTTTTCAGACTCTCTAAAAATGAAAAGGACCGAGTTTTCCTTGTCGTTAGACTCGTTAATATGATTAAATAGCGACAAACTTGTCTTTAGACGAGAACGAGTTTCCCTATCGCTAGGCTCGTTAAAACATAGCGATGGGCTTGCCCGAAGGGCAGGTTATAGAACAAGCATATGTTATCCTCCTCAAGCTTGACAAAAATAAAGAGGTACTTGTCAGCAATGACTGGGGAAAAATTGGGAGAACCTCACAGCATTAATGGTAGCAAGTCGCTCTTGAACATGACACTTTGTCCTCCGTATCACATCGGGTTGGGTTGTTTCATTCACCGGTCTCATAACCATGGTCCTCGCCACACCATCCACAATTGGGGTAATGCTACCAATCCATCACATCAGTGTCGTTATATGTTCAAGAGATGTGGTTCTGTAAAGAGTCAACCGTGTTCCACCCACTGCCATACATTATCCTTCATCCACTTCATGACCGCCACCCTGAATCATACATCACAGTTTGTTTTCACCTCATCACAATCACTAGCTCCGTTCCGTGTCACTAACATGGGATTCATTAAGGCCCTCCTTTGACGGATCGCTCCTTGTCGACATCAGCTCATTATCCAAGGAGTTGATCTAGGAACACCCCCCTCATTACTTTGAAGCTTGCATGCCTCAATGGCAAGTTTCTCACTTCCGGTGACAGGTATACATCAATGACCTTCGACCAGAAGATTTTGCATGGTGGTCGACGCCAAGTCCTTTATTCCCACCATGTGGATTGTACTGTCGTACCTTGAGGGTCATCATCCTTATCGGTGATTCCTCTCGCGCTTGTTAACGGTTTACATCATTGACCGGTAATCAAGCGACGTCTTTCCATGTTCGACTTCAAGAAATTCTCACATGGATCGACTTGTACATCGAGTGAAGATCGGAAGAGATTGAAGACCCCGGATCTAGTTTCATCCATCCGGGCTGCGATATATATTCAGGACATAAAGACATTTGATATGTACATCATTACAACAGATGATCATCCTTCTCAAAGGATGATAATTTCAGCAGAGAATTATCAGTCTACAATCAGACGATCGTTTGTTCTATGTACCGAAATGTATTTATAAAGCTGAGCATGGGAATTCCCGCCTCAGCTAGATCATGAAAATGTATGAAAAAATAATGTCTTGTATTGTATCTTATTACAGCACACTTCTCAGCAGATTGAATGAACTTCGGATCCTCTCAATAAAGCATTTCACCCGATAAACGACCTCATACTTTAGGGGGCATCTGTTATAGACAATTTTGTGCCTTACAGCAACAAGCATGAATTGTCAATAATCCAAGGGATCCAAAGTTCCCTAAACATGATGTTCCTACCCCTAGAGGAACAAGGTTAGCAAACCAACAGCTCTCAGATCAGTTCTCCACCTGAAAACACTAAAAAACAAGCAATCCTGAAATCAAAGCAGGCGCTCCACTAGGTTTCTGCGCTGAAACTCAATTGCTCCATGGTGTACCTGCGTTGCAAAGCAAGTGGAACAAAGGCCACCTGCGCTGAGTGGGATGGGACAAGTGGGACAATGAGTCATTGCTTTGGAATCTTCCAAAAATGACACTTGGATCAGGGATTTCGCCTTGTGATGAGTCAGAGGCTCTGTTTCTCCAAGTGGAAGCAAGGTTCTCCAAGTGGACTCAAGAACTGAAGATCAACTAAAGATTAACTGAAGAGAGAGAGGACACAAGGCAGCTACACATCAGTTGCAAGCTGACTCATCCTTTCTCAATTCATCTATATATTGAGCTCTCTCCTATGAGCTCAAGAGGCTGGAATTTTGTGCAAAGTAATGATATGCTGTTGGTTTCATTATTGAGTTATTGGGTGATTGTTTGAGAGAGGTGAAGAGGAGCAATTCTTTCTGCTGGGAGGTGTTGCTGGGTTGGAGCCTTCAATGGTTGTAATACTCTCAGAACCTTTACTTCTTCATTAATAAAAGCTATTGAGGTTCTTCTATGTGCTCTTGTTTCAATAATATATTGTGATGATTGCATGTTTGGTTTACACTAATCCATGAACCAGTTATGATTGCATGCCTCTTGTAGTTTCCTTCTTTGTTATTTTGCAGGATCTCATTGTAGCTGGGCAAGCAAAAGAACAAGGAGCTAGGAGCAAGCGGCCAAAGAGAAGAGTTTGGATTCGACATTAAGCGCAAGGCAACGGTTAGTGCATTTCTCCATTCTCTTTTGCTTTCATAAAGAAGTAAACCTTAAGTAGTTTGTTTTACAGTTGTTGCTAAGGAACTATCACCCTTAGAGTGGGATAGGGTCATCCGAGTCGGATACTTTTCCCTACAACACCATGTCAATTCAATGTTATATGTTGTAACAATCATTTTAACAAATTATTCTTTCAATAGCAATCACTTTTTCTAATTAATTTCAATCACCTAATGACAATACGTAATTATAGATACAACAATAAACAATATGCACAATATAAGACAACCAAGATCAAATGAGACACAAAGATTTAGGTCAAAGACTAGGGGAAAACCCCACAAGGGAGAAAACCCAACCATATTCTTCTTCTATTAGATGTTCATCAAATGTTCAACAGGGATACATAGTCCAGGTACATCCAACAACTAGCCAAAGGTCAAAGCCTTGACTTTCAAGTTAACTAATCCAATATCCAATCAAAATATGAGACAAAAGTTAAATCTAGTCAAATAATAACTCTGCATTTTTTCAGCCCTATTAAAGTCAAAGTCTATAATAGTCATTTCAAACCTAAACACTCAAATTCAATGGTCAAATATGACCCAAAAAGTTTAGTCAAACAATCAAAGAATGCAGCCTCTTTTGCTCAGTCAAAATCGGTCAAAACAATTCAAAAAATATGCCTCAAAAATTAGTCAAACTCATCCTTGTGCAAACCCGAGCTTCAAATCTATGGTAAACACTGGTCAAAGTGCCCAAAGAAATCCGATCTTCTTTTCCCTGAATTCAACCTCCAAGAATAGACCCAAAAATAAATTCAAACCAAGTCAAAGATCCAAGTCAATGTTGGTCAAAGGTTCCAAAACATAAGTCAAGTTAGTAAACAGATATCTCTCTCCCCTCTTTGCACGTGTGAGCTTGGACCTTTAAATTTCAAACCAATAGAAGATGAAATTATGTGTGTGCTAATGCCTCCAAGTGATGTCAAGTGAGGTGTATTTATATGTGGTCTAGGTGTAAAAATTTCTCCTTCATGTCCACTTGTACTTTTTTAGGTGACTTGGTTCCACAATAAAAATATATATAAATTATTTTCCCATCTACAAATTTAATTTTTCCACGGGAAAGTGTGGTCTCCTTAAGGTTTTTTGGCCTTCCCAAATGGGGAAATTTCTCCCTCAGCTATCAATTTTCAACAACGCTTGCTCAATGAAAGAGTACCTTGATGCCTTTAACCTCAAATCCTTGTTATTGTGATCTAGAAGGTCCCTAGGAGTTGTGAAGCTCTGTTGTGCTTGTCAACAAGCCCCCCCACCATTTATTAACGTTAGTAGTAAAATATTACTTTAATAAACGGGGACCCTTTCAAAAAAATATATGTACCCAAAAAATCAGTCCTAGCATGTAGGTATTTTTTTTACTTTTAGAATAAATCAAGATATCAAACAAAACCTATAAAACCATTAAAATGCTACTTTTTCATATTTAGCATGAAATGCATCACAAACGATACCTTTCTAACCCACCACGAT
Source organism: Pinus tabuliformis (assembly GCA_031772625.1). Taxonomy (NCBI): domain Eukaryota; kingdom Viridiplantae; phylum Streptophyta; class Pinopsida; order Pinales; family Pinaceae; genus Pinus; species Pinus tabuliformis. Next base: position 974,366,678 of record CM062817.1, on the reverse strand, counting down.
CTACGATGAAACAATCAAAAAAAGCAAATCTATATTCGAAAAACGGTCATAATGTTAGAAAGTCCTTAAAGCTTCTTTAAAAAGCTAAAGTCTTGCATCACAACATCAATGTTTATAAAAGACTTCTCTTAAGAGACTACCCCGAAGGAATGCAATCTATGAAATTGCGATGGTATAATAGCCTTCTTGCATCGCATTTCAGTCATACAACACAAGCCTCAACCTATTATATGCCGAATTTGCGAAATGTGATCTCAACCTGGACCCACCTCTTAATCTTTCCACCAACACATGTGGAGGTCCATTATTCGTTAAAAAGAAGCCCAACAAGTGATGACATTTGTTTCTCATATCTCGCATTTCACACAAACTCAAAAAGTGGTAAGTTAAACTAAAACAAATTATGTGATATAGTGATGAGCGATATTGCTTTGCAAATCGCTATTTGCAGTTTAAAGGCTCACTACCCTAGGAGATTGTTTCCTAATTTACGATGTGAATATTTATGGACATTCAAGTTAAAAGATAATGGATCATTAGTGGGAATTTATGAAGAACTAATTGCATTTGTCTAAGAAAGGTCATTTAGCATGACTTGATATCTTCTTACGTGATTTCAAATAAAACACCTTTATCATCTTTATTGGTTTTCTTCATCGATTCATTCCTATGTTCAGTATCATTTTTATCCGATAAATTGTTCCTCTTGAAACTTTCAGGAACAAGCCACAGAACAGGACGTCAAAAGCAATGGTTAAGAAAGGGAAAGCAGTCGCCTCTGAGAAGTCAGAAATGAATCCTCTGTTCACAGATACTACATGTAATAAAGAAGCAAGGACGTCTACATGGGAAGCTATGTATCAATTACTGGAGAAAAACAACCAAGGATTCTTAAGACAACAATTACAGTTGATGGGCGTGATTCCTCTAATGCTTCCATAATTGAGCTTGCGTGCTCATTTCTGCACCGAATAACCGCACAACCAAAAATAATCCCCTATACTGACATGGTTAAGTGGATCATTGACGATGCTAATATATCTGACAGAGAATTCAAAACAGGAGGCCAGGAAGTTATAAGATCTTTCACTCCAGAAAACCTAAGGCTTATGTACCACCTACCGGAGCCACAGGTTACCTACAACAGGCAATTTGTTGATAAATTCATCAAATAAAATGAGGAACTGGTGCACTACACAAAGAATTGGTCAAATAATGATGAAAGAATCAAGAAGGACAAAAATGGTATGTACACCACCACATCTGTGTGTTCCACTTTCTATTTTGTTGCGGCTATGCTATGTAGACTATTAGGCAAACCCAATAGTAACAAATTCTCCTCAGAATGGTTGCCCTTAATAGATGCAACCGTTAATGCAAAAATTATAGATTGGGCACAAATCCTTTCTGATAATTTAGCTAAAGCAATTATAGAGTATAGAAGGAAAAGAAGTATTGCTTCGAGGGTTTACCCTTCGTTTTTCATGAGTGCTTACGTAATGGACGTTATTTGTTCTGGTTCTAAATTCCCCATTGTGGGATGTAAGTGGACTATTCAAGATCCACTTCCTATTCACATCCACCACAAAGACAAGTGGGAATCCAATTTTGAACCACATTTTTTCAAGATTTGTCACAGGGTTATGCTTCCTATCCATAAACGAATTTATAACTGAGATACCCCTAGATTCTCCCAGGAAGCTGAGGTAGACATCCTCCGAGTAGCCCGATGGTTCAGGGAAGAGACATTTGCATATATCAGAGTATTTGGTAGCATTACCTCTCCCCATGTTCTCCCTTTCTATGTCCCATATAAATTAATGGCTAGAGAGATAGCCTATCAGACATGCAGTGAAGGAGGGATGAGAAAAACATTGAAGGAGTCAAAGAAGGCCATTTGGCCTCAATTTCCTGTGTCATGTGGAGTGTTTGCATTACATGACCTTAGACATGCGTTCAAGGAAGTAGATAATATGTTGTCTCTACGATTACCTAAGTTCCCCGGAAGACAATATGACCCATTCGGTATTGTCAAGGATTTTACCACTATGGCCAAAATAAAAATGTTCAGCAATGAGAAGGACCCATTTGATGATGTTTTCTCACAGAAGAATACCTTCAAAGAAGTGAAGCATATGGCAAAAATACTTTTTGATCAAGAGGGTCTTGAAGCATTTTATAGCTATAGAGAAAAGATATTATCAAAGGTCCCATTGGACCAATTGTTAATTGAACCAATAAGGTAGCCCACTCCCAGTGTAAGCATAGATGGTGACTTTAAGGAAAAATATAAAACTAATTCTGGAGAGGAATCTTGAGAGAAATTTGCCAGGGGATCTAAGAAGTCATCAGAAAATAGGAAAAGCAGGAGCAAGGAATCAATCAAGGATACAGCCCAGTCTGCAGCAAAGACAGATGAACAGACTTCGACCATCAAGCAGATTGAAACCCATACTTCCTCTATAAAGCTAATAAAGCCTCAGGTAATTAATTTGGAAGAGGAGTACGATAATTTCAACAAAAAACTCAACACAGAGGAACAAGCACCGAAGACACAAATGACACATCAGGAAACAACTCCGAAAATTATAATAGGGGGAACTGTGAATACTCAAGAAATAAAACAAATTCTTGTTAACCCCACCTTTGAGATTGTTTTGAGAATATAATAAATTCCCTCTCTTGATCTATTTTACAGCCCACAGGACAACGTCGTTGTTAAGAGACAAAGAAGAAAAGAAAATTGGAATCCACAACTGCTACCACTCCAAACAATGAGATGATGGATGTCCTATGGAAAGACTCATCCACCGACCCATCGGCCAACCTCACCAGGCTCTCGTAGTTCACAGGTGCATACGCTACAGAAACCATTGACAAAGCAATAAAGGTACAACTGCTGCTTAAAGAAAAAGAAGCCAAAATGTTTTCACTTGAACAGTAGTTATAGCAAGCCAAAACCAACCAACAAGCAAAAATACAATTGGCTAAGATACAGCAGGAGTTCCAACAGATGCAAATAGAACATTAAAGCAACTTGGTAGGTAAGGTGGCACAGATACAGAGCATAACAGATCTGCATAAGGATGACCCAAAGATTGATCAGTTTGTCACCAAAGCACTCGGCCTCAACTCCCACCTCACACACCAAAAAGAATTTCTATGCCACAAAATCTCACAATGGAACTCTCACTGCGAAACAAGCGACAAATTAACAAGCCAAGTTGTGGAAATGTGACTCGAATATGATGAAATTCTTAAAAAGGTTTCAGCTTTCATAACTTGGCAAAATTCTGAAAACAGGAGAAGAGCCGACATGCCCAAACTGGATGAATCACATAAGGAGATCTTATTTTCAAGTTGGAATTCTCGGCTCAAAGAGGCAGAACAGGCAACAGAGGATGTGGCAGCGGCAGAAAATAGCGTCATTGAAAGTGTAAATGAAAATTTGCATAGTGCTAATCTTGTGGCAGCGACCACCCCTGGTTTCCTTCCGAATGCAAAACAACTTGAATTACAATGGAAATAGGTAGCATAAGAAAAAGTAAAAGCAATTAGGCAAGTGACCAGGTTAAACTGGGAGGCATATTGGCAATATTTGTAAAACCGCACAGCCAGTGGATGACCCTGAGATGCCTAATTTTTTCTACCGAGAAAATGATGTCAGCGCTCATCAATGCCATGTTTACAAGACAATTGAAAGCCGAAGTCGGCCAGACCATGCTAGATATTTGCGATATGAAAGATCGAATGTAGGATTAGTCATTATGCACATCTCTATTTTGTTTTATTTTGCTGAAATTGAGGCAGGTCATTTAAACCTCCTCAATTTTTTTTTGTAATGATCTATTTTTAGTTTCATAAGTTAGTATTTAAACCACTCTCATGCATTTAGAGAGGGGTCCATAAATTTTATCAGAAACATTCTTCAGAACATGCACTTTTGTCCCTTTGAGGAAGTTATGGTGAAATTAATGGAACAAGATTTATTTTCTACTTGAATTTGACATCTTTTACTGAAATTGCACTTTTGTACTCTTAGATGATGTTTGATGATTTGAAAGTAGATCAATATTGTTGGAGCACATGAGTAGAACATATTATAAATGGTACTTTTATCTCTTAATTATTTTTATTTATATGTCAAGCAATAAATTATCTTCAAGTTATTTATGTATGAAAGTTTGAAATTTTTATTGACATCATTGCACTATTGTATCATGATGATTTATAGTTTATGCTAAATACATGAATGATTTTTATGCAATATATCTCTCATATCATTTCGCCTAACTTTTTATATGAAATGATCATTGTTAAACGAATTCACTTCTTATCATAATTGAATGATCTTTATTATCAATTTCTTTCAGACATCATTTTAGATCGCATATATCATGTTACCACTGGGATAGTTATAGTTAGACAAATATTTTTGATTAGGGCAAACTGCACATGATTATTAGTTAAATTAGATTAGCTTGAGGATAAGTATTACTCCAAAATCTCAAAACATCATCCTGTTAGCACGAGCATAAAAATAGATTGGGAAACTAGTCCCATCATTCCCAGTCGAAGCCACTATTCCAAATGGAAAAGGAGCTATCCCAAGGTCTAGATCGGGTGGTTATCCCCCTTGTTAAGGCTACGATTTTCAAGCCTTCAACATATTTGGCACTAGAAGGATGGCCTGACTATGAATGGCAAGTAAATCTAAATCTATATGCCATTCTCAGAGTAAAACTCCCTCACCATCACCTCCAACTTCTCGTTCGCATTCCAAATCTCCTATTCCCAAGTGAGAAGCTGAAAATAAAAGTACAGAGCCCACTGTTGAAATCCTAAACAAGCTAGGCAATTCTTCTTCTGAACCCCCTGAAGTACAATCTTTGATCCACAAATTGTAGGGGATTTCAATATCTCAAGAAGAATCTGAGTTATCCCAAGGCAGTATCACTTCTCAATATACCCCATCGCAACCGCTAACTAGAGCACAGAGTGAAAAACTTGGAATCCCACCATTTGAATTCCCTCTACCAAGTCGTAAAAGGGCTAAGAAGACACCATCAAAATCTCACAGCGAGGTTCTTTCATCATCATCGTCCATTCCATCCATATCATTGCAAGGTCACACACCCACTTCCCAACTCTAGATCGTGATTCACATAGGTACAGGAGTTGCACCATCCTTTACACAATCACCTTCAACCACTCCTTCACCCTCTTCTACTAATATCCCAACAATGGCACAGAATCAACCAAGGCCATGGACCAACCCAGGAGCTGTTAGAATGGCTGGACCTTTGTCCCAATTTCCAGCACATCCAAAAAAATGGTTACCTAAATTTAACCCTGATAATGGCCTGTTAGTTGAAGAACATATAAATAATTTCATGTTGTCCATTAATTTGAATGGAGTAGCAGAAGAAGACGCAATTTTAAGATTATTCCCATATTCTCTACAAGGAGCAGTAGGATCATGGTACTTTTCATTACCATTAGGATCTATTAATAGCTAGCTTTTCAAGAGAATTTTTTAACTAAATTTGGAGATGCTAGGTCTACAACAACTTTGATAAATGACCTCTCCAATTTGAAATCCGAACCAAAAGAACCCATTAAGGACTTCAACTCTCGTTTTAATAAGTTAAGTGCTTCATTTAACAATTTGCCTAGAACAGTCTGCACTAAGTTAAACAGCCAACCTCAAAAATCTGCAATACGAATAGTACAATTAGATCAGTCTAAAGTCGAAGTTGTCGGAGAACTTAATCAAGTAACCATTAGAATTTCATCAAACCCAAAAGTTTGTCAAGTCATTTATATACTTGTAGCTAATATTCTTGAATTCTATGGCTTAATCCTCAGTAGGGACTGGTCAGAAAAGCTCCATGGTTACTTCGCAATCAACTGGTCTCACATGTGGCTTCCCTATAACGGCAAGCCAAATCAGATAAGGGTTGATCGAGAGAAACATCAAAAATATATAGTGACAGAACTGGAAGGAGAAAATGGGTCAGTAGCATATAGCAATAATATAATCGAAAACTATTCTGTTGAGTCATTCCTAGGGAATTGCAATGCTCATACTTCACCTTTATTATAAAACTCTGTTGTATCTCAAATCGAAAATTATTCCCAAACAGACACCTCTAAATGTGTGAATTTTGTAGATAAACCTGTACATAAATATTTATTTTGGAAATTATTTTTTGATGGATCTAGATCTAATGATGGAGCAGGGGCAAGATGCATATTAGTTAGCCCAAAAAGGGAAAAGACTATGCTAGCATGTAGACTTGAATTTGATTGCATAAACAACATTGTTGAATATGAAGCATTGGTTCAAGGTTTGTACAAAGAAATTTGTCTTAATATCAAATACCTCCAAGGTTTGAAGATTCTGAAATTGTCATTAGACAAGCAAGAAATATTATACACTGTCTGTCAGGACATTTGAAACACTATCAATCATTAGTCCAAGCCCTAACCTCACATTTTATAGCATTTAATATTTCCTCTATCCCAAGACTCCAAAATGCTAGCGCCAATCTCCTAGCTAATGTAGCTTCCAAGCTTATTTCACTAGAAGATTACAGCCCAAATCGATTCTCCATTGAATTAATTTTTAGGCCATCTATTCCTGATAATATCAATCACTGGAGATTATTTAACAACGATCCTGCTATCGTAAGCTTCCTCACTTCATAAGGCTCTTATGATGACCAGATAGTTGATGAAGACCAGCATGACAACCAACTAAAGCAAGAAACCAACAACAACGGTATACCAAAATCTGTAGTTAAATTGAAAGATTTATAAGACCTCAAAGATAGATTCAAACGATCTACTAATTCAAAACTTCAGATTTCAACTCTGAGGTATGAATTGATCAATCTTGGAACTGACATGAAACCACAAAACATCAATCTAGGTCTCGGACTCAAATTGGAAGAAAAATAAGCTTTTATACATCTGTTGAAATAATATAAGAATGTCTTTGCTTGGAATTACGATGATATTAAAACCTATGACACTTATATTATTCAACATACTATTCCTATGACCTCTAATGAAAAACCTGTTCAACAAAAATTGAAGAAAATTCATCCTAATTTAAAAAGCCAGATTAAATCCGAGTTAAATAAACTACTAAAACCCAAAATTATTTTTCCTGTCAGGCATTCCAGGTGGGTCTCCAATCTCGTCCCAGTCAGAAAGAAAAACATTGATATTGGGATTTGTATAGACTTTCGCAATATCAATAAAGCTTGCCAAAAGGACAATTTTCCGTTGCCTCCTATGGAACAAATATTGCAATTAGTTGCAGGCTCAGAACTGATGTCCTTTCTAGATGTTTTTTCAAGTTAAAATCAAATCTTATTCCATCCAGATGATCAACTGAAAACTACATTCAGAACAAAATGGGGCACTTACACCTATCGAAAGATGTCGTTTAGACTAATTAATGCTAGTGCCACTTTCCAAAGAGCCATGGACATTGCCTTCAAGGGTTTAGTAAACAGGTCAGTGGTAACCTACTTAGATGATATAATTGTATATTCCAAAAAACGTAGTAATCATCTGAGAGATCTAAAACAAATCTTTGAACGTTGTCAAAAGTATGGGATTTCCCTTAACCCCAAGAAGTCCTTTTTCGCGTTAAGTGAAGGAAAACTCCTTGGATTTATTGTGTCCAAAATAAGTATTCATATTGACCTAGACAGGATTAAAGAAATTTCTGAAATACCTTTACCCCATAACAAAAAATCGATGCAATATTTCCTTGGTCCAATAAATTTTGTCAAATGATTTGTCCCTAACTTCTTAAGAATTGTATTACCCCTTCAAGCCATTATAAAGAAAAATTCTCTATCTAAATGGGGTCAGTTGGAACATGAAGCTTTTAACTTGATAAAACAAGCAATCATAAACGCCATGTCTTTAGCAATGCCGAATATTTCCAATCATTTCACTTTCTACACCTTCACTTCCGAGAAATCATACGCATCCATATTGACACAAGAAAATCAAGACAAATTCGAAGCCCCGATTTCTTTCTTTAGCTCAAATTTACAAGGAGCTAAATTGAATTACTAAGATGTTGAAAAACAAGCTTACGTTTTTTTCAAATCAATAAAACACTTCAGACCTTTTCCTCTCAAAACCCACACCAAGGTGATAGTACCATTCCCAGCAGTAAGAAATCCTTTAGTACAAAGGGATGTGGGTGAAAGAAGAGCAAATTGGGTTACGGCTCTGTAAGAATATGACATTGAAATCAAACCATCAAACATTGTGAAAGGTCAAGGTTTTTGCAAGATGTTGGCAGGAGCATCGAATATGTTAGAATCACAGCATTCAGGTGAAAATGTACAAATCTATGAGGTAAGCCTTAATGACATTGAATCAACATATGCTGATATAATATTCTATTTAAAAAATGGATATGCACCTCTACATTTGAATTACACAAAGAAAAGAGCCTTGAGGTTGAAAGCTAAACAGTATCAAATTGTCAACAATGTGTTGTTTAGAATGAATTATGATTCTATTTTGCTTAGATGTCTCGAGAAATCTAAAGCAGAGAAACTATTGCAGGAACTTCACGATGGACCAGCTGGCGAACACTTTGCAGGAGATGCTACAGCACATAAAATCCTACGTGCAGGCTATTACTGGCTAATCCTATTCAAAGATGCACACAATTATGTAAGGAAATGTAAGATATGTTAGACAGCTGCCGGAAGACAAAAGAAACCAGCATTATCGTCACAACCAGTCAACATTGTTCAGCCATTTTAATAGTGGGGATTGGACATAATAGGTGAGATCGTTCCTCATTCTTCTAAGTAGCATAAATATATCCTTACAGCCACTGATTACTTCAACAAATGGGTAGAAGCAATTCCACTCAAGGTAGCCAACTCTGAGAACATTATTGAATTTATAGATCAATTTATCATCACCAGGTTTGGTTTACCTTCTGCCTTAATTTTCGATAATGCATCGTACTTTTTAGGCAATGATATGACAGAGTTTGCTCTTAAAAGAGGCTTTAAACTTAAATATTCTCCTAATTATTATCCACAAGGAAATGGGTTAGCTTAATCCACAAATAAGAACCTTATCAGGATTATTAAACGAATTTTTGATCAAAGTCAAAAGAACTGGCATAAATCTTTAGTGTTTGCTCTATGGGCAGATCGAATAACTTAGAAAACCTCCATCGACACTTCTCCTTTTAATCTGGTTTATGGGAAAGAAGTTGTCTTACCAACAAACATAGTTATTCCCTCGTTTGCCTTAGTTCAATTCATCGAAGAAACTCGTTCCTCATTTATGCAACTTAGACAATTACAAATCCTTAAACTTGAGGAGGAACGAGAAAAGGCTAGAATTACCCATGCACATCATCAGCAGTTAGTCAAAGCATCCTTTGATTCAAATTCTGTATCTTCAAAAAATTTCCAACTCGGAGACTTAGTGTTAAAATGGGATAAAGCCCATGAAGAGAAAGGCAAGCATACTAAGTTCCAATGAATGTGGCTTGGCCCATTCCTGATTTTTGAGCTAAAAGGCTCATCAACTTTTCTGTTACAAGATTTAGTAGGTAAGAGAGACCCTCTACCTGTTAATGGGCAGGTCCTAAAGAAATATTTTCCATAGAAGATGATCTCTCCTTATCACTATATAGTATACTCTTTAGTTAATTTTCTTTTGAAATAATAATACAAGTGGAAGCTAAGATGAATGGCGCAGAAGCTAAGATGGATGGTTTAGAAGTAAACATTGAAAATTTGAAGAAAGACATGGAAGGTTTGAAAGGAAGTTTGGCAAATTTGCTACAAGAAATGCTTCCTAATGACGAAAAGGTAGTAGAGGAAACTCATGATGAGAACAAAATAAATTTTAGTCATGATTTCATAGACTCTAACGTTGGATTGAAGACCCACCATGTTCCAAATATCGATATGAGGAAGTTGGATGTCAAGGATCTCGTAACATGGATACTACAAATGGAGCAATATTTCAATCTCCATAATGTGCAAAACACACAAAAGGTACGCATTGCGACTTTATATTTGGAACCCAATCAGTTTGTATGGTATCGATGGCTTTGCTCTCGTAAACAAATTGTCACTTGGTAAATTTTTACGGAAGAAATGATAGCACATTCTGAGGATACAAAAAGAAACACTTTTTTTAGCCAATTGGTAAATCTCAAACAAAAGGGTTCAATGGTGGAGCACATTGAGGACTACCAGAAATTGAAAATAAGGGTAAAAGATATTCCAAAGTAGCATAGAATTGAAGTGTTCATGGGTAATTTAAATGATAACATCCAACATGAGGTTCGCCTTTGGGAACCTGATTCATTGGAGAAGGCATTTAAGTTGGCAAAAAAAATTGAAAGAAAAATTATGGCAACAAGGAAGCCTACCAATCACAGCTATAAAGATGGAAGTGTTGTTACCCTTAGCCTTCCACAACCTACAAGGTTGACACCACAACAATTGGAAGAAAAAAGAGCAAAAGGGCTTTGTTACAGTTGTGATAGTAAATATACTAAAGGTCATAAGTGTGCTGAGAAGAAATTATTTTACATAGATTGTGAAGAGGCAGAATAAAAGGAACAAGAAACATCAAAAGAAGAGGATTCACACTAGGAACAAACCCTAGAGAAAGAAGAAATGAATCTGACCATATCTTGTAATGCATTGGCCGGAATTACCACTCCTCAAACTATCAATATAGAAGAACAAACCAATAAGAAAATGGTAATAGTGTTGATTGATTCGATAAGTACCCGTAATTTTATTCGTTGTAAGATAGCGAAGGAATTGAATTGCCTCCTATATCCAGCACCAGAGTGTCAAGTGATGGTTGCAAATGGAGTAACCATAAATTTCTCTGGAAACTGCCATAATATCAAGCTATCCATGTGAGAATATGTATTGAATATTCTGATTCTTTCCATTCCAATGGGTGGTGCTGATGTTGTACTAGGAGTCCAATGGCTAAAATCTTTAGGTACGATAGATTTTAATTCTCAAGAACTTTTCTTGAAAAAAATTCAGAAGGAAAGGAAGTTGAATTAAGGGTAGCAGAGGGAAACCGAGAAAGATAATCAGCTCTAACAGCATGACAAATCTTATAAAGAAGGAACAATGTGGCATAATTGCACAATTATGTTCGTCAGAGGTTCCCACATCGAAATCATCTATTTCTCCATATCTCCAAAAAGTCTTGGACAATCATTCCACGGTGTTTGAGACTCCCAAAGGCCTTCTACCTATTCGTGATCATGATCATGTTATTCATTTGATTCCAGGAAGTGTTCCTCCAAACATCAAGCCTTACATATAGCCCTATGCAAAAAAAAATGAAATTGAACGTATGGTTGCAGAAATACTAGAGGATGGTATAATTCAACCTAGTCAAAGTTCTTTCTTTGCTCCAGTAGTATTGGTGCACAAGAAGGATGGATCATGGTGCATGTGTCTAGATTATAGGGAGCTCAACAAGCTCACTATTAAATATAAAATTCACATTGTTGTCATTGATGAATTATTGGATGAATCGCAGGGAGAAATTTACTTCACCAAGTTGGACCTTCGTTCAGGATATCATCAAATCAGAATGCAAACTAAAGACATTTCGAAAACAACATTTAGAACTCATGAGGGTCATTATGAATTTTTGGTCATGCCTTTTGGCCTTACCAATGCACCTTCTACATTTCAAGGTTTGATGAATTCCATTTTCAAACCCTTCCTTAGAAAATTTGTGTCAGTATTTTTTGAAGATATACTAATCTACAACAAATCTTGGAAGGGTCATGTTCAACATGTTGATAGAGTGCTCAAACTATTGGAGGAGAAGTAATTATATGCAAAAACCTCCAAATGTTTCTTTGGAGTACAAGAGGTGGAATATTTGGGTCATATTGTATCTCATGAAGGTGTTAAGGTAGACCCTAGCAAAATTAAATCCATTAAGGAATGGAAAATCCCCACATCCATAAAGAATCTGCGAGGATTTCTCGGGTTGACAATGTATTATCGCAAGTTTGTTAAGAATTACTGGAGAATAGCAACACCTGTAACAACATTACTGAAGAAAGATGCATTTTCTTGGACTCCAGAAGCAACGAAAGCCTTTGAACATCTTAAAGAGGCAATGTGCCAAGCACTGGTCTTAGCTATGCCAGACTTCACAAAAACATTTATTGTGGAATGTGTTGCCTCGGGAAATGGAATTGGTGTTATTTTAATGCAAGAAGAAAGACCCATTACTTTTGAAATTTGTCCAAGCAAAGGAAAGTATTTACACAAAGCTATTTATGAGAAGGAAATGTTGGCAATACTATATGCACTTAAGAAATGGAGACCTTACCTAATGGGAAGACACTTCAAGGTAAAAATGGATCATGACAGTCTTAAATACCTTTTAGAACAAAGATTATCTTCAGAAGAGTAACAAAAATGGGTCACAAAGATGTTGGGTTATGACTTTGAAATCATCTACAAAAAGGGAAGAAAAATGTTGTTGCAGATGCACTCTCAAGAAAGGATGAGGATGTGGAAGCATTGCTTTGTGCCATTTATATTATCCAACCAGATTGGATAAACAAAGGGATGAATGAAGAATGACGTAGAAGTGTGGGAACTCATTCAAAAGTTGCAACAAGATCCCAGTACATCTGATACATTTAGCTGGAAAAATGATTCGTTATGGTAAAAAGATCGCTTATACCTCTATAAGAATTCCCAACTCAAACAAAATATTCTTTTGAAATTGCACACCTGTCCCTTAGGAGGGCATTCAGGATTTTTAAAAACTTACCACAGGGTTAAGAAGGAATTTTTTTGGGATGGCCTTAAATGAGATATTCAAATTTTTTTAGTGGAATGTTTGGTTTGCCAACAAAATAAAGTTGAGACAATTAAGACCCCAAGTCTAATACAACCTTTATCCATTCCAAGTCAACGTTAGGAGGAGGTTTCAATGGATGTTATTATAGGTTTACCCAAGTCCGAAGGAAAGAGTGTCATCATAGTGGCAGTTGATAGACTTCCCAAGTATGCACACTTTTATGCATTACCTCATCCATTTAAAGCTAGTACAGTTGCTACTGCATTTATGGAAACAATTCAAAAGCTACATGGAAGACCAAATATTATTGTAAGCGACAGAGATCCTATTTTCACTAGAAATTTTTTGACAAAATTATTTTTTTGTTTGGATATTCAGTTAGCTCATAGCTCATCTTATCATCCTCAATCTGATGGGAAAACTGAGATAGTGAACAAATGTTTGGAAGGATATCTTCGTTGCTTTATCTCTAATAAACAGACGCAATGGGTCAAATGGTTTCCTTTGGTTGAATGGTGGTATAACACTTCCTTCCATACTGCAAAAAAATTTACCACATTTATGGCACTTTATGGATATCATCCATCGTCCATCACATCATATTTAAGAGAAAATTCTAAGGTTCAAGCAGTGGAACATCACATCGAGCATCAACAAAAATTTATCCAACTCTTAAAGGATATCCTAACTTTGGCGCAGAATAGAATGAAACAACAGGCAAATCAACATTGTAGCGAAAGAAGTTTTGATGTAGGTGACTGGGTATTTCTATGACTACAACCATACAAACAAATGTACCTCAAACAAGTTAAGAAGGATAATAAATTATCACCAAAGTATTATGGTCCGTACAAGGTGTTGCAAAAGATTGGTACTATGGCATACAAATTGGAACTTCCTGCATCTTCTCGAGTGCACCTAGTTTTCCATGTTTTATGCTTAAAGAAGGTATAGGTGACAAGCTCCCAGTTCAAACAATATTGCCAGAACTTGACAAGGAAGGAAAAATCACATTGGAACCTAAAGCAGTCACTAAAACAAGGACTCGATAGTTATGAAATTGATCAATTTCAGAGTATCTCATCAAGTGGAAGAACTTACCCGCTGAATATTCCACATGGGAGGATGAGAATTTTATACAGAAGCATCCAAAAATACTCAAGCTTGAGGACAACACTTTTTTAAAGGAGAGGGGCATGTTAGGTCCTTATAATACTAGTGTATTCCCTTATTATTATTGTCATTGTAGCCCCTTATTGTTATTGATGTGCCCATGTTGTCTCCATATTGTTATTATTGTGCCCCATAGAAGCCCACTATTGTTATTGTTGTGCCCTTACATTATTATTATTATTATGTTGGCTCTGATTATATGGTGAGCCCTTAGACTCCTATATATAGAAAGGAGGTATTTTCATTTGTATCATCCAAGAATTGTTCATTTGTGTAATGTAAAGGAGGTTTCCTCCTCGAAGAGGATACTTCTGAAGTCGTTTATCTATCTCATTCTTTTATTTGTGAGTGGGTTTCATAACAAAGCCCTTCAAAACTTAAAAGTAATGAGAAGATTGGAAAAAAAAATTACCATAGAACCGCCCATAATTGAAAATAAGAAAAGTAAAATCAAGTGACATGAAAAGGAAATAACTTCAAAATTTAATGTTCAACAAGTCCAAATGGAATGGTGAAAGTTCTTAATTGAGAAAGGTTGGTGATAGTGTGGTCATGATAGGCAAATTTGTGGTTAATGTCCCCCCATCCCCCAAACCCCGAATGATGAAAGTTCTTGAATGAGCAAGGTTGGTGAGGGTTTGGTCATGATAGGAAAGTACATGGTCAATGCCCCTGCCCATCCCCCAACCCCAAACTAAATATTTTTCACATCCCTAGAAAAATGACAACTAGTAAGGAAATATGACATAATTGAAACTAATGAAGGCTTAAGTGACTTTCCAAATATATGCACATGTCATTTAATGAATATAATAAATAATAATAATGAAGATGCATACCTACACCTACCGAATAATTCCATATTTGCAACAAGTATATGATATCTTGAGTCTTGTTTTCTTTGTTGTCTTGACTAGTTCTTTAGCAAACACTACACAAACTTCCATAGCAAGAGTTTCTAGAGTTAACACCCATGAAAAATGTGTAGAGGATTCTCAACAATATTTTCACCTACTTTTAAGATGTATTTGTTGAAGCCTCAAGAGGAGATTCCTTCTACAACAACTTATTCTACTATAGGCTCTTGTGGGATAGCAATCTCTTCCTCTTGGGGATTTTCTTCATTTGCTTTACCTACCACTGGTTCTTATGTAATACTAGTATAGCCTTCTAAGATTGGTTCTTGTGTACCAACCTCAAGGATTATAGGTGTTGTTTTTTGTGTGGCGACACCTATTTCTTATCCCTTACTAGTTGTGTCAGTTCTTTACTAACAAAATCCTTTATAGCTAGCTTTTGTGTCGAAATCACAAAGCTTATTGGTAATGGTTCTTATGTACCAATATTAATATTTTTCTTAGAACTTGTTATTTTTTCCACTTCTATAACCATGGCAGATCATCTTATCCTTCTTTTCTTTGGAATTTCTGGAAAGATCATCAAAATTATTTTTGTTTTAGGTCTCTATCTTGTTGATGAGCTTGAATCTATACATTTTGTGAAAATTAGAGGGATTTATTCAACAATTGGGTATGGTTTGATATCTTTCTCTAAGTGTTCCAAACTTTGCTAGAAATAATACTATGGATCTATGAAGTGTTGCTAAAATTATAAGCATTTCGCATAATCTGTGGCACATTGTTAAATGCTAAACCTAAGGGAAGTTTATTGGACAATATCAATATCAAGCATGAAGCAATATAATTCTTATTGATTGGTAGAAAAATCTCTTGAAATTGTAAATTTATCTCAACATCTTAAGTGGGTTGAGTTACTTTATTGAGTGGTTTTGGAGTGGGTGGAATAGGAAGCTATGGTAGCCTTTGTGCAAAAAATTAAGCAAACTAAAGTTATGATTTAACAATAGTGGTTACATGGTATTTTGACAAAAATGTTTCGCCTTCAATATCAACCACATAAGTGAAGGAAACTCATTGAATTCAACATGCACTCTTCCTCTATATATCTTTGAGTTAGGAAGAATGCATTTCCATACCATGGTTATGGAATTATAGAGGGTATTTAGTTTTTTTGAAAGCCCCATGTGCAACAATGATACTACTAATGAATAAATATTTTGAATAGTGCTAAGGAATAAGGATGGTGGATCATTGACTCTTTGGCTTCCTTAGCACTTGTTCTTGATTTCTGTAACATTTGTCTTAACTTCTGTAGCATCTGTATTCACATTCTCTTCAAATCTATTTTTTAATGTGTCTTGTACCCTATCCATTTGCAACTTTATGAAAAAAATTGATTTTGTTGATCCTCAACTTAATTTCTTTCATAACAAGCACCTAAGAACTTGAACATTAGACATAGTTCATTCAACATTGCATGATATTGCACTTTATTTTTCTACATGTCTTGTTGAGATGCACTCTTCCTGGAAATTGGTCTTCAAAAATCACTCATTCACGAATTGACCTTCATGATCCTTCCCTGACCTGCAAAAACTAGCACTAGTCTACAATAAAAGGGGAGATCATGGAAGAAGAAATGTGTCCAAACTTTCTTCTTCCAATATTTCTTTTTTTTAATTGCAAATATTTCATATAAAATGCATATTAAAAGGATACAAGAAGTCATGTTCATATTTTTACCTGTTGAGGAGTGGTAGCCACCTAGATTATTCAATAATGTTTTGATGATAAATCTTTTGTTCGATGTTCAATTGGAGTGATTCCAAATCCATCTTAAAGTATATTCACATGGATATTTCCAATAGAAATATGTTTCTAAAGTATTTTAAAATAATGTTTCAAACATGTTGAGGAACAACCTACATGACATAGCTATTTTCAATTTCCAACCTAGACCAATAGTTATGACGTTGGGCACAAAGCTTCATATGGTGTCAAATTTACTTGATTCAAATTAGAGATGAAAGTATATTTATGTTAGTATCTCCTATCGAAATGGGTTTTTCAGACTTGAAAAATTGATGGGTTAAATATATCAATGATTAATATAGGAGACAAAATTTCAACAATGCAAATTTAGGATAAAACACACCTACCAATCAAATGATAACTTGACTGAGTTCTCACTTTTTTAGACGTAGCAAAAAATCATCTGATTTTGAAAAGTGTTGATTTAGAATACACTTTTTTTTGGGAGCATATTTTTTACACTTTAAATTTTCTTAGTGAACATTTTTTGTAACATGTAAGTGTTTTTCATGTTGATTTCAAAAAGCATTGACACAACATCAACTCCTTTTCTTGGGGGTTTATTTTCGGCACTTTAAATTTTCTTAATTATTTTTTAAATTGAACAATTTTTGAATTAGTCAGCTTCTTCTTCTTCTTCTTCATTAAGATGTTTTTCAAGTGTTTTTCAGGTTTGTGTGTTTTTTTGTTTTTCTTTTCAATTCTTTTTGTAATGAAATCTTTGTTTTTTTTGCATAGTTAAAAAAAAGGTCAATATTTAAAAGTTAGGATTATATATATATATATATATATATATATATATATATATATATATATATATATATATATATATATATAGTTAGGATTATATATATATATATATATATTGATTGTTAATTAATATTTCAATGTACAACAAATAATTGTCACTAAAAAAACAACAATTTTAAACATTTGACAAAAAAAGACACATTTTGAGTCTTTTTGGCTAAAAAAGTCATGTCAAATAAATAATTTTTATGGGAAAATTTTAACAATTTTTTTTTAATAAATAACATTTTTTTATGAATTGTATGTCAAAAAATAATAATATTCGCAATTTTGTTTTTCAAAAAATAATAATTCACATAAAAATTAAAGTGAAAATCAGATAGTGCAAATATTAAACATATAACAACAATAATTGAATACTTATTCTTATCATAAAATCTCAAAGTCAAAACATTACAAATATAACTAATTAATAGTTGTCAAAATTGAGCTTGATTTGCAAGCATAACTTAAATTTAATCAACAATATCATATAGTTCATGTTCATCATTTTATAGAGCTTCATTATTGTGTTCTTCTATAGTATTATGTGCTTCAATTTGGTCATTTTCCTCTTTTGATGGATCTTTGATGTCTTCAAATCTCCCAAAGTATCCCTTTCCAACCCTTCCATCGAACGATAGCTAAAGTTCCTTTGTCTTTTTTGCCACACATGATTCACTAAAATCTCTTTTCCTCAAACCAGCTTCTTGTATTGCATCTAGAAGAAATTGAATGACATTAACTCTTTGTTGAATAAAATTTCATTGTAATGAGTCTTTTTCAATACTATGTAATTTCTTCATTTTTATAGGCAACATGCTAATGTTGTACATAATCATCAAGTACAAAAGAAATAATTTAATAAATTAGTATAAACACATAAAAAAAATAAAATATAAAATATTGAAACTCAATTTTATATAATAAAACTTACTTGAACCTGAGAACAAATCCAAATGTCATTCTATTTCATTTGAACATAAATATATAAGATATTTAATCAATGGCTATGGTTTTTTATAAATGCTAACTATCTCTCCTTTTGCATCTTTATCCTCATATGTTAGTTTTCTTACAATAACATCATGAACCAGTACTTGGCTATGATTCTTTCCATCTAGTAGATTCAAAAGAAAAAGCTTATAGCTATCATTTTTGTCCAAGATTCAACATGAATGAACTCACAATCACTTATAATTAGCATATCTCCGCAACCAATAAGATTTGAGTTTTGCATGTAACATGAAATAGTAAAAATTCAATTAACTTGTACATAAATAGTTTTTTTAATATTAATCAAACATACAAATTCAATGTCTTACCATGTAAGTTGCATCCTTGAGTTTGTTTTTCCCTTGAAGCTTGATAATATTATTGCAAATTGTGTATCTGAATGAAATGTCACAAATCTCCAAAGAGGTGATGTTGTGAGTTCTTGAAATCCCGTAACCACTTTATTAAAATCTTGCTAACTATAAAGCTCACTATCATATCCAATGTTTGGGAAATTGAAACCATGGGGAATATTTGCAATAACTAGGGATTATTCCGTTTTAGATATGAGATTTGCAATGGCTTCACAATCCCTTAGTATTATTTGATATTGGATAGTGTCAAGCCCATTCCAAATGTAATGATTAGGATGAGGATCAAGTTCAACATTTTGAAGACATTGTTTTCTCTGCGTTTCCAACTTATTTTTTTCGATAAAGGTTTTAAAACTATTCAGTATTGCAACTGCATCCTTCTTCGACATCTTTAATTAAATAAACAAATATATGTATAAGTAATAAAACAAAAATAGTTTAAATATGAACAAAATGAATGTATAAATCAACATATATTTTTGAATGCAAGATAAAAATCATTTCTTTCATTTTCATATAAAGCTTATGAATGAATAAATAAAGTAAAAAAATGTTAATATAGTGATATGTATAACAAATGCTACCAACAACAATATGTTATATTTAAAAGAAAACTATAATCTAAAAATAAGTAAAAATAATTCAACAAACTTACTTTTGAAACTCCTTACACATTTCGTCCACCGATAATTCACCTTACTTCACACAAGATAATATTGATTTGATAAGTCTTTCATCCTTCACTCCTTCCATTGCTCTCCAAGGTGTGATAGTCATATCATCTGGAAGATTTTTAATTTCACGACATGTCTTAATGTTGGGACATATTAAGGGTTTAAACTTTTTAACCTTCTGATTTTTTATGTGAATATTCTCCCACATGTTGAAAATCTCATCAATCAAGTCTCATATCTCCCCGGTTCTAAATGTCAATTGGAAAATGTTATCCATAAGTTTGGATAGATTTGAATTTACATTACCACCTTTTGCATTGATTTTTTCCTCAATTTGATAACCTATTTCCATACAACATTACTTCTGAAAGTATACAGTAACATTTGCCTTATCCTTGCCACAATTTTCTTCAAATTCACTATGAATAAATTTGACCCTTTGGATGAAAGTCGTAGACATCATATACTCATTATATGTATTATGATCCCAAGTCAATAACTTTACTTCTCTATCTGTTAAACCAACATAAATGATACATTTCATTGTTTCAAAAAGAAAATTATTAGGATATTCCTCCATCAATTTCCTTCTAGCCTCTGTAGAATGGTTTCCCCCAATTACATAATATTTGTAGTTGCATATCAAATGCCTCTTTGTCGGTAACTTCAATTATATCAACAAGAACCACATAATCAACCACATGTTCCTATGGATTGTACTTCATCAATGTTTTCAAGTTACGAACATGCAAGTGGTGTCGATTTCTAATTTTATATTTAGATTGTCCTTCATTTGGCTTATAGAATTGGATGACATTAAATTGAAATGTATGGTTACCATCAACCAAGTTTCTCTTTTTCAACAGATTTTGAATGACATTTTGTTTTTTTTAATAATGTCATCCTCTAAATCAACACCTGGTGTTATAATTTCCTTGTTGCCTTTAGAGATTTCATTATGATCTTCATCAGTATCCATGGTTCTTTAGAATGACCAAGTTTTGATTTATTCCTCCTATTAGTTAATATATTTTCTTCCAAATAAAGAATCTCCTCATCATCAACTAGAAGAGAGACATCTATGGACATTCTTCTTTTTTGTCTTTTATTGCTTTTCTCGTTTTCAACGGGAGTTATAATCTCATTGTCACTAATGGCAACATATTCTTCAACTTCAACTTCCACATGTTCAAAAGTAACATGTCTAGCTTTACTAGATTGATGCATTTTAGCCATTCTTTCCTGATCCCCTGTATGTACTCTTGTAGTTTCAGGAACTATTGTTTTTTTCTTCTTTTTCCAAACTTCTTATGTTATCTCTGTGTGGAAACTGTTGATCACATTCATAATATTTGGCTCTGTATAATATATTCCCTCCAACATAATTGAAAGACTCTTAGCAAAATCCTATCAAACAAAATATAATATGTCAATGATAATATCATTATAAAAAATATAATGATATTTACAATAATGCATAACACATAAATATAAATAAGAAAACTTACAATGTTATTTGCAATGTCGATTGTGATTGCATTACACATCTCTGTAGAATATTCTGACATATCATATTTGATCTTTAAGAAAAGATACCTAATATTCTCACGTGTCTTGTGTTGTTTTACAAGAACATAAAAAATATCTATATTTGACACCAAACATATGTCTCGTACTTTTCCCATCACCTCATAATTTTCACTATACTCAATTTGACCACAATATAGATATATTTGTTCAACTTTGTTACTTTGTCTATCTTTAACATACCATGTAAATTTCGTTTTATTTATTTCTCATGCCATCTTCCATTCTGAAACAATATTCGATGAATTTGAGGGGCTAGTTGCTTGACTTTTACCATGTGTCTTAATTTGGTTTCATTTAGCAGTGTTCATAGAGGGTCCAAATGCAACTTTAGATGTTGTAATTGTTGACCTTGAACCATAAATATTCATGGATACCTTCTTTCATGCCATTTTCCTAATAAAAAAATATAAGTTTATATTTTATTATCATAGGAAATTATACTATTGTTATATTAAAAAATAAATAAAAATTATTTACATCATCAACTTAAAAAAACAAGTTAATTATGTTAGTAATTTTTTTAAAAGTAAAGTTAAGAAGAAAACATTGTAACGTCCAAGAAACTGCAAACGAAAAATAAATACAACATAAAAACATTAAAACAAAAACTTGAAATACATAAACAAATCTATAATAATAAAAAAACCATCAGTGTAAATAAAAATTAAAAAAATCAAAATGAAATAACAAAACTTTAAAATACAAAGCTATAAGATAAGTTTTTATATATATGTTAAAATAAAAAACAAAGGGTTGACTCTGAGAATCAGCTCTCTATGCTTGCTTGCTTGGCAATAGTGGCCCTGCGGCCCCCTGGTTAGTGTTGTTTGGCATTTTTAATTTTTTTCAAATATTTTAATATAACGTTTGAATGATTTCACAAATTTCGAATTAACAAATTGAGCTGCGAAAAAAATAAATAAATAAATAAATTAATTAATTAATTAATTAAAAAAAAATTGAAAACTAGTTTTTCCATTTCAAAGCCCTTAAAAATATGATTTTTCTCATTTTTGTCTCCTAATAATCCTACAAATATGAGTTTTTCTTTGTATTTTTCCCTATAGAAATCTAAAAAATGTGATATTTTTATGTGTTTTTCCCTTAAAATGTGATATTATAAATAAAATAAAAAATCTTCAAAAAAAAAAAACAGTGAAAAAAAAATATTTTTTCCGCATAAAAACAATATAACAACATATTTTCCCCATATTTCTCTTGAAATGATCAAAATAGAAAGAAAAATAACTTTTGAAATGTGAAAATCTCTCGTTGAATGTCTTCTCAATGACAATGTAGCTCCTTCGCAAAATCGCTCCAAGCTTTTTAACGAATACTCCAAAAGATTTGATGTGATGTGAGGAATAGAAATAATGAAAATTATTATATAGTGAAGATTGTGGGATTACTTTAACATTTCTTAAATGTGGGATAAAAAATAAAATATAAATTATAAAAAATAACTCGATTACCTAGTTAATGTTATATAATTTAAGCAAAAGATTTATTTTATTTTTGAAAGAGAACTTTAAAAGAAATTATGTATGGAAAATGTAAATAAAAAGTAAGGTCAAAATTTTCAAGACATAATTTTGGTAAATGTTTTCAAACAAATTTTGGAGGGAAATATTGCAAACGAAATATTTGGAGGGAAATTGTTGGGCCAAACTTTTGGGGGAGGGGCTTTAGAGGGATTCTTTTCAAGTGAAATTTTCGAGGGGAAACTTTGGAAGAAATTTTTCATTCTCTAAGTTATAAATTGCCATTGGGAGAGAGTGCATTTGTATCATTCAACATCTTCTATGAAAGGTCATGGATTCTTCTTATAGTGAAGTTTCTCTTTCTGCAACATCAACATCTTCCTCGTGTAATAACTCTATTCATCAATATGAATATAATAGGGTTTCTTTCACTATGAATAGAGAGTCAAATTTTCCAGTTAGTCCTAATCCTAAGGATTATGAGAGCACCACTGATGAAGGGGAGGATGAAGAATTTCCTCCAAATGATAATTTTAGAGGCACAGATGAGGATAATGCATTTTATTTGAGTCAGGATTTCAAAATCGCTGGCGGTGATGATGAATTTCCTCCAAGCAAGGATTTCAAAAGCACAAATGAGGATGGTGAAGGATTTCCTCCAAGAAATGATTTGAAAGGCACAAACGATGATGATTAATTTCCTCCAAGTGAGGATTTCAAAAGCACAGATGATGATGGTGAAGGATTTCCTCCAAGCAATGATTTGAAAGGAATAGAGGATGATGATGAATTTCCTCCAAGCAATGATTTGAAAGGAATAGAGGATGATGATGAATTTCCTCCAAGCGAGGATTTCAAAAGAACAGATGATGATGGTGAAGGGTTTCCTCCAAGAAATGATTTGAACGGAAGAAACGATGATGATGAATTTCCTCTAAGTGAGGATTTCAGAAGCATAAATGATGATGATAAAGGATTTCCTCCAAGTAATGATTTGAAAGGCATAAATGATGATGATGAATTTACTCCATGCAAGCATTTCAGAAGCACAAATGATGATGGTGAAGGATTTCCTCCAAGCAATGATTTGAAAGGCACAAATGATGATGATGAATTTCCTCCAAGCTAGAATTTCAAAATGATGATGATGATGATGATGAATTTCCTTCGATTAAGAATTATAAAGGCATAGATGATGACGATGAAGGATTTTCTCTGAATGAGGATTTCAATAGAAGAAATGAGGATGGTGAAGAATTTTCTTTGAGAAAATATTTCAAAATCACCAATGATGATGATGGACTTCCTCCAAGAGAGGATTTTAAAATCACAAATGAGGATGGCGAAGGATTTCCTCCAAACAAGGATTTCAAAGGCACAAACGATGATGATGAATTTCCTCCAAGCGAGGATTTCAAAAGCATATATGATGATGGTGAAGGATTTCCTCTGAGAAAGGATTTCAATGGAAGAAATGAGGATGGTAAAGAATTCCTCCCGAGCAAGGATTTCAAAAGAACTAATGATGATGATGATGGATTTCCTCTGAGCAAGGATTACAAAAGCACAGATGATGATGGTGAAGGATTTCCTTCAATTGAGGATTTCAATGGAAGAAATGAGGATGGTGAAGAATTTCCTCATAGTAAAGATTTCAAAATAACCAATAATGATAATGGATTTCCTCCTAGTGAGGATTTTAAAAGTACAGACCATGATGATGAAATATTTCCTCAGAGTGAGGATTTCAATGGAAGAGATGAGGATGGTGAATATTTTCCTCCGAGCAAGGATTTCGAAAGCACATATGAATATGGTGAATAATTTCCTCCAAGTGACGATTTCAAAAGCACAGATGATGATAGTGAAGAATATCCTACAAGTGAGGACGGTATGAATATTTTTCAAGCAATTATGGTGTCAAATTTCCTAACTATGTTTAGAATGATCATAGTGAGGATAATATTCCTGCTAATGATGATGAAAATGCTTATAGAGAGGATAATGAATTGATGGAGACATTGCAAGCAAATATTGTATCTAGGAGTAGAACTTGACCCCTTCATATCAATCCAAGATATTCCAGTTATATAAGGTATAGGACAAAATATATCACGATAAGAATTTTTATTAGTGATTTGATTGCAAGCGAATGTTGTCAAAAGGATTGCTTGAAACATATGGATTTCAAGTTTTATTTAGAGAAAATGAAGAAATATTTATCAATGAATAAAAGAATGCAAAATTCATATTTTGGTGGGGTGCATGCAATCTACATTGGTAGGTTATGGTTATCACATTGGGAATTTATTGCTCTATAAAAAGGCTTTCAAAATGTTTCATTCAATTGGTATTTTTCTTCTGTCAAAAATCCAAGCAAGATTGGAAAAGGATTCCACATTTTATTCAAAAGTACATTATAGATGAGAGATAGGGCCATTAACAAATATTGTAATTTCACGGATGCAAGACTTCTTTTCAAAGCGTGGAGAGTGTATGCCAAATAAAGAGACAATACATATTCTCGATGATTTCTTAAGAGGAGAAATCTACAACTTATACAAAGAATATGTAGAAGGTATTGAAGGTGATGGTAATTCTATTACATATTCATATTTTACAAGGACATGGAGGAAATAATTCAACAATGTTCGTATTCCCAAGAAGACAAGGATGGGGGTTTGCAGTACATGTGCTTCTATTAGATAAAAAAGGGATAAATGTCAAGGGGTAGAAAGAGGTATGCATCATAACATCATTTTTAAAAATTGGATAGTATCAACTATGAAAATGAATTTGTTAATAGGTTTCTTTTATGTTATAAGAAAATTCCAATGTCAAAGCACTTCAAGAGCATCACAATTAGCAAACAAGTGAAAGTGAAAAGTTGTATAAGCATCTAAACAAGTGTTATGATAATCCAAATAAATATTTGGGTTTGGTAATTGATGGTATGGACCAGAAAAAAACACTTCTACCACATTTTTTCCTCACACCAAAAAAAATATAGGAGGAAAATTCTATTCAGTTTCACTTAGTCAATTGTATTGCCTTTAATGGGAAAACATGGCCAAGGGTTTACTTCACAACTCCAAATATTCATAATGATGCAAATATGATCATAACCATAATTCATGATATGCTTTCTCATTGGTCTGGTAATCTTCCTAAAGTTTTGTATCTGCAATTAGACAACACTAGTCATGAAAACAAAAATCAAATTGTTTTTGAATATCTAAACATGCTTGTTGAACTGAGAGTTTTTTAGAAGGTAAAGATTAAGTTTCCTTCTTGTTGGGCATACTCATGACCATATTGATCAGATGTTCAGTCATTTTTTAGTAGCATTGACGAGGAAGTATGTTGGGAGTCTGCCATCATTACAGAGCCTACTTATCACGTATTGGAAGAAACTATTTACATGTGAAGATTTATTCTGGGATCGCATGGTGAGGAGAAATGCATTGAATACTTATTGACATTAGCTTCCAACATCAATTTCGTGTCAAATTTTTTTTATGGAAAAACACTTCTATGGGGCAAGAAGCATTCAACTGCTACAAAATGGGGGTCATCATCAGTATAATATTTTTGAAGTTCATTCCAGATCATCCAATATTTACATCAAATATATTGTTATTACAATCGGTTGTTGAAATCCATAATGTACAAAGGCATAAGAGAAATATAATTTATTTTGAATGCTTAGAAAAAATTAAAAATATATTAGAGATACATATGAGTACTTTGATGTTGTTGATTCAGTTTGGTGGGAGTCTTTTTTCAATAATCAAAGTTACATAATTTCAAGATCAAGAAATGAAGATATACTTTTGAAGACTCCATTTATTTGGCCACAAAATATGCCAAACGAACATGAGGAAATAAACATTGTTGAACAACAATAATCTTAAGGTATTATTAATTCTTCACAAGTAGGGGAAAGAGAAATGTATATTGGCTCTAGAAGATCACATGGATAATGTGAAGCTATGGAAGGTCTTTACAAGGATTTTGTGCAAGATGTTAATGAGGGTTGCATGATCGCAGTGTTAGTGGATGGAGATCCACATGGCTATCCATTCTAGGTTACCAAGGCTATACAGTTCATTAAAGAAAATGAAGATGTTACAGCAGTTGAAGTACATTGGTATGCCACTAATACACACCCGTTCAATGGTGTGTACAAGCTAGAGATGGTAATTGATAAACAAATTGGCAGAAAGAGAAAAATAAATGGTATAAATATAAATCATTACCACACAGACCTCTTAAAATTAGATGATGTTGACATACTTGTTTATGACTTCAATTTAACAAAAAGAGGAACTCTTCGCTTCAGGACCATAGAGATTTGAAGAGGTTGCTACCAAAAGAAGCAGTGTTAAGATGGGAGCTTGTTGAACCCATTCATATATCTAGAAGACTTTTGAAACCTAAAATGGTGAGCATGCATGTTGACTCAAATGGGGCACTAGTTGATGAAAGAGAAGAATATGGGCCATCTTCATATATGTCCAATCATTCATCTAAAGATGTTGTAAATTCTGATTGTGTACCAGAACCTATGAGTGATTTTGAATAATTGTCTCAGACATTTTATGTAAATGATGTTTGCATTGTAACTTGAAATAAATATTTTAACTTCCATGTGATCTTACATGAAGTTATATGTGATTTCTATGTTTGTTAGATTATATGTTTTACTTATGAAGAATTCATTTGTTTAGAATATTCACAATGTAACAATAACTTTGAGAAATAATTTATGTTTCATTCAATCTACCAGTATTAATATTTTGAATAAAAGTAAAAAATATTAGAAATTAATGTTGAATTTTAAATTTATATAGTGATATTATAATGATATTATTTATTGTTATCATTGGACCATAATTAAAAATATAAAAAAATGTTGCAATTTCAATGCCCCATTAAAAGGGGATGTTTCGTTTTGATGGTTGATTTTTAAGTTTTTGTTGCAATGGGATAAGTTGTCTTAGGCTAAGATTTGAAAAGAGCTATATTTTTAGTCTTTAAAATAAAAATTACTCTTGGAATAACAACTCTTTATGTTAGGTGTTCAATTTCAAAGTTTTTTTTAGTCATATAATTTGTCTAAATATAAAATATCATATTTAGACAAACTATATAATATTCCCAGTGATGGAATTTTAAGGCATTTCATAGACGTGGTATTTTATCTTTAACACCATGCCCAATTTATTTTGGAATTTTAAGGTTTTTGGGGGTCCTGATATTTTATCTATAATGCCATTGTTAAAAAATATTGAAAATGTATCCCGAAAAAGAAAAACAAATGTTGTTCCAACATCAAAACTTTTCATTTTTAGGGTGGTTTTTGATCTTTTAAAATTTGGTTTTTACCGACATTTTTAAAAAAGTATTGAAAATATACTCTAAAAAAAATGACCTTCCAACATACACACTTTTCATTTTTGAGTCGTTTTTCCATGTTTTTTAGGGGTTTTTTGGCTAGAGTTCTTGTTTTGAGTTCACGTTCTTGTTTGATCAGTAACTTTGTTATGGTGGTTAGTATTTGGAAATAATTTTTCTATACAATTTCAAAATAAAGTGACTTAGTGTGATTATAAACTAAATTCATATGAGAAGATATGCTAGAACGCATTGAAATATCTATTTGTTTGGTCTCCCAAAAACTTATTTTCCCTGCTCTATTATTAATGAGGTCATTGATCCAAATGCTACAATAATCAAATAAAAATGATCTTAATGATCTTCCTCCTAAATTATCATTTTGGTATGCATTAATTTATTAGGCATAGTTTTCAATGTAAGGAAACCACACAACGAAAACAACAAATACCTAATTCCAAGTTTTTGTGATATGACAAAAGATCTAAATTAAAAACATACAATCATAGCAACTTTCTATATCTCCAAAAAAACTCCCTCTCTTAAAATATGATCTAGATACCATTAATTTTGTGTAGGTGTTTTGTTTTCAATGTGCTTCTTTCTATACCAAAAATTTAATTCACTCATTTCATAATTTTCAAGATATGAATAAATTATTATAAGCCAATTATGATATGTGTGCCAAGAACTTCAAGAGTTGTAGTTCCAAATATGTGAAGTATTTAAAATTTTATGAGTTGAATAATGTATCATATACCATTTTGAAATTTGTGATGCTTATTTGTTGATGGCCTTCTTAAGTCAATGAAAAGTATTTATGGCTCATCCACTTTTCTTTTGTGGCATTGATTGTTGGCCTAAAAACCATGGTACTTCCAAGAGTAATAGAAGAGTCAAAGGTTATACATTGTGGAAAGGAAATAAATACAATTTTTTTTGTAGATCTAACTATAACTCTTAAACTCTTAATGTGCTTCCTCAACAACATGCCAAAAATGTCGGTCTAATCTATTAACATAAATTAGGACATAATATTTTAATCAATCCAAGAGTTTATAAATTTAGAAGCGCACCACTATATGTGAATAATTATGTTTAGATATAATGTCGCATAAATCAAATGGAAAATAGTTTTGGCTATCTATTCAAAAAAAGTTAAAACAAGGGTTGCTAGGGTTTAACTAGAAAACAACTTATAAACTAGGATCTAAGATCTAAATTGATAAAATAATGAAATAATGAAACAAAATTACAATTTAATAATCCAAAAAACAAAAAGGAACTATTATTATCAACCTTGAATAATCAAGCTTATGCTGGAAAAATATTAGGTTGTGAGGTGAAGTATGCCTTTTGAGAAGGCTTACACGATGGTGCCTCGTTCGCTAATGTAGGTTTTTGGTAGAATAAGAAGTTTTAATTATACACTTTTGAAAGAAAAATCAGGGCACATGACTCACCTAGAACTATTTGATTGATCAAGTATCCATTAGTGTCTCACAGGTAGAAAATTAGGTTGAAGTGTCTTTGACTTACTCCCTCAAATGACTCAATGACTTGCAACAATACTCCAATGACTCCCCAATCCTTACTCCCATCATCAAATTCAATTTTAAGTATTAAAATTAAATGAAATCTTCTAGAAATGGAACAAAATGATGCAACAACTAATCTTTTAAAATTTGAAACTAAAATAGTGAGTAATTGAGTGGTAAATTAGTGAACAATTGCTAAGCATATAACATGAAAGAGTATATCAATTAGTTTATGAATGAGGAACCATTAGCTGATATGAATAGTAAATAATTTATAAAATAAATGAAGAAAACAAAGATATTATACCAGAAAAGTATCTACAACAAACATACACATGGAACAACGGTGCATAACATGAAGAGAGGGGCCCCCAAGCTCCAAACTATGCATTCAAGTACTCTTAGCTAGAAAAACTTAATGAAGATGCATATATTGATAAATAAAGAAAGTCCAAATCTACAGAATAGCTCTTGAGAGTTGAAACTCAAGAAAAAAGCTTCAAAGCTAAAATATGAAAATGAACTCTCCTTAATATCTTGACATGTTTGAGTATATACATCAAAGTTTAAAACTAAAATCCTATCAAAGCTCTAAATAACTAAATAATGACTATTAGACAACTGATTGGGTCGAATTCCACCCTTGTAGCACCTTAAATCAAGCAAAATCCCACAAATTCGAAAACAATTTTGATTTCCAGGCCTAAAACAGGGCATTTTCTTGAAAAATGGCCTAGTTTACCATGCATTGATCAAGAACGTATGGAATGAGTGCTAGAGAACCAATAGGAATTTATCCATCCCTGGAAATCAAAGAACAAAACCCATGTTCTAGATTTTTCCCAAGTGGCCTCCACATATTATAACAAATGAGCAATTACAGAAAACCCTACTTTCTTGTAAATATGGTAAAATTAACTTTTTAAAGCACAAATTTTGCCAAAAATTCACAAATTTAAAGGAAATGATTTAAATGCCCTTTTGATGTCTTTTTAAGCCAAAATTAGGATAAAGTAGAGAAATGAAGTGTAAAATGGTTTTAACAAGTGGGATTAGGGTTTTAGATAAGGCCAAATAAGCATAAAAAGCTAGACCCAACATATAATCCATCTAGAGCCTTGTTGATTATGAATTTTTTATTCGAACTTAAACCGGAATGCAACAACTTACAGATATAATCATAAACACAGAGATGCAGCAAAAAAACACTTCATTTCATTAATACAAAAATATTGAACTATGCTTACAAACAGAATGGAAATAAGATAGCTCGGGCGATGGTAGCTTATCTTTGAGAAGAGATGTGGTAGCTACATGCATCTGAACTGAGTTACAATGAGGCTCAAGCGCCTTTTTATTATTGAACAATAAGAGAAAACCATAAACAACCAAAACCTAACCCGAGGAGATGTAACACCAAGATTTTATGGGCCCCGTTGGGGTTAGTTGGGCAGCCAACTTCTCGGGGTCATAACTTGGTCATATTATCTTCGTTTGACGCGTATGCTACCTCATTGGAAATATCTCTCCAAGGACTCCAGCTTCCGAGGTGATTTCCATAGAAATTGTCAATTAAAGCTATTTTTCCAAAAAAAACATCATTTAGGGCCTCAAAATGGCTCCAGAAGTTCAGGACCCAAAAAACTGCCAAAAATAGTAAATTGTGCTACAATTAAAGAAACTGAAAAATTGAAAGAAACAATGGTGAGGGTCAAAGTGGAATAGGTGGGTGGCCACCAATATCCACCTAGATCAGTCCTGCCCCCTTAGGAAGCAATGGTCCCCATTGCGTTGAGTTCCTCCATCAGATAAGGAAACTTCTGTTGAACTTGGTCCCTGGTGAGCCATTTGCCTTGGTGAAGGAATTGGCCTGCTTTGACAACTCGATATAGTTGTATCCTCTGTTTCTGAGTTTTCTTGATCTGTGTGTCCATGATCTGATTAGTTGTGGCATGTTCCATGCAGTCCAGGTTGAGATATGTTGGTGTGATTTGTTATGCAATGTCAGATGTGTCGAACAATGGTGGAAAGTATGGTTGAAGGCAATCTACATTCAACACTAGGTGCAGACCAAGGAACAGTGAGATGTTGAACTCGAAGGCATTGTCACCGACGACCTTGGTGATGGTGTATGGCCCATATCGGAGCGAGTGAAGCTTGCGGTGGGGTCCAACAAGGTGCTCTTTCTACAAATGAAGCCAAACTTTGTCACCCACCTGGAACTTGTGCAGCACTCGATGTTGATCATGGCACTGCTTGTACTTAGCATTGGATATGTCCAATATATCATGGACCTATTGGCATATGTGTTGAATGCACTCAATGAAGCTTTTAGCCCTTTTAGCTTCGGACTACACATGAGACGAATCTACCTAAGTGGCTATAAATGGTATGGCCACATCAATGGGGCATAATGGCTAAAATCCCAGCCCTGCCTGAAAGGGGATGTGGCTCGTTGAGCTGTCGAGAGCTCTATTGTAGTTGTGTTGGACATAGGGGAGACTTTCATCCCATGTGCATGGATGCTTTGAGTTGTACATGCACAGAATTTGTATGATCATCCTGTTGACAACCTCTATTTGGCCATCAGTTTAGGGATGGAAAGTCGTGGACTTAGTGGGTTTTGTATTTATCATCGACCAGAGACTTGACCAAAATGCACTCAGGAATCTATTGTCCTGATCTGAGATAATGGACTGTGGGATCCCAAAGTGTACCCACACTCGCTCAAAGAATATCTTAGTAGTGGCCTCTACTTTGATACACTTCTTGCAGGCTGCCATGATGGCCATCTTATAGAATCTGTCGACGACCACGAAAATGCAATCTTTTTTGTGCTTAGTAGAAGGAAGGCCTAACATATAATCCATGGAGACAGATTCCCAAAGTTGACTAGGAGTAGGTAGAGGAGTATACATGCCTTGCCTTTTAATGGTTGGTTTGGCAATGGCGCAGGCAGTGCAGGATCTAATGTACTTCCCAACATCCTGACGAAGTTTCAGCCAATAAAAATACTTCTGCAATACTGCCACTGTTTTATCTACTCTGAAATGTCCAGCGACCCGACTATAGTGTGCCTCCCAAATCATCTTGGCACACTCACTTGAAGGAACACATATGTGTCCCAAGTGGCATAATAGTGCATCCTGAAGGTGAAAATTTGGAACTTTCTTCCCTTCCAGGAGTGTCTGGTATATGCTGCCAAATTCTGGATCACTCTTGTAAAGATGCGGCCACCCCGATGTCTTGTGGGCACAAGAGTCAAGCGCAGTGATTAGTGCCATGACGGTGGTGAGTTGAGGCAATCAGCGACATTATTAGTGCCGCCCTTCTTATGCTTAATGTTCAAATGGAACTGTTGCAGATAGGTGGACCATTTCTGATGGCAATCATTCTGCAACTTCCCTTGTGTTTGTATGAACTGTAGAGGTCGGTGGTCTATGTGGATGACCATTTCCTTCCCCAGAATGTAATGCTTCCATTGACGGCAGACCTGCACAATGGAATACATTTCTTTGTCGTAAGTGGGGTACTTTCAGATTGTGTCTGAAAGTGTCTCACTGTGGTAAGCCACTGGATGCCCATGTTGAGTAAGAACTGCACCAATAGCATAGTCAGAGGCATATGTCTCAATCTCAAATGGTTGTTGTAGGTCTGGTAATGTGAGAATTGGTGCAAAACAAAGGTGATTCTTCAACTCGGAGAACACTTGTTGTTGGGTTTCCGACCAAAAGAAATTTGCTTTTGCTCCGCCCTTGGTGACTTGACTTAAAGGCCAAGTGATATGAGAGAACCCCAACACAAACCTATGGTAGAAATTTGCAAGACCCAAAAATCTACAGAGATCTGTTAGTGTGGTTGGGGTTGGCCAATCCCGAATGACTTTTATCTTGGATGGGTCCACATGCACACCCTTATCATCAATGATGTACCCCAGATATTGAACCTAGGTCAGGCTAAAGGTGCATTTCTCCAAGTTAGCACACAACTTGTGTTTTCAAAGGGTTTGAAGGAACTGTCAAATATGGTGGAGGTGCTTTTCCCAACTCTAGCTAAAGATTAATATATCATCTAAATACACCACCATGAATGCATTGGTGAAGGGTCGCAAGGTGTCATCCATTAGTCTCATGAAGGTTGAAGGGGCGTTTGTCAATTCAAACGGCATGACCAACCATTCGAAAATGCCCTCCTTGGATTTGAATGCAGTCTTCCACGCATCTGAGGGTTCGATAGGCACCTGGTGATAACTTGACTTCAAGTCAGTCTTGCTGAAATATTTAGCCCCCTTGAGCTGGTCCAGAAGGTCTTCAATCCACGGGATTGGGTACCTATTCCGACAGTGATCTTGTTCAGCACCCGCTAGTCAATACAGATTCTCCAGGTCCCATCCTTCTTCTGTACCAATACAATCGGGATCCCACAGGGTGATGAGCTTGTCCTGATGTGCCCTTTCTACAGTAGTTCCTGAATCTACCTCTTGATCTCATCATTCTCTATAATAGAGCATCGATAGATCGGTCCATTGGGTAGTGGCATGCCTGGGGTCAGATCGATGGAGTTCTTTACCTGGCAGTGTAGAGGTACCCCTGTGGGTGAGTAGAAAATGTCCCTGTACTCCTCCACAACCTTGTCCATCTGTTGCTATTGTACAGAGGAGTCCTGCCTAGAAGTTGTGGCCACAACCTTCTTCTTGCCTTTGGGGCAAATCATAAGGAAAACGAATTTCCTGGTCTAGGAAATGATCTCACTGCATTTCTTTGCAGTGATCAAAGAGATGGCGGTAGACGGGGCTACCTCTGGTATCCTGTACAACTTATTAGCCAAAATAATAATCACAGAGCGAGGTCTAGACTCATATACAACATGTCGCTTCCACAAGTATGGTTGTCCTAACAATACATCAAAAACTTCAAGAGGAGCAATGTCACATAGTACCTCATCCATGAAGGGCTTGATGATGTAGGGAAGGTGGTACTACTGGCTGACGCGAAGATCTCATCCTTGGTGAAGCCACCCAATGGTGTACAGTTGTGGATGTGATGTAGTCTTTAGGCCCAGTCGCTTCATGACTTCTACTTAAATGAGGTTCTTTTGGCTCCCACTATCGATAATGAATTGTAGCGAAGAACCCTTCACCCACATTTGTGAGTGGAAGAGGCGTTTCCCCTCCTCTGGATCTTCAGGCTCAATTTTATGGATCTTTGTGGTGGCCACAATGGCACTGGGATCCGCATCAATGATTTGCTTCCCTTTGTCAGTCCCCTTATCGGGTTTTGATTCTCAGAACCTACATCTGATTTGAAAGCCTTTAGCTTGGCCACGAGTGACTTCTTGGTCCGACACTCACTTGTATTATGAGTGGAGCTCTTATGGAACTCACACCATTTTCACATGTCCTTCTTTGTCTTCGTGGTGTTGTTGTTTGCTTGCGGCTTCGGTGGGTTGTCCTGGGTAGCCCCGTCGTGGCTTGGTCCCTTGTTCTATGGTTTGGGGGTGCCTTTTCCTTACTTTGGATTCACATATCCAAAGTCACGCTTTTTATGTTTAAACTTCTGCTCAATCTTTACAGCGTATCGATACGTCGTGTCGAGCGACGAAATGTCTAGGAACTCCATTTCGTCCTAGATGTACTGTGTAGACAACTGTCATACTTGAGAACTAATGCTACTCAGTATCCTTGATACCCAGCTTCATGTGAAGGGTATGGAAAGTATTTGTGAACTCCGACACATCTTGGTCCCTTCCCTGTCGTTGTGTGGTCCACTTTATGTATTTATCTTCATAGCTCCCAAGAGGGTAATATTGTTCCTTGATGGCATCTCGGAAATAATTCCAAGTGGGTGCAACTGAAAATAGCGAGGGTTCATTCTCATCCTTTTGTTCACAGTAGGTTTCCCACCAGTCCTTGACGTGTGGGGCGGCTTTGAGAAGTGCGAACGTAATCTTTTCCGGATTGGAAAAGTCATGAATTGAAAAATATCCTTCCAATAGATTTAACCATTTATTTATTGCATCTGCATCTATTAGGCCATCAAATATGAGAACATCGAAGTTAACTTGTACCTTAAAAGGAGTGGTGCCTCCAGAGTGGCTGTTGGATGAAGATGCATCGCCTGTGGGTAGCTGTCGAAGGATCTGGGCAAAGTTATCCATCATCGCGTCCCTCGGTCGCTTGAGGGCTTCCTCAAGCAACATTTTGAAAGGATCTCCTGTCGCCTCGTCTTCTTTTCTTCTGCCATGGGGGGTTGTCGGGTTTTGCAAGGCTGATATTGCAATGGTTCAACCAAATCGAGGCCTAACTCCTTATACCTTGACCTCATTGAGGACATGCAAAGAAAAATAGAGAAAGAGTAGACCACTCTGATACCACTGATCCGAACTTAAACAGGAACACAACAACTTACAGATATAATCATAAACACAGAGATGCAACAGAAAAACACTTCATTTCATTAATAGAAAAATATTGAACTATGCTTACAAATAGAATGGAAATAAGATAGCTTAGGCGATGGTAGCTTATCTCTGAGAAGAGATGTGGCGGCTACATGCCTCTGAACTGAGTTATAATGAGGCTCAAGGGCCTTTTTATTATTGAACAATAAGAGAAAACCCTAAACAACCAAAACCCTAACCCGAGGAGATGTAAGACCAAGAGTTTATGGGCCCCATTGGATTAGTTGGGCAGCCAACTTCCTGGGGTTGTAACTTGGTCATATTATCTATGTTTGACACGTATGATACCTCGTTGGAAAGATCTCTCCAAGGACTACAACTACCGATGTGATTACATTTCTAATCATTGATTGCTATTTTGCCAAAAAACAAAACAAAAACAAAAAAACAAAAACAAAAACACAAAAAAAAAACAAAAAACGCCGTTTAGGACCCAAAACGGCTCCGAAAGTTCAAACCTGAAAAACTGCCAAAAATAGTAAACTATGCTACAATTAAGGAAACTGAAAAACTGAAAGAAACAATGGTGAGGGTCCAAGTGGAATAGGTGGGTGGCCACCAATATCCACCTGGATCAATTTTGTTTTAAATATGTATTGCAGTTGGTTTCAATTTGATATATTCATGCTTACATGGTCTATACATGAACAAACTTTGAATAATTTTGTCATTATGAATTTTGTTTTAAATATATATTGCACTTGGTTTCAATTTGATATATTCATCCTTACATGGTATATACATGAACAAACTTTGAATAATTTTGTCTCTATTGATTTAGATTATGGTTTGGAATTGTGGTTTTTTATTTTTTGCATTAGAAATTTAATATTTTTATGTAGTTTTTAGTGAATCAAGTTATGATATTCAAATCAATATGAACTAGTGCTAATTTCAAGTTGACTCTTAATTGATTTCGAGTCTGAGATTGAATTTTTAAGTATTATTTCTGATCATCATACCACTCACAAGGAATTGAACCTAGGTGTAGGAGATAACAACCATTAAGCCCAATTACCTGAGATAACCCCAATTGACCACCCTTCTTCTTTTTGTTTTGCTAATGTCAATATTTGATGTATATATAAGATGTATTTTCCAAAACAAAAGAACAATAATGAACATATCTCAAACATGGACCAAACTATCAATGAAACAACCATTGCAAATGATCAAATATTTGGACATGCCTTTTTCTCAAATGTCAACTTGAATTAAAAGATTAACTACATAGTTCACTAGCTACATCCTAAATGAACACACCAAGCACAATAATGAGATGAAGGCATACATGCAACAACTATAGGGCCACTGAGGTGCAACCTCCACATACTTTACAAATAAGAAGTATATACTTCCTTGATAAGACCTTTAAAACCTTATAGAATCATTTACCTATTGATTAAGACCTTCAATCAAGGACTTATTATTATAATAAAGCACCTAAACCCCAGAGTGAAGACCTTCAAAACCTTATTAGCATGTCATGTTCCATCTAGGTAGCAATATGGACTTTAAAAACTTGGAATAAAATAACCTTAAATGAGCCTTTATTGAGCCAAGAGGCTCATTCTACAGCCCAGTATAATGCCTCATCAAAGTTGAAATTTTGATCATCTCGGTCAAAAAATAAAAATAAAAATAAAAAATAACTATACAAAACATTTAAATAATGTCCACTCAATTGGATCCCTCTCATCTCGTGTTAGATCCGTATTTAAGATGGATCTATGCTAGTTGTAACGCCTCCATCATTTTAACTAATAAAAAGAGATTAATTATCCAAAAAAAAGAGCTAATAAGTAAGATTATATATAATTTCACTAGTATGGTCCAACAATTACATGTAAGGTTAAATCTCCACAAGTCTAGCAGTACATTTTGGGAAAGACTATATACACCTATTGAAATTACTCTAGGAACGAATTTGAAATTACTCCCGTAACTAATTTCACAGCTAGGCAATATTTTAACTCTGATTATATATATATAAATATATATATGTATAACTTTTCCAAAAAAAAAATACTATCTATCTAAATAAAGATATGTGTAAAGACATAACGAAAAGCTAGAATAAGGTTAGAAATAAATTTAAAATACTTAATTACATAGAATCTCAGGAAATAAAGAAAAAAAAAAACATTCATTATCTTGGTTAAACCATTAAAATTGAATTTTGAGCAACTCTTCTTACAATATCAGGGAAAACACGACAAGGCAACATTAAGTGAAATAAAAGTCATTGAAGCAACAAACAAAAATGTTTAGAAAAGAAAAAATTGTCAATCAGTCGCTAATGGGTGACGGCTGTCAAGCGTTACATTTCTCGCCGCGGGATGATGAGGACCGCAGTCAAAATGCACTGATAATCCGCCCGCCACCCGCTTCAGCGTTAAATGTCCCGTAGCAGGGTGATAAGGACCACCGTCAAAATCCACCCGCCGCACCGTTAAATGCCCCCAAGATGCACCGATTTGATTCTGATTCTGATGACAGTTCTGTGAATGTCTCTCAGACACAAAATGCTTTCCTTAACACGAAAGAAATCTCGTTGGAAAAGTTGTGCTTTCCTTAACACGAAAGAAATCTCGTTGGAAAAGTTGTTTTGGAAGTAGTTCTCAGGAATTTTGGTTTATTTATATTTTTATTTTCAAAATTTATAAAAAAAATTAATAAGAGAAGTTTAACCATTATACAATTATTTTATTTTTGGAGAAGCTTATGAGACAGATATTTGATCTTTTTCTGTGAAGCTTCAAAATAAATGTTTTATGTTTTCATTTTTCAGGAAGAACAAAAAATACATACTCTTTCCTCTCACATTTCTTTTGGTTTTTTCCAGGGCAGACGGAGTTGATGAGAATTAGTCCTTAACTAAGCAATAAGAATTTTGGCTCTCCAAGAGATATTGGCCTCTATGTATGCTTTTGGTTGATGACTATGACTGGGATTAAACACTTCAATATAGTATTTTTTCTTTCTTCCTAGCTCCTTATACCAAGTAAGCTTGTGAAACTTTTCCATAACAAAAGCTTTTATCTATTTGTTGTTTATGGAACACAGGGTCAAGCAAATACCCCATTTACTAAACCATTTGTTATTTTGCTGCATCCAAGTATTTTTTCTCTTGCACAATCTGTCATTAAAAACAACCTTAGGCCATCTACCCTCTTCCATTTGCTCAATTTTTTTTAAATGCCTTATGACTCGCACCTTAGCAATTGCTTCAATAGGAGCAGCCCTGTTTCACTGAACAATATAACATAAGGAACTGCACTTTTAATTTTGAATTTGTTTGTAATCAAACATTTCTGAATTTTCTCAATTTGTCTCCACTATATGTCGAATGTACCGCTGGCCCATAGTTACAACCAGAGAGAATCATCTGAATCACTAGAAGCCCAAAAAGAGTTTGAGTGGTTTTCCAGTCCTATAACTTTGTCTCTCTACTCCTATTGTGAAAAGCATAAAATACTTTCGAACCCCCCAAAGTTCTTTACTTTATACAACCATTCGAGCGTAGATTTTTGCTCAAGTCAATTCAGAGATATTTGTAATCCCCAACTTCTTCCAGAATGTTGCCTTCAAAGTAGAACTTATGTTGGTTATGTTTTCTTTTCTTAGAGAAAACCACTACTTTCGTTTTGTTGATATTGACCTGCATCCCCACACTTTTACAAAAATGCTCAAGGGACAGTAAGTGCTCTTGCAAACCAAAAGAAGCCTTATAACAAACTTGTCCAAATAGATACCATTACCCCCTTGTGAATTTAACCATTCATCAAGCTTGTCCATATATAAACCAAAAAGGGTAGGAGACAGTGGACAATCTTGCTTGACCCCGTAAATTTAACTTATTTACTTAAAATAGATTTGTAAGATTGTAAATTTAAATTGTTTATTTAAAATATGTTTTAAGTGAGGGTTTAGGATTTTGAAAAATCCTGTAACATTTGATTTCTGAAATTTATATTACAGAAATTTAAGATTCCAAATTTTTTTTTTATGATTCAGTAAAAATGAACTAGAATAATTGCTTGGAAGCAAGGAAAACCTCTGACAATTAGATTGTCTTGCTTCATAGTTACTATAAGCTAGTTATTAATATGCTCAATTAATTGTGAGGTATAAATCAATTAGTGTGTGAGGTTTAATTTCTGCCAATTTTATGAAAAGAGTTGAAAATAGAAGTTAATTTAAAGAATTAAACAAGTTAGTCTAGAAATCAAGTAAATTAGTCCTGAAAACACAAGATTTTTAGGTGAAATTTTAGTACAACAAGACAAACTTTGTTGCAAATCTAAATACAATTGTCAATCTTCAAGATTTTGAAAGCTCTCATAGTAAATCTATTTCCCCCTCCAAAACAAGATCCAAAAGCGCTCCTGTAATCAAATTTAAAAATAAAAATAAAGATATAATCCATCACCGGAGCCAGTTCACTCACTCCTTCCGTAGGCAACTTCCAATTTAACTATCCCTCAACTTCCAATTGAACTATCCCTTAACATATTTAAAGCTAAAAATTCACACAATGCTCACCATAACGTCTAATCATTCCATCCAATAAATCCACTGACCTCAAGCTCGACTCGACGTAATTACTGATCAACCTAAATTTGTAATCACCAACACCACCAATATGCAATAGTACTACGTCCTTATTACGTCGGGATTCCTATGGAATAGCATTTCACAAAAGCCATGTCTTTCTCGGACAAATAATTCTTCGATTGCTTCAACTACAAGAAAGAATCATCATATCCATGTATAACAGAGTTCTCGTTCAAGCAGCTTACGAAGAAGAAATGGTAAGTTCGGCTCTCTCTCTGCAATTGCCATAGCTAGCAGTGTAGAAGCTTGCTTTCTTGATGTAATTCTTTTCATCTGACCGGATAAACAGCTTGTCTTCAGTTTCATTGCGTTTCCAGCAAATCTGGTATCTGACAAAAAGTTGGCAAAGTCATTTGATGTCAAGTTCTGCAAATCCAACTGTGTAGGGGCTTGAAACCTGCAGCTACAAGAAGTCCAAAGGTGCGTAATGACTCTGCCCGAGTAACTTAATGTGGGCGGGTGCGTGGGAGTATTTGTAATAATGGCTGCTTCATATTTTCTATTTATTCAGTGTGTTCAACATCCCGGTAAGCAAAATTAGCAAGTACAGAGCCTTTGAACGACTGGGGACCTATTTATTCACATGTCTGAGACAATAAAATTCATAAATACCTCCCGAAATGGAAATTACATGGCAGTCCTCCTCTGAAATTTAATTTGTGGCAGTTCTTTTCTTCAGTAATATTGAGTCTCTTCTCAAACTCTTTGAATGCTTTTTTATAGTGTATCGAACACCCATGTACCTACTGGTTGAACCACATAGAGCACATTTCTTCACTGCAGATGCCAGGTCAGAGGTTTGTTGTTCAATCACAGTGGCCCACAACATGCACCGTACTCATCCCATTTAAGCTCATAGACCCTGGTGGACAACTTAATGCTCCATTGACCTCATTAGCAAACAAAATCTCCCATGGCATTCTGTTAAGGAAAAATCTTAGCAACAGATCTTCCTAGATTGTGCATAATTGTGTATAATTAATCTATTTTTTCAATATGTTTTCTGTCCATCCATGTGTCACTAATGATGCTCCTTCCACTCTAGTTGCAGTTACTGGAGCTTGATCATGGGAGATTGTCGGACAATCCAAATATCAGATTTACCAGTACTACGAGTTGGTAAAGTGCTGGTGAAATTTTTGGAGGCAATTACAGGACAGGGGAGTGTGTATGTGTGCAAGTTCAGGGCACACAGATCTTCCAGATCAAAAATGTATGCTCGTGTCCAATTTGAAAGCCATGAATCCGCTGCAAAGGTCTTCAATATTGCCACCCTTGGTGGGTTGGTGTTTTGCTCTGTTGCACTGAAGGTCCATTTTCTAGAGAGAGACGTTATATCTAATCCAAAATGTATACCAGTTCGCCTTGAAAGAGTGAAGCTTCATATGGGCTGCCAGCTTTCTGAGAATATTATGTATTCTTTGTGGTCATCCACCACTGAAGTTGTGTCTGAGTTTGTATTGAATGCCAGAAAAGTCAGCATCTATATACATGAACCCCACATTGAGTACAAGATGGAGCTTTCATTTAGAGATATTCGTTACATCCATCATCGCAAGCAACTGAATGGGAACATGCTTCTTCTGCTTCAGGTTTGTTCAGCTCTGCATCTTCCTTGTATGTGTGTTAGGTCTTAATACCATAATTCTTGCCATTATGCTTGTATGAACAATGCCCTGTAGAGAGAATGGTTAACTATATTATTGAGGTCTGTATCCATGGAGACAATCCCTCTCTGTGGTAATTACAATGTTG
Organism: Pinus tabuliformis; assembly: GCA_031772625.1. Classification (NCBI taxonomy): domain Eukaryota; kingdom Viridiplantae; phylum Streptophyta; class Pinopsida; order Pinales; family Pinaceae; genus Pinus; species Pinus tabuliformis. The sequence goes on along the minus strand of CM062817.1, from coordinate 974,324,284 downwards.
AGAATTGGGCTTCAACACCATGGTCTTTTCATTGCCCCTGGATACCAGGTTTAAACAATGTGGATAGATGGTTGTCCTATAATATCTTTGGGGTTAGGATTACTGGGAGAGAGTGTGATTCCTATTCCTAGGTATTTGCATGCGCAATTGTCTATATTTTCAAGAAGGATGCTTTTGTTTTAGGCAATTAGGCGGTTTATTGCCTAGATTAATGGGATAGTTGTGTCGCAATGGAAGCTCTTTTAATACAGTGCAGATTACAGCATTGCTCCTAACAAAGTGAAAGTATTTGTTTTAGGCAATTAGTCGCTTTATTGCCTAGATTAATGGGATAGTTTTGTTGCAATGGAAGCTCTATTAATACAGTGCACATTACAGCATTGCTCCTAACAAAGTGAAAGTAATATTAGGTCCAAGTGTAGTATATCAAGGTATTTTGTTCAGAGGCACTACTAGTTACTGAGAGAATATAATATGTAGTAGAGAGTATAAAATGCAAAGGGTAGATAGACTAGAAATTGATTACCGCTTACAGGTGCAGAATCTAAATAATAACTGGCCTGGCTATTGACTACTGCAAGTACAGTTGACGAGGGTGGACCTTGAAACATGCATCCAATGACTGATGGTAGACCAATTTTCTGTTAGATCACATGTTCTCTTTTCACAAGATTCGATTCAGTCTGGTACTAAACATAATAACAAGGACTGCCACCTACATACTGTTATATGCTCATCCAGCTTTCAATTTGCTTAAAGCATTGCAAAATTCAGCCTTCTGCCATAAGATTACTATTATCTCTGCATTTAACATTCTTAGTTATTACTATTATCTCTGCATTTAACATTCTTAGTTTTGGCTGACCTTTTATTGCTTTGCACTTCCAAAAGGACTAAAATTGTATACCTTAGGCTGGTAAGCTGATGAGATTTATTGTAATATTGTTCACTTGGGTATTTGTAAATAATTTATAATTGATTATATTGTTCACTGAGCTTTCCTAAGTCCAAGTCCCACTACATCATCCTCCTCATTTTCAAACTAGGTGAAATAAGCATAGGACTATGATGATTAGTCATACCTTTGCCATGTTCTACGGAAACGGCTTCATCTATGGCTTTCCAATCACCTCAAGTTGAGACTTCTCATTGCTAGAGGCAAGGCAGGATTCTCCCCAAAGTATTAAATCACCAATCACATCTATACACTTTGAACCATTATTGAGGAGGCATGTCATTTCTCTTTGAAAGTATTATGTTGCTTTCTATACTTAAGGCATTTGAATTAGTCTTGAGATAGACATTACTTCAAAGACTACATGACATTGGCCTTCTGAGACTCTCTTCATGGCTATCATGAGACTTTATGAGTTGGTCCTTTGTTGTCTCCACACTATGCATTACCTATTTGATTTCATTGGTGCTTATGGCTATCATGAGACTTTATGAGTTGGTCCTTTGTTGTCTCCACACTATGCATTATGCATTACCTCTTTGATTTCATTAGGAGCACCAATGGGGTCAAGTAAGGATCTCCTCTCTCCCTAGTTTTGTTTGGGATGTATATTGGTAAGTTTGGGTAATTTCTTGTAGGGCATGTCTAGGGAGGGATGGTTGCCTTATTTACCATGTGTTGATATCTATCCTTCTATTTGTTGATCAAGTGATCCTCATGGACTTTTCTCCTAAGGGGTTGTAGAGACAACTAGATGTCCCTTCATGGTTTCGAGATCTTCAATTTATATGTTTTAACCTTGGTAAAACGAAAGTAAAGAACTTCCATGCATTATAGTGGGCCCTTTCTGAATTCCACTTTCAATTTTTGGGGGAAGAGATTGAGGTTACCACATTATACACCAACACGGGGGTTCAATGACAATTTTTTAATCTTGTTGGCCCTTACTTGAGCTTCAGGCATGCCTTCTCATTATGAATCATTGAGGCATATGGATCCCTTACCCTTCTAGACTGACACTACTTCCAAGGTCACTTTCAAGACATCTCATCCAAGATGCACCTTTTAGATACAATTATCAAACCCATGGTCCTTTATGGTTCAAAGGTCTAGGGGGCTACCTTGCTTCGATCTAACTAAAATAGGATCAAGAGAGTGCAAACCTTTATGTTATAATGCATCATTCCGTGCAAGTGGTCCCTAGACCATCATTTAGGTGGAGTTTGGGCATCTAGACAACATTAGACAATACATCATCTTTGAAGGGCTTGATGACGTAGGACAGATGATATTGTTGGCTAATGTTGTTGTCTCGTCTTTGGATCAACCAACCATTAGTGTATGGTTGGGGATGTGGTACTGGTACTATTGGCTATTTCATTCTCTTAATGTCCTTGGTGGTTAGGTTCTTCTAACTCCCATTGTAAAAAATGAAATGTATGGATTCCCCCCCACCCATATTTGTGAATGAAATAGGCGTTTGTTGGAAATATTGAGGGGGGAGGGGGGAGAGTGGGTGAATCAATATTTCACTTTTCTTTTCAGTTTAGTATAATAAGAATCAACCGATCATATCATATCAATGGTACATAAGAATTATATGAACAATTTATTTATATTACAAGGGAAGCTACAATTGTTTTTTTACTAGCTACAATTGGAACCCTAGGTTTACTAGCTCCCACTGGAAGAAGGTGACAACCTCCTGAAGAAAGCTATAACTTCCTTCCCTAGAACCACCCTGCCACCGGTAACAATAAAAGATAAATCAAAACTCTTGGACTTCGTACCAGAGACAATGAGCCATTTACAAAAATACCAATATTGTTAACTTCTATTAATACATGCTCAGATTATGGTCAACACAACTCTATCAAACTTGTTCATGTATCCTTGTCTTGTCATTGCAAAGATCATACTTCAAGATTGCTTCATAAATACTGTTGAACTCTAGAATTGAAATGTGTCAAAAAAACTCATACCTTCAATCAAACCTTAGAGAGACTTTAAGCATGGACTCAGAACCAGATAATACAAGCCTCCAGTCCTGCCTCAATTAAGCCTTCAACAATGCTCAGATATGCCTCTAAAATCCATCCTTAGAATAGTATTTCAAGAACTTGGTTTTGATGCCTCAGATGTCACTGAACTTCCCTTCGATTAAAATTGGAAATTCCCTAAAACTTTGCTAAGGAAAAGGGCCACAAGAGGCCTCAGAAGTTGGCCTCATAAGGGGGCCGAAATTTGGTTGCCTCAGAGGACTGACACAAACCTCAAAAAGTCAAATCTGTCACAGGTCAAACCAACCTCAAGATTAATGCCTTATTCAAAAATTCATACCCGCCCTATAATATGTGCCATAGAGCTGAATGAAACCTTAAAATAGGCCTATATTTTACCATGGAACCTTGGCCTCTCTAGCGAAGATTAGATACAAATGTGCCTCAAATGACCCTAACTGACGAGCTTGCCTTATGCAAAATCGTCCTTAAATTATGTTCAATAGACAGATATTTTTCCTTCAACAAATCCTGAACTCTACTTCAGATCAGAAAGATATTATTTTATCAACCTTGATCATTGTACTTCATTAGATAATTCTCCTTCAATTTGCCTCAAACTGCGTCAAAGATATATGAGATAGATCACCAAATTTTGTTTCAAATTCTCCAAGTTCTGCATGGATGAATGCCCATGATTGTCATATATATACATATTTATAGGGGGCCCTATATAGGGTCGACTTAAAGATTTTTATTTTGAAAAACCATGTTTATTTTGGAGCCAACTTGAAAGAGGAAATCCAAGATGAACAAGGAGGTCTAAATACATTAAAAAAATGAATTTTTTCTTTCATAATGTCTTCGTTCAAGGCTGGCTTGGACATATGGATTTAGGACAATTTGAATATCAATTTTGACCTTCTTATAGGGGCATAAATAAATACAATGGTCATGAATTTTGGGGCAAGATGTGGGTGCTAAACCCATCCATTTGGGGCATCAAAATTCAAACATCAATATCTCTCTAACCAAGAGGATACACAAGGTGTGTCACCTATCAAACGAAATGGCGCGACAAGGGAAACCAATATAGAGGGTCTTCTTCATCCAAATTCACTAACTTATGCAAAAAAAACACCAAACAAATGTTGGCCTATTCACCCTTTGACACCAACGACAATTTCTTCCAAAAATTCCCCCCTTTGTCATTGATGTCAACACTCATGCTCCCCCTGTCATCATGTTCCATCAATCATCATGCTCTCCCTATCTCCATGTTGCACTTCCTTTCTTCCTTTCCCTTTGACATCAATGGTAAAGGGTGATTTACTTCTTTAGGGTTGCTCCTCCTGAACATATGGCACTCAATTGTACTTTTGTCTTCTTATCCTTTCTTTTTTTGTAGTCCTTATTGTTGAGAGATTTTGTTGGGTTTTCCCCTAGGAGAGGGGTTTTTCTTTGGATGAGAGCCTACATCGTATGTCCTTGTTGTTTTGATCTTCATGCTTTTATGGTTTGATTATTTCTTGACGATGAGAAAATAAAAGAAGACATAAAGAAGTTAAAATAAGAACTAAAGAAGACAAAATAAATCACAAGTAATTATCAATATAAGAAAAAAATTTCTACCTTTTTTTATTTTCTAACATGGTATCAGAGGTAAGGTGAAGGAGAAGGGAAAAAGGCAGCTAGAATATCACCTCTGTGCAAAAGAAAATGGTTTCCAAGTCTAAATCCTAAGGCCAAACTATAAAGAAGCAGTGTCAAGCTTTGTAATAAATTTCTGGGCATGTCCTTAAGTTATTATCCATGTTTCCTGATTAGAGCTTGAAAGCCAAAGTGCATAAGGACCAAGAAACCTTTCTTTCTGAAATTCAAAAGGCTAAATTAGTAACCTAAACAAAAGTCGAGAAGACTGTGATAGAGATCAAAGTTATGTATAAAAGAAATGAAAGGTTATGAGCATAAAATTTACCATAGGGATCTGGATTTGTAATGTTCTATGCATAACCTACAAGGGTGACCGAATTACAAGATTGAAGAATCTATCAGTTAACAAGGAAAATATCCAGGATCGAGTTGTATAGAAGTTGTCTACACCAATTTAAAAGGATCTACTTTAAAAGCTACAATCACTCCAATTTTTGAAAGATGTTGAATTCCTTGAAGATAAGAAAGATGACTTATGCATATATATAAGAGAAGGTCGAGCCTCCATAGTGTCATAATAACCGACCTAAAATGATTGAAAGGGAATCTTAGTATTTTCCTATTTTTGAAAAATTGTAGTAGCCCTAACCAGAGGGTTCCAATCTCAGACCTGTACCACTCATGTAATTATATTGAAAAGAATAGTGAAAGGAGAATTCCATTTGAGGACTTGTAGCAGCTCCTACATCTTACCTTTAAGTTGAAAACAAGTTTTGAAAAACATATTTACTTGGATGTTTGAAGACCCATTGAAGAATACAGTGAAGAAATAACTCAGTACATAGCCTATCATTAAAAGAACTCATTGAGCAAGCTTATCTCAAGGAAGCAATTTACAACAGTGAGAAGAACTTGATTATTTTGCACCAACTTGTCCCTTGACCTTGACATCCTTGAAGTAATCATGACATCTTAGAGAAAAATGTTGCATCAAACTTCTTGTGATCATAAAGAACTAAGGTAAGCAATCCTTAAGGTAAGTATAATTGCTTTATACATACAATTGTCTAAAGGGTTTTTGAAATCTCTTTTGGTTCTAGGGTTTGTAATATTGAAAATTGTTGGCATCCAAGTTCTTGTAAACCCTAGTTGAGAAATCTTAACCCTATTTCCTTTAGTTCTATCATAGAAACCCTAGTTTTTGGTCTCTAGGGTTTGTAGGTAGTCCAAGGAGAAATTGAAAATCCCTGGTAAGTATAGAATTGAATTTTAGAGTTTCGAGTTTGTAATCCTACAATTGTATACTTTTAGTGGTATTTGTCAAGTAAATATTGTAGAAATGTTGATCTCATGCAACAAAGGAGTCCTTCAAGAACAGGCTTCCACATTTTCATAAGAGATAAGTATTATTTTTTATTTTCTATATATTTATCTTCATCTTTGTTACTTGATTATTATCCTTTCCTTGGAAAGACTAAGCTTACAAGTATTAAATATTATGGCTAGATTCAAAGGGAAAGATTTGTATCATAAAAAAAGCCTTGTTGCAGAAGAAACCATACAAGGGTTGTAAAAAGGAACAACTCAAGGTAAGTAAAAATATTTGTAACAAGTCTTCTTCATATAAGAAGGTATGATCATTTTTCATTATATTACCAACTCTCTCATGTCTAGGGTTTTGAATCATAAAGATTCTTATTTAAGGTGATTAATCTCTAGATTAAATCAACCCTTGTTATACATTCTATCTTTTGTTTACTTTGGTAAAACCCTAACCTTTAAGTTCACTGTAACACCCTAGCCTTTTGATGCTTAGGGTATGTTGACGTTAATGATGAAACCTAGTCTACTTAGGGTTTGTTGATAAGGTCTAGAACATATAATGAAATCCTAATCTCTTGATGTATGAAACCCTAACCTTTTATGGTTTTTTGTTGATGTCAGGTTATATGACGAAATCCTAATTTTTTAGGGTTTATAACGAAACCCTTGTAATAGTTAATGAAAGATACTAGGAATGAAACCCTAAGTGTATGTGCTTTCAGAAGATTGAAACCCTAGCTTAGTGAAAATTGTTGAATATCTAACATTGAAGTTTCAATGTTTGTATCGAGAGTTTATGATAAAAGCCCTAGTAGAGATTGATACAAGATTCGATGACATGATGATGAAAACCTAGATATAAAATGCTTTCAATATGATTAAAGTCCTAACTTTATTTAGTTGTTTATTAATGATGATGGAATCTAAGTTTTGTGTCAAAACACTTGCAAAGTTTGTTATAAAAAGTCTAGGGCATAAAAGGTATAACCCTTGCTGATTGCAAACCTAACTAGGTTTAGATTTTGAATATCTAAAGCTTGATTTAATTTTCTAAGATGCCCCCATTATGATGGCATGCTAACCATATACTGATAAAGTTAATTTCATGCTCTTGTACATATATATTTTTTCTTGGTTGTACTTGTTGTTGAATATTTGTAGGTACATAGTATTCAAGATGTTGAAGATGCTTACCTACCTCATATTTGATGATAACTTGATAATGATGTTGAGAATGAAGGAAAAAGGGAGCTGATGACATTGAAGTTTACATTGAAAAAATAAAAGGAATGAAGAAGGTCAAAGTTTCTCTAATGTTATGATGATATGAATAAAAGAGCCCGTGTGGCTGGAAGAAAGAGGTTTTTGTTGGGTGTGTCCCATAGAAGAAGCTTAGATAAAGAAAGAGTATATCTCCCCAGTTGAGAGGGAGGGCATATTGTGATAGCTATAGTAAAAACCTTCAAGAAAGAATGAGATTGGAGAATGGCTAAAGCAATACAGATTATTACTCGTGACTCATGAAGTTGAAGACTTGGATGTGTTGGAAAGTGCTCAAGCTAAGTTTAGTGTTGTTGGAGAAGTTGAAGAAGGAAGCTTCCATCGAGATGCGTTTGGACATTGTGATAACCTAAGCAGTGTCAGAATAGTTGAAGACCCAGAAGTTTCGTGCTAGCATACAAGAATATATACATTGAAATTTTGATATTAGTTGGGGTTGTGAAGCTACTAGATGTTCTAATGGTTGAACATGTAGCTGATATGTGGATCTCTCCCTGAGAAGTTTTGAATATTTAATAAGCATGCTTGGATTGATGATTGGGAGGGAGAGATGAAGTACCATAAAACTGCTTGTATAATGGTACTTGGGAGGACATCTCGGTCGATCGTTGATGATATTTGGATCCCGGTGAGGGAGGGTATCATTGGCCTTGTGGAGCTCTGACCTTGGATATCATACCTAGATCCTCGAGGGTTAGTGTTAGGGTTGAAGCCTGATGGTACCTACAGTGGCAGATGCCTGGATAACACCTTAGTCCTTGTTAATGTCTTAGATCATTTCATGAGTGTATGACACTGAAATCCCTGAGTTGGATTCTTTGTATTAGTGTCATGACACTTGGATCTTTGATGTGAGGATATATTATCAGTGATGTTATCCTTAGCATTACATATGTTGGTGTACTCTTCTTGGATTTGGAACACTTAAATTGAGGTCAACTTTGTACTAGTTGAACAATTATGAATACCTCCCTAGTTAAGAGGGAGTGTTGAGACATGTAAATAGTATCAGTTTTCATAATTGTATTTGAGTCATGATGTAATGTATTTGTTAAAATAAATAAAAAGGAAATATTTGTAAAAGAAAAATTATTTTAGCATGGATTTCATGCTTTATTATTTTTTTTCTAGGTCAAAGTCTCCATTGAAGGATTTTAGGGTTGAGTAATGAGTCTAGACCCTTATTGGGCATTTTATATCAAAGAAATGAAATTATTTTAATGTAATTGAGTCATCCATTCCTCCACCACCAAGTCGGTCTACCTACTGTTCATGTCGGCCTCAAAGAACAACCTCAACCCACTATATGTAGTAAATGAACTCAACCTAGTTTGGAATTGTGGCAAGAGATGATTCGATCTGCAGTTGTAAAGACAATAAGAAGTGCAAAGAGCCTATTAGAGAAGGACTACTCATTACATGAAGTAAGGATACCAAATGAAGAATTAAATATGTACTTACTTTGTCACACATGTAAAGAAGAGGTATGTAATAGATTAGTGAAGATTGCAGGACTAAAGGTGCAGTGCGAGCTTCAAAATTGCAGAGCAGGCCGAGACTATTATTGACTTGTTTCTAAGGAGTTGACTTTTAAGTTTGACCGATCTCACTGGGAGGCTGACTTGATGGATGGAGGAAAGTCTTTTGGTCTTGGTTGTCTCATTTGATTTGGTTCTAAAAGAAGAGGAGATTTTGTCAGGTTTTCCCCTAAGAGAGGGTTTTTTTCCCTGACTGAGAGCCAACATCGTGTGTCCTTTTTGTTTTGATCTTCATGCTTTTATGGTTTATAATTGCTTGATGGTGAGAAAATAAAATAAGACATAAAGAAGTTAAAAGAAATCACAAGTAATTATTAATATAAGAAAATATTTCTGCCCTTTTTTATTTTCTAACACTTATGACCCTTTTTCTTGGCTATAATTTTCTTCCACTCTGCTTGATATAGAATGTATATGTTGTTTGGTCTTCTTGTGGCTATTTTAACCAATATTTCTAAGTCTTCTTCTCTGATTTCGCACTTCTGGGAGTCAAACAAGAGATTATACCATTGATCACACATTTTTCCGGCATTGAGAAGATTGTGCTTCAAATCCTTAACCAACAAAACATTTTGTGCTTTCATATGTTCGCTTCCAAGACTTACTACACCTTTTCCAAGTATCTTGATAGAGGAGTTATCTCCAAATGCAACACTGCCATTTTTTCCTTTTAGGCTGACAAATTTGTTTTGATATCTTGTCATATGTGTCGAGCGTCCACTATCTATGTACCTTTCATCTTCTTTATCTTCAACTATCAATGTAATATTACAATTTTCTTTATTTTTCTTCTCCCATGTCATACATGGATTCTTTTTTTTAATCACTGTGGAATTTTCTTTCATAAGCCCGCAATCATGTGCCTTGTGACCAATATTATTTCACTTGTAGCATACAACATTCTGATTTATTAGTGGTTCAAATAGATTGTATTTTTTTTCAATAGGTCGATGAACACTTCCATAATCATTCTTGATTCTTACATAATTGTATCATGTATTGATTTTACAACGGATTGCTTTATGCCCAAAATTTTCACAATAGTAACAATGACCAAGAAAAATGTTTTCATACCTTGGACAGTAGGATGATCTTTTGAATTTCTTCTATATTGGAGGAGGTTCAATCCATTGTTGATCAACATAACTTCTTGAAGTAGCAACATTTCTAGACTCCCTTTGAGTTTCTTCCTTCAAAGGTTTGGAGCTTGTCTCTTCTTTGCTCGAAGATGTGCCTTCATAGCCAAGACCTGTTTTATTGCCTAGAGATATTTGATTTATGAGAACATTATCCAACACTAGTGAGTTTCTCAAGTCCTTATTGATCTTATCAACATCAACTCTCAATGATACAACTTCTTATCCAAGATTCTTACAATATTATTCTTTCTTCTTCATATGGATCTTCAATACTTCCTCAACTCTTTTTGCTTCTTCAAGATGGACCTTTAAGGAGATATTTTCATCAACATTTTTCAAGTAGGTATTTTAATTCCATGTTTTTGTTTTTGAGCCCGACATTTTTCTTTTCATTATTCTTCAAATTTTCCTTAAGATCTTCATATTCTTGTTTGGTCTTTGAATCATTTATGAGTTTCCAAAAAAGGCTATATTCTCATGTTTGGTTCTTCTGGTTATCCGTCTGAATCAATGGCCTCTTCATCGTCATTATTATCATTTTGATTTTCTTGGATTATGAAGTGAACTCCTCTTGCATCCTTGTCTTCTGTATCACTCTCATATGAGGAATTGTTGTCTTCTTTAGAATAAATATTTTTCTTATGGAATCATTTATTTTCCCCAAAAGGACATCTCTTAGCATAATGACCTATTCTACCACAATTGAAACATTTAAAACGTAAATTACCTTTGTGTTTTCTAGTTGTATGAGGCCAGATTTTTCAAATATTCAAATCTGTCAAATTTGGCCTTTTGTGGCATTCTCATGTGGTATAGGTGAATGAGTTCATTCCAAGCTATGCTTACCTAAACCTTCACTCTACATTTTTACAAATAGATATCAATATTTAGAAAAATAATAAATGAACATTTGAAATTAATTTCCTTAAATGTAAACAATATTTGAATAATGAATCATTAATATATAAAATTATAATTCATTGTAGTTGAAAATGAAATGCAATTTTGATACATTATAATAGAGAATGCGAAGATGTTCAAAAGTGAAATGAAAATGACATTCAAGTAGATTAATCCATCTGACAATAGTTTGAAGTATATAGTATTTTTAAAAAATTACATTGCAAAATGTTCAAAAACGATCGATAAATCTAAACAATGGTGGAATGATATGAATGTCAATAATTTTAAGTATGTGTGTGTGTGTGAAAACAATTGTGACATGTTTGACAACAATTGTTTTGAATCCAAAACTCCTAAGCCATGATATCTATAGCCAATGGTGGTATGTCATCAACAAAGTCTATATTTGGAACAAGTGGAAAAATGTTTCCAATTTCAATAGGATCATTGCTATGTTAAAGCAATGGAAATTTGAACCTAGAATTATCTAAGATGGATACATTATCAATAATTTCCACAACAAAGAAGCCAATCAATAAATCATATAACATGAATGGAACTTCCATGTAATTCCACATAAAGTACTTTCCCATGCACTATGTGAAATGGAAGATAACCAAGTCATTTCTTATTTATATCTATAGAAAAGGCATGCAACAAGTTCCATTTGAATCCTAAGTCATCTTCAAAATAGTCTAATCCTCGTTGAACACTGCGTTGACCAAATTGAAAACTTTATATTTCCTCATTGACCAAACAAAGGCAGAATCATCATTGGTGAGACAGATAAGTTGGTTTTTGTAAATATCAATCACACACATCATATATCAGTGACAGGAAAAATGAAAAACACCATTGATTTTTGAAAACATACAACCAACATTTAATGTACCCATGCATAGGGTAATCATCATAATCTTTATCTAAATTCAACCAATAATTTTTTACTTTATAGAATACAACTTCCTTTGGGGGAGTAGGGGAGTAGTGCCACCATAAGGAATCTCTCTACTCCTCTACAGTTTGTCAATGCTATTGCAAATTTAAAAAATGTGATTATTTTGTAAACATGTTTGAGGACATCCCAATGATATTTTTTAGAATTATTTTTTTCTAATAGAGAAAAGAAGCCCTAGTGTCCAACCCATACATACCCAAATTTTGTAGAAGTATTTTTAAAATGATTAGTTACAAAATAATTCCTTGAGTGGGAGTAGATTGTAGACATAAATAACGAAATCCTTGATCCAATAGTACACTAAAATATGTATCTTGAGTCTATCAAAGGAAGAACAAAATGACATATGTGGTATTTATAATTAAGGTAGGCTCCATAAAGCATCTCTCTTGATTATGGAATGACGAAACAAAAAACCCAAATTCGTTCACTGAACATCGATTACAATGAGACATAAATTGATGGTTTTTCAAAATGACATTTCGATGTTTACAAATTGTTTTGAATCTTTTCAACACCGATAACGGAATCGAAAGAAACATTAACTCAATAATCTCAAATGGTAAAAACTCCCAAATCCATTGATCAAGAAAAATAGAAAGAAAATTCCTAGTAGCACTAAAATAAACATTAACCATGACTAAAAGCATTATCATCATAAATATTTTAAACAATATGAAACATTATTCATTTAATATGCATATATTCAAAGAATGTAAATATTTAAAGAATCTATACTTGAAAACTTTTTGGTATACCTAAAGAGTGAATGCTACCATTTTCCCTTGCATGTTATAATCGTCCTCTTTCCTTTACTACCAACCTCTATTTGTTTCTCTCCTTTGTCCACCACAATCTACGCTATAAAATTTGAAAACACTTAAAATTAAGTCTGAAAGCATTAAATCAATAATGAGCAAAACATAAATAGAGCATAACATTGTATGGATTTCAAGTTTTATAATTATTCAAAGAGGCATTGAATAAGTTATAATCAATCTAACTCAAGGACAAATTTCTGATTTTTAATAAAAGTGGTTGTGCTAAAAAACTATTGAAATATCAATTAGAAAATATTGAAACTATAAGTATCAATTGCTAGAAAACTATTAAAAATTGTTAATATGACTTGAAAAATTATTGATTACTATTGAAAACTAAATAAATTGATATCAATTAAACTATTATCAATTGAAAACTATTGACAACTACATATTTATTGAAAACTAATTAATAACTATAGTTCTCATTATCAAATTAAAAACTGACTATGGTTATTGTTATATAATTTAAACATTTTTTAACTAGAACAAGAAAATTCTATCATTGAAAATTTGTGTTATGTGTGAAGCAAGTACATTAAGAAAAGTTTGATTCAGATGATATTCTAAGAAGCGTGATCAACCATGAAAAGTTTACTTCCTCAAAATTTCTAATAACTAGAAAATCTAAATTTTTGTGCCAATAGGGGCATGTATGGCATAAAACATTCAAAATTTTACATAATTTGCAAAACATGATAGTTCATACTAGGGGAGGGGGTGCATTTAAATCAGAAAACTCTTTTTCATTGGAGCTACTAGAGGAAGAGTCATCCTTGTTGGGCTTGTTGATTGAAATCTTTAGTTCTACCATTTATTGATAAAGGCTTGCCACTTCATCTTTAGTTCTCTACATAGTGGTTTGAATGTCAATTAATAGGTCCATGAATGTGTTCATATTGGATACTATTTGGTTTATTAGATTTGCAAGTTCATGACATGTTCCTAAAGAAATGAAATGTGCTCCATTAACAGTGTAACCTTCTCTTCAAATGTAAACATATTCATTGTCCTAGTGCATTCACAATCCCAATAGTCATTCAAAAGAGAGCTACATAGTAGACCCAATATTGTGCCTGCTTGCTTTTCCTTATATAGAAAAGTCAACCAACTCATATCACTCTTATGATTCCTATCTAACCGAGTTAAAAAAATGCAAACATCACAAGAAGAAAACAAACTTAAGATCAACAATCTTCATTATCCCCACACAAATACCCTATGTTGTAGGACAATGTTTCATAATTTCCACCTAGACTAACAAAAGACCCAACATGGAAATCTGGATTTGCTTGGTCTTGATTAATAAATTTCGGAGCCAAACAAATATCTCTTTACACCATATAATCCAGATATGGGGAGGAGAAGTAATAAATGTGGTTGCATACCAAATACACATGAGATCATCTGTAGATAAACACGAAAAAGAGTTGTTCGATTGGATGAGCTTGGAAAATCCTTTTCCCTAACTCACTAAAGACCCAATTCTATAAATCCACAAGCATAACATCATCCATTAAAAAATTGACAAATTCTTCATGATCTTCAATTTTGTTGTTTATCCAAGTGCCCTTCACAACCATAGTGCACACCAAACCAATGTTAATTTCAACCCAACGTAGTAAACTAAAGTTGCCTTTGCCTCAGGGATCCCTCTCTCCCCCAAGATCGGAATTAGCATGAATATGGACATTAACACAATCAATCACCTATAGCACAAAGAATCCTTACATAGTCTTTATGAAATAACCAAAAAACTTTTATCACAGAATTAGGATTCGAGATAATGCAAGAAATCACCTAAGACAAAAAGTCAAAACCATATGAATTTCTAATCTAAATTTCAACCTTTCTAGTTGTCGCCTTGTCCACTGGTATTTAATGATAACAAGCTTGTCTAAGAATTTCCCAACATAATTCCTAAGACCTCCATGATACTTATCCTGAATCATGTTAATAATGTAATTGCATCACCCTGGACGCCTTCACGTAAACTTAATTTGTCCATTCTAAGACAAATCTCTTGAATCATGTTTCCATTAATCTTCATGATATCGCTTCCATTTCCAACATGACAAGGCACCCAATGATATTGTGGTTACTGCATGTCGTCACTAACCCATTCTCCAATCGGGCGGGACAAGGATCCAGATCCATTTTTAAATGATAGTATTCATTGCTAAAGAGTAATGATAGCCACAACCTGGGCTTGTCACTTCCATTCAATCCACTCAATTTCATTAAGACCATTGCATGGTCCATCTCCCTCATGGGTGCCACTTAGCACTCCCACCTCTTTTTTTGTTCTTGCATCATAGTCTAAGGTAAGAAACTTAATATGTGTAACCTAAATAGTTCCCTAAATGACTTACAGAGGTTATGTGGTAACCATAATTTTCTTTTTCTTTTTAATAGCTTGACAATAAGGACTCATGCCACTTTGTCACATATTTGGTGCCTTAATGCTAGATTAATGATAACGGGTATCATTTTGTTTTCTTCCTTTTTTCATGAGCTTAATAATCAACTTTGTACTCACTTTTCACAAACCCTTACTAAATTTATCCTAACCACACTTGTAAAAACTTTATTTTCATCATTCATACATTTTGTCAAACACTTTACATGTACACCTTTCTTCAAATACTTTATATACAACCAATTAGGTAGTCCTTTTTATTTAGACATTTTGTTAAGAATTTTTTATGAAATCAAATAAGAAACATTGCTTTGATTCCACTTGTAAGATATTTAACTGAAATATACCACTTAATCATGCAACTTTTGATTTTTTTAAGTATTGTATCAAATAGTTTGTATGCAAATTGTAATCAAATATTTTTAACACATTTATTCAAACACTTTTCATGCAAATAGACATATATAATCTACATCAGTACTATCATACAAGAATACTATTCTCATCCACAAAACAACATTTTCATTGGGCATTTCATCAAATAGTTTGTATGCAATGGACCATTAACCATTTAGGCATTTTTTCAAACATTGCGCATGCAAACTAATATAATAATTTCCACAAGGCATATTTGTTCAATTATAGTAGTCCAAGTTTTGAAAACTTAACAGATGATCAGTGGGACTTCATCACTATGACCTAATTTTTAGCTTCTAAAACCTCTCAGATGAAAAATTATAGTAGAAATGCCAGCATGGCCTATTTGATACATGAATTTAGGAGCATCGAAGAAGCTTAACTTCCTCTGATCATATCTCCTAAAATATCACAACCCAAAATCTAAAAGTTGGACTAGATGATCAATGGGATTTCCCCTCACTATGATCCAAGTTTCAACCTCTCGAACCTCCTAGAAGAAATGTTATAGCATAAATGCCAACATGACCTATTTGATGCATGGTTTTAAGAGCATCCAAAAAGCTAGATTTCCTCTAACAATATGTCCTAAAATGTCACAACCCAAGATTTAAAAGTTGGAATAGATGATCAACTATATTTCCCCTCACTATGATCCAAGTTTCAACTTCTAGAACCTCACCAAAAAAAACGTTATAGTAGAAATTCCAACATAACTTGTTTAAAGATGCATTTAGGAAGTCCAACTTCCTTTGGTCATATTTCCTAAAATTTCACGAGCCAAGATCTAAAAATTGGACTAGGTTATCAATTGGATTTACCCTCACTATGGTTGAAAAGTTATAGTGAAAATGCCAACATGAACCATTTAAAGAATAATTTAGGAATTCTAAATTCCTCAACTAGTGTTGTTACAAAATTTAATACTTATGAAAAACTATAGCCAAATAGTATAACAACTACAACCATGACAAATTTAATTAAGGGTAAATGCATATACAATGACTTGCTAAAAAGAGCAAGTAATAATGCACAATATATACTCATCTTGAGTCAAATATGTTGCAATCTGGAACTAAGGAAGCATGAGCCACTCTCCACTTAATGGTAGGCTCAACTATGTTGCAACCCTTCTCATAGCTAACCACCCTCAAGAAAGATCCTAACGCCTTGAGGGAAAAACTAAAAGCAAGATTTAACACAGTTTTCAAACTAGATTTAACATAAAAAGTGAAGGCCACTCTCGTCCACACATAGGAAAATATCTCAGTATTCAAACTTTCCATTCCTTGACTAGGCCCATAGTATTCGCAAATGATAAGGGAGGTTTTCATAATGCAAGGCAGTTCTTCGCTGATCTTTACAATCTTTCTACCCTCCCTTATTTAGTGTTGTATGTGCCACACACAAATAAGACAATTAATAGTCATCACAGCCATCCAATCGAAGGGAAAATCACTACAACACATTTAGGTCCTGTTACATAAGTTGTCACCAATTATAATGCTAATTCAAATTTCCGGGTGAGAAATAGAGAGATGTATGAGAATAATAATGGAGTAATGCTCAGAACAAAAAGGAAAAATGAAAAAAAAAATTGCTCAATGGCTTTTCTCTTTCTCTTTTATGAACATAACTTGACCCTTTATCTTCTCAACCATCACATTAAGGGAATCATTAATTCAAGGTATGCATTTTTTTTTTCTCAAGGCATCATCATATGTTGGTTTCCCCCTTTCTTTAGCTCTGGTATTTTAATTAATAAAAATAAATGTTACATGATATAATAGAGTTTCACAGCATAGCATCAATGCAAGCATCCCAACATTATATGTTCTTAATTACATTACAAAGTTTGGGGTATTGAAAGGGGTGTCACAATCCCTTCCCCCTTTAAGGAACATTTTCCTTAGTGTTTTAGTATTTGTAGAACTATTTTATGCAGAAGATGGGATGTTCCATTTTTATATCAACAACATTTTCCATGTCCTTAGTTGCCAATTTGAGAAATGCCATTCATTTTTCATGATATAGTTACCTCTAGACCTCCTAGCATTCCAACACATTCCCACATGGTTGTTCATTGCTTCATAAGGCTTCCAAAAGGAACAAGTTCAGTTTATTGTTTTCTTATACACACCCAACGTACTGATGATCCCAATGAGCATGTATATGAATCTTTGAAAACCAATTCATTCAAATCTATCTTTCCTTGCAATCACACACCTTTCAAGTTCAACCATCCCCTTCTCTACCTCCCTAGTCCTCCAAGCGATCCATTGCTTAGCAAGGATTCCTTGCACATGAAGATTCTAGAGACTTATGGAGTCATACAACCAAGACATCCCTCTAGCTTTCTTTAAATAACACAACACATTTGTCATAACATAACACATGGCAATCAATGTATGTCATTGGGTTCCAATATCACCACGATGTTGTCATTGGGTTCCAGTATCACCATAATGGCCTTGTCCCTTAGAATTTTCAACTTCATAACCATCATCTATACCTCTTGGATAGATCATCATCTCACCTATATCACAATCATAAAATTTCCATGAGATTAATCATAATAATTTAAATCAAATATTCTTCATTTTTCGTTTCTTTTCCAAACTTGTTTCATATAGGAATTAGATTTCATAAATATAAGATTCTTCTCATGGCGTTTGAATCTTGCATATGGTAGTTCTAAATCCTCATTATCATAACCAAGGCCATTTCAATTGCAATTTGTACTTTCAATCAACCAAATATTGGCAAGTGTTCATACATAAAATCTTTCCATTGCAAGATTTATAACATTCCCTGAAGTGATTTCAGAATTATTATATAGAAATAATTCAATAACTTTCATTTGATTTAAAAATAAATGGAAATGAAGTTATTATTGCATTATTTATTTGAATCACAACTATTGCAAGCATTCCATAATGTATTCTAACATTTATTCCAACTACCAAAGGGCCAAAACAGAAAGATGCATCTCTATATTCATGAGTAATTATCTTCCACTTTTCTTTGCAAGATGAGGGATTTGTTAATTTTCTTAGGGATATATTGTTCTTTTCTTTGATAATTCCATTTCATTATTCCCATATTGAATTTGCCCCATAACATTATTCATATTTACATCATTATTCAACAACATATGCAACTACGTAGAAAGAACAATATCAACATCAAAGCAACGAAACATAAAGGAACAATAGAAGAAAATCATTCACAATAGAGACACTAAGATTGGTCAGAGACCAAGGAAAAACAAACTACAGGGAAAACCCTTTCAAAGTCTTCTTCTTATTAGATTATCATTGAATGATTCAATAAAAGCGAGTACAATGATCCATGTATTCATCGATACAACTATCCAACAACATCAACTAAACAATACCTATGAAGATGATTCTAACAAAAGATGATTCCAACAAAAGTATTGATCAGATGTCACTTCACCAAACTATAGTCGACTTCAGTCATCAACGGTCAATTGTGGTAATTGACGAAAACAAACCCTACTTTACAACCACAGGGAAGGTGTGTTGTGTGTGTGGCTGAGAGGCTTCAACTGCACGGAGGATCTGACCTGCATGTAGTTGTGGTTTATATTTCTCCACAACATGCCTGTGGTTGAGACCTAAAACCCTAAAACAAAGATGCGAGCTTCGAACCCTGCAATTTCACCTTTGTATGAACCCATTCTCCGCAGACTTGCCGATGACCTGTATGAGCCAAAACCAAGGAAGAGAATAGAAGAATGACCCAAGATGATTGTCCAAATGAGGATCACTTGACTTATATTAATAGCCTTCCAAGGGAGTCCAATTTTCTTTAGGGCCGACCTAATCAAATATTCACATGTGGGTTTTAATTCAAAAATACACTTTCCATTATCCAATTTGAGCGCTTCAATAGTCGGTCCTCTCAAAAAGAGGAATCTCATCCCATAGTTGGAATTTGTCACTGAGATGCAAAATTAACACTCCCTCTCAGCTAGCGATAAATTCTAAATGCATCAAGTAATCATCGCAAGTATCTTGTCATCAAATCATATCTTGTCTCAAGTATCTCATCATCAAATGTCATCACTGTGCGTATCTGTTTATCTCTTGATTGTCTCTGCTCATATGCTGAAATTTTTGAATCTAAAAGAAGAATATTTTGATGTCGGAGGGGATCCTAAGCGACCACCCTCTATCATGTCGAAGAGCACATATCAATCTGAAACAATATCAGGGACACATCTCAACTTGAAACTACATCGGGATGTTGAAAAGTAACTAGGTTCGATCTTCATAATGACATGTGTGATTGTGATTTTATGTAATTGATGAAAAGAAGAAAAGTAATTTTTTTATTTTAATGCTTGTCTCATGGGTTTCATGAGAAAGGAATTTTATTTTAGTTATGGCTCCCATTGTGAGCCTTTAGGATTTGTCATCTAGTCATAAAATTAAATTTGAGTCTATGTCATGTATGAAGGACCCTTCTTGGGAAGATTACATTTTGCATGAGTCATTAGATAAATATAATTAGCCCTCCAAGACCAAGAAAAGTCTCCACCTCATGTCGTCTAAAGTGCAAGCCAAAGTATAGTAGAAGTAGTCTCCATCTTATACGAAGGAATGAAGGGTACTTCTCACGTGCTAGGGCTTCTAAAGAAACCAGGAATTACAGATCTGCAACAAGAGGTCAATAATTTGAAGTATAGCTGAAGTGCAGAGGAAGGAAATCATTTTTACCAAGTGTTAACTTGAGCACAAAGGAGAATTAGTGGAAAAGAAGCTTTGTGTCTTGATCTTGGAGAGGCAAATATGTCAAGGGTCTTGCTCTAAGTATTCGTCAATTGGAATCTTTATAATAAGAAGAATTTGTTCGATTTTTCCTCTTAAAGAGTGAGAGGATTTGGCCCTGACTGATAGCCTATATTCTGCGTCTCTTGTCTCTTTATGCTTTATAAATTGTTATTTGTTTGATGAAGAAGGACACTAATAGCCTAAGTAAATGAAGATCCTAATCTAAAGAAGTAAAAAGTACTCACAATCAGTTACTAATAGAAGATAAATCACTTAATCTCTATGCCCTAGATTTCTCAACATGGTATCAAAGCTAAGGTGACTAAGTCAAGGAAGGGCATCTTATCAAGGGACGCTCAAGGATCAAATATCAAGGAAGGCATCAAAGTGAAGATCATCTTGAAGTCAAAGGAAGTATCATAACTCTAAATCAAAGAAGTCTACAAAGAAGTATTGGGATCATCATCAAGAGGGAGAAGGCCAAAACCTTACATCTACTCAAGTTAAAGTGTTTTTAAGACTATTCATCCAAATAAAGCTAGATCAAAAGGTGGTGTCATCTCACTCTCCGTGGGATCGAGGATCATTCTTGAAGAAAACTACCTTCATCAAGGATAAGTTTCCTATCCTCTATATCATCATCAACATCAAGAAAGCAACAAGAAGAAGGAGCATCCTATCAAGTAAGTATATTTATGTCCACATATGAATCTATCAAAATGTCTTTTTGCAAAGAAAGGTACAAATTGGTTTGGGCTTCAAACTATCTTGCATGGAAGAAAAGGACAGATTTGAATCTCATTGAAAATGAGGTGATGGAACATGTCAAATGAAATATCACAAAACTAGGAGAGGAAGATGCTCAAGCTCTTACCAAGTATATGAAAGGGGAAGTTAGGGCTCAAAGGATTCTCATAGAATCCATCAAGGATCCCCTCATCCCATATGTATCTAAACTTGAAACTTCAAAATAAATCTATTACAAACTGGTAGAGTTGTATTTTGTAAGCATTGTTGGAGAAGTCATATCATTAAGGATGAAGATGTCTAGGGAAGATGGAATAGCCTCATACTTTATGAGGATATCCGAGATCCAGGATCAATTACAAGTTATGGAAGAAGTCATGTCTCATAATGAAATGAATAGAATTGTATTAAATGCACTAACGAAGAAGTGGCGTAACTTTACTTCAAGTATTTATGGGAAGAAAGAAGCTACTCCATTCCAAGATCTATGGTCACTATGCAAGATTGAATAATCTAGACTAAAAGCCAAACCTGATGTGGGAGCAGGTGAGAAAAGTCAAGCTTATGCTACAATGACAAGAAGAAAAGGAAAATTTAGAAAGTTTGGTTCTTGGAAAAAGAAAAGGGAGATGTCTAAGATTCAATGTTATGGGTGTCAAGAATATGGGCACTACAAAAGAGATTGTCCTATGGTCAAGAAGGACAACAAAAGAGGAAGAGAAGAAGCCCATATCACCAAAGAAGTAGAGGAAGTTGAAAAGAAGAAGTCCAAGAAATATGAAGTAAGAGAACTCCATTACTATGATAGTCTTCCTCACATAAGTTCTTCTCAAATTCCTAAGCCTTTTGTTGTAAGATATGGCTATCACGATTCACTAAATGGGATGCATTAAGGCATCATAGAAGCATTGAAAGTAAGAGCTAGTGACATCATCATAGAGAAGCATGAAAGAGGGTTTGGAAGTCAAGGATATAGCTCTTGGGAATCTCATTGGGAACATAAGTGAAAATTTCATCTAGTACAAGTTTCATCATACATCTGTCAAAAGGAAACATCTGTTGATGGAGATACTTTAGATCCTCAAAATTATCTAATGGAATCTTCATTGAAAGGTTCACTGATCATGAGGAAAAGCATGTGTTTCATCAAGAATTCCGATCTTGTGGAATTCATGGGATGATGCTATGATGACATAAAAGTGAAGTAGATCAAGGGATTGAAGCTCTTTCAATCAAGGAAGTTGTTGCAGGAAGTTTGGATGAACCAAAGGAAAAATGAGGTATGTATGCTTAAATTTGATATTGTGGAAGTCATGTCATATGTTTGCAGGTATCATGAACCATTTCTCTATCTTAAAATCATGATCAAAAGAAAGAATATCCTCCCTCAAAGGGATGCATGAATGCATGGATCACATAATCACTAGATGAAATCAACATAATATGTCCTTATATGAAGTATGAGGTGGTTGAATACAATCGGGAAAATTTGATTGGAAGCTCCTGGGAATGAAATGTGTGAAGAAAGGAAGGAATAATCTTGGAATATGCAACCATGGTAAAGGCAGTCAACATCTGAAAGACCAAGAAGATTTGACTAGGATATCTCCATGAAAGATATAAAGACTCTGATGGAGTCTGAAAAAGAAAGAGGCCCTTGACAATATATATCTTTGGGAGATGTGTCGATATGTATGCAGCATGCTGATGCAAACCAAAAGATGTCATGATGATAGACCATCACAAAGGTAATATTGATTTTAATATTCATTCATTTATTTTTTAACAAATATCTAGATGGGTTTATGGAGGGCTGCTAAGGGAAGATCTATGGATGTCTTCCACCACTGATGCACATGTAATATGATGAAAGATACTTAAGTAAACATGGCATGAAGAAATTAGAATGGCATGAAGGAAGGCCATATGTGGATTGATGGATCACTTTCCGATGATGACATGGCTAATTCATGAATGAAAGTGATGGATGTTCAGTGCCCTATGTAGAAGTCCCAAACATGAAGACTCCTAAATTACGAAAAAGAAGTTCATGACATCGTGAATAGGAGTTCTTCAAGCAGCTGGTTGTCACATCATCTCCACCTGAGAAGTTGTTGTATGTCCCTAATTAAGAGGGAGCCTGGAAACAAGTTTCTTACTTGGAAGAAACTTGGAAATTCCTAAGCCAAGAGGGAGCTTAGGTACATTCCTTCCGTAGGAATGAGTACATTCCTTTATTGGAATATACATGTCCTCCCTAATTAAGAGGGAGAGATAGACACATCATTGTTGTCTTCACTTGGGAAGACAGAATGGAGGATTGGGTAAACATCTGGCATCCAATGGTCTTTGAGGATGTATTAGGGCATCCAAGATAAGAGTAGTCGTTGAGGACCAATATTCTTTGAGGATTGGGAATCCAAGATAAGAATAGTCTTGGTGGAACACACCCTAAGAACCCAGGTGGGGTATGTTCTAAGAGAGACAATGATGAAGGGTGTATATACATCATTGGTCTCAGCATCATTGTACTCATATATCGTGGAGAGATAGAGTTATTAGTCAAGGCCTTGCTATGTGACAATGTTGGTTGATATGATGCCAAATAGGTTTACCAATCCAACTCTTCTTATGAGAAATTTTTCAGGTTGAAAATGACCAAGTACCATTATGAATACCTCCCTAGTTAAGAGGGAGTGTTGAAAAGTAACTAGGTTTGGTCATCATAATGACATGTGTAATTATGATTTTATGTAATTGATGAAAAGAAGAAAAATAAAATTATTATTGTAATGTTTGTCTTGTGGGCTTCATGAGCAAGGAATTATATTTTAGTGATGGCTCCCATTGTGAGTCTTTGGGATTTGTCATCTAGTCATAAAAGTCAATTTGAGTCTATGCCATGTATGAAGGACCCTTCTTGGGCATATTACATTTTGTATGAGTCATTAGATAAGTATAATTAGCCCTCCAAGACCAAGCAAAGTCTCCTCCTTATGTCGGCTTCAAAATGAATAATAAAACCCCTAGAAAAGACACATCGTCTCATCCTCCTGTCATGTCAGCTTATTATGATGAAAAACAACTATAAATAGGGTTGTTCGTACTCCATTATAGCGCAGAATTCCTAAGATGAATTCGGTCAAGGTCTAAAATAGAAGGACTAAAATAAGTAGTGTGAGGTCACACAAAGGAAGCCTCTCTCCAAGCGAAGAAGGAAGGATTAAAAGGAGAGTTGGTTTGGGTTGTTTGAGGGATGATATACTTCACGTATATAAGAAGAAGGATCATCTACTACAAGGAAAGCCGAGACCATATCAACCACCATAGAAGGACGAGTCATGCAAAAGGTCAAATCCAAGGTGCAAGCTAGAAGTATAGTAGAAGTAGTCTCCATCCTATACGAAGGAATTAAGGTTACTTCTCACGTGCTAGGGCTTCTAAAGAAATCAAGAATTACATATCTGTAACAAGAGGTCGATAATTTGAAGTATAGCCAAAGTGTAGAGGAAGGCAAGCCTTCAGACCAACTGTTAACTTGAGTACAAAGGAGAAGCAGTGGAAGAGAAGCTTTGTGTCTCTGTCTTGGAGAGGAAAATAGGTCAAGGGTCTTGGTCTTGGTATTCGTCAATTGGAATTTCTATAAGAAGAAGAATTTGTTCAGGTTTTGCTCTCAAAGAGTGAGAGGTTTTGGCCCCGGATGATAGCCTATATTATGTGTCTCTTGTCTCTTTATGGTTAATACATTGGTAGTTGTTTGAAGAACACTAATAACCGAAGTAAATTAAGATCCTAATCTAAAGAAGTAAAAAGTACTCACAAGTAGTTACTAATAGAAGAGAAATCACTTAATCTCTATGCCCTATATTTCTGAACACACGGAGAGCATCTCAACCCAGAATCACTGCCAATGAGGAGCCTAATTCTACCACTTAGGAAACATCACGGAGATTAACATCAGGGAGCCCTACTCAACTTGGAAACATACTGGTGAGCTCAGTCTGACCTCGAAATTACAATGAGGAAGGTCCTATGGGACACTCTCACCCCATGTCAAGCAATAGGCGAGATACCATTTATCAAGCAAGGATCACAAACGTCCCATGATGCGATCAATGCGCGAGATACCAATTACCATACGAAGTAAGGATCTCAACGATCCTATTGCCTGTTGATCTAACCAATAATGGCACTCAATAGTCATGTCGTAGAACACCTGCATAAAAGTTATCTTATGTTGTACACCTCCAAGCACTCTCTTAACCCATTGGCGAGACAGGGAGAAATATTCCCAAAAATCCCTACTTATGGGTATGATTCCAACTGAGGTATACTTTGCAAAGACCAAGATAGGGAGAAACATCTCCAACCCTATAGGTAATAGATAGGGAAGCAACATCTACGACTCTAGTGTCCTATTGTAGCTGCCGAAACACCCTCCACAATTTTGGCTTGCATCCAATTTCAGAGCCTTCCATGCATTTTTCCTTGATGTTTGCAAGCACTCGGGCTCATCCCATGAGCTCGAGTTGAGTCTTTGCACCCTCCTCGCTTAACCATTCACCGAACATTGTTGTAGGGAAAAGTATCCGACTCGGATGACCCTATCCCACTCTAAGGGTGATAGTTCCTTAGCAACAACTGTAAAACAAACTACTTAAGGTTTACTTCTTTATGAAAGCAAAAGAGAATGGAGAAAGCACTAACCGCTGCCTTGCGCTTAATGTCGAATCCAAACTCTCCTCTTTGGCCGCTTGCTCCTAGCTCTTTGTTCTTCTGCTCGCCCAGCTACAATGAGATCCTGCACAATAACAAAGAAGGAAACTACAAGAGGCATGCAATCATAACTGGTTCATGGATTAGTGTAAAACAAACATGCAATCATCACAATATATAATTGAAACAAGAGCACATAGAAGAACCTCAATAGCTTTTATTAATGAAGAAATAAAGGTTCTGAGAGTATTACAACCATTGCAGGCTCCAACCCAGCAACACCTCCCAGCAGAAAGAATTGCTCTTCTTCACCTCTCTCAAACAATCACCCAATAACTCAATAATGAAACCAACAGCATATCATTACTTTGCACAAAATTCCAGCCTCCTGAGCTCATAGGAGAGAGCTCAATATATAGATGAATTGAGAAAGGATGAGTCAGCTTGCAACTGATGTGTAGCTGCCTTGTGTCCTCTCTCTCTTCAGTTAATCTTCAGTTGATCTTCAGTTCTTGAGTCCACTTGGTGAACCTTGCTTCCACTTGGAGAAACAAAGCCTCTGACTCATCACAAGGCGAAATCCCTGATCCAAGTGTCATTTTTGGAAGATTCCAGAGCAATGACTCAGTGTGCCACATGTCCAAACTCGCTCAACGCAGGTGGGCTTTGTTCTACCTGCTTTGCAACGCAGGTACACCATGGAGCAGTTGTGTTTCAGCGCAGAACCCTAGTGGAGCACCTGCTTTGATTTCAGGATTGCTTGTTTTTGAGTGTTTTCAGGTGGAGAACTGATCTGAGAGCTGTTGGTTTGCTGACCTTGTTCCTCTAGGGGTAGGAACATCATGTTTAGGGAACTTTGGATCCCTTGGATTATTGACAATTCACGCTTGTTGCTGTAAGGCAAAAAATTGTCTATAACAGATGCCCCCTAAAGTATGAGGTCGTTTATCGGGTGAAATGCTTTATTGAGAGGATCCGAAGTTCATTCAATCTGCTGAGAAGTGTCCTGTAATAAGATACAATACAATACATTATTTTTCATACATTTTTCATGATCTAGCTGAGGCGGGCATTCCCATGCTCAGCTTTATAAATACATTTTGGTACATAGAACAGACGATCGTCTGATTGTAGACTGATAATTCTCTGCCGACATTATCATCCTTTGAGAAGGATGATCATTTGCTGTAATGATGTACATATCAAATGTCTTTATGTCCTGAATATATATCGCAGCCCGGATGGATGAAACTAGATCCGGGGTCTTCAATCTCTTCCGATCTTCACTCGATGTACAAGTCGATCCATGTGAGAATTTCTTGAAGTCGAACATGGAAATACATCGCTTGATTACCGGTCAATGATGTAAACCGTTAACAAGCGCGAGAGGAGTCACCGATAAGGATGATGACCCTCAAGGTACGGCAGTACAATTCACATGGTGGGAATAAAGGACTTGGCTTCGACCACCATGCAAAATCTTCTGGTCGAAGGTCATTGATGTATACCTGTCGCCGGAAGTGAGAAACTTGCCATTGAGGCATGCAAGCTTCAAAGTACTGAGGGGGGTGTTCCTAGATCAACTCCTTGGATAATGAGCTGATGTCGACAAGGAGTGATCCGTCAAAGGAGGGCCTTAATGAATCCCACATCAGTGACATGGAACGGAGCTAGTGATTGTGATGAGGTGAAAACAAACTGTGATGTATGATTCAGGGTGGCGGTCATGAAGTGGATGAAGGATAATGTATGGCAGTGGGTGGAACACGGTTGACTCTTTACAGAACCACATCTCTTGAACATATAACGACACTGATGTGATGGATTGGTAGCATTACCCCAATTGTGGATGGTGTGGCGAGGACCATGGTTATGAGACCGGTGAATGAAACAACCCAACCCGATGTGATACGGAGGACAAAGTGTCATGTTCAAGAGCGACTTGCTACCATTAATGCTGTGAGGTTCTCCCAATTTTTCCCCAGTCATTGCTGACCAGTACCTCTTTATTTTTGTCAAGCTTGAGGAGGATAACATATGCTTGTTCTATAACCTGCCCTTCGGGCAAGCCCATCGCTACGTTTTAACGAGCCTAGCGATAGGGAAACTCGTTCTCGTCTAAAGACAAGTTTGTCGCTATTTAATCATTTTAACGAGTCTAACGACAAGGAAAACTCGGTCCTTTTCTTTTTTAGAGAGTCTGAAAAGGTACGGAAAGTTAACTCCAAAATTCCTTTTTCGTCATCTAATCCCTTAAGTCCGAAAAAGTATAAAACAATACAGAAGGGATGAGTTTTCGATTGCTTTAACGAGCCGAACAAAACAAGCGCTCGATCTTTTTGTGTAATAATCCCTCAGGTCCAAAAAGATTAAAATCTAGAGGAGGGATAGCTCTTCCGGTCCTTTTAACGAGCTGGAAGGCCAAAACTCGGCAAACTTCTCATATTTTACGAGTCAGTGAAAAGAGCTCAAAGAAGACTCGTCTTTTGAGGAACGAGTGATGAACAGGGATAGCAGCAGATTCCAGGTACAGGTTGGAATTCTCCAATCACGGCAGTGTTACAAGGATGGCTAAGTGAAATCACTCTTCGCAGCTGTTCCTCAAAAAGGGTAAACAAACATATGGAGGTGAACGATTGGCCAAATGAACGGATGGAGGTGATGGCATATAAACACGACCAAGGGCTTTTAATATGGCTTTCAAAGGTTACATTTCTCGAGGTTGTTTACCGGTTCATTTTTTCTGGATGAGCTTGAACTGCTAGGGAAAGATTGCTCACAATTTACGTTTATTTTTTAATGAGCATGAACTCTACACAAAAACTGCTCGATTCTTGCGTTTATTTTTTAACGAGCATGAACATTGCTAAAACTGCTCGATTATACCAGTCTTAATACAAGGAATGCTTTAGGTGAGGTAATCTTATTTAAGGAGCGATACCTCACTAATGACTCCAATTTGGCAGGTTTTAACTTTTGCCCTTCATCCTTTCTTTATGCAAGCTGGAAACGGCTAATCCTACGAGTTTAACGGGTTAGACCTACAGGTTTAAAGGGAGGACCTAAAAATTTAAAAAAATAAATAGTCGTCCCGTGCTTGCACTCCAAAAGGTTTGCATGCCCCCAGGTATAAAGTATGATTTCGAGATTCTGCCATCTTACTTATTATCCGAAAAATGGTTTTGTTTGCTGCCACAAACTAAACTCTCTTTTCGGCGATGTCTATCATTAGGTTGCTAAGGATGGTGACTACTTGTTGCAGCAATTTCATCTCTTTCTTTGGAGACTGCCCCTACTTATCCTTCAAAACATATTGTTTTAATGGGTGAGGCTTGACATTCAAAGATGGTGGCTACTTGCTGCCACAAATGGATCTCCTCCTTAGGAGAGCCTACTTTTTTAGACAAAGGGAGACGATCCTTTCGCTCTCATAACTTTGACAAAAGAATTTTATCCTAGAACAACCCTCTCTTCCTTTTCTGGACGGGGTATGGACTAGTCCATTCTTCTGCGGAAATTAACTTTATACCCAAGGTTTTCTCTGCCCAAGGCAGGCCAGGGTGCATGCCCCCTGGGTCCCAGTTCTTTCTTTCCGAATTACTCGCATTCATCAGGAAGTAGAACCGGGGGTGGTGGCATTCCTTGAGTGAATAAACCGTTAAGGGATGGTATTTGACTATTTGCAATGCGTGATCCTAGAAATGAAAGTTGGTCTACGAGCTTGACCATTCTTCCTTCGTGCGGAAAACACATGACTCTAAAGAGCGAGGACACTATTGCCTCCATGCAATATATATAGTCTCGTCCAAGGAGTAAGTTATATGCCAAGGGTCCCTGGACGACCATGATGTTCATATGAATTGTCTTCCCTTTCAATGTAACTGGAACATTGGGGAGAATCCCTAACGGGTGACTGGTTCCTTTATCAAAACCTGATAGATTTCTCATCTCAGGTAAAAGCGCCGAGCAACCCAGTGCTTTCCAAGCAACAGAGGAAAGGATACTCACAGATGCCCCTTCATCAATGATAGTTCCAGCCATCACCATTCTATAGATTTGGACTATGATTCTGAATGGGATACTGGCTGGTAACCGGGGTCTGCCTAGTTGATTCCAATCAAAGGATATAACTAGGTTGCTTGGTGGTGGGACCGAATATACGGCCGAATACGACCCTGATGATGTTCCTTCCTGCGATAAAGGAATGGGCGCATTGCCCTGATGCTCATCAGAATCTGTGTTGATGAAAAGAATATGGACGGTGTCATCCTTATCCTCTTCAGTGAGGGTGTCATTTGAAGATGGGTCTTCAATGACGGAGTCATTGGACGATGAAACCTCTGAAGGAAGAACCGGGTCAACTGCCGTTTCGACCTTTAGACTTTCGTCTGGTCTGGATTCAGCAGGTTCATTCTCAATGACCGACACTTCAGCTGACCACTTGGGCGGGTCAGCTGGATTTTCAACTATCGAGGGATTAAGCGCGAGTTTTTGGTATCCAGGAGGAAGTCGTAACGGTGAAACCGGACGATCTTCTAAAACTCTCTTTGCCTCATCTAAGAATGGACATTTGTGGATGGCGTGATCGCCTTCACACAATATACAGGGTGATCTTGGTCTCCCTCTTCGTCCTTCACTCTCGCTAGTTGACGGACTGCAATCAACATGACTACCAGAGGTTGATGCTACCGGATTGTGCAACCTTGGGGACCAGTCCCTTAGTATCCGGGGAATACAAGGACAATCACGATGGAAGTGGGCCCCTTTGCAAATGACACATGGCAATTTAGGCCCGGTCGGTGCAGTGTGTGGGTTTTTGTCAGTTGTCTTTTGCTTGCCCCCAGTCGCCTTCGCCATAGGCCCCTTCTGCTTCTTTTCTCTCTTCTTCTTTTCCTTCTTCTCCATGGGAGGCTGACTTTTGTCGGCTCTACCTTGTGAAGATGAAGGATCAGAGGAGGAATTGTAAGAAGTGGAAGGCTGGTGGGTAGCTCTAGACTGTTCTGACTGTTGATTCGACTGCTCAGGATTAGTGGCGATCTGGACTACATTAGTTGAAAAGAGCCATACAGGTAGGCCAATTGTCAATCCTAGAAGTGACAATGTTGCCATATGAGGCGCACCAACATCTCCCCAAGAGGAAAAGGGATTTGGACTTCCGCCAAGGTTACTTCCTTGGCTGGTGGGCTCCATACTTTTCAACTGAAAGATCAACGTGGGAATAACAGGTGATTATGTTCCGCTTAAAATAAATTTTATTAACGACGCTTTTAGACACAAACTTGCTTTTTCATGTTTTAAGAGTCGAGAAAAAGCTAAAGATGACTCTAGTCGCCTTCGATGTTTTAACGAGCCCGAAGTGACAAATGCTCGGATGGACTTTTTTCAGTTATAGAGTTTGAAAAAGGCCAAAAGAAACTTCTCTGGAGTTCTAGGCAGAGGGTGTGCCAAACTTTTCGCGAAACCACAGAATACGTTTTACGGTACGGGTGGTCGATCTTCGTGAATGCTGTGTTCACTGCATCGCGATCAGTAGGGCGGTCGACACGGCTTCCTATGGATAAAGGATAATTGCCTATAGGGGTCTCCCAATATATACGCGACGGTACGTGGGAGCACAAGTCCGTATTAGTGCCACCGACTCTCAGGAGGAATCACCCACCTTCGTAGAGATCGACAGTCACTATGTTTAACGACGCCGGAACACGTCTCTACCTAGACCTCTATGTGTTTGCGTTATGTTACAAAGCGTTGTTATGTAAATTGGATTTATTTTAATGCTGATCTTGCTTATCAGTTTGCCTTTAAGGATCACCACGAGATGTATATAACAAATTCCTGAATGCAGTCTAAGATGAGAAGCAAACTTTTCAATCTTTCAACTTTGAAAACCTTAACTACTGAGGGAAAAGAAAGGCAAATCTTTTCACACAGATCATAGAGCACACACTAAAATGCAAATCTTTCCTAAATCGTCAAGCACACAGTCAAATGCAAAATGCACAATGCATGTATTTTCTTTTCCCTTTCTTAATGTGGATGGATACAAAAGAAAGTGGTTATATAACTTTGATTTCGATTTAAAGCGAAAGTAAACAAGTTTGTCCAAAATCAAAAGACACCTTAAGATTCACTTGCTTAATCACTGGAAATACATGAAATCAAACCATACTAACGAAAGTAAAATGACTAATCAGCTATGGACAGCAAACAAGCTAACTCTTTAGACCAGCAAAATGCCTAACACAGGTTCAGATCTAAGAGGCCAAAAGCAAGACTAGTTTACTTTTCGTTATGGGAAATTGTAAATGAGTAAGAAATACAAAGAACAAGTACAATTTCGTTATATAACAGAGGCAGAATGATGGCAAGTAATATTGGTTTCAAAACAGGCACAAGACTGACACCTAGCAGCAAAACTAAGTGAAAACAGGCAAGAGAAAGGAGGAAACCCCAAATGCACTAGGCAAATTTGGGCCAACGCAGGCTCTGCACAGCCAAACTGGCTCTCAGCGCAGGTAGCCCCTTCGGGACCTGCGTTGCAAAGCAGGTAGCCTGTGTACTACCTGCTTTGGAAAACGAGAATTGCGTTTTCACAGTTTCCGGGTCATAATTTCCTCAAAAATGCACGGTTTTTGCTCAAATCAGAAGCAATCAGTCAAGCACACTCAAAGGGATGATTTAGAAGGTGCAAAGCTATCACTAAGAGCTTACAAGGATCCTTGTAGATCAGCTCTTCAAATCATGAATTTGCTCAGAAAATGAGCAAGAGTAGCTGCCCTCTACTTCGCTTTTGATATAGTCAAAAGCTTTTCGATTTGGTACTCTTTTGTTCAGGAAATGAATAGCAAAATACTACAAACACAATCAAACAGATACGATCCCCAGCGGAGTCGCCAGTTTGTTGTAGGGAAAAGTATCCGACTCGGATGACCCTATCCCACTCTAAGGGTGACAGTTCCTTAGCAACAACTGTAAAACAAACTACTTAAGGTTTACTTCTTTATGAAAGCAAAAGAGAATGGAGAAAGCACTAACCGTTGCCTTGCGCTTAATGTCGAATCCAAACTCTCCTCTTTGGCCGCTTGCTCCTAGCTCTTTGTTCTTCTGCTCGCTCAGCTACAATGAAATCCTGCACAATAACAAAGAAGGAAACTACAAGAGGCATGCAATCATAACTGGTTCATGGATTAGTGTAAACCAAACATGGAATCATCACAATATATAATTGAAACAAGAGCACATAGAAGAACCTCAATAGCTTTTATTAATGAAGAAATAAAGGTTCTGAGAGTATTACAACCATTGCAGGCTCCAACCCAGCAACACCTCCCAGCAGAAAGAATTGCTCTTCTTCACCTCTCTCAAACAATCACCCAATAACTCAATAATGAAACCAACAGCATATCATTACTTTGCACAAAATTCCAGCCTCCTGAGCTCATAGGAGAGAGCTCAATATATAGATGAATTGAGAAAGGATGAGTCAGCTTGCAACTGATGTGTAGCTGCCTTGTGTCCTCTCTCTCTTCAGTTAATCTTCAGTTGATCTTCAGTTCTTGAGTCCACTTGGTGAACCTTGCTTCCACTTGGAGAAACAAAGCCTCTGACTCATCACAAGGCGAAATCCCTGATCCAAGTGTCATTTTTGGAAGATTCCAAAGCAATGACTCAGTGTGCCACATGTCCAAACTCGCTCAACGCAGGTGGGCTTTGTTCTACCTGCTTTGCAACGCAGGTACACCATGGAGCAGTTGTGTTTCAGCGCAGAACCCTAGTGGAGCACCTGCTTTGATTTCAGGATTGCTTGTTTTTGAGTGTTTTCAGGTGGAGAACTGATCTGAGAGCTGTTGGTTTGCTGACCTTGTTCCTCTAGGGGTAGGAACATCATGTTTAGGGAACTTTGGATCCCTTGGATTATTGACAATTCATGCTTGTTGCTGTAAGGCACAAAATTGTCTATAACAAACATGTTTTAGCATGTTGGTCACAATGTCATTCTTATAGTCATGTTCTAGTTATGCACAAAGTTTGTCTTCGTGTGTATAAGTTGTATTCGCTATGTAAGCATCTGTCGCACCCACACATGAAGTTGTATGCAATGTTGCGCAAGTGTCGTTGCGGTTGTTCAACGATCTATCACAAGTTCTGCGCTTATCGCCCGCACCCCTTGGTCAGTTGCATTGAGCATGTTGTCTTGTTGGTTTGAGGAGTCTTGACATCAAATCTTGTTGAGTGTGTGCTCATAAGGTCGTGTATGCACAAAGTCACTCATTCATGTTGTGTGTGGAGCATGATTTTTTAGAGTTCTTTGTTTCAGCTGGATGTATACCCCAGGAAGTTTTGTACACCCCTCCACGCGGGGGGGTGCGAGGGGGACTTGTCCCCCCCGCGGGGCTCCGGGGGGGCCGATACCTCCCGGCTGGGGGGTCCGGGGGCTCGAGGGCAATGCCCCCGAAGCCAAAAATAAATGTAAAATTTCCTTGTAAAAGCATAGTAATTTCTAGTCAATCTGGGCCGTTCATTAGGCGGATGATCTGACGGTAGAACTTATGTTTAGTTTAGGGGTTTTTGCCCTAGAAGGCAACCCCTCTCTTTGTATTAGGGCATCATATTTGAGGCTGTGAAATCGGTGTGTATTCTATGAGCGAGAAACAGAGAGGTGAGACTGTGAGAGAAAACAGAGGATATTACAGCAGATCTGTTGTAGGTTGTGTCTCTTTATTTCGCTGGATAATAGAAAGGAAGGACTGGCTGTTCGAGGTGGACGTAGCCCAAACTAGGTGAACCACGTATATCTGTGTCTCTCTTGTTTTATGCATTTTCTGTGTTTATATTTCTGCAATATTTTATGTGTTCCATTGCTCCGTAATATATAATTATCTAACATTTCACACACTTTTTCATTTTGCTAAAACTCTGTCGACCGAATCACCCTCCAACAGCTGGAGCTCCACTGAGCTGCACTACGCAGTCTCAGCTCTTAGTGATCATGTACTGCTACCCAGAATTGCACAGAGCTTGAGGCTGCCTCCCAGGCAGTCTACACTGCACAATCCTGGGATCAACCCCACTGACTGTCACCCAGAACAACACATAAGTTTCTCAGCAAGCCATCTCAATCTGCGCTGCCTGCAAGAAAATCTATCAAGCTTCCCGCTGGTCAACTGGAAAGTTTGACCAGGCAGTGACCCTAGGCTTCACTCCTCCAAAAAATTGTGCAGAAGTTGCCAGCATGCTCGCCTTCGCTGACTCAAGAAATTGCGCAGACATGAGGGACAAGCACATGTTGCATGTCATTGCACTATCCTCAAAATTTGTGTAGTTCTGTTAGATAGTGAGCCTGTCAGTTGGCCTGCTGCTCCTCCTGAAAACTGCGCAGTTTTCATGGGTTATCTCCCAGCTTCCCAACACCCCGCTCAACCCACAAACTACACAAAGATGTCCTGCAAGCCATCCTCCCAGTTCTGTGCAGTTTTGGCCAACAAGCTCCTGCAACCCGCTACCAACCTCCCCTGAGAATCTGTGCAGTTTTCACTTCCAGTGTCCTCTTTATTGTCTGCATTACCTCCCTAGGAAAATTGCACAAATCTGCCCTTCAGCTGAGCCAGATCCCGCAGACATTCATTTCTGATCCAGATTGCCCATCTCAGCCTCCTAGTGACCTCTGTGCAATTTTCCTTGATAGTTCTTGGAGCCCGCATCCCGGCCTAAAATGTGCTCTATGCAATTTTAGAGCATTGTCCTCTCTCCCGGTCACCTGCACCCGAAAACGAAAGATGATGCATCATGGTAGACTAGGAGATTTATGGATTTGATGTCGTCTCGTCATGAGTAATTGCAGATACAGGTATATGGATGAGGCATAGCGCGATGATGAACGGGATGATAAGGAGTGCATGCTAGGAGACTTGTTTGTGAATGGATGAAAACTTGAAGCATGCCAAACAAGCAAAGGAGATACATGAACACGCAACATCAAGCAAACACCAAGACCGTCGAAGACTTCGCACACCTTGCCATGCGGAGGTGAATCTATGATACACCAAGAGCACATTCATCACTCAGCAATACTGCAGCTCGACATGGACACCACCATCAGCATGAACGTACCAGCTTTGCCTTGTCGAGTCATGTCATGAGTCATCTCGGCCACATCACTACTGTGGGTCATACTACTGTAATCAATGTAATGTAATGTGGAAGTCCAAGAGACACACATGTAAAGTTGAAGAGTCATGTAAGTCAAACAATCATGAGGGAAGTCAAACAGTCACAAGGGTTAGTTTCACCCTTGGGTATATATACCCCTAATTTGTACATGCAAAACACTTTTTCACCTTGGCTCCTCCCACATAGCCTTAGAAGTTTGTAGCCTTTTCTTTAAGGAGCGAGCAATGGCTCCAATGCCCCACTATCGGGGTTAGTGATGTAATGGTGTACTGATGTGTCTTGGAACTCTCGCTTAATTCATAAACCTG
This sequence comes from Pinus tabuliformis, assembly GCA_031772625.1. Lineage (NCBI taxonomy): Eukaryota > Viridiplantae > Streptophyta > Pinopsida > Pinales > Pinaceae > Pinus > Pinus tabuliformis. Next base: position 974,288,137 of record CM062817.1, on the reverse strand, counting down.
ATAACAGGCCAACACGTTTTCACACATGTATTGTCTTTGTTTGTAAGACTATTCTTTGCACGTTTGTAATGCATGTTGCTTTAACCTGTATTAAAATAGTTAAACTATTTTGGTTGTTCTAATACATATGCTTTCGAAAATGTGTTGTATAAGTTGTTAACTTTGTCTCACCCATGTGAGTTATTCCGATGAACACTCAACCTAACCATTCTTATAAACTTGTTATAACAATCATCGCACTCATGTGGACTATTCCATTGGGTGTTGTACGTGATATCCCTTCATTGTGTGTTTGTGACTATCGCATCCGTGTGGACTACTCCTCCAGAAGCTACACATGTCTTGATGTGTTGTGTGTCTCTAATAGAGGTGGGACTATTCCCTTTCAATTTGAGACTCACTCTCACCCTCTCCCTCTTCAGTGAAAGAAGTTTGAAACAGGTAACACTAAGCACTCACCAAGCACATGAACCTTCTTGTTCGAAGACAAAGAAAACCACTCCCATGTGCTGAAAAGAAAGAGCTAAGGAAAATCTTTAAGATTATGGCAACCAAGCCATCATACCAGATGGGACTCCTACACCAAATAGTCTGAGGTCTAGTTGGGACTTCATGCCAGGGAGATCCCTTGAATGTTGGCGGGTCCAACACCGTCAACATTTCTGGTGCTAGAAGGAGGGTAGCCAGTTGTTTATGGTTGAATTTCCTCTCACCCCCACTCATCAATCATCTGGTCAAGGCAGTAACTCACACTCCCTCTCAACTACTCACAACTCTAAAGTTGGTTACCCCTCACCTCCCGGACGTGAACACAAAATTTTGTATCAACACCTCCACTATGTCTGTCCCATCACCCGTCAGTTTTCTAAAGCAATCAGACTGATCCCGTGAATACAAGATCTTCCATATGCATCAAGTAAGCCAAAGACCACTCCTATAGGAGTTGTTGTATCATTGATGGGAGAAGCAGTTCTTTGCACGCTTGAAGGTCTGGCAGAAGTTGTTGAGAACAGAGAGGAACCTCCATTCTTCTGACAGGGGGAACAAGACACCCTCATGATCTTGGGCTCAGAATCCGGTACTGGAGGCGGAGGGGAAGGCAGTGAAGGAGGCAGAGGCAGAGACAAACCCTTACAGACTCAGAGCTGGAACCATCAGATTCTGAAGAAGAAGAGGAGGAGGATGAAGAAGAAGAAGACATGGCTGACCAAAATTTGGAATGGATAAATCTGGGACCAATGGCTCTCCCAGGTGCTTTACACAAGACGCCAAATTGTTCAGAGGGAATTCTCACAAAGTATGACCCTGACATAACAGTGAAGGCAGAAGATCACTTGGAAAAATTCTACCTACAGCTACAAACACTCGAGGTATAGTACGACGATGTTGCATGCATATTTTTTCCATGTACCTTGGATTTTCACACAGCGGTATGGTATCACAACCTTCCTATCAACTCCATCCATAACTGGGGTATGTTCAAACGAATGTTTTTGGAAAAATTTGTTGATGACAAGACCCCGACCATGTTGCTCAAAGAGTTGGGTAGTTTGAAGATGGAGTCAAAAGATTTTAATCAGAGGTTCTTGTACATATTGAACAAGTTTTCAGTAGACACGAACCCTCATGACTCCATCATTGTTGACTACTATACGTCTACACTGCCAACCAGTATTGTGCAATTCGTCAAGCGAGCTGTGAAACCAACATTATTAGAGAACTGAGAAGAGGCGATCGATGTGAAGAAATACCTGTGAGTGATTGAAGTCATCAAGGATGATGAACCAGCAAAGGACTCCAAAGATTCGAGCAAGAAGCCCTAAGCTGCGATGAGCAAAGGTAAAGTCAAGAAAGAAAGTGACATTGAAACCCTTACTCATCTTGTCAAGAACTTGACAACGAAGGTGTCTGAGCTGAAACAATGAACAATTGACACATCTGCGAGCAGCTGGCCTCTCAGATAACAAAAAGGAAGCATGTCATCAGGCAGCAACTGCTTCTTGGATAAAACTAAGCAGAGCTACACCTCAATTTTCCACTCGAAACTATGGGCGAATGACTATTTTTGCTCATTCCATGAAGACGATCACCCGGAAGGGACTTGTTTGGAATGGAAATGAGTTGTGGACTTAGTATGAAATAGTGCACTAAACGTAGTAAACAATGTGCAATGCCATCCTAGAGACGTAGAAGATGATGAAGATGTTGCACCTGATGAGGCACCAAGCTACTGGACAGGTGGTCAACATGTATCAGTGCTTGCAAGAAATGCAGAAAACGAACACTAAGAAGCAGCCCCAAAAGCAAAATGGTCGATACAATCTCATAATTCAGGGGCTCCCCCTACGTTTGGGGAAATGTGAGAAAAAATTGAATTGCTTAGGACGGTTGATCCCCCAGCTATCCATAAGCTGAAAACACAAAGAAGGCCTGGGAAGACAGTTGCGAATAAGAATACGTCCATGAGAAGTAAACTGCAAAACACTCTGCGAGATAGTACAAACACGAGTCCAACCCTGGAAATCTTGGTGATTTTACCCACTATTGATTACAACATTGTGGAAGACACGAAGAAAACTCGTGCAAAAATCTCTTTGTTCGAGGTAGCCAAGATTCAAAGTCAGCGGGATATTTTGTTGTGCGCACTAGGGAAAACATCTACAGACAATACAACCTCTACTAGCAAGGGAGCAAGCACATCTCTCGATTCACTCACAAATGTGCTCAACACACTCCAGATGGAAGAATCAAACTCTGTTTTCCCTCCATTATTGCTTTCATTCAAGATCTTTAACTGCAATGTTCACAATTATTTGGTTGATTCTGCTGCATCAGTCAATGTCATGCCACTCTCCATTGCCAAGAAGATCAATGCACAATGGAGCAAGACATCTGCACAAATCATCCAACTCAATTGGACATGCATATCAGCCATTGATGAACTTCGGGATGTGATCATCTGATTATCTCATGACGGTTGAGTTCACTAGTGCATCAACATCGTCATTATGCACATACCGGAAGCGTATGGCTTATTACTTAGCAGGGACTGGTCCAACAAGTTGAATGGGTACTTTGCTACAAACTGGTCACACTTGTGGCTTCTGTACCAGGGAAAAATCAATCAGATCTGGGTGTTATATGAGAGACACATGAGACACAATATCACTCCCATCAATGGTGAGAATGAACCATTGGCTTTTGTGGATCTCATGTTCAATAATTGCCTCTTGAAAACAATGTTGGGGTGTTATCTCGCACAGCTAGCGCCAACCCCACTAGACATGCAGTTGGGTCTCCTTCCTTGCCCAACTGATAGAAATGAAACGTGTACAATATATTGTAACACTAGTAGAAGTAGCAATAGCAATAGTAGTAGTAGCAACAGTAGCAGTAGTACAAGCGCGTCAAACAGTCTGTGTACAGATGAGTTGTGGGCCATGTATTTTGACGATCTAAGACACATGATGGCTCTGGAGCTGGGTGTGTCTTGATTGACCCAAAGCACAAGAAAAATTTGATCTCAAGCCACTTGGAGTTCGAGTGCACAAACAACATTGTTTAATACGAAGCACTCGTGTTGGGATTGCACAAGGCCATTAGCCTCAACATTGTTGTGCTCAAGGTGGTAGGTGATTCAGAAATCATGGTACGATAGGTACGTAACACCATACAATGTTTATCACCTCATCTCAAAAGTTACCAGCAAGAGTTATGGCAACCAATCTCTAACTTCCAAGCATTCAATATCATTGTTGTGCCAAGAACGCATAATGCAATTGCCAATGCTTTAGCAAAAGCAACTTCTAGGATGTCACCACGTAGGGATAGATTTACTGTTGAAATTTTGTATAAGCCTTCAATCCCTGATAACATAACTAATCTACATGTTTTTGAAGATGATCAACAGATACTGCACTTCATGGCCAACATTGATGTCTTCAAAGACGCAGCAATTGACGAAGACGAGCACGAGCAGTCCCTATAAGCTAGGGTTGATGACAAGAAATGCAACCTCTTCCCCAAGGGTGTGGTATCTCTAGAAAACCTCTATGACTTGCAGAACCGCTTTCATGGGCCAAGGAACAGTGAAACCCACAGTTCCACCATGATGCACGAACAGATAAACTTGGGAACATAACAAGATCTACAGTTCGTCAATCTCAATACATGTTGCACACAGTGGAGCGAAAAGCCTTTGTCCGCTTGTTCAAAGAGTATCGAGATGTATTCGCGTCAACATATGATGATCTAAAAATGTACGACATGCAAATAATCCAACATGTGATTCCAATCAAAGAAGGGGTCAAGCCATTTCATCAGAAGTTGAGATAAGTCTATCCATCACTTGAACCCCTTGTATAGAATGTTATGCTCTTAACCTGCAAAATGATACCCAAATACAGAATATGCGAAGAAAAGATACCCAGACCACAGAATAGCAATGATTTTATTATTCAGAGAGTAATGTTCACTTGCCTCTTCGAGGGGGAAACCTCCAATAGAGCAGAGCTCAATTACAAAATAAGACACGATGCTCCTCGCAAGGAGTCTCTATCCTTTATATATGACTCATACATGCAATACCACGGGCCAATACCATGGGTTTTATTAATACCATCTATCTAATACTATGGCCCATTTGCAACTAATTGTGGTTCCGTCATTAATTGCGGATTAACCACTTACAATTATTAATATGGGCTTTATTGACTCTTGACTATGACGTGATCCCATTACCTAAATAAGGGGGTTAGGGTGGGACCCTAACATAGAAAGAGTTGACCAAGCTATTGTATGAACGGATCATTTACAGAGTTCATCATTCCACGTGGGTTTCCAACCTTGTTCCTGTATGTAAGAAGTCCGGGGAGATTCGCTTGTACATTGATTTCCGAAACTTGAACTGTGCCTCAGACAAAGACAACTATCCTGTGCCTCGTCGATGGAGAATATTTTACAGACAATATCTAGAGCATATATGTTTTCCTTACTTGACAGTTTTTCAGGATATAACCAGGTTCTGGTAGTAGAACCTGATCGACTAAAAACTACCTTTCGTACCAACTGGGGTATGTTCGCATATAGACGAATGCCATTTGGGTTCGTGAATGCAGGCGCAACCTTTCAGCGCGCCATGGACATCACCTTTCATGGACTCATTAGATAGAGCATATTGGTGTACCTTGATGACTTGACTCTCTTTTCAAGAAAATGGCCAGATCACATACGCCATCTGAAGAAGATATTCGAGCGATGGCAGAAATACGGGACTTCCTTGAATCCCAAAAAGAGTGTATTTGCAGTGTCTGAGGGGAACCTCCTTGGGCACATCATTGCCATAAGTGGGATCAATCTAGACCAAGTTCAGACCATTACATAGATCCCTCACCCAGTCAATAAGAAAGAAATGCAATCCTTCTTGGGAAAGATAAACTTCCTCTGGAAGTTCATCTTAGATTATGCGCATATAGTGAAACCAATGCAATACATGATCAAGAAGGATGCATTATAGATGGGGTAAGAGGGAAAAGAATGCATTCACCTGTATCAAGTAAGCTATAGCAGATGCGCCTACACTTTATAGCCCATATTTTAACAAATATGTCTTTCTATACACCTTCGCCTCCGACAACTCGCTTGCTGTAGTACTCACTCAGAAGGATGAGCTGAATGATGAAAATCCCATCTCCTCATGAGTGCAAGCATGCAGGGACCCAAATTCAACTACCTCGACATTGACAAACAAGAATACACAATATACAAGGTGGTGAAACACTTCAAACCTTGCTTGCAAAAAAATCATTACATAGTCTATGTGCCTCACCCAGCAGTCCACTCACTGCTTTTTCAGCAAGAGTTGGGTGAACGACGTGTGAATGGATGACAGGATTTCAAGAGTGTGATCTTGATGAAGCCAGTTCACACCGTCAAGGGTCATGGTCTCTACAGACTCGCAGCTGAGACAGTCCACGCATAGGAGGAAGAAGAAGAGGTCGCTCGTTGGGAGCAAGAAATCGAGATGTATGATGTAGATCGAGCACCACCCGCTGCATGTGTAAACTCTTGGTATGAAGATGTGCGCTAGTACTTTGAGCAAGGCGCCATACCCCCTCACTTCTCCATTAGAAAGAAGAGGGCACTTTGCCTCAAAGCTTTATCCTATCAGTTGGTGCACGAAGTGCTTTACAAAAAGCACAATAACAAGATTTTTCTCAGGTGCCTGGAGGCACATGATTCGGAGAAGGTATTGCATGATCTGCATGATGGAACAGCTGCGGGCCACTTCGCAGGAAATACCACTGCGCACAAAGTTATGCGAGCCAGTTTCTACTGGCCCACATTGTTCAAAGATGCACACGCCTACGCTCGCAAGTACCCTATCTGTCAGCGATGCGCTGGTAGAACATGAGGTCAGTAGCCCCGCTGCACCCTGTTGCAGTTACTGAACTATTCCAACAATGGGGTCTGGACATCATTGGGGAAATTTTCTCACATTCATCAAAATAACACTGCAACATCTTTACAGCTACTGATTACTTCACGCAGTGGACAGAAGCAGTTCCGCTTAAGCAAGTGATTAACCAGGAAGTCATCAACTTCCTCCAACATATTACCATCTCACGCTTTGGCATTCCAGTATCACTTGTGTTTGACAAGAAACTTACTTTTCATCTTTGAAGCTTTATGGTTTTGCATTGCAGTATGGTATTGTGCTTAAACACTCATCTAACTACTACCCACAGGGAAATGGTGTCACAAAATCCACAAATAAAAATCTTATCTGCATCATCAAGAAGACCATTTAGTCTGAACATTGTAACTAGCACTCTGCTTTGACGAATGCCTTATGGGTTGACCTGTAACACCCAAATCCTCTTTGAACACTTCGCCATACTTCTTGGTCTATGGGAAAGAGGCCATCCTTCTGCCAAACATTTACTTTCCTACACTCGAATTGTCCCAAGAATCCCAAGGCAAGCCTTGTTTTCTAGTTCAGCGTAGGATGGATACACTACACAAGTTGCAGGAAGAAAGGATGAAAGCAAAAGCAAAATTTACACTCCAAAAAAACCGTATCAAGAGATGGTTCGACAAGAAGTCTGAAGGGAACGCTAACTTCGATGTGGGTGACTTAGTCTTGAAGTGGGACAAACCCCATGAAGACAAATGAAAACGTACGAAGTTCCAGTCCACTGTCCATAAGAAGCTTAGCCCACACAGGTATTGTCTACAGCCACTTGACGAGAGGATTGACAACCTTCCTATCAACGACCACGATCTCAAACACTATTTTCCATAAGTCGGGTCGCGCCCTACACCATGTGCATAATATGTTTACTGCTTGTTGTTTTTTTTCACTTTGCATTACTTTTTTGTTTTGTTTTGTTTTCTTAGTTTCATGCTATTTTTGGCTTTGTAAATATGTGCTTCCCTCTATTGAGTTATGGCTTTTGAATGAGTATGTGTCTCAGATCCAAAGATTTTGTGACACTACAACACTTGGCTAGTCCTACGTCTTTCTTATTTGTGCTTGGTTATAACCTTCGGCCGATGAAATCTTGACAAAAAATACGAGCCGTATGTAGGGAAGCTTGGGTCCAACCATTAACTTTTGTCCACACTGGGAAACCCCATGCATGTACTCAGCCTTCTACTCTCTTTTTTCAAACTCATCTAACTAGTAGAAACAGAGAAGGGGGAAATCTAAATGAGCAAACCTATGTCAAAGGTATTACATGCTTCTCTGAAGGAACAACCACATCTACTCTGAATAATTTGGGATCCCTCTTTTGCCCCAAAATAAATAAGTGCCTATGCACAGTCCTCTTAAAAAATACAAAGGCGAAAGAAGAGAAAGGCTTCCTGCGAAGAGAGGTGAAGCATGAAACTCCATTGGGGTATTGAACAGGCTCGCTAGCAGTGGAGCAATGTGTGTGTTCCTATGTGATTCCATCTGGGTACTGTCCAGGCCTACTGGCAACGGAGCAACACCAAAGATGAAAACTTACTCTGAATTTTTTTAACTCACGAGCCAAATTACCCTTCCCGATTTCGAAACACTGTGATCAAGCTGAAACTTGTTGTGTTTGATTGAATTGGCGAAAGGTGAACCATGTCTGTCCATGGGGTAAGTGGGGAAGCCGAAGTAACTCGCACAATGATTCAATACTCCCTGATAGACCAAGACCCTGTGCTGTCAATGGACCAAAACAGAGAACCTAGTATTCAACCAATGTGTCACCAAGTGTTCTAATGGCTGCAACACCCTCCAAAATTTTGGCCTACATCCAATTTCAGAGCCTTCCTTGGGTTTTTCCTTGATGTTTGCAAGCACTCGGGCTCATCCCATGAGCGCGTGTTGAGTCTTTGCACCCTCCTCTCTTGACTGTTCATCGGACATCTTTTAGCATGTTGGTCACAATGTCATGCTTGCAATCATGTTCTGGCAATGCACAAAGTCTGTCTCCATGTGTATAAGTTGTATTCACTATGTAAGAATCTGTCACACCCACACATGAAGTTATATGCAATGTCGCGCAAGTGTCGTCATGGTCATTCAACGATCTATCAAAAGTGTCGCGTTTGTCGCCCGCACCCGTTGGCCAGCCACACTGAGCATGTTGTCTTGTTGGTTCGAGGTGTCTTGTCTTCGAGTCGTGTTGAGTGTGTGTTCACAAGGTTGTGTATGTACAAAGTCACTCATTCACACACTTTGTCATTTTACTGAAACTTTGTCAACCGGATCACCCTCCAACAGTCGGACCCTATTGAGGTGCACTACGTAGTCTCAACTCTCAATGATCACTAACTGCTGCCCAAAATTGCGCAGAGCTTGAGGCTGCCTCCCAGGCAGTCTAAACTGCACAATCCTGGGATCAACCTAATTAGTTGTCACCTAGAACATCGCATAAGTTTCTCAGCAAGCCACCTCAGTCTACACTTCCCTCAAGCAAATCTATCAAGCTTCTTGCTGGTCAACAGAAGAATTTGACGAGGCAGTGACCCTGGGCTCCACTCCTCCAAAAAATTGTGCATAAGCTGCCAGCATGCCCGCCTCTGCTGACTGAAGAAATTGCGCAGACATAAGGGACATGCATCCACTGCATGTCACTACAATGTCCTCGAAATTTGTGCAGTTCTATCAGCCAGTCACCTTGTCAGCCGACCTGTTGGTCCTCCTAAAAATTGCGTAGTTTTCATGGGTTGTCTCCCAGCTTCCCAACACCCCTGCTCAGCCCAGAAACTGCGCAGAGATGTCCTACTGGCCAGCCTCCCAGTTCTGCACAATTTTGGCCAGCAAGCTCCCGCACCCGCTGCCAACCCCCCCCCCCCCGAAGAATCTGCGCAGTTTTCACTTCTAGTGTCCTCCCTACTACCTGCACTACCTCCCTAGAAATATTACGTAAATCTTCCCTTCAACCGAGCCAGATCCTGCAGATAGCCATTGTTGATCCGAATCACCCATATCAGCCTCCCAATGACCTCTGTGCAATTTTCCTTGATAGTGCCTGGAGCTCACATCCCGACCTGAAATGTGCTCTTTGCAGTTTCAGAACCTTGTCCTCTCTCCCAGTCATCTGCACCCGAAAACGAAAGATGATGCATCATGGTAGAGTAGGAGATTACTGGATTTGATGTCGTCTCGTCATGAGGAATTGTAAATACAGGTATATGGATGAGACATGGTGCAACGACGAACGAGATGAACAAGGAGCGCATGTTAGGAGACTTGTTTGTGAATGGATGAACACATGAAGCATTCCATGTACAAGCGAAGGAGAGACATACACGTGCAACATCAAGCGAACATCAAGATATCGAAGACTCTGCACACCTTGCCATGCCGAGGTGAAGCTATGATACACCAAGAGCACATTCATCACTTGGAAACATTGCAACTCGACATGGACACCACCAGCAACATGAACATAGCAGCTCTATCATGTCGATTCATGTCATGAGTCATCTTGGCCACATCACTATTGTGGTTGTCATCAATGTAATGTAACGTGGAAGTCTAAGAGACCAACATGTAAAGTTGAAGAGTCATGTAAGTCAAACAATCATGAGCCAAGTTGAACAGTCATAATGGTCAGTTTCACCCTTGGGTATATATACCCCTCATTTGTACATGCAAAGCACTTTTTCACCTCATCTCCTCACACATAGCCTTGAGAGTCTGTAGTATTTTATTTAAGTAGCGAGAAGTGGCTCCAATGCCCCGCTATCAGGGTTAGTGATGTGGTGGTGTACCGATGTGTCTTGGAACTTTCGCTTAATTCAGAAGCCTGATAACAAGCCAACACGTTTTCTCACGTGTATTGTATTTGTTTGTAAGACTATTATTTGGACACTTGTAATGCATTTTGATTTAACTTGTATTAAGACAATTGAACTATTTCAGTTGTTCTAATACATATGCTTTTGAAAATGTGTTGTATAACTTGTTAAAGTTGTCTCGCTCGTGTGGACTATACCGTGAGACACTTAACAGAACCATTCTTATAAACTTGTTATACTGACCGTTGCACTCGTGTGGACTATTCTGTTGGGTGTTGTACATGTTATTCCTACACTGTGTGTTTTTTACTGTCGCATCCGTGTCGATTACTCCACCAGAAGTTGTGCATGTCATGTTGTGTTGTGTGTCTCTAACAAAGTTGGGACTATTCCCTTTTGACTTGAGACTCACTCTCACCCTCTCCCTCTGCAGTGAAAGAACCTTGACACAAGTAACACTAAGCACTCACCAGGAACACGAACCTCGTTGTTCAAAGACAAAGAAAACCACTCTCATGTGCTGACAAGCAAGAGCTAAGGAAAATCTTTAAGATAATGGAAATTGGGCCATCATACCAGATGGGACTCCTACACCAAACAGTGTGAGGTCTAGTTGGGACTTCATACCAGGGAGATCCCCTGAATGTTGGCAGGTCCAACACCGTCAACATGTCCCGAGATCCCTCAACCCCAGGAGCCCTCCATCTCAATTCCTCACCCTGGGAGCTTAGATAGGGGGAAAGAGTCAACTCAGTGTCATCGATCAATCCTACTCTATATAGATCAAAAACATATCATCATGCTCATATCTAGTATTGACTTAATCATCATGTCGCAATAACAGCAATCTCATGTTCATGCAAAACATAAAATCAAATATTATATTGTAACAAAATATATATCACAAAAAGGATGTTTTATTCATCCTCCCTTTCACGGAGGCAGAAACCACAAGCTTAAGCTTGTCTCGTACAACAACACCTGCTAAAGTTATCTTGGTCCCAGCTATAAACAGGATTCTTTAACAATAAGATCCCATTCATTATTATCAAATGTATCCCTGTCATATCCAAAACCTACTCAAAAAACTCTCCAAGGAGCTTCTTCAACCTGCCTCACAGTTAGTCATGCTAACAACATCGTCCACAACGTCGACCATGCTTAAAGCTACAAACTTCTCACCAAAAATATCACGACAGATCTCATACTATGGAGACACCTAGATTTGCTCATCTTATCAATAACAATCTCAAACAACATCAATACATCCATGAAATCACATATCATAGGAATAATATCTCAGAACAAAAATTAATCATCCCATGCAAATATCTCGAAGGGTGCTCGACAACAACTCAATGTGTATGAAGTGGCTAAATTAGGTTTTATACAAAACACACACAATATCTCTTCATAACTTCTTGAAATTCAATCAGAGTGTCCAAGGATTCACATTTTCACTTTCTTTAATAGTTTCACAATATAGATTTTATTTTCCGAACTTCAGAATGTAATTCATCATGCCATGATTCGTCATTTCAAACTTTAGAGACCATCTCCCTCTTACTTTGATCATCAGAGGCGCATTACCTGTCAAAATAGACCATCAACATATAAAACCAAAATTAAAGTCATACCTTGGACCCCTTTTGAAGTAGAGGCTTGGATTGACACATCTTCCTAGCTTCACTAGATAATTGTCAATGCGGACATATCAGGCTCAGGGAGCTTGCTTCATACAATGCTTTTTGCAATCATAACACTTGACCAAACCAATATTCTCAACCTTACACAAATCAATATTGTGCAATCAAATAAACTAAGTCAGCTTAAGATGCTACATAAAAAGTAATATCAAAATCATAAAATTTTCTGCAAACATCCTTATGACAAACTCTTTGGACCAAGTATCATGTAGAGCTCACATCCAAATACCAAGTTACAACAACTTTTATTTACCAAGCACTATCCAATCAGACTTTATCAAGCCATCTTTATGATCATTTCATGAATAATTTCTATCACTAAATATGAATGCATACATCGGGGACAAGTCATATAAGTTTTATCCATTCATTGTGAGATCATTGTATATTGAATCACAACTATTTATACTTCAACCAATGTGCCAAAGACAGTGAGGCCAATACAACATCATTATTGAATACCAATACTAGTCACTGAAAGTTACTATGCCCACATAACATTGTCATAAAGGAAAATCATCAGTTATCAAGTCAAAACCCTAATTTGTTATCTTTGTGAATTCAATCAATCCATACGCCAAAACATATATATGAACCATCAAGCATACTGCTCATCTATACCAATCTTGTCAAACCCATGCCACTGTTATCAAATACTATCATACACTAGCTTCAATAGTTAAATTAAAATGACATATTGATATGCATATTCCGGTCACCTACAAACACAAGTTTAGTCAACACATTCACATTCTCTATAATAAGTCAAACATTCAAAATTTCCTGCTCATAGAACTTTTTGTTGTCTGCTCCATATCTATAGGATTGTCATACTCTTGGTGCATTCTTGATTCATGCATAAAGCTCCAGTTTTTGTGACCTACAGGCATAACCTCATACACTAGCTTCAATAGTTAAATCAAAATGACATATTGATATGCATATTCTGGTCACCTACAAACACAAGTTTAGTCAACACATTCACATTCTCTATAATAAGTCAAACATTCAAAATTCCCTACTCATAGAACTTTCTGTTGTCTGCTCCATATCTATAGGATTGTCATACTCTTGGCGCATTCTTGATTCATGCATAAAGCTCCAGTTTTTGTGACCTACAGGCATAACCGCACCCATAGGTTTTCTTCCATGCAGTTGTGAGGCTTATAACCACACTGATAAGCTTGCTTTCATGCGGTTGAGGCTTCGACTCGAATAAACCCTCCCTTCTCAAACCAAAACTTGTTGTAGACCAACAACATTAGATATCAGTCAAAAATATTACTTCAACAATAAAGAATATTCTACACATTTAATGCAAATGATAATAGGTGTAGGGATATTATAAAGAGTTTCTCCCTTAATTAGTAGCCACTTTAGTCATCATCATTCAAGTCATCAACCTGTCTATCATAAAATTGTCATGCATCAACAAAATTGTTAGATCAAAAAGTCAAACTATATCATATATTTTTCATGGTCATAACATGTTAGCATAAGCTACTTCATCATCACAAATGAACATGGCATCCAATTTTCATCAAGGATTAGAATCTTATGATTGTGGAAGTTGGTAGGTTTATCATCATACTTCAAATATTATAATCACTACATCACTTCTTTATAATAATACTCAATCATCAAGTTAGGGCATCCAAATTTATCACATGTCCTGATTACTAAGCTTATCAGAACCTAACCAAGGTCAACAACAAGATCTTGAGAAATAATTTTATTGTTATACTTTTATCATGCTCATCTTAATAATTAAAAACAACATCAAGCTATCATATATATAAAAATTAAAAAAAATTAAAAAATGTACTAGCGTTCTTTATGAAATCCATCATGTCTAAAATGGAAGATACTTTTCCAAATATCAAGTATACCAATATATAAAAAAGACAATGTTTCTAAGTAGCTTTACCATGACTTAATAGAAGGTAAGATACTTGTCCAATACCAAGGGCACCATCTCATCATGGGTACCATGAATCAAACCTACTTTCATACATATGAGTCATTCATGAAGGCGAAATCTCCATCATACTTAAGGGTTTACCTGGCCATCCAGTATTGCAGTTGAAGCATAACATTGAAACAATACATCATACATACCTTGTAGTATTCAGATACCTGTGTATTTGCTTATTTGACATTGGCAGTGGGCCACTTTGTCAACTTCCTTTTCATGGGCAACTGTAGCTCTTCTCTTCCTGCACTAGCCATATTTTCTTGCATCTTAGATGATCCTCAAGAAAGATCCACTTATCACATATCATCAAGAGGTTAGAATTATCCAACCACTCACATATAGATGTAGGAAGTATAAGTAATAATCAAAACAATAAACCCAAATAGTAATATAATCACAAGGATGTAACTTAAATCTAAAAGGTACTTGTCTTTTAATGAGAGGAGATTAGCTCCCTCTTGAACCAACCTTCAAGAGTCATTACCATTTCTTATCCATATGAAAATATTTCCTTCAATATATCAACCAACTTCATCAGCAACCAGGCCTAATAAAGACTATCCCATTTAGGGCTTCATCATATCTATCACAAGTTATTGAACATATTCACATTGATCATGCTAGGGTTTCTAGATTTCATATCCCAAATCTTTTCCATAAACTAGGGTTTCTCCCAAATCCTGTATCCATCAAACCCTAATAACTAAATTGTCTAGAGTTTCCTTCAAAACCTAGTATTCTTTTAAGTCTCCTCCATCTTCTCTTGCTTCCATCAAAGATGTCTTCAAAGGGGTGATATTCAATGACTTTCCTTCATCCCAACTCTGTTACCATGTTAATTTTCTTAAGGATATATTGTTCTTTGCTTTGATAATTGCATTTCATTATTTCCATATTAAATCTTCCCCATAACATCATAACATTATTCAGATTTACATCATTATTCAGCGACATATGCAACTATGTAGAAAGAACAATATCATCATCAATGCAGCGAAACTTAAAGAAAAAATAGAAAAATATTATCCACACATAGAGACATTAGAATCAATCGAAGACCAGGGAAATACCCACTACAGGGGAAACCCTTTCAAATTCTTCTTCCTATTAGATTATCATTGAATAATTCAGCAAAAGAGAGTACAATGATCCATATATTCATCTATACAACTATCCAATAACATCAACTTAACAATATCCATGAAGATGATCCCAACAAAATAAGATCCAAAATATGATTCCAACAAAAGTATTGATCATATGTTGCTTCAAAAAAATGTAATCAACTTCAGTGATCAACAGTCAACTGCGGCAATTGACGAAAAACAAACCTTATTTTCCAACCGCAGGGAAAGTGTGTTATTCGTGCAGCTGAGAGACTTCAACCACATGGATGAGTTGGCCTGCATGTGGTTGTAGTCGATATTTCTCTATGACATGCCTGCGATTGATACCCAAAACCCTAAAACAAAGATGTGAGCTTCAGACCCTGCAATTTCACCTTCGTGCGAACCCATTCTTCGCGAACTTGCCTCAGACTTGTACGAGCCAAAACCAAGGAAGAGTATAGAAGAATGATCCTAGATGATTTTCCAAATGAGATTCGCTTGAATTATATTTATAGCCTTCCAAGGGAGTACAATTTGCTTTAGGGTTGACCTGATCAAATATGCACATGTGGGATTTTATTCAAAAATACACTTTTCCTTGTCCAATTTTAGAGCTTCAATTGTCAAAATTGGTCCTCTAGAAAAGAGGAATCTCATCCCATAGTTGGAATTTGTCACCAAGTTGCCAAATTCATAGGATTCATGCCACTCATTCCACTAATTAACAATTCCTCAAAATTATTAAAAGTTATTTCTTTTCATGACCTTCGATCATGATTGTCTCATACAAGCATGCATGCACTCAATGCACCAACATATATAGCATTATGATTCATACTGAGTGTCATGACCAAGTCATGCCATAGTAACTCGTGGATGCATCACAAATATTCTAGCAGTCTTTACACACTGAAGGCTTCTTGTCTTTGTCATAACCCACTAGGTATTAATGACAGTTTCTTTCATAAATCAACAATTCAATACAATTTTCACATTAACTTGGAAAAACCAATTCTTCAATTACATATTCCTTACTAACAAAGTCAACATTATATGGTAGAATCACTTGTTTCAAGATTAAGAACTATTGGGTCAATACTTATGGACTCGTGAATACAATTGCAGTCCCTACATTTGCTTCATACAACCCACATTTTCATGTATTTTCTCAATGTATTAGCAAACATATTTGATCGCATGAGTGTATTATTCATTTATTTAATATTTGTTCAACATGACAACTTAATGCATGCACACATTATTAAGATTTTGCTAAATCTTTTTTTGTTGACAATTTTCTGCCTTAACCATACCCCTTCTTGGCATCCAAGAAATACATGCATTAATTTGAAAAACAAAAGATATCATATTTAGTTGAAAGGAATTCTTAACCAATTCTTTTACCTTCTTACCTTTTCTTGCTACTTTCCCTACTTACTTGGCTACCATCACATGCATCATCAACTAAGATATTTTCAAGGAGTTTAGTTGGCTTCTTACCATACTTGATGTTGCAATATTCAACAATACTTGAATGATCTTAACCTTACATATTAGTCAAAACTCTTATCATTTAATATGCTTACACACAAGTTTCAACAAATATCCATAAAGGGCATTTGCAATATGTATCTAATTTACACATTCAAACAATGCCTTAAATCATGCACCCAAACATGTGCATATACATCTTGCCATGCATGTTACATACTTACATATATTCCATGCTATTCATATATGTTTATTTTTAAATTTAGTTTTTAGCCTCTCTTGTTTTCAATCATTCACATGACGAGGCTCATAAGCATAAGCATAATCACATTATTTTCTTTCATGTGGTAGTTAACAACAAGAGATCACTCTTGCACACTTGCCATATGAACATTCCATTTGACATTGAATTCATTAGGTAACCTTATTATATTACCTAAAACATAGCAAGTACCGATTTCTATTTGCTTACCATTCATGCATTCATATTATTTTCATAAATAAAATATATCAACCATGAACAATTTTCATTTAAAGGAAATTCCCTTCTAAATCTATTTTCACAGTTGTGAATTCACTTGCCATCTAGTTCATATTGACCTAGTTAAGTGCTCCTTGATTGAACTTTTATCCACATTTTCCCTCTAATGCAACTTTGTAAGGAAGGATTCCAAGCACATTAGGAATTTCATCATATGAATAAACATAACAATTTTATTAAATAAAGAAATATTTTTTCTTAAATTCTTAGTAGGCTCACAACCCAAATTCTTCATTGTAATAGTTATGGGGTCAATCCCCCTTGCACTTTTGTGCATATCAGTAAGGTCAACATACATTATATTATGATCATTCGTTCATGCAATATCGCAAACATATACTCATATTATGCACTTAATTAGACACTCAAACAATGATTTAAGTGTGCATAGAATTCAAGAGTCATAATCAATAATTTTTGTAACACTTATCTAGAGAAAGCCACTGTCTGAAAACAATCCTCTTATTTTCTCTTAGCCATAGGCTCTACTACTCCTATTTTGTTCAACAACAAGTCATTCACAGGTTGGGCCATGACTCCACAAAGACATTAGCTTAACAAGAGCCAAGTATGATATATAACCAATGTTGAACAGAAATAAGATCTTGAAGGTATCAACCTTAGCAATGTCCAACCAACAATCTCACATCCTTCCATCAGTCCACTCCACCCAAGGTAGTACACCCCTTTCTTTGATCACAAAATTCCCTCGGGTTGTGCCACTATCCTTCCGAGATATCCAACTTGGGTTGGCCAAAGATGTCTTAGAGCCTTGTGGTTTATAGGAGTTTCATCTACCTTTGGGGCTCCAAGTACTCTCCATACCCCACACAAAAACACGTGTCCCTACACTCCTTTCTCTAGGGTTCTAGCCTTCCACAAGGAAATCTAAGGAACTGTACTCACAACACTATTACATGCATATGAATATGCACAGGTGCAAGTTGTACTATTCTTTCGTCAACACCTTATCTTCCATAGTTTTGATTTCACAAGACTACATGTAGCACCTTCATTGGTTTCCCAATCATGCTGACAACTTGTTCTTGATTATATGTTCACCATTAACCACTATTAGTCATCTGAATCATGTTATGAAAGTAGACTACTTCAAATCGATATGCATGCACACCCATTATCGTATGCCCCTAACATATTTTCATACATCTAACATATCATTATGTAATATCTATTCAATGAAAGTGCATCTTTGAACTATTTCATCTCTTGCATTTTTATCATTCTTATGTTATTATTCATCAGCATACAAGAACTCGAAACATTAGAGAAAAATATTAAAACTAGCAAGAGATAAAAGATTTTGCCTTATAGTTATGGTTGCATCACTCGGCCATCAATTTTGGCAATTCTGTTGGATTGCTCTAGGGAATCTAGTCAACATCCTGCATGTTTATATTTCTCCATCAAACCCACGTCAGTGTTCAAGTAACATCAGTGTATTCATATATACAACAATATAATTTCACATAAGTACACATGCATGTATAGATATTAATTTAAAACTTAAACTCTTTCATATACTCGATCTGATCCAAGTTCAGTGTTGAACTTTAGCTTTGACACCAATTGTAACATGGTATCAAAGCTCCCATTTCATTTTCTTTTAAGCCCCATCTAGGTTTATTGTTGAACCGAACTCTATTACCACTTTATAACATATCTAGTTCCCTCAATAACTTATGGAAGTTACAGGGTACCCAAATTTTTCTTTTTCTTTTTACTAACTTGACAATAAGCCTTGATACCACTCTGCCACATACCCAGTGCCTTAATGCTCGACTAAGGATATGGGTTATCAATTTTTTTCCTTCTTCATGAGATTAACAATTAGTTATGATACCACTTTGTCACATACCCCTACTAAATTTATCTTAACTACACTTGTAAAAAGTTGATTTTCATCTCTCATGCATTTTGTAAAACACTATACATGCGAACCTTTCTTGAAATACTTTGTATACAACTAGTTAAGTACTATTTTTCTTGTATACATTTTGTATGAAATCAAATAAGAAACATTGCTCTGATTCTACTTGTAACATACTAATTGAAATATATGACTCAATCATGCAACTTTTAGTTTTTGTCTTTGAAGTATTTTATCAAATAGTTTATATGTAAATTATAATAAAACACCTTTAACACATTTCTTCTAATGATTTTCATGCAAATATGATAGATCAACTATATTAGTACTGTCACACAACAATGCTAACATACAACAATATTATTCCCATCCACAGAACACCATTTTCATTGGGAATTTCATCAAACAGTTTGTATGCAATGAATAATTAAACCATTTTGACATTTTTTCAAACACTTTGCATGCAAATTAATATAGCAACTTCCTCAAGGCATATCTCCTAAATTATAGCAGTCCATGTTCTGAAAAATGAACTAGATGATCAATGAGATTTCCCCCCAATATGGTCTGAGTTTTAGCTTTTGGAACCTCAAGATTAAAAGTTTTAGTATGAATTCCAACATGACATGTTTGATGTTGGAAGCATTTAGGAAGCTCAAAATTCTCTGATCATATCTTCTAAAATATTGCAACCCAAGATCTGAAAGTTGGATCAGATGATCAATGAGATTCCCCTCACTATGGTCCAAGCCTTAGCCTTTGGAACCTATCAAAAGAAAATTTATAGCATAAAAGTCAACATGCCCTGTTTGATACATGATTTTAGGAGCATCCAGGAAGCTCAACTTCCTATGATCATATCTTCTAAAATATTATGACCAAAGATATGAAAGTTGGACTAGATTATAAACAAGATATCCCCTCACTATGGTCCAAGTTTTAGCTTCTGGATATTCACAGAAGAAAAGTTAAAGTTGAAATGATAACATGACTTGTTTAAAGATGCATTTAGGAACCTCGACTTCCTCTGATCATATTTTTGAAAATTTCACGACTGGAGATCTAAAATTGGATCAGAGGATCAACATGATTTTCCCTTATTATGGTCAAAGTTTTAGCCTTTGGAAACCCCTAAAAGGAAAGCTATAGCAGAAATGCCAACATGACTTGTTTAAAGAAGAATTTAGGAAGCCTACCTTCTTCAACCAGTGTTGTTACAAAATTTAATGCATATAAAAAGCTACATACATAGATTATAACAACTATATCCATGTTAAATTTATTGAAGGGTAATTGCATGTACATATAACTTGTTGAAAAGAACAATTAAATAATCATGAATAAAAAATACTTATCTTCAGTCGAACCTTTTGCAATCTAGAACTGAAGAGGGGTGAGCCACTCTCCACTCGAACATAGGCTTAGATATGTTGTAGTATTTCTCATAGTTGGCAACCCCCCAGCCAAATATTCATGCCTTGAGGGAAAAAAATGAACTAAGGGGTTTAGCACAATTTTCAGATCAAATTTAACACAAAAATGGAAGGCCATTGACTCCTCCACACACATGAAAGAATTTCAATGTTTAGGCTTGCCAAGACATTCACAAATGACAATGTAGGTATACACAGCACAAGGGATCCCTTCTATGATCTCTGCAACTCGTAGACCCTCCCTTCTTCAATGCTCTTTATGCGACACACAAATAGGACAAGTCTCAGTGTTGAGAGCCATCCAATCCAAGGAAAGAGAACTACAACACATTCAATTCCTGTTACAGAAGTTGTCATCAATTCTCATGCCAATTGGAAATGAGAAATGAGAAAGAGAGAGATGTGTGAGAAGAATAATAACGTAATGCTCAGAACAAAACCAACTAAAACTAAATACAAAGTATGGAGTAGCCATGGAACATTAGTCTTTGTATGGAGTAATGTATCTAAAACTAAATATTGGTTTCATATTCAACACTAGATAATGATTCTTGTTATCTAATAAAAAAAGCTATTGAAAATTAGATAATGGTTTTTATTATCTAATTAAATTTATATTAATTGGAAATTATTAAAAGTTAATTAAAAACTATAATTCTAGTTATCAAAATTAAATAATAATGATAATTCTCATTACCAAAATTAAATAATGGTTATTATTATTCAAAACTAAATAATAGTTATTGTAATCAAAACTAAGTAATGATTATTATTACTTACAACTAAACTTATTAATATCTATGGAAAACTAAATAATGACTATAGTTATTGAAAATAAAATTGAAAACTAAATAATGGTTGTTGTTATTTAATTGAATTGAAAATTATTTAGTTTAAACTAAAAGATGGTTCTTATTATCTAATTGAAAATTAAATAATGATTTGTGTTATCTAATTGAATTGAAAACTATTATTAACCAATGTTGCAGGGAAGTGTGACATTGAAAATGATGGAAATGCAAATTAATAATGGTTAAGAACAAATTCATTACTATAGTCTTACTTTTTATAATTACTAATAATGATGCAAAATGAATGTTTTCCAATTAAGAAATTACTCAATAGTTCATTGTTGTTTTTTATGTTTGTTGCCTATGAGATGGTAGGGGCATTTTAGGCTAGCTCTATTTTATTAAAGTTCTATGTGTTTTGTTAACTTTAACAAAAAAAAATAAAAATAAAAATTTAAAATATTGTAAAAATATTCAAATCCTGGAGATAAATTTTGATAACTTTAACTTTAGAAATTGTTGAGACCAAATTTAACGCATAATGTATACATAAAAACTAAGTGAAATGAATTCATTTATTCCACACTAATGTAAACCTATAACATTTATTACTATTTAAATAATAATTTACATTTGTAATCAAGTTTTTTTCCACCTCTCAAAAAAACACAAAAAAACAAATATATATATATATATATATATATTATAAAAAAATTATCTTTAATTAGAAATATTTCTTTTAACTTTTTCCCATAACAGTTTATCAATCTAATTAATATTTCTTTTAATTTTTTACCATAACTTTATCCATAACATTATATCAATCTAATTAATATATTCAAACCCGCTAAGTCTTCATCTCATGGAACCAACACTTCTTTCATCAATCTTATTTCATCTTTGTTTTTGTTAAAATCTTAGTTTTCATTTATATAAACGAAAAATCATTTTCTATGTATTTTCACTTCTATGTATTTTCACTTTAGACTGCAGAGAAATCATATGATAAAAAATATAAAAAACCCAATTCAGGAAAAGAACTTCAAACAGTTTTAGCCCTGGACATATATTTAGAAGATATTTAAAAAAACTGTAGGTATTTTAGAAGTGAGCATTAAAAAAGCCATATGCCATCCTGAAAACAACATAATTGTTGAAGTGAACCATACTTTCTTTAAAAAATAAAATTGTGGAGACTAAAAAAAATGATCTTATATATCTAACCAGCTGGAAAAAAGAAAGAATTGATCATCAAGGGAAAAAAACCATCTTCTTGGTAGATGCATCATCAACTTCCCCTTTCGCTCCCTCTCCCCAACATAACACTAGAAAAGCATTCCGTCCTCAGCGTAACAAAATATGTGAAATCATGTGTGCCCTGATTTTAGACTTTTTCATTGAGAACCATGATTGCATTACCACACATGATTTTTTCTTCCAGGAAAAAGGAAGTTGACCGCAAAAAATGGATGGAATGTGAGGGAGGAAAGGTTATATATAGTGCACAGAGTTTATTTCAAAAGCATATCCATAGAATTCCTTGAAATTGATAAACTATTAATCTCTTAATGGTTTTACTCAGATGCTTGAGTGAAACGTACGAAGTATTTAAATATATTGTCATCTAGTTGGTAGTTTATGCCAGTAAAGCAATGTGTTTACATATATTAACGTATCAAATTTATTTAAAGATATTGTAATAAAGTTCTTTTTCATGTAGAATAAGGCCTTCTGCTTGTAAACAGACAACACGATAGGGAGTTAAAAAAGCAGAAAGCGACAGAGCATTGTAGGAGACACAGAAAAAGTACTACATAAAACAGAGTTCCAAGAAACAAACGAGGAGTGATACGAATATTTTAAAACCCGTAGTTTAAGGAGATTGTATTTTATGGAAACTTACAGAAATTTTGGTCATATTTTAAAAAATATGGTAAGAATTTTTGTAAATCCAAGTTATAGTTGTTGAACTTCAAAATTTTAAGTGTTATAGATGTGTTTGATGGTGCTAAATCCATTTCTATTATAAAAACACTATTCAAACACTTTCTATTATAAAAACAATATTCAAACACTGCCATGACAAAATTTTTTGAATTTTTTATCCAAATTCTTCTCATCTGCGTCCATCGCCTCCATCATTTTAAAATGTTGTTTCAAATACCGTCTTAATATACCATCTTTCCTTCACTTGGATTTGGATGGCCAACATGAAATTTTCGTTTACTGTGGGTTCCTTTCATGGGGATTTTTCTCATGGTTCAACTTCAGAAATCCAATAGTTTTTTCGTCGGACTTAGTTAGAAAATCTTGCTACATCAAAATCGAATTTTACATATTTGAAATATTAGTCGGAAAGTTTACAATATATATGGGATAAAGTAAAAATCATAATTTAAGAAATAAGTTCAACTGGAAAACAAACATTTCGAAGTAAGGCTTACTTTTGAGTCATTACGACTAGCCCATAAAACATCCTCAAAATGAATACATTAGCACAACGAGAGTTAGGGTGCTAGTGAATGCCTATAAACGATGTTGAATCGTTTTTGTTTATAGATTGTTAACAGTCTCTGAAAAAAATAGATTGTTAACAGAACCGTTTACATGAATCTTGTTTATAAAGAGTGACGCATACATGCACTTACCCAAGATATCATTACTGGTGGTTGAAAGAAGAACCGGAGTATCTACAACAACGTGGAGGAAGAAGTGCTGCTGTAAGGTCAATTAATCAACAAGACACGCAGGCCCTTATGATTTTCATCAACAGAATAAAAGTCAATCTTCCATGGCTTTGACAAATATGGTTCTTTATACTCCTGAAATAATTTTGAAAGTAAAATTTTGTATTTATCGTGTAATTTTACATATATACCAACAAAATAAACTAACCAAAAAATTTAAATAAAAAAACACAAATTTATTATTGCAGAGAGGAGAGCTCGGAATTGATAACAGCATATCTCATCCCCCAAAATAATTTTCAACTAACTAGGTAGAACTTGCAAGAAAGAACCAGTGGGAATAATGATAGGGATGGAAGATACACAAGCCTCTTAGGTAGCATAGAATCTGGTTATTTCATTATGGTCCAATGAAAGTGTCATGAAGATCGAAATAAGACCTTCAAAATATGAACCAATGGAATGATTACAAATTAGATTTTTCAATAATGTTTATATATATGTATGTGTGTGTCTCAAAGTTCAATTAATGGGTAGTGTGTTATCACTGACAAAATTTCAAAGAAAAGGGGTAAGGTGAGGAAGAATTGGTCTTGGGTCACTTTCTTGTTCCTTTCATGCATAAGAAGCACTTGGCAAGCTCAGGGTCAGCATAGATCAGAGTTCTCCATTTCAATTCAAGCAAGGCAGTTAGCACTCAAGAAGAAGAATGTAGCTTTGAGGAAGTCAAAAAGGAAATTGATGTCTACCAACCTCAAGATTGCCCAATTCAAGGAAAGTGCAAGGAAACATGCAATTGAAAAGACAAATTGAAGATCTGAAGACACAGCTAAGCCAGTGGGAAAGGTTTCCTTAACTAAGGAAAGTCACGTAGCAAGTAAGGTTAAGTCCTCAAATTTTGATGATTTACCTTGTTGAATTTTTCCTTGAAGAATGATGCCTCTGCATTCAGTTTTGAACAACTTTAGGACAGATGAAAGGGACATTCCAGGATAAAGAAACTCAAGACAGTCGAATTTTGGCATTAAGCTGTGTTTTCGTGATTGCACAGCAGTTTCGTAGCGTGCTACGAAACTGCTGAAGATAATGCCTAATGCACAGCAGTTTCGTAGCGCGCTACGAAACTGCTGTAGCTGCATATTTTGATATAGTTGACAAATTTTGAGGGACAAAAGGGAAACCTTTTTGAAAGAGAGTTTCTAAAGAATGGTCATTTACACAATACAAATATCCAACAAGGGAAAAACATGCAAATGAAAAGCATATATGAATCATAAACCATTTGTTATAAAAGTGATCACAGCTAGTATTGTTCATTATCCTTCAGGCAGCATTAAAGAGGTTTTATCTTCACACGGGTGCATGGACAAGGTCTACAGCACATGAAGAACATGGCACTTCAATACATTTTTGTGTAATCAAAGAAGATCCTTGTGGAGACCAAAATAAAAAAAAGGAGGAGTTTTGTTTCCCTGTTTTTACTAGTCAACTTCTAGGAGGTCTCTAAAGCAACTGAAAGCCTTTTTTGGGAAATGGAAAGAGGTTTTTATTCCTAACAGACTGAACTAGAAAAACCTCCTTCAGTTTCCTCAAATCCATTATGATCTTGGAGAAATGAAAGACTAAACTTGCGTTACGAAACTGCTGTAGGTGCAGTTTTTCAAAAAATCAAAATTTCCTGTTTTACACATCTTCTTCAAGGATCGATTCTGGGCATCTGGAGTAGTGCTTCAAAAAACAAAAAGAGGTTTTTGTTCAGCATGGATTGGTTCACAAAAACCTCCTTCAGTTTTTCCAAATACATTTTTTACGAGAAGTTATGAGCTCTGTCCCAAGACCTATTTTTCAGCCAGAACAGAGCAAGGGACAGTCTCCTAGTTTCTAGGAACACCAAAAGGATGAGTCATCAAAGGCCAGCTGGAAGGTTATGGGCTTCATCAAATTCGACCTCATGGAGTTTTAGGTGTCAAAGAGTGCTTTAAATGTTTAGATAAGGTTGTTGTAATCATAATAAGGAGTTATACTCCTAGTTGTATTAGGTCTCTAGGACTCCTAGTTAGCTGTCTTTTGTATTAAATAGTTAGTTTAAGTGTCAATAGGTGTCAAATAAGGAGGAATTTGAATTCCCCTCATGCTAGAGGAAGGAATCTACATGAACTCTATATATAGCAGAAGAGCTGATGTACAAAGGGTTGGAAAATGTTAGAGAAAAAGACTACTTTTGTAAATGATATGCAGGGATTGATATATACAGAACCAGTTGGACTTTTCTGAAGCTGAGATTCTTAGTGTACTTCAGTGAGCTTCATCTTTTATCTTTGAAATGCTTTACTTCCATAGTCTTAATGCTTACTTCTCAGGATTCATGAAGGATTTTTTATGTTCAGAATATGTGATGTTGTCCTTTCCTTAATTCTTATAGTGGTATGGATGTATAATCACTCAGAATTCACTGAATGTGCTCTGACTTCCTGTATACATTCATAAACTGTGTGGTCCCATGTGAGTTTATGTTCTGAATGTTTAAATGCTGAATGCCCTGACTTCCATGTAGGTATTAAACTATGATCTATCACTTTAAATTCTTTCCTTTTGAATACCTTGATGTATCATTACTCAGAATTCATGCCCACATGCTCTGACTCCTATGAACTTCAAGTTATTGAGACTTTCTTGAATGTGTCACTCTTTCATTGAAGTATATACAAGCCTCAGTTTTATAAGAAGAGCTATTTGTTATCCTTATCTCTGTCACTGACTCCATATCCCAATGGTAGCAAGTCTCCATCTTCCAATCTACAAACATATAAAATCACAAACCATAGAGTTAGCCATCTATCCATATCTTTAATCAATATCATTAACCCTTTGAGAGAGCCCTCTCAGGCTAAGGAGGCTAAGCCTTAGCTAAAAGATTGGTTTGAAATAGTTACACTGAGATAGTCTGATCAGCAGCCTATTAGGGTCCTATTTTGGTGATAACATAGTCAAAAGCAAATTGATTGCTAGAGTCATGCCTAGGGAGGGACTAATAATGACTATCTGTTGAAAATTATTGATACAAGCAACATTGATAACTAAATATAAATTGAAAACTACATAATGATTCTTGTTACCTAAAAGAAACTATTGAAAATTAAATAATGGTTCTTGTTATCTAATTAAATTGATATTAATTGGAAATTATTAAAAACTATAAATTTAGTTATAAAAACTATTCAAATTAAATATAATGATAATTCAATTGAAAATAATGGAGAATATGTATTAATGGAGAGAGTTTGTTCCACAGTTGTGTGTGTATCCTAGATTAGTATTAGTTCCTATTTTCTAGGAGTCAGTGCTAGTCTCCCTAAAATGATGTAAATTTATATATTTTGTATTTTATGATTAATTGAACAAAGCATTCTCTACTTGGGCAATCTCCAAGTGCAGCTTGCTCACCCGTGAGCTGCTAGTTTCAGATTATAAGTTTTAGCTCCCATTTTAACTTGGTATCAGAGTTGGCGAGCGTTGGTGGATGAATTGAATGCCTTAATAACAGAATTGAGAGTCTTAGTGGTTGGAGTGCCTTAGTGGCAGATTCGAGAGCCTTAGTGGTTGGAGTGCCTTTGTGGCAAATTCAAGGACCTTAGCAGTTGGAGTGCCTTAGTGGCATATTCGAGGGCCTTAGTGGCAATAGTGGAGCCTTGGTGGTTGGAGAGAAGTTTTTTCTTCTCTCGTATAGAATTAGGGCAGCATGGAATTTTTCCCTATTTTCTGCGCTGGCTAAAGAAGGGAGCAACGTAGAATTTGAGGTTGAAAAACTCATTGATCGACCATAACTTTGACGAATTTCTACCAACGCGGGCAAAAAGCACGGACCCAATACTGTAAACACGCGCTGGTACAGTGGATCGGGTTTTTAGATCATATCGTGTGGATCTGTTGTGGATCGATTGTGATGGATCGGGTTCTAGATCAATTGTGTGGATCAACTCAGATCTGGGTCTCTGTAGATCATGGATGCATAGATCATGTTGATCGTTTGGGAGATCGTTGTTGAGATCCTGTTGAGGATCAGATCAGAAGTCGAGTCTTGGAGATCACCTCAGATATTGCCGCCTTTGGTACGTTTTTCCTGTTTTTTTTTATCCCCTGTGTAATTTTTTGTTGTTGGCCAGATCGACTGTTGGATATTGAGGATCTTGAGGTAGATCCATAGATCGATCTAATCACAATGAATAATCATATGGCAGAAGCATACATGAATGAGAGAAATAAGCTCGATGGGTCGAATTATTCAAATTGGAAATTCAAATTGCAGACATTGCTTGAGGGACAAAGTGCATGGGTGATTGCAAATGGGGACGAAGTGAAGCTGACTATAGCTGAAAGTGGAATAGCTGCAAAAATTCAAGATTGGGAGAAGATGAAAAACAAAGCGAAAGTGTTGTTGAAATTTTCAGTGAAAGATTGCATATTACAGGGTTGAACGCGAGGGAGAAATCCCCCACTTTCAAAGAATTGACAGGAATCTTGATGTAAGAAGAAGAGAGGCAGATGAATTTGAAGCCTCAGAATGCAGATCTCGCCTTGATGGCAAAGAAAAAGCCCTTCAGAGGAAAACCAGGAGCAGGATAGAAAAGCGATGGTACACCCCAGAGAAAGCCACTTCAAGGTATGTCTTCGACCAGAATTGATTAAGGAATCAAGTGTTTTTACTGTGCTAAATCTGGTCATATTGCTAAACGATGTTATAAAAAGAAGGTTGATGAAGCCAAACACATACAAAATAAACGCACAAGGAACTTTGCTGACGAAGTTCAGAATCATGAACTCAAATTGTTTGTGTCTCATTCTGCTCTTTCTGTTGAGATTGATGAAGCCAAAACCTGGTTTTTGGATTCTGGAGCATCCACTCACATGACAGGTAATAAGCATTGGTTTGAAATTTTTAAAGAAACCAGGTTGTTGTTGGGAAAAGTATCCGATACGGAATGACCCTATCCCACTCTAAGGGTGATAGTACCTCAGAAACAAACGAATGCAAAGCTATTCAAGATTACTTCTTTATGAGATGTAAGAGAGAGGAGAAAGAGATCCACTAACCGTTATCTTCCGCTAATGAGTGATCCAATCTTCCCTCTTTGCTGCTTGCTCCCAGCTCCTTGCTCTTTCACTGGCCCAGCTACACAAAGATCCTGCAAAAGCACAAGAAATGGAAACTACAAGAAGCATACATCCATAATTGATTCAAGGATTAGAATAAATCAAATATACAAGCATCAATACGCCATTGAGACACATGTATATAGAAGAACCTCAACTTCTTTATTAATGGAAGAAGTAAAGTTCTGAGAGTGTTACAACCATAAGAGGCCCAATCCAGCAACACCTCCCAGCAGAAAGAAATCTCCTCTTCACCTCCTTCAATCAAATCACCCAATAGTTCTATACTCAAACCAACAGAACTTCCTTACATTCACAAGATTCCAGCCCCCTTAGACCTCATGAGAGAGCTCTATATATAGGAGTTTTGGAGAAAGGATGAGTCAGCTTGAGGCTGGCATGAAGCTGACTAGTGTCCTCTCCCACTTCAGTTATTCTTCAGTTCTTGAGTCCACTTGGAGGTTCTTGCTTCCACTTGGAGATTTAGATCCTCTTACTCATCACAAGGCGAATTCCCTGATCCAAGTGTCATTTTAGAAGCTTCCTGGGCATTGACACATTGAGGAATGATTGTGCCACTTGGCCAATCTCGCCTAGCGTAGGTAGCCTTCATTAGAGTTGAAATTCAGCGCAGGTATAGAGTGGAGCAGTTGACATGATCCAGAATTAGCTTGTTTTTGAGTGTTTTCAGGTGGAGAACTGATATTTAGTGCTATGGTTTGCTGACCTTGTTCCTCTAGGGGTAGGAACAACATGTTTAGGGACTTTGGATCCCTTAGATTATTGACATTTCATGCTTCATGCTGTAAGGCACAAAAATTTCTATAACAGTTGCCCCCTAAAGTATGAGGTCGTTTATCGGGTGAAATGCTTTATCAGGAGGATCCGAAGTTCATTCAATCGCTGAGAGGTGACCTGTAATAAATACAATACAATACTTTATTTTTCATTCTGCTTTCATGATCTAGCTGAGGTGGGCATTCCCATGCTCAGCTTTATAAATTCATTTTGGTACATAGAACATACGATCGTCTGATGGTAGACTGATAATTCTCTGCTGAAATTATCATCCTTTGAGTAGGATGATCATCTGTTGTAATAATGTACATATCAAATGTCTTTATATTTCCTGAATATATATCGCAGCCCGGATGGATGAAACTAGATCCGGGGTCTTCAAACTCGTTCGATCTTCACTCTAAGTACAAGTCGATCCATGTGAGAATTGCGCTGAAGTCGAACATGGAAAGACATCGCTTGATTACCGGTCAATAATGTAAACCGTTAACAAGCGCGAGAGGAATCACCGATAATGATAATGACCCTCAAGGTACTGCAGTACAATTCACATGGTGTGAATAAAGGACTTGGCGTCAAACACCACGCAAAATCTTTTGGTCGAACGTCATTGATGTATACCTGTCGCCGGAAGTGAGAAACTTGCCATTGAGGCATGCAAGCTTCAAAGTACTGAGGGGGGTGTTCCTAGATCAACTTCTTGGATAATGAGCTGAAGTCGACAAGAAGCGATCCGTCAAAGGAGGGCCTTAATGAATCCCACATCAGTGACACGGAACGGAGCTAATGATTTTAGCGGAGGTGAAAACAATCTGTGAAATATGATTCAGGGTGGCAATCATGGGTGGATGAAGGATAATGTATGGCAGTGGATGGGACACGGTTGACTCTTTCTGAACAACATCTCTTGAACATATAACGACACTGATGTGATGGATCGGTAGCATTACCCCAAATGTGGATGGTTTGGCGAGGACCATGGTGATGAGACCGGTGAATGAAACAACCCAACCCGATGTGATACGGAGGACAAAGTGTCATGTTCAAGAGCGACTTGCTACCATTAAAGCTTTGAGGTTCTCCCAACGTTTCCCCAGTCATTTCTGACCAGTACCTCTTTATTTTTGTCAAGCTTGAGGAGGATAACATATGCTTGTTCTATAACCTGCCCTTCGGGCAAGCCTATCGCTATGTTTTAACGAGCCTAGCGATAGGGAAACTCGTTCTCGTCTAAAGACAAGTTTGTCGCTATTTAATCATTTTAACGAGTCTAACGACAAGGAAAACTCGGTCCTTTTCATTTTTAGAGAGTCTGAAAAGGTACAGAAAGTGAACTCCAAAATTCCTTTTTCGTCATCTAATCCCTTAAGTCCGAAAAAGTATAAAACAATACAGAAGGGATGAGTTTTCGATAACTTTAACGAGCCGAATAAAACAAGCGCTCGACCTTTTTGTGTAATAATCCCTCAGGTCCAAAAAGATTAAAATCTAGAGGAGGGATAGCTCTTCCGGTCACTTTAACGAGCTGGAAGGCCAAAACTCGGCAAACTTTTCATATTTTATGAGTCAGGAGAAAAGAGCTCAAAGAAGACTCGTCTTTCGAGGAACGAGTGATAAACAGGGATAGCAACAGATTCTAGGTACAGGTTGGAATTTTCCAATCATGGCAGTGTCACAAGGATGGCTAAGTGAAATCACTCTTCGCAGTTGTTCCTCAAAATGGGTAAACAATCATATGGGGGTGAACGATCGGCCAAATGGAATGGAGGTGGCAGGTGCAAACACGACCAAGGCTTTTTATGGCTAATAAATTTACGATCACAATGGTTATTTACCGGAATAGGTTCATTTTTTTTAATGAGCTTAAACTCTGGAGGAAACTCTTGCTCAATCTTATGTTTATTTTTTAACGAGCATGAACTATGTGCTAAAACTGCTCGGATCTCGCTTTTCTATTTTTTAACGAGCATAAATTCCGCGGTAAAACTGCTCGATTATATGGTCAAATTTTGATTTTTTACCATTACTAGCTTTTCTCTTTTCAAGTACAGTACTGCATTTTCAATTGCTGCAACAAACTTTGTTAGAAATGAATAATATTTGCATGAAAATGAGATTATAACCCTAATATTTCACTTTAAACTGCGTAAAAAGCTATTAAAAGGTGTTTTTACCTCTCATTTACCATTTCATTTGCATTTGGTTTGTTGGAGCTCTGGAGGTGCCTCTTCCCCCTTGACTTTTATCAGCTGATTCCGGGAGATTCTGCGGACGATTTTCGGCGCCGTCTGGACCAGGTAGGAGCTATACCCTAGCTCTTTCTTTTCATGGTTTTATTTTCCAGTTTCATGCCTGTTTTCCAGTATTTCTGAGCCCCAGGGGTTTTGCAAAATCGCCCTAGTTTCAGCGCAGGTTCCCCTTTCGAAACCTGCGCTGAAGGTCAAGCTGCCTTAAGGCAGCCTGACCCTCAGCGCAGGTGGGAGACTCTCTGCCTGCGCTGGGCTAAAAAACTGAGTTTTGTAGGTCATTTTTTGATGATTTTTTCGCCAGTTTTTCATCAAAAGCAGGAACTTACTCTTTCTCTTGCTTGCTTTGCAGGGAACTTTGAACAAAATGTCCCTTTCGTGGCGAGAACGAGAACATGAAGAGGAGGACATGATTGCCCTCCATGACCCTGTCACGGTGAACGCGTTGCGGAACTGTGGCCTGCTGAAGTTCTTCCGTATCTCTAGTATGAGAGCACAGATTTCTTTGTTGCAGTACATGCTTGATGCTTGGGATCCTGTTAACCAAGTGTTCCAGATTAGGGGAAATGCCATCCCCTTGACCATAGAGGACATGTACTTCTTGACTGGACTGTCAAGACGAGGTGCCCTCATTTCCTTGTCAGGTACGGCCCGGGGGACTGATTCCACCAGAGATTATGTCCGCCAGTATTGCAGGGAAGGTTCTCAGCCGAGCAGAGACGACAAGATTGTTATCCGTGAGATTACTGATCGGGCTCTCAAGTCCATTCTGTTCACTATTGGTAGGATGGCCGGCAGTGCAGCTCTACATGTTGCCAACAGGTCTTATATGCAGCACGCCTTGGAGTGTCTCCAACCGAAAGTATTCAACTGGTGTGATGCAGTACTTGTTCAGATGAAAAGTCAATTGACCAAGGTAAAGGACGGGAAGCTGAAGAACTTTGGATTTGGTTCTATTCTGACTGCCTTCGCCTTGGAGAAAATCGTACTGATGCAGCCTCAGTACATCATACTCGACTTGCCTTCTCCGACCGAGCCACGCATGCAGAGGTGGGTCGACCACATGTCTAGGCATGCTGGTCAACCTCAGATTACTTTTACTGAGGCTTTCTTTAGGTGGTTCGAGCGCCAGGAGATGGCGTTTTCCGAGTATCCATATGTGGGTATGGATTTCCGAGGTGATCCGGATTTGGTGTTACCGGATGGCGAACAGTGGGGCGCCATTGGTAAACTCCTTGACCATATTACTGCTTACTGTTCTTATTCATAATGTTGTTGTGCTTTATTTTATCAAGACTTTTAATTGTACTCTTGGGTGCATGCAGATATTGGTCCTGTTCGTCCAACAGTTCGTCCGAGATCGCCAGCTGCTGCCCCGGCAGTGGAGCCTGCTAGGAGAGTTGTTATTCGCGATCTTGACGATACTGAGACCCTTACAGCTGTGCAGGAGCAGGTTGAGAGCCTTACTCGTGGTCTTCCGGATGTACAGATTGACGAGTTACCTTTACAGCTGCAGCGGCATACTATTGGTGTGCCTAGACGATGGACTCGTCTCTTGCGCATGATTGCACAGGCCGTGACGTACTATCATGAGCACCACTAGGCTAGGGTGCCCCCTAGCATCTTTTTGAGTTTTAGGTCATATGACCAATTTTGTCTTGGTTACAGAACATTATGTATGAACTATATAAACAACTTATATATATTTTGATTTTCGAGTTTTATTCTGGTTGATTTATGTGATCCATATGTACAATCTTTGATGATGTGTCCTTTTTATAAATGTTGCAAATGTCTATCTAACACATAGTTTGCTAATGAGTCAGTTAATGTGTTTAAGTTTCTTGAAATATGTTGATATTGAATTGAATCAAATCGTCTTTCCAAGATCTTAACCCTTAGGAACATGCGATAAATAGCTGGATTGCGAACAGAATATATACCATTGAGTTGTAGTATTACGAGCTGTGAGTCTAGCCTGACAATTAGTCGGCGTATGCCACGTGTGATGGCATCAGAGAGTAGTTCTATCAACGCGCTATACTCAGCGATGTTATTCGTTGATTGCCCAATACATACACCTCTGAAACTTACTAACTCGCCGCTTGGATCAAAAATGGCCCAGGCTGCGGAGGATAG
Source organism: Pinus tabuliformis (assembly GCA_031772625.1). Lineage (NCBI taxonomy): Eukaryota > Viridiplantae > Streptophyta > Pinopsida > Pinales > Pinaceae > Pinus > Pinus tabuliformis. The sequence goes on along the minus strand of CM062817.1, from coordinate 974,253,898 downwards.
GTTCCGCAAACTACGACTCGCTCCGTCGGCATATCCAACACATGTCCCCAGAAGGTTCGACATCTGCAACGAACGAAAAAGGTGGATCACTCGACCAGAACAAATACCTTAGCGAAAACAAAATACAACAAAAGCATGCAGGTTACTATTTAAGCATAGTAACGCTTGAGGTACAACCCTTTGCGGGGCTGCGCCAGTGGAATTCCATCGTAATCCATTAACTCGTAGGCTCCTTTTGCTAACACCCTTTTAACAATATAGGGGCCCATCCATAAGGACTTGAATTTACCTGCTCCCAATTTATCGGAGTCTTGGTCATAAAGCAAGACCAAATCACCTTCTGAGAAGACACGGGGTTTGACATTTTTGTCAAACTGAGCCTTGACTCGTTTCTTATGGGCCTCGTTAGCCAAAGCGGCATCACGACGGGTTTCATCCAACTGGATTAATTCCAAGAAATGAGCCTCTTCTTCTGAAGTTCCGGGGAGGAGATCAATTGCGAGTTTAAGCGATGAAATTTCGCACTGGATTGGCAAGACTGCTTCCAGGCCATACACCAGTTGAAAAGGTGTGAACCCGGTTGCGTTCTTTACCGACGTTCGGTAAGCCCACAAGGCTGAGTACAGGATTAGGTGCCATCTTCTTTTATGAACCCCAATCATCCTTTGCAACATACGCTTTAGGACTTTGTTGATTGCCTCAACTTGTCCGTTGGCTTGCGGATAATAGGGGGTAGAGATGTCGTGAGATAGCCCTAGTTTGGCAGTTAATTCGACCATCATGTGATTGCGAAAATGCGACCCATGATCCGTAACTATAGCCTGTGGTACGCCGAACCTGGCGACTACATGATTGAAAAAGAAAAGGGCAGCTGTTTCACCAGTGTTATCCAATGTAGGCATCGCCTCGGCCCATTTGGTAAAATAGTCAACAGCGACTATAATATACCCATGCCCCCCGGTCGAGGTGGGGTTACATTGCATGAAATCGATGCCCCACTTGGCGAAGGGCCCAACAGCAACTATCGGCTGTAAAGGTGCGGGTGGTCGTCTGGTTTTGCTATCAAAAATTTGACAAGCATGGCAACTTCTGACTGCGGTTATGCAATCTTTGAACATGGTTGGCCAGAAGTATCCTGCTCATAAGATTTTTTGTGTTGTTGCATATCTAGACTGATGCCCCCCACACGCTCCTGAATGACAATCATTCAGGGCTTTTTCGGCCTCCTCATGGGTAAGGCACCTCCTCAGAACTGTATCGACACCACGATGGTAAAGTGTATCACCGACGATCATGTAGTCTTTTGCTTGGTATCGTATACATTTTTGTTCGGAGCGAGAGGTGTTAGGCCTGAACTTTTGGGTTTGGAGATAAACTATGATATCTCCATACCACTCATCGCTTACAGATATCATAAATAAACTTTCGTCGACGATTGACTCTTCCGATGTTTCATCGTTGGACGACGATGGGAGATCACACAATAATTCTGCGAAAACTAGAGCTCTCTTTGATTTGGATTTTACAAATTCCAGATCAAACTCTTGAAGGATCGCTATCCATTTTGAATATTTGCCCCCCAGCAACTGTCGCAACAGTATATAAGTCATGGGGTTGCAATCTGACAAGATGGTAGTTTTCCGAAAGAGGACATAATGTCGAAACCTTTGAATCGCTTGAACAGCTGCAAGCGCTAGTTTTTCAACATAAGAATATTTACTTTCTGTATCGTTTAAGTTTTTACTTAAATAATAGATATGATGTTCAATTCCATCGAATTCTTGAACTAAAACCATTGCAATGGTCGTATCCGCTGCAACCAGATACAGGTTAAAATCTCTTTGATAGTCCAGGGCGTACATTAATGATGCTTTTACTAGACAATCTTTCAGAGCATCAAAGGAATCTTGCGCCACCTGGTCCCAGACAAAAGGTACATCCTTTTTAAAAAGACGAGTATAACCCTTAGCAAGTTCTGCGTAATTTGGAATGAACCTCCTCAGAAAGTTTGCTTTCCCTTGGAGTTTCTGAATTTGAAGCAAATTTGAAGGTGGAGGCAAATTAATGATTGCCTGAACCTTACAGGGGTCGAGACGAATCCCATCCTTAGAGACTACAAAGCCAAGTAAACGACTAGAACCGACGCAAAACACACATTTGTGTGGATTGAGTCTTATCTTGTAGTGTCGGCAACGTAGAAATATCGCTCTTAAATGCTGCGGATGATCAGTCCGCTTTCGCGAATGAGCCGGAAGATCGTCGAGATAAGGTTGAACAATGTTCTTGATGTCATGGAAGGCATAATTCATCGCCCTATGAAACGTCGCCCCTGTGTTCTTTAAACCAAAGGGTAATTTTCGATAAGCGAATGTGCCCCACGGACAAATAAATGCAGTCTTTGACTGGTCCTGTGAGCGGATATTTATTTGATTATACCCGGAAAATCCATCCATAAATGAAAAGATTTCACATCCGGCGCATTCATCAATTATCTGGTCGATGAAGGGTGTAGGGTAGTTGTCCTTCGGACAAGCTTGGTTTACATCCCTATAATCAACACACACTCTAATCGTCCCTTGTTTTTTCATAACAGGGACAATATTCGATACCCAATTGGTTAGAGGAACCGGGTAGATGAATCCAGCATGGAGGAGTTTTTCAACTTCCGCCTTAATGGCAGCGGCTTTCTTCGGGTGTACCTGTCGAAGCCGTTGTCTTACTGGTTTGACATCAGGATACATTTTAATTTCATGTTCAACGATGCTCGAGTCAATGCCTGGCATTTCATCATATGACCAAGCAAAGACATCTCTAAATTCGCGAAAAAGAGCGTTATATATTTCCAGTTCTGAAGGGGAACAACCTTTGCTGACATAAATATTTTCTACAACATCTTTTCTAGTCGAGATATTTATGGCTATAGTCTCTTCAATATTGGATAGGTTTCGCTCGGAATCCATCGTGTTTACAGTATTTGTTAGGAATTCAAAAACTGAAGGGTGATAAAGGTCACTTTGAGTATCTTCTTCATATTCCGGAAGAAGGGAACGATGGTGGTGATCATTCCATGGTGCCCCCTCAATCATCATTGATTGTAAGATTCCTTCGTCAGTCCCATGTACTTTCGACCAAGGATCTAATGGGGTTCCATATTCTCTAGACCTATCTACCCAAACGCTTGACGAGCGTTGATTTGGGCTCGCCTCCCATGCTTGAAACATTGATTGCTACAATATTTCTAAAGGGCTTGGGGGCAAAACCATTGAACGATCCATGTTGACCTTCGTGGAAGATATCATGTTGCAGGTTGCTACAAACGGTATATTTCCTATATAAATAGGAGGTGGTAGCGCGAAAGTTCCCATCAATGTGGGGTCTTTCAATAATCCTACTCCGATATCTTGAATTGAATGGTTGCTCTCATGGATCATGGGAATGCTTCCTGTAACTTGTGAACCATTAGGGAGGAAATTCTGTTCGTCGACGATCGTAATCCCTCCTTCAAACGGGAATGCGATCTTCCTAAAATAAGTCGACACGACAGCTGCCATGGCATAAATCCATGGTCTACCCAGTAGGATGTTATAGTCAAGATTCCCATCAATGACCTCAACATCAATTTCTACTGTTTTTCCTCCTAGTTCAACTTTCAAGTTATTAAGGATACCGTATGGGGTATAAGTCCTTCCGTCGAAAGCTTTTAATGTCGTCGAAGATTGCGACAAGGTTGGAGATCCTAATGTTTTCCAGCAACTCATCGACATAATACATGTCGATGCTCCCTCATCAATTATTGTTCTGTGAACAGTTTTGTTGAGTGCTTTCACTTGAATAAGGAAAGCTAATTGAGCTGGTAACTGAGGATCATATCCTTTGTGATCAAAGGATACAAGATTGGAATCCTTAGGATCAACCCCACCAATTGCTGATAACAAGGCCTGCCTCTGCATTGGACAATTTTGTAGCACCTCAAGAGTCGACATAGCGGATGGTGATTGGGCCAAATCTTCCACTATGTTATAATGCTGCGCCGCTCTGGCGCGAGGATTAAATGTCGACTTGTGTACTACACCCTTTGGCGGTTTTATTGTTAATTCAGGGATGATGGGTGGTACAACTTCTGTCGAAGTTGTTGTCGAACTACTCGGTTGATCTTTACCTTTTTTGTTCGACAGCTGAGGATTCCCGTAATCTTTGTTCCTTGTCGAAATCAAAGCATCATTCTGCTGTTTTGAAACCGACAACATAAGGACTTGCGACGGGGAAGCATTTCCACTATCAACCAGATTTTGACCTGGGTTGGGAAATGGATCAGTTAACACAGCTGAGGTTTGGGAACTTTTAAAGAACCTCTTTAACTCAGCTTTGAATGGGCAATTCTTTGTGCCATGATCCTTATCATCACATATTAGACATGGATAATTCTGTCTCCCTTTCCCAGGAGGGTTTGAAGAATTTTTTCCAGGGGATGACTCACCCTGTTTCTTCTTCTTCCCTTTGTTTTGCTTCTTCTTGCTTCCTGGTTGATTGGTTTCTTTGCCTTTATCTTCTGATACGGCATTTACTTCCGAAGCAAGAATTTCTTCTTTTGCATTTTGATCCGAATTCTTACGGGCTTTCTTTGACGAAGCCTTTATCGATTTCGCGTTCGCCGTGCCAATCACGCCGTCACTGGCATGAGAGTCACTATTTGATTTAGGAGGGGGAGGAATTGAAAATTCCGGTCTAGGGGCGTCAGGTATTTTGTCATAGAGCGTGTCGGACTGAGTATAAACTAAGTCCAAATACTGTGCACGAGCAATGACTTGCTCCTCTGTTACAACTCCCCCCTTGGCCACATCTTCCGTAATAGCCGGAAGTAACGACTTTATAAACCATTCAACTAATAACTGATCGGGAACATATGTTTTCACCATCCTACGACGACGACGCCACTCATGTATATGATCAGATATATGGGTAGCAGTTGTCTGTTTGAAGTTGGTTAATATTTCTGTTCCCGTTTCATACCTTATCGGTAATTGAAAATGGGTTAGGAAAGTCGTGGCTAGGGAACTAAAATTGTCAAAAGAGGCTCTTGGCAATTCAATATACCATTTAGCAGCTGGACCTGTCAATGTCCTCTGAAACAGGCGAAGCCTTATCGAATCTTCGTTTAGGGTGTTCGACGAACACCACAGATGAAAAGTCATCACGTGATTCGACGAGTCTTCACCTGGATTTCCATTGAATTTAGGAATGTCAGATGGAAGTTTATGAGGAATCGCTGGCCACCAAGGGGCATAAGCAATCGGATCGTTGGTTAAACGGTGTAAATCGGGTAACTCTAAAGTGGCCACGAATGGTAACTGTTGATTCAGGTTAGGCGAAGCGTAACGAGGGTACAATGGAATCGCTTGAGCAGTGGGTCTTTGCATACCAGCATAATGCAATTGATGTTGGTATGACTGATATGGTTGGTGGACTTGACCACTGTAAAGTGGTTGGTTTTGACCGTTTTGGATATACGGTTGTCCACTGTTCGCAAAGATCTGCTGCTCAGAACCTTGGTACACTTGCTGGAATTGCGGTTGTTGGTATTGCACAAGCCATGGTTGTGACGCTATGTTCTGTTGTGCTATGCTAACCGTTGGACCGAGGTGTGGGGTAATTGTACTCGTTTGGACCTGTGTCGTCCCACCAGTTGGCGATTGTGGTTGTGACCCATGGTCAAGCGGCTGTTGCATTACAACCCGAGAGATCTGAGGTTGACATGTAACAGGTATCGCTTGAACTTGTGACACAGTTACAATAGCCGGTGTGGTTGGGATATTCGTCACAGGTACACACTGTTGCATAGAATATACAATCCTCGGTTTTTGAGGTAGCATTGGTACCCAACTACTTGATGCAATTCCAGTATAACCTGAATACTATTGAGAACTGCCATATGGATATCCCCCCGAAGGGGGTAATGAAAGGGCATACTGCCCCCCATACGGTAGCAATCCGGAACTCAGAGGGATTGTTAGTCCTTGAGGACTGGATGGCCCAAATTGACTTCCATGAGGATCAATTTGTCGAGTTTCAACATAAGAATTACCGGGTATTACTCCGGATGAACAAACTGGAACAGACCATACTGTCGAAATAGTCCCTTGGTGGACTCCTTCTAGCTGTTGAGAGCTAGTTGGGATAGCTGGTATGCCGGCAAACATCGTCGGAGTGACGACAGGGGCTTCTACTGTCACTGTGTCATTTGACACAGTCCTAGATGATGATGGTTGTTCAAACATTTTAAGTCTATCCAATAGATTGCCTAGCGATTCTATAGGAACTTCCACTTGTGGTGGATTAACCTCTGATGAAGGAAAGAGAGTGACCCCGACTCCAAAATGAGTTGGAGTACTTGCTTGCGGATCCTCTGTAATTTCCTCTATCGCAATCAAACCCGGTGGAAGAGGAAGACCGTCAGGTCCGTAAAATATTTCTGGTGCCGAAGAAGTGGTTGCTTTGACAGCGACAGTTGTTTGAGGAACAAAACTCTCTGGACCGGTCACAGATGGAACTGGTTCAGTTATACAAGTATTTGCCCCCAGACTAGGATCAATATTACTGTCCTTCTGTGGCTGTTGAACTTCTTCTATAGAGGCAGGGTTTCCAGAAATGCTAGGAGTAACCGGAACCTCAGATGCAGTTGGAACACTTGTTCTAACTTTTATAGGATATTTTGAACCGGTTAAACGAGTTCGCTTTGTCCGTACTGTTTTCGATTTCGGAGACAAAGACGGTTGACTCGTAAGCCTCCGCGAACGACGGGGTTTCAATTGACTTTCTTCCACGATTGCGGGTTACTCAATCAACCAAAATATTAAAAGGGGAAATTTGTGTTTCCGAATTGAATGAATTTTATTAGACGCTTTTAGACACAACTTGCTTTTTCACTTTTTAAGAGTCGAGAAAAAGCTAAATATGACTCTAGTCTCCTTCGATGTATTAACGAGCCCGAAGTGACAAATGCTCGGTTGGACTTTTTCAGTTATAGAGTTTGAAAAAGGCCAAAAGAAACTGCTCTGGAGATCTAGGCAGAGGGTGTGCCAAACCTTTCGCAAAACCACAGAATACGTTTTACGGTACGGGTGGTCGATCTTCGTGAATGATGTGTTCACTGCATTGCGATCAGTAGGGCGGCCGACACGGCTTCCTATGGATAAAAGATATATGCCTATAGGGGTCTCCCAATATATACGCGACGGTACGTGGGAGCACAAGTCCGTATTAGTGCCACCGACTCTCAGGAGGAATCACCCACCTTAGTCGAGATCGACAGTCACTACGTTTAACGACGCCGGAACACGTCTCTAGCTTAGACCTCTATGTGTTTGCGTTATGTTTCGAAGCGTTGTTAGGTTCATTCAATATATTTTAAGTTGATCTTTTTAAAGTTTGCCTTTCAAGGTTCACCACGAGATGTTTTGATACAAATTCCTAAATGCAGTCTAAGATGAGAAGCAAGCTTTTTCAATCTTTTCGACTTATGAAAATCTTAACTACTGAGGGAAAAGAAAGACAACATATTTTCACACAGATCAAAGAGCATACACTAATGCACTTTTTCCCTAAATCAACATACAAACTTATATGCAAAATGCAAAAATGCAGGTATTTCTTTTCTCTTTCTTAATGTTGAGTGATACAAAAAGAAAGCTGTTGTATAATTTCGAATTTAATTTCAAGTGAAAGCAAACAAGCTTGTCCAAAATCAAAAGACACCTTAAGATTTACTTGTTTCGACACTAGAAATACATAAACTCAAACCATATGATGAAAGAAAAAGCTCAATCAACTATGAACAACAAATAAACTAACTCTTAAGATCAAAACGACACTTAATCACAGGTCTAGATCTAAGAGGCCATAGCAAGACTAGTTCACTTATCGTTATGGGAAACTGTAAATGGCATAAGAAATACACAAAGAACAAATACAGTTTCTTTATACAACCGTGGCAGAATAGTGGCAAGGCAAGTTGGTTTCAGATAGGTACATTGACTGGTAACAGGCAGCAAAAACAAGAGTGAAAACAGGGCAAGAAATAGCAGGAAACCCCAGTAGCACTAGGCAAAACTGGTCCAGCGCAGGTAGTACACAGGAATTTTGACCTTCAGCGCAGGTAGCCCCTTCGGGAACTACGCTGAAATGCAGACAACCTTCACACAGCCTGCACTGAAGAACGAAACTTTCGTTTCTCTTGGTTTCCGGGTCACAGATTGCTCAAAAATTCACAGTTTTTGGCCAAATCAGAAGCTATCAGTCAAGTACACACTAAGGGATGAAAAGGAGGATGAAAAGCTATCACTAAGAGCTATTTAGAGTCCTTGTGGATCAGCTCTTCAAATCATAAACTTGCCCAGAAACTGAGCTAGAGTAGCTGCCCTCTACTTTGCATTTGAAAAGATCCAAATGCAGTTCGATTCGGTACTCCCTGTGTTTATGAAATGAATAGCAAAAACACAAACAACCAACAAGATACGATCCCCAGCGGAGTCGCCAATTTGTTGTTGGGAAAAGTATCTGATACGGAATGACCCTATCCCACTCTAAGGGTGATAGTACCTCAGCAACAACCGAATGCAAAGCTATTCAAGATTACTTCTTTATGAGATGTAAGAGAGAGGAGAAATAGATCCACTAACCATTATCTTCCGCTAATGATTGATCCAATCTTCCCTCTTTGCTTCTTGCTCCCAGCTCCTTGCTCTTTCACTGGCCCAGCTACACAAAGATCCTGCAAAAGCACAAGAAATGGAAATCAAATATACAAGCATCAATACGCCATTGAGACACATGCATATAGAAGAACCTCAAATGCTTTATTAATGGAAGAAGTAAAGTTCTGAGAGTGTTACAACCATAAGAGGCCCAATCCAGCAACACCTCCCAGCAGAAAGAAATCTCCTCTTGACCTCCTTCAAGCAAATCACCCAATAGTTCTATACTCAAACCAATAGCACTTCCTTACATTCACAAGATTCCAGCCCCCTTAGACCTCATGAGAGAGATCTATATATAGGAGTTTTGGAGAAAGGATGAGTCAGCTTGAGGCTGGCATGAAGCTGACTAGTGTCCTCTCCCACTTCAGTTATTCTTAAATTCTTGAGTCCACTTGGAGGTTCTTGCTTCCACTTGGAGATTTAGATCCTCTTACTCATCACAAGGCGAATTCCCTAATCCAAGTGTCATTTTAGAAGCTTCCTGGGCATTGACACATTGAGGAATGACTGTGCCACTTGGCCAATCTCGTCCAGTGCAGGTAGCCTTCATTAGAGTTGACATTCAACGCAGGTACAGAGTGGAGCAGTTGACATGATCCAGAATTAGCTTGTTTTTGAGTGTTTTCAGGTGGAGAACTGATATTTAGTGCTGTGGTTTGCTGACCTTGTTCCTCTAGGGGTAGGAACAACATGTTTAGGGACTTTGGATCCCTTAGATTATTGACATTTCATGCTTCATGCTGTAAGGTACAAAAATGTCTATAACACAGCTGTGATGCTAATATCTACCTTGGTGATGACAAAGCCTACCAGATCAAAGGGTATGAGACATTCCTGTGATATTGCCTGATGGAAATATCATATGCATCCAGAATGTGATGTATGTATCGGGCATTAAAAATAATTTATTCTCTGTCTCTATGATTGCAGATCAAAACTTGAAGGTAGAGTTTTTTAAAACCTATTGTGTCATAAAGGATTTGTTGGATAAACAGAAACCGGTTGCATTTGGAATATGAGTTGGAGGCCTATACAAGTTGAATGTTACAAGTGTGCCACACCAAGATTTGACTTCAACAACGATGACAACAAAGAATCTTTGGCATCAAAGATTCGAACACATCAATCTTCCTGACTTATTGCTGCTACAAAAACAAGGTATGGTTAATGGACTCCCTGTTTTAAAAAATGCACATGTTGATTGTGAAGGATGTGCACTTGGAAAGATGCACAGGGATGAATTTCCCTCAAGTTTAAATAGAATAAAGAGAGATATCCTTGAACTTGTGCACATTGATATATGTGGACCGATGCAAACAAGGTCATTAGGAGGAGCTTATTATTTTTTATTATTTGTTGATGATTGCACAAGATATACCTGGGAATATTTTCTCAGCAAGAAAATTCAAACATTTGAATATTTTAAAGAATTTAGAAGTATGATTGAAAAACAGACAGGGAAGGTCATCAAAATTCTCCGCTCAAATCAAGGGGGAGAATACAAGTTGGGAAACTTTATCAAATATTGCAGGGACCATGGAATAATTCAGTAGTTTACAGTACCCCACACTCCACACCAAAACGAGGTTGTAGAGAGGAAGAACAAACTTTGGTGGAGTGTGAACACAACATGTTGAAAGGTAAGAACTTATCTAATGGTTTTTGGGCAAAAACTATTATTACTACAGTCTATTTAAAGAACAAAAGTCCAACAAATAGCCTTGATCTTAAGACTCCATTAGAGGCTTTATATGGTTTTAAACCTACAGTTGGTCATTTAAGAGTATTTGGTTCAAAATATTTTGCACATATTCCTAAGGAGCATAGGAAGAAATTGGATGCTAAGGCCATAAGATGCATATTTGTAGGGCATTGTTATGAGTTTAAAGCATACAATCTGTTTAATCCATCTACTCACAAGGTGTTTGCAAGTAGAGATGTTATATTCCATGAGCAAGTTGATGAAGGGAACAAAGACAAAGGCTATGAGGAGTCGCACATGCCTTTGCTGATTGAAGACATCAATGAGGAAATTAAATACATCCATGTGCATCAGCAGCAAAACGAAGAATCAAGTGACGTAGATATAGTCAGCGATCCGAGTCCACTAAGGAGTGAGCAAGACAGATTTGAGGCAAGTTCGCTGCCAAGGAGATTAGGTAGGCAAACTCAATTAGAAACAAGGTATAGATACTATGCTCTTATGACTAGCATGTTGAAAATAGCAACAAGAAATGCTAAAAATAACATTGCTATAGATAGAATTTCACGATATATTCCAATTTTAATTTGTCCTTGAATTAAAATTGAGAATTAAAATTCGAATTTAGTCTCACCAGCTGCTTGAAAAATAATTAATTAATTCATCTTGAGTTAATTAGTTGGAGAAATTCAAGCTAGAAATCTTTGTGAAGTCATGCAATAGTTATCCCTTAAATTAAGGAGATTATCACTTAATTAAGGAGATAAGGATGAGTTATATTTGAGTTGTAATTAGTTAGCTCAGTTAACTGAGTTATGTCCAATTAAATTAGTTCCAATTAGTTTGAGGAGCTAATTGTGAGTTCAGTGAGTTAATGCATGCATGCATGAAACTAGTGTACTCCAGATAACTGAAGATTCTCTCATAAATAACTCATGCATGTCAGTTCAGACAAAGACCCAGTTGAGATTAAAGACAGGGACATTGTACTATCAGTTGGAGGAATTTTCCTATAAAGGAAACTCATCCATGCAGAAGGAATAAGGTTCCTTGAGGATTGCGCAGTTTTACAGGGTGTGAGATCAGTGTGAGTGATCATTGTTACACTTGGTAACAGTAGGATCACCCAAGAGAAACAACGCAAGGAAATAGGAGGGTTGGAGGGCAGAGGAGAAGGTTTGTGAGAAGCCTTGTTTGTCTGTGAGCATCCAGGAGGATTGTACTGAGAGCTGGTTAGCTGTGGGAGATAAGGGTTGTGTAGTTCTTATATATTTCCACCTTGTATGATAATACAGATAGTGGGGAAATTAGCTGAGGCTTTCCCCTGAGTATTTTCTGTGTTTCGTGTGTATTGATTCTTCTTCTCTGTTATATGTGTTATGTTTGATCTTGCTCAAATCGATAAAACTTCCGCAAATTGATAGTAGAAGTATATTATAGTATTTTTCTTTGGTTATATTGCATTGTCGGGTTAATCTACAGTCATATTTTCTACATGGTCTTAGAGCGAGATTTGTAGAGAATTTGCAAGAAATTCTACATGGTATCAGAGCTAGTTGATTTGTAGAAATTTCTACATGGTATCAGAGCCAAGTTTATCGGATCAAAGGTGATCAGAGCTGTGAACAACATATTGAGAAGGGAGAAGTTTGAAGTTTGAAGTTCTTGATTGCAGGTACAAAATCAATTTCATATCACATCTCAAAGTTCACCAGTGGCGTTCAATGGTTTGAGACTTGAGTATGCCCTAGATGGCAGCTCGAATTACATAGCATGGAAGGATTGCATGGAAGCAGTATTAGAAGAAAATGGTTTGAAGGACTTCATTGATCAAGAAGTCCCTAAGCTAGCAGCAGCTAATGCCCAAGAATTGGTGGAATGGAAGAAATGTGTGGCGAGAGCGAGGAGGATTCTTCTGGAGGGAGTTTGAGACCATATTGTCTCGAGTCTCCATGGGAAGGAGACTCCATTTTCAATGTGGAAGACATTGAAGGACCTATATCAAAATAGCAGCGACCAGAGGAAGCTGGCGTTCAAGGACAAGCTTCGGAAAATCAAGTGTGAAAAGGGCGACACGATTTCTACATATCTGAACAAGCTCACCACCTACAGAGATGAGCTTGGAAGTGTAGGAATAACGACAGTCGATGATGATATGGTGAGTCTTGCTCTCCTCAGTCATCCTAAGAGGTGGCATAGCTACCGAGACTCAGCGAATGGAAGAGAGAAACTGTCGGATTGGGAACGACTGTGGTCGGATCTCATGCAGGAGGAGATCAGGAGGAGCACACGAGATGGTTCTTCATCCAAGGAGGATGAAGAAAATCTGACCTTAGCGAGTAAGGCAAGGAAAGGGAAGGATAAGGATTCTCATCCAAAATCGAGTTCTTATCATGGAGGGAAGAAGGGTGACAAATCTAAAGTGAGATGCTTTAATTGTCACAAGATGGGTCATTATGTGACTAATTTCCCATCGAAGAAGTCCAAGAAGGGATCCTCGGAAGGATCTGAAGGTGAGGCATTGGCCTCTCAGTTCAAGATGGACTTCACCCTCATCGCATGCATGGTGTCTTCGATGATGGGTTGTGGTTGGTTTCTTAACAGTGGAGCCTCATTCCACATGATCGACGATAAAAGTTTATTCAATACCTTGGAGGAGAAAGACCTCAAGATACTCATAGAGATGGGTGACGATGAAAGGTATAGTGTTTCAGGAGTGGGCACGATTGGTTTTCAGAGGGAGCATGGAGCTTCTATCACCTTGACAGATGTGAAGTATGTGCCTAGACTGAAAAAGAACTTGGCATCGATCGCGATGTTGGAGGACAAAGGCTACGATGTTGTCTTCAATAAGGGAAAGGTTTTCCTTAGACACATGACCACGGAACAGGTGAAATAGATCGATTCACGAGTACAGAACCTATATGCTCTTGAGGTTGAAGATGCATGAAAATCCTTGAGGAGCAAGGCCAATATTAGAGACTTGGTGGTTGAGAGGGAGAGTAAATTACCTCTCAACATGCAGTCCCAGAAGAAGTCTCAGACAATTGTGGAGGAGCCACAATTGGAGATGCTGAGAGGAGACCAAGTGGAGGCATCCACTCATGCAGAGACCTCCAGTAGGGGGGAATTTCGAGCCAAGTCAGCAGAGGGATCACATGCAGCCATACCTCCAGGTGTGAGGTGGGGCGATGTGAAGTGATAGTCCCATGAAGGCTAAAATAGGGGCAGGATCCTTGAGGTACCCAACCTCTTTGATTAGACCTTGTTATGGGAGCCCCGACAAGGAGTAGCAGGACTAGCTGAGTGGGTAGAGACAGATGCGTATGGAGCAACAGAGGGAGTTTTAGCATCAAAGGGTGTTTCTAGCCCAACAGGGAGGTCAGTTGGGAGATCAATTACTTACTTCTCAGTAACTAAGTTGCAGTGCAGCATTGGGTAACACGATGCAACATGATGAGAGGAGGTGCAGTGCGGATGCAGTCCTGGGAGATAGGACCAGCAGCAGCAGGTATGCGGCAGGAGGAATCAATGTGATTGATGTATTCAAAGATCAAAATGACAGAGGCTAGAGCAGTCATACGCTGAAGAGCACAAAGGTGTAGAGTTTTCAGTCGACAGAGTCAATAGCAGTCAGAGACTTTGATGACAGAGGCATCATTCTGATTCAGGTTAGATGTTTTTTTGTTTCTAGAGTTGTTGGAGCTACAACACTTGAGAGAAGTGTTGCATGCAGAACATTCCAAAGGTTCAGGATTGGGATCGAGTTGAATTCCTTTCTTGTTGAGAGGGAGTGTTGAAAATAGCAATAAGAAATGCTAAAAATAACATTGCTATAGATAGCATTGCAGGATATATTCCAATTTTAATTTGTCCTTGAATTAAAATTCGAATTTAGTCTCACCAGCTGCTTGAAAAATAATTAATTAATTCATCTTGAGTTAATTAGTTGGAGAAATTCAAGCTAGAAGCCTTTGTGAAGTCATGCAACAATTATTCTTAAATTGAGATTATCCCTTAATTAAGGAGATAAGGATGAGTTATATTTGAGTTGTAATTAGTTAGCTCAGTTAACTGATTTATGTCTAGTTAAATTAGTTCCAAACAATTTGAGGAACTAATTGTGAGTTTAGTCAGTTAATGCATGCATGCATGAAACTAGTGTACTTCAGATAACTAAAGATTCTCTCATAAATAACTCATGCATGTCATTTCAGACAAAGACCCAGTTGAGATTAAAGGTAGGGGCATTTTACTATCAATTAGAGGAATTTTCCTATAAAGGAAACTCATCTATGCAGAACGAATAAGTTTCCTTGAGGATTGTGCAGTTTTACAGGGTGTGAGATCAGTGTGAGTGATCAGTGTTACACTTGGTAACATTAGGATCACCCAAGAGAGACAGTGCAAGTAAATAGGAGGCTTGGAGGGCAGAGGAGAAGGTTTATGAGAAGCCTTGTTTGCCTGTGAGCATCCAGGAGGATTGTACTGAGAGCTGGCTAGCTGTGGGAGCTAATGCTTTGTGTAGTTCTGATATATTTCCGCCTTGTATGATAATACAGATAGTGGGGTTTTTAGCTGAGGCTTTCCCCTGAGTATTTTTTGTGTTTCATGTGTATTGATTCTTCTTCTCTGTTATATGTGTTCTATTTGATCTTGATCAAATCGATTAAGCTTCCGCAAATTGATAGTGGAAGTAGATTATAGTATTTTGCTTTGGTTATATTGCATTATTGGGTTAATCTACAGTCAGATTTTCTACATGGTCTTAGAGCAAGATTTGTAGAGAATTTTCAAGAAATACTACATGGTATCAGAGCTAGCTGATTTGTATAAATTTCTACATAGAATTTTTAATGTTGTTGAGCCCTTAAATTATAACGAAGCAATTTAGTATGAGGTATGGAGGGCAGCAACCATGAAAGAAGAATACAAGTCAATAATTAAAAACAAAACCTGGGATTTAGTTGAACTGCCAGAAGGGAAAAAACCTATACATTCTAAATGGTTATATAAACCTAAGTTCAAAGAAGATGGTAGTGTAGACAAATATAAATCTAGGTTGGTAGCTAAAGGTTTTTGGAATTTCTAAGTCTAACTATTAGAAACCCTTCATGTACTTTCTAATTTATTTATTCCTACTTGTTCTGTTAATTAACAAGTTATTTACAATGTAAATACTGAAAATAAATACAAGTACATGCTCAACACATACAAATCATCAACTGAAGGAAAAACAAGAACACAAGTGACATCGTTATTTTTGGACTAATGTCCCCGGAAAAACCCAATGCGGGAAAACAGGTGCAGCTATCTGAGGGTTTTATTATTACACAGTTTCATAATACAATCTGGGTGCCAGAAATGGCTCACCCAATAGAGAATTCTCTTGGAAGTAGTACCTCTCAATCAGAGACAGATATTCCAGCTAAAAACCCTGGATGAACAACCCCACAGCTCTCAGCTCCAATTTTCCCCATGAATTCTCCAGTGTCTTCCTTTAGGGACTGCATCAGCCTCTCTAGCCTAGCGTAGCCCAGCGTCACCCCAAGTTGCCCTGCGTCAGCCTTTAGAGACTTTGCATCCCCCACGTTGGCTCTCTCTAGCACTATGCAGCTCCTGGCTGCCTCTACGTGGGCCCTGACTGGCTCTGTGTGGCCT
The DNA here is from genome assembly GCA_031772625.1 of Pinus tabuliformis. NCBI lineage: Eukaryota > Viridiplantae > Streptophyta > Pinopsida > Pinales > Pinaceae > Pinus > Pinus tabuliformis. The sequence goes on along the minus strand of CM062817.1, from coordinate 974,237,782 downwards.
CTAGATGGCTATGCTTCCCTCTCTCTCGGCTTCTATGTTGATGCTCCCGGTACCCTCTTGGCCTCTCTGCTTCTATATTCACTGCCCCTCAGCTGCAACTCTGATCAACCCTTCAATTTCCTCAGCAAGCCCTGCCCCAGAAAATTGAATTCTTGATCAACTTGGTGTGTTCTCCAAGTGACCCTCAAGCCTCCTCTTATACTTTTCTCATTGACAATTCAACGACCGAGATTAAGTCCCTAATCAACGACTAAGATGAACTATGGCTTGATCCATGACTTTTGGACCCTTCTAATACAATTTTATATTAATTCACATTAATATTTTATTTTCCTTAAGTTTAGACTTAGGGACTCCATTAAAAATATTAATTATTTTAATATCTCCTAAACTGTTTAGAATTTGCCCAAACCATTTCTGGGTATGGAGATCTCATGTGCTTTAGCCTCTCCACCAATTTTCATGGCTAGATCACATCCAATGCTACCCCAAATCAACACTCCCTCTTAGCGAGGATTGTGCTCTAGTAATACTCTTCACTGAGCATCACCCTGATCATCCGGCATCGGTCTTGGTGATTATTCTAAGCCTACTGCCCAACATCCTCTGTACTATTGCATCATGTACTGCTACACATGGTCGTGCCACTGCCACTGCTGCATTTGTACGACAACCCCTCTCATCATATTGCATCGTGTTGCCCATAACACTACCACTGCTAACTATTGCACTGCAACTCAGTTACTGAGAAGTAAGTAACTGATCTCCCAACTCTGACATCTTTGTCAGGCTAGAGACACCCATGATGTTGAAACTCCTTCGGTCGCTTACAAGTTCTCCCTCTCTGACCTCTGCGCTCTGCAACAACTCCATGCACCTCGCACTGCTGCCTCACGCTATCCTAGGACTCTTTCACTATAGCTCCCTTTGTCGCTCCATCTACATTCGTCTCTACTAACATCCGCCAGTATTGCTACTCCTCTTCGGGGCTCCTGTAGCAAGGTATAATCCAAGAGGCTGGGTACCTCGAGGATCCTACCCCTCATCGCCTGTAGTCCATCTGACTACAGCTCGATGTCTCCCCACTTCCTCTCAAGTGGCGTGTGAGCACTCATGGCATAGTCATCATCTGTCTCCACTTCCTTCTCCGCCCTTGCTGGCACATTCTTGGTCTCGAAAGCCTCTCCCTTGCTCTTATTCCTCGGACACTAGCTCGCATAGTGACCCAGTTCCCCACAATGGAAGCATTTGACCTTGGAGAGGTCCTTCTTCTTCCATTTCTCCTGCTTTCTCTCAGATGTTAGGGCAACATCCTCCTCTTCCTCCTTCTTGATTCTGACCCCCCTTGCCACTGCTTCCTGCCTTGGTTAGCCTTCTGATCTCTTCTTGACGAAGAGCCGCCCACAGTTCCTCCCAATCTGGAAGGGTCAACTTGCCCAGTATACTTTGGACAAACATCTCCTAGTCTTTTGAGACTGTGTTCAAGGTTGTCCTCACCATCAATTCTTGATCTGGCGTGGCCCCTATGGAAGTCAGTTGATCCCGAATCTCCTTCAATCGATCGAGGAAGGTGTCAATCTATTACCCCTTCTACATCTGGTATGACCGCAGTTGATTTTCTAGGAGCATCTTCCTCTGCACAGAAGTATGCTGATACAATTTTGTCAGGGCCTCCCACATCACATTTGATGTGTCCCTTTCGACAATATGTGGTACTACATGGTCCTTGACCCCGTCAAGGATGATGCTCTTAGCCCTCACCATTGCCTCCTCGTACTTATCGTTCTCAGTTGGGTCAATTGGGATCAATATCGTCTTCAAGGCAAAGTGCTTGAGACGATTTCTGTCTAGAACGGACAAGATTTTGGCCTTCCAGACTATGAAGTTTGACGTTCCGTCCAATTTGTCTTGGTCTCATACCTCGTTCACTTCCATTTTTTTGCTCCTCTACTTCCCTCCTGGAATTTCTCGGTGTGACTCCCTCTGAGCCTTGATTTCCCTCCTGGAAACCCCTCTGCTAATGTCGATATGCCCCCACTTCGATCGTTAGTGTAGCTGCACCACTTATCCATATTTCTTGGCTAGAAATCCTTGGCAGTAACTCCCTCTTCCTTGGTCTTTCCTTGTTAGGTATTGTTCAAACCATAGTACCCCACCAACTTCACTCTGCAACTTACCCACAACCTCCTATGCATCAACAAACTGAAGGTTAGAGCTTCTAGGCTCTATGCAATCCCGGCACATCAAAATCCACACCTCTTGGCCACGGGCGTCAATCCTTTCGAACTGAGAAAGATGATCGGGCATTGCATAGGTCATGTCTGCTCCCTTCTGCCACTACGTTGATCCTCCTCCCGACTCAAACTTGGTGATGCAGGCACTGTGTCACCCCTTCCTTGCTGCTTCTCCACTAGGAACAACTTCTGTAACTAGGGACAAATGTTTTTGTTGCTGCTACTCTGCTCGGCTGATGCCCTCATTTCTGCTATGATCTGCAACCTCGCTCTGATACCATGTTGGAATTTCTAAGTCTAACTGTTAGAAACCTTTCATGTACTTTCTGATTTATTTCTTCCTACTTGTTTTGTTAATTAACAAGTTATTTACCATGTAAATATTGAAAATAAATACAAGTACATGCTCAACACATACATATCATCAACTGAAGGAAAAACAAGAACACAAGTGACGCCGTTATTTTTGGACTAATGTCTCCGAAAAAACCAAATGCGTGAAAATCGGTACAACTATCTAAGGGTTTTATTATTAAACAGTTTCAAAATACAATATGGGTGCCAAAAATGGCTCACCCAATAGAGAATTCTCTCGGCAGTAGTACCTCTTAGTCGGAGACAGATATTCCAGCTAAAAGCCCCATATGAACAATCCCACAGCTCTCAACTCCAATCTGCCCCACGAATTCTCCATCATTTGCATCTAGGAACTGCGTCAGCCTCTCTAGCCCGGCGTCAGCCCAACATCACCCCAATGTGCCCTTCATCAGCCTCTTGAGGCACTGCGTCAGCCTCTAGAGCCTTTGCGTCACCCACGCTGGCTTTCTCTAGCACTATGCAGCTCCTGGCTACCTCTATGTGGGCTCTGACTGGCTCTGCGTGGCCTCTAGTTGGCTCTGCGTCCCTCTCTCGGCTTCTGCACTCATGCTCCTGGTACCCTCTCTACCTCTCTACTTTTGTATTCACTACCCCTCAGCTGCAACTCTGATCACTCTTTCGATTTCCTCAACAAGCCCTGCCCCAGAAAATCGAATTCTTGATCAACTCAGTGTGTTCTCCAAGTGACCCTCAAGCCTCCTCTTATACTTTTCGTGTTGACAATTCAATGGCTGAGATTAAGTCCCTAATCAATGGCTAATATTAACTCTGGCTTGATCCATGATTTTTGGACCCTTCTCACATAGTTTTATATTAATTCACATTAATATTTTATTTTCCCTAAGTTTAGACTGACGGACTCCATTAAAAATATTAATTATTTTAATATCTCCCAAACTATTTAGAATCTACCCAAACCATTTCTGAGTATTGGAGATCTCATGTGCTTTAGCCTCTCCACCAATTTTCGTGGCTAGATCACATTCGATGCTACCCAAAATCAACAAAGGTTACTCACAGAAAGAAGGAATTGATTATGAGGAGACATTTTCCCCTGTAGCCAAGTTAAACGATATTATAATGTTAATAGTTTTAGCTACAAAACATAATTGGAGTCTACACCAGGTAGATTTGAAATTTGCTTTTCTTAATGGAGAATTGAAAGAAGAGGTATATTTAAAATAACTTGAGGGGTTTATCAAACAGGGGCAGGAACATTTAGTCTCCAAATTAAATAAGGCATTATATGAATTGAAACAGGCACCCAGGTCATGATATGAAAAAATTGACTCCTTTTTCTTGCAGCATAGTTATAAGAGGAGCAAAAACGACCCAAATATGTATATTGTGTTTAATGAAAAGGGGAAAATTGTTTTGATTTATTTATATGTATATGATCTAATTATCACTGGAAATGTTGATGAATTGATTAAAGAAATCAAAGTGCAGATGTCACAAGTTTTGAAATGAAAGTGATCAAATATTGATCCAGGACTTTAATGATAGCTCAAATTTCAAAGTGTTTGAAAGAGTGTCGAACCTGAATGACCGGATAGATCTCGTCTTCCTGATTTCGACGCTGTGAATGGTTCGAAAAACTGACACCGTATGAAGAAGTTATCGCCATTTGAAAAAGTCCAGTAAACTGCAATTTCCAAGAATAAATTATTTTTGGAAAATATTAGAGAAAAAATATTCCAAGGAATATTCCCAAAAATATTCTTTTTCGGTGACCAATCAGGAGCTGACACGTGGCAAGCCCAGAGGCCACCACATGGCCCTAGAATGGTGTTTTAAAATTATGTTTGGGGTCCGGGGGGGATCGAATTCGTGACCTCCAGCAAGACAAGACCGCGCATTAACCACCTCCGCTACCGTGTTTCTTAACACATAACAGTCAAATGTTTTATTTAAGGTTTAACAGATTGCGGTTTGGGGGTCAGGACCACCAGTGGTCCCATACAACTGTTCACACGCTACGATGTTACCATTGTTTGCCAGCAAACCACGCGGTTGTGTGTTGACCGCCAGTTCAACGGCCTTTCTCCCTAATCGCCGGAGGTTTTACCCATCACATATGCACCCGAAGGTTAAGCTAATAGTCAGCCCGATGGTTAAGCTTGGCGAAGCAGGAAAAAAAAAGGCGGATTTTTCCAAATTTAACTGCAGTTAAGTGTAGTCTGCCAGATTTAGTGGAGGATCACTAGGAGTTAATGAATAAATTCACTCCATAAGTGATTTTAGACCTAGGAGAGTGAACCAAGAGGCTAGCTAGGATAATTGAGGCCTTTTGAAGCCAATGGAACAGTCCAAAGAAGTTTAAGAAGCCATCTTCAAGGACATTTTCATCAAGGGAGATTTTGGAGCTCAGGGCCACTAGGGGTTGGAGGCGGTTGCAGGAACTACCAGTATCCGTTCTCAGTGAACCAACAGTCATTCCTGACTGTAATGAGCCTTATGAATCCATTTCAATGGGTTACAGAAGCATATGAAGACTTCTAAAGGCTTATATTCTACAGGGAAGTTTGAGGCAGCCTAGTGTGTTATAGACATTTTTGTGCCTCGCGACATGGAGCATGAAATGTCAATAATTACAGGGATCCTCAGTCCCTAAACATGTTGTTCTTACCCCTAAAAGAACAAGGTCATCAAACAACAACACTTCCAATCAGTTCTCCACCTGAAAACACTTCAAAACAGGCTAATTTTGGATCATGTCAGCTGCTCCACTGAGCATCTGCGCTGGAATGCAACTGCTCCTCCTTGTACCTGCGCTGGAAGTCAAATCTAATGAAGGCTACCTGCGCTGGGCGAGATTGGCCAAGTGGCACAGTCATTCTGCAAGGTGTCAACTGCCCAGGAAGCTTCCAAACTGACACTTGGTTCATGAGATTCGCCCTGTGATGAGTAAGAGGTACTTGATCACCATGTGTAAGCAAAGATCTCCAAGTGGACTCAAGAACTGAAGATTAACTGAAGAGGGAGAGGACACTAGTCAGCTCTATGCCAGCCTCAAGCTGACTCATCCTCTCTTCTTCTCTCCTATATATAGAGCTCTTCTATGAGGTCTAAGGAGGCTGGAATTTTGTGTAAAGCAAGGAGGTGCTGTTGGTTTATAGTTAGAGCTATTGGGTGATTGTTTTACTAGAGGTGAAGAGGAGAGTTCTTGCTGCTGGGGAGGTGCTGCTGGATTGGAACCATCATTGGTTGTAACCTTCTCAGAACCCTGTTACTTCTATCAATAAAGTTTTGCATGTTCTCCTATATACTTGTATTGCATTGATGTATTGTATTTACATGTATATTTGATTCACTCTAATCCATGCATCAGTTATGAGTACTTGTATCTTGTAGTTTCCTCTCTTGTTTTGTGCAGGATCTGTGTGTAGCTGGACCGGCAAAGAGGGCAAAGAGCTGGGAACAAGAGACAAAGAGAAAGGACAAGGATCGACTAAGCGAAAGACACCAGGTTGGTTAATCTTTTCTTCCTTCTCTCTGTACTTTCATAAAGGAAAACATCAAAGCTTTACTTTCAGTTGTTGCTAAAGACTGTCACCTTTAGAGTAGGGATAGGGTCATCCGCATCGGATACTTTTCCCCACAACAAACTGGCGACTCCGCTGGGGAGCCTAGTATCTTGTTGGTGTTTGTAGTATTTTGCTATTCATTTCTTGAAGAAAAGAGTACCAAATCGAAAAGCTTTTGACTATATCAAAAGCGAAGTAGAGGGACTGCTACTCTTGCTCATTTGCTGAGCAAATTCAAGATTTGAAGAGCTTATCTACAAAAGACTCTTTACTCTTTGTGATAGCTTTTCATCCTCTTGATCATCCCTTAGCCTGTACTTGACCTATAGCTTTTTATTTCAGCAAAAACAGTGCATTTTTGAGCTTTTTATGACCCGGAATTCCTTGTAAACGCAACTCTCGTGTCTCAGTGCAGGCTGTCCACAGGCAGTCTGCATTCCAGCGCAGGTACTCCCTTCGGGAATTGCGCTGAGAATCAAACTGACAGACCAGAGCCTGCGCTGGTCCAGTCAGCCAGTGTCTTGCTAAGGTTTCCCTTTGTGTCTGAGCCCTGTTTTCACTGATTTTTGCTGATTGCTTGCTGATCATTGTACTTGCTGTAAACCACTTCTCCTTGACATTATTCCGCCTCAGTTGTGTGATGAAACTGTGAATGTTCTTTCAGTATTTCTTGTTTCAGTTACAGTTTCCCATTGTGAAAAGCGAACCAGTATAGCTGTGGCCTCTTAGATCCTGAACTGTAAAAGTGTCTTTGTGATCTTAAGAGCTAGTTTTATTACTGTTCATGGCTGTTTGAGTTTGTTTGTTTTTCATTTTATGGTTTGAATCTATACATTTCCTGTGTTTAAACAAGTCGATCATAAGGTGTCTTTTTGATTATTGGACAAGCTTGTTTATTTCTACTTGAAATTAGATTCAAAATTATACAACAGTTTCCTTTCTGTCTTACATCAACATTAAGGATAACGAAAAGAAATACATGAATTGTGCATTTTGCATTTGACTGTGTGCTTGACGATTTAGGAAAATGTGCATTTTAGTGTGTGTTCTATGATCTGTGAGAAAAGTCGTGTCTTTCTTTTCCCTCAGTAGATTAAGGTTTTCAAAGTTGAAAGATTGAAAAGATTTGCTTCTCATCTTAGATTGCATATAGGAAGTTGTATATATACATCTCGTGGCGACCCTGAAAGGCAAACTGTTAAGCAAGATCAACATTAAAATAAACCCAATTTACATAACAACGCTTTGTAACATAACGCAAACATCTAGAGGTCTAGGTAGAGACGTGTTCCGGCGTCGTTAAACATAGTGACTGTCGATCTCTACGAAGGTGGGTGATTCCTCCTGAGAGTCGGTGGCACTAACACGGACTTGTGCTCCCGCGTACCGTCGCGTATATTGGGAGACCCCTATAGGCTTTTATCCTTTATCCTTAGGAAACCGTGTCGGCCGCCCTACTGATCGCGATGCAGTGAACACAGCATTCACGAAGATCGACCACCCGTACCGTAAAACGTATTCTGTGGTTTCGCGAAAGGTTTGGCACACCCTCTGCCTAGATCTCCAGAGCAGTTTCTTTTGGCCCTTTTCAAACTCTATAACTGAAAAGGTCCAATCGAGCATTTGTCACTTCGGGCTCGTTAATACATCAAAGGCGACTAGAGTCATCTTTAGCTTTTTCTCGACTCTTAAAACATGAAAAAGCAAGTTTGTGTCTAAAAGCGTCGTTAATAAAATTTATTTTAAGCGGAACATAATCACCTGTTATTCCCACGTTGATCTTTCGGTTGAAAAGTATGGAGCCCACCAACCAAGGAAGTAACCTTGGCGAAAGTCCAAATCCCTTCTCCTCTTGGGGAGATGTTGGTGCGCCTCATATGGCTACATTGTCACTTCCAGGATTGACAATCGGCCTCCCTGTATGGCTCTTTTCAACTAATGTAGTCCAGATCGCCACTAATCCTAAGCAGTCGAATCAACAGTCAGAACAATCTAGAACTACCCACCAGCCTCCCACTTCTTATGATACTTCCTCTGATCCTTCATCTTCGCAAGGTAGAGCTGGCAAAAGTCAGCCTCCCAAGGAGAAGAAGGAAAAGAAGAAGAGAGAAAAGAAGCAGAAGGAGCCTCTGGCGAAGGCGACTGGGGGCAAGCAGAAGAAAGCTGACAAAAACCCACACACTGCACCAACCGGGCCTAAATCGCCATGTGTCATTTGCAAAGGGATCCACTTCCATCGTGATTGTCCTTGTATTCCCCGGATACTAAGGGACTGGTCCCCAAGGTTGCACAATCCGGTAGCATCAACCTCTGGTTGTCATGTTGATTGCAATCCGTCAACTAACGAGAGTGAAGGACGAAGAAGGGGACCAAGATCACCCTGTCTATTGTGTGAAGGCAATCATGCCATCCACAAATGTCCATTCTTAGATGAGGCAAAGAGAGTTTTGGAAGATCGCCCGGTTTCACCGTTGCGACTTCCTCCTGGATATCAAAAACTCGCGCCTAATCCCTCGATAGTTGAAAATCCAGTTGACCCGCTCAAGTGGTCAGCTGAAGTGTCGGTCATTGAGAATGAACCTACTGAATCTAGACCAGACGAAAGTCTAAAGGTCGAAACGGCAGTTGGCCCGGTTCTTCCTTCAGAGGTTCTATCGTCCAATGACTTCGTCATTGAAGACCCGTCTTCAAATGACACCGTCGCCGAAGAGTCATCTTCATGCGACACCCTCACTGAAGAGAATAAGGATGACACCATCCAGGTTCTTTTCATCAGCACCGACTCCGATGAGCGTCAGGGCAATGCGCCCATTCCTTTATCGCAGGAAGGAACATCATCAGAGTCATATCCGGCCGTATATTCGGTCCCACCACCAAGCAACCTGGTTGTATCCTTTGATTGGAATCAACTAGGCAGACCCCGGTTACCAGCCAGTACACCATTCAGAATCATTGTCCAGATCTATAGAATGATTATGGCTGGTACTATCATTGATGAAGGGGCGTCTGTGAGTATCCTTTCCTCTATTGCTTGGAAAACACTGGGTTCCCCAGCGCTTTTACCTGAGTTGAGAAATCTCTCAGGTTTTGATAAAGGAACCAGTCGACCATTAGGGATCCTCCCCAATGTACCTGTTACATTGAAAGGGAAGACTGTCGGGATGAACGTGTTGGTCGTCCAAGGACCCTTGGATTATAACCTACTCCTCGGACGCGACTATATTTATTGCATGGGAGTGATAGTCTCCTCACTCTTTAGAGTAATGTGTTTTCCACACGAAGGAAGGATGGTCAAGCTCGTAGACCAACTTTCATTTCCGGGATCTCGCATCGCAAATAGTCAAATACCAATCCTAAATGGTCTGTTCACTCAAGATACACCTCCGCCCCCAGTCCTCCTTCCCGATGAATGCGAGTGATTCGGAAAGAAAGACTAGGACCCAGGGGGCATGCACCCTGGTCTGCTTCGGGCAGAAGAAACCCCGGGTATAAGGAAGAATTTCCGCAGAAGAACATGACTAGCCCGTACCCCGTCCGTGGAAGGAAGTGGGGTTGTTCTGGAATAGTGATCTTTTGTTAAAGTTATGTGTTTGATAAAAGTAGTCATTCACCTTTGTCTAAAAAAGTGGGCAATGCCCAAGTAGGAATTCCCTTATCGCGACGAATAGTAACCATCTTTGAATTCAAGCCTCGCCCATTAAAACATATGTTTTGAAGGATAAGCAGGGGCAGCCTACAAAGTAGGGGACTGTATTGTTGTGACAGAGGGTAACCATCTTTGGACAACCCAATGATAGACACCGCCGAAGAAAGAGATTGATTTGCGGCAGCGAATAGAACCCTCTTCGGATAATAAGAAAGAGGCAAGCCTCCCTCAATAATACCAATGTTTTGTCTTTGAGTAGTGTTCTTCTATTGTCACAAATAGCTGTTTATTAAAAGTGGGCCGACGGGAAGCCTGAGTACTGCGTAAGACCCCTTAAAATAACGAGAAGACAAGTATCGTTAACATTAGATTAGCAAGATGACAAATAACTGTGAACACCCAAAGAAAAGCAGAGGTAGGGGAGAGGAGGGGCAGCCTCGAAATTCTATCCTATACCTGGGGGCATGCAAACTTTTGGAATGCAAGCAAGGGACGACTATTTATTTTTTTAAATTTTTAGGTCCTCCCTTTAAACCTGTAGGTCTAACCCGTTAAACTCGTAGGATTAGCCGTTTCCGACCTTGCATGAAGGAAGCCTGTGGGGCAAAAGTAAAATTTGCCAAAATTGGAGCATAGCTTTGTGAGATAAAGCTCCTTAAAAAATAGTGATCTCATAGGAGGCGTTCTTATTATGACTGGTATATCGAGCAGTTTTAGCATATGGTTCATGCTCGTTAAAAAATAAACACAAGATCCGAGCAGTTTTAACGCGGTCTTCATGCTCGTTAAAAAATAAATAAAAGCAGTGAGCAATGTTCCCTCCAGAGTTTAAGCTCATTTTTATCTAAAAAAAGAACCTATCCTGGTAAATAACTTTTTGAGATTGTAAATTCATCAGCCATAAGAACCTTGATCGTGTTTTCATCCATCACCTCCACTGTTCATTTGGCCGATCATTCACTTCCATTTGTGTGTTTACCTCTTTTGAGAAACAGCTGCGAAGAGTGATTTCACCTAGCCATCCTCGTGACACTGCCGTGATTGGAAAATTCCAACCTGTACCTGGAATCTGCTGCTATCCCTGTTTATCACTCGTTCCTCAAAAGACGAGTCTTCTTTGAGCTCTTTTCACTGACTCGTAAAATATGAAAAGTTTGCTGAGTTTTGGCCTTCCAGCTCGTTAAATGACCGGAACGCTATCCCTCCTCTAAATTTTAATCTTTTTGGACCTGAGGGATTATTGCACAAAAGGATCAAGCGCTTGTCTTGTTCGGCTCGTTAAAAGTACCGAACAACCATCCCTTCTGTATTGTTTTATACTTTTTCGGACTTAAGGGATTAGCTGACGAAAAAGGAATTATGGAGTTGACTTTCTGTACCTTTTCAGACTCTCTAAAAATGAAAAGGACCGAGTTTTCCTTGTCGTTAGACTCGTTAAAATGATTAAATAGCGACAAACTTGTCTTTAGACGAGAACGAGTTTCCCTATCGCTAGGCTCGTTAAATCTTAGCGATGGGCTTGCCCGAAGGGCAAGTTATAGAACAAGCATATGTTATCCTCCTCAAGCTTGACAAAAATAAAGAGGTACTGGTCAGAAATGACTGGGGAAAAATTGGGAGAACATCAAAGTTTAAAGGTAGCAAGTCACTCTTGAACATGACACTTTTCCTCCGTACCACATCGGGTTGGGTTGTTTCATTCACCGGTCTCATCACCATGGTCCTCGCCAAACCATCCACATTTGGGGTAATGCTACCGATCCATCGCATCAGTGTCGTTATATGTTCAAGAGGGGTCATTCTGAAAGTGTCAACCGTGTCCCATCCACTGCCATACATTATCCTTCATCCATTCATGATCGCCACCCTGAATCATATGTCACAGTTTGTTTTCACCTCCACTAAAATCATTAGCTCCGTTCCGTGTCATTGATGTGGGATTCATTAAGGCCCTCCTTTGACGGATCGCTTCTTGTCGACTTCAGCTCATTATCCAAGAAGTTGATCTAGGAACACCCCCCCCAGTACTTTGAAGCTTGCATGCCTCAATGGCAAGTTTCTCACTTCCGGCGACAGGTATACATCAATGACCTTCGACCAGAAGATTTTGCGTGGCGTTCGACGCCAAGTCCTTTATTCACGCCACGTGAATTGTACTGCAGTACCTTGAGGGTCATCGTCATTATTGGTGATTCCTCTCGCGCTTGTTAACGGTTTTCATTATTGACCGGTAATCAAGCGATGTCTTTCCATGTTCGACTTCAGCGAAATTCTCACATGGATCGACTTGTACTTAGAGTGAAGATCGAACGAGTTTGAAGACCCCGGATCTAGTTTCATCCATCCGGGCTGTGATATATATTCAGGAAATATAAAAGCATTTGCCATGTACATCATTGCAGCAGATGATCATCCTATTCAAAGGATGATAATTTCAGCAGAAAATTATCAGTCTACCTTCAGACGATCGTCTGTCATATGTACCAAAATGTATTTATAAAGCTGAGCATGGGAATGCCCGCCTCAGCTAGATCGTGAAAATAGAATGAAAAATAATGTATTGTATTGTATTGTATTACAGGGCGCCTCCTCAGCACTGGAATGAACTTCGGACCCTCTAGATAAAGCATCTCACCCGATAAACGGCCTCATACTTTAGGGGGCAACTGTTATAGACATTTTTGTGCCTCGCGACATGGAGCATGAAATGTCAATAATTACAGGGATCCTCAGTCCCTAAACATGTTGTTCTTACCCCTAAAAGAACAAGGTCATCAAACAACAGCACTTCCAATCAGTTCTCCACCTGAAAACACTTCAAAACAGGCTAATTTTGGATCATGTCAGCTGCTCCACTGAGCATCTGCGCTGGAATGCAACTGCTCCTCCTTGTACCTGCGCTGGAAGTCAAATCTAATGAAGGCTACCTGCGCTGGGCGAGATTGGCCAAGTGGCACAGTCATTCTGCAAGGTGTCAACTGCCCAGGAAGCTTCCAAACTGACACTTGGTTCATGAGATTCGCCCTGTGATGAGTAAGAGGTACTTGATCACCATGTGTAAGCAAAGATCTCCAAGTGGACTCAAGAACTGAAGATTAACTGAAGAGGGAGAGGACACTAGTCAGCTCTATGCCAGCCTCAAGCTGACTCATCCTCTCTTCTTCTCTCCTATATATAGAGCTCTTCTATGAGGTCTAAGGAGGCTGGAATTTTGTGTAAAGCAAGGAGGTGCTGTTGGTTTATAGTTAGAGCTATTGGGTGATTGTTTTACTAGAGGTGAAGAGGAGAGTTCTTGCTGCTGGGGAGGTGCTGCTGGATTGGAACCATCATTGGTTGTAACCTTCTCAGAACCCTGTTACTTCTATCAATAAAGTTTTGCATGTTCTCCTATATACTTGTATTGCATTAATGTATTGTATTTACATGTATATTTGATTCACTCTAATCCATGCATCAGTTATGAGTACTTGTATCTTGTAGTTTCCTCTCTTGTTTTGTGCAGGATCTGTGTGTAGCTGGACCGGCAAAGAGGGCAAAGAGCTGGGAACAAGAGACAAAGAGAAAGGACAAGGATCGACTAAGCGAAAGACACCAGGTTGGTTAATATTTTCTTCCTTCTCTCTGTACTTTCATAAAGGAAAACATCAAAGCTTTACTTTCAGTTGTTGCTAAAGACTGTCACCTTTAGAGTAGGGATAGGGTCATCCGCATCGGATACTTTTCCCCACAACATAGTGCCAACTGTGGAGGAAGGCTTAGATCGGGGATGCAGTGCTCATTTTGAGCAAATCAATAGTATATTGGTGATGTTTGATATGTGTTGGAGATAGTAGAATAGGTTTCATAGATAGTTGAAGAATTCTGAAGGAGTTAGTGCCATCAAGAAGCTCAGGGAATCCCAGTGCATCGATTGAAGGAATCAAATTTAAGGGATTTTAGATCTGTTTGCAGAATGATGACAACCATGATAGGGATATAGATGGTTTTCTAAGCCCATTGTTTCAGTCAATAACCATTGGATTTGAGTGTGGAACTTGTAAAAGAATTGAAGCCATAATCCCAAAGAGCCAAGTCAAATTGACAGAAGCTCAAGGAGACGTAGCCCACGATATTCGGGTGAACTCCTAGATTAAATTTGTTGTTATGTGTTGATGTTTATTTTCTGCATTATATGGTTGTTATGTGTGTCTAATATTAGCAGAAAAAAATGGACTTAAAGCACTTAAACAATTAAAAACAAACAAAGACATACACATGTTTCAAGTACTTTATTCCGCAATTGTCAACATAAGCTAGATCAAATAATTGTTAAGCTTTGGAGTGACAAGTTCTTGTAAGTGAAACAAGATGTTAAATCCTCATTTCAAATCAGGTGGTATCAGAGCAGGATGCTTGATTGATAAAGCAAAATATTGCTTGTTTGACTTGATAAGTGTTTAAACAATACAAAGGATTCTACTGTTTGATTGTTTGTAAACTTATTATTGTTTGAGTTTGCAAAGGTGAAGGGAAAGCTACTAATAAGCTAAGTCCAGGAGAGGACAAGAAGGAAGAAGGGCTAAAAGCATTCTCCTTACCCCAAGGATATAAAGACAATCCTTGAAGCATAAGAGGGTTTTTTTACAAAAGGATGCTTGAATAAGAATTTGATTCTACTGCCATTTAGTTCACAAATTTGTCATTAGTTCTTTGAAAGCTTTGTGAATTTTGCTGAAGTGCTTTTGTTCATTTTTGATAATGACAACTTCTACAAGTGAGTTTTCCAAATCCTCCTCTTTCACAAGATTCTTTGATGAAGACTTGAAGCAATATTTGTTCATCATGATGGATATGGTGAGAGAAATGAGGACCGAACTTCGAGAGCAGTTGAATTCCATGAAGGAAGAGAAGTTGTTGCTTTCTGACAAATTGCAGGAAATGGAGAGACAACTTCATATTGCAAATATGGATCTGAAAAAGGTGCATGAGTTGGAGACACAGCTCCTTGCTACCAAAGAAGCCTTAGTCAAGTATCATCTTGAAGAAGAGGTAAACAATTCTAGTTTGTCTTCAATTTCCTCTAAGAATGTTTATGTTGGTTCTTTTGAAAAACATACAAGAGGCATAGGGTCCAAGTTAATGTCCAAAATGGGCTATGAAGGAAAATGATTGGGCAAACATGCACAGGGTATTGTTGAGCCAATAATGGTTGAGGAAAGGCCTAAGTATTTGGGTCTTGCCTATGAACAATCTTATGGAGAAAGTTCCAAAACAATCATGAAGGCAATTGAAATTGTTCCTAGAAGGAGTTTCATTTCAGGTTCCCTACCTCAAGTTTGTAAAGATTGTATTCTTGGGGAATGCAATTGTTTGAAACATCATTTGCATGAAGAAGGTGTGCATAAGCATACACTTGAACCAAAAAGTTGTGAAAGCTCTAAAACCATTGAAGGGATTGATGGTGTTCCAAAGGGAGCTATTTTTTCATTTGATTCACCTCATGAAGGTAATTAAGGTGAAAGAGAAAGGTATAAATCTGATTTCCATCACACTACTTTTGATTATGCTAAGCATGATAAATTTCCACGTAAGCATTGGAAAATAATTGCATGTTCCTTTTCTGGTTTGGTTAACCATAGTGTTTCTAGATGTTGGAAGAGAATGGCCACATACAGGAAACTTTTGAAGGAAAGAAGGCAAGAAGCCAAAGGTCCATTGGACAAGGCAAATTATGTTGTCAAGAAGATGAACATGTGTTGTACTTATTGCCATAAGCAAGGACATATTGTTGAAAGGTGTTGGACTTTGAATCCAACAATGCTTCCACGAAATTTGAAGAAAGTGGAGAAAGAGTATGGCAAGAATGGAAAGGAAGTTTCCATAATTGATGTGTTTCAGGATGATCCACATGTTGATATCGATGTGCAGTTAAAGGAAGCACCTTTGGTGTGGATTGGTAAGAAATGGCTAGAGTTCTTATCCAATTAATGTTACATGTTTTTCTTTTATGAGAAAAGAAATGTGTCACATCTATTTGCATTTCTTTGCTAATGGAATGCAAGTTGCAAGATGGAAAAGTCGAGTATGTAGACTCACATTATTGCAGCAAAATTATTTTCATTTCAGCTTTGAAAGTACATGTACATGTAACTGAGGATCTTGTACTCATGATTGTACTTAAGAGAAAGTTGAAGAATCGAATACATGCATGAGAATGGAATATATGAACACAGGATTGTTAATGATTTCCTTGTATTTGAACATGTATGTAATTGACTTGATGGAAAGCTATCGACCATCATATTGTTTGGTTTAAAGATGCATGTAATGTCATGTCAACTTGGAAGAGTTGATTTGGTCTCCAAGATTGTAAAAGGGAGATGCTGATGAAGTGTTTCATCTTTGTAAAAGAATCAATAAAATTATTTTGTACATGCTTGACTTGAAGGGTCAAATGTTTGAAAAGGCATGATTTTGTCGAATTGGGATTTAGTCGATCATTTGTACACAAGATGTAAAGACATGTTGATGATTCACATGATGTGAAATTTGTTTCTTTTGATGGAGCAAGAATTTATGTCGTCAAGTTGTTTTCTTGTATTTTGACATCGTCTGCTGAAGGAGATTTGCAGCAACAAAGGTTGCCATGGAAGTGGCTTGGAAGCAATGTTTAGCTACCTTCTGTACATTCTGAATGAGTTCAAGGAAGACAGTTCTTAATAAGAGGACAAGTGCATCCAAGAAGGGAAGTGTCGACTACCTTCGAGTTTTGGTTCAAAGGCACCCGCCATGCAGGAAAGTGTATGAAGGTTGAAATAAGAGGGTACTGTACTCTCATCTACTGTTTAGATCAGTATATCAGTCTTTTGGGGTCCAAAAGATTCCCAATGGGGAGGAGTGATCAGATATTTATCTAGTACTTTAATGATAGCTCAAATTTCAAAGCGTTTGAAAGAGTGTCGAACCTGAACAACCGGATAGATCTCCTCTTCTTGATTCTGGCGCCGTGAATGGTTCGAAAAACTGACATCGTATGAAGAAGTTATCAGCATTTGAAAAAGTCCAGTAAACAACAATTTCCAAGAATAAATGATTTTTGGAAAATATTAGAAAAGGAATATTCCTTGGAATATTACCTAGAATATTCCTTTTGGGTGACCAATCAGGAGCTGACATGTGGCAAGCCCGGAGGCTGCCACGTGTCGTTGGAATGGTGTTGTAAAATTATGTTTGGGGTCTGGGGGGATCAAACCCGTGACCTCCGACAAGACAGGACCACGCGCTACCACCTCCGCTATCGTGTTTCTTAACACATAATAGTCAAATGTTTTAGTTAAGGTTTAATAGATTGCGGTTTGGGGTCAGGACCGCCAGCGGTCCCATACAACTGTTCACACGCTGCGATGTTACCGCTATTTGCCAACAAACCACGCGGTTGCGTGTTGACCGCCAATTCAACGGCCTTTCTCCCTAACCGCCGAAGGTTCTACCCATCACATGCACTCCTGAAAGTTAAGCTAACAATCAGCCTGACGGTTAAGCTTGGCGGAGCAGACAAAAAGGCAGAATTTACCAAATTTAACTGCAGTTAAGTGCAGTCTACCAGATTTAGTGGAGGATCACTAGGAGTTAATGAATAAATGCACTCCATAAGTGATTTTCGACCTAGGAGAGTGAACCAAGAGGATAGCTAGGCTAATTGAGGCCTTTTGAAGCCAATGGAACAATCCAGAGAAGCTGAAGAAGCCATCTTCAAGGAGATTTTCATCCAGGGAGATTTTGGAGCTCAGGGCCACCAGGGGTTGGAGGCAGTTGCAGGAGCTACCAGTATCCATTCTCAGTGAACCAACAGTCATTCCTGACTGTAATGAGCCTTCTGAATCCATTTCAATGGGTTATAGAATCATCTGAAGACTTATAAAGGCCAATATGCTACAGGGAAGTTTGAGGAAACCCAGTGCCAACCGTGGAGGAAGGCTTAGATCGAGGATGCAGTGCTCATTTTGAGAAAATGAATAGTACATTGTTAATGTCTAATATGTGGTGGAGATAGTAGAAGAGGTTTCAAAGATAGTTGAAGAATTCTGAAGGAGTTAGTGCCATCAAGAAGCTCAGGGAAGCTCAGTGCACCGATTGAAGGAATCAAGTCTAAGGGATCTTAGATCTGTTTGCAGAATGATGACAGCCATGACAGGGATATATGGGGTTTTCTAAGCCCATTGGTTCAATCAATAACCAATGGAGTTGAGTGTGGAACTTATAAAAGAATTGAAGCCATAATCCCAAAGAGCCAAGTCAAATTGATAGAAGCTCAAGGAGACGTAGCCCACGATATTTGGGTGAACTCCTAGATTAAATTTGTTGTTATGTGTTGATGTTTATTTGCTGCATTATATGGCTATTATATGTGTCTAATATCAACAAAAACAAATTGACTTAAAGCACTTAAAGAGTTAAAAACAAACAAAGACATACACCTATTTCAAGTACTTTATTCTGTAATTTCCAACATAAGCTAGATCAAATAATTGTTAAGCTTTGGAGCGAGAGGTTCTTGTAAGTGAAACAAGATGTTAAACCCTCATTTCATATCAGAAAGACCTCTTAAAATTACAATGTTGTTTGGGTCTGGAAGTTTGGAGGGACTCTGACCAGACTTTTCTCACTCAAGGAAAGTATGTCAAAGGGAACAGTGCAAAGCTGCCTCAGTGCCTTTACAGCAGAATCTTAAACTTCGGATTGATGATGATTCTAAAGAGGTGGATGCCACATTGTATAGACAACTAGTTGGGAGTCTGATTTATTTGACTACAACTAGACCTGACTTAGCATTTTCAGTCAGTGTGTTAAGTCAATTCATGTCAAAACCTCTTGAGAATCACTGGGTGGCAGCAAAAGGTGTCTTGAGATACCTTCAAGGAACCATTGATTTTGGTATTAAGTACACTGATTCTTCTGATGTTAATTTGATAGGTTTTTCAGATTCAGACTAGGCAGGAAACCTGGATGATAAAAGATCCATAACAGGTTATGCTTTCAATATTGGGTCCAGGGTAATTGCTTGGAGCAACAAGAAGCAAAGTATTGTATCCTTATCTTCTGCAGAAGCAGAGTATCAAATAGTGTGTGCAGCCACGTGTGAGGCAATTTGGTTGAGGATACTTCTCCATGATGCTGGAGAAGAACAAAAAGATGCTACAATAATTAGATGTGACAAATCAAGCGGGAAAACGACCCTGTGTTTCACAAAAACAAAAAACATATTGATACTCGGTTTCACTTTATTAGAGAGAAGGTTCAGTCTAAAGAATATTTTATTGAATATTGTAATACTTGTGATAATGCAGTAGATATTTTTACCAAGCCCCTTGGGAGGATTAAATTTGAAATGTTTAGGGAGATGTTAGGAGTACAAGTGAACCCTTTCTCCATTAAGGGGGAGAGTTGAAAATAATGGAGAAAATGTATTAATGGAGAGTTATTTCCATAGTTGTGTGTGTGTGTCCTAAATTAATATTAGTTCCTATTTTCTAGGTGTCAGTTCTAATCTCCCTAAAATGATGTAAACTTATATATTTCTGAAAGCATAGTTGGATTCTACACCAGCGAGATGTGAAATCTTCTTTTCTTAATGAAGAATTGAAAGAAGAGGTATATTTAAAATAACTTGAAGGGTTTATCAAACAAGGGTAGGAACGTTTAGTATACAAATGAAAGAAGGCATTATATGGATTGAAATAGGCACCCAGGTCATGGTATGAAAAAATTGACTCATTTTTCTTGCAGCATAGTTATAAGAGGAGAAAAAACGACCCAAATTTGTATACTGTGTTTGATGAAAATGGGCAAATTGTTTTGATTTATTTATATGTAGATGATCTAATTATCACTGGAAATGTTGATGAATTGATTAAAGAAATCAAAGTGCAGATGTCACAAGTTTTTGAAATGAAAGACCTCAGAGAATTACATTATTGTTTTGGTCTGGAAGTTTGGAGGGACTCTGGCCAGACTTTTCTCACTCAAGGAAAGTATGTTAGTGGATTTTATGATTAATTGAACAAAGCGTTCTCTGCTTGGACAATCTCAAAATGCAACTTACTCACCTGTTAGCTGCCAGTTTCAGATTATAAGTTTCAACTCCCATTTTTAATAATTTCTCATTATCAAAATTAAATAATGATTGTTATTATTCAAAACTAAATAACTAATAATAATAATAATAATAATTCTCATTACCAAAAGTAAATAATGGTTTTTATTAATCAAAACTGAATAATAGTTATTGTTATCAAAACTAGATACTTATCTCATTCAAAACTAAACAAGGCTGCATAGCTAGTGTTCCCTTTCGCTTAGTTTAATAAAATATTTTAATGTCATAATGTGTTGTATGTACTCCAAACAATAATAAAATTGTAAAATTAGTTATATGAATATTTGTTTAACTTTTTTTTATTAATTTTTTTAATATAATTAAACATTTTTTTGATAGATAAAGGTTATATATATATATATATATATATATATATATATATATATATATTTGACATTGAAAAGAATGATAACAGGTTAATAATTATTTATTTAATATTGAATGATGACAATTTTTTTATATAATGCTCATATTATAGTACACATGTCATGTCATTAGAGTATAGATTGATATAATGAGAGTTGTACAAATTGTACACATGTTATTTTTACATATTTTTTTTCAAATTTATGTTATTTAAATTATTTTTTGTAAATTAAAAAATAAAACCCATAAAAATTGTCTATTCAATACTTTACACCAATGAAAAAATGAAATTTTTGAATTTAATTACAAACCATTTGTGTTTAAGGTACATGGTAATTAATATATAATGTTATTTTTCAAATTATTTATATTTATTGTACATAGTAAATAATAATAGAGTACACAAAAGTCAATTCTTGCCATCGTTACACAATAAAAGGGGAGACATTTCAACCAACCATATTTGAGATAAATAGAAATAAATTTTATTTCATAATGTTAACTTTGGATAGATTTAAAATTTTTTAGTCAATGAAAAATTGAATAGGTACCGCTATAATAATGATCGTCATAATTAATAACTAAATTTATTAATATGGATTGAAAACTAAATAATGGTTGTTGTTATCTAACTGAATTGAAAACTATTATTTAGTTTAAACTAAAAAAATAATTCTTATTATCTAATTGAAAATTAAATAATGATTACTAAAAAATAATTCTAATTATTTAATAATAACTATCTATTAAAAATGCAACATTAATAACTAAATATTTATTGTAAATTATATATTCATAAACCTATTATAATAAAAAAAATAAACTAAATATTCTTATACCTAATATAAATTTAAGCTCAAACAACATACAATATAATAGAACTTCAACAATAGAGCACCTAATAGGAATTCAAGCGTATACGATATAATAGATATGCTAGCCTAGACAAAATACAATATAATAGAAATGCACACGCACGCATGATATAATATAAATGCAAACACATAAGTGATGTACCTCAATTCAATAATTCAGATTCTCAAATTGAATCTTTTCAATGCAATTATATCTTTTCAATGAAATTGATTTGTGATGATCTAGTAGAGGTGTTTAGAATTGATATACAAACATTCATAATTGGCATGTAGAATCAATATACCATTCAGATGCTCATAATCAATATACAACGATCGATATGAAGTGATATGATGATATCACCATCTAAGGGTTGTTTAGTGTTACGTGTTGTGTAACAATAAGGGAAATTGATAGGGTGGGATATAACAAATTTGAAATGGTCATGGCGGCTTATAGTGAAATGGCTAGTCAATTTAATTGGAAAAAATTGAATCAATAAATAAATTTTTAATATCTTGTGAAGATCTATATCTTAATTGATTATTTATTTCTCTTGTTTTTAGCTTTGGTCTTTTTCTTCTAAAAACAAGCTTAGATTCAGTTTCAAAGAGAAGTGTGCCTTGGGTCTTTTCGTGAAGAGTATTTTTTGGTTATATTTTTTTTAATAGAATCGCCCCAATAAAACAAAACAAAATATAAATAATTTTAATAATCTCATCTAGAGACAAATACAAAAATACTTACTGGACTATCTAGCGGATGGATTTCTCTTTGGTAATAGTGCCTAAAAATGTTACTACCCAAATTAACACTCTTATGAAAGTTACTCATCTACCTTCGGTTGGGGCTGAAACTAAGTCTACAAGGCCTAATACTCTAGCATAGGGGGAAGACCCTCAAGCGAAGAGGAAGGGCACTCAAGCGAAGAAGGAAAGAGGCTACAACAACAAATAAATAGTCACACGTGTGAGAATTTAGGGCTGCCGGATAGTCACTTCCAGTCTGCACCTACACTTTGAAGAAGGAGCTCATTTGGTTAAGAAGGTGAAGGAATCATCATATGGAAGGGTTCTCATCAAAGGCTTGTTCTCTAGAGCAAGTGCAACAAGGTTTACCAACAAGTTGAAAGAAGAACGAAGTGTCGGAAGTAGGAGGACAAAGTGTTAGGAAATAAAGTGCTAGAAGAAATGCCGAGGTATATGGTACAGAAAGGAGTGGAGACTTGACTTGTGCTTCGAGGATCACATTGTCAAGGGTCTAGGGTTTGGCATTGATCAATAGAAGCTTCAATAAGAGAAAACTTACAAAGGGTTTTCCTCTCAAGAGTGGAGAGGTTTTGTCCCTAGCAGAGAGACAAACTTTGTGTTCTTGTTTTGGTAGCAGTTTGATGAAGTACACACATATGCACTAATAAGAAAAGAAGAAGAATAAGTTGTAAAAAGACTCCACAAATTGTTATCAAGTAACGAAGAATCACACTACACTACTTTGCCCTAGATTCTTCGGCACGGTATCAGAGAGACCATGGTGCTATGGGGGTAAGCACACTTGGGAAATGCACCACTATCACCTTCATATGATTTTCCCCTCACTTGAGCCCAACGACTTGAATCCATAATAGGTACCCTATCTATGGAAACAAACTTGTCAAATATGTTGTCGTAATTCCAAGAGTGATTCACTTCAACAACACACACCTCGATATATGGTTAGATAGATTAGTGCCCAATAAGTGATAAAATGCCTTAAAAATATTCAACAGTAAACTAGGGCATCAATCACTACAATATAATGAGGGTTAGGAGCTAATTAATATTAAGTGTTAGAGAAGCAAACTCATTTGGTTGGGCGGAGAATGGATAGGAGGATGGCTCTACGTCGCGAGGGCGAGTATGACTGACCCATCGTGTCTGTAGTACAACGACGCAGATGGCAGATCTGGGCAGCTACACGTAGACAGACCTTCGGGGGACTCTGTTAATCTTTAACCCGAGCATTAGCAAGCTCAGAAAGGTTTTTTACCATGCCGTTTTGACTTCTCAGCTCCGTGCCCATCGCTTAGGTTCGGACCTCCTACGACCATTTCCTCCTGCAGCGTCTTTGGTGGTTACTCATAGGCAGCTGACATTTACAAGCCCTTGACAGCTATGGACCTCAATCCTGTAGATTACTCGGAGGACCCGCTACCGAAAGGAGCTATCTGGATGACCCCGCATTCGCCGAAGGCAAACCGTGCTCCGTTTAGCTGTGCCTTGAATGAGACTTTTGTCGACTTACCTCTGTTTCTGGGGCCTTCATCACACTCGGTGGTCCTGCTGGATGAACCCCTGACCTGGCCATCCCTCTCCTCTCCCTCGCCGTCACCATCCTCGATAAGGTTTGCTTCCAGCTGCCTAAACCCTAACCCTCCGAATTTTTGCACAGGACCATCCCACCTCCATATACCCTCCGGTCATGCCCTCGTTTTACCTTGCTCTTTGCTCCCAGCTGCATCGTTACCGCCATCCTCGCCTTCTCCCCTATCCCTCGCTCTAGAAGTTTTACTATCATACCACCCTTTGCGGAACCCCTTCCATCTGCTTCACTTCCCCAACCGAAGGACCTCCTAGTCTCTGAAAGCAATCTTTCACAAAGGGACGGCTCATATGAGGGAGAAAGACCTTGGAAAAAAGCCAGGTGCTTTAGATCTAAAGCAGACAACATCATATTGCGGCTCGAAGAAGATATACAACTAGCGAATACCATGGACATAGCAGACAGGGTTTTGGTCGGAAGGATCTGAGGGCGGAACTACTCTACGGCTTGTCTCAAAGCATGGACATCAGAGGTCTGGGGGCACCACTTGGCAGATCTACCCACCATTCAGACTTTTGTGAGAGGGTGGTTTGCATTCAAGTTCGCCAGGCCCAATCACACGAACTGGGTCTTATCATCTTACTGGCATTTCGAACATGCGCCTGTCCTCCTAAAGCAATGGTCACCCCTTTTCGACCCTGAAACGGAGCAGATAGGAGTCAGACCAACATGGATTAGATTACCAAGGCTTCCACCACATTTTTGGTCAGAGGACATATTCTGATGCATCGCTCGGCATGTACATGCAGTATGACAAGTCCTATCTCTCCACTCGGAAGATGGCTTATGCCAGAATTTTGGTACATATGGACACAAGAGGGGGCCTGCAGGAGCATATTACAATTCAATTGCGAAATTACACCAGGAAGCAACTGCTAGACTACGAGGGACTGCCCTACAGATGTCGTCGTTGCCACAAGGTTGGATACGTGTTCAGGGATTGTCCACTGAATCACAAAGGGGGGCAAAAGACACAAGATCATGGTACGAATAGCGTAGTCCTGCAGGAACCACCCCAACATGTACCGGAGGCCGAAGAGCAGACAACGTAGGCTCAGGTAGCGGAAGGATGGGAGTTCAATCAAAGTGAAAAGAAGAAGCGGGGGAAAGCTCCACTTCAACCACCCTCTCCTCCACTAACGAGAGCTCGGGCGGCTTCAGGGGACGCTTTCACCATGGGTATGAAAAAACCTCCCCTTTCTTTTACTTTCTCTGCATCTGATTTACATTTACCATCATTTTCTCATTCATGGATAGAGTTTTTCGCCACCTGGAAGTCCCCCTCTGTCCCTCCCCCTCATCCCCGGCTCTCCCCCACCCTTTTGAACTCTTTCAACAAAACCATATTAGTCAGGCCTGTACCATTCTGCCTCCTCAGCCCACTTTCACTCCTCCTAAGCCCTATACAAACTTCTAGCAAAGTTCTTAGGAAATGAAAGTCACCATTAAATTATGTAAGTTAAGCTTGGAGAATAATCTAGGAATGAAATATAAGATAAGAGTAGGGTTAGAATCCATCATTTAGCATCAAATCCCAGCCTTTAGAGTTTCACCAAATCTGATTTTGATTGTCACAATTTAATTTCTAGAATTAGTAAACACCTTAAATCAACCCACAATAATAAAACCCTCATCTGCTGCACCGATTTTCCCAAGTTGGGTTTTTCTAGGGACAACTGTCCAAAAATAACTGTCAATTTCATTGTGTGTGTGCTAGAATTTCTTAGTTTCTTGTATTTTATTTTTCGCAGTATTTTTATGGTGAAAATTGCAGTTGTGATCCCTAACTACATAAAATAATGCCTTTATCTCTTGTAAACCTTATAGATAAGACAATAACACATGTCATATCCATGGTACAAGTGTGAATAAGTCTTAAGACTCTCAACAATGCCTCAAAAATGAAGAATAATCTCTAAACATCGAGTTGTCCTCATAAATGTGTGAAACGATATTTTAAAGGGTGGAACAACTTTCTCTGAAATTGTCTCATAAGTGGTCAAGAATTCAAGATAATCTTCTCACAATGGATTTTAAAAGAACTATAGTTGTGTCCATTTTTGCTTGAATTTCTATTATGACCACATATTGTAAATCTTATGGCCATTTTGCATCTAGGGGCATTGATTTGGTGGAATTTTGGGTATTCTACCAAAACATAAGGCCAGACACCCTCAAAATGTCATGCGAAGGGGTGTGAAATGGCATCAAAAGTGAAACATTCTATTCGGAAGGTGTAATGTTTCATCCACCAAGAGCAACGTCTCATCCAAAATGATGCATTGTCCATCATCCATGGCTAGTGCATCACATCAAGCTATCATGTCATTACATGAACTCGACATCCTCCAAAGGGAATGTGACGTCCTTAATGAAGTGTGCAAGAAGATTCATCAATTGTAATGTTCCAAACTTATATAAATACTGATATGCAAAGCAAAATCGATTTTAACACAGAAAAATTAAACAATCATCAAATACTCAATATACTCCAAAAATGAGAACCATCTGAGCTATTTTATTAATGAAATGGAGCAAGTACAATAGTATGAAAAATGCACCTGGGCTTTCCTCAAGGGCAAGCTTGACAGAACCCAGGTGATAAACAATAATCTCAAAGTTGGAAAATTATTGCTCCTCTAATGCTCTGCACAGTCTCCTAGAAACTACGTTGTTGGTTGGAAAGGAACTGCAAGAAACTCTATCTCGGGTGCTCAGAAAGTGTTGAAACTTTAGCCCCTGGTTCCTTGGCCAAAACCCACAAAATCCCAGAAAGGGTTTGGCCTGAATCCAACCTCCCAAATTTAGCCTCCAATATTCCCTATGCCCTACGCCCTCTGAAAATGAAGAAATCTCCTCTTAAAATGTTTCCCTTAACCTCCCAGTAAAGTTTATCCTCAAAGACTGATACTCTACCCACCATGTGAGCACCAAGTGTTGCCTTTGTGCTAGCCTAGGTAGTGCGAAAGTCACCCTACAAAGTAACACACTTCTCCAGCTCCCAAACTCTCCAAAATGACAATAATCTTCCTATGCCTCCTCTCCAGAAAATCTCTCACCCAAACTCCACTACAACACACCCCAAGGAAACTCAGCCTCCTCTTCACTGCGTCCTCTAGTGATACGCACCACCTGGAGATGAATGCAACTGTTGGAAATCACAATGAGATCTGAGATCCTCCTGAAGAAATGAAGAAAAACCTTCATAAGGTGGCACTCGAAGTCCCTAGAAGAAAGGGTGAGCTCTTCGCTTGAAAAACTTATGCTGAACAATAAGTGACTCGGCTAAGAATGTCATGTCCCTTCTCAAACACATTAGTAATAGGGTGCTTCTACACAATTTTGAACATTTTTTACTAAGGAAGAGGACCGCACACTTTCGACTTAGGGACTTAGGGGCCAAATCGAATTTATCTAGTTGCTAGTGGAATGTGGGGGTCACCCACATGGGAGTTCGAAATCTTGGAGGGAAATCAAATGGGTGGATGGAGGGGGCCACATGAGGCTAAGGCAGAACCCAAGAGCAGGGAAGAGATAGCTTTCAACAACCTTCTGAGGGCCCCGGGTGACTTGGCCAAGCGTCAAAAAGACATGCTGGAAGAGATCAAGTTGCAGAACAGAGAGAGGACCACACCTAGAGGGTTTCCGTGTGGGGAAACTTCTAGGGCCTCTCAGCCATTTAATCATCCCCAACGGTGCAACACCCTTCAGTTAGTGTGCCAACTCGTGCTACACTACCTTCCTTTGTGCCAGTGGCACAAATTGAGCCTGCAAGGGAGGAAGACCCCCCTTATATGGGAGATTACTTTAGAGAGTGGTAGACTATGTATGAAGACTTTAAGGAAGCCCTCTCCTTCAAATATTACTACAAGCTCAAGCAGAGTGAGAAGAACAAGGGGTATGGAGGACAAGATACCCAGAACTATGAGCTGCAGAGAACCATAGGGAGGATGTATTTCCCTACTTTCGATGGCACTGCGAAGTGCACAACCAGGGCTTCAGTTGAGAAGATGGACACCTACTTCCAACTAAACTAGATGATAGAGAAGGAAGCCATTAATATGGCCACACTGAATATGGAGGGGGGAGCCCATGATTGTTGGTTTCATGGCTTGACCACCCTAAGGCATGCCCACATAGTTTCTTATGAGGACTTCACCAGGAGGGTGGTGGAGCAATTTGATCAGAGGGATCCAGAGGCTCATTTTAGAGAGCTGACACAACTACGCCAAGAAGGCAACTTAGATCAGTACTTCTCATATTTCCTATGGGTGTCAGTGATGGTCCAGGATCTATTCGAGGCAATGAGGGTGTATACCTTCATTGAGGGCTTGCTTGAGCCCATGCATGGGCTGGTGAAGTCATGTAGACCCACCATGTTGCAGGAAGTAGTCTTGTGTGCCAAAGATCCACAGGGGGCCATCCCTAAGACTAGAGCACCATTTCCTGCACGAACCCCTTTCCCATAAAAGGGGAATGAGACTGGACCTCCATCTCAGAGGACCACACAGGAGAGGGGGCAGTTAGATGAGGAGACATGGAAGGACCTCTAGAGGAGAAAGTTGTGCTTCACATGCAGAGAAGCCTTGGGCACTAGGCCATTAGTGCACTGCTGGGAGAGCACACTACATTGAGGTATTTTTTGATAGTGACCAGGAGGACGAGGTGGAGCAAGATTGTGGTGGGGCAGATGGCGAGAGTTCGACAGACAGAGGGCCAGCACCACCGCCTGCACAGGGTAGGGAATCCCTTGCCCCAGCAGGGGGAGTTCTTTCTTCCTTATGTGGGATTCCCAAACTTTTGGCACTGAGGATCAGAGGCATTATACAAGGACAAAGGGTGTCAGTGCTAGTGGATAGTGGGGCTACCCACAATTTCATAGATGCCCAGTTGATCCAGAGGAGGGGCCTCGCCACATAAGAGTTCGAGGGCTTCTCACTCCTAGTACTAGGTGACTGTACCATACATTGCACTAGATATGTGTGAGATATGTGTCCTCTGGTAGGCCCTGCACTACCACTATGCAGTCCTCACGCAATCCCTGCGTCAGCCACTCTAGGCACTGCGTCACCTAGCCAGCTAATTGATTTACTGCCCGAAGTCACTGCTCCAGCCTCCCGGTCTCACACCCCAAATCCCGACTTCTGAAATGGACTCTGCTGCAAAATTTCAGAATCTCTCTCACCCTCTTCGTTGCCTCTGTGTGGCCCTTCATGGCCCTACATCAGCCTCTGCATGAGAGTTGTTGGATCAATCTCTACCTCTCTCTGCTGATGATTCTCTGATTGAGAAAATCTCTCTCTCTGGATGTTATTTCTGCCCCTCAACTGCAAGAAATCTACTCGATTAGAATTTCCTCTTGATAACTTCTCACATCATAAATTCGATCTCTTGATCTCTCGATGTGTTTTCCAAATGACCCTCAAGCCTCCTTAAATAATCTTCTTGTTGACATTCAATGACCCAGATTAGAAGCTAATCAATGGCTAAGATCATTTCTGCTTGATCCTCGTCTTATTCTAGAAGGTACACCCATAGCTAGATTAATACCCATTAATTATTTTAATTTCCTAAGTTTAGACTTAGGGACCCATTAAAAATAATTAATTATTTTAATAAAATTGTCTACAGGTTGAATTTCCCAAAACACTTTCTGCGTTCTTTGGAATACATGTGCCCAAGCCTCCTGAAAGATAGGAGACTTAGAGCACATCTGATGCTACTAGAAATCAACACTCCCTCTTAGCGAGGAATGTGCTCCAGCAATGCGACCCACTGAAGCATCACCTTGACTTCATAACGTCGCCCTCTGCGTTGTTGATGTCTAACGTGTTGTCCACCAACTACTACGCAAATGTTGTATATGTACTAGTACTGACCCAGCCATTGTCAACACTACATTCGTACTGCAACTCCCTCTTAATTCTGCATCCATGCTGCTTTTGGCACTACCACTGCCAACTGCATCTACACTGCAAACTATTGTTGCTATTGCATCAACAACGGAAAAACATCACAAATTTATGAACAATTGTTCAGCATAGATGCATCTCGTTGTTGAAGATCTGATTATTGTTAGTCCCATGTTGTCCCTTTGAAGCCATTGCACTGCTGCTGCTACTGCATTATGCCTCTCTACATTGTTGCAACTTTGCATTACGCTGCTTAGACTTGCCATTCTAGCCACTGCATCTATCATTACAACATGCCTTTGCACCAACTAACACTGGTCCATCCTGCTACTTCTAATTTGGGCTCCTGTAGCAAGGAATTGATCGAGGGGTGAGTTCCTCAAGGATCCCGCCCATCTGTTGTGAAAACTAAACAGAAATTATATTACTGCAGGAACTGATTTATTTCACCTACTTATTATTCCCAATAAGTTATTTATGAAATCCCTTAAGTAAATATTGAAATAAATTCTACTGCAGATATCACACCATTATACAGAAACAAATATATGCACAAGAATCAATCACATAACACAGTTATTTTTGGACAATTGTCCCGGAAAAACCCAATGCGGGAAAATCAGTGCAGCAGAGGAGGGTTTTATTAATCTTCAACAACAATCGCTTTTACAGAGAAAATTACATATAAACTGGGATAAAACACCTAAGACCTTTATTTGAGACTTTCTGACACCGTGGAGAGCTTCCTTTCTCTACTGCGTCATTCTGCATGGCTCTACGCAGCTTTGGTCCCTCTCTGCGTCATCCCTCTGTCTCTCTAATCTACGTCTCCCTCTGCGCTGTCTCTTAGAGTCCCCACGTCACTTCTTCTAAGCTTCCTGGCTACTATTGACCCCCCTCTTCCTCCACCCTACAAATCTCCCTCTTAAATCGATCTCGTTCTCTTTGTGAATCGAATTTCCTTGAGATATTGAGTACCTACTGGTGTGTCTTCAACTGACCCTCAAGCCTCCTCTTATACTTTTCCTGTTGAGTCTTCAACAATTGAGATTAAGTCCCTAATCAACGGCTAAGATTGGATTTGGTTGATCCTTGTCATTTAGAACCTTCTCACCCAGTTTTATATTAATACTCATTAATATTTTAATTTTCCTAAATTTAGACTTAGGATCTCATTAAAAATATTAATTATTTTAATATCTCTCCATTAGGGTGGAATTTCCCCAAAGGATTTCTGGGTCTTAGAGATATCATGTGCCTTAGCCTCTCCACCAAGTTTCATGGCTAGAGCGCATTTGATGCTACCAAAAATCAACACTCCCTCTTAGCGAGGAATGTGCTCTAGTAATGCTTCACCATAGAAACATCACACTGATCCTCCACATTGGTACTTGTGCTAATGCTTGGCCTTCTGCCTCACATCCTTTGCACTGCTGCTCCCTGTATTGTTGCCCATGAAACTACCACTTCCACTGCTACATCTATACTAAATCTCCCTCTCAACATGCTACATCATGTCGCCCATAGCACTGCCACTGTTAACTATTGCACTGCAACACCTAACACTTATCCACTTCTGCTACTGAAGTAGATTCTTTACCATCCCAATATTCTCTCTGAAATAAATGAACTTTTTTCTTCCTAGGGCCTTGGTGAGGATGTCCACCACATGTTCTCCTATAGGAGTGTAGCTCAACTTTACTGCACCTCGTTAGACACAGCCTCTAAAAAATTGACACCTGATATCAATGTGCTTCGACTGATCACGAAATACTGGATTCTAAGAGAGCTTGATGCAACTCTGATTATCACACATGATCTTGGTCGTATCCATCCTTCTACTTAATAGGTTCACAAGCAATTCTCTAAGCCATATGGCTTCACATGAAGTTGTGCTAGCGGCCGTATATTCTGCTTCAGCTGAGCTCAGAGCTACAGATTTATGTTTCCTACTGCACCAGGAAGTCATCCTCGATCTAATGTTGAAACAATACCCAGTGGTACTTGTCCAATCTACTGAACTTCCAACCCAATCTGCATCAGTGAACCCAGTCAGCTTGATGTCATTGCCTCTGGTGTACAATAGTTTGTGCTCGACTGTTCCTTGTATATACCTGAGAACATGTTTGGCTGTTGCCCAATGCGCCCTCTTTGGTTCCACCATGAACTGACTGAGGGTGTTGACAGCGTAACATATTTCTAGCCTGGTATTGACCAAATACATCAGGGATCCTCTCAACATACTCTCCAGCATTGTCTGAGCGCAACACTTTTATCTTCTTTCCTATCAGATTCTCCACTAAAGACTTGAACTCTTTGAATCGACCAAAAAGCTCATCTTTGGTTTTCAGAAAGTAGATCCAAGTCTTCCTGGAATGGTCATCGATGAAGGTGACAAAGTATTCGGCACCACTAAGAGATTTTATGGACATCGGTCCACAGATGTTTGAGTGTATCAATCCTAGTACACTCTTGGCCCTAGTGTTACTTCTTGGAAACGTTGCTTTGACATACTTGCCCATAGCACACCCTCTGCATACATCATCTTGTTCACTACTAAGATCTAGAACTCTTGGTACAGTTTTTCTAAGAATTCCCAGAGCACCATGGTGAAAATTTCCCATCCTTATGTGCCATAGTTCATTCAAATCCTTGTCTTCATTACTGCTTATCAGTGCCATTGGTGATTCTAGTTGTAACTTGTACAACCTGTTACTTCTGATTCCGATCTGGACCTTCCTTTACCAACTCAGTTTTTTGACGTATACTTTATCCTTAATGAAGAAAACATCATAGCCCTTGTTTGGAAGTTCAGATACGGAAAGTAAGTTCATCCCCAGTCCTGGCACATGTAGCAAATTGGTAGCTCATAACCGCTCTCCAATTTCTATTTGAAAAGCTATAGTACCTTTCGCTACTGGAGTACACTTTGCCTTATTCCCCATGGTGATCTGAAAATGTATTCTTTCTTCCTGATAATCTGAAAAACATTCTCAGATTCCTATCATATGCCAGGAAGCTCCACTATCTATATACCAAACCTTCGAGGTGGCAGAGCTTGCTACGCAAACCACTTCTTCTTCCAATCTGGAAGCCAACATAGAATAATCATAATTTTTGTCTCTTGTGCATTCTTCTGAAAATTTGCACGAGTCTCCTTGAGTGGATGCTTCTAGATCATGCTCTTGACCCATAATTGATTTTCCCTTCCTGTCGCCAGATCTTTCCTCTGATACCATGTGAAATTTTCTAAACAGAAATTCTATGACTGCAACAACTAATTTATTTCACCTACTTATTATTTCCAATAAGTTATTTATGAACTCCCTTGAGTAAATATTGAAATAAATTATACTACAAATATCACACCATTATACAGAAACAAATATATGCACAAGAATCAATCACATAAGCACAATTATTTTTGGACAATTGTCCTTGGAAAAATCCAATGCGGGAAAACCCAATGGGAAAACCGGTGTAGCAGAGAAGGGTTTTATTAATCTTCAGCAACAATTTCTTTTACAAAGAAACTTACATAGATACTTGGAGAAAATACCTGGGACTTTTCTCCGAGAGTTTGAGATGCCCTAGAGAGCTTCCTTTCTCTACTGCATCATTTTGCGTGGCTCTGGTCCCTCTCTGCATCATCCCTGCATCTCTCTGATCTGCGTCTCCCTCTGCATTGTCTCTCAAAGTGCCTGCATCACTTCTTCTGAGCTCCCTAACTGATGTTGATCCCCCCTCTTCATCCACCCTGCAACTCTCTCTCTGAAATCAATCTCGTTCTCTTTGAGAACCGAATTTTCTTGAGATACTGAGTATTTGTTGGTGTCTCTTCAACTGAGCCTCAAGCCTCCTCTTATACTTTTCATGTTGAGTCTTCAACGGTCAAGATTAAGTCCCTAATTAATGGCTAAGATTATATTTGTCTTGATCCTCGCCATATAGAACCTTCTCACCCAATTTTATATTAATACCCATTAATATTTTAATTTTCCTAAGTTTAGACTTAGGTTCTCATTAAAAATATTAATTATTTTAATATCTCTCCATCCGGGTGGAAATTCCCCAAATGAATTTTGGGTCTTGTAGATCTCATGTGCCTTAGCCTTTCCACCCATTTTCATGGCTAGAGCACATCCGATGATACCAAAAATCAACATCTGTAGCTCTTTCGAACTACGGCTCTAGATCAGCCCACCTCCTTCATGTAGGTATCTCAGCTGTCATGGCAAACTCTTTCTCTTCGATGTTCATGGGTGCAACCTTCGAATCGTGCTTCTCATCCTTCTCCTTCTTCTTTAGAGGACACTCAGTAGCGTAGTGACCCATCTCACCACATCTGAAACACTTGATCTTTGAGATGTCCTTCTTACGTTTTCATTGCTCCTGTTGTCCCTTTGATGCAAGGGATGCATTCTTCTCCTCCCCCTTGGGCTTCGACCCACTGCTGCTACTTCCATCAAGTTTAACCTTGACTAAGTCTCTCCTCAGCTCCTCTTGCTTTAGAGCTGCCCACATCTCATCCCAATTTGACAAAGTTGCTCTTCCCAGGTTACTCTAGACAAAGACTTGCCACTCATATGAGATAGAATTGAGGGCCAGTCTAACCAACTCTGAATATTGAGTTGTATGCCCTGCAGCAGATAATTCATCACAGATCTCCTTAAGCTTCATGAGGAATGGATCCACATGCTCCCCCTTCTGCATCTGAGCAGATCTCAACTTATGCTCCAAGTACATCTTCCACTGCTCGGAACATCCCTGATATAATGTAGAAAATTCCTCCCACATCTCCTTAGCCTTCCCTTTGCTAGTGATGTGACAGACCACATGATCCTTCACTCCGTTGAGGATTATTCTTTTTTCCTTTGCCATTTTAGCTTGGTACTTCTTCAACGGATCTGCATCTATAGGTACAGCCACCACACCGTCAACGTATGTCTTGAGGGCATGCTCATCTAGAAGGAACGACATTCTTTCCTTCCATAGGAATTCTCTGGGGAAGAAATCTCTTCAGTTTTGATTCTCCTCTCTCTTCTGATGATTTTCTACCTAGCAAATTGCCAGTAGAAAAATCAGCATCCACTAGCTCTCCTCACACTGAGGCTTCTCCGTTGCCCCCTCCGCCCTAGAAAAAACTCGATTTGGAAGCCCTTCTCTCCGTCGACTCACTCAGAGAGAGACTGCCTAAAAATTTCAGCCCTCCAACTAGAACTGTGCAAACCCTCTGGGGTTTCGAACTGCTTCCTCCTGTAGCTTTTTGATCTCCATCTTTTTCTAAACGATGGGTTCTCTGGAACTACGCTTATTGTTTCACCTGTAGCTCTGATACCATGTGAAAATTCCTAAATCAGAATCCCTACTACAACAACTGATGATATTTTTCCTACTTGTTAGATTTACATGAACAAGTTATTTGCAATTTCCAATGACAAATATTGAAATACATACAATACAACTTTCACTTAATTAATTTATATGTGGAAACAAGAGACTGAGCAAGAAACAAAATACAACACAATATCACCGTTATTTTTGGACAAATGTCCCTCAAAAAATCCAATGCGGGAAAACCGGTGCAGCAGATATGAGGGTTTATTCTTATTAGGAAGTAGAAAATTCTAAATACATCTCTGAATACTTCAAGGGTTATTAAGTTTTAGAGAGAGAAATGCTGGCAGAAATATTTGTGAGATTACCTCACAATCACTGAGAAAAATCTTGGCTGATCCGGTTACTGGATGAGGTGCCTCTAGCAGGCCCTACGCTACCTCTGCATATTCCTCACGCAGTACCTACATTAGCCCCTCTAGGCACTGTTTCAACTAGCCAGCTGATAAATTTTCTACTCGGAGTCACTGCTCTTAGCCTCCCGGTCTCACACACCAGCTCCTGGCTTCTGAAACTGACTCTGCTGCAAAATTTCAGACTCTCTCTCACCCTCTGTGCTGCCCTACATGGCCCTACATCAGCCTCTGCGTGAGAGCTGCTGGATCACTCTCTACCTCTCTCTGTTGATGATTCTCCAGCTGAGAAAATCTCTCTCTCTCTCTAGATGTTATCTCTGCCCCTCAACTGCAAGAAATCTACTCGATCAGAATTTCCTCTTGAGAACTTCTCACTCCAGAAATTCGATCTCTTGATCTCTCTGTGTGTTTTCCAAATGTCCCTCAAACCTCCTTAAATAATATTCTCGTTGACATTAAATGGCCCAGATGAGAAGCTCATTAATGTCTAATATCAATTTTTCTTAATCCTTGTCTTCTTCTAGAAGTTACACCACAGTTAGATTACTACCCATTAATTATTTTAATTTCCTAAGTTTAGACGTAGGGAACTATTAAAAATAATTAATCATTTTAGGGAACCATTAAAAATAATAAAACAAACTTCGGGTGGAATTTCCCAAAATGCTATCTGGGTCATTTGGAATAGATGTGCCAAAGCCTCCTTGCAAAATCTAAGACTTAGTGCACATCCGATGCTACCATAAATCAACAGTGCATCCATCTACACCATGTGGGGAGAGTCAACAGAACCAGTGCACTAGATTTCCTAAAAGGGAGTAGGTAGGTCAGGTACAGTTAGAGGGTGATACTAAGAGGCGCTTTTGCTGGTGGAAACCTGGATTTAGATATCAGGAGCCTGAGAAAGAGGTTGAACATGAGGTTATGGGCACACAAGGGTGTGAGGAGTGTGTTGATGTGTTCAATGTGACACAAGAGTCACCCTTGTTGGAGAGCCCTTTGGTAGCTCTAGTTGACACCCTAGTGGAGAGAGCAGAGCATATGCTCAGAGGGCCATCTATTGCTTATGTTACACCCAACGCTGAGGTATCGTTTGTCGTTGAGGGATCCATTATTGAGGTTTCCAAGTCCATGTCAGAGCTTTCAGGTGATAGTAGCCCACCACAGATTGGTGAGGTGCTCGGAGACATGTCTAGCGACAGAGTGCCAGTAGGTGCAAAGTTATCTAGAGTTGTGACAAACTTTCCAGACAATAGCTACCTATCACTGATTGTTGAGGATGTTATGCACGATTGATGAGCCCCAGAAATGGGTAATTATATGGGCTCATTTTGCCTCTTAATTCGACTTAATCCACCATTCTCATTAGTTTATTGCATGTTTTTTAATATAATTATGCTAATAGAGTTGGGTTAGTCATTTTGCCATGTAGCCTAATGTGTGCTTTATGCAGATTTTTTTGGTCAATTTTGGACAAAGTCAAGGGATTTATGAGCAAATGGCAGCAAATACTCGAGGAAAACAGGAAAGAGGATTTGTAGGGGGTGTCTCCTTCATTTATGACCCCTTTCCTTGAATCCTCCATCAACAAACTCGGAGCACAAAGGTCCACATTGATGCATCCAAGGGGCAGTCGAGCAAGTAAAGAAGGACTGTTGTTTATCTCCAGTTCTGGGAAGCCGAGATCCTTGATTTTAGGAGGACTGTTGGAGGAATCCATTTGTATAAATAGGGGGGCTTAGAGCCTCAGTAGGTTAGCCAGTCATTAGTAGAATTTTCTCACTTTTGTGCAGCACTTGTTCAGCTCATTTTCGAGTTTCTTTTTTAGAACAGTTCATGTAATGTGACTATTATTTTTTATAATGAAGATGAAATATTTCCTGAGCCAGTACTGATCTCTTTCAGAGGGCTGAAGCTCTTGGGTTAGGGCCCAACCCAAGCTGCCCAGCACCTCTTGCTTTGTACTTATATTTTTTTGCTTCAGTTCATGAGTTAATTTCTATTATATAGATTCATTTTACCTTGTTTAGAATAGGTTGCTTTTGATGGTTTGCATAGTTGTTTTTGTTCCAGTTGCTCAAGTAGGTTAATGCAGTGATAGGCTAAGATTCAAAAAGGCCAATAGCAGGCCCTGATCTCCTTTCTCCCTTTCTGGGACTATGATTTGAGGTCAAGGCACTATTGCTGCCACCAAAAACACATTTTTGCTCTCCCATGCAATTTCTAGTGTGATGACTTGATTTGGAAAGATTAATGTATTGCTTCAGATTTAGTTGCCTAGATCATTTCTTGTTCTTTTACAATAGATCTCTCTGCATGTTTTTTTGTTCAAAGGTTACTGTTTAGCATTTTCTGTTTGTAGGTTAGAAATTAGGTCAAGCTAGAGAAAGTTATGTTTTCATGGTATAGTTAGTCCTTTCTTTGATCAGCTTTTGTAAGTTCATGTGCAGATCTCTTGCAGGGCACCTCAGCTCACCTTACATCCATAAAGCAGCCAGCATCAGCTCACATCTCACAGATTTCCCAAGTCATTCGCAACATTTCACCAGTCTGCCCTAATTTCTGCATTTTTCTCCATAAGCTTCCCTCTTGCCATTTAAACAAATCCAACCATCATGTTCCCTCTTGATCTTGTCACACGGAATTGGTCAAGGGTGCGGACACGACTGACCTTCCTAGAAGTCTAAGACATTCTAATGACAAACAAGACAAAATGGAGTGATCTTTCTCTAAATATACCTTTTACAACATGAAAAGTACAAGTGTTTAGGCTTACCTTATTCCAAAACGTTGTTGTTGTAGTCCGTTCTTGACGATCCGGATGAGCTCCTCCTTCAAGTCAATTCCTGCAACCACAAACAATCAAACAATTACCGAGCACTTGTATTTCATATAATAAAACATACATTCAACATGCAGACCAAGGAACACATGAAATAACTCATTAACACAAGCTATTGAGAAAAATAAACCAGTTTGTATTAATAACGAAACAAAGAAACTCTTACAACCTGGCCTTGGTGTTGTGCAAGTTCCTCCCAGGGTCCATCAAGTGTTTTCCTCTACTTTGACAAAGCTCACCCACTTCCAAGTAGAATCATGTAAAGACAATCTCTCCTCACAAAGGTTCTAATGGAAGACCTAAATCCTGCAGCATTTACCCAAAGAAAATGTATAGCTCCAACCTCCCCTCCTTCTGGCTCAATGCCTTTATTTATAGTGCTGTAAAGAGGTTATTCAGGTCCACTATCAATGGGATCATCCCCCTCTATGGGTGGGATAGCTCCCTTATTGATGGGATAAGTCCCCTCTTAATAGAGATACATGAACCAACTGGAGGCGCATCCATTTCATCAAACCGACCTCTAGAATGTTCTAGAAGTAACCACAAGTAACTTTTTCAAGATAAAACTTGCGCATTTTGCCTTTTACAGAAGGACGCACCTGTCCTTTAACATACAGAGCGTCCATGGACGCAGTTTTTGTGAACATGACCTGCGTCCCCGCAGGTAAGGCTAGAGAGAACCTGCGACCCCAGAGATAAACATAGTTTTTACAAGACTTTCTCTCTTCTTTGAGTTTGAGATGGATAACAGAGGCATAAAGACTTGCCTAAGAGGGTAGCATGACTGTTGATTTGAGTCATACTAACTGTAAGTAGTCAAGGTGACATTTTTTAGTGTAATAGATTGCCCCCTAAAGTGCGAAGCCTGGAATAGATTGGTATTTTGTAATTCTAGGAAGGGTGAAGCGCTTTATCATTTCAAGGATTGACTTGTGGATGACCTGGTTAGAACCTGCAATTTTCAACACAAAATACATGTATAAGATTATTTCATCACTGAGGTAGGCATTCCCATACTCAGATTCAAAACTTTAACTAATGGACTAACTATTCTGATACAGGAATGATCTTGCAGTACATCATTTTTATAGACTTTTGTAGACACAGTATGGACGCAGCCATTTGTTTATGATTAGTCTACATAGACAATGAATACAAAACTCCTCGCATCCTGGATGGTAGAAACTAGATCCAGGGTCTTCACTTCTACTTCCCGAATTGGTACGATTCTAAACATGTGATTAAATGATTTGATGTCGAACATGTTAGAAACCACTTGATTACCAGTCGATGATGTGAACTGTTAACAAGCATGAGAGAGACCACCAGTAATGTCAATGGTTCTCAAAGTACCAAGCACAATCCGTGAAATGTGAATAGATGTTCTGATGTCGAACACTTCACGGAATCCTTTGATCGAAAGTCAATGATGTAAACTGTCGTCAAAGGCGAGAAACCTGCCATTGATGCATGCAGACTTCAAGGTACTGTCGATTCCTAAGTCATCTTTCTAGATAATGTGTCAATGTCGATAGAAAGCGACTCGTTGCAGGCAAGCCTGCAACACGAAATCATTGTTCAAGTTGAAGAAATGTTGCTGTAAGGACTGACTCAGGGATGGTCAAATGGATGATAAGTATTTTGCAGATGAAAGTTTTGCTTGCAGACCTCTTGAACACATAACGACACAACAGATGGTTTGGTGACGAATAACTCAAAGTTGATCCCTGAACCCGGTTAAAGATTTTCAAAGTGATTTGGTCAACTGTGAGGTAAAAGATTTCCCAACCCAGGTGAATAAAAAGTGTCGTGTTCAAGAGTGGTAATAAAGTTTCTTTTGAGACAAAAGGTAACAAACAGGTCCATTCTTCTCTCTTTTCCCCCACCATTTCTGGCAAGTACCTCTTTATTTTTAACAAGCTTGAGGAGGATAACATATGCTTGATTATAAGCTCGTCCTTCGGACGAGTCCAACCTAGTTTAAATTCGAACCCTAGGAAGGAGTGGTTCGTTCCTGTTTGTAATTGAACAGGTCCTCTACTGTAAAATTTTAACGAGCCCAGTATAGGAGAAACTCGGCGTTTTTCAATTTTAGAGAGTCTGAAAAACAAAAGGAGACTCCATGTTGAACTTTTTCGTATATTTGTGTCCCTCAAGCCCGAAAAAGTATAAAATAATACCTGGGGGAACCGCTTGATCTTGCGACCAAGGAGTACTTTCATAATAGTGTCGTTGACCTGAAAAGTAAAAAGCGATCAAGGACACGTCGTTTTATTTCCTTATCGAGTTTGAAACGACAAAAACCCGGCAATCTTTTCCTGATTTTACGGTCAGAAAAGAGCTATAAGGGGACCGTCTTTTAATTCCGTTTTAACGAGTGTAAAAGAAACGCTCGGCAATCTTTTCATGTTTTAAGAGTCTGAAAAGGGCTTAAAAGAGAACTCCAAGGTTTCACTTTTTCGTAAGTTTTAACGAGTTCGAAAAAGGGATAAAAATGTACTCATGGTTTTCACTTTTTCGTAAGTTTTAATGAGTTCGAAAAAATGATAAAAATGTACTCATATGGCCGACTTTCAATTTAATTTACGAGCAGGAAAAGATGGAAAGAACTCGGCATTTTCATTTGTTTTACGAGAATGAAAGATAGCAAAATAATCTCGGTATTTTCATGAGTTTAACGAGTCTTGAAAATAACTGAAATTGACTCGAGATAGGTTTCATTTTTACAAAATCTTGAAACAGATAAAAACTATGCTTCAAAGTAGTTTCATTTTTTCACAAGCTTGAAACAGAGAAAAAACTGTGCTTGATGCCCCCTAAGCGTAACTTCTAGAGCGCATGCCCCCCATGCTTCATTTCATTCAATTGGTTGGATGAAATGAAGGTTGAGTTACGAGATCATTTGAAAGACTCGACCTAAAACTATAAGAAAATTATGCAAAACACTGAAATAACTATCCTAAATATACAACTTAACATTTACGAGATCTAGTCAATCTCTCGACTCAAGTAGAGGAGGATTTGTTTCATTTTTTAATGAGCTTGACACAGGAAAAGAACTATGCTCGGATTCAGTTTCATGTTTATGCAAGCTTGAAACGAAAAACTATGCTTGTTATAAGTTCACATGCCCCCAGCATAAAGATGCAAACCAAGGTACATGCCCCCCAAGCTTCATTGCATTCAATGAGGTGGATGGAATGAAGCTTTACTTTCAAGATCTTGGAAAGAATTGTGGGAGTTGTTTCATTTTTTAGTGAGCTTGAAACAAGACAAGGAACTATGCTCATAACTACTCTCTACAATCTACCTAACAAAAACTTAACTCTAAAAACCTTGATTCATTTTTTAACGAGCTTGACACAAGACAAGGAACTATGCTCTAAAATCCTTGATTCATTTTTTAATGAGCTTGACACAAGACAAGGAACTATGCTCATGACTACACTCTACAATCTACCTATTTAACCTACCCTTGTTTCATTTTTAAACGAGCTTGACACAAGACAAGGAACTATGCTCAAAACGTCTGCATGCCCCCAGTTTAATGATTCAAAATGAGGTACATGCCCCCCAGGCTTCATTGCATTCAACCGGCTGGATGAAATGAAGGTTTACTTTCAATATTTAACTTGAAAAGGGAGTTGTTTCATTTTTAAGGAGGTTGACACAAGAAAAGAACTATCCTCATACTTGATTCATTTTTTAATGAGGTTGACTCAGTAAAAGAACTATCCTCATAATCCTACTTTCTACAATTTATCTACATAACCTAAAACCTACCTGATTCATTTTTTAATGAGGTTGACTCAGTAAAAGAACTATCCTCATACACTGATTCATTTTTTAACGAGGTTGACACAGTAAAAGGAACTATCCTCGTAACATTGATCATGGCTTCCAACTGGAAGAAAGACATGTCAATGGACACACCTTGATCATGGCTTCCAAAAGGTCTTCATCCGAAGGAAGAATAGTTTTTTGGAAGGAACACACGTCAAATAATCCCATAGAGTTTTCCATGTCAATTACCGGAGCTAAATCAAAGGAAGATGAGCAAACAGTGAGAGGCTCACTTACATCGGTAACTGAAATCATGGGACCGGTTGCCACATAATTAACCCGTGGCAGGGTAGATACCACTTTAGAATCAGGAACATTTAGGGGTGTCATATTATTGGTAGTTGAAAAAAGACTAGGGAACGAAAGCTGGTCTACAGTCACAATACTGCCATTGTGAGGGAAAGACATCACGCGAAAGAGTGTCGATACGACAGCTTTCATTGCATAAACATAGTCTCGCCCAAGGAGTAAATTGAAATCCAAGGGACCTCGAACTACCATAAGATCAATAAAGACAGTTTTGCCTTCCAAGGTAATAGAAAACTTAGGAAGGATCCCTAAAGGTTCACTAATGGTTCTATTAAAGGCTTTCAGATTCTGCGTAATAGGCGCAAGCTGAGGGGAACCCAAAGCGTTCCAAACATTTGAGGATAAAATACTAACAGAAGCACCTTCATCTACCTGAGTACGATGTATGTCCCTACCACCAGCCTTGACAATGATTTGGAAAGGGATGGAGGAAGGAAGACGAGGTTCTGTCAGTCTATTCCAATCAAAGGAAAAGACCTCACTGCTTGGAGGGGGTTCTGTAGAAACAAGTGAAATGCCCCCCGGCATAGAAGAATCTGATGTAACAAGAAGAACCTGAGCAGTATGAAGTTCACTCTCCAAAGGGAAAGTGTGATCGACCGAATGTGAAATTGAATCGACCACTTGATCAACTAACAGATCATCAACCTGAGTGACATGAGTTTCACTCTCCAATGGAAGAGTGTGATTGACCGTACTTGAAATTTGATCAATCACTCCGTCAGTTGACGGTAGGTTGGGAGAAAGTTTACGGTAACTAGTTGGAAATTCTTGTTGTGGAACAGTAAGGTTTTCCAACAATGTTGAGGCTTCATCCATGTGAGGGCAAATGTGAGTTTGATGACTCCCTTTGCATAACTTACAAGGAAACCTAACTTTACCCTTTTTCCCAGGAACCTGACTATCACTGGTTGATGGATCAACGGAAAGTTGATGAGATTTTTCTGACCATACTTCCAAGACCTTTGGTATACCAGGACAATTGACAAGGAAGTGGTCACCCTTACAAAGCCTGCAAGGGTATTTGGGTTTACGATGCATGTCGGAATTTTCCTCAACACCACCAACACTTACAGCCATGGTTGGTTGGTTGACTTCTTTCTTATCTTGCTTCTTCTTCTTCTTCTTCTTCTTCCCTTTCTTCTTCTTCTTAGCCTCCTGGTTACTAGCATCAAGGCTTTTACCAGGCGAAGAGGAAGAAATGGAGGAAGAAAAATTAGGAGAAGAAGGTAAAGGGTCAACAGAAGGTTGGTGATGTTGAGATGGTGAACTCTGTTGAGGTGAAGCATCCGGTTGAGATGGAACAATTGGAGTATTTTGGGCCAACGAAGTTGAAAATAACCATATCGGTAAACCTATTGTAAATCCAGGTAATGACAAAGTAGCCATATAAGGAGGACCAACATTTCCAAAGTAAGGAAAAGTACTAGGATTCTCATTAGGAGGGGTTCCTAGGTTGATAAATTCCGGAACATTTGCCATTATATTCAACTTCAGTGAATTTTATTAACAATTTTAAACTAAAATTAACAATTCACAATTTACACCTAACAATTAAAATTCACAATTCACACCTATGGTCTCTAAAAGTAAAAACAAACAAATTAACACGCGCTATCAAATCTAGGAGTCAAACCACACACAAACAGTATTCTTCCGGACCAAAAACGCTAGTTGGTGATGAAGCCCAACCTCGCTGGATTCAGTACAGAAATGGCGGGTGGAACAGTTACGCCGACAACCTGCTTAATGAATAGACTGGACCAAGTTCCTCCACTTTAACCGTCTCGAAGTGAAGCGTACCCCCCAGAAAATCCAAGTGAGTATAGCCGACGTCTGCTCCAGGTACAGTGGGACCTTCCCTCCACCGTCACCTTGGGTAGAATCCTAGATATTATGGCCACTAAGGTTACCAACGGCCACAAGTACACCTGGGGGAACAGTCTAAACTCCGACAGCACGCAAGGGCAGAGTAGCAAGCTCAATCCCCTTACCGGCTCCTTGACAGTAATCCAAGGTTTACCGATAAGTGACCCCTGGCTCCTCGACAATGGTTAATCCGAGGTTTACCGTTTGTAATACGTACTGTCTGG
Organism: Pinus tabuliformis; assembly: GCA_031772625.1. Classification (NCBI taxonomy): domain Eukaryota; kingdom Viridiplantae; phylum Streptophyta; class Pinopsida; order Pinales; family Pinaceae; genus Pinus; species Pinus tabuliformis. Next base: position 974,193,528 of record CM062817.1, on the reverse strand, counting down.
CGTCGTTCCCAACGAGGGGGGAATGATCCCCTCACTGGTTCGGACACGAGCTCGTGCTTCTCCTTTAAGAGGAGCTTTCCCAGAATGTAACTGAAACAATTGGATTTGTTCTACTCAAGATAGACTAACTGTTTGGTTTTATAGTCTTGGAGAGTTAAGTACTCACCTACTCCAAGACCCTAGCCTAAGCTATGTTGGTGCTTCAGAACCCTAAAAAAAAATAAAAGTTACTAGTTCAATTTTAATTTAAGCGTTACTTTTAAGGTTGTTCTTTAAGTCAAAAGGTGATGGAAGTGAAACTAGTGGTGTGTTGACTCGACTCGAAAACCACTACAAAATGCACCTAGGATGATTTATCCACTACTTTGCTTTTTCGATGAATTGTTTTAACTAAAAAGTTGAGAGAATGCAATCTTTATAAACGCAACTTCTTAATTGAAGACAATCAAAGAAACAATTCAATTTTCTTTTCCAAGCATAAAAACATAACTTCCCTTTACATGCACGAAAAAACTCTTTTCTTCTTTGAAAAACAAAAAGCTACTTGAAACAAGACTTTTTAAAGAAGATGTTTTTGTATTTTTCTTTTAATAAAGCAAATAAAACTAATATAACCAAAAGCAATCTTTAACAACTATCGAAATCTATGAAAATCCACTCATAAGCAAACTAAAGGCAAATTTATTCTAAGAAATTCTAACAAGGTCAAAACTAACAATGATTATTCTAAGGTGTTTTACTTGATCACAATCAAATCAAGGACTAGCTTATTGTAGAACCAAAAACTAGTCAAAACAAAATTCTAATCTTTTTGTTCTTTTGTAAAATGGAAATCAACACTTTATAAACAAGCAATTGGAAATTTGACCCAAAACAACTTAAATGGCAAGCTGCTCAAACAAGGAGACTTTACGACAGGTCCAACTTCTAAGAAGGTTGACTAACCAGAGAGATCTAAGGCTGGACAACTTTCTACGCTCAAAGTCACTACAAAACCTATCCAAAAATCAAACCCTAGGTCTAAACTTCGTTGAAATCCACTAAAACACTCAAAGCTCACAAAACCAGTTCAGGTGAGAATTCTTGACAGGGTACTAAAGGATCTGGGCAGAAAACACTAAGAAAAACCAAAATCTAAAAGCAATTTAAAGCAAAAAGGAATTTTCTTAACTTTTACAGGAAGACGCAGGCCACCCGTTGTCACAGGTGCGGCCCCGCTCTGTGCAGACAGCAACAGCGCGTCCAAGGACGCACTGTGCAGACTGAGAGGGTGCGTCCTTCTGGAAAAAGAAAGAAAAACCAAAACTAACTAAATCTAAAGCTAAGCCACCCAAATACTAATTCTCACAGTCAAAAACCAGAAAATAAAAATGATTTTCTCAAAGCAAAGTTCATATAAAGGAAAAGACTCTCTCATTAATGGATTCCCCAGTGGAGTCGCCAATTTGTCGTGGCAGAAAAAGTCATGACCAGAGATTCTGGGTTCGATCCCCAGCGGAGTCGCCAATTTGTCACACGGAATTGGTCAAGGGTGCGGACACGACTGACCTTCCTAGAAGTCTAAGCCATTCTAATGACAAACAAGACAAAATGGAGTGATCTTTCTCTAAATATACCTTTTACAACATGAAAAGTACAAGTGTTTAGGCTTACCTTATTCCAAAACGCTGTTGTTGTAGTCCGTTCTTGACGATCCGGATGAGCTCCTCCTTCAAGTCAATTCCTGCAACCACAAACAATCAAACAATTACCGAGCACTTGTATTTCATATAATAAAACATACATTCAACATGCAGACCAAGGAACACATGAAATAACTCATTAACACAAGCTATTGAGAAAAATAAACCAGTTTGTATTAATAACGAAACAAAGAAACTCTTACAACCTGGCCTTGGTGTTGTGCAAGTTCCTCCCAGGGTCCATCAAGTGTTTTCCTCTACTTTGACAAAGCTCACCCACTTCCAAGTAGAATCATGTAAAGACAATCTCTCCTCACAAAGGTTCTAATGGAAGACCTAAATCCTGCAGCATTTACCCAAAGAAAATGTATAGCTCCAACCTCCCCTCCTTCTGGCTCAATGCCTTTATTTATAGTGTTGTAAAGAGGTTATTCAGGTCCACTATCAATGGGATCATCCCCCTCTATGGGTGGGATAGCTCCCTTATTGATGGGATAAGTCCCCTCTTAATAGAGATACATGAACCAACTGGAGGCGCATCCATTTCATCAAACCGACCTCTAGAATGTTCTAGAAGTAACCACAAGTAACTTTTTCAAGATAAAACTTGCGCATTTTGCCTTTTACAGAAGGACGCACCTGTCCTTTAACATACAGAGCGTCCATGGACGCAGTTTTTGTGAACATGACCTGCGTCCCCGCAGGTAAGGCTAGAGAGAACCTGCGACCCCAGAGATAAACATAGTTTTTACAAGACTTTCTCTCTTCTTTGAGTTTGAGATGGATAACAGAGGCATAAAGACTTGCCTAAGAGGGTAGCATGACTGTTGATTTGAGTCATACTAACTGTAAGTAGTCAAGATGACATTTTTTAGTGTAACAGATCTCACTTGACAAGCTCCAGACACCTCAACACTTTCATATAGCCTTCAATTATTCTTTCCCATCATTTTTCCACATTAAAAACCTCCAAAAATAGCTCTCGGCCTCCTCTTGTAGATCCTCCTGTAGATCCCGTGCAGCCTCCTGTAGAATTCCCTGTAAGTGGTTTTTTGAAATCCGATTGCAATGGAAGTCTTCAGAAGGGTACTAGGGGCTTCTTAGGACCTCTCCACACCTTCTTCCACCTTTGCAAAAACCAATCCCATCTTCCTTCGCCACCAAACCTCTGCACAATCACAATCCAATAAATTGCAAGCATAATAATTTCACATAAAAACACCCAAAAAATACAAAAAAAAATGTTCTTTTCTTATTTTCTTCTGGGAATAGCTTAAGTCGATGTGATTCACCTTTTCAGTAGTCAATGGCACTCATTTCATTAGTTTCCATCTCTTTTTCTGCAAAATTAGGGTTAGTTGGATAAATTAGGGTTTGCTAGGGTTTACGTTACATTTCAGTCTTCCTTCTCTTTCTGCAAATAAAATATCCTCTGTAGAGTTAACTTTCTTTCATCACAATTAAAAGCTTCTTCTGAGAATTCATAGAAGTTGGATTAAGCTCCTAGTGATCTTGCGCCAGCTAACCAAGTGACAGCCTACAGTAAGTGTCGGGCGGATAAATCGTTCTTGCGAACAAGACCGATCTCCCTAGTATCTAATGATATCTAGCGACAAGAAAACCAAACGAATTATATCTTTCTCTAAATATGCAATTTATAAATAAAGGCCAACAGGTGTTTTAGGCCTGCCTTAGGTCCAGTGCTAGTTTGTGGAAGCCACGCTCCGTTGATCCAAATGAGCTCCCTTTTAAAGAATCTGCAAACACAAACAAGTACACATATCAAATAGCACCTGCATAGCCAATATAATAAAGCATATTTATCATGATGATCAAGGAATTCATGAAATAAACCATAGAAGACAATTTATTGAGAAAAATGAATCCTATTGTATTAACTTTAATCAAATAAGAACTTTACAACCTTGGTGCCTTGATGTTGTACAAGCTCCTCTCAGGGTCCAGCAAGAATCTCCTCTACTTTGACAAGTTTCACTCTCTTCCCAAAGAAGCCAAAAGGTATGTAATCTCTCCTCTCAAGTTCAAATAGGAAGTCTAAATTCCAACAACATTTACCCTCAAAAATTTTCAGCTTTCAACCTCCCTAGCAACCAACCCAATGCCTCAATTTATAGTGCAAAGGAGGGAAGTTACTAGGTCCACCTTCAAAGGGATAGAGTCCTCCTTCAAAGGGATAAGCTCCTCTCATCAAGGGGTTAGCTCCTTTAGTTATGGGATGCATGAACCACCTAGGAGCGAACCAACCACGTCAATATTCCTTCTAGAAGCGTCCAGAATTAACCCAAAGTGAGTTTTTAAGAATAAACTTGCGCCTTTTTGACTTTCACATTGGTCTGCACCCACTCCTTTAGAGACAGAGCGGGCAGGTCCATAGGCAACATGACCAAGGGGTGAGGGACCGTAGGTAATGGTAAGAGAAAGTGCGGAACCAGAGTTTTATAGATTTTCAAAGACTTTCTCTCATTTTTAAAGCTTGACATGAAGAGTTGAGGTTTGAGACTTGCAAAGGAGGACAATATGAGTGGTGATAGACTCACACTGACTGCAGAAAGTCATGGTGACAATATTTTGTGTAACAATAAGAGCTATTACTTGTGCATACAACACCGTCACTTCCAAGTTTGTTACGAACTACCGGGTTGATAAAAGTAAAGTAGGAAGCCCCAGGAGTTGCAGCATTATTGCTACAATACTGGTGCTCACCACTTTTTGGCGCCGTTTTCGGGGAAGCGTCAGAGTATTTTGTGATTACTACTTTTCTTCTATTTTCTACTGCAACATTCTGCTAAGTAGTTTATTTCAGCAAAAGTATAGTAGTTGTTCTTTCGATTTCTGCATTTCCTTGCTTTCATTTCAATTCTGCAATTTCCATTTCAGCAAAAGTAGATTAGTTCTTTCAATTCTGCAATTTCCATTTCAGCAAAAGTAGATTAGCCCTTTCAATTCTGCAATTTCCATTTCAGCAAAAGTAGATTAGTCATTTCCTTGCTTTCATTTCAATTCTGCAATTTCTATTTCAGCAAAGTAGATTAGTCATTTCCTCGCTTTCATTTCAATTCTGCAATTTCCATTCCAGCAAAGTAGATTAGTCATTTCCTTGCTTTCATTTCAATTCTGCAATTTCATTTCAGCAAGTTCATTTCAGTTAGTTGCAATTTGTTTGTTCAATCAATTTCAGTTTTGCAGGTACAAGCAGAAAAAAAACAAAAATCACCCAAAAAGAGATTTCCTTTCATGCCTCGTAGGAACAGAGATAATTCAAGAAAATTCCTACCCAACACCCCCACCACATCACAAAGTCACCCTTCTCTCTTCTTCGGTGGCAGTGATCCAGAAGAACCTATAGGTGAACCACCAGAGATATACGAAGATCCTATAGCAGAAGAAGAGGAAGAAACCATCCCTCCTAAGACCATGGCTGAAAATAGAAATGCAAGGGGAAATGGGGAAAGAGTAGAGGGTACCTTTCCCATCTGAGAGAGCAATGGGGACACTAAAATGAAGAACATAAGTCCTTCAGCCTTACCTCACTTCCATGAGTTCACTACCGAAGATCCTGATACCTTTTTTTTTGAATTTGTTGTTATCTTTCGAACCTATGACTATGCAGAAGATGAGCAGAAGTTGAAATCGTTTCCTTCTACCCTCAAGGATGCAGCATTGCGCTAGTTCATGGAGTTACCTAGCAACAACATCACAACTTGGGCTCAGATGCAGCAAGCCTTTAATAACAAATACTGGGACTACTGTAGGTCAAAGGATACCGAGGAAGAAATATTCTGAGTGACCATGGGAAGCGATGAATCCTTGGAAGATTATGAAGAGAGGTTTCAGCTCAGTTATAAAAGGGTCAGGTGCACACTTGATCCTGAATCTCTGAAGTTGGTCATGCTCAGAAGAGTCCCAAAAGACCTTCTAGATACCCTCCATTTGCTGGCTGGGGGGACATCTACCAACTACCTTATGAAGACATAAAGACTATGTTTAGAAACCATTCTAGGGCAGCCAGAAAGAGAGGTAGGGGAAGTCAACCCCTAGCCAGTACATCCTCATCCAGTTCATCCCTTAGAGGTGAATTTGGAAATCTGCTGGAAGATTTCAAGAGCGAGATGATGCAGACTCTTGCCATGCAAATGGATACCTTGCATATCAAAAGGAAACAAGAAGAAGCAGAAAGGGCCTTGGCCATTTTTTGTCCTAGGTGCACCAGAAGGCATCCTAGGAATGAATGTCCATTGAACTCTATAGAAGTGTGTTCAGTCTGTGAAGAAGACCATTCTACGAATCAGTGCCCTTCCTTGCCCGGACTTAAAGTTGCATACCAGGGGGCCGAAGGAGCCACTGAACCACTCTATTTCATGAACCAGAGGAGGCCACATGGGCCCAGACCTTACCAGCAGGGAATGCAAGGGACATCCCAGACATATTACAACCCCAATCAAGCCACTTCCATGCCTTCTTGGGGTCCCCCTACTCATCCTTCCTAGTCCACACCCCCTCCTTGGTCATATCCATCTCAATACCATGCTCAACCAGCTGCTCATTCATTTCACTCTTATGCTCAACCACAGCCTCAATGGAATGCACCTCATTAGGGGTGGAGGCCCCAGTACAACTCTCCTCCTGCTCTTTTGCCTCCACCACCTGCTCAACCACAACCATTGCCTCCTGCCCAACTAAGGCAACCCCAAATATCTGCTCAACCGAACTCGAACCCCAATAACAAACAGGCCCAACAGGTATATAGTGGGGAACCATCATGCCCGACCTATGTTGTGGAGATTCAGGAGATTAACCTACGATCTGGGAAGGTTCTCTAGATAACCAACCTCCCTCTAAGGAAGATGAGGAAGAAAAAGAGGAAAGTGAACCAAAAGCCATTCCACCCTTTCCTGAGAGATTATCTAGAATAACACAACCTACCCCAGAAGAAATTGAACTTCTGGGAGAATTGAAACAATTATGTGTAAAGATACCACTTCTCCAAGCCATAAAAGATGTGCCTATATACAACAAGATGATCAAGGAGAAGTGATTCAGGCATCCAGGCAGGCGCATCAGAGATGCTCCAACTATCAATGTCATAGGACAACTATCCGACCTGATGTTGGGGCGAGTAATCTGTCCAAATATCTAGACCCTGGAAGCCCTGTAGTCAATGTCCACATCAATGGAACCATAATCCCCCATACCCTGATTGATCTAGGGGCTTCCATTAATGTGATGACCAAGGACACTATGCTCAAGCCCAACCTTCAGGGCTCCCTGAGAAAGACCACAACAATACTACAGTTAGCAGACCGCTCCACCGTGACCCTTGAATGGATTATGGAAGATGTAATGGTCTCCATCGATTCTTGGGAGTACCCTACTAATTTCCTAGTTCTCCAACCAAAGGCAAAGCTCACTGGGTGTCCTCTCATCCTAGGAAGACCCCGGTTGGCTATTGTAGATACCTACATCAATTTTCGAGCTAGGAACATGACAATCAAGAATGGGCATATGTCTAAGAAGCTAGTCCTATATCCTCCTGCCCAACCTTTGTTAGAACATGATTTACCTCTCTGGTTCGACGAGGAAGATGAGAATGAAGTCTATTCTACACCACTGTGTGCAGTGGAATCTACCATGGGGGGAAACCCACAAACTGAGGATGATCTTATTGAAAACTTGATTCAGAATCCACCCCCCAGTGTGTTGCCATTAGAAGAGCTGGTGGAAGAAACCCAAGCCAATCCTTTAGTTGATCTCTGTGTGGCTGACCCGACCTCTCTCCGAGTTAAGCATATGGAATTCGGCCCAGAAAGAACCTTGAAAATCAATTCATCCCTATCCACGTCTTAGGAGAAAGAATTGTGTAGTTTATTAAGAAACCACTTGGATGCTTTTGCTTGGAGCTATAAGGAGATGAAGGGAGTGCACCCTTTAGTCTGTACTCATCACATTTACATTAAGGAAGATTGTAAACTAGTCAGGCAGCCTCAAAGGAGGATGAATCTAGCCCTTAAGGACATTATCAAAGAAGAACTACAAAAGTTACTAGATGCAGGATTCATCTACCCTATCTCTGACAGCGAATGGGTCTCTCATTTGGTGCTAGTGCCAAAGAAAAATGGGAAGTAGAGAATCTGTGTCGATTATTGGGAACTAAACAAGGCCACCAAGAAGGACCATTTTCCTTTGCCTTTCATAAATCAAGTGTTAGATGGTCTGGCAGGGAAGAAGTTTTTCTCCTTCCTAGATGGGTTTAGCGGGTACAACTAGATCCAAATCAGTCCGGAAGACCAAGATAAGACCACTTTCACTTGTCCTTGGGGTACCTTTGCATATCGGGTCCTTCCTTTTGGATTGTGCAATGCTCTCACCACTTTCTAGAGAGCGGTATTGAGTATATTTACTGAACTGGTTCATGATGCAGTGGAAATCTATATGGATGACTTTACCCCTTATGGTTCTAAATTCTAGGAAGCTTTGTCTAACTTGGGAAAAGTTTTGGACAAGTGTATTGAAATGAACATATCCCTCAATATTGAAAAATGTGAATTATTGATGACTGAAGGGACCATGCTAGGTCATGCAATCTCTCAGCAATGATTACAGGTGGACCCCAACAAAATTGCCATCATCCAAAGGGTCCCACCTCCTCAACAGGTAAGAGATGTTTGAAGTTTCCTAGGTTTAGCAGGGTATTATAGAAGATTCATTAAGGATTTCAGTAAGCTATCCTCTCCATTGTTTGGTCTTTTGGGAAAGGATGTTGAGTTCATATGGACTGACAACTGTCAAGAAGCTCTGGATACCTTGAAAAGTAAACTGGTGACTGCCCCAATTTTGAGAGGTCCAAATTGGGCCCTACCTTTCCACATTCATACAGATGCCTCGAACAAAGCGATAGGAGAAGCCTTAGGGAAAGTTGATGAGAAGCTACCTTATGCCATATATTTTGTAAGTAAAAATTTGTCGAAGGCAGAATTAAACTACACTGTAACCAAAAAGGAGCTCCTAGCTATAGTCCATTCCCTAAATAAATTTAGACACTACATCACCGGCTATCAAACATTTGTAAACATTGATCATGTTGCAATTAGGTATTTAATGAACAAACCAGATGTAAATGCTCGCATTATTAGATGGTTGCTTTTATTGCAGCAATTTGATTTAACCATTGTTGATAAGTTGGGTAAGGAAAATGTTGTTGCTGATTTTTTGTCTAGAATAGATCTGCCTGCAGGTGAAGAAGGAATGATGGATGATCAAATGTCAAATGAAAAAATATTCGTTATCTTAGTACTCTCTCCATGGTTTGCTGATATAGCAAATTACTTGGTTTCCGCACAGTTCCCGCCACACTTGTCCTCAAAAGAGAAGAGCAAGATCGTGAGGAAAAGTGCCCCTTTCACCTGGATTGGGGGCAATCTCTTCAAACTTGGCCCAGATCAGGTTTTGAGGAGATGTGTCAGGGAGGAGGAAGTTTTTTATGTTCTCCTAACCTGTCATGATGGGCCCTATGGGGGCCATTTTGCAGCAAAGAGGACTGCCTTTAAAATCCTACAAGCAGGTTACTATTGGCCCACTCTTCATCAAGATGTAAGGTGATATATCAGCCAATGTGACTGGTGTCAAAGGATGGGGAAACCTACTCCAAGGGATGAGATGCCCCTACAACCTCAAGTGACTTTCGAGTCATTTGAGAAGTGGGGCATGGACTTTTTGGGTCCTGTCAACCCTCCTTCAAAGAAAAAATATTACATCATCATGTGCACATTACTTGAAAAAATGGGGAAACAAAGGCGATGAAGGCAGCAAAAAAAAAAAAAAGTAGATGAGTTTTTGAGAGAGAATATATTCTACAAGTTTGGATATCCAAGAGAATTAATCACAGATCAAGGGAGTCAGTTTACCTCCAATCTGATTGAATCCCTACTCACACATCACAAAATTAAGCACAGAACTTCCACCCCTTACCATCCGCAAGCAAATGGACAGGTGGAAGTCACTAACAGAGCTTTGGGAGGGATTTTGACCAAAGTAGTAAGCAACGGCAGAAAAGATTGGGCAGATCAATTGGTTGAGGCCACCTGGGCCTATAACACGACCTGGAATACCACTACCGGGTTCACACCCTATGAGCTGGTCTATGGGAAGAAGGCTTTGTTGTCAATAGAATTTGAATATAACACACTAAGGATGGCAGCTCAGCTGGACCTAGATCTCAGCCATGCACAAAAGGAAAGGTTACTCTAGCTAAATGGATTGGATGAACAAAGATTGCAGGCCCTTCTCCACTCAGAGGTAGTCCAGCTTCAAAGGAAAATATGGCATGACAGACACCTCAAAGAGAAACAATTCCAGGAAGGAGATTGGGCACTGTTGTATGATTCAAGGTATAAATATTTCAAGGGCAAACTGAGGACAAGATGGTTGGGACCGTACACAGTAGAAAGGTGCAATGACAATGGTTCAGTTCTGATCAGGACCATCGATGAAGAAGCCATCCCCATGCTTGTCAATGGGCATAGGTTGAAAATCTATAGGAAGCCCCTCTCCAAGCAAGAATTCATTGAGAATCTGAGTAAAATAGTGTTGGTAGTGGAGCAAGTCTCTGCCTCCACTCCACCCACACCCTAAAAAAAAAAAAAAAAATAGAAAAGAAAAATGAGGAGAATAAAAGATCCTTGGGTGAAAACCTCCCCTTGGAGGCGCCCAAGGCAGGTAGTGAGGGTGAAAACCTCCTGGAGGTGCCCCAACTATCTTTAAAAAAAAAGAAGAGAAAAAACAGGAACAAAAAAATTAACTTCTTTTGAATGCATTGCAGATTGCAGGAGGGCCACAGAAGAAAAAGGGACATGGCCAAGCCAAATACACCTCTAATAGACCATTTCTCCATCACTATTGTCTTTTCCCAGTCCCTGGTCTCACTTGTTCTGGAAAACTATGCATCCTACAGGAGGCTCTGTGCATTCTACAGGAGGCTCCTGTAGAAATCACAGAGAGCTTGAAATCAAGTCAAGAAAAGGATCAAAGGGCTAGAAACTTGTCCAGAAGACCTGTGGACCCCCATACCACCATTCATCCTCCTAACTCTCCATTCCATACCTGCACCACTGCATTTCCACTCGCTTCTTTCTTCCCTGCACAGAAAACACAGAAATCCTGTTTCTTTTGTTTTAAAAAAAATGAAGAATAAACAAGTAGCATCCTTAACTTAACTCTTACCTAGTGCATACCAGCTACTTTTCCTTGACTGACAGAACCTTCCTTAGCTACCTCTCTAATCCCTTCTCAAGCCTCAACCAAAATTTTTAGAGGGAGAAGTAGTTATAGGAAATCTGCAGGATTCCTGTAGCAGCTGATCCCCTTAAAAATCGAGCTCCAGAGGCAGGGTCAGTGCAGCCACAGATGTATAAAATGTGCAAGGAGCCCGGTCCTAATTGAAGATCACTAGTACGAGGTAGTCGAGCCACCAATTCAGAAGCCACGGGCGCCAACAGCAGAAATCCATGGATAGAACGCCAAAGTCTGAGCATGCAACAACACGGTAGCATGCAATTCTCGACTAACAGGTAAGTGACTAAACCCGTTCCTCTGTTGCATGAGTATAATTTAAAAACTGCATGGACAAGTGAGATGGTTGCGATTAAATGAGATCGGTGGCCAGCTAACTGGCCACCCTCGTCCAGTTCAAACAACACTCAGTGGGTGCAATCAGCACGTGTGTTCAGTCAACTCGAAAAAATCTCAAAACAGGTAGTGGCGGCGTCCAAACGCAAATGATGGAAATGATTGTGGGCAGGTAGCATGAAGTTTCATAATGACACTGAAGTAGGGACCAACGGTCCAGATGAGGGTAACGTACCCTTCTTGCCACCTCATCTCATCACCGCAACTCTCTCCCGTAAGCTTAAGTACGCTGTATTCGACTGCCTTCACCACCTTTGTTTTCATTTGTATTGTTGTGCTCTCGACAGCAACGAGCTACTTACCACCTGCAGATCCTCGAAACAGTCGCTCTCTGTAAGTTTCAGAACCCTTCCGATTATCGAGCTCTACAAGAGCATTATCGGACTCTACAGGAGCGGAAACACAGTCCTACAGGAGCCTTTCTATAGGAAGGCCAATGAGTAGCACCGCAGAGGAAAACTCAGGATTTCATGACAAATTCGGGCTGAAAAAGGTAGGCTCAGTAAAACCCACTCTGCATTTCCATATATATACAAAAGGTGGTGTGATTCCAAGCGAGGTATTGAGTTGAAAAGGGAAGGAAAGTGAGAACAAAGTTTGCCTGTGTTTTTTAAAATATATAGATATATATACAGTTTCTCCATTTGCTCTTTGCACTGAAAGACTGTCTCCTTCTCCTCCGTGGTATTCTCCTATGTAAAGAAATGATGCAACTCTAGAAAATCAAGCCTGTAAAGAGTGAACTTGCATTGGGTATCTGCTTATTTTGAAAAAGAAAAAACACAGTTCTGTATGTTCTCTGTTTTTTTTAAGATATTGTTTCCCTCAAACAGACCGAGAAGTAATGTAAGTTTAAGAACAGAGTTTGGAAGGAAGGAAAGTTGCAATTTATTTTTGTTAAAAAGGAAGAACACAAAAACTCTCTCTCTGGTTCCAGAAAGAAAACCTCAGTTGTTCCTTTGTTTTCGGGTTTGAAACATTTTGCCTTCCTCCTCACCTGAGACATTCCAGCAGTCTTTGAACATCATGATAAGGGGTTTTATGAGGAAGGAGCCTCTGAATTCAACTAAGTTGCATGAACATCCAGAAGTGGTAGCCCTCTTTACCAGGGCAAATTGGATGCCTTTCTTTGAAAAGTTTCATGGGTATGATGAGGAAGTCACAGAGGAATTTGCATTGTCTTTAAAACCTCACTCAAAAACCCATGCCACTGTCAATTTCAAGGGTCTAACCATAGAACTCACACTGGAATTCATCAGTAGGGTCACCGGTCTCCCACTTGGACTACCCTGGAGCAAGGAAGAAAAACCACTGGGTCAAGTTGCCAAGAAGACCTTTTTCCAGCCTAATGAACATCCTATGGAGGACAAGAATGGCATCAGGAGAACAAGTATACCTTATCCATGGGATGAGGTCAATTATCAGATTATGAAATACATCTCTTGTGAAGGAAGATACAACATAGTTTATGGGTACCATTTCAGACTATTACATGAACTCAGATATGGCATGGACCTTCCTGCATCCAGAAAACTCAGTATTCCATATTTTCTCCTCCAATCCTTAATAGAGTCTAGCACCAAATTGAAGGTAGGGGTTCCAGACCAATTGGCTCACCATGGGCTAATTAAATTGTTGGTGGAGGATGCCCTCCACTCTTTCACAATCCCCATAGCCTAGGAGATTTTCATAAACATGACTAAAGAGGATGATGTAAAAACTCTCACCTATGACCTCAGTCCATTTGAAAGTGAAGAGGAGGAATAAAAAGGGGAATTTGAGAAGGAAATCCATGAAGAAGAAAAGAACACTCAACTGGAAGAAGAGGAACCCCACACAGAAAAAGAAGAAAACTAGATAGGAGAGGAGAAACACAACACCACCAAAGATGAGCCTAAAGCAAAGAAGAAGAAAGAATCAAAAGCAAAAAAGGGTAAAATCACAGCAGAGAAAAAGAAGAGGCCAAGAACTGAAAGGAAGAAGCCTAAGACAGTTCAGAAAAAGGTTGCCACAGGAAAAGTAGAAACTAAGCAAGCAGAGGAGCAAACAAAATTAGAGACAACTTCAACAAAACCAGCAGAAACAGGAAAAACAGCAGATGAAGAAGAAGAAGCAAAGCAGGAAGAAGTGTCTCCTGAGACACTAGCAAGAGAGGCAGCAGTTGTTCTTGCTGCACTTAGTACTCCAGCCAAGCCCAAAGGAAAAAGGAAGAGACAACCATCTATGTACTTCAAGGCTCGAAAGAGCACCAGAATAAAGATGGGGAAGCCTCAGCCACCTTCAAAGGAGCCCATCATCATTGAAGATGTCCCTACTGCAAAAGAGGAGGAATCTCCAGCCAAAACCCCCATTACCTATGAAAGGGGCAGCCCTAGAACTTCTACTTGGAAAGAAAGGATCAAACTTATGGACTCTAAAACAATCCTACAGGAGGCACAGACTGCTCTACAGGAGACATTGACAAAGCTTCAAGAGACTGAAAATCTTGAAAAGAAGGCAGAGGAACAAACCAAGGAGAAAGATCAGGTAAAAGAGATACCAGAGCCTGGCCCTCAGCCTAACTTAGGTTCTTACTACAACCTTCTGGAAGGAGGGAAAATCATCCCACAAAAGTTTGCAATCCCTCTTTTCTTTGAGCTGGAAAAGGAAAGAGTAAGGACCCATACATGGATGCAGATTTCAAAATCAAGAGGGGTGGAAGACATTGGGCACATGGAAAACAGATTGAGGGAAATGGGCAAGGAATTTAGCATGGTCAAGCATACAAAAAGCATCAGAAGAGCTCAATTGGAGGCAGAAAATGAAATGTTAAAGAAGCAACCGCAAGAAAGGGAACCCTAGTTAGAAATGAGCTATCAATCTTAAAAAGGCAGCAGCAGAAAAAGGAACCCTGGGCAAACAGTGAGACATTAATAAGATAGCAACAGGAAAGGGAATCCCTGGTAGAAAATTAGGTGTTAATATTATGAAGGCAGCTACAGGAAAGGGAAGCCCAATTAGCCTGCATGGCCAGCTGGGCTATGGAGGCATTGCAATGCAAGTAGCCAGCCAAATCATATGCAGTGTACCTCAAGGATCAATGGCTCCAATTTCAGATCAAGACATTGGCCCAGAGGGGCACAATACCTTTTTAGGATTATGGCCAATTCATGAATCTATGTGATCACAGTTCAGCTGAGGACAAAGTGAAGCTAATAGAGTTTTACTTGCACAACATGGCCCTTACTGATATGAACCTATGGGATCCCAATGCTGTGTTAGGAGACTTGCAACTGATGGCCATTGCATATTGGATGTGCCATGAAGAGAAAAGGGCAGCAGAAATCTAGAAAATGATGGCAAAAGAGCTAAATGAACCCCTGATGGTTAGAGCAGAACTAGTAGACCCCATGGCTCTCATGTATGCCCACCAGCACCTTGCAGCTAATCCTCAAAGTGTCCCCGAATATGTTGATAAACAGGCCCAGGCTATTGCACATTTCGAGGACATGGAGAGATTGACAACCTATGGATCAGGGAGTATCACTCCCCAAATAGGATGAGGGAAGCCATGAGGAGAGTGCCACTGTATAATCACTCTATGCAAAGTTCGAAGGCTAATTGGATTGGCCTCAAATTCAATCCTCCACTGCTGCTAGGATAGCTGGAAGGAGTAAAAGAGGAGGAAGAATATAAATAGTGGGAAGAGGTGGATAGAAAGGCAGGATTCCATGATAAAGAGGAACATATCACATCAAAACCATGGGATGTCAGGGAATCTATCAAAGCCATCAAGGATGAAGAGTTCGACTAGTTGCTCAGAGGATGAGCAACCCATTCAGTAGGGGGTGATGATGAGCCCCAGAAATGGGTAATTATATGGGCTCATTTTGCCTCTTAATTCGACTTAATCCACCATTCTCATTATTGTATTGCATGTTTTGAATATATTTATGCTAATATAGTGAATTGGGTTAGTCATTTTTCCATGTAATCTAATGTGTGCTTTATGCAGATTTTTTTGGTCAATTTTGGACAAAGTCAAGGGATTTATGAGCAAATGGCAGCAAATACTCGAGGAAAACAGGGAAGAGGATTTGTAGGGGGGTTTCTCCTTCATTTATGACCCCTTTCCTCGAATCCTCCATCAGCAACTCGGAGCACAAAGGTCCACATTGATGCATCCAAGGGGCAGTCGAGCAAGTAAAGAAGGACTGTTGTTTATCTCTAGTTCTGGGAAGCCGAGCTCCTTGATTTTAGGAGGACTGTTGGAGGACTCCATTTGTATAAATAGGGGGGCTTAGAGCCTCAGTATTTTAGCCAGTCATTAGTAGAATTTTCGTACTTTTGTGCAGCACTTGTTCAGCTCATTTTCAAGTTTCTTTTTGAGAACAATTCATGTAATGTGACTATTATTTTTGATAATGAAGATGAAATATTTCTTGAGCCAGTACTGATCTCTTTCAAAGGGCTGAAGCTCTTGGGTTAGGGCCCAACCCAAGCTGCCCAGCACCTCTTGCTTTGTAATTATATGTTTTTGCTTCAGTTCATGAGTTAATTTCTGTTACATAGATTCATGTTACCTTGTTTAGAATGGGTTGCTTTTGATGGTTTGCATAGTTGTTTTTGTTCCAGTTGATCAAGTAGGTTAATGCAATGACAGACTAAGATTCAAAAAGGCCAACAGCAGGCCCTGATCTCCTTTCTCCCTTTCTGGGACTATGATTTGAGGTCAAGGCACTATTGTTGCCACCAAAAACACAGTTTTGCTCTCCCATGCAATTTCTAGTGTGATGAATTGATTTGGAAAGATTAATGTATTGCTTCAGATTCAGTTGCCTAGATCATTTCCTATTCTTTTATAATAGATCTCTCTGCATGCTTTTCTGTTCAAAGGTTACTGTTCAACATTTTCTGTTTGTAGGTCAGAAATTAGGTCAAGCTAGAGAAAGTTCTATTTTCATGGTATAGTTAGTCCTTTCTTTGATCAGTTTTCATAAGTAGATGTGAAAATCTCTTGCAGGGCACCTCAACTCACCATACATCCATAAAGCAGCCAGCATCATCTCACTTCTCACAGATTTCCCAAGTCATTCGCAACATTTCACCAATCTGCCCTAATTTCTGCATTTTTCTCCATAAGCTTCCCTCTTGCCATTTGAACAAATCCAACCATCATGTTCCCTCTTGATCTTCCTTGACAAGCTCCAGACACCTCAACACCTTCATCTAGCCTTCATTTACCCTTTCCCATCATTTTTCCACCTTCAAAACCTCCAAAAATAGCTCTCGACCTCCTCCTGTAGATCCCCTGCAACCTCCTGTAGAATTCCCTGTAAGTGGTTTTTCGAAATCCGATTGCAATGGAAGTCTTTAGAAGGGTACTAGGGACTTCTTAGGACCTTGCCACACCTTCCTCCACCTTTGAAAAAACCAATTCCATCTTCCTTCGCCACCAAACCTCTACACAATCACAATCCGATAAATTGCAAGCATAATAATTTCACATAAAAACACTCAAAAAATACAAAAAAATGCTTTTTTCTTATTTTCTTCTGGGAATAGCTTAATTCGATGTGATTCACCTTTTCAGTAGCCAATGGCACTCATTTCATCATTTTCCATCTATTTTTCTGCAAAAGTAGGGCTAGTTGGATAAATTAGGGTTTGCTAGGGTTTGTGTTACATTTCAGTCTTCCTTCTCTTTCTGCAAATAGAATAGCCTCCGTATAGTTAGCTTTCTTTCATCATAGTTAAAAGCTTCTTCTGAGAATTCATAGAAGTTGGCTTAAGCTCCTAGTGATCTTGCACTAGGTGACCAAGTGACAGCCTGCAGTAAGAGCTAGTACTTGTGCATACAGCACCGTCGCTTCCAAGTTTGTTACGAACTACTGGGTTGATAAAAGTAAAGTAGGAAGCCCCAGGAGTTGCAGCCTTATTGCTGCAATACTAGTTCTCACCAATGATGAACTATCTGTGGAGGGGTAGTTAGTGGCTCATGTTAAGCCCATTGTGGAGGAGGATGAGCATCGATCCTTGGAGTCAGCCATCGTTGAGGAGCAGCCAGGTGCATTGGTAGCCAACAGAGTTGCGTACTTTTAGATGGAAATTCCCTTTAGGCATACATCGATGGGGCTTGCAGTATTGTTGGGATGCCTCCACATGTTAGTGAGAGAGAGGTCACATTCCCTAGGCAGAGTACATGGATTGCCCAGACTAGTGAGATAAGGTGACACAAGTTGTGCAGGGTGCAACGTTCGCAGGATGGAGGACTTGTTTCGAGTATGGTTATTCGGTCATTCGATCCCTCTCTTGGGGTTGGATGCTGAGAGATATTGAGTTGTTATTCAGTGGAGATGGATGGGAGGTTAGATGCATGCATGGCCACAGTTCAGTAGAGGTTATGGATTACCAAAAGGGCTCGAGGGCCATATTGTTGTTGGGATCCCGGTGGGATTATCCATCACATTGTGGAGACGATAGGTGACATTAGTAGTTGCATGATGGGCCTAATGATTGGGCACACACACATATTCAGGTTTACATCAGCACTAGTGACAAGATGTTTTGACACGAGAGCAAGCAGATTTCACGAGTTCTATTGGCATATTGATGAAGCATGGGATCACAGGGTGATTAACCCACTCTGGCAAGAGTTGGTAAGAGGGGGTAGCAATGGAAAACCATCAGACAAGGCATCATATGGAGACAATGCTCTCTCATTGATATATTGGGCACTGAAGCTACTAGGGTTCGACACGGTAGCATTATTCTGGATTGCATGTGAGGAGTTGGGCCACTCAGCTGTACCTGTGCAGATGATGAGGTGTAGATAACACCATGGCGGGTGTACTAATAGCGTGGTTGATGAATGGCCACATATGGGATGCCTTGTGGTACATGGGGGCATGGAATTGAGCGTTGATATCCAGTGGTGCATGGAGTTGTGCCACGAAGTTTAGTGCTATGCAGAGGAGTGTAGGGGTACTTACATGTGTGCAATCGAGCATGATGATGCACAATAGATTGTTGGAGTGTTGCTGCCATAGAGATCTCCTAACAAGGGCATCAGGCACACCATTGGGTTTGGCACACCCATATTTGGAGAGCGAGTTGATCACAAGGTCAACCGTGAGCTTCCATTTATCACTCTACAACATTGCACACTGACATAGGGCACTTGGAAATCATCTCTTGATGCTCTCATCATCAGAAACAGGACCCAGGAGGTTCATTTGAGACAGTTGGACAGGACACAGTGCATTGGGAGAGAGGCAGACTAGCTGTGACATATGGTCAGGACGCGCGTTGGTGGATGAAGGCTTGGGGGTAGTCCGATCTTCTGTAGAGGTAGCACTTACACCACCCTTGAGCCCACACTCAGGGAGATGCATGGCCCCCTTTTGGTGAGACATTTTGAGGTGTCTCAGGAGCATCTACAGTTGTTCGTGGACTTTACTTACAGAAAATGTTCAGACTCTGGGCAGTATTGGGGAACACTTTTAGGAGGTAGGACAGTAGATCCCACTGCGTGGTATGGTTGACGCAGGGCTGTTTCGCATGCCCTAGATTGGTTAGTGATGTATGGAGTCCATATATTGGTGCCATCAGTTGTCAGGACTATGTCGTAGTCGTTCTAGCTGTGGGATTCAGGGATTAGGTTGGTTGATTTAATACTCTGTTTCATGATGAGTGGGATCAAGACAGGGGATGGCCCAACTCACACTTGGTTTGACATGGGGAGAGAATTCAGGCCTTTGTTGCATGGTAAGGTCGATTTTCCTTGTTGTTTCTATGGATCAAGTTGAGTGTTGGATGGGTAGGTCCTGACATTATTGAGGTGCTTAGGTCAGATGCGTTGGGACTCCATAGATATTTTTCCATTAGGTCCCAGGGGAGAAGGATACAACTTGCGCATGAGGGGTAGACTATCATGGTTAGAGTTTTGCAGTGACAACATGGTGGCACCCTTTTTAGACTAGCATGGGATCCAGGCATCACAAGACTTGGTAGTACAACTACCCTTGGGGATAAGCTGATTTCTACAGGGGAATATCATTCAGGTCTTCCATTGGGCTTTTGTGACTCGCTGATGGCATGGGGGACTTCATCAACATGGTAGGTTAGGCACTACAAGGATATTAGGGGAATTCCATGCGAGAGAGACTTCATCCCCACAGGGATTGGGTTATATGTTTAGGACTTTACCCTTGGAGCGCAGGAGGTGGAATACTCGGTAGGGAAACTTCATGGGGAGTTGGATAAAGCCCTACATTATCATGACGCTCTACTTATTGATAGTATGTAGAGGGCTTCTGGTACCTATACCTGGTTGGATAGTGAGCGGAGCAAGGGGTTCTTCACAGTGATCAAGATGGCTTGGGATCCGAGTATCGAGGGATTCCTTCATGATTAGACAATGCAGAGATCGGAGATAACTCAGTGGCACATTTGGGACCTTGGTATTGTTGGTGATGATAGTGGTGATTAGCAGTAAGAGGGGGCACTTGTTTGGTCATTGCTTGAGGACAAGCAATTTTTGGCCGGGAGGATTGTAATATCCCCAATTTTGATTTTTAGCATAAGAGACAAATTTTGGGAGAGGGCGAAATTCTAACATTAGGAATTAGGAGAAAAAAGGGAAATTACAGCTTTAGTGGAATATGGGGGCCAAAAGAAAGATAAATTTGACCCAAGGATGGAACTTGCACTCTTGGAAGAGAGAGAAAAGATAAGGAAGTGAAAATTAGGGGAGATATAGAGAGAGTGGGGACCACAAGGAGAGAATAGACCAACAAATTATAAACAAAGCTTGGGGGCTTCACTTTTGGCATATTTAGTCATTTTACAATTTCAACATTAGTTCTCTTGAGCTACTTAGCCAAGACAACTGTGTTATTCAGCACAAGGAATTTCCGAGCAGGAATTCCAAATCTACCATCAGTGAACTTCGAGTGTCACCCTAGGGGAGTAAGAAGGAGCCCATCTCAGGGCTTCTCTAGGAGCTACATTGAAAACCATTTCCAGCTAGAGCATGCTTCTCTTAGGGCGCCGAAGGAAATTCGAAGGGGCTTAGAGAAGCTATGAAACAATGGAGTTTTGCCAAAAAATTTGCAAAGATTTATCCATAGAGAGGGTGATTTTTCCTTGGTGATTTGCAGGGCTGAGAGTGCTACATTTTGGAGGGCCGAATTTATCTACTTCAGGGGTTTCTGGACAACTACTGTGCATACATTTTGATTGGGATATTTAGGGAGTTCGAGCTAAGGAGAAATTAAGAGGCTTGGAGGAGTGATTTCCAGGGGTTGGAGGATATTTTTATAGTAATTGATTGGCCTTCTACAACATAATTCTTTCTACAAGGTAGTTTTCCAGCTAGTTAGAACCATACATAATTCTTGGGGTCACAGGGGTACGTTGGATTCAACAAAAACCCTTTATGGGTTTTTGTGGGTTTATTGAGAAGAGGCTCTGACTAATTTTATAGAAATTTTCAGGCAATATTTGGGCTTGAAATCCTCATTCCTATAGCAAGGCGAATTGCTAGTTAGCTGTGGAATTTGCATCACTTGGTGGACTCAGTTTTGGCTTGGAGTTGGGCCAAACCCTTTCTGGGTATTTCTAGGGTTTGGGAGGGGATTCCATGGCTGCAATTTCAGGATGATCCAAGCATTCTCGAGGGCAAAATATTCAGTCCTATTCCAGCAGCAGTAACAGTAATTTTTTGGGTAGTGCACAACACTAGTTTGGGCCAATATTTCCTCCAGATCAGAGTTGTACTACATGGAGTTTGCATACCTTGCATAACAAGCCTAGGTTCCAAAACTTCAACTCCTTTTATGTACTCTTTTATCATAAAATTAATGAAATGGCTCAAATTGTGTTGCTAGACATTTTTGGTGTTTTAATTATTGTGTATAAGTTACAATTTATTTACTGTTCCTAGTCCATTGCTTGGTATTAGTTGTTAAATTCCAATTAGGAATATTACATAGCAAGAATGGTTCATGACCTTCATTTCCTTTGTCAAAGTTAATATTTTGTAATATAATGGGAGGATCATTAGGCTTCTCATCATGACCTAACATCTTTTTGATTTGCCTCCTATGAGGAGGGAGTTGAGCCATCTCCTTTATGGGGAGTTGCATAGTAATTTTAGATATTGCACTTTTGGTGTCCACATCCAAGTTGATTTCTTCATTCTTGGGCTTGGGCTTTGTTTTATTTTGAGATAACCTTGGGAAATGTTCTTCCCTTGAGATGGATTTCCTACACTAGATCCTGCCTAGGATTGATCAATTGCTTTTACTGGAGTATTGCAAACCTTTAAACCTCCCATTATCTTCAACAGCTAGAACAGGCTCAGTATGATTAGCACCAGGTTGGGCTTGGACAGGTTGTAAATGAACATAGTCGACTCCAAGTAGGATATTCAAGGGATGGGTTTAACCAACGGCATTTAAATGCTTAGGGTCTTCTTTCTCCTCTTGATGCTTAGAAGGACTGTCTTCTTGAGGATCCTCAGAAGGTTGCTCCCAAGGTGACTCTCCTTTCCCTACCAAGTTGGTTGGAGCAAGAGTGTTGGAAACGCTCTGCTGCATTGTACGGTTGCCTTTTGTACCCTTTTTAGGGAAGGATTTGTCCTTTTTAGATTGATATCTAGGAGGAAAATTTGACATAGACTCTTATTTCTTTTCTAACACGATCATCCTATTCATGAGAATCTTTTCGCCTTGAGTGACTTCAATGGAGAATTTTTCTATTTTTTGAGCAAAGGCTTGTATGACCTCCTCAAGATAAGTTTTGTTCAACTGAAATTACTATCTTCTTGGATTCAACCAAGGAGTTGGGATCCTTTTCCCTAAAGACGTAACTTAAATGCCCCCAATAGATTTTTATGAATCTCTCAAGGATAATGGCATTAGAGGATCTGAGCCTCTCAAGAATTTCCCTATGGTGATTGCTAAACCTTTAAATGTATTCTTTGACATTCGCTCTCTTTGTCAGTCTTATCCATAGCTAGGAATACACCAAGAGCCATACTACCGTCCAACATAGATACCCACCTGCTTTTGAAAGCATCATGAAATTGATCCCAATTGGTTATGATTCCTTATGGAATGCTAAAATACCAATCCCTAGTGTCACCGTCTAATGGTAGGGAAAAAAGGATCATTATGACATCTTCATGTTCAATACGCTTAGGAACTAGCACCCAACAGAATTTGTGAACATGTCCTTCAGCGGGGATGACCTCATTGCCATTGAACTTAGGTAACCATTCATGGTTTTTCTTAGGCAGAGGATGAGGGGCATCAGAAAACCTACTAGAGTCAAGAGGCTTGAAAGATGCGAGCTCCCAAGGCCTATTCATGGTTGGCGGAGGAGTACTATTATGGAAGAGTTTTCCAGTTGCGGGGGTAGGTTTTCAAATAGGAGAAGGTCTAACCCCACCTCTCCTAGTAGTAGCTCTAGTTCTTGGGGCTATGATTCTTTCAGGATTATTCTCCGGAGTTTCGAAACCAGTTGATTCAAGAGTCACCATAAGAGGATCTATCTTGTTGTTAGAGGAATTTTCCTTTTCAAATAATATAAATGCTAATGAGAAGGTAGACTCACTTCCTCTCTGGAAACAGTGCCAAAACTGTTGCCGCAAAATATTATAGGCCTTGGAGAGGAGCACCCTGCAAGGCTAACACTAAACCAAGTGACAACAATGGGATAATGGCCCATTGTAGCAACAATCAAAACCCACTGCTCTTTACAAAATGGGAGGAGTACTGGTATGAGAAAAAGTCACCTAATGGATGTTCAAGGGTCAAAGTACAAGGTGCTTTGAGTAGACCTTCTAAGAGAATGGCATAATTAGGTTCAAGGCTCCACTAGGACACAATTCGCTTTCTTGATAGAGACCTATTTGATGAGGCACAAGACCTAGGGTTTGATTGATGAGTTGGGTGTCGATGTAACTAAAGACTAAGGCCAGGATAAAAGATTTTCCAACAATGTATGCTAGCAAGTCCAAGGCTCGCATAATATTCCTAATGGAAAATAATAGTGACAAACAAAGCATACAATGGTACATGCAATACACAAAACCACACAAAATTAAACATCCAAAAATGCACCAGAAAATTGCACCAGCTAAGCCATTTTATTATAAATCAATAGGGGTACATCTAAGCATGAATTGAGTACACCTGCGCTTTCCCAAGGCAAGCTAAACAAGTCCCAGGTGGAAACGATGAGTGCCCGGATGTTGTAGCTTCAATCCCTCTGAGTTCAACACTGGCCCTAACAAAACTACATTGCTAGCCGAAGTAGAACTGTTGTTTAACCCACTTCCGATGCTCAGAAAAATATGGGAAATTAACCCCAGACTCTTCTTAAATAACCCATCGAAACTCAGGAAGGGTTTGGCCTGGTTCAGACCCCCGAAATGATGAATGTTCCCCTTAGATTTCTCCTTAAATTCCCCTAACAAATCAACTCCCAAATTACCAGTCCAACCTCCACACTAAACAACCTCCACCAAGGACTGTGAAGGGCTTAGTCAAGACACCTCTACCCTACCTAGAAGGAAGAAATTCAGCCTAAAGTATGGCCTCTCAAATGACCCAACAAGACCCCTACAAAAATGTTGCCAATCCACCTTAGTGATGACACCTCAAAGCTTGGAAAGACAGTTGTAATGTCACTCACTTTCGCCAGGAAAGCGTAGCCCTTTTTAGCGCCCTCACTGCTCCAAATAGCCATGAATCAGCCTAGAAAACCACCTCCGGAATAACTCCACCACACAACAATAACTCTCCTAGGATGGCACTCAGAGTCCACCAAAGAAGAGTTGAGATTTCTCCCTGGACACCTCTTATACTAAACAACACTTGCAGACTTGGATCAACAACTCAAGGGTGCTAAGTGAGTGAGTTTGTCTAAGTGTCAAAAAGTCCTCGAATAATGTATGCCTCTCTTATTTATACTTGAGCTCCCTTCTCTTCATGTGTGTCCCATGCATCGACCCACTTGTGCCTTTCTCCAAAAGTGCGAGTTTGTCCAAGGAAGCGTATTTCCTACTTAGGTGGCCACCACAATCCATGTGGTATTCAATTTTACTTATTTCCCCTATGTGGGGCCCAATCCTTAGCCAAAATTGAGAGTGGGGCCCTCCAACCCACTTTTCCAAGGTTAACAATCCAAAATATCAAAATGGAGAAAAATTGTATTTTCACTTAGAAATATTTGCTAAGTGGGGATATCACAGTCCTCCCTACCTAAATGTTGCTTTTCCCAAAGCAACTACAAAGATGGTTGTCAGAGTACTTGCTCACCCTCCCAAGTGGCATCCTCATTAGGCAAATTCGTCTAGCTGACCAAAAATTCTTTGATGACCCTATTCTGTAATCGCCTCTCCTTGGTGTCCAAAATACCCTTAGGCTCCAAGGCTAAGTGTCCCTCATCATCCAAGGGTGGCAACTCTAAATCTGTTGTCACCTACTGTTCCGGTGTCTTTTTTAGATAAGATACATGGAATATGTTATGGACCTTTCTCCCTGGAGGTAGCTCCGACACATACGCTACCTCTCCAGCCCGCCTAGTGACCCAATATGACCCATAAAAATGGGGCTTAATCTTCTCAACCCCCTTTTACTAGAGCGTGGATTTTTTGTACAACTGGAGTCTCAGAAAGACCAAATCTCCAACCTTGAATTGCCTCTCTACTCGACCCCTATCGGTGTACAGTTTCTGTTGGTTTTGAACAGTCTGCAAGTTATCCTTAACCCGGAGAATATCCTGACTCTCATGTATCCAATCCTTGGCCCTAGGGCCCATGCTGTCTCCAAAAAAACACATCAGCAAAAGTTAGTGCATGATAACCTTACAAGGCTAAGAATGGAGGCATACCTATGGACATGTGGTAGGTCATGTTGTAGCAGTACTCGCCCAAGTGCAACCACTGTATCCATGCACATTGCTAGCCCATCACATAGTTATGTAGATAGCCTTCTAGCCACTTTTTCACTATCTCTGTCTATTTATCGGTCTGGGGATGATAACTAGTGCTTGGATTAAGCTCAGTACCCACAAGCCATAATAACTCCTGCCAAATACCTCCATAAATATGATGTCCTGGTCACTGACAATGGTCTTTGGAAGATCATGTAGTCGGGATACCTCTCTGAAGAATAGCTCGGCTACTTGTGAGGCTAAGGAACAAGCGAAAATGGCAAAGTGGGAAAACTTGGTCATTTTTTCGACCAACACATGATGCAATCTTTCCCTGTACTATAGGAAACCTCATGATGAAATCCATCAAAATACTCTACCACTTCCCCTCGGGGATTGGAAGAGGCTGCAATAGCCCAGCAATGTGTGTTTGTTCACCCTTGTTGCTCTGGCATGTGTCACACTCCCGAACATGCCTCGAAACATCATCCTTGAGGCCCTTCCATGAGAAGCACTCCCTTATACTGGTATATGCCTTGGTGAACCCCTGGTGTCCCACCAATGGTGAGTCAAGGGCGACCTGCATAATCTTCTCCCTCAGTTGGGAGTTGGCCACCAAATAGATCCGGCCCTTGTAGTAGATCACTTCGTTCATCACCCTGTATTCATCATCTAGAACTGTGCCATCAAGGGTATCATATGCATGGTGATCCTTGGAGTACTCCACTGGCAACTGTGCCATCTAGTATAGGGCAATGCTCATAAGTGACAGGGTAGCCAACCTCCTAGACAATGCATCTGCCACCATGTTCTGTCGGCCCTTGAAATACTCAATGTCAAATTCATACACCTAGATCTTGCTTACCCATTTTTGTTGCATCTCCTACAACTGTTTCTGCTCTAGGAAAAATTTGAGGCTATTGTGATCGGTCTTCACCTAGAACCTGTTGCCCACCATGTATTGTCTAAACTTGGAAAATGCATGCATGATGGCTAACATCTCTCGAAAGCAATCAGGTGTCCCTCGTGCATCAAGACCGCCCCTATGCCCTCACCAAAGGTATCTCACTCAAGCACAAAACGCAATGTGAAATCGAGAACTGCCAACATAGGACAGCTGCTCATCACCTATTTGAGGTGCTCAAAGGCCTCCTACACCACGTCTGTCCACTCAAACACACCCTGCTTTGTCAGATCAGTGAGGGGTGTTGCAACTTGTGAGAACCCCTTCACGAACTCCTTGTAATAGGTGCAAATAGCCAAGAATATCCACAGCTTCGTCACACTCCTGGGTGTAGGCCAGTTCAAAATGGGCCTCATCTTCTCCTAGTGCACCGACACCCAATGTCCTCCAGTGATATGCCCCAAGTAGAAAATCTCTGTTGGCAAAACTCGCACTTGGAAAACTTCGCGTAGAACTATTATCCCTCCAAAATCTTGAACACCTACTCCAGATGTTGCAGGTGCTCCACCCATGTCCTACTATAGATCAAAATGTCATAAAAAAATACAAGGACATAGTGCCTCAACTACCTAAGGAACACATGGTTCATATAGGACTGGAATGTAGCTGGTGCATTGGTTAGCCCAAAGGGCATCCCCAGAAACTCGAAATGCCCATAGTGGTAACGAAAGGGCGTCTTAGGAATGTCCTGATCACGCACCCTGATCTAGCAGTACGCAGAAAGAAGATCTATCTTAGAGAAGTACTTGGCTCCTCTAAGTTCATCCATCAACTCATCAATCTGGGATATGGGGTACCGATTCTTCAATGTATTCTTGTTCAATGATCGATAGTCAATGTGTTAGTGTCAGTGTCTTCACACTGCCATCAGTGATCAAAATTTACTCTTTGAATCTCATGGTAGGAGTCCCATACTGCTGAGTCATTCCATTAGGTCATGGATTCACTAATGGGAGAGTTTACATCCAGATTTTCTCCTCATACTTTGTACTTGCTGATCCTCTTTCATATTTCAGTCTTGGTTCATGATTTACTCTGCAGTTTATCTTATTAGGTCTTAGGGTTTGGTGTCTTTAGGTTTTAGGGTTTTATCATGGTCAAAGTTGGTTATTTCATGCCAATAATGATTAGCAAGGATATGAGGAAACTAATAATCATCGTTAAAATCATAATTTATCAGTTGAGAAGCTGAATGTAGTTCTCACCTCAAAACTTTTTTTGAGGTGAAAACAGAGTATTATGTTTTTATCTTTCATCATGATGTAATTTTATTGTTTCTATATGTAATATTTGTTCCCAAGCTCCTCCTAAAACTTGTGATGCTACCAAGTACTTGCCACTGCAAAAATCAAGTGATTTTGAGCATCAGTTCATTTGCCAAGCAAAAGGAAACAAGCATGAAAAATAGAGCATTGTAAAAGACAAATAGACATTATAAAAGTGGGTTTTCACAAACAAAAATCAAAAGGTGAAATTATATAAACCCATCTTCCTATTTTTCATCCCATTGTGTCATTATTGAAGAATTGAAGAGCCAAGAAGAGAGCAAAGGTCGATTTTCAAGCGTTTTTGAACAAAAAGAGAAAAAGTGTTGCGTTTTAGGAGTTTTGAAGCGGCGTTGCACTTCTGAGGGGTGGCGCTACGCTTCTAGCCAATTTCCGCAGTGTAAAAATACACAGGTGTTGCACTTTCAGGCCGATGCTGCGCTCTTGTAGGTGGCGTTGCGCTTTGTCCAGCAGAGCCCCAAATCACCACAAAACACCAATTCCACCTCAAATTTGCCAATTTTACCTCTCTTGCAAGTAAGTATATCAAAATCTCATGTGGTGTAGGGTTTTTACATCAAGTTTTTGTGATTTTCACTCTTAAAATCAAAACCCTAATTTCTAAGGCAAAACCCTAGTTTCCCTACAAATTGTCTCATGAATTGAAATCCTCACTCTACTATTGTTTTCTTACTCTGTCCACTTTTTATTTCTCCCTACACTCCACTCACATTCTCCCTAAACCCGACTCCCACATCCATTCTCCCTGAACCATATTCTCACACTCTCCCCAAACCCCCTCATCCATACACTCTGCCCATTCCATCCTCCACATCAATTATCCATAACTAGCCATATATAACCATATTGTTCACAACCAAAGGAAAACAATGGAAAGAGACAATGACTATAAGTATGAAGAAGAGACACTCAGTGACAGCTCCATGGAGAGACATAGACAACAGAGGAAGCCCCATAAAGGAGGAAAAATCATCAGAGAGGAGCCCACTAGCTTGAAAGAATTACAAGCCTGCCCACTTGCAATTTCTTGTTTAAGGCATCAAGCATATTTTGAATTTTGTGAATTGGTGGAGAGAGTTTAGTTTCACCACAAGTTGGCCAGAATTTTTGTGACTCATTTGCATAAAAATGAGGTGACACTTTCCGGAATAACCTTCACAATATCATCAGCTATCATTTCAGAGGCCATTAGAATTCCTAATGTGGGTGAAAACTGGTACAAGGGTCAGGACCTTGGTGAGAGTTACTATGAGCCTTATATCAAGGTTAAATACATAAATCAAATGAAGAGGTTATTCCCCTTTAAGTTTTTGGAAAACAGGTATGTGCCTTTGATGAGGATTATTATCAAGTACTTCACTTGTGAAGGTAGGTTCTCCCAGTTGTATGCCTATCATATTAGACTCCTCATGCATTTCACTAGAGTAAAGATGTTGAATCTCCCTTACTTCATGTTTAGAAACATTGAGAAAATGGCACATATTGTACAGAGGAAATCATACCCTCAGCAGTTGAACAACATATACCATTACTCTTTGATTAAAATCATTATTCTACACCAGCTTAGCCTTCTTAACATTCCATGGGAGACTTTCATTGCTCATGAGATGTTCAAAGGTCCACAGATCCCTTCACCAGTGCATCAAGAATAAGGTGGGCCTTCTAGCCATGGAGAAACAAGGGAAGAGGCCAAGGAAACCAAAACTGTTGAGGTGCCGGTGTATTTAACATATCAGAGAGGCACAAGGAGACTTTTTGCAACCGCTAGGCAAGTGCTTGCTCCACAAGGTGTGGAAGGGGCCTTGCCTTCGTCATTAGTCCACAGGCAAATGTTTGCTCCACAAGGTGTGGAAGGGGCTTTGCCTTTGTCATCGACAAAACAGGTACAGGTTGAGGAGTTGAGCAAAGGCAAGGAAAAAGTGTAGGGGAAAGATCTTGGTGATGAGGAGGAAAGAGATTTTGATCTCATTGAGCATGAGGAGCCACAACGGTACTTTACTCATCATGGAGTAGAAATCATTGACTTGGAAGCTCAGGATGAAGAAATTGTCAAGGACATAATCATTCAAGAGAGGGAATCTCAAATACAAGCTTTGGCGGACAATTTGGAGAGAGCCAAGTTCATCATCAAATATCTAGAACAGGAAAACAAATAATTAAGTGACAAGCAAGTCCTCATGGAGCTGCAAATTATTAAAGCAAACAGGCAAATGGCCAAAGAGGCTCATGTCAAGTTTACTCCTATTGAGCAAGAGATTGAAAATGATAGGGAAACATGGCTTGAGAGGGTCAACATACATCTTGAAGGGCTGATTGAGAAGGCCAACAGGGATAAGAAAATGCTCCACCACATGGCCTACCATTACATGACCCGCAACAAAATCTGTAACATGAGGATCAGGAAGCTTAAAGCTAGGTTGAGGAAGGCTTTAAAGAGCAAAAAGGAGCAAGATAAGTTGAAAATATTAGCTGAAGCCTCACTAGCCCATCAAAGCAGCTGATGGTGGTGTCCCATGCCAAATTTGGGCAAGTTTTGAAGATTTTTTGCATTTTTCAAATTTTGAAATTTTCAACACAAGAAACTGGCCTAGGTGCTGCGCTTTTCCCTAGAGAATCAGATGGACAAAAGGTTTGCATATTTGGATTCAGGAGGATGAGAACATGCACTCTGGAATTTTTCAAAAGTTTTGAGGCAAATCTGGGTCACTAAAAGGTCCAAAAACTACCAAAAAATGACCTTTCTGCCTCATTTTGGACACACATAAGCAATCTTGGGAGATTCAATTTTTGAGGGGCCAATGACCTCCAAATTCAAAAATTCAAGTTTTTCCAAAAACTAGACTTGAAGACCTTTCCAATGAGCTATCTTGGGCTCAATTTGGTTAAGGGGAAGGCCTCCAAAAGTAGGTGGAAAGTGGCGCTATGCTTTTGACCAGTGGCGCTGCGCTTTTGACCAATTTGCCTAGAAAATCAAAATTTTGCCTGTTTTCACTGTGAATTCACTTTCTCTCTCCTCATGGATGATTTTACTGATGTAATTGATGACATGGCATGTAAATGTAATGGTAAAATAGTCTTAGAAGGTAGATTCATTAGTTAGAGGTGGTTTTGAGGCTAATGAATCAGTTTCCATGCTTATAGAGGCAAGTAGTTTGATTGTCTATATTCCTGGTCCATGTTTGGAAATGGTTGTAACAACCCCTATTCTCATGGATTCGACCCCTGATGGTCAGGATGAGTGGTTTTGTTGTCTATATTATGTATTTTCTTTCTCATTTTCAAGGGTTGGATTCACTTGGATGCTTTGAATAATATTGTACATCATTGTAAGCAGTTTGGCAAGGAAATTAATAGGAGTTGCAGCTATTTTTATGGGATACCTGTGGTATGGTGCTTTTGCATAGTTTCTTCTTTTGTTATCAGTTTTCACATGTTTTATGTATGCCACAATCTTTTTCACTGCTTCTAACTAAATGATATCAAGATAGATAGGTAGAATTCATTGTTTACAGTGCTCTGCCCTGGGAAACCATTCAGTATTTTATGTTTTCTACTATTTGAGAAGGATACATGATCTTACATGCCCTCCTCAGTTCCTCACCAGTCTTAGACATCTCACTTCACTCAGTTTCAAGTGTAAAAGTCTATACCTACCTTGCCCCATAGAACACCCTGTATTCTGACCTAATTTCCAAGACCCAAATTGCCTAGCTCCATCTGATCCAGCACAAAAACCAACAAATTCAATCAAAAAACCCTAGAGCTACTATACCTAGCCTAAAATCCCATCTGATCCAGTCATTTTGACTGAGATCCATAAAGGAGAGAGCCCTCTCCCGACCTGGTAGGGCTAGCTACCAAGTTAAGCTTGGTTTGTGGTTATCCTAGAATTGCCTTTCTTCAGCCTGAGGTCAATCTAGGCTCTAACATAGTTGTGACCATATTAGGGAATCGAAAATCTCATTACAGCCTAGTATTACTAAGAAGTTCTGAACTTTTGGATGATAAGTTTAGAATTCTTTAGGCTGAAAATTGGAAAGTTGTAAAGAAATAAGAAAGTCTTGAGAGTCTGAACACACTGGCTTCAAGAAGATACATGAGGTCCAATCCCAATCCCGATCCTCCTCCTGTATTTGAAAATCCTATTCTCATTCCACGGATACTCAGACAAGAAAGTTCACCAAATCCTAGACTTGTTTTTAGATCTCATTCATGCCCTGCTGAGTGGTTGTTCCTTGAAGACATCCCTTTTGACAAGTATTTTGGTCTCTCTCTGTTTAGAACCACATCTGATAGTGAACTACTGGACATAGTGCCAGATCCAGAATTCACCAGAGAACTTGAAATCCAATGAGCCTGTTAGCTCTGCTACAGTTTGCAATATTTGATGGATGTACTTAGGTCAGGCAATGCTAGTTTGGGTTGCAAAGGGTTTGCAGCAGTTTGTTTTAACTCTCCCTTCCATTTTCCTTATGCTCTTTTAACCCCTTACTCCTCCATTTCCTCCCTCCCCTTTATCCCTGTTATTCCCCTTGTAAACATCGCTTAAACCCTTGTTTACCTAGCTCCCGGGCTTCTTTGTGTTCAAAACTTACTAAACCCTGTTACCCTTTATTAAAAGCCCGAAACCCTTTAAAAGCCCTGCATAAACCTTTGAAATGGCTTCTCGGCGTTTAATGTTTATAATTCTAATAAAACCCTCATAAGCCTTTTAAACTTTGTATAAACCTTATATCATTTAATCTCGCGCACATATAATTAAAAAAATACATAACCTGGCAGGCCCGTACCCGTCACATCACTCCAAAACGCATGTTCATTACCTCGACTGTCCGATCGCGCCCGCTTCATCATCCGACGATAGATGCTTCCCCCACTCCGTCAACCTACACATGCGATAACTCCCAAGGAAAGCGGTATCACACTTGTCAAATCAGACACGCGACACTCGCTAACTCATATCGCACCCTCCCTGTACGATTACCGCCATGGCCCATAAGCGGTGCGGGGAATCCGCTTTCCGCCGCCGTACCTGTTTCCCCACGCATGTTAGCCGCCCGTCGACCGTCCAATCACCCTTCCCGTGATCCGACGGCCCTCATTCATTCCGCTTCCCGCCTATTTGTACATCTCCCGCTCGTTAACGTTCACGCAGCTCCCGCTCCCGATAGCCGTCCGATCTCTCCCGCCGTGATCTAACGGCCCACATCTGTCTCCGCCCGATTTTCCTGTTAATCTCCCTTTGATCAAATCTCCGCCATCCATTTCTCTGATCTAACAACTCATGTTCAATCGCGCCTTTGTGCCTTCCATCGCCTCCTGCCAGCAGATCTCAGCTGTCCGTCTGAGCAATCCAACAGCTGGTGTTCGTTCTCAGCTCCTGGTTCATTGTTCATGCATTTTACGTGTTTTGGGTCTGTCATGTGTGTCCAAAGGAGGAAGGAGACCGCGATCTAGCAATATGTGCATTAATTCATTAGCTACCTCATTTAAAGAACAACATAGTCAATGACGAGAAAGTACTGCCTCGAGCAGTTGAATTCATTCAGCAGTTATGGACATTTATTCATGAAACATTCCACCTGTTCAAGGAGTACACCAAAGTACCAGTAAATGTCATTCTATCCATTAAAACATTCATATTGTAGCAGAAGACCCATATCTAACTGTAAATGCGGTTGGTGGTCAATTAAGACACCTCCATGCATAGCCTAGCAGAGTAATTTTGTAAACAAATTCTATATATACCCAGAAAAACGATGTAATCAGGTTGATGAGTGTTATTTTGCTATAAGGTTCAACTTCTCGAGATTGTAACTATTTTGATACCTGCAGCGTCTGGTCTTCATTTTCAGCTAATATAAGCTTCTTTTGCTGTTGATTTCTCACTTTCCACTTCTTCTTCTTCTTGTTCTAGGTTGTGCCTATTTTGCATTTATTCATGTGTTGTTAATGTTTAGCATTAGAGGGGCTGTCATCCCACCTATGTGTTAGGACTTAGCATGTATCATGGAATTTGTTTGCAGGTTTCTGTTGTTTTAATTCCATAGAGCTGTCATCCTATCTGTGTATTAGAAAATAGATTTACAAACCTTTTAACTGGTTGCAACCGGCCATCACAGGGTCCTGTGCATCTGCTGGTGTGGTCAGTGTTCTTCATTATCACCTTATCCTCAAACTGTGAGTAATTGGTGGTCTAAAGCCTTGTAGTTTGGGGGTGTTCACCCATGTCTGGGGTCAAGCACAGTAGAATTGGTTAACTGGCTTGAATATGCAGCATTTCTCCATTCATCCACGAATTTATCCAACATTTTGCTGAGTTTGTAATGTTCCTGAGCATCTCTGATATACAACCTATGAGAGTTTCTTGGGGTGATAACATTAATTGGCTCTGATGTCGGGGAGAGGAGAATCGAAGCTCAGCTTCCCTGGGAGAACGACACAGCTTCAAGCTTTGATGATAGAAAAGGCTTGAACACCGTTTTTTGTTGTAATCATCTATTTGGCGACTCCATTGGAGGAAGACCATCCTTTGGCGACTCCACATTGAAGTTATGGCTCAGTTTGTGAGACATACTAGAAGAAATCCTCAGAAATCACCAGTTGAACCAGTTCCTGAACCTGAGAGGACTGTTAAATAGAAGAAAGCATCACAGAAAGGGGCATCAGGATTAGGTAAGCCCAAGAAATCTTATTTGTCTCTGCATGAGGAGTTTTTAGTTGAAAATACACAATTTGAAGACTTAGAGCCTAATGCCGCTAGTGAACAAAAATCTGCAGAGATTACTACAGCCCCTTGTTTAGTTGGTTCCCCTTTGAATCTTAGTCCAAAGAAAGCTTCTCATTCAGTCCAAAACATCCCTTTGTCTCTGCCATCCATCACATTACTTCCTATCATACAATCTGCTAGTGTTCCTCCACATATTCCAATCATGGCAGGACAGCAAGCACCTACGAAGATAGAGAGAATTGTTGCTACTAGATACGGACCTTTGGTCTTGCCTGTCCCTTTGAATCCTATGCCTGTGGGAGAATATCAAAAATATATGCCTAAATTCACTGGCACAGATGGAGTAACAGCAGAAGAACACCTAGAAGCTTTTTACAGTTATGCTGATAATTTAGATATAAGTGAAAATGATGTGTGGATGAGAGTTTTTGTCCAAAGCCTTGATGGAGAGGCTAGGAAGTGGTTTAGAGAATTACCCCAGAGATCAATAATAGATATTGAAGCATTAGATGATGCATTTTTGAAGAAATGGAGAGATAAAAAAGACTTGTTGTAGTATCATACTGAGTTTGGTAATCTGAAGAGGGAAAATGGTCAATCTTTGCCTGATTTTAATAAAAGATTCAATCAAATGTATAGTAAGATACCAGCTGAGGTAAAGCCTACTCCTACCTCTGCCAAACTCACTTATGCCAATGCTTTTGACTCTAATTTCTGCCTGCTATTGAGAGAAAGGAGATGTGCCACGCTGGCAGACATGCAGGATGCAGCTCTAGAAGTAGAGTCTAATATCATGGCTGCAGAAAAGCTAAAAGGTCAAGCTGACAGAAGGAGGCAAAGAGGTCAAGCTTCTACTTCCTCTACATCATCTTCCGACCCCAAATTTGATAAAATGACTAAAATGATAGAGTCATTGGCTGCTAAGATATCTAAGCTAGAGGTTGAGCAGAATTCAGGAAAAACAAGGCAGCAAAACACATTTGCTCCAAGAAATCCAAATCCTTTCAGAAGAGAAAATGAGTAGTTACAAATTATGCAGAGGGGTGAAGAATCAAAAGAAGATCAGAAAGTTAAAGCTCCTTTCCAAAATGTAGTCATGGAGGAGGAACAATTTGAAGAAGATGAGGATGAAATTCACTGCATGGAAGATAAAGGCAGCGCTGCATTTTTGACATTGGCTAAGTATGAACAATCATTGTTGCAGGAACAAGACAGTCAAGAATGGGATAGAGAAGTTGTCCTACAAGCTGAACAAAAGCAGAGATATAATCTAAGATCCAATGCAAAGAATGTCAAAGAAAATTCTGCCCAAAGAGCTGTTGTCCAAACAGAACCACAGAATATCAAGCAGAGAAGACCAGCAGCTGATCCAGTCATCCTCAAAGCTCCAGTTCAAGAGGTAAAAAGTTTTGATAAGTCATCTTCTTCTTTCAGCTTTGAGTCAGAAGTTCAAAAATTGAAAATATCTGTGCCTCTGGTCGAGTTGGTGAAGAGTGAAGTATTTAGGAAGCCTATCCTTGAGGCCTTTGAGCTAGAAACCAAACAAACCTCCACTGACTCTGTTAATTTGCAAGATGACAAGCCTGCCATTGTGCTCAATCCCATGATTGAACCTGTTGATAATAATTCTCCATCTTTTTATGTCTACTTGACCATTCATGATAAAATCCTCCGCAATTGCCTGTTAGACATAGGGGCCAACCACAATCTAATGCCTAAAGCTGTTATGGAAGAGTTAGGCCTTGATATCACTAGACCCTATCATGATTTATTCTCCTTTGATTCAAGGAAGGTGAAATGCCTAGGATTAATTAAGGGCCTAGCCATTACCTTAACTCAGCTGCCCATGAAGAGTATGATGATGGATATTATGGTAGTAGATGTCCCTCCTAAGTTTGGCATGCTGCTGTCCAGAGGGTGGATTAAGAGACTAGGTGGGACATTACAGAATGATCTATCTTATGCAACTGTCCCAGTTTTTGGAGGAGAGAGCAGGAGATTGTATAGAGAAGCACAGTTGGCATATATCATTAGTGATGAGAAGAATCCTACAAATCATCCCATTTATGCAGTGGACACTGATTTTGGAGCATGTATTCTCCAAATAGAAGAATCTTAGAAGGTCGTAATGCAGATCAGGAAACCAACAATTCAGGCCGAGCAAGAGCAAGAAGGTCAGTGTTGGGAAATGTTCTTTGATGGAGCATGTTCCAGGGAGACTACAGCAGCAGGGGTAGTGCTAGTGTCTCCAGAGAAAGAAAGCATTCAGCTGTCTTTTAAGATGGTTTTTCAAGTCACAAACAACATAGCAGAATATGAAGCACTGCTGTTGGGCCTTAATTCAGCCAAAGACAGAGGAATCAAGAGTATAAAGGTATTTGGCGATGCTGATTTGATTATCGAGCAAGTAAATAAATCATTTCAAGCAAAGCACCCAAGGTTGAAAGCATACAGAGATGAGGTATGGAGAATCAGAGACTCTTTTGATTATTTCTATATTTCATACATTCCTAGAGCCCAGTATCAACTTGTTGATTCCCTTGTTGTCTCTGCTAGTCTATTTATTCCTCCCATGCCTCCCAAACTAGTTTATGAAGTCTAGATGATGTATAGACCATCATTGCCTGATAATTTCCACCATTGGAAAGTTTTTAATGATGATGATGAGATAAATAGGTTTCTTCAGGTCATTGATGAGTTCTCTGAAATGCAAATTGACCAAGATAATGATGCCTTGGAGGAAAGCCACCAGCCCTAGCTCAGAAATAAAATTGGTAAAAACAGCATTGTCCAGCTTCCTAGTAATTATATTCCTAAGGGTCTAATTCCTCTAGAAAGACTGTTTGACCAAAATGATGTCCCTTACAAAGCTGCCCAAAAAGAATACCAATTTGCAGCCTGTAAGCATGATATAGGAAGTCCAGGTCAGCCTAGGTATGTGAATTTGTCCACTCATTTGTCTGCTGATCAAAGTGTTGAGTACTGCAATTTAATGAGGCAATTTGCTGATGTGTTTGCCTGGGAGTATAGTGATCTGAAAACATATGACAAGAACATAATTCAGCATAAAATCCCTCTGGAGAAAGACATTGTTCCTTTCAAATAGAAGCTGAGACCAATAAACCCTATGCTTCTTCTACTGATTGAAAGAGAAATTAAAAAATTTATGGCTGCCATGATCATTCTTCCTCTCAGATATTCAAAGTGGGTGGCCAATTTAGTGGTCGTGAGGAAGAAGAGTGGAGAAATCAGATTGTGTGTTGATTTCAGAAATTTGAACAAATTCTCCAAGAAAGACAACTATCCTTTGCCAAAGATGGAGCACTTGTTGAAAAAGGTCTCAGGAGCTAAAGTGATGTCATTTTGTGATGGATTTTCAGGCTTTAATCAGATTGTTGTGCACCCAGATGATCAAGAAAATACTGCATTTACCACTCCTTGGGGCACTTTTATGTATGCCAAAATGCCATTTGGGTTGATGAATGCTGGAGCCACCTTTCAGAGAGCTATGGATATAGCATTTGTGGGAGACAAGGACAAATTTGTGCTTATCTACCTTGATGATATAACAGTTTACTCCAGCAACCATAAAAATCATTTGCAGCATTTGAAAAAGTGTTCTTGAAGTGCAGGAGGTTTGGAATATCAGTCAATCCCAAAAAATCTCAATTTGCTTTAAAATAAGGCAAGCTGTTAGGACATGTTGTGTCTGCTGCAGGTGTTCAGATTGATCCAAAAAGAGTGAAGGCAATACAGACTTTGTCTGTTCCTAGATCCAAGAAAGATATTCAGTCCTTTCTGGGAAAAATTAATTTTGTAAGGAGGTTTATTCCAAATTTTGCAGAATTGGTAAAGCATGTTACCTCCATGTTGAAGAAAGATGTAGAGGTAAGATGGACTGATACAGCAAGGAAATCATTTGAGTCAATTAAGAAAGCTATTATGGAGGCTCCCACATTAATCAGTCCTGACTGCAGCAAGGAGTTCCATATATTTTCTTTTGCCTCTAAAGACACCATTGAAGTTGTTTTATTGCAGGCAGATGAAGAAGGTTCAAAGCATCCAATGGCATTTTTCAGCAAGAATTTGAGGGATGCTGAACTGAGGTATGATATTATTGAAAAACAGGCATATGCTCTTATTAAGTCCTTGAAGCCCTTTAGAGTTTATATCTTGCATTCAAAAATAATTTCATATGTGCCCTCGGCTGCAATAAAATATGTCTTGACACAACCTGATGTTGATGGAAGAAGGGCAAAATGGATTGCAAAAATGATAGAATATAATATAGAGTTGAAGCCCACCAAGCTGGTAAGAGGTCAGGGTCTTGCCAAATTGTTAGCCGAGGAAAATTGCAGGTCTTTAGATATTGACTTCCTGTGTGCTATTGCAGAAAATGGTCAGACAGATAAAGAAGAGGAAGCAGCTGAACCAGACCGAAAGCAGTCAGTGGCCGAGAATCTAGCTTCATGTAATTGGTATGCTGAAATAATTAATTTCTTGCTGAAGCTAGAAATCCCTTCAGGATTTACTCAAAGTCAAGCTAGAATTTTAAAGCTTAGAGCAGCCAAATATTGTATCATTGAAATTCTACTCTACTGGAGGGATCCATATGGAATATTTTTGAGGTGTCTGGACAAAGAATAGTCAAAAGAAGTGATGCAGCAGTTTCATAACAGCATGTGTGGAGGGCACCATTATTGGAAGACTACAACCCATAAAATTCTCAAAGCTGGGTACTATTGGCCCACTTTATTTTCTGATGTATTTGTTTTTGTTAAATCTTGTGACAGGTGCCAAATATTTGAAGGAAAACAAGAGTTGAAGTCCCTGCCCTTAAAACCAATAATTGCAAAAGGGCCTTTTCAGCAGTGGGGTTTGGATTTTATTGGTGAAATCAATCCACATTCCAGTGGCCAACACAGGTGGATATTGGTAGCCACTGATTATTTCACCAAGTGGATTGAAGCAGTCCCTACCAGGAAGGCTGATCATAATGTGGTCATCAAGTTTTTGATAGAAAATATTTTCAGCAGATTTGGTTGTCTGCATAAACTAATCACAGATAATGCAGCAGTTTTCAAGGCAAAAGAGCTGGTGGAAATGTGTGATTCAATGGGTATTAAACTTGTTCATTCCACCTCATATTATCCTTAAGGAAATGGTCTAGCAGAATCCTCTAATAAAACTCTGATCGGGATAATAAAGAAGCTTTTAGAGGACAATAAAAAGAATTGGGATTCAAAGCTCACATATGCACTGTGGGCTGACAGAGTGACCATTAAAAAATCCACAGGCAATTCTCCTTTCAAGCTGGTGTATGGCACTGAGACTGTATTTCCAATTCAGCTAACTCTCCCTGTGGCAAAATTCCTTCAAGAAGAGTAGGATGAGGAAGAAGACATGGCAAAGAGAATCACTGATCTAGCAGAAATACATCAGATTAGAGAATAGCTGGTTGAAAAAGCTGCAGCACATCAAAGAAAGATCAAGGAAGCCTTTGATAAAAAGGCAAAAACAAATAATTTTCAGATTGGTGACTTGGTTTTGAAATGGGATGCATTAAAGGAGAAGAAAGGCAATCATGGGAAATTTGATGCTTTCTGGACAGGGCCTTTCATCATTTCACGGGTTCAAGGGAACAACACCTTCATACTGAAAAGTATGGGAGGAGAGACAGTTTTTGATGGCCCAATTAATGGGCGGTTTTTGAAAGCTTATGTTGTTTAAGGTCTTTGGCCTTAAAGGTTGTAAATATTTTGTTTTTATCAGTTTTTTGCAGACAAATTAGACTCCATGCCCAATGGAATACTAAGAATTTTGATTAATTTTCTTTCAGCTGGAAAGGCAATGATCTGCAGGTTCTTGAGACCTAGCAGGGAGGATCTCATCCCAAGAAGGAGTTAGTGTTAGCTCTGCTACAGTTTGCAATATTTGATGGATGTACTTAGGTCAGGCAATGCTAGTTTGGGTTGCAAAGGGTTTGCAGTAATTTGTTTTAACTCTCCGTTCCATTTGCCTTATGCTCTTTTAACCCTTACTCCTTCGTTTCCTCCTTCCCCTTTATCCCTGTTATCCCCCTTGTAAACATAGCCTAAACCCTTGTTTACCTAGCTCTTGGGCTTCTTTGTGTTCAAAACTTAATAAACCCCATTACCCCTTATTAAAAGCCTGAAACCCTTTAAAAGCCCCGCATAAAGCTTTGAAATGGCTTCTCGGTGTTTAATGTTTATAATTCTAATAAAACCCTCATAAGCCTTTTAAACTCTGTATAAACCTTATATCGTTTAATCCCGTGCACATATAATTAAAAAAAATACATAACCTAGCGGGTCTGTACCCGTCACATCACTCCAAAATGCATGTTCATTACCTCGACCGTCCGATCGCGCCCGCCTCATCATCCGACCATAGATGCTTCCCCCGCTCCGTCAACCTGCGCATGCGATAACTCCCGGGGAAAGCGGTATCACGCCTGTCAAATCAGACACGCGGCACTCGCTGACTCGTATCGCACCCTCCCTGTATGATTACCGCCATGGCCCATAAGCGGTGCGGGGAATCCGCTTTCCGTCGCCGTACCTGTTTCCCCGTGCGTTATCACCCGCGCATGTTAACCCCCCGTCAACCGTTCAATCGCCCTTCCCATGATTCGATGGCCCTCACTCATTCTGCTTCCCACCTGTTTATACATCTCCCGCTCATTAACGTTCATGCAGCTCTTACTCCCAATAACCGTCTGATCCCTCCCGCCGTGATCTGACGGCCCAAATATGTCTCTGCCCGATTTTCTTATTAAGCTCCCTTTGATCAAATCTCCGTTGTCCATTTCTCTGATCTAACGGTTCATGTTCAATCGCGCCTTTGTGCCTTCCATCGCCTCCTGTCAGCAGATCTCGGTTGTCCGTCTGAGCAATCTAATGGCTGGTGTTCGTTCTCAACTCCTGGTTCATTTTTCATGCATTTTACGTGTTTTGGGTCTGTCCTGTGTGCCCGAAGGAGGAAGGAGACTGCGATCCAGCAATCTATGCATTAATTCATTAGCTACCTCATTTAAAGAAAAACATAGTCAAGGACGAGAAAGTACTGCCTCGAGCAGTTGAATTCATTCAGAAATTATGGACATTTATTCATGAAACATTCCACCTGTTCAAGGAGTACACCAAAGTACCAGTAAATGTCATTCTGTCCATTAAAACATTCATATTGTAGCAGAAGACCCATATTTAACTGTAAATGCAGTTGGTGGTCAATTAAGACACCTCCATGCACAGCCTAGCAAAGTAATTTTGTAAACAAATTCTATATATACCCATAAAAACGATGTAATCAGGTTGATGAGTGTTATTTTGCTGTAAGGTTCAACTTCTGGAGATTGTAACTGCTGTGATACCTGTAGTGTCTGGTCTTTATTTTTAGCTAATACAAGCTTCTTTTGTTGTTGATTGCTCACTTTCCACTTCTTCTTCTTGTTGCAAGCTGTGCCTGTTTTGCATTTATTCATGTGTTGTTAATGTTTAGCATTAGAGGGGTTGTCATCCCACCTTTGTGTTAGGACTTAGCATGTATCATGGAATTTGTTTGCAGGTTTCTATTATTTTAATTCCATAGAGCTATCATCCTGTCTATGTATTAGAAAATAGATTTACAGACCTTTTAACTGCTTGCAGCCGGCCATCACAGGGTCCTGTGCATCTGCTGGTGTGTTCAGTCTTCTTCATTATCACCTTATCCTCAAACTGTGAGTAATTGGTGGTCTAAAGCCTTGTAGTCTGGGGGTGTTCACCCATGTCTGGGGTCAAGCACAGTAAAAGTAGTTATCTGGCTTGAATATGCAGCATTTCTTCATTCATCCACCAATTTATCCAACATTTTGTTGAGTTTGTAATGTTCCTGAGCATCTCCGATATACAACCTAGGAGAGTTTCTTGGGGTGATAACAGAGCCAACTTGTCAAGTAACCAAAAAATTCTGAACTCCCCTCAGTCATCCCTCACCATTGATAGACTCCCTGAACTCTCCGAAACAGCCTCAACATCTTTTACCTCGATATCATTTCCCCACACTTCTGAAAATCATCCCTCATCTTCATTCATACCTTCACTCCCTCATCAACCTATCACTACCCCTCAAACACCCATCACCTCTGTTACATCAATTCCCCTTATTGTCGCAAATCCCCCAGTTACCCCAACACCAGTTTCAAATCCACCTCCAGTCATGGCTGCCAGATATGCACCCCTCATTCTGCCTTAGAATCTGGATGATATACCCATTGATTACCAAAGTAAGATACCTCTTTTCGATGCCACTCAAAGTATTACAGCGTAGCAACATGTTGACAGGATGAATGACTTCTTTGACCTTCATGAGGTAGATGCAGAAAATGTGTCCATGAGATTATTTGTACAAAGTTTTGGAGGCGAGGTTCGAAAATGGTTCAGAGCATTACCAGTGGCCTCTATCAATACTTTACCAGTTCTACATAGACAATTCTTGGACCGGTGGGAGGTAAAGAAGAACCCACTCCAAATTCTATATGAGTATGAAAATATCAAAAGGAATGTGGGTGAAAGTGTGCAAGATTACTGTGTAAGGTTCAATGCAGTTTATAATGCTATTCTGGCTGACATTAAACCACCGATGGGGTTAGCATTGATCAAATTTCCATATGGTTTCGATGTTGATATGGCATATCAATTATGAGAAAGAGATCCTACCACACTTGAAGATATGCAGAAGAACACTGTGAGTGTAGAAGCAAATCTGCTGGCCAAAAGAGCAAGGATGAAAACTGAAAAGAAGGTGACTATAAAGGAAGAAGCATCTTCCTTAGATGTTAAGGCAGATAATTTACTTTGGAAAATTGAGAAGATGTTTGACCGGTTGATAGTTGCAGATAAGCCTGAAACAACAATCAGGAATCCAAACTTCAGAGGACAGCAGCAACCCCAATTCAAGATTAAACAAAGGGAGCAAAAGGCACAAGATCAGTCGTCACAACAGCAGTAGGTCAGAACTCCTTTGCAGCAAAACTATGTGCATGGAATAGAGGATGAAGATGATGATGATCCAGTGGTTGAGGCAAATCATTTCTTTACTGCTGATGGTTTTCCCATCTTTCTGATGGAAGATGAAGAATATTCGGAGGTCCCAGATACCCAAAGGGATGAAGACTACATACTGGCAAATGAGGCAGTTTTGGAGGATGAGTCGGATGATTATCAGCAAGGATATATGAATGCATTGATAGCACAGCAGAAGTAATATTCATTGAGAAGCAGGGATTTACCTACCAGTCCAATTCGAAAGAGAAAGGAAGCGCAACCCAAAAATGACTCCTCAAACATTCAGAGTAAAGGGAAAGAGCCTGCTGATCTGACTTCCAGCAAAGGACCATCCGCAAATAGCATTGCAAACAAGAAGAACAATCAACAAAGAGCAGCAAAAGAAAGAGCCGAAAAGAAGGACCTTCCAGTC
This sequence comes from Pinus tabuliformis, assembly GCA_031772625.1. NCBI lineage: Eukaryota > Viridiplantae > Streptophyta > Pinopsida > Pinales > Pinaceae > Pinus > Pinus tabuliformis. Next base: position 974,149,761 of record CM062817.1, on the reverse strand, counting down.
AAAGTGGTATATAGAGTTTCAGCTTTTAGTTTAGAAAATGAGATTGCTAAATTAAAAGTTTCAATTCCTTTGACTGAGTTGATTAAGAACAGCAGCTATAAACACCAGGTGTCCAATATTTTGCATACAGATCCTTTATCTGATATGGTCAATGTAGAAGATGATCACCCTGAGCTCATTTTTGGCCCTGCCTTAGAAGGTCAGTCTGAGGATAGTGAAGTTCCTCCATTTTCTATAAGCCGTAGACTACATGAGTATGTCCTCCACAATGCCATGTTTGACTCCGGAGCTTCCCAATTTGATGCCAAAAGCCATTATGGAGAAACTGGGCCTTGACATTACTCGAAAATATCGTGACCAGTTCTCTTTTGACTCTGGTAGGGTCTGTTGTATTGGTCTTATCAAAGACTTGGTGGTATCTTTAGACCAAATCCCGGCCAAGAATGTTTTGATGGATGTGGTTGTTGCTGACATTCCACCACGGTTTGGTATGCTTCTATCCAAATCGTGGGGTGCAAAGCTTAAAGGGACTTTACAACTAGATTTCTCCTATGCTACCATTCTCATGTTTGGCCAATTGAGAAAACTATATAGGGAGAAGAAAATGAAATACATGATTACAAGCAAGGAGAAACCACTTAATCATCCAATTAATGTTGTACATATAGATTTAGAGTCATTTGTACTATATTCAGATAGTGATTTGAATGATGTTGATAGTCACTTAGTTGAAGTAGAAGATGTTTCGGAGATTTTAGAAAATTTTAGAGCAGCCCTTGATCAAGAAAGACAGAAAATTTCAAGTACTTCTGAGTAGTCTACATACCAGCAACAACAAAAAGATAGTGAACAACAAAAAAATGAAGAGATCAATCAAAGTAAGAAAGAGAAGGAAACAGAATTTCAGCATCTAGAAGAAGAGGTGGGTCTTTGGAGCATGGATTTTGATGGAGCCGTGGGTAAGGATGGTGCCGGTGTAGCGATTTGGATTCGCAGTCCTACTTTCCAGCTGAATAAATTTCCTAGTAATGTTAGAATATGTTCATACAAATTGACCTTTGACTGTTCTAACAATGAAGCCGAGTATGAAGCGTTGATTGCAGGTTTGAAAATTTTGAAAAAGTTAAATGCAAAAAGGATATCAGTCTATGGAGATTCGGAGTTGATAATCAAGCAAGTCAAGGGAGAATATCAAGCTAAACACCCGTGGATGAGAGCCTACAGAAATGCAGTTTTAGATATCTTACGAATGTTTCCAGATTATACTTTGACAACAGTACCTCGTGCTCAAAATTTTATTGCAGATTCACTCGCCACTGCTACAAGTAATTTGAAGATTCCAATGAATTCCAACAACAAGTTTGAGATCCATGTCAAACACCGCCCTGTTGTTCCGAACAATTTAAGGTATTGGCAAGTGTTTTCGAACGATAAGGAGATCAACACTTTTTTGTAGAATGAAGGAAACTACAAGGATGCTTCCATAGATGTTGACTATGATACTGATGAATCGGAAATTGAGGTGAATCAAATGGAAATATTGCAGTTGAAAGACAACATTATTCCTAAAGGTCTCATACCTTTATAAGAACTTTTCGATCAAGATGATGTAGCTAGAAAGCCGAGCTTGGTGCCTACAGACAAAGGTGTTGAGGATGTTAATCTTGGAACAGCAGATAAGCCCAAGTTGGTGAAATTGTCCAAAACATTGTCTCCCGAGGTAAAGTCTAAATATGTTAGATTGTTATCTGAATTTTCTGATGTGTTTGCCTAGGATTATTTAGATCTAAAGGTGTATGACAAAGATATAATTCAGCACACTATTCCCATCAAGCCAAATCAGAAGCCGTTCAGACAGAAGCTGAGAAGAATCAATCCCAAGTTGTTTCCTTCCATTGAAAAAGAGGTAAACAGGCTATTCAAAGCTGGTATAATTGTCCCAATCAGATTTTCTGATTGGATTTCGAATCTTGTTCCTATACGCAAGAAGATTGGGGAAATAAGATTGTGTATCAATTTCCAGAATCTCAATAAGGTATCATTGAAGGACAACTACCCACTGCCAAAGATGGATCATATCCTCCAAAGAGTGGTTGGAGCATCGCGTATGTCACTACTTGATGGATATTCAGGGTATAATCAGATCCTAGTGCATGAAGATGACCGAGATAAGATTGCATTTACCACCCCTTGGGGAACTTTTCATTATGCTAAAATGCCATTTGGTTTGAAAAATGTTGGAGCCACATTTCAGCGTGCAATGGACATTGCTTTTGCCAATGAAAAGGATGTATTTCTGGTTGTATATTTAGGTGATTTGACAGTGTTTTCAGGTTCAGATGATGGGAATCTAAACCATTTAAGGATTGTGTTTCAATGATGTAGGAAATTTGGGATATCACTCAATTTGAAGAAAAGTCTGTTCGCCATGGATGAAGGGAAGTTGCTTGGTCATATTATCTCAAAAGAAGGCATCTGCATTGCTCCTTCAAGGGTGGAGGCAATTTAGCAAACAGATTTTCCCCGAAACAAGAAAGAAATAGAAGCTTTTAATGGTAAGATGAATTTCTTACGTAAATTTGTACCCAATCTAGCTGAGCATTTAAGAGAAATTACTAATATGTTAAAGAAGGATAGCGTGGTAAAATGGATGGAGGATGCTATGAAGTCATTTAATCTGGTAAAGTATGCTTTATCTATAGCCCCGGTTTTGATTAGTCCTGATTATACACAAGATTTCATCATATTTTCATTTGCATCCGAGCATACAATTGCAGCGGTTTTAATGCAAAAGACAGATCATCTAGAGAATCCTATTGCATTTTTTAGCAGAACCATTAGAGATGTTGTTTTGTAGTACAATATAATTGAAAAACGGGCTCTTGCTCTTGTCAAAGCTTTGAAGGATTTCAGAGTGTATATTCTGCGCTCACATATCATAGCTTACGTTCCTAATGCAGCAGTCAAGGATGTGCTTATACAAACCGATCAGGAAGGAAGGCGGGGAAAATGGATTGTAGCAATGTTGGAATATGATCTGGAGATCAAGCCTACAAAGCTGATCAAAGGACAAGGCTTGGCGAGGTTAATGGCGCAATCAAATCTACATGCTTTAGATATAAATCTTATCGCAACCATGTCAGAAGATGAAGAAGAAGGCTCTCTGATTCAAGTGTTTGAAATGTTCCTTCAATCACCATGGTATTCAGATATAGTGTATGTACTTCAGCACCTCTCACCACCTTCGGGGATGACAAAAAACAAAGGCAGATCTCTCAAACTTAAAGCTGCTCTGCATTCTAAATAATGCTCTTTATTGGAAAGGTCCGGGAGGAGTATTACTTAATTGTCTTGTAGAAGATGAGGCTCAGCAGGTGATGTATGAATTTCATAAAGGTGATTGTGGTGGTCACTTTTTCTAGAAGACAATGGCAAACAAAGTGTTAAGAGCTGGTTACTATTGGTCGTCTTTATTTGCGTATATTTACAAAACAGTCACGAGTTTTCATGAATGTCACGTCTTTCAAGGGAAAAGAAAATTGTTGCCTCTTCCTCTGAAATCGGTTGAAGTCAATGCACCATTTCAACAGTGGGAACTCAATTTTATCGGGGAAATCCATCCAACATCGTCGGTGTAGCACAAATGGATCCTAACAACAATCGACTAATTTACCAAGTGGATTGAAGCAATTCCGACCAGACAAGCCATAGATACGGTAATCATCCAATTTTTAGAATCAAATATTTTATCTCGTTTCGGTTGTCCTAGTAAAATCATCATAGATAATGCAGCCGCATTCAAATCAAAGAAGATGATCGACTTTTGTAGCAAGTATAAGATTAATTTGGGTCATTCTACAACATATTACCTGCAGGGAAATGGTCTGGTTGAATCATCCAATAAGTCATTGATGAACATCATCAAGAAGATGCTGGAAACAAATAAGAAAGGTTGGCACAGAAAGTTGGTTAATGCCTCGTGGGCTGACAGAGTGAGCCAGAAGAAGTCCATAGGCATGTCTCCATTTGAATTAGTTTATTGCATTGACATAGTTTTTCCAACATCTCTTACAATCCCAGTTATGAAATTACTATAGGAGGCTGGCAATGAGGAGGATGACTTTCAGAGAAGAATCAATTAGATGATTCATTTACAGCAAACGAGGGGGGAATTTTTCCAAAACACTTTCAGATTACAGGAAAAGATCAAAAAGATCTATGACCGGAAAACAAAAACAGATAAACTCCAGCTTGAGGATGTAGTATTGTGATGGGGTGCTAGGAATGAAGATAAAGGCAAGCATGGTAAGTTTGAAAACTTATGGAAAGGACCCTATAAGATTGCTGCATATAGAGGACAAAATTCCTTTTTGCTCAAAGAGATGGATGGTCAAGATTGTCCAGGAGGGCTAATGGTAGGCTCCTGAAGCACTACTATTTATGAGGTGATGTCTGAAATCCTAATATGGTCATTTTATGTACAGTTTTCCCTTTCATTGCAATATTTCTAGGTACACAGTCATTTCAGCTTGGAGCCCGAGGTGAAGGCTATAAAGTTGAATGATTTGTGTGAGTTTGTGTGTTTAATTTAGTTTCTAGTCACAGTTTGAGTCATGAGTCAGTTTCCATTTGCATAGGGTCAGTTTTCAGTTTTTGAAGAGGTTGACTCTGTTGCCCAATGGATAAGGCTACTAAGTCTACAGTGTTCTTGGCACCTCCAAGGAGCTACCATCCCCATTGGAGAGAATGTTAGTGTCAGTGTCTTCACACTGCCATCAGTGATAAAAATTTACTCTTTTGCATCTCATGGTAGGAGTCCCATACTACTAAGTCATTCCATTAGGTCATGGATTCACTAATGGTAGAGTTTACATCTAGATTTTCTCCTCATACTTTGTACTTGTTGATCCTCTTTCATATTTCAGTCCTGGTTCATGATTTACTCTGCAGTTTATCTTATTAGGTCTTAGGGTTTGGTGTCTTTAGGTTTTAGGGTTTTATCATGGTTAAAGTCAGTTATTTCATGCCAATAATGATCAGAAAGGATATGAGGAAACTAATAATCATCGTTAAAGTAATAATTTATCAGTTGAGAAGCTGAATAAAATAGATTATTATGTTTTTTATCTTTCATCATGATGTGATTTTATTGTTTCTATATGTAATATTTGTTCCCAAGCTCCTCCTAAAACTTGTGATGCTGCCAAGTACCTGCCATTGCAAAAATCAAGTGATTTTGAGCATCAGTTCATTTGCCAAGCAAAAGAAAACAGGCATGAAAAACAGAGCATTGTAAAAGACAAATAGACATTATAAAAGTGGGTTTTCACAAACAAAAATCAAAAGGTGAAATTATATAAACCCATCTTCCTATTTTTGATCCCATTATGTCATTATTGAAGAATTGAAGAGCCAAGAAGAGAACAAAGGTCAATTTTCAAGCGTTATTGAACAAAAAGAGCAAAAGCGCTGCATTTTTGGAGTTTTGAAGTGGCGCTGCGCTTCTGAGGGGTGGCACTGCGCTTTGAAGCCGGCGCTGCGCTTCTAGCCAATTTTCACAGTGTAAAAATACATAGGCGCTATGCTTTCAGGCCAGCATTGCGCTCCTGTAGGTGGCACTGCGCTTTCAGGCCAGCGCTGCGCTCCTATAGGTGGCACTGCGCTTTCAGGCCAGCGTTGCGCTCCTATAGGTGGCACTGCGCTTTGTCCAGCAGAGCCCCAAATCACCACAAAACACCAATTCCACCTCAAATTTGCCAAGTTTACCTCTCTTGCAAGTAAGTACATCAAAATATCTTGTGGTGTAGGGTTTTTACATCAAGTTTCTGTGATTTTTCACTCTTAAAATCAAAACCCTAATTTCTAAGGCAAAACCCTAGTTTCCTTACAAATTGTCTCATGAATTGAAATCCTCACTCTACTATTGTTTTCTTACTCTATCCACTTTTTATTTCTTCCTACTCTTCACTCACATTCTCCCTAAACCCCACTCCCACATCCATTCTCCCTAAACCCTATTCTCACACTCTCCCCAAACCCCCTCATCCATACACTCTACCCATTCCATCCTCCACATAAATTATCCATAACTAGCCATATATAACCATATTGTTCACAACCAAAGGAAAACAATGGAAAGAGACAGTGACTATGAGTAGGAAGAAGAGACACTCAGTGACAACTCCATGGAGAGACATAGACAACAGAGGAAGCCCCATAAAGGAGGAAAAATCATCAGAGAGGAGCCCACTAGCTTGAGAGAATTACAAGCCTGCCCACTTCCAGTTTCTTGTTTCAGGCATCAAGCATGTTTTGAATTTTGTGAGATGGTGGAGAAAGTTCTGTTTCACCATGAGTTGGCTAGACTTTTTGTGACGCATTTGCATAACAATGAGGTGACACTTGCCGGAATAACCTTCACAATATCATCAGTTATCATTTTAGAGGCCACTAGAATTCCTAATGTGGGTGAAAAATGGTACAAGGGTCAGGACCTTGATGAGAGTTACTATGAGCCTTATATCAAGGCTAAATACAGAAATCAAATGAAGAGGTTATTCCCCTTTAAGTTTTTGGAAAATAGGTATGTGCCTTTGATGAGGATTATTATCAAGTACTTCACTTGTGAAGGTACGTTCTCCCGGTTGTATGCCTATCATATTAGACTCCTCATGTATTTCACTAGATTAAAGATGCTGAATCTCCCTTACTTCATGTTTAAAAACATTGAGAAAATGGCACATATTGTACAGAGGAAATGATACCCCCAGCAGTTGAACAGCATATACCATTACTCTTTGATTAAAATCATTGTTCTACACCAGCTTAGCCTTCTTAACATTCCATGGGAGACTTTCATTTCTCATGAGATATTCAAAGGTCCACAAATCCCTTCACCAGTGCATCAAGAAATAGGTGGACCTTCTAGCTATGGAGAAACAAGGAAAGAGGCCAAGGAAACCAAAATTGTTGAGGTGCAAGTGTATTTAACGTATCAGAGAGGCACAAGGAGATTTTTTGCAGCTGTTAGGCAATTGCTTGCTCCACAAGGTGTGGAAGGGGCCTTGCCTTTGTCATCAATCCATAAGAAAAGGTTTGCTCCACAAGGTGTGGAAGGGGCTTTGCCTTCGTCATTGACAAAACAGGTGCAGGTTGAGCAGTTGAGCAAAGGCAAGGAAAAAGTGCAGGGGAAAGATCTTGGTGATGAGGAGGAAAGAGATTTTGATCTCATTGAGCATGAGGAGCCACAACAACACTTTACTCATCATGGAGTTAACATCATTGACTTGGAAGCTCAGGATGAAGAAACTGTTAAGGACATCATCATTCAAGAGAGGGAAGCTCAAATTGGAGAGATCCAAGTTCATCATCAAATATCTAGAATAGGAAAACAAACAATTGAGTGACAAGCAAGTCCTCATGGAGCTACAAATGATTAAAGCAAACAGGCAAATGGCCAAAGAGGCTCATGTCAAGTTTACTCCTATTGAGAAAGAGATTGAAAATGATAGGGAAACATGCCCTGAGAGGGTCAACATACATCTTGAAGGGCTGATTGAGATGGCCAACAAGAATAAGAAGATGCTCCGCCACATGGCCTACCATTACATGACCCGCAACAAAATTTGTAACATGAGGACCAAGAACCATAAAGCTAGGTTGAGGAAGGTTTTAAAGAGAAAAAAGGAGCAAGATAAGTTGAAAATATTAGCTAAAGCCTCGCTAGCCCATCAAAGTAGCTTATAGTGGTGTCCCATGCCAAATTTGGGCAAGTTTTGAAGATTTTTTGCATTTTTCAAATTTTGAAATTTTCAACACAGGAAACTAGCCCAGAAGCGCAATGCCACCGGTGTTGTGCTTTTCCCTGGAGCATCAAATGGACAAAAGGTTTGCATATTTGGATTTATGAGGATGAGAACATTCACCCTAGAAATTTTCAGAAGTTTCGAATCAAATCTGGGTCACCAAAAGGTCCAAACACTACCAAAAAATACCTTTCTGCCTCATTTTGGACACACAGAAGCAGTCTTGGGAGATTTACGTTTGGAAGGGGCAAATGACCTCCAAATACAAATATTCAAGTTTTTCTAGAAACTATACTTGAATACCTTTCTAATGAGCTATATTGGGCTCAATTTTGTTAAGGGGAAGGCCTCCAAAAGCAGGTGGAAAGCGGCATTGCGCTTTTGACCAATTTGCCCATAAAATCAAAATTTCGCCTGTTTTCACTGTGACTTCACTTTCTCTCTCCTCATGGATGATTTCACTGATGTAATTGATGACATGGCATGTAGATGTAATGGAAAAATAGTCTTAGAAGGTATATTAATTAGTTAGAGGTGGTTTTGAGGCTAATGAATCAGTTTCCATGCTTATAGAGGCAAGTAGTTTGACTGTTTATATTCCTGGTCCATGTTTGGAAATGGTTGTTGATGAGCCCCAATTTTTGGTAACAATTTGGGCTCATTTGGCCTACTTACCTTGATAAACCCTTCATTTTTATCACTTATGCATCATTTCTTAGTATATTCGTGTTATTTGTAGGAAGAAGGGCAGTCATTATGCCTATGTGGTAATACATGATGATTTCAGGTTTTTTTGGCATTAAATGGAGCAAAGACCACGCAGATGAAGACAAGGAGACAACCAAGGTGGCATTGCAGGTTTATAGGGAGGTTGTCCACAGCCTTGAATGACCTTCCTCATGATCTCCACCCCAACTCCGAGCTCCAACAGCTATCACCACCGAGCTAGAAGGCAGCCAACAGATTCTACAGGAACAACAGTTTACTTTTAGTTGGACAGCCAAGCCCCACTAATTGAGGAGGCCAGCTTGGCCCTCATCATGTATAAATATTGAGGCTGTAGCTGTTGAGGCGGAAAGAATCCAACTCAAAATGACCCTAACCCACTCTAAGGGTGACAGTTCCTTAGCAACAGCTGAAAGCAAAGCTATCTAAAGTTTCTTCTTTATGACATGCAAGAGATAGAAGGGAGAGATCCACTTACCGATGTCTTGCGCAAATGGTCGATCCAATCTCCTTTTTTTACCGCTTGCTCCCAGCTCCAAGTCTTTTCACGGGTGCAGCTACACGAGATCCTGCAAATAAGACAAGAAAAGGAAACTACAAGAAGCATGCATTCATAAATGATTCAAGGATTAGCATAAATCAAAGACGCAAGTAAGACAATTCACCATTGAAACACATGCGAATAGAAGAACCTCAAATGCTTTATTAATATATGGAAGTAAGGTTCAGGCGGTGATACAACCATGAGAGGTCCAATCCAGCATCACCTTCCCGACGGAGAGAAATATCTTCTTCACCTCCCTCAAGCAATCACCCAATACTCTCAACTGCAAACCAACAACGATTCTTTGCACTGAATTCCGCCCCCCCAGATCCCATGGGATGAGATCCTTATATAGAGTTTTGGAGTGAAGATAAGTCAGCTTGATGTGTGACTTGTTGTCCTCTTCAACTCCAGCTGTTCTTCAATTGTTCACTCGGAGTTTCTACCTTCCACTTGGAGTTTTAGAAGCTCTTAACTCATCATTAGGCGAATCTTTTGATCAAGTGTCTTTTTGGAAGCTTCCTGGGCACTGGCACATTGGGAAAAAGATTCCTCCACATGTCAAAGTACGCCCAGCGCAGGTAGCCTTTGTTGCACTTGCGATGCAGCGCAGGTAGCCTTTGTTGCACTTGCTATGCAGCGCAGGTAGCCTTTGGAGCAGCTGCTTTGATCCAAAATTGACCTGTTTTTGAGTGTTTTTCAGTGGAGAACTGATTTGCAGTGCTGTGGTTTGCTGACCTTGTTCCTCTAAGGGTAAGAACAACATGTTTAGGGACTTTGGATCCCTTAGATTATTGACATTTCATGCTCTATGCTGTAAGGCACAAAAATGTCTATAACAGTTGCCCCCTAAAGTATGAGGTCGTTTATCGGGTGAAATGCTTTATTAGGAGGATCCGAAGTTCATTCAAATCGTCGGGAGGTGACCTGTAACAAAATACAATCCAATACATTATCTTTTCATACTTTCTTTTCATGATCTAGCTGATGCGGGCATTTCCCATGCTCAGCTTTATAAATACATTTGTTGTACATAAACAGACGATCGTCTGATGATAGACTGATAATTCTCTGCTTTTAATTATCATCCTTTTAGTAGGATGATCATCTGCTGCACATGTCTATGTTTTTATCTCCTGAATATATATCGCAGCTCGGATGGATGAAACTAGATCCGGGGTCTTCAAACTTGTCCGATCTTCACTCTAGTACAAGTCGATCCATGTGAGAATTTCTTGAAGTCGAACATGGAAAGACATCGCTTGATTACCAGTCAATAATGTAAACTGTTAACAAGCGCAAGAGGAATCACCGATAATGATGATGACCCTCAAGGTACTGCAGCACAATTCACGTGGTGTGAATATAGGATCTGACGTCGAACACCACGCAAAGTCTCCTGGTCGAAGGTCATTAATGTATACCTATCGCCGGGAGTGAGAAACTTGCCATTGAGGCATGCAAGCTTCAAAGTACTGAGGGGGTGTTCCTAGATCAACTTCTTGGATAATGAGCTGATGTCGACAAGAAGTGATCCGGAAAAGGAGGGCCTTAATGAATCCCACATCAGTGACACGGAATGGAGCTAGTGATGATGGTGAAAACGATCTGTGAAATATGATTCAGGGTGGCGGTCATGGAAGGATGAAAGATGATGTATGGTAGTGGATGGGGCCGGGTTGACACTTTCTGAATGACATCTCTTAAACATATAACGACACTAATGTGATGGATCGGTAGCATTACCCCATGTATGGATGGTATGGCGAGACCATGGTGAAGGGACCGGTGAATGATAATAACCCAACCCGATATTTACGGAGGCAAAAAGTGTCATGTTCAAGAGCGACTTGCTACCATTAAGCTTTGAGGTTCTTCCCAATTTTTCCCCAGTCATTTCTGACCAGTACCTCTTTGATTTTGTCAAGCTTGAGGAGGATAACATATGCTTGATCTATAACCTGCCCTTCGGGCAAGCCCATCGCTATGTTTTAACGAGCCTAGCGATAGGGAAACTCGTTCTCGTCTAAAGACGAGTTTGTCGCTATCTAATATTTTTAACGAGCCCAGCGACAAAGACAACTCGGTCCTTTTCATTTTTGGAGAGTATGAAAAGGGCACATAAAGTGGACTCCAGGGGTCCTTTTTTGTCATCTAATCCCTTAAGTCCGAAAAAGTATAAAACAATACAAAAGGGATGAATGTTCGATATCTTTATCGAGCCGAATTAGACAAGCGCTCGATCTTTTTGTGCAATAATCCCTCAGGTCCAAAAAGATTAAAATCTAGAGGAGGGATAGCTCTTCCGGTCCTTTTAACGAGCTGGAAGGCCAAAACTCGACAAACTTTTCATCTTTTACGAGTCAGTGAAAAGAGCTCAAAGAAGACTCGTATTTTGAGGAACGAGTGATAAACAGGGATAGCAGCAGATTCCAGGTACAGGTTGGAATTTTCCAATCATGGCAGTATTACAAGGATGGCTAGGTGGGATCACTCTTCGCAGCTGTTCCTCAAAATAGGTAAACAATCAAGTGGATGTGAATGATCGGCCAAATGAAAAGTGGAGGTGACGGTGCACAAACACGACCAAGGCTTTTATGGCTGATGAATTTACGGTCTCAAATGGTTATTTACCGGTTCATTTTTTCTGGATGAGCTTGAACTCTGGGGAAAGCTTGCTCACATGCTTATGTTTATTTTTTAACGAGCATGAAGTCCGCGTTAAAACTGCTCGGTTTTGCGTTTATTTTTTAACGAGCATGAAATTTTCCAAAACTGCTCGTTCTTTTGCATGCCCCCAGCATCATAATAATGCATGTCAAAGGAGGGTTCCCCCCAAGCTTCATTGCATTCAACTTGGTGGTTGGAATGAAGGTTTACCTTTGAATTTTGAAAAGGGGATTTGTTTCATTTTTTAATGAGGTTGACATAGTAAAAGAACTATCCTCGTGACTCCTTGTTTCATTTTTTTAACGAGGTTGACACGAGATAAGAACCGTCCTCGGGGCCCACTGTATTTACAGTATTTCCATTAGGGCGATGATCCATGCTGACAAAATATTTAGGAATCTTCCGAATCCGTTAGACATAGAAGATTTCATATCGTAGGTTTCCACTGTGGCTACTTCCACCAGATTACTCGCCGGCGGTGGGGCAAAAGTACCCATTAAGGCAGGGTCTTTTAGGAGACCTAGTCCGATATTTTGGAGTGATTGATTACTTTCATGGATCATTGTGCTGCTTCCCGTAACTTGAGAACTGTTGTGGAGAAATGTTTGTTGGTCGACGATTGTAATTTTTCCTTGAAAAGGAAATACAATCCTCCTGAAGTAGGTCGACACAACTGCAGCCATGGCATATATCCAAGGCCTTCCCAGTAGGATGTTGTAATCGAGGTTTCTGTCGATTAATTCAACATCAACTTCTACTGTTTTGCCCCCCAGTTCAACTTGCAAGTTATTTAAAATCCCGTATGGAGTGTATGGTCGTCCATCGAATGCTTTTAACGTCGTTGACGATTTTGACAAGGGTGGTGAGCCTAAATTTTTCCAGCAACTCATCGACATAAGACATGTAGATGCCCCCTCATCAATAATTGTTCGATGAACAGTTTTGTTGAGGGCTTTCACTTGAATAAGGAAAGCTAGTTGAGCTGGTAACTGAGGGTCATATCCTTTATGATCAAAGGCCACAAGATTGGAATCCATTGGGCCAATCCCACCTATTGCTGATAATAAAGTTTGCTCTTGGGAGGGGCAATTTTGTTGTACCTCAGGCGTCGACATAGCGGACGATGATTGAGCCAGGTCCTTTATTATATTGTAATCCTGCGTCATTTTTTCACGAGGATTAAATGTCGATTTGTGTACTACTCCCTTTGGCGACTTTATCATTGGTTTAGGAACGATGGGTCGCACAACCTTGGTCAAAGTTGTTGTTGAACTACTAGGTTGTTCATTAGCCTTGTTATTCGACAGTCGTGGATTCCTGTAATCTTTATTCCTCGTCAAAGCATTATTCTGCTGCTTTGAGGTGGACAACATAAGCACTTGGGATCGGGAAGCATTTTGATTAGCAACCAGATTTTGTCTTGGATTAGGAAACGGATCAGTCAATACTGCTGGGGTTTTTGAACTCTTGAAGAGTTTCTTAACTTCATCTATATGTGGACAATCTTTCGTCCAATGATCCTCATCGCATATATGACACCCTGACGGGGGTTTCCCTTTCCTTTTCTTTTTCTTCTTGCCCCCTGGTAGCTTCAGCTGTTTGCCCTTGTCGGTCGACATGGCATTTACTTCTGAGGCAAGAAGTTCCTCATTTGCATTTTGACTAGAAATTTTGCGTTTGCCAGTCACGCCATTACTGGCGTGAGAGTCAATATTCGATTTAGGAGGGGGAGGAATTGAAAGTTCAGGTCTGGGGGCGTCAGGTATTTTGTCGTAGAGCGTGGCAGACTGAGTATATACTAAGTCCAGATATTGAGCACGAGCAATGACCTGCTCCTCTGTTACGACTCCCCCCTTGGCCACATCTTCCGTTATAGCCGGAAGTAACGACTTTATAAACCATTCAGCTAACAGCTGATCGGGAACGTAAGTTTTCACCATCCTACGACGACGTCGCCACTCATGTATATGATCAGATATGTGAGTGGTCGTTGCCTGTTTGAAGTTGGTAAGGAGTTCTGTTCCCGTTTCATACCTTATCAGTAATTGAAAATGGGTTAAGAAAGTCGTGGCCAAGGAGCTGAAATTGTCGAAAGAGGCTCTTGGCAATTCAATGTACCATTTAGCCGCTGGACCTGTCAATGTCCTCTAGAAGAGGCGAAGTCTTATCGAATCATCGTTTAGAGTGTTCGATGAACACCACAGATGAAAAGTCATGACGTGATTCGACGAGTCTTCACCTGGATTTCCATTGAATTTAGGAATGTCCGATGGAAGTTTATGCGGAATCGCTGGCCACCAAGGGGCATAAGCAATTGGATCATTTGTCAGTCGGTTTAGATCTGGCAATTCTAGAGTTGCTACAAAGGGCAACTGTTGGTTCAGGTTAGGCGAAGCATATCCAGGATAAGATGGTATCGCCTGAGCAATGGGTCTTTGCAGACCAGCATAATGCTGACAACTTTGACAAAGTTGATGGGCATAATCATTATAGCATGGTTTCCCATTACTTACAAAGACTTGTTGCTCAGGTCCTTGATATGATTGCTGGAATGGCGGCTGTTGAGATTGAACCAGCTCTGGTTGTTGGACCATTTGCTGTTGACCAATACTGGATGATTGACCAAGATGAGGAGTCACAATACTTGTTTGAGCCTGAGTCGCTCCAGATAAGGAGGCACTACCCTGAGATTGTGATTGAGCTGCTGAGATAAGAGGTTGTTGTATTACAACAGGTAGCGCTTGTACTTGCGACGCATTCGCCATAGCAGGTGTGGTGGGAATATTCGACACAGGGTGTACTGGTTGCATTGAATGTGCAACTCCTGATCGTTGAGGCAGTATTGGTACCCAACCGCTGGATGTAATTCCAGTTTGACCTGATCCTTGTTGTAAACTCTCATATGGTTGTTCTCTAGGAGGGAACAATGAAAGAGCATACTGCCCTCCACATGGTGGAAATCCAGTACTTAAAGGGTAAATTGGCCTTTGAAGACACATTGGATCAATTTGTTGAGTTTCAACATAAGAAGTACCAGATGATAATCCGGATGAAGAAATAGGAACTAACCATATTGTCGTCCCTGATTGGACTCCGGCTTGTTGTTGACAATTTTCCGGGACAGATGGTATACCAGCGAACATCGTTGGAGTAGCAGCAGGAGGTTCTGCTGCTGCTGTGTCAGACGACACAGTCCTAGATGTCGACGGTTGTTCAGACATATCTAGTCTATCCAAAAGATTTCTTAGCGATTCTACAAGAACTTACGATGCCAAAAGACTGACTTCGAAGATCAACGCACGAATAGGAGGTGATTATGTTCCGTTTAAAATGAATTTTATTATGACGACGCTTTTAGACACAACTTGCTTTTTCACTTTTTAAGAGTCGAGAAAAAGCTAAAGATGACTCTAGTCTCCTTCGATGTATTAACGAGCCCGAAGTGACAAATGCTCGGATGGACTTTTTCAGTTATAGAGTTTGAAAAAGGCAAAAAGAAACTACTCTGGAGTTCTAGGCAGAGGGTGTGCCAAACCTTTCGCGAAACCACAGAATACGTTTTACGGTACGAGTGGTCGGTCTTCGTGAATGCTGTGTTCATTGCATCGCGATCAGTAGGGCGGCCGACACGGCTTCCTATGGATAAAGGCTTTGTTCCTATAGAGGTCCCCCAATATACGCGACGGTACGCGGGGGCACAAGTCCGTATTAGTGCTATCGTCCCTCAGGAGGAATCACCCACCTTCGTAGATATCGACAGTCACTATGTTTAATGACGTCGGTTCACGTCTCTACCTAGACCTCTACTGTGTTTCGTTATGTTTCAAAGCGTTGTTAGATAAATTCATTTCTTTTTAGGTTGATCTTGCTTAGCAGTTTGCCTTTATGGATCACCACGTGATGTATGATACAACTCCTAAATGCAGTCTAAGAATGATAAGAAAGCTTTTTCAATTCTTTCAACTTATGAAAACCTTAACTACTGAAGGAAAAGAAAGACATCATCTTTTCAAACAGATCATAGAGCACACACTGATGCACTTTTCCTAAATCGACATGCAAACTGTCAAAATGCACATGCACAATGCAAGTATTTCTTTTCTTCTCTCTTAATGTTGGTGTATGACAAAAAGAAAGCTGTTGTATAATTTCGAATTCGATTTCAAGCGTAAGCAAACAAGTTTTGTCCAATAATCAAAAGAACACCTTAAGATTCACTCGTTTCAACACAAGAAATACTGAAATTCGAACCATATAAGGAAAGCAAATGCTCAAGCAGCTATGAACAGCAATAAACTAGCTCTTAGACTCACAACGACACTTTCTCATAGGTCTAGATCCAAGAGGTCATAGCAAGACTAGTTTACTTTCGCTATGGGAAACTGTGAATGACAGCAAGAAATACAATAAGAACAATCACGGTTTCTTCATACAACTGAGGAGGAATGAAGGCAAAGAGAAGTGGTTTCAGCTGGGTATACAGGTTGAAAACAGGCTGCAAAAACAATACTGAAAACTGGGCAACAGACAGTGGGGAATCCCAGCTGCACAAGGCAAGACTAGATCAGCGCAGGTGCTGCACTGTCAATCTGCGATGCAGCGTAGGTAGCCCCTTTGGGACCTGTGTTGCAGTGCAGGTAGCCTTTGTTGCAGCTGCACTGATGAGACAACTCTCGTCTCTCTCAGATTCCGGCTCACAGTTTGCTCAAAAATCAACGGTTTTTGGCCAAATCAGAGGCTATCAGTCAAGTATACACTAGAGGATGATTAAAGGAAGATGAACACTATCACAAAGAGCTAAAAAGAGTCCTTGTGGATCAGCTCTTCACATCATAAACATGCCCAGCACTGGGCTAGAGTAGCTGCCCTCTACTTTACATTCGAAGGACTCGAATGCAGTTCGATTCGGTACTCTCTTTGTTCAAGAAATGAATAGCAAGAAACACAAGCTACCAACAAGACACGATCCCCAGTGGAGTCGCCAGTCTGTTGGGGGGGAAAGTATCCAACTCGGAATGACCCTAACCCACTCTAAGGGTGACAGTTCCTTAGCAACAACTGAAAGCAAAGCTATCTAAAGTTTCTTCTTTCTGACATGCAAGAGATAGAAGGGAGAGATCCACTTATCGATGTCTTGCGCAAATGGTCGATCCAATATCCTTTGTTTGCCTCTTGTTCCCAGCTCCAAGTCTTTTCACGGGCCCAACTACACGAGATCCTGCAAATAAGACAAGAAAAGGAAACTACAAGAAGCATGCATTCATAAATGATTCAAGGATTAGCATAAATCAAAGACGCAAGTAAGACAATTCACCATTGAAACACATGCGAATAGAAGAACCTCAAATGCTTTATTAATATATGGAAGTAAGGTTCAGGCGGTGATACAACCATGAGAGGTCCAATCCAGCATCACCTTCCCGACGGAGAGAAATCTCTTCTTCACCTCCCTCAAGCAATCACCCAATACTCTCAACTGCAAACCAACAGCGATTCTTTGCACTGAATTCCGCCCCCCCAGATCCCATGGGATGAGATCCTTATATAGAGTTTTGGAGTGAAGATAAGTCAGCTTGATGTGTGACTTGTTGTCCTCTTCAACTCCAGTTGTTCTTCAGTTCTTCACTCGGAGTTTCTACCTTCCACTTGGAGTTTTAGAAGCTCTTAACTCATCATTAGGCGAATCTTTTGATCAAGTGTCTTTTTGGAAGCTTCCTGGGCACTGGCACATTGAGAAAAAGATTCCTCCACATGTCAAAGTACGCCCAGCGCAGGTAGCCTTTGTTGCACTTGCGATGCAGCGCAGGTAGCCTTTGTTGCACTTGCTATGCAGCGCAGGTAGCCTTTGGAGCAGCTGCTTTGATCCAAAATTGACCTGTTTTTGAGTGTTTTTCAGTGGAGAACTGATTTGCAGTGCTGTGGTTTGCTGACCTTGTTCCTCTAAGGGTAAGAACAACATGTTTAGGGACTTTGGATCCCTTAGATTATTGACATTTCATGCTCTATGCTGTAAGGCACAAAAATGTCTATAACAGTAGCCTTCGAGGAGACTCTTGAACTTTTGTTGTAGATTTCGAATCACGAGTTGTAGCTCTGTTTTTGCTCTTTGTAAGCCAATTTTGGCATGTTGTTAGACTCATGATTATGATCTTTTAATAAAAGGCAGGCAGATTTGGATTCAATTCTGAGTTCTTAGAGGAGCTATAGCTCTCAGGTTAGGGCCCAACCTGAGAGCAATATACCTCCTTTTCTTTGTATTGTTACTTGTCTTTCTTTTATCATTGCATTTCTTTCCTTTACATGCACTTGGAAAACACAGTTTGCTGAGTTGACTGTTTCGGTTTGGTTATGTAGGTTAGTTTCATGAATGCAGTTGTTTCAGTAGTTCAGAATTAGCGTAGGGAGATTGAAGTTACGTTGAGTTCAAGAAAGGTTGAATGCATGCTCACTTTCACCTCTGTTTGGGGACCGGAAGTGTAGACCGTGCCAACTGCCAAAAACATTGTTTTAACATATGCATGCAAGTATTGTTGTAATGTTTTCGGTTGAAGAATTGTCCATACGATTATATCTTGAGTAATGACTCTTTGGTTCAGCATCATGCACGGTTTTCCTTCAGCTTACATTGTTGTTCTTTGATTCCTAATAAAACAGTTAGAATAGGTTGGTGAACTTTCATATTACATGCAAGATAAGGGTGATTTGTTTCATTTACACTGTGCAACACCACTTCATCGTGTTCTTATCCTTCTGAACCGTGCCTAAGCCACCTACTCATCCTCTGTTCAGCTCATTTTCCTTCCAACCCTCCTACTGTCCACGTTGCTCAATCTTTTTGACCTTCCACTACTACTACCCCCCTCTAGACCAGCCAGCTTTACACACACCTTCCCCATCTCATCTCTCTGTCCATAGGCCATCTCAAGCTCCCCTTTCATCTTACCTATCCACCCATACAGCTCCTTCACTCCTCCATCACCCAAAACTCCGACTGCAGAACATCCTGTAGAAGTTAGCAGACTTCCTGTAGAAATCCCGAGCTTCCTATAGGATCCCCTGCAGACATCCTGTAGAAGCCTGCAAACACGGTTGCCAAGCACCTGAACGTTGTGGACTTCTGTGGAATGATGTGAGGGATCCCCTGGAACCTCTCAGAGTCCTCCTGACCTTTCCCAAGCCTTCCTCCCCTTTGAACTACCCCTTCACAGTCAAGACCCAGTAAGAAGCACAATCATAATAACTCCACCCACTTGAGCAAAAATACAAAAACGTGTTCTCTTCAATGGAAGTAGCTTAAATTCATGCATCTCATCTCATTAGAAGTAATGGCATCATTTCTAGAAGTTGCATTCCCACCATTGCATCATAAGGATTAAGCTAGTCAGATTAGGGTTTACTAAGGTTTCCATGTTTGGTTGGCTTTCAGTTCATTCTTGCAAAGTAGGTTAATTTCCTTTGAGATAGCCTTCATTCATCATTTAGAAAGCTTCTTCTGAGAACATATAGAAGTTGGCTTGAGCCCTAGCGGACTTGTGCCAGTTGACCAAGTGACAGCTACGACAAGAGCTAGTACTTGTGCATACAGCACCGTCGCTTCCAAGTTTGTTACGAACTACTGGGTTGATAAAAATTAGAGAAGGAAGCTCCAGGAGTTGTAGCATTATTGCTACAATACTGGAGCCCACCATCTTTTTGGCACCGTTGCCGGGGAAGCGTCAGAGTATTAGTAATTGTTGCTTTTCTTCTATTTTCCTACTCTCGCCTTCTGCCAAGTAGTTTATTTCATTTCCATGCTGCAAAAGTAGCATAGACATTTCCTGCTTTCATAGATTAGCATTTCAATTCCGCAATTCCAATTTTGCAAGCATAGATTAGCATTTCAATTCTGCAAGCGTAGACTAGCATTTCCATTCCTGCAATTCCATTTGAGCAAAGTAGATTAGTCCTTTCTTGCTTTCATTTCAATTCTGCATTTGTATTTCAGCAAGATAGTTAGTTGTAGATCAATCTGTTTCAGTTTTGCAGGTACCAAAGAAAAAACAAAAGCAATCAAAAAGTCTTTCCATTTCATGCCTCGTAGGAATCGAGATAAAACAGGCAAGTTCCTACCCAACACCCCCACCACATCACTGAGTCACCCTTCTCTCTTCTTCGGTGACAGTGATCCAGAAGAACCTATAGGTGAACCTCCTGAGATATACGAAGATCCTATACCAGAAGAAGAATTAGAGACCATCCCATCTGAAGCTATGGCTGACAATAGAGGAGAAGATGAGAGAATAGAAGGTGCCTTCCCCATCCAAGAAACCAATGGAGACATGAAAATGAAAAACATTAGCCCCTCTGCTCTGCCTCACTTCCATGGACTGACTACTGAAGATCCTGATACCTTCCTGTTTGAGTTTTTTGTCCTTTGTAGAACCTATGACTATACTGAAGATGAGCAGAAGCTGAAACTCTTCCCTTCCACTCTTAAGGATGCAACATTACACTGGTTCATGGGCTTACCTGGGAATAGTATCACCACTTGGGCTCAGATGCAGCAAGCTTTCAATACCAAGTACCGGGACTACTGTAGGTCCAAGGAAACCAAGGGAGAAATCTTTCGGATGGCCATGGGAAATGATGAGTCCTTAGAGGATTATGAGGAGAGGTTCCAACTTAGCTATAAGCGGGCCAGGTGCACACTTGACCCTGAATCCCTCAAGTTGGTCCTGCTCCGAGGAGTCCCTGAAGACCTTTTAGATACCCTTCACATGTTAGCTGGGGGAGATATTTACCAACTGCCTTATGAGGACATCAAGACTGTGTTCAGGAACCACTCTAGGGCAGCCCGCAAACAAGGTAGAGGAAACCTTCTCTCAGCTGGTATTCCTTTCTCCAAGCATGAGTTTGCAAATCAATTAGAAGATCTTAAGAGTGAGGTGAGACAGACCATCGCCATGCAACTGGACACATTCAGGATCCAACAGAAGAAGGAAGAAGCTGAGAGGGCCTTGGCTATCTTCTGCCCTAGATGTACAAGGAGACACCCTAAGAATGAATGCCCATTGCATTCGGTCGAAGTGTGCTTCGTTTGTGAGGAGGACCATCCCACAAATCAATGCCCAACCTTGCCCGGACTTAAAGCTATGTACCAAGGGACAGAAGCTCCCACTGAACCTCTCTATTTCCTCAACCAAAGGAGGCCACAAGGACCTAGACCTTACCAGCAGGGGATGCAAGGGGCACCTCAAGCTTATTTCAGCCCCAACCAATCGACTCCTATGCCTTCCTGGGGTCCCCCTGCTCATCCTTCCTGGTCTATGCCTCCTCCATGGTCTTATCCACCTCAGTACCCTACTCAACCCACTACTCATTCATATCATTCACATGCCCAGCCACAGCTTCAGTGGAATGCACTACAGTCGGGGTGGAGGCCCCAGTACAACGCTCCTCCCACCATTTTGCCTCCACCACCAGTTCAACCTCAACCATTACCTCCTGCTCCTCCAAGGCAACCTCAAATGCCTGCTCAACCGAACCCGAACCCCAACAATAGACAAGCCCAGTAGGTATACACTGGGGAAACATCATGCCCTACCTATGATGTGGAGATCCAGGAGATCAATCTTCGATCTGGAAAGACTCTTCCGGATCGCCAAGATCCTCCCCCAAAGGACGAGGAGGAAAAACATGAAAGTGAACCAAAGGTTATTCCACCCTTTCTTGAGAGACTAACAGCCATCACACAACCCAACCCAGAGGAGGATGAGCTGCTGGGAGAGCTCAAGCAGTTGTGTGTGAAAATACCACTTCTCCAAGCCATCAAGGATGTGCCAATATACAACAAACTGGTTAAGGAAAAGTGTTTTAAACACCCAGGCAGGCGAAAGAGAGATGCTTGAACCATCAATGTCTTAGGACAACTGTCCGACCTTACGTTAGGACAAGTCATCTGCCCAAAGTACCTAGATCCTGGGAGTCCTGTAGTAGATGTCCACATCAATGGCACCATCATACCTCACACCTTGATTGATTTGGGGGCTGCCATTAATGTGATGACCAGGGATACCATGATCAAACTCAATCTTCAGGGTTCCTTGAGGAAGACCTCGACAGTCCTGCAACTAGCAGATCGCTCCACCGTGACTCTCGAAGGGATTGTGGAGGATGTCTTGGTCTCTGTCGACTCTTGGGAATACCCTGCAGACTTCTTGGTTCTGCAACCCAAGGCAAAGCTTACTGGATATCCTCTTATTTTGGGAAGGCCTTGGTTAGCCACTGCAGATGCTTGCATAAGTTGCCCTGCAGGAAACATGACCATCAAAAACGGTCCTATGTCCAAGCAGCTAGTCCTATACCCTCCTGCCCAACCCTCCTTAGAGCATGACTTACCACTGTGGTTGGAGGAAGGAGAAGAGGATGAGGTGTACTCAGTACCTTTGTGCACCCTAGATACCACTAGAAGAGACCCCCCAACCGAGGATGACTTGATTGAGACTTTGATCCAGAATCCACCTTCCAGTGCACTATCCTTAGATAAATTGGTGGAGCACGCCCAAGCCAGCACCTTAGTGGACCTTTGTGCCACCAACCCTGTCACTCCCAGAGTCAAGAATGTGGAGTTCGACCCTGAGAGAACGTTAAAGATCAGCTCCTCCCTATCTCCTTCCCAGGAAAAGGAGCTGTGTAGCCTGTCGGCTAGTCACCTAGATGCTTTTGCTTGGAGCTATAAGGAGATGAAAGGAGTCCATCCCTCGGTCTGTACCCATCACATATACATCAAAGAGGGTTGTAAACCGGTAAGGCAACCTCAGAGGAGAATGAATCCAGCCCTTAAGGACATTGTCAAGGAAGAATTGCAAAAATTGTTGGATGCCGGATTCATTTACCCCATCTCAGATAGTGAATGAGTGTCCCCTCTGGTGTTGGTTCCCAAGAAAAATGGGAAGTGGAGAATCTGTGTGGACTACCGAGAACTGAACAAAGCTACCAAGAAAGACCATTTCCCTCTACCTTTCATAGATCAAGTGTTGGATGGACTGGCAGGAAAGAAGTTCTTCTCTTTCCTGGATGGGTTTAGCAGGTAAAACCAAATCCAAATCAGCCCGAAAGACCAAGATAAGACCACCTTCACTTGTCCTTCGGGTACCTTTGCCTACCGAGTTCTTCCCTTTGGGCTATGCAATGCTCCTGCTACCTTCTAGAGAGCTGTCTTGAGCATCTTCTCGGAGTTGGTCCATGATGCGGTGGAAATCTATATGGATGACTTCACTCCTTATGGGTCCAACTTCCAGGAAGCATTGTCCAATCTGGGAAAGGTCCTGACCAAATGCATTGAGATGAACCTATCCCTTAGTCCTGAAAAATGTGAATTCCTGATGACTGAAGGGACCGTGCTGGGCCATACCATTTCTTGCCAAAGGTTACAAGTGGATCCTAACAAAATTGCTCTCATCAAGAAGGTTTCACCTCCCCAAAAGGTAAGGGATGTCCGGAGTTTCTTAGGGTTAGCAGGGTATTACCAGAGATTCATTAAAGACTTCAGCAAGCTAGCCTTGCCATTGTTTGGTCTGTTGGCAAAAGATGTGGAGTTTACATGGACTGACGATTGTCAGAGGGCTTTGAATGAATTAAAGGACAAGTTGGTGTCAGCCCCAATCTTGAGAGTTCCAAACTGGGCCCTACCTTTCCACATCCACACTGATGCCTCAAACAAAGCCATAGGGGCAGCTTTAGGACAAGTTGAACAAAAACTTCCATATGCCATTTACTTTGTTAGCAAAAACTTGTCCAAAGCCGAACTGAATTACACTGTAACCGAGAAAGAATTCTTGGTTGTGGTCCATGCACTGAACAAGTTCCGACATTATATCACTAGCTATCAAACCTTTGTACATACGGATCATGCTGCAATTAGATATTTAATGAATAAACCAGATGTGAATGCTCGTATTATTAGATGGTTACTTTTGTTGCAGCAGTTTGATTTGACCATTGTTGACAAACCAGGTAAAGAAAATGTTGTTGTTGACTTTTTATCTAGATTGGATTTGTCTGCAGATGAGGATGGAACAGTGGATGACCAGATGCCCGATGAACATCTGTTTTCTATCTCAGTACTCTCTCCATGGTTTGCTGATATAACAAACTACCTTGTTTCAACACAGTTCCCTCCGCACCTATCTTCAAGAGAGAAGAGCAGAATCATCAGAAAAAGTGCCTCATTTACTTGGATCGGGGGCAATCTGTTCAAGCTTGGCCCTGATCAGATCTTAAGGCATTGTGTAAGGGAGGAGGAAGTCTTTGATATCCTCCTCACCTGTCATGATGGGCCTTATGGAGGACATTTTGCAGCAAAGAGGACTGCCTTCAAAATCCTGCAGGCAGGCTACTATTGGCCCACACTTCATCAAGATGCTAGAATATATATCAGCCAATGTGACCGATGCCAAAGAATGGGGAAACCAACTCCAAGGGATGAGATGCCTCTCAAACCTCAAGTGACTCTTGAGCCATTTGAGAAGTGGGGTATGGATTTTGTGGGTCCAATCAACCCTCCTTCGAGGCAAAGGTCTTACATCATTGTGTGCACTGACTACCTGACAAAGTGGGCAGAGACTAAAGCAATCAAGGCAGCAACAGAAGACAAGGTGGCCGAGTTCTTAAGAGAAAACATCTTCTACAAATTTGGCTACCCAAGAGAGCTGGTCACCGATCAAGGGAGCCAGTTCACATCCAACTTGATTGAAGACCTGCTAGCTCACCACAAAATCAAGCATAGGACTTCCACCCTCTATCATCCACAGGCAAATGGGCAAGTGGAAGTCACCAACAGCGCATTGGAAGGGATTTTGACTAAGGTGGTGAGAAGCAGTAGGAAAGATTGGGCAGATCACCTGGTTGAGGCCACATGGGCTTACAACACCACCTGGAAGACCACCACCGGCTTCACACCTTATGAGATGGTCTATGGGAAGAAAGCTTTGTTGTCCATTGAGTTTGAATACAACACTTTGAGGATGGAAGCTCAGCTAGATCTAGATCTCAGCCATGCACAACAAGAAAGGTTATTGCAGCTGAATGGACTGGACGAGAACCGGATGTAGGCCCTCCTTCACTCAGAAGTGGTTCAACTTCAGAGAAAGGTGTGGCATGACCAACACCTCCATGACAAGCAATTCTAGCTGGGAGATTGGGCCTTGTTGTATGACTCCAGGTACAAAGATTTCAAGGGGAAGCTGAGAACCAGATGGCTAGGACCATATGCGGTGGAAAAATGCCATGACAATGGATCTGTTCTTATTCGAACCATTGATGAGGAAGCCATCCCCATGCTTGTCAATGGGCATCGATTGAAGATCTACAAGAAACCTCTCTCAAGACAAGAGTTCATCAAAACTATGGAGAAATCAGTGTTGGTCATAGAGAAGGGTTCTGCCTCTGCTTTGGGCATACCCTGAAAGATCTAAAAATAATAATAATAATAATAATAAATAATAAAGATCCTTGGGTGAAAACCTTTCAGAGGCTCCCAAGGCAGGTGGTAGGGGTGAAAACCTCATTGAGGTGCCCCTATTGTCTTTCAAAAAAAAAAAGATTTGAAAAAGATCCTTGAGTGAAAACCTCTCTAAGGCGCTTAAGGCAGATGGCAAGGGTGAAAACCTCATTGAGGCGCCCCTGCTATTTTTCAAAAAAAAAAAAAAAAGAGGAAAAAAGAAAAGAGAAAAGAGAAAAGAAGACAATAAGCAAAAAGATAGGGACAGCAAGTTTATAATGTGAAAATGCATGCAGGTTGCAGGTGTTCTATGAAGGAGAGGAGGTCTTTTAATGCAAAGCCAAAGATCCTTATCATGCTGCCAGGAGACCTTACCAGCAGCTCCTCCAAGAATGCTCACTTTCTCCAAGGTATGTGCACAATTTCATCATGGCTTGAGTCTTCTACAGGAAGATGCAGACTTTCTACAGGAAGGTGCATACTTTCTACAGGAAACACAAACTTTCTACAGGAAGTTCTGTATTTCTACAGGAAACTTCCTGTAGAAGTTTGGGACGGCCCATAATTCATTTTATGAGGAGATCTAACGACCAAGGGTCGGTTTGGACGCATGCAAGCTACTGTTGGCACCCTTATACACTGCTGTCACCTCTTTCTACCATCCCTGTCGACATGCAATGAAGTTACCTGCACCATCAAAGCAGATTATTGAGTTATCAAGAGAAAAGCAATTTTTGAGATGGAAAAACGCTGAGATGTCATACCATATCCATCCCAGCCATCCATGAGCTCTGTGAGCGTGATCGTGGGGCCATTTCCTTTGTCGTGCAGCATGCACCCGAGGAGGAAAAAACTATTACAGGACATCCTGTAGGAGTCCCGTAACAGTTAAGCCCGCTAGAGTGCACACCATTCACAGCGCTTGCCATATACAATGAAAACACGGGCGCATGCAGCCGAAGCATCAAATCCATCGTCAGCGGCCTGTGAATATGAACCTCCGGGCCTGTGCAAATCCTCCAGCAGCAAATAAATTCACTCATCATCGTCCAAGAACCGAAAAATCGTGTTGTGGCCGCACAGGTAAGTGTCTCGACCCTTTCTTCCGTCGAATTGCATGAATTTTACTTTGAAAATGTTTGCAAGTGTGAAGTGAATGGGTTGAGCGGTTGTATGGCCATTCGAATGGCCACATCGATCAGTTAATGGTCTAGTCGTATGTTTGGGTGGCGGTCGTGGCAAAAGAAACGGGCAGTACACACATGAGAGCAATCCCATCGAAAAAGACGAGTTTAACAGAAGAGACGACGGCGGATATGCGGGGAATGATGCGGCAGTAAGGGAACTCGCAGGCAAATGATGGGATGACGTCGTCCAACGGTCCGGCAGGGACAACTCACCCCCGTGCCACGAATTCCGCCGATTCAAATCTAATCGGCTAGATTGCCACCCCATGCATTTATCATTCACCGTTTGAGACTCGAGTGATCATCTGGATCCCTCTGCAGCTCGATACTCCGAGTCTTTGGCCATCAGAACGCCTATGAAGCAACACCAAGAGCGCAGACCCACTGCAGTATCCCCCGGAAATCGCGCGCTGCTCCTACAGGAAAGCTGTTTCTACAAGAAGTCGGGTTCCTCACGTCAAAAGGTGGCGGATTAAAAAGGTAAGCCTGAACTCCCCATGCAATTGGTTTTTGAGGGTGGCAGAATCGTCGTCTACAGTCTGGTCGTAGAAAATTGTTGCAATTGTTGTCTGTCATGCATGAACTGTCATCCTATAGGATGTCAGTGTAATTAGCTGTGTTAAAGGTTCTTAGGGGATAAGCTTTGTGAATTATGTGCATGACAGAGGCGTAATCCTACGCTCTGTCCCAGTAGACCAAATTTCTTCCGCATTTGCCACCTCCAGCTAACGCAGCAGTTTTTCGCCATGTCGGGTGGGTTCATCAGAAGGGAACCCACTGATTCAACGAAGTTAAGAGAAAATCCTGAGGTGGTGGAGCTCTTCACACGAGCACAATGGATATCCTTCTGTGACAAATTGCAGGGCTATGACGACGAAGTGGCAGAAGAGTTTTTGCAAGCTCTGAGGCCGAAATCTAAAACGTTGTCCACCGTTAACTTCAGCGGTTTAAGCCTAAAACTCACCCCACAATTCATCAGCCGAGTTACGGAGCTCCAAATGGGATTACCATGGGATAAAGAAGAAAGGAAATTGGGCCAACAAGCTAAGAAAGAATTCTTTCCACCAGAGGAGGAATTCTCAGAAGACAAAAATGGGGTTCGTAGAACCAGTTTACTGCCACCGTGGAATGAAGTTAGCCTGCAAATTATGAAGTACATCACCTGCGAAGGTCGTTTTAGCATTGTATACGGGTATCATTTTTAGTTACTCACTGAATTACGGCACTAGATGGATCTACCTGTAGAAAACAAACTCAGTCTCCCTTACTTTCTACTACAGTCTCTGATTGAGTGTGCAACCAAGTTGAAAGAAGGCACACCAGACTAGGTAGCCCACCATGGACTGATCAAACTCCTCGTGGAGGATGCGCTCCACACATACAAGGTTCCTCTCTCATGGGAAACCTTCAGAAATTTGACAAAGGACGGGGACATAAAGATGCTAACCGAAGAGCTCGGTTCATCTAGCAGTGAGGAGAAAGAGTCAGTGCCCGCAGTGAAGAAAGAAAAGGCCAAAAGACCCCGACCACAGAGGAAAAGAAAAAGCAAGAGAAGAAACAAGAGAAAAAGGGTGACAAGGAGAAAGATGACACACCCATCTTGACAGCAAGAGAGAAAAGGTTGCAAGGCAGAGTGGACAAGTCTGAGAAGGTCCACATCAGCAAAAGTGCCTCGACAGCGACCGCAACCAAGTTAAAAAGCAAACCTCATGCAGCAAAGCAAACCAAGGCGGTGACACCTATTTCTACAGGAAAGCCGAAACCGGCTTCTACAGGAAGCCCGAAATTAACTGAAAAAGGGTCTTCTATAGGAAGCCCGAAATTGACTAAAACAGGGTCTTCTACAGGAAGCCCCGAAAAAGTGAAACCCAAGGAGAAGAAAGCTGACATTCGTGAAAAGGAGGCAGCGGCTGTGCTGGCCGCCCTCAGCACACCTCCTAAGCCAAAGGAGAAGAGAAAGAGGGAGACCCCTCTATATTTTAAAGCTCGAAGAAGTGTGAGAATAAAGACGGGCAAGCCACAGCCTCCGTCCAGCACCCCGATCATCATTGAAGATGCCCCCACTTCGCCCAAGGAAAGGTCCCCCTCGAGGATATCAGTCACCTATGAGAGGGGAAGCCCGAAGAAAACTACGTGGCAAGGAAAGTTAGACCAATTGACTGAAAAATCTTGGCTACAGGATGCTAAAAATGCTCTACAGGAAACCTTAGCCAGGTTTAAAGAAACTAAGAGAATGGAAGGAGAAGCACCCTTATCACCACCAAGGGAGGGTGAAGTAGAGCCACCAAAGGAAGTGGAGAAAGAGCATGTACCAGAGCCCAGCCCTCAGCCAAGTCTGAGTTCCTATTACAACTTTTTAGAGGCTGGCAAGATTATACCTCAGAAATTTTCTGTGCCACTGTTTTTTGCATTAGAGGAAGAAAGAGTTCGTACACACACGTGGATGAAAATAGCCAAGTCAAAGGGTGTGGCAGACATAGGTCCCTTACAGGAGTAGCTCAAGGAGGCCATAAGTGAATTGTCCATGGCCAAACACATGGCAAATTGCCAACGCGTGTTCCTACAGGAAGAAAACCAGAAGCTGAGATTGCAGCTACAGGAGCTGAGGGTAGGGACAGGTACATCCTCCAAGGACACCACAGAGGAATAGCAAGGCAAAAAGGAACTAAACACCAGTCTTGGGGAGCCAACCACACTTCTACAGGAAGCAGAACAGTAAGCACAAATTGAGGTGCAAGCTCTCAGAGAACAACTGCAGCAGAAAGAGGCACAATTGGCCTGCATGGCCAGCTGGGCCATGGATGCTATCCAATGCAGACAGCCAACCAAATCCTATGGCTTGTACTTGAAAGACCAATGGCTGCAATTCCAAATCAATACCTTGGTGCAAAGAGGTATCTCTCAGCTCCAAGACCCGCAACAATTCACTGAAGTTTGCAGTACTAGCTCATCAGAGGATAGGGCTAAATTAGCGGAGTTCTACCTCCATAATCTGGCCCTGCCTAATGTAGTTTCATGGGATCCCAATACGGCCTTGGCAGATATGCAATTATTGGCATTTGCCTCATGGCTGAACCATGAGGACAAAAGAGCAGCAGAAGCCAAAGAAATCATGAACCGAGAGCTGAACGAGCCATTGCTCATCAGACCAGAACCGGGGGATCCAGTTGCACTAATCTCGGCACACCAACATTTGTCCACTGACCCTCAAGCTTCATTAAGATATATGGATCAACAGGCCCAAGCCATATCTCATTTTGAGGACATGGAGAGACTGTTAGGAGACAACGTTGTCCAAGCATGCACACGCAGATGGAATACATTGGCACACAGTCTGAAAATCCAAGAGTACCATACCCCAACTCGGATGAGGGAAGCTCTAGTACGGGTAGCCCTCTATAAGAAATCCATGCAAAACCTCCAGGCCAGCTGGATTGGCCTTAAACTCAGCCCACCACTGCTGCTAGGATTGATGGAAGGCAGCACAGAGACAGATGATAATGAACAGTGGGAAGAGGTAAACAGAAGGGCTGGGTTTCATATCAGCAAGGAGGACACTACTACAGAGGCTTGGGATGTAAGGGTAGCAGTAAAGGCAATGAAGGATGAAGAGTTGGACTAGTTTCTCAAGGATGAGAAAATATTTTAGCTGGGGGGTGATGATGAGCCCCAATTTTTGGTAACAATTTGGGCTCATTTGGCCTACTTACCTTGCTCAACCCTTCATTTTTTATCACTTATGCATCATTTCTTAGTATATTCGTGTTATTTGTAGGAAGAAGGGCAGTCATTATGCCTATGTGGCTAATACATGATGATTTCAGGTTTTTTTGGCATTAAATGGAGCAAAGACCACGCAGATGAAGACAAGGAGACAGCCAAGGTGGCATTGTGGGTTTATAGGGAGGTTGTCCACAGCCTTGAATGACCTTCCTCGTGATCTCCACCCCAACTCCGAGCTCCAACAGCTATCACCACCGAGCTAGAAGGCAGCCAACGGATTCTACAGGAACAGCAGTTTACTTTTAGTTGGACAGCCAAGCCCCACTAATTGAGGAGGCCAGCTTGGCCCTCATCATGTATAAATATTGAGGCTGTAGCCTTCGAAGAGACTCTTGAACTTTTGTTGTAGATTTCAAATCACGAGTTGTGGCTCTGTTTTTGCTCTTTGTAAGCCAATTTTGGCATGTTGTTAGACTCATGATTATGATCTTTTAATAAAAGGCAGGCAGATTTGGATTCAATTCTGAGTTCTTAGAGGAGCTATAGCTCTCAGGTTAGGGCCCAACCTGAGAGCAATAGACCTCCTTTTCTTTGTATTGTTACTTGTCTTTCTTTTATCATTGCATTTCTTTCCTTTACATGCACTTGGAAAACACAGTTTACTGAGTTGACTGTTTCGGTTTGGTTATGTAGGTTAGTTTCATGAATGCAGTTGTTTCAGTAGTTCAGAATTAGCGTAGGGAGATTGAAGTTACGTTGAGTTCAAGAAAGGTTGAATGCATGCTCACTTTCACCTCTGTTTGGGGACCGGAAGTGTAGACCGTGCCAACTGCCAAAAACACTGTTTTAACATATGCATGCAAGTATTGATGTAATGTTATCGGTTGAAGAATTGTCCATACGATTATATCTTGAGTAATGACTTTTTGGTTCAGCATCATGCACGGTTTTCCTTCAGCTTACATTGTTGTTCTTTGATTCCTAATAAAACAGTTAGAATAGGTTGGTGAACTTTCGTATTACATGCAAGATAAGGGTGATTTGTTTCATTTACACTGCGCAGCACCACTTCATCGTGTTCTTATCCTTCTGAACCGTGCCTAAGCCACCTACTCATCCTCTGTTCAACTCATTTGCCTTCCAACCCTCCTACTGTCCACGTTGCTCAATCTTTTTGACCTTCCACTACTACTACCCCCCTCTAGACCAGCCAGCTTTACACACACCTTCCCCATCTCATCTCTCTGTCCATAGGCCATCTCAAGCTCCCCTTTCATCTTACCTATCCACCCATACAGCTCCTTCACTCCTCTATCACCCAAAACTCCGACTGCAGAACATCCTGTAGAAGTTAGCAGACTTCATGTAGAAATCCCGAGCTTCCTGTAGGATCCCCTGCAGACATCCTGTAGAAGCCTGCAAACATAGTTGCCAAGCACCTGAACGTTGTGGACTTCTGTGGAATGATGTGAGGGATCCCTTGGAACCTCTCAGAGTCCTCCTAACCTTTCCCAAGCCTTCCTCCCCTTTGAACTACCCCTACACAGTCAAGACCCAGTAAGAAGCACAATCATAATAACTCCACCCACTTGAGCAAAAATACAAAAACGTGTTCTCTTCAATGGAAGTAGCTTAAATTCATGCATCTCATCTCATTAGAAGTAATGGCATCATTTCTAGAAGTTTCATTCCCACCATTGCATCATAAGGATTAAGCTAGTCAGATTAGGGTTTACTAGGGTTTCCATGTTTGGTTGGCTTTCAGTTCATTCTTGCAAAGTAGGTTAATTTCCTTTGAGACAGCCTTCGTTCATCATTTAGAAAGATTCTTCGGAGAACATATAGAAGTTGGCTTGAGCCCTAGCGGACTTGTGCCAGCTGACCAAGTGACAGCTGCGACAAGAGCTAGTACTTGTGCATACAGCACCGTCGCTTCGAAGTTTGTTACGAACTACCGGGTTGATAAAAATTAGAGAAGGAAGCTCCAGGAGTTGTAGCATTATTGCTACAATATTGGAGCCCACCAGTTGTAACAGCCCCTCTTCTCATGGATTCGACCCCTGATGGTCAGGGTGAGTGGTTTTTTTGTCTATATTATGTATTTTCTTTCTAATTTGCAAGGGTTGGATTCACTTGGATGCTCTGAACAATATTGTAATTTGTACATCATTGTAAGCAGTTTGGCAAGGAAATTAATAGGAGTTGGAACTATTTTTATGGGATACCTGTGGTATGGTGCTTTTGCATAGTTTCTTCTTTTGTTATCGGTTTTCACATGTTTTATGTATGCCACAATCTTTTTCACTGCTTCTAACTAAATGATATCAAGATAGATAAGTAGAATTCTTTGTTTATAGTGCTCTGCCCTAGGAAACCATTCAATATTTTATGTTTTCTATTGTTTGAGAAGGATACATGATCTTTACATGCCCTCCTCAGCTCCTCACCAGTCTTAGACATCTCACCTCACTCAATTTCAAGTGTAAAAGTCTATACCTACCTTGCCCCATAGAACACCCTGTATTCTAACCTAATTTCCCAACCCAAATTGCCTAGCTCCATCTGATCCAGCACAAAAACCAACAAATTCAATAAAAAAACTCTAGAGCTACTATACCTAACCTAAAATCCCATCTGATCCAGTCATTTTGGCTGAGATCCATAAAGGAGAGAGCCCTCTCTCGACCTGGTAGGGCTAGCTACCAGGTTAAGCTTGGTTTGTGGTTATCCTAGAATTTCCTTTCTTCAGCTTGAGGTCAATCTAGGCTCTAACACAATGCACATCCGCAATGTGCCATCCTTCTTCTTCACCAGAATAACTAATGAAGCAAAGGGGCTAGAACTGGGCTTGATGTGCCCCAATGCCAACAACTTTGGATGGCTCGTTGAATCTCATCTCAGTAGGCCTTGGGATATTTGTAAGGGGCTGTGATGACTACCTGTACCCCTGGCTCTAGCTTAATGGCGTGCTCAAACCCTCTGTCAGGTGGTTGTCCTGGTGGGATGTACCCAAACACTGCAGGGCACCTATCTAGATGGACTGAATATTTGGATGGGGTGGTTGGGGCTGGCCCCCAACCTCCTATTGATTTGGGGTAGCATCGGCTATGATCTAGCCATGAAAATTGGTGAAGAGGCTAAAGAACTTGAGATCTCCAAGACCCAGAAATGGTTTGGGCAGATTCTAACTGGTTTGGGAGATATTAAAATAATTAATATTTTTAATTGAGTTCATAAGTCTAAACTTAGGAAAAATAAAATATTAATGGGTATTAATATAAAACTGGGTCAGAATGGTCCAAAAGTCATGGATCAAGCCAAATCTACTCTTAGCCATTGATTAGAGATTTAATCTCGGTCGTTGATGGACCAACAAGAAAAATATAAGAAGAGGCTTGAGGGTCAGTTGGAGAACACACCGAGAGAGATCAAGAACTCAATTTTCTGGGGTAGGGTTTGCTGAGGAAATTGATTGAGTGATCGGAGTTGCAGCAGAGGGGCAGTGAATACATAGAAGAGAGGAAAATTTAGTACCACGAGGATCAGCGTATAAGCCAGGAGAGGTTGACACAGAGCCAACGAGAGGCCACGCAGAGGCTCCAGAGGATGACATAGAGCCTAGAGAGGCTGACGCTGGACCAAAGAGGTTGATGCAGAGAAGAGAGGCAACATTGGGAGAATTTCGTGGGATAGACTGGAGCTGGAGAATCCGTATAGGGTGACGCATTCCCTATAAGAGTGATGCAGAGCAGCAAAAGTTGTATTGTTGTTGTGGGATCGTTCATCCAGTGATTTAGCCGGAATATCTGTCTCTGACTAAGAGGTACTACCACCGAGGGAATTCTCTGTTGGGTGAGCCATTTCTAGCACCCAGGTTGTATTTTGAAAACTGCATAATAATAAAACCCTCTGAATAGTTGCACTAGTTTTCCCGCATTGGGTTTTTTCGGAGACATTAGTCCAAAAACAACAGTGTCACTTGTGTGCTTATTTTCCTTCAGTTGATGATCTGTATGTGTTGATATTGTACTTGTATTTATTTTCATTATTTACATGGTAAATAACTTGTTAATTAACAGAACAAGTAGAAAGAAATAAATCAGAAATTACATGAAGGGTTTCTAATAATTAGACTTAGAAATGCCAACATGATATTAGAGCGTGGTTGCAGATCACAAGATAATTGAAGGCATTAGCCGAGCAGAGCAGTAACAACATAAACAACTGTCCCGAGTGATAGAAGTTGTTCTTAGCATAAAGAAGCAAGGAAAGGGTGACATAGATTGTCTGCGTCATTAGTTCGAGCCAAGAGGAGGAACAACGCAGAGGCAAAGAGGAGCAGATCTGACCTACAAAGTGCCCAGTCATCTTTCTCAGTCAGGAAGTATTGACGTTGTGGCTAGGAGGTGTAGATTTTGGTAGTGCCAGGATTGTGCAAAGCCTAGAGGCTCAGAACTTCAAATTGTTGGGGCATAGGAGGCTGTGGGTAATTTGCGAAGCGAAGCTGGTGGGGTACAGTGGTCAGAACAGTACCTAACAGGGCAAGACCAAGGAGGAAGGAGTTGTTGCCGAGGATTTCTAGCCAAAGAATTCGAATCAGTGGTGCAGTTGCACAAACGGTCGGAGTGGGGCATCTCGACATTAGCAGAGGGATTTCCAGAAGGGAAATTGAGACTCAGAGGGAGTCAAACTGAGAAATCCCAGATGGGAAGTTGAGAGACTCAGTGGGAGTCGATCACAGGACTTCCAGGAGGGAAGTAGAGAGACTCAGAAGAGTCGAAAGAGGACTAGTGAAATGGTAGTGAATGGGCTGAGATATCAAGATAGACTAAATGGAGCTTCCA
The DNA here is from genome assembly GCA_031772625.1 of Pinus tabuliformis. Classification (NCBI taxonomy): domain Eukaryota; kingdom Viridiplantae; phylum Streptophyta; class Pinopsida; order Pinales; family Pinaceae; genus Pinus; species Pinus tabuliformis. The sequence goes on along the minus strand of CM062817.1, from coordinate 974,114,782 downwards.
ACTTCATAGTCTGGAAGGCCAAGGTCTTGTCCATTCTAGACAGGTATCGCATCAAGCACTTCACCTTGAAAATGATAGCAATCCTCGTTGACCCATCTGAAAATGAGAAGTACGAGGAGGCAATGGCCAGGTTTAAGTGCATCATCCTTGACGGGGTCAAGGATCATGTGGTACCACATATTGCTACGAAGAATACGGAAAATGAAATGTGGAAGGCCCTGAAGAAGTTGTATCAGCATACTTCCATGCAAAGGAAGATGTTACTTGAAAATCAATTGTGGTCATACTAGATGTAGAGGGGAGAGCAGATAGATATCTTCCTCGGGCAATTGATGGAGATCCGGGACCAGCTGACTTCCATAGGGGCCACACAGGATGAGGAGATGTTGATGAGGACCGCATTGAACGTAGTCTCAAAGGATTGGAAGGTGTTTTTCCAGAGCTTACTGGGCAGGTCGAGCCTTCCAGATTGGGAGGAACTGTGGGCGACTCTTCGTCAAGAAGAGATAAGACGACTGACCAAGGTAGGGAGTAGCGGTAAAGGGGTCAGAATCAAGAAGGAGGAAGAGGAGGATGCAACTCTAACATCTATGGGAAAGCAGGAGAAATGGAAAAAGAACCTGTCCAAGGTCAAGTGCTTCCATTGTGGGGAACAAGGTCACTATGCGAACCAGTGTCCGAGGAAGAAGAGCAAGGGAGAAGCTTCTGAGACCAAGGCAGTGCCAGGAAGGGTGGAGAAAGAAGTCGAGACAGATGATGATTGTGCCATGAGTGCTCATGTGCCACTTGAGAGAAAGTGGGAAGACATAGAGATGTAGTCAGAAAGACTACAGGCGATGAGGGGAAAAATCCTTGAGGTACCCAACCTCTTGGATTATACCTTGCTATGGGAGCCCCAAAGAGGAGTAGCAAGATTGTCGGAGGCAACAGTGCGATATGCATGGAGTTGTTGTAGAAACGTAGAGGTTAGTAGAGGGAGCACTTGTCAACAACAGAGGGAGCTTCAGCATCGGGATTGTTTCTAGCCTGATGGAGATGTCAGAGTTGGGAGGATCAATTACTTACTTCTCAGTAACTAAGTTGCAGTGCAACAGTTAGCAGTGGTAGTGCCATGGGCAGCACAATGTAGCATGATGAGAAGGGATGCAGTGCAGATACAGCAGTGGCAGTGGCAGGGCCATGGGCAGCAGCACGGATGCAAAGGGAGTTGCCATACAACTGCAGCAGTGGCAGTGGCAGGGCCATGGGAAGCAGTGCAGAGGATGTTGGGCGGGGAGGCCTAGCATCAGCACAGGGACTGATGCTGGATGACCAGGGTGATACTCAATGAGGAGTATTACTAGAGCACAGTCCTCGCTAAGAGGGGGTGTTGATTTGGGGTAGCATCGGATGTGCTCTAGCCATGAAAATTGGTGGAGAGGCTAAAACACATGAGATCTCCAAGACCCAAAAATGGTTTGGGAAGATCCTAACCGATTTGGGAGATATTAAAATAATTAATATTTTTAATGGAGTTCCTAAGCCTAAACTTGGGGAAAATAAAATATTAATGGGTATTAATATAAAGTTGGGTTAGAATGGTCCAAAAGTCATTTATCAAGCCAAATTTAATATCGGTTGTTGATGGACCTGTTAGACTCTGTCTTGTATGTCAGTATGTGATTGATTCTTCTTCAAAACCCTGTTTTGAAGAAGAAATCATTAAATGTGTTATTTTTTAGAATATGTAATTTTTCATGATGTTCCAAAACTCTACAGTTCTTCAAATGACAGTGTTTTTGATGTGGATGATGAGACAATCCCTGCAAAAGTTTGAAATGGATTTACATTCTCCGCAGCTGATGAACAAGGACTAGACCATGCATGATTATAGAAAGAAGCCAAATTGTTGGCTAGCAAGAGCAAGAGCCCAACAAGCCCGCATTTCTAGCTTCACTCAACAATCTGTTTCAAATCTATTTATGTTTTGATAATATAACAGTTTGAAGTAAACAAACATGCTGGTGCAGGTTCAGCAGCTGGACAAAATCAGTTCTCTGTCTTTATCGTATAAGGCAGCCATAGATGAAAATTTTATGGCAAACTTTTGGTGGTGTTGGGACCGGTTGAAGGATAATTGAACAGAGGATGTGCTTATGCCTAATTATTTCCGCCTCCCTACTCTAGTAGCATTCAAGATATTTACATCAGAGAAAGTGGAAATGGTTGAAATGACACTTATTGTTAAGGCTGATGTGTAGGGTACTGTTTCAAACTGTAACAGATACATTAAAAAGCCTGAATAGTTCTCAGGTGCTTGTTAATATTGTTCATACAGGAGTTGGGGCAATCTCTCAAGCTGATATTGATTTAGCCCAAGCATGTGAGGCTGTCATTGTGAGTTTCAATATACGCAACATGTCAAATTCTGTAGATGCAACAGCTTGTCAAGCAAGATAAATATAAGGCTCCACCATGTAATCTATCATCTGCTAGAAGATATAGGAAACTTGATTGTGAGCATGGCACCCGGCATATGTGAAACTCAAATTGTTGGTGATTAAATGTTTTTAAGCTCAAAGGAAGGAGGTTTTGCAAAACTCTATAGTGCTAAAGGGAACGGGTTCAAAACAAGAAATAGAGGCCGAGTTCTCTTGGTGTGATACGGATAAAATTGAATGTGTGATGGCACTGCTCTCTTAGCTAAAAGGCAAATTTCTTCACTGTTGACAAGGGCCATGTTGACTGTAATAAATGGAGGGTTTATGGCTTAATAAGGAGCAAGAGTTTCATCTTCGAGGAATGGTTTGTATTTATTGTGGTGGACTGTGCGACTACCATCACTTGAAGGATGGATTGGAATTGTGGGAGCCGTATTCCTTTGATTGGTTGAGGCAACTGGCCTCTATTATGTTTTCTGGGTCAGAACTGAGCGCTCTTCTTCCTTGATGACCGTGTGAGCTTTTCTTGTAGCAAAAATTTAAATTTCAGAGGACACATTCATTTGGTTGGTTGTACATGTGTATTCTCAATCGAGTGGATCCATGTGACTTTAATGTAGCTGTAACAAAGGCAGGGGAGGTTGAATCATGTCCCTATGGAGAAAACGATGACTATGGCCGGCTGCTCAAAAGTTGGCTATACCGTATCAAGCCATCAGTAACACATGAACCTTTTCATCCTCGGGTTCCATCACATGATTATCTGATAAGTGAGTTCAATCAGTCATCAAGCTCAGCAACACCAACACAATTGCGTTGGAATCCTTTCAACATTCCAGATACGAAAACAAATTTCATTGATGGACTGTTCACTATATGTGGAGCTGGTAGTTCATTCCTTCGGCATGGCTTTGCAGTGCACATGTATGTCGCAAATGCATCTATGGAAGGCTGTGCATTTTCTAATGCTGATGAGGACTTTTTGATAGTTCCACAACAAGGAAGATTATGGATAACGACAGAGTTAGGAAGATTGCAGGTTTCTCTCGGTGAAATAGTTGTGTTGCAACAAGGTTTCTGGTATTCCATTGATTTACCAGATGGTCCTTCTCGAGGGTACGTTGTAGAGGTTTTCAGTGGCCATTTCCAGCTTCCCGATCTTGGTCCAATCGGTGCAAATGGCCTGGCCTCACCGCCTGACTTTCTAACACCTAAAGCATGAACTTGAAGACCAAGAAAACTTGCTCCTCCTTCAGGTTCATCTTTGAATATGGCTTTAGAGGCAAGTCCGCTGATAATATGCAGTCGGTTCTAATCACATGTCATGGTGTTGACCTTCGAGGATGTACTCAGTCACCTTCCAGAATCGAGGGGGACGTTTCTGATTGTGCTTCCCCAGACTTAGTGCTCAAGGCAAGGCAACAAATGGTTGAGCATATTGACATATGGCTTTCACAATGCCAAGATCCAGATCACGGTGGGATCTTTTGGAGATTTTGTGGGATCGCGGGCGATTGTTGGGATGCAACCATGTAAACCGCTCTCAGTATAGTTGTCACCATAAGCTGAATCAGCGGAATGTTAGCTTAAAGGTTGTTTTATTAAAATGGCAAATGCAACGTGGCAAAACAAACTTAAGTCAAGGCTATCTATCACAGCCAAAGAATGCGATTTGGTTTAAGATTTCAATCCTGATCCTATGGAGATCTGCGCTCCAGTTTTATCTCTTAATTGGCCAATAATCAAAAGATTTAGAGGAACAATGTTCCATGTTTAGAATAGATGAAACGCCCTTTCATAATTTTTATGTAATTTCAGATGAAACAGCGCGGAGGTTTTTGGGGTCAATTTGTTTTCCCCTTAGCAGCATTTTAGTTATTGTATTAAAAATTCATTTGAGCATGTAGAGGGGAGAGTTCTGAGTGCTGGAGAATAGAGAGCTTACCATGTACAGTTTTTGACAGAGATTTTTAATGAAATTTCACAGCTCTGACTTCTGAGATTCCTGTGGTATGATAATTTAGCATAAGTTTTTCTTGTGTTTCATATGTGATCTGTTATGTTCCATTTCACTTCATGATCATTTCTAATTGAACAAATGAAGTGTTAAAGTAAGAATTCATGCCTGCCATGCTCTGCTTTTAAGTTTGTTCAATATTTAATGTTTTCTACTGTTTAAGGAGGATTCAAAGTTATTGTTTGCCCTCCTTAGCTCCTCACCAGTCTTGCCATCCCATTTAAATCTAGATTTGGTGTTAAATTTCTTGCCTACCTTGCCTCAGTAGATAATCTGTGTTTTTCATTATATTTCTCTGTTCAAGCTGTGATTTTGCCCATGCAGCCCGGAACAACCCCGTCATTTAATTAAAAACCCCTTTTGATCAGTTTACTAGCCTAATATTAGTGTTACCTTATTGGTCATCTCATCTATTGAAGATTTTACCGAGATAGACCGGAGAGATCCTTCTCCTGCCTCGTAGGGCTAGCTACGAGGCTAAATGGTTTGATGTTGCCTTGAGGTTTACCTTTCTCAGCCTAAGGTGAAATTTCAAGCACTAACAGGACCAATGAGAAAACTATAAGAAGAGGTTTGAGGGTCAGTTGGAGAACACATCGAGAGAGATCAAGAACTAGATTTTCTGGGGCAGGGTTTGCTAAGGAAATTGAGTGAGTGATCCGAGTTGCAGCTGAGGAGCAGTGAATACATAGCAGAGAGGCATATTCATTACCAGGAGGATCAGCACAGAAGCCAGGAGAGGTTGACACAGAGGTAGCCAGAGGCCACACAGAGGTAGCCAGAGGCCACGCAAAGGTAGCCAGAAGCTGTGCAGAGCCAGAGAGGGCTAGTGCTGGGAGACACAGGGGCTCCAGAGGCTACTGCAGAGCCTAGAGAGGTTGATGCTGGGCCATAGAGGCTGACGCTGGACCAGAGAGGATAACGTGGAGACTAGAGGCAATGCTGGGAGAATTTCATGGGATAAACTGGAGCTGGAGAAGCTGGACAGGGTGATGCAAACCCTATCAGAGTAACGCAGAGCAGCAGAAGCTGTATTGTTGCTGTGGGATCGTTCATCCGGTGATTTAGCCGAAATATCTGTCTCCGACTAAGAGGTACTACTACCGAGGGCATTCTCTGTTGGGTGAGCCATTTCTGGCACCCAGGTTGTATTCTGAAAATTGCACAATAATAAAACCCTCTAAATAGTTGCATCGTTTTCCCGCATTGTGTTTTTCCGAGGACATTAGTCCAAAAACAATGGTATCACTTGTGTGCTTGTTTTCCTTCAGTTCATGATCTGTAGGTGTTGATATTGTACTTGTATTTATTTTTAGTATTTACATGGTAAATAACTTGTTAAGTAAATGAACAAGTAGGAAGAAATGAATCAGATAATACAGGAAGAATTTCTAACGAGTTAAAGTTAGAAACCCCAACACCTCCAAAATTCTAAACTCTACCGCCCATTCAATGTCCCCATGCCTCAAGTTGGCCTCTATTCTTTGAGCTGAGACTTTCGGCGATGGGTATGAGTACATGCCCCTCAAGACAACCAACTTCCCATCTGACCCTTTGAACTCCATCTCCAGTTTTTGCAAATCAATAGTCACTCACCCAAGAGAGTACAACCACTTGACACCCATCACGACGTTGGTGTCTAACAAATCCACCATGAAAAAGCGGTCGGTCATTAAATAATTCCCCATGGTTACTATCAAACAGGGGACATATCAGGTGCACTACATGGTCCTATCCCTCAGAACAAGGAAAGAAAACCCCTCAAACTCCTCCATAGTGATGCCCCTCTTTTGTACCATTTGCGCATTAATGAAGTTGTGGGTAGCCCCACTGTCCACCAAAACTTAGACACGCTACCCCTACATTGTGCCTCTGATCCCCGGGGTCAAAAAATTGGGAACCCCACGCAATGAAGCAAGCACTCCCCCAAAAGGTGTGAAAGGTGCTCCCCCAGGTGGTGGTGGTGGTCCCCTTGCCACATGTGGCTTGTTGTCATCCCCATCCACCTCCTGCTCTACGTCATCCTCCTAGTCATTGTGAGAGAAGACCTCAATGTAATGGGCCTTGCCCATGGTGCATTTGTGGCCTGGTGCCCAAGCCTCCTGGCAGGTGAAGCATAGCTTCTTCCATCGGAGGTCTCTCCTAGCCTCACAATCCAACTGTCCATGCCCTTGATTAGCTGTCGATGGTGGGGCCCTGGTGTCATGACCCATGGAAGGAAAAGGAGCTCATGTTGGAATTGGTGCCCTAGTCTTGGGAATTGTGTCCTGCATATCTCGGGCACAAGTCATTGCCTCCTACAATGTGGTTGGTCTACGAGATATCACCAAATCATGTAAGGGCTCAAGAAACCCCTCCACAACAGTGTAAAACCTCTTAGCATTCGACAAATCCGACACAATCACAGACACCCTCGAAAACTCTAATATGTAATGCTCGAGGTTGCCGATCTGTTTGATCTGCGTAAGCTCCCTAAAGTGTGCCTCTGGGTCCCTTCTTTCAGAATGCTCAACAATGTGAAAATTCCTAGATCTAACAATCTCTGGAATCCTACTACAACCAGCTGAATCTAATTCACCTAGATCGTAAATTACATTACAAACTTATTTCAGATTTCTTCATGAAATATTGAAGTAAATTACTGAAGCAACCTACACCAAATTAAATATGATTCTGAAACATAGAAACTAAGAAATGAAATACAAACACATAGGACCGTTATTTTTGGACAAATGTCCCTGGAAAAACCCAATGCGGAAAAATTGGTGAGTAGCTCTGAGGGTTTTATTATTATGCAGGAGAAAATCTGTGTACAATTCTAGGATGCTCAACTAGCAATCCAATACAGAGAGAATACTAGACAAAAGAATGGTGAAATTCCCTCACCATGTCACTGGGAGAATCAGTGACTGATCTTGTTGAACTGGAGCCTCTGCGTCGCTCTCTACATTGCCTCTACATAGAACTGTGTCACTCCCGGCAGTTTTTGCATCACCCCTACTGGGTATTACATTGCTTCTCTTCCGAATCCTCTGTTAACTAAGAAAATTGATCTTATGACTCCTGGACTCACACCCCAGTGCCTGGAAACTGAACTCAACTTTCCTTAGCAGGAAATTCAACTTCCCTGAAGGACTATGTCAGCATTGCGTGGGCCAGTGTTAGCCTCTCTCTGGATGTCTTTCTGTCCTCCCTTTGCCTCATACTCTCCAGAAATTCTTTCTTTCGGATTCTCACTGCCCCTCTACTGCAAAATACCTCCTCGATCAAACTTCCTCCTAAGAACTTCTCACTTCAGAAATTCAATCTCTTGATCTCTCGGTGTGTTTTCCAAATGACCCTCAAGCCCCTTCTTATATCATCCTGTTGGGCAACCAACAGCCTAGATTAACTCCTAATCAAAGGCTCAGATTGTTTTGACTTTATCTTCGTCTTTTTCTAGAAGCTACACCCACAATTAGATTAATACCCATTAATATTTTAATTTTTCTAAGTTTAGACTTAGGAACCCCATTAAAAATATTAATTAGTTTTAATAAAATAGTCTATGGGTGGAATTTCCCAAAGCAGTTTCTGGGTTATTTGGAATGCATGTGCCCAAGCCTCCATGCAAAATTTGAGGATTAGAGCACATCTGATGCAACCCCAAATCAACACTCCCTCTTAGCGAGGAATGTGGTCTAGCAATATACTGTTGCCGCATACTACTCTGACTCTGAAGCATCGTCCTCTACGTCGCTGATACCTGACATTCTATCCACCAACTACTGCACTGCTGCTGCAATTGTACTGCTGCCTTTGACATTGCCACTGCCAATGCTACATTTTTACTACAGCTCCGTCTAAAATGTTGCATCTACTATGCTGCTAGCATTGCCACTGCTAAAAATGCATCTGTAGTGCAACTCAGTTGCTAAGAGAAGCAACTGAAAACACCTGAAACTGGATAAGTATCCTGTGGATACACCTCGGTGCTAAAAGCCTAACTGTTGCTAGACCAACATTGTCTTCTGAAGCCACTACGCTGTCGCTGAAGCTTTGCACTGTGCCTCCACGCACTGCTGCCTCTTTGCTCTGCATTGCTCAAGTTCTGGCGCTACTAACTACTGCATTTGTCAAATCAACACTCCATGGCACAAACTTAAAACTCCTCCATACCAGTGCTATTGATCACGGGCCACCCTAGCAAGGTGATGATCCAAGAGGTGGGCTCCTTAAGGATCCTGCCCGCCTGTAGCTCTATGGAACTACAATTATAAATCAGCCCACCTCCCTCCTGGAGGTATCTTGGCTATCATGGCGAACACCTCCTCTTGTTCGATATTTGTGGCTTCAACCTTGGGACCGTGCTTCTCATCCTTGTCCTTTTTCTTCAAAGGACACTAGGATGCATAGTGGCCCATCTCGCCACATCTGAAACACTTTACCTTGGAGACGTCCTTCTTTCGTCTCTGTTGCCCCTACTGACCCTTTGATGTGAGGGCTACATTCTCCTCCTACTCCTTGGGCTTCAACCCACTGTTATTGTTGCTTCCATCAAATTTGACCTTGACCAGGTCTCTCCTCAATTCTTCTTGTTTTAGAGTTGCCCACATCTCATCCCAATTAGGCAATGCTACTTTGCCCAGGATACTCTGGACAAAGACTTGCCATTCATCTAAGACAAAATTTAGGGCCAGTCTTACTAACTCCAAATCCTGAGGTGTATGCCTCACAGCCGACAACTCATCACGGGTCTCCTTCAGCTTCGTGAGGAATGGATCCACATGTTCTCCCTTATGCATCTGCATAGATCTCAACTTCTGTTCCAAGTACATCTTCCGCTACTCAGAAGATCCTTGATACAACGTGGCCAAAGCATCCCACATCTTATTAGCAGTCCCTTTTCTATCAATGTGACACACTACATGATCCTTGACTCCATCCAGGATCATCCTCTTGGCCTTCGCCATCTCAGCTCTATACTTCTTCAGGGGACCTGCAACCGCAAGAACAACTACCACACTATCAACATACATCTTGAGGGCATGCTCATCTAGAAGGAAATACATTCTAACCTTCCAAATGATGTAGTTGGAAGCTTCCTCCAACTTGTCCTGATCCCTCAAGCCACTAGTTGCCATATCTTTCGAAAATTGTCGAACAATCCCTCTTTCTCCTTACTGTGTAAATTATAGGCTGGCTTACTCACTCCTTGATGGAGCTGGTAAGTCTGCTCCTCCTCTGCTGCCCAGCAAATGAGGAATATTGATTTCCTTTACATTAAACCATAGAGGAAGTATTCCCTCACTATGCGATTTGCTTCCCTCTTCCAACAACTTTTTGCCTAGCACTTAGCTTGCAGAAAACTACTTCCCTCTAGCTCTGCGTTGATGCTCTGTGTTGTTCCCTCTACCTTGGAAAATTCTCGATTCGGCAGTCTTACCTCTCTATCGACTCACTCAGAGAGAGACAACCTCAATTTTAAAAAATATAGCCCTCCGGCTAGAACTGCGCAATCCCTCTAGGGATTCGAACTGCTGCTTGCTAGAGCAAGTTGGCCCTTGCGTCAGTGCTAGATCTTCTCTTCCTATTTCATATCAACACCTCTGATACCATGTGAAAATTCCTATATCTAACAATATTTGGAATCCTAATGCAACCAATTGAATCTACTTCACCTAGATCGTAAATTACATTACAAACTTATTTCAGATTTCTTCTTGAAATATTGAAGTAAATTACTGAAGCAACCTACACCAAATTAAATATGATTCTGAAACACAGAAACTGAGTAAGGAAATACAAACACATAGGACATCGTTATTTTTGGACAAATGTCCCTAGAAAAACCCAATGCGGGAAAACCGGTGTAGCAACTCTAAGGGTTTTATTATTATGCAAGAGAAAATCTAAGTACAATTCTAGAATACTCAACTAGCAATCTGATACAGAGAGAATACTGGACAAAAGAATAGTGAAATGACCTCACCCTTTCACTAGTTGAATCAGTGACTAATCTTGCTGAACTGGAGCCTCTGCGTCACCCTCTCCGTGGCCTCTGCGCAGAACTACGTCACTCCCGGTAGTTTCTACATCACCCCTACTGGGTATTACGCTGCCCCTCTTCTGGATCCTCTGTTGGCTAAGAAAATCGATCTTATGCCTCCCGGACTCAGACCTCAATTCCCGACAACTGAAACTCAACTTTCCTTATCAAGAAACTCGACTTCCCCTCAAGGACTACGTTGCTCCCCTGGAATCCTCAACAAGTTTGCCGCTCTTTGCTAGCCGCTCCAAGATAATTCATACTTCTCTCCTATGCCCATGAAGCAGTAGAAAATCCCCATGAAATGCTTATGATAATGCTGAATTGACTCACAAAGGATATCAACTTCCATCCTTGGGCTGGCACTCGAAGTCCACCAAAGCGAGGGGTGAGAAACTCGCTTGATAATCTCAGGTGCAGACTTAGCTCAACAAGTCAACCGTGCTAGGTGAGAGTAATTGTCAAAGTGTCAAAAGGTGCAAAATGATGTGAGCCTCCTCTATTTATCCTTGGCTGCCTCTTCCCCATGTGGGACCAATCATCAAGTTCATTTCTCCCATAAAGAGCTCAAGTTGCCTAGTAGAGCGTATTTTCCTCTTGAGTGGCCCCCGCATTCCACTAGGGGCTCGATTTGCCTCTTTTCCCTTGTGTGAGTGTCTTCCTTAGCCAAAACTAGAAGTCAGACCCTCCAACCCACTTCTCCTTAGTTGGCAACCAAAATTATCAAAATTCATCAGAATTTATATTCTCAGTTAGCAATAATGGCTAAGTGGGAATATCACAATCCTCCTCATCTCTAAGAAACTGCAAAGATGGGTGCTAGAGTACCTGTTCACCCTCCCAAGTGGCATCCTCTTCAGGCAAATTTCTCCATCTGATAAAAAATTCTTTGATGATCCTGTTCCAGAACCGCCTCTCCATAGTGTCCAAAACGGCCTCAGCATCCAAAACCAAATGCCCCTCATCATCCAAGGGCCGTAATTCTATCGATGTTGCCACCTGTTGACCAAGGGCCTTTTTTAGGCAAGACACATGGAATACATTATGGACCCTACTCCCTGGAGGTAGCTCCAACTCATACGCTACCTCTCCAACTCACCTGGTGATCCGATATTTCCCATAAAAATAGCACTTAAGCTTCTCGGTTCACTTCTTCTTGAGCATGGACTGCTTGTATGACTGGAGTCTCAGGAAAATTAAATCTTGAATCTCGAACTGCCTCTCTACTCGGCCCGTGTCAGCGTACAACTTTTGTTTCTTTTGCAGAGTGTGTAAGTTATCCTTGAGAGCTCGAAGGATATCCAGACTCTCCTATATCCAATCCTTGGCCCTAGGGGCCCTTTTTTCTCCAAAAACCATTTCAGCAAAAGTCAATGCATTATAATCGTACAAGGCTTAGAATGGACACATTCCTATGGACATGCGGTACATTGTGTTGTAGCAGTACTAGCCAAAATATAACCACCATATCCATGCATGTTGCTGGCCCATCACATAATTGCGTAAATATCCCTCCATCCATTTCTTCACAATCTTGGTTTGCCCATTGGTTTGGGGGGTTTAGCTAGTGCTCAGAGTAAGCTCAGTACCCACCAGCTGAAATAACCCCTGCCAAAACCCTCCCATAAATCTATATCCCAGTCACAAACAATGGTCTTGGGAAGGCCATGAAGTCAAAACACTTCTCCAAAGAATAGCTCGACTATCTATGGGGCTGAGGATCGAGTTGAAAGGCAAAGAAGTGGGCAAACTTTGTCAATCTGTCGAACACCATGTAGATGTAATATTTTCCCTATACTATAGGTAGCCTCGTGATGAAGTCCATCATGTTGATTTTGGGTAGCATCAGATGTGCTCTAGCCTTGAAATTTGGTGGAGAGGCTAAGGCACATGAGATCTCCAATACCCAGAAATCGTTTGGATAAATTCCACTTAGATGAGGAGTTATTAAAATAATTAATATTTTTATTGGGTTCCTAAGTCTAAACTTGGGAAAATAAAAATCTTAATGGGTATTAATATAGATAAGGGTGAGAAGCTTCTAAGGGACGAGGATCAAGTTTGTTTTAATCTTAGCCGTTGATTAGAGATTTCATATTGATCGTTGATTCATCAAAAGGAAAAGTATAAGAGAAGACTTGAGGATCATTTGGAGGCACACCGACAGATACTCAGTATCTCAAGGAAAATCGATTCTCAAAGAGAAGGAGATCAATTTCAGAGGGAGAGTTGTAGGGTGGAGGAAGAGGAGGGCATCAACCGCAGTTAGTGACTAAGGAGGAGGTGATGCAGGGACATTCAGAGACAACGCAGAGGGAGAGGCAGTCCAGGGGAGACACAAACCTCACGCAGGCTGACACAAAGTGACGCAGAGACACTCAGAGCCATGCTGAGCCACACATAGTGACGCAGAAGTGGGAGAAGGGTCTCCAACGTGTCAAAAAGTTTTAAGGGGAAAGTCTCAGGTGTTTTCTCTCAGTTTATTTGTAAAATCATTCCTTGTAAAAGCGATTGTTGTTGAAGATTAATAAAACCCTCATCTGTTGCACCGATTTTCCCAAATTGGGTTTTTCTGGGGACAATTGTCCAAAAACCACTGTGTTGATGTGATTGGTGTATTTTCTCTATGTGTCATGTCCCTTCTCTAATGAATTAGTCACAGGAAGCAACAACACAATTTTGGCAGCATTTTTGGTTTAGGAGGAGGACCCCACATGCTGAAACTTAGGAACTATAGGCTATTCGATTTATTTCTGGTAGCTAGTAGAATGTGGGGGCCACCACATGCATAATTCGAACTTGGCCAAGGAATACGTTGGAGGGAATTAGAGCTAGTGGATGGAGGGGCCCACATGAGGCTAAGGGGGCCCAAGGAGTTATACATGGAGATCAGCTCTCATTTGGGATTCATTCTGATTATTTGACAAACAAACTCACTTTGTACGCTCTACTGTTTAGCGAGTCTATCGAATGTTTAGCCACTAATCTCTCACGCGGAGAGATACAACCTCTTCTTTGGGGGACCATTCGTGCCCGCCCTAGGGAGGTTGTTACACAGGAGTTTCCAGGGAATCTAATACAGTCACACACTTCAAACATCAGTGCAGGGAGGGACTGTGTATTCCTGGGCATCCAAAGAACACGAACGAGGGTTTAGAAATCAAGAAGGGGGATTCACAGCTTGCTGGGAGAGCCGGGAATAGATCAACAAAGGGATTCACAGCTTGCTTGGAGAGCTGAGAGTTGTGAGGCACCATAGACAAGGCAATTTTGCTAGAGTAGCAGCTAGCTAGACCAGTGCAATAGTAAATCAAAGTTCTGGACAGATCTGTTGCGTAGAGGTCACTGTAGCAGCAAACGCGTGGCGCTGGGAGAGCAGTCATCTGGGGAGCAAGGAGTTAGTCAATACAGATTAAGCCAACGTTCTACGGGTACTTTCAGAGGGATTTGCAGGTTGTTTCCTTCAAGGCAAATTTGGCTATAGCAGCTGGGGAGAGGCTCCAAGGAGGCCGAAAATCCCAAGTCAAAATTAGAGAAATTTCCTTTTGGGTTTTTTTGGGTTTTTTCCAAGAAATCTAAGGCTGAAAGGATATAATTTTCTGGGCAGGTTTTGGGCACATTCCAGCAGGTCGAACTCAGCAGATCAGCAGTTTTGTTGGGAAAACGCAGTACATGTGGTGTAGCAACTGAACGACCACCATCTCAGCTATTCCATCACCTGGGTTTAGTCCAGCTTGTCCTCGAGACAAGCCCAGGTGCACCACTACATTTATATTGTACACATTGCTCTTAGATTTTACAATACATGGCTCAACAATTCTAGATTTTCACTGTTTTGTGGGTGTTTAATGCATGCTTTTAATTTTATGATAATGCACTGTTTATTTGTTTAGAATATCATTTAAATCCCTACTTGGGAACATTATAGTGGTATCAGAGCCTAATTCTTGGCTCAGCTATGGGGTTGGTTTCCTATGAGAGGAGAAGATCGGGAGAACATCACTTACCAGAGGCAGAGGTTCAGGAGCAGGGAAAGAGAGCTAGAAATTACACCAGACACGGAGGAAAAAGGGAAAACAATGGCTGAAGAGGAGGAAATGACAAAGCCCAAGAGCAGGGAGGAAATGGCTTTTGATAGCCTCTTGAGGGCCTTGAGTGACTTGGCCAAGGGGCAGAAAGACATGCTGAAGGAGATCAAATCACAGAACTGAGATAGAGCCACACCTAGAGGGATTTTGTGTGAAGAAACTTCAGGGTCTTCTCATCCCTTCGATCACCCCTCACCAGCAATGCAACACCCTTCAGTGAGTGTGGCCACTAGGGCTACACTACCCTCTTTCGTGCCAATAGCATAAATCGAAAACGAAAGAGAGGTAGATACTCCCCAAATGGGGGACTACTTCAGAGAGTGGCAAGCGATGGACGAAGATTTCAAAGAAGCCCTCTCCTTCAAAGATTACTACAAGCTTACGCAGAGTGAGAGGAACAAGGGGTACGGAGGACAGGGGACCCAAAACTATGAGCTGCACAGAACCATAGGGAAGATGTACTTCACTACATTTGATGGCACTGCCAAGTGCACAACCAGGGCTTGGGTTGAAAAGATAGACACATACTTTCAACTCAACTGGATGACGGAATAGGAGGCTATTGAGATGGCAACGCTGCACTTCGAGGGGGAAGCCCATGACTGGTGGTTTCATAGCCTAACCACTTTGGGGCATGCCCAAATAGTTTCATATGAGGACTTCACCAGGAGGGTGGTGGAGCGATTTGATCAGAGGGATCCGGAAGCATACTTCAGGGAGCCGACACAACTGCGTTAGACAGGCAACCCGAAGCAGTATTTTTCTGATTTTCTACGTGTGTCAGTGATGATCCCGGATCTAGCCGAGGCCAGGAGGGTATACACCTTCATTGAGGATTTGCTTGAGCCTCTGCATGGACTGGTGAAGTCACGCAGACCCTCTACGTTGCAGGAGGTGGTGGTGTGCACCAGAGATTTGCAAGGGGCCATCCCCAAGACCAAAGCGCCATTCCCTGCATGGATCCCTTTCCCACAGAAGGGGCATGAGACTAAACCCTTGCCACTGAGGACCACATAGGGGAGGGGGCAGCTAGATGAGGAGACACGGAAGGACCTCTGAAGGAGGAAGCTATGCTTAACATGTAGAGAGCCCTGGGCACCATGACATAGGTGCATAGCAGGTAGAGCACATTACATTGAGGTCTTTTCTAACATTGACCAAGAGGACGAGGTGGAGCAGGATTGTGGCAGGACAGATGGAGAGAGTTCGGGGGACAGAGGGCCAACACCACCACCACCTCCACAGGGAGGGGCATCTCTTGCCTCGTCAGGGGGAGTCCTTGCTTCTATATATGGGATTCCTAAGTTTTTGACACTTCGGATCAGAGGTACGGTACAGGGATAGAGGGTGTCGGTACTAGTGGACAGTGGGGCTACCCACAACTTCATAGATGCACAGCTGGTCCAAAGGAGGGGCCTCACCACGACAAAGTTTGAGTGATTCTTCGTCCTAGTGCCAGGTGACCGTACCATCTAGTGTACTAGATACATGCCCTCCTTAACAGTAGTTATGGGAAACTACTCGTTGACGAACCACTTCTTTGTGGTCGATGTGCCAGACACCAACATGGTGATGGGTGTCCAGTGGTTGTATTCCCTTGGGAGAGTTACGACATATTGGAGGAAACCTGAGATGGAGTTCATGGGGCCAGATGACAAACTGGAAGTTTCGAGAGGCATGCAGTCTTATCCGCCTCAGACAGTTTCGGCCCACCGGATGCAGGTAGATTTTCGACATGGGGACATCGCATGGGAAGTCAAGTTGAGAATCTCAAACACTATGGGACAGGCATAGTCACCACCAGCAGACATACACGCTCTTCTGGATAGATACATGGTGGTGTTTGAGGACATTCCACTAGGGCAACCACCAGATGGAGGGTTTGAGCACACCATTAAGCTAGAGTCGAGTATATAGGCAGTCATCACTAGTCCTTATAGGCACCCCAAAGCCTATAAGGACGAGATAGAGAAAGCTATTTAGGAGCTGCTTGCTTTGGGTCACATCAGGCCTAGTTCTAGTCCTTTTGCTTCTTCCGTAGTGCTGGTGAAGAAGAAGGATGGGACCCTCAGGATTTGCATAAACTACAGAGCCCTCAACAGGAAGGCCCTCAAGAATCAGTACCCAATTCCCCGCATTGATGAGATTAGAGGAGCCAAGTACTTCTCTAAGAGCGATCTTCATTTGGGGTACCACCAGATTAGAGTTCGGGATCAAGACATTCCAAAGACAACATTTCGGTGCCACTATGGGCATTTTGAGTTTCTGATCATGCCATTGGGGCTAACCAACGCTCCTGCCACATTTCAGTCTTACATGAACCACATCTTTCGAGGGTAGTTAAGGAGGTTCGAGCTAGTATTTTTTGATGACTTTATGATCTATAGCCGAACATGGGAGGAGCATCTCCAACACTTGGAGGAGGTACTGCGCATTTCGGAGGAGCAATAGTTCTATGTCAAGCTCTCCAAATGCGAGTCTGGATTGACAAAGATGCTTTATCTTGGGCATATCATTGGAGCAAACGGGGTGAAGGTTCATGAGGAGAAGATCAAGGCCATTCGAGATTGGCCAGTACCCCGAGACGTGACTACGCTGAGTTTCTTGTTGGGCATTTGCACTTACTACAGGAAGGTTGTTAAGGGGTTCTCATAACTGGCAGCACCCTTGACTGACTTGACCAAGAAAGGGGCCTTCACATGGACTTGAGGGGGCAAGCCACATTCGATCACCTCAAGGATGTGATGAGAAGTTGCTTGTTTTGGCACTCCCGAATTTCTCCGAGCCATTCACGGTGGAGTGTGATGCATTAGGGTTGGGAGTTGGAGCCATTTTGTCATAGGAGGGGCACCCCATAGATTTCGAGAGTCAGAAGCTCCTACCGCATGAGCTGTCATATTCCATATATGACAAGGAGATGCTGGCCATCATGCATGCATTGGCCAAGTTCCGCCAGTACTTGGTGGGCAACCAATTCCGAGTGAAGACTTATCACAATAGTCTTCGACATTTCATGGGGCAATAGGGCCTCAATGACAGGTAGCAAAGATGGGTCAGCAAGGTGCACGACTATGACTTTGATATTGCGTATGTACAGGGTAAGCACAACGTGGTGGCCGATGCTATATCCACGAGACTGGATAGGTTATCTCTTATGAGCATTTGCTAGGATTGGAAGGCTCAGTTGTTGGTTGAGTACTCCAAGGAAAAGAAGGCCTACGAGGTGCTAGAGGGGACGCATGCAGATGAGCATTACCGTGTGATGGATGAGGTCATCTATTACAAGAGGCACATTTTCTTAGTGCCTAACTCGCGATTGAGGGAGAAGTTCTGGACACCAAGGGTTCTGGAAGACGTACATGGTTGTTCGAGAGAGGTTCACGTGGAAAGGCCTCAAGGAGGACATGCTGCAACACGTAAGGGAGTGTGAGGCTTGCCAGCGGAACAAGGGGTAGCTAACTCACCCTATAGGGATAGCACGGCCACTTCCCATTCCAGAGGGGAAATGGGAAAGTATCTCAATGGATTTCATCATGGGGCTCCCCATAGTACAGGGGAAGGATTGCATATATGTGGTGGTCGACAGGTTGACCAAATTTACCCACTTCTTTGCCATCCCCATTAGATTCACAACTACCCAGGTTGTTGAGTTGTTCTTCTGGGAGGTTTTCAGACTATATGGACTCCCCAAGAACATTGTTAGCGACAGAGACAACAGATTTGTGGGTGGTTTTTGGCAGGAGCTTTTCAGGTTGGTTGGGACAGAGCTTACCCCTAGCATTAGTTACCACCCCCAGACAGATGGCTAGATGGAGAAGGTCAACCAGTGGTTGGAGGAGTACCTAAGGAACTATGTGATGGGTCAACAGAGGACGTGGATTCGGTGGTTGCATTTGGGTGAGTTCTACTACAACACCACGCACCACATTTCTATTGGTATGACTCCTTTCCGTGCCCTCTATGGTTATGATGCTCTAACTTTTGCTGATGTTATTTTCCAAGAGAGCCAAGATATCCTCAAAGCTCTCAAGGATAATCTAGCAACAGCCTAGAATCAACAAAAACTATATGCAGATCGGAATAGGATAGAGAGGCACTCTGAGGAGGGGGACCTAGTGTACGTTCTAGCCTTACAGACAGTCTACGCTGAAACAAAAGGGGGCCGAGAAGCTACAACCATGCTTCTATGGGCCCTACCAGGTGGCTAGGCGGGTTGGGGAGGTGACCTATGAGCTAGCCATGCCTCCAAGGAGCAGGATCCACAACGTGTTTCATGTCTCATGCATAAAGAAGGTGCTATGAAAATAGGTGACCGTAGCGGCTGATCTACCCCCATTGGATGATGATGACCATTTGGTGTTGGAACCAGAGGCTATGCTGGAAAGCATGGAGAGAAGACTGAGAAGCCGAATGATGAGGGAGTTCTTGGTACGCTAGAAGAACTTACCGGATGAGGATGCCACTTGGGAGGGTGAGCACATACTAGAGCACCCGAGTTTGAGGTTGCTTGAGGGCAAGCAACATTTGGAAGGTGAGGACTGTCATGTACCTTCTCAAATGAATTAGTCACGAGATGTAGCAACACAATTTTGGCAACATTTTTGGTTTAGGAGGAGGACCCCACACATAGAATCTTAGGAACTATAGGAAATTCGATTTATTTGTGGCAACCAGTGGAATGTGGGGAACACCACATGCATAATTCGAACTTGGCTAAGGAATACGTTGGAGGGAATTCGAGCTAGTGGATGGAGGGGCACACATGAGGCTAAGGGGGCCCAAGGAGTTATAAAGGGAGATCAACTCTCATTTTGGATTCATTCTGATTATTTGACAGACAAACTCACTTTGTACGCTCTGTTGTTTAGCGAGTCTACCGGTTGCTTAGCCACGAATCTTTCACGTGGGAGATTAAACCTCTTCTTCAGGGGACCATCCGTGCCCACCCCAGGGAGGCTGTTACAGAGGAGTTTCTGGGGAGTCTTGTACAGTCATACACTTCAGCCATCAGCGCAGGGAGGAACTTCTATTCCTGGGCAGCTAGAGAACACGCAGGAGTGGTTAGAAATCAGTAAGTGGGATTCACAACTTGCTGGAAGACCAGGAATAGATCAGCAAAGGGATTCAAAGCTTATTGGGAGAGCCAATTTTTGAGGAGGTAGCATATACAAGGCAATTTGTTGGAGTAGCAGCCAGCTAGACCAGCGCAACAGTCAGTCAAAGTTCTGGACAGAGGTGTTGCACAGAGGCCACTGTAGCAACAAACTTGTGGTGCTGGGAGAGTAGTCATCTGGACCAAGGGTCATTTGGGGAGCAAGGAGTTAGTCAATACAGGCGAACCCATCATTCTAGGGGCATTTCAGAGGGATTTGTAGGCCGTTTGTTGCAAGTCGAATTTGGTTGTAGCAGTTGGGGAGAGGCTCCAAGGAGGCCGAGAATCCCAAGTCAAAATTAGACAAATTCCCTTTTGGGTTTTTCTGGGTTTTGTCTGAGAAATCTAAGGTTGAAAGGATATAATTTTCTGGGCGGGTTTTGGGCACATTTCAGTAGTTCGATGTTAGCAGATCAGTAGTTTGTTGGAGCTTAGGACAACGCAGTACATGTGGTGTAGCAACTAAATGACCATCATCTCAACTATTCCATCACTTGGGTTTAGTCCAACTTGTCCTTGAGACAAGCCCAGGTGCTCCACTTCATTTATATTGTACACATTGCTCTCAAATTTTATAATACATGGCTCAACAGTTCTAAATTTTCAGTGTTTTGTGGATTTTTAATGCATGTTTTTAATTTTATGTTGTTGCATTGGTTATTTGTTTAAAATATCAATTAAATCCCTACTTGGGAACATTACACTATGTAATTATGTGATAATTGTAGTAGAATTTATTTTAATATTTGCTGAAGGGATTTCGTAAATAACTTATTGTGAAGAATAGGTAGGTGAAATAAATCAGTTGCTGCAGTAGAATTTCAGGTTAGAAATTTTCACATGGTATCAGAGGAGAGATTCGACAACAAGAGAGAAGAATCAGATATGGGTCAAGAGCATGATGCAGTGGCATCAACTCAAAGGGACTCACGCAGATCTCCAAAAGAAATCACAAGGGACATGTATGACGATTATTCTATGTTAGCTTCCAGATGGGAAGAAGAAGTCGGTTTCCTAGCAAGCTCTGCCTCCTCTGAGGTTTGTTATATAGATAGTGGAGCTTCCTGGCATATGACAGGAATTCGAAAATGTTTTTCAGATTATGAGGAAGAAAGGATGAATTTTTCAGATCACCATGGGAAATAAGGCAAAGTGTACCCCGTAGGAAGAGGTATTGTAGTCTTTCAAACTGAAGCGGGAGAGCGGCTTTGAGAAACCATTGTGCTGCATTTTCCAGGATTGGGGATGAACTTACTCTTTGTATCTCAACTTCAAAATAAGGGTTATGACGTTTTCTTCATTAAGGAGAAAGTATATGTCAAACACCCGAGTTGGAAAAGGAAGGCCCATATTGAAATCAGAAGTAATAGGCTGTATAGATTACAACTAGAATTTCCAATGGCACTGATAGGCAACAATGGAGATAAATATTTGAATGAATTATGGCACAGGAGGATGGGACACTTACACCATGGGGCTCTGAGAATTCTCAGGAAAACAATATCAGGAGTTCCAGAAATAAGTAGCGAACGAGATGATGTATGTAGAGGGTGCGCTCTAGGCAAGTATGCCAAAGCAGCGTTTTCTAGAAGTAACAATAGAGCTAAGAGTGTTATAGGATTGATACACTCAGACATCTATAGACCGATGTCCACGAAATCTCTTAGTGGTGTAGAATACTTTGTCACCTTCATCGATGACCATTCTAGGAAAACTTGGATCTACTTTCCGAAAACCAAGGATGAGCTTTTTGGTCGATTCAAAGAGTTCAAGGCTCTAGTGGAGAATCTAACAGGAAAGAAGATAAAAGTGTTGCGCTCAGACAATAGTGGAGAGTATCTTGACAAGGACTTCATCGATATTTGCACTCTGGAAGGCATCAGAAGGGAGTCCACAACTCCCTACAATTTGGAGAAGAATGGAGTAGTAGAAAGGAAAAACATGACTATTGTGGAAGCAGCTAGGGCAATGTTGTATGATCAGGATATGCCCAAATCCTTGTGGCCAGAAGCATGCAGCACGACAGTTTATGTCCAAAACAGGACTCCACATAGGGCATTGGGAAAAATCACTCTGGAAAGGGTCTTCACTGGGAAGACACCTAAAGTCAGTCATTTTAGGATATTTGGGAGTTTGGGCTATTGTCGTATACCCGAAGAAAAGATAAAGAAATTAGGTCAAACTGTTGAGAAAGGATATCTTGTGGGATATAGCGAAAATGCTAAGGCATGAGTCTATCTTCCAGGGAGTAGGAAGCTAGTAGCTCGATGGGATGCAAAGTTCATGTAGGATAGAGATTTCAGGAAATCCCGAGAAATGCCTTCCGAGGAGTAGTCAAAAGACGATCCATTGGTCCAACCACTTCGACCAGCAGAAACTAGTACCAAAAATTGTCCTAAAGGAAAAGCTTCAGAACAAGAGGAATCTCAGGAAGAGGAAGAGTTGATAGATGTACCCACTACTAATGGAAGAATGAGCTAGGAAATTTGATAGATTCTACAGGATGTAGAGGACTTCATTGGTGCACCTAGGAATGATAAAAGGGAGCGAAGACAACCGGACAGATACCAGGCCCTAGTAGCTCAGGTTGGGGAACCTTCTAGTTTTCAGGAGGTTATTCAACATCAAGTATGGGTAGATGTTGTGGTGGAGGAATATAGTTCTATAATGGTCAATGATGTCTGGGAAGTGGTACCTAGGCCTCAGGATAGGTCAATGGTAGGTTCGAGATGGATCTACAAAGTCGTTGTAGACGACAGTGTGGAGAAATACAAAGACATGTTTGTGGCTAAGGGGTATGCTCAGAAGGAAGGGATAGACTATGAAGAAATCTTCGCCCCTGTAGCCAAGTATACTTCTATTAGAACCACAATATCCCTTGCAACACAAATGGGGTGGGAAATTCACCAGATGGATGTCAAGACAACATTCTTGAACGGGGTGATAGAAGAGGAAGTATACATTGAACAACCAGAGGGTTTTGAGACACATGAGAAGAAATCTCATATATTCATATTAAAGAAATCCTTATATGGGCTTAACCATGCACCTAGAGCATGGTACAGTAAAATTGATGGCTACTTGCAGAAGATGGGGTTCGTTAAGAGTGACGCAAATCATAATCTCTACTATTTGTCATTGAGAATGAGCCTCTAATCCTAGTATTATATGGGGATGCTATTTTCTTGACAGGATCATCTAGGCTCATCAAAGACTGCAAGAAGAACCTAGCAACAAAATTCGACATGAAGGATTTGGGACAGATGCATTATTTCCTGGGGTTGGAAGTTTGGGAGCAGAAGGGTGAGATCTTCCTTGGACAAGGGAGATATGCTACATAGATTTCGAAGAGATTCAAGATGCAGGACTGTAGACCTATGGCTACTCCAATGATCACCAATTGGAAGAATATTGATGCATCAGAAGACAGAGACTTTGATCCCACCTTGTACAGGCAACTTATAGGGTCCCTGATGTATCTGGTCAATACCAGGCCAGACATTTGTTACGTTGTCAACACCCTTAGTCAATTCATGGTGGAACTCAAGAGGGCACACTGGGCAGCAACCGAACATGTTCTAGGTATATACAAGGAACAATCAAGCATGGACTATTATACACCCAAGGCAATGACATTAGGTTGAGTGCGTTCACTGACGCAGATTGGTCTAGCAGTTGAGTAGATCGAAAAAGTACAATTGGGTATTGTTTTAACATTAGATCAGGAATGACCTTCTAGTGTAGTAGAAAACAGAAATTCGTTGCTCTGAACTTAGCTGAAGCAGAATATATGGCAGCTAGCACAGCTTTGTGCGAAGCCATATGGCTTAGGAAATTGCTTGTGAATCTATTTAGGAGAAGGATGGAAGTGACTAGGATTTTGTGTGATAATCAGGGTTGCATCAAGCTCTCTGAAAATTCAGTATTTCATGATCAGTCGAAGCACATTGATATCAAGTGTCACTTCGTCAGAGACAGTGTCCAACGAGGGGCAATACAATTGAGGTACATTCCTACATGAGTACAGGTGGAAAACATCCTCACCAAGGCTCTAGGAAGAACAAAGTTTGTTTATTTCAGGGAGAAGATGGGGATGGTGAAGAATCCATTTAAATAGCAGAAATGGATAGGTATCCAGAGTTGCAGTGCAGTAGTGGCAGTGTTAGGGGAAACATGATGCAGCATGTTGAGAGGGAGCTGAAGTACAGGTGTAGCAGTGGGAGTAGAAGTATCATGGGAAACAATACAGGAAGAAACAGTGCAGTGGATGTGAGGCAGCAGGCCTAGAATCAACAGAGAAGACCGATGCGGAGGACCAGTGTGATGCTTCTATGGTGAAGCATTGCTAGAGCACATTCCTCGCTAAGAGGGAGTGTTGAGTTTGGGTAGCATCAAATGTTCTCTAGGCTTGAAATTTGGTGGAGAGGCTAAGACACATGAGGTCTCCAAGATGTAGAAATCGTTTGAAGAAATTCAACCTGGGTGAGGAGTTATTAAAATAATTAATATTTTTAATGGGTTCCTAAGTCTAAACTCAAGAAAATTAAAATATTCATGGGTATTAATAAAGATAAGGGTGAGAAGCTTCTAAGAGACAAGGATCAAGTTTGTTTTAACCTTAGTCATAGATTAGAGACTTAATCTCAGTCGTTGATTCATTAATAGGAAAAGTATAAGAGAAGACTTGAGGATCATTTGGAGACACACCGACAGATACTCGGTATCTCAAGGAAAATCGATTCTCAAAGAGAAGGAGATCGATTTCAGCGGGAGAGTTGCAAGGTGGAGGAAGAGGAGGACATCAGTAGCAGTCAATGACTGAGGAGGATGTGACACAGGGACATAGAGAGACAACGCAGAAGGAGACACAGTCCAGGGGAGACACAACCCTTGTTGGTACTATTTTATTTCCATTCTTTTCTTCTAAAAATCCATCATGTATCTATCATTTTCTCCCATAAACCCCTCATAGTCCATTGGAATTTATTAATGAAGCATTATAATTGTTATTTTACATTAAATTTAATTTGTGGATTTTTATGTTAAAAATTGGAAATTTTCAACAAAATTACGGGATGTCATGACTTCCTGTAATTGGTTTATGTTGTGACACGTGGCATGGCAGGAAAATCGAAACAGAGGATAAGGACGTGATCTAGGATGTACAAAGATGGTGAAAGATCTATTCAGCATCGAATATGGAGCTCCTGAATACATGGTCAATGCTAGTCAAACCCAGCCTTTTTGGTTGTAAAAGCAGCAAAAATCTGAAGTTACCTAAACTGATTTCGTTTTGTTTTAGAAATCAGTTAGGATTAGAAAAAAACGAACCTAGCCTTTTTTATTGTAAAAGCAGAAACATCTGAAGTGATAATGCCTATACGTTTGGATGTAAATGGTAATAACTAGGAGGAGGCAAGGGTAGGCTTAAGACTGCGTATTCCAGAACTCTGTTCTAGTATGTAATTAATTTTCCAAAAATTAATCACAGGCAGCGTTTCATCAATTGTAGTGTTTATGTGTTAATGTTTTCATCACCTGAAGTTTTCTAAGTGTGCCATCGAAGTGTGGAAGGGCCCTACGTGAAGATTGATACATTGTCGTTTCATTTTCATAGGATTTAGCCTTCAGATCTAAATAGTGTTTGATGTTATTTCCTTGCTTGTGAGTTTATTACTTCAATTAGAAGTTCTGGCGAGTGTTATTGTATGATTCATGGTGATAGCTTGAAAATTCAATTGCTAAGTTATTGAACAAGATCTTGTAAAAGGTTTAATTGAACATTGAATTTCAAAGTATCTCTATGGACTCTGTTTTCATGAATTTGAGTTTTAGTATGCTTAAAAGAGTTTTTGGTTTTCATGAATGCTTAGTGTGTTAGCTGGAAAGAGTTTTTGTGAACTATATCCTTGTAAGAGGATTGAAGACTCAGACTAGTAACACTCTGTTTTAGAACAACTAATTAAATTAGAGGATATAGGTGTTTAAATTGTGAAAGGAAACATATTCCAATCTCTTGTAAAAGAGTGTTGTAGCTTGTCACAGTAGACACTTATCTAAGTAGATGAGATCCTTTTAGGTCTATAAACTTTAGACACGTGCCTCTAAGTTTACCTACCTTGGTTGAAATTAAATTTAGTCTAATCTAGACCACTGGATTGGTAACTACATTTTGGCGCCGTTGCCGGGGAGACACAACTAGAGGATTTAAAAAAAAAAACAAAAAAAAAAAAAAAAAAAAAACAAAAAAAAACAAGAACAAAAACAAAAAAAAAAACAAAACAAAACAAAACAAAAACAAAAACAAAAATAAAAACAAACAAAAACATAGATTTAATTTTGATTCATCATTTTAGAAGTCATGTTTACTTATGTCTAGATCTAGATATGATAAAGGTAGATTCATAAAAACCCCCCATCCAAAAACTAATTCACCACTAGGAGAAAACCCTTTAGGAAAAGTTGGACACACAACACCAGCTGGGAAAGTCACCATACAAAAATTAGAGGATAAACTGAAATCAGGGCAAAGACTCACACTCATTGAGAGACAAATTTTGTTGGCACATGAATCACAGAAGAAACATCTCCCTGAATCCTCTATAACAAGAGAAAGTAGCAAAATAACTCAACAATCTCTCCTTGAACCTACTGATTTTGAAAAATCTCAAGAAGGAGAAAAATCACTAGAACAACTTCTCTTTGAAACAACTGACATTGAACAAGAAATTAAATCAACAGAGGAACCTATCAAAATGGCTGAGGAAGGAGATGGATCAACAAGAGGACCACAAAATCAAGGTCGAAGAGAGGAGGAAGAGTCAACCTTTAAATTTCCTATTCAAGAACTAGGAGAAAAGTATGATGAGGAAATAAAAATGAAAAACATACCTCCATCTGTGTTACCAAACTTTTATGGCATGGCTTCAGAAGATCCAGATTCATTCTTGTTTGAATTTGACATAGTATGTCGAACATATGGTTACACAGATGATGCCCATAGGCTTAGACTCTTCCTAGCAACATTAAAAGCATCAGCATTAAGATGGTTCATGGGACTTGGTGAACATGCAATAACTAATTGGGATGGCATGAGAAAAATATTCCTAAAGAAATACCAGCCTTATTGTAGATCGAAAGATTCTAAAGATGATATCTTTAGAATGAATCAACAAGAGGATGAAAGTTTAGAGGAGTATTTGGAACGATTTGTTTACAATTTACAAAAATCAAAACATAGAACCATGTCTCTTGATCTGATTCGAACAATATTTTTGAAGGGCATTCAAGAGGAATACTTAGATGATCTTAATTTGATGGGAAAAGGTGATATTTCCACTATACCTTTCGAAGAAATTTCTGATTTATGTGAAAAGTATTCAAGGACAAAAGCCAGATATGGAAAAGGAGCTCTATCATCTAAAGCCACAAAATCTACTTCAGCAAGTGTCAAAAGGGCTGAAATAGGAAATTTGTTAGAAGAATTCAAAACAGATCTATTAAGTACCTTAGGAACTCAAATTGACACTCTGAAAGCAAAGAAAAGATAAGAAGAGGAAGATCAATTAATGGCTGTCTTTTGTCCAAAATGCCAGAAGAAACATGCCTTGAAAGACTGCCCATTAGAAAACATTCAAGTTTGCGCCTTTTGTACTAAAAATCATGATATATTTCATTGCTCTAAAGTCAAGATTTTGTAGAATTGTAATCTGGAAGCTAACACAGATATGGAGAATGTGTATTTCATGGGCGCTAAGAGACCGTGGCAACCAAGACCTCCACCTCCAGGTATGTTTCCAAACCAAAATTTGCAATTTCCTGCACAAGGTCAGATGTATGCTCAGAATTCTTGGAATGTACCCATGCCATGGCAACACCAAAATTACCCACAGCAACAATGGAGACCATTTCAGCAGTACTCTCAATAATATCAACCATATCCTCAACCATACCAACAGTATTCTCGGCCATATCAACAGTATCATCAGCCACATTCGCAATATCCTCAAACATATCAACAATATCCTCAACAGCAAGTTGTTTATCAACCCCAACACACTCAACAAGCATTGCCTGCTCCTCCACCAATAAATCCACCTCAATTACAATTTCCATCTAACCAACAACCTCCTAGACCCACTCAGATTCCTGCTCAACCTGTACCAAATCCAAATAATAGAGCAGAGAGACTAGCTTATAGTGTAGATGAGGGACCATCATATCCCACATTACCTTTACAAAATATCGCGCTGAGGTCTGATAAGGTACTTCAAAAAGAACTTCCAATAGCTGAAAAACAAGAAGAAAACGAAGAAAATGAAAATGAAACTCCAACTCAAAGGAAACAAACTGATGACATCAAAAATAAACAAATGTAATCGTTGCATCCACCACCTTTTCCAGAACGATTGGTCCAAGCAAAATTTCCCATGTCTATACCACAATTTGATGTTTTAGATGAGATAAAGAATGTCTATATAAAAATTCCACTGTTAGAAGCCATAAAAGACATTCCCATATATACTAAAGCAATCAAAGAACTATGCCTCAAGAAGCCTACCAGAAAAAGAGTTGATCCAAAAACTATTCATGTTATTGGACATTTAGCTGGCCTTATGACAAACACCATTTCAATTGAAAAGTATGTTGATCCTGGTATTCCCAGAGTCACTACAATCATTAACAACATACATATTCCAAACACCTTAATTGACCTTGGGGCCGCAATAAATGTGATGACTCTTGAAACAATGAAAACACTACAGCTCACAAACTTGCAGCACACAACAATTGTTCTAGAACTAGCTGATAGGTCTAAAGTGATTCTTGAAGGGATTTTGGAGGACATAATTGTTTCACTGGACTCTTGGGAGTATCCAGTGGACTTTTTAGTTCTTCATCCAAAATCTAATTTAGGAGGACACCCTATCATCCTTGGTAGACCATGGTTAGCAACTGCTGATGCATTCATAGGATGTAAATCGGGTAATATGATTATTTCACGAGAAACTGAAAGAAAACAACTCACTCTTTACCCATCAGCACAATCACCAACAGTAGCACACAATTTATGGCTTGATGATAAATACAATGATAAGGAAGAAGTTCAATCTGTTTTCAGCATCATCAAATCTATGATTTTCAAGAACATAATAATGATGATTTGGTAGAATTGTTCCTTTCTCAACCTGATATTTCTAAAGAATTAAGAAATGAACAATACCATGCTGCAGGTAAACTTTTGGCACAAAATTTTCAGGAAACATGTACCATTCATTCTTTGCAAACAACATTTCAGAACATTTTTCCCATTCAATCTATCACAAACACACAGAGAAAGACCATAAAGATTAGTCCAGGAAAAAATTTGAATATTAGCACTCACCTAGACTCATCTCAAGAGGAAAAATTGATTCAATTATTGAGAAAATATCATAAATCATTTGCTTGGGATTACACCGATATGCACGGAATTCACCCTGAAACATGCACTCACCATATTTATACAGATAGTAATATCAAACCAGTGAGGCAAGCGCAGAGAAGAATGAATCCCATGCTTCAGGATATTGTTAGAGATGAATTACAAAAACTATTGAAAGTCAATTTTATCTATCCTATCTCTGACAGTCAGTGGGTATCTCCATTGGTAGTAGTGCCCAAGAAAAATGGCAAGTGGAGGATTTGTGTTGATTACAGACAATTGAACAAAGCAACCCTCAAAGATTATTTCCCACTATCATTTATTGACCAAGTGCTAGACACATTAGTTGGGAAATCATCATTCTCTTTTCTTGATGGTTTCAGTGGCTATAACCAGATCAGGATAGCCTTAGAGGACCAGGACAAAACCACTTTTACTTGTCCCTGGGGCACTTATGCCTATAATTTTTTACCATTTGGACATTGCAATGCTCCAGCTACATTTCAGATCGTTGTATTAGCTATTTTTGCTGATTTAGTTCACGAATGTGTTGATGTTTATATGGACGATTTTTCAGTGTATGGTAATTCATTTGAGCATTCATTAGAAAATCTTGAAAAAGTTTTGAAGAGATGTATTGAAGTTAATCTGTCCCTGAGCAATGAAAAGTGTTTTATGATGTTAAATGAAGGGATAGTATTAGGTCACTATATTTCTTCTCAAGGCATTAAAGTTGATCCATCAAAAATCCAGATCATTGTCAATTTGCCAATTCCGAAGACTCAAAAAGAGGTAATAAGTTTCCTTGGGTATGCAAGCTATTACAGAAGATTTATTGAACATTTTAGTAAAATAGCTTCACCTATGTTTAAGCTTCTAGCAAAAGATACACCTTTCAACTGGAATGAGAATTGTCAGCAAGCTTTTGAAATACTCAAAGGAAAATTATCAACCACACCAGTCTTAAAAGGACCTAACTGGACCCTACCATTTCACATCTTTACAGATGCATCTGATACTGCAGTAGGTGCCTCGTTAGGCCAAAGAGAAGAGTCTTTCAATTATGCCATTTATTTCATTAGTAAAAATCTAACACCTGCAGAATTAAACTACACAATGACTGAAAAAGAAATGTTTGCAATCATACATGCTGTGAATAAATTCTGACATTATATAATTGGTTATGAGGTTTTTGTACATACCGACCACTCTGCCATTAAGTATTTAATGAATAAACCAATCACTAATGGTAGAGTTACCAGATGGTTGTTATTATTACAGGAATTTAATATTACAGTGTTAGATAGACAAGGTAAGGAGAATCAGGTGGCAAATTTTCTTTCTAGACTGAAAAATTCAGGTGAGGTTGTTCCAGTTGAAGATTCTTTTCCAGATGAAAATTTATTTGCAATTTCAATAGTGAATCCTTGGTATGCTGACTTAGCCAATTATTTGTCCACAGGAAAAACACCTCCATATTTTACTCCAAAGGAAAAGAAGAGGTTGATCAAACAAAGTGCTAGATACTCATGGGTTAATGGAGATTTATATTACACCGGTTATGATATGATTATTAGACGATGTGTAAGAACTGATGAAATAATTGATATTTTAAAATCTTGTCATGATGAACCGTGTGGTGGGCATTTTGCAGCAAAAAGAACAACATTCAAGATTCTCAGTCTTGGATACTATTGGCCATCTATTTTTAAGGATTCCAAGAAGTATGTGAAAAGTTGTGATCGTTGTCAAAGAATGGGCAGACCAACAGCTACAGATAAAATGCCACTTCAGCCTCAAGTACATTTAGAGCCATTTGAAAAATGGGCTCTAGATTTTATAGGACCCATCAATCCAGCTTCCAAAGGCAAAAAGTACATCCTAGTATGTACTGATTACGTGACAAAATGGGCTGAAGCAAAAGCACTAGTCCGGGCAACTGAACAAACAGTGGTAAACTTCCTTTTTGAAGAAATTTTTGTAAGGTATGGAGTATCAATGGAGATAGTGACAGATCAAGGTACTCAGTTTACTTCAAAGCTGGTCAAAGACATCACCAAAAAATATAAAATCAAGCACAGGAAAAGTACACCTTACCATCCACAGGCCAATGGCCAGGTGGAATCTACAAATAAAGCATTGGAAGGAATTATCACTAAGACAGTAGCAATGAACATAAATAATTGGGAAGAGAAGCTCAAAGATGCACTCTGGGCTTACAGAATCACGTGGAAAAACACTACAGGATTTACACCATATCAGTTGGTGTATGGAAAAGAGGTAATGCTTCCTATTGAATTTCAAATACATACTTATAAGATGGTGGCAGATTTAGGAATTGATCTCAATGAAGCCCAACAAGAGAGAATTCGGCAATTGAACCAGTTAGATGAAATGAGGCAGCAAGCAGAGGAGACAACAATCCTAATGCAGAAACAAAGGAAGCAGTGGCATGATGCACACATTAAAAGGAAATAGTTCAAAGAAGGAGACTGGGCTTTACTCTTTGACTCTAAATTCAGAGATCTTAAAGCCAAATTTACCACACATTGGATGGGCCCATATGAAATAGTTCAAATATATGAAAATGGATCAATGAAGCTTACTACCATTGATGGAGAAGGCAACACCTTTCTTGTCAATGGCCATCGGTTGAAACTCTATCATAAGCCCATCAGCAAGGAGGATTTTATTCACACTGTATCTCGGCAAAGGGAGGTTGAGATATTGCAGCCTTTAGCTGTGATATCTCTACCTTAGTTTATTCAATTTCATATAAATAATAATAATAATAATGGTTTAGATGTGAAAACCAGACTCTGGCACACTCTAACCCAGAATTCTTACTAGAAAACCAATCATTTGGCTGGTAAGAATTCCTTGTTCTACTTGTTTCCTGTTTTTCATCCATTCAATAATGACTTGAGGACAAGTCAAAGCTTTAGTGGGGGAGAAGAATCAGCATTTTGTTTTCCCTATCTCATCTCCTCATTTTTATATCTTCAAGGAATTTGTTTCAGTAATTTAGTATTTCAATAAAAGAGTTGTTTTTGTTCTAATCAGAGGGACCTGTTCAGGCAATATGCAGTGGGACCTGTTCAAAAGACTATATCAACATTACCAATGTCAGAGGGACCTGTTCAGAAGGCTATGATAACATCACCAATATCAGAGGGACCTGTTAAAGATTGCATTCAAGATACATCAGGCTACTTCAACAAAGTTTTCAAAGGTTGCTTATCATCAGAATTATAATCAAGGCTACATCAACACCAAGGATAAAAGAAGCTTCACAAACATGGTTCTTCAGAGTTCTTCAAAGTTCTTCAGATTTTAAAGGGACCTGTTATATTCAATTTCATTTCAAAGGGACCTGTTTTGGACAGTGAAGATCAGTCATACCTATACAAACAGATCAGTCCTACCTGTGCACGCCAAATCAGCATTCTGTCAACCAACAAGTGTAATGTATTGTTGAAATTTTATTTTTAACATTTAAAATTCTTAAATTATTTTAGTGTTAAAAATGATAATTATTATTGCTTGTTATCAATTTCAAAAACCCCTATACCCATCACCCTTGTAATATTCATAACTACTCATCTTATTATCACTCTGCTATCATTTCCTATCACACCTTAGCCTATTGCCATATTCCTACTACGATTTTCAAACCTTTTCCTACACCGCTCTTCAAACCTTGTCATCAACTCATCATTTTTAAATCGGCCTTCTGGCAATCAAGTACCAACAATTGGGATACTCAATGTACAAGTCCGTGCAATGGAAAGACAAGTGTTAAACCGTCTATCCTCAAATGAGTTCATTCATTTCGATTGCTAGAGTTATAAAACAATCTTTTGACCCAAGTCTGCTCATGAAATATATATATCCGTTACCATCATACGATTTGTATATGGTGTTCTTGTGATTATACCTCTGCAAATTAGTACTGCTCCTCTGATTTCATGATGTGAATGTGCCTTCCAACTCTGCATTGTCATCATAGCAATTGGATGAAGGTCGGCTGTTGAGTTTTCATTTTATAAAACTCTGAGTTCATAAAGTGCGTTATCGTGTTAGTGTTTGGACTCTGAGTTTCTCAAAGAGGGTCGAGATAGTAGGTGCTACAAAGGGAGAGAATAGAAAACAGGCTTACCCCGAGTTTTTACTTCCACCCATAAATCGAGGACGTTAACCAGGTCTCCCGCTCAAGCAATTGAAGAAGTAAACTCAGAGAATCGAAGATGTTACCAGGTCAGCTCAGTGGAACGCAGGAAAAGAGGTAACAAATTGAAATGCCCTGATTAAATTTTTGAGCATAAACAAAAGGGTTAGAACAAAGATTTTTAATAAAATGACCAATAAAGCAGAGCCCGAAAAATTTGATAGTTCACAATATCATGAAGACTGTGTCACGATTTTAAGGGAAAAACAATGGTTGTCTTTTCTAGAGAAATTCAATGGAAACAATGAAGAAGTTACAAAGCAATTTGCATTTTCCTTCAATGGAGAGAAAGCTTTAATAGGAAACTTCTCTTTTAGAATTTCAGAGGATACCATAGCACAAACATTGGGAATCAGTCCAGAAGGGGAAAAATATTTCAAAACCAAACAATTTAAGGAAAAATCATGGACTCAGTTTATGTCTAGGTCAAGGGTTTCCTCTGTCAATTGGAAAAAGGGTGTTCCTAGAAGCTGGCTAATTCACCCATGGGATGAAATGGTGTACATTATTCAAAAATTTGTTACATGTGAAGGACGTTACAGTATAGTATACCTATATCACATCAAACTTTTGTTGCACTTAAAAGGTCAATGCGGCATCAGTCTGCCCTATTTTCTCTTATAGAGTTTGAATAAAATGTTAAAGACCATTCAGAAACAAAAGGGTAATGAAGATAAGATTTTGTATCATTTTGGGTTGATCAAAATTCTAATTGAATTTGAGTTGCAGAGGAGAGGAAAAACATGGAAAGAATTTTTAATTGCCAATCAAATTAAAGAAGATGAACAAGAACAACAAGAACGCACAGAGTTTATGCTTGATATTGATGGACAAATCCCTCAGCGTAATTCAAGCAATGTTCCTCAACCCAGCAGTAGTGTAAGGACAAGAAGGATGAGGCAAGAAACTGCCAAGAAAATTGAAAAAGATAAAATCTTCACTACTTATAAGAGAAGATCAAGGAGAATAAAAAGGAATCAAACACAAGATGATCAACCAGAGCCAAATGCAAATGCACCAATGGACATTGAAAGCAATACTAATTCACAGCCAGAACAGGAAGCAGAAATGGAAATCGAGAGTAACAAGGAAGAAAGGAAAGAGCCAGTACCTACAAACAAGAAACAGAGAAGGTTAGAGAAACAAATTGAAGAGCTAAAAGAGGAATTGATGGAAGCAAACATGTTGGAGAAGGTCATAAAGAAGGAAAATGAAATGTTGAGAGCTCAGAGCAAGAAGATTCAGCAGAAAAATGAGAAACTGAAGAAGCAAATCAAAGAACTTAAGACTGATCAAACTGAAATGTGCAAATGGGTGACAAAATGGTACACTCAGAAAATAGCTCTCAAAGAAAAATATAAGAATCTGAAACATAAGTTCCAAGTTCAGAACAATGCCCAAGTTCAGAAGAGTATAGATGTCTTGCTACAAGCGGCAGAGGCACAAGCAGGAACAGAATATAAAGGGAGCACATCAGGATTAGCATGAGGACATGCTAAATCATTGAGTTTGGGGGAGATGTTGGTACTATTTTATTGCCATTCTTTTCTTCTAAAAATCCATCATTTATCTATCATTTTCTCCCATAAACCCCTCATAGTCCATTGAAATTGATTAATGAAGCATTATGATTGTTATTTTACATTAAATTTAATTTGTGGATTTTTATGTTAAAAATTGGAATTTTTCAACAAAATTATGGGATGTCATGACTTCCTGCAATTGGTTTATGTTGTGACACGTGGCATGGCAGGAAAATCGAAACAGAGGATAAGGATGTGATCTAGGATGTACATACATGGTGAAAGATCTATTCAACATCGAATCTGGAGCTCCTGAATACATGGTCAATGCTGGTCAAACCCAACCTTTTTGGTTGTAAAAGCAGCAAAAATCTGAAGTTACCTAAACTGATTTCGTTTTGTTTTAGAAATCAGTTAGGATTAGAAAAAAACGAACCTAGCCTTTTTTATTGTAAAAGCAGAAAAATCTGAAGCGATAATGCATGTATGTTTGGATGTAAATGGTAATAACTAAGAGGAGGCAAGGGTAGGCTTAAGACTGCGTATTCTAGAACTTTGTTCTAGTATGTAATTAATTTTCCAGGACTTAATCACATGCAGCGTTTCATCAATTGTAGTATTTATGTGTTAACGTTTTCATCACCTGAAGTTTTCTAAGTGTGCCATCGAAGCGTGGAAGGGCCCTACGTGAAGATTGGTGCATTGCCATTTCATTTTCGTAGGATTTAGCCTTCAGATCTGAATAGCGTTTGATGTTATTTCCTTGCTTGTGAGTTTATTAATTCAATTAGAAGTTCTGGCGAGTGTTATTGTATGATTCATAGTGATAGCTTGAAAATTCAATTGCTAAATTATTGAACAAGATCTTGTAAAAGGTTTAATTGAACATTGAATTTCAAAGTATCTCTATGGACTCTGTTTTCATGAATTTGAGTTTTAGTATGCTTAAAAGAGTTTTTGGTTTTCATGAATGCTTAGTGTGTTAGCTGGAAAGAGTTTTTGTGAACTATATCCTTGTAAGAGTATTGAAGACTCAGACTAGTAACACTCTGTTTTAGAACAGCTAATTAAATTAGAGGATATATGTGTTTAAATTGTGAAAGGAAACATATTCCAATCTCTTGTAAAAGAGTGTTGTAGCCTGTCACAGTAGACACTTATCTAAGTAGATGAGATCCTTTTAGGTCTATAAACTTTAGAAACGTGCCTCTAAGTTTACCTACCTTGGTTGACATTAAATTTAGTCTAATTTAGACCCCTGGATTGGTAACTACAACCCTCACGCAGGCTGACGCAAAGGTACACAGAGCCACTTAGAGCCAAGCAGAAGTGGGAGAAGGATCTCCAAGGTGTCAGGAAGTTTTCAAGGGAAAGTATCAGGTGTTTTCTCTCAGTTTATCTGTAAAACCATTCCTTATAAAAGTGATTGTTGCTGGAGATTAATAAAACCCTCGTCTGTTGCACTGGTTTTCCCACATTGGATTTTTCCAAGGAAAATTGTCCAAAAACAACTACGTTGATGTGATTAGTTCTTGTGTATGTATTTGTTCTGTGTATTTATGTGATAAATGCAGTAGAATTTATTTTAATATTTGCTGAAGGGATTTCATAAATAACTTATTGTGAAGAATAAGTAGGTGAAATAAATCAGTTGCTGCAGTAGAATTTCGGATTAGAAATTTTCACACGTCAAAATACTCTCCCACTTACCCTCAGGGATGGGAAGGCATTGCAATAGCCCAGCAGGGTGTGTTTTCTTACCCTTTTTCCTCTAGAATGTGTCACACTCCTAGACGTCCCTCAAAACATCATCCTTGAGGCCCTTCCATGAGGAGGGCTCCCTGATAGCCCTGTATGTCTTAGCGAACCCCTGGTGTTCAACCAATGGTGAGTCATGGGTGACCTGCATAATCTTTTCCCTTAGCTGGGAGTTGGGCACCAAATAGATCCGGTACTTGTAGTAAATCACCTTGTTCATCACCCTGTATCAGCCATCAAGGACTGTGCCATCAGGAATCTTGCATGCATGACGATCCTTGGAGTACTCCACTAGCAACTGCTCCCTCCAATCTGGGGCAATAGACATAAGTGACAAGGTATCTAGTCTCCTAGACAATGCATCCGCCACCACGTTCTATCAACCCTTGACATAATCAATGTCAAAATCATACACCTGAATCTTTCTCACCCACTTTTTCTACCTCTCCTGTAATTGTTTCTGCTCTAGGAAAAATTTGACGTTGTTGTGATATGTCTTCACCCTAAACCTGTTTCCCACTAAATATTGTCTGAACTTGGCCAACGCCATCATCTCTTTGTCGTAAATGGAGTACAATTTCTCATGGGGAAGTAGTTTCCGGCTCTCGAAAGAAATCGGGTGCCCCCCTGCATCAAAACTTCTCCTCCACCCTCCGCGGATGCATTGCCAGATCTAATCTTAGCCGTTGATTAGGGACTTAATCCTGGCTGTTGAATTGTCAACGAGAAAACTATAAGAGGAGGCTTGAGGGTCACTTGGAGAATACACCAAGTTGATCAAGAATTCTTTTCTGAGGCAGGGCTTGCTGAGGAAATCGAAGGAGTGATTAGAGTTGCAGCTAAGGGGCAATGAATGCAGTAGCAGAGAGACAGAGATAGTAGCAGGAGCATTAGCACAGAAGCTGAGAGAGGGTTGACACAGAGCCAACTAGAGGCCATGCAGAGGTAGCCAAGAGTTGCGCAGAGCCTGAGGAGGGCGAGCATGGTTGACGCAGAGGCTCTAGAGGCTGACACAGAGCCCCGAGAGGCTAATGCTAGGCCAGAAAGGCTGACGTTGGGCAAACGCTGGGCCAGAGAGGCTGACACAGACCCTAGAGGCTGACGTTGGGAGATATCGTGGGGGAAATTGGGGCTGATATCTGTCTCCGACTGAGAGGTACTACTGCCGAGGGAATTCTCTATTGGGTGAGCCATTTTAGGCACCCGGATTGTATTCTGAAACTGCTTAATAATAAAACCCTCAGATAGCTGCATCGGTTTTCCAGCGTTGGGTTTTTCCGGGGACATTAGTCCAAAAATAACAGTGTCACTTGTGTGCTTGTTTTTCCTTCAGTTGATGATCTGTATGTGTTGAGACTATACTTGAGACTATAAATCGGAAAGTATAGGAAGGATTTCTAACAATTAGACTTAGAAATTCCAACACTTCTTTGATAATATGTCCCAAGTAAAGCATCTTTGTTAGCCCAAACTCTCACTTGCACAACTTTGCGTAGAACTGTTGTCCCTCCAAGATCTTGAGCACCTCCTCCAAATGTTGTAGCTGCTCCTCCCATGTCCTACTATAGACAAAAATGTCATCAAAGAAGACAAGGACATAACAACTCAACTACCCACGGAACACATGGTTCATGCAGGACTGGAATGTGGCTGGTGCATTGGTTAACCCAAAGGGCATCACCAAAAAATAAAAATGCCCATAGTGGCAGTGAAAGGCCATCTTGGGAATTTCTTGCTCATGCACTGTGATGTGGTGGTACCCCGAATGCAGGTCTATCTTAGAGAACTACTTGGATCCTCTAAGTTCATCCATCAACTCATCAATCTGGGGTATGGGATATCAGTTCTTCAGTATCTTCTTGTTCAAAGCCTGGTAGTCAATGCAAATCCGCAGTGTGCCATCCTTTTTCTTCACCAGGACAACTGATGAAGCGAAGGGACTGGAGCTGGGCCTGATGTGCCCCAATACCAACAACTCCTAGATGGCTTGCTCTATCTCATCCCGACAGGCCTTGGGATGTTGATAGGGGGTGGTGATGGTTGCCTGTACCCCCGACTCCAACTCAATAGTATGCTCGAATCCCCTATCAAGTGGTTGTCCTGGTGGGATCTCCCCAAACACCGCAGGGTACTTGTCTACAATGGCCTGAATATCTGGGTGTGGTGGTTGGGTTGCCCCCCAGCCTCTGAGATCCTCAACTCCACTACCCGCTCAATCTCCCCATGACTCAAGTCAGCTTGCATCCGGTGTGCATAGACTGTCTATGGTGGGTAGGAAGGCATGCCCCTCAAGAGAACTAACTTCCTATCTAGCCCCATGAACTCCATCTCTAGCCTCCGCCAATCTGTGGTCACTCGTCCATGAGTGTAAAGCCAATGAAACCCATCACCGCATTGGTGTATGGTACATGAACCACAAAGAAATGATTAGTCATAGAGTAATTCCCCATGGTCACTGTCAACGCAGGGACATATCTGGTGCACTGCATGGTCCTATCCCATGGCACAAGGAGAAAAATCCCCTCAAACTCCTCCGTAGTGATGCCCCTCCTCTACACCATCTGTGCATCAATGAAGTTGTGGGTAGACCCACTGTCCACTAAAACAGAGACACATTTCCCCTGCACTATGCCTCAGATCCTCAGGATCAAGTACTTGGGGACCCCATGCAAATAAGCTAGAACTTCCCCAGTAGGTGCAAAAGGTGCACCCCCAGGTGGTGGTGGTGGAGGTGGTCCCCTTGTTGCATGCGGCCCACTGTCGACTCTGGATACCTCCTACTCTACATCATCTTCATGGTCACTATTAGACAAGACCTCAATGTAATGGGCCTTGCCTGTGGTGCATCTGTGACCTGATGCCCAAGGCTCCTAATAGGTGAAGCACAACTTCCTCCTCCAAAGGTCTCTCCTGGTCCCATCATCCAGCTGTCCATGCCCCTGGTTAGCTCTTGATGGTGGGGCCCTGGTGTCCCGACCCTTGGGAGGAAAAGGGGCTCGTGGTGGAATCGGTGCCCTGGTCTTGGGAATTGCATCCTGTAAATCACTACCTCCTGCAACCTGGTTGGTCTACGAGATCTTACCAAACCGTGCAAGGTCTCAAGAAGGGCCTCCATAAAAGTGAAGACCCTCCAAGCATCTGACAAATCCGACACCATTATGAACACCCTTAAAAACTCTGATATGTACTGCTCGGGGTTACCTGTCTATTTGAGCTGCGTAAGCTCCCTAAAGTGTGCCTTTCGCTCCATAACCCTTCGTGTGAAATCCTCATAAGAGGTTACACTAGCATGCCCTAGCGTAGTCAGCTCGTGGAACCACTAGTCATGGGCCTCTCCCTCCATGTGCATGTAGCCATGTTGATGGCCTCCACCTCTGTCATCCAGCTGAGTTGGAAATATGTGTCCAACTTCTCCACCCAAGCCCTATCCATGCACTAGGATGTCCCATCAAAAGTGGGGAGATACTTCCTCCCATTAGTACCTTTCCACTTTGAATTTTGTGTGTTGGAACTCACTATGCCTCTGCCCCTTTCGTTGTGCTTGAGCTAGCAGAAATCACAGAAGGACAACACAACTCGGAACTCCTCCCCCATGGACTGCCACTCATGAAAGTATTCCCCCCATCGGCATGTCATCCTGGCCACCCTGCTTACTAGCTTCTGAGGGCAAAAATGTGGGCAACGTAGTCCTGGTAGGCCCGCTAAAGGCATGTGGGTGTGTCAGTTGTGAAAATTCCTTAAACCTGGAATCTCTACTGCGATAACTGATGATATTTCTCTTACTTGTTAATTTACATGTACAAGTTATTTGCAATTTTCTATGTCAAACATTGAAATACATGCACTACAACCTACACCATTTAAAATAATATGTCGAAACAAGAAACTGAACAATATAAAGATACAACACAAATGACACAGTTATTTTTGGACAAATGTCCCCAGTAAAACTCAATGCGGGCAAACCGATGCAGCCGATCTAAGGGATTTTATTATTAAGGAAAAGTTATTTCTAAATACAACCTCTGGATGCCTTGCTAGCAATCAATCGACAGAATAAATTAGTGAGATTACCTCACTCTACACTACAAGTCCCAGCTGATCTGGTAGCTGAACCAACGAGACCTTGACTACTTCTGCGCTGCCCTTACGTAGTCACTGTGTAGGCCTGCGTCGCAGCCTCTAAGGCACTGTGTCACCTCTTTGTTGAATCGATTTTCTCTCAGGAGCTGACTCCAACCCTGCCTGCTCAAAACGTCAAACCCTTTAGCAAATTTTAGACCTCTGCGTGGGAGGCTCTGCACTGCTTTGTATTAGCCCTTCCTGGCTCCGAGTCACCCTCTTTGGCCACTGCATTGCCTCCTCTGTGTGTCTCTCTGCCTCTCTGCTGAGTATTCTTGGCTCCAGAGAAGATACTCCAACCAAAACTCTCTTTGCCCCTCTGTATGTGATCACTACGAAATCACTGTGCTACTCTAGTTTCAACAATTCTCTCTGACTGATCAACTCTCTGTGTTTTCCAAATGACCCTCAAGCCTCCTTAAATAATCTCCTCGTTCACATTCAGCAGCCCAGATTAGAAGGTAATCAATGCTAAGACCATTTCTGCTTGATCCTCGTCTTCTTCTAGAAGTTACACCCATAGTTAGATTAATACCCATTAATTATTTTAATTTCCTAAGTTTAGACTTAGGGACCCTTTAAAAATAACTAATTATTTTTATAAAACTGTCTCCGGTGGAATTTCCCAAAATGCTTTCTAAGTACTTTGGAATACATGTTCCCAAGCCTCCCTTCAAAATTTGAGACTTAGAGCACATCCAATGCTACCAGAAATCAACACTTCCTCTTAGCGAGGAATGTGCTCTAGCAATGCCTCCCACTGAAGCGTCACCCTGACTTCATAACGTCTTCCTCTGTGTTGTTGATGTCTAACATGTTGTCCACTAACTACTGCGTTGTTGCTGCACCTGTATTGCTACTGACACTGCCACTGTCAACACTGCATCCGTACTACAACTCCCTCTGAATTTCTTCATTCGTGTCATTGTTGGCACTGCCACTGCCAGTTGCCCCTGCAATGCAAACCACTACTGCTACTGCATCAGCAATGGAAAAACATCCAAAATTACTGAACAAGTGTTCAACATAGATGTATCTCGATGTTGAAGATATGGTTGTTGCTAGTCTGGCGCTATCCCTCTAAAGCCACTGCGCTGTTGTTGCCACTGCACTGTGCTTCCCTGCACCAGTGCAACTTTGCACTATGTTGCTCAGACTTGGTGTTCTAGCCACTACATCTGTCGCTCCAATACTCCTCTGCACCAACTCACACTGGTCTGTCTTGCTACTTCTGATCTAGGCTCCTGTAGCAAGGAATTGATCCGAGAGGTGGGCTCCTCCAAGATCCTACCCATCTTTAGCTCTTTCGAACTACTACTCTAAATTAGGCCACCTCCCTCCTGGAGGTATCTCGGTTGTCATGGAAAACTCGTCCTCCTCGATCTTTGCGGGTGCAGCCTTTGGATCGTGTGTCTTATCTTTGTCCTTCTTCCTGAGAGGACAATGTGTTGCGTAGTGACCCATTTCATCACACCTGAAGCATTTGATCTTTGAGACGTCCTTCTTCTGCCTCCGGTGCTCCTGCCACCCCTTGGATGCAAGGGATGCATTCTCTTCCTCCTCCTCGGGTTTCGACCCACTGTTGCTGCTTTCGTCAAGCTTACACTTGACTAGATATCTACTCAGCTCTTCCTGCTTGAGCACTATCCACATACTATCCCAGTCTGGCAAAGCTGCCCTACCTAGGATGCTTTGGACAAAGACTTGCCATTCTTCTGAGATTGAGTTTAGGGCCAGTATCACCATCTCGGAACCTTGAGGTGTAGACCCCACAACTACTAACTTGTCCCAGGTCTCCCGAAGCTTCATGAGGAATGGATCTATGCGCTCCCCCTTCTGCATCTATGTAGATCTCAGTTTCTTCTCTAAGTACATTTTCTGCTGCTCAGAAGATACTTGACACAACGTTTCCAAGGCATCCCACATCTCCTTAGTAGTCCCTCTGCTAGCGATGTGACATACCACGTGATCCTTTACTCCATCAAGGATCATCCTCTTGTCCTTCGCTATTTCTCCCTTGTGCTTCTTTAATTGATCTATATCCGTAGGCTCAGCCACCATGTTGTTGACATAGACCTTGAGAAAATGCTCATCTAGAAGGCATGACATCCTTGCCTTCTAGATCACATAGTTGGATGCCCCATCCAACTTCTCCTAATCCCTCAGTCCACTCGCTACCATCTCTGCCACAAAAATGTTGAATTGCTCCTTTGTTTCTTTGTTGTTGCTCAGGCAATAAGAAGAAAAACTTCTTGGCGGGAAGTCTACTGAAGAAAAATTCCCTCACTATGCTTCTTCTATCTCTTCTGTGATTTTTAGCCTAGCACTCTTCCTGTTGAAAATTGCATCCCACCAGCTCTTTCCTCACACCGAATCTACTGTGCTGCTCCCTCTGTCATGGAAAATTTTCAATTTGGAATCCCTTCCTCTCTTTTGACTCACTCATAAAGAGACTTTCCTAAAAAATTCAGCGCTCCTGGCTTGGACTGCGCAATCCCTTTGGGGATTCGAACTGTTGCCTCCTGTAGCTATTCGATCTCCTTCTCTGCTCAGCACTGAGTTCTCTGACACTTCTCTTCTTGTTCCACCCGCAGCTCTAATACCATGTGAAAATTCCTTAAACCCGGAATCCCTACTGCAATCACTGATGATATTTCTCCTAATTGTTAATTTACATGAACAAGTTATTTGTAGTTTTCAACGGCAAACATTGAAATACATACACTGTAGCCTACACCATTTAAAATAGAATGCCGAAACAAGAAACTGAACAATAGAAAGATACAACACAAATGACAGTTACTTTTGGACAAATGTCCCTGGAAAAACTTAATGCGGAAAAACCGATGCAGTAGATCTTAGGGTTTTTATTATTAACTAGAAGTTATTTTTTAATACAACCTCTGGATGCCTTTCTGGAATTCCAGTACAGAGAATATCACTCGGCAAAAGAAATTAGTGAGATTACCTCACTCTACACTGCAAATCTCGGCTGATCCGACAGCTAAACCAACAAGTCCTTGGCTACTTCTACGATGCCCCCACGTAGTCAATGTGTGGGCCTACCTCGCAGCCTCTAAGGCACTGTGTCACCTCTTTTCTGAATTGATTTGCTCTCAGGATCTAACTCCAGCCCTCCCGACTCGAAACGTCAAACCCTCCAGCAAATTTCAGACCTCTACGTGGGAGGTTCTGCGCTGCTCTGCGTGAGCCCTTCCTGGCTCTGCGTCACCCTCTCTGGGCACTGCGTTGCCTCCTCTGTGTGTCTCTCTGCATCTCTCCTAAGTATTCTTGGCTTTGGAGAAGATACTCCAGCCAAAAATCTCTTTGCCCCTCTCTGCATGATGACTACGAAATCACTGCGCTGCTCTAGCTTCAACAATTCTCTCTGAATGATCAAATCTCTGTGTGTTTTCCAAATGACCCTCAAGCCTCCTTAAATATCTCCTTGTTCACATTCAACGACCCATATTAGAAGGTAATCAATGGCTAAGATAATTTCTACTTGATCCTCCTCTTCTTCTAGAAGTTACACCCACAGTTATATTAATACCCATTAATTATTTTAATTTCCTAAGTTTAGGCTTAGGGACCCATTAACAATAATTAATTATTTTAATAAAACTGTCTCCAAGTGGAACTTCCCAAACCCTTTCTGGGTTCTTTGGAATACATGTGCCCAAGCCTCCCTACAA
Source organism: Pinus tabuliformis (assembly GCA_031772625.1). Classification (NCBI taxonomy): domain Eukaryota; kingdom Viridiplantae; phylum Streptophyta; class Pinopsida; order Pinales; family Pinaceae; genus Pinus; species Pinus tabuliformis. The sequence goes on along the minus strand of CM062817.1, from coordinate 974,070,327 downwards.
AATTTGAGACTTAGAGCACATTCGATGCCTACCAAATATCAACATGGGGAGTGGTGGTCATACTAGTGGGAAGCCCCAGAAGTCTCCCCAAGCAGAAACTCTCTGTGAAAGCCCTTGTCTCGGTTTTGTTGCTTGATTTCCTCCAACATTTGCTTCTGCCCTTTGGCCAAGTCACTTGGGGCCTTCAAGAGGCTCTTGAAAGCTAACTCCTCTTTGCTCTTAGGTTTTGTCATGTTTGTTACCACCACTGCCTGCTCCAGAGTTGTAGTGTCAGGGGTGATTTCCAATTCTCTTTCCTCGCTCCGGTACCTATTCCTCTGGTAGGTAACGTTTTGATGATCCTCCAAGATCATAGGGACGTCCCATAGATCAACCAATATTTCAGCTCTGATACCACTGTAATATTCCTACTTAGGAAATACAATGATAAAAAAGGCAATAAAAACATGCACACACAGAAATTCAAACATATAAGTGAACACCGGAATTCCATCAAAAATAGCACCCAATTGAGCCATTTTATTAAATAGAATAGTAGTATAATGGTGGTATGGTGTGATTGCACCTAGGCTTGCCAAAAAGTCATGCTAGACAAGCCCTAGGTGGAAAACTGTAATGACTGGATGCGGGAATGTGCTGCTTCAGCTATGCCCTGCGTTGCCCTAGAAAAACTGCACTATCTGTTGCAAAGGATCTGTTGTATGACCCACTTCCGATGCTTAGAAAATTGCAGGAAATTAACCCCAGACTCCTCTCAAATAACCCAACAAAACCCAAAAAGGGTTTGGCCTAATTTTGGCCCCTGAAATTAACCCCAATTTCCACCTGCTCCTCAACTAGCTGGGTACTTCAACCATCCTAGAAAAATCACTGCTCTAGCCCACCAAAATGATGCAAAATGTTGGTGATACACTCCTCTAGATAATTCCCTAAATTCCTAGCTCCAATTAGCTCCAAATGGTGACCGCTATAGCTCCCACGTGCACTTAGAAACGCCCCCTGCGTAGGCCCACACAGTCTCAAAAAGGGTCACGTTGTTGCAACAAGGGATCCTCAAAATCTAGCTGATCCTTTACCCAAAATCTCCAGCAATATATGATGCAATGCTCCCCTGGAATCCTCAACAATTTTGTTGCTCTTTGTTGGCCCCTCCAAGATAATTCGTACTCCTCTCCTACGCCCAAGAAGCATCAGAAAAGCCCCACAAAATGCCTGTGATAATGTTGAACTAGATCACAAAGGATATCGACTTCCCTCCTTGGGTTGGCACAAAGTGCACCGAAGTGAGGGGTGAGAAACTCGCTTGAGAATCTCGAGTGCAGACTTGGCTCAACATCTCAACCATGTTAGGTGAGAGTAATTGTCAAAGTGTCAAAAGGTGCAAAATGATGTGAGCCTCCTCTATTTATCCTTGGGTACCTCTTCCCCATGTGGGACTTATCATCGAGTTCATTTCTCCCCCAAAGAGATCGAGTTTCCTATTAGAATGTATTTTCCTCTTGAGTTGCCCCCACATTCCACGAGGGGCTCGATTTTCCTCTTTTCCCTTGTGTGAGTGTCTTCCTTAGCCAAAATTGGAAGTGGAACCCTCCAACCCACTTCTTTTAAGTTGGAAACAAAAATTATCAAAATTGATCAAAATTTATATTCTCACTTAGCAATAATGGCTAAGTGGGAATATCACATAGCTCCCGAGGGCAAGAATGTGGGAAACGTAGCCTTGGTAGGCCCAATGAAAGCATGTGGGTGTGTCAGTGGGGAATGGTGGTCATACTGGTGGGAAGCCCTAGAAGTTTCCCCAAATAGAAAATCTCGATGAATGTCCTTGTCTCGGTTCTGATGCTTGATCTCTTTCGGCATTTCCTTCTGTCCATTGGATAAATCACTCAGGACCTTCAAGGGACTCTCGAAAGCTATCTCCTCTTTGCTCTTAGGCTCTGCCATGTCTACTACCACCACTTCCTGCTCTGTATTTTCAGTGTGAAGGGTGATTTCCAACTCTCTTTCCTTGCTTTGATACCTTTTCCTTCGATAGGTAACGTTCTGCTGATACTCCAAGGTCATAGGAATAATCCCACGGTGGAGCCAATATCAGTGCTCTGATACCATTGTAATATTCCTAACAGAAAATAACAATGATAAATAAAGCATACAATGGTACATGCAATACACAAACCCACACAAAATTAAACGTCCAGAAATGCACCAGAAAATTGCACCAACTGAGCCATTTTATTATAAGTCAACAGGGGTACATATAAGCATGACATGAGTGCACTTGGCCTTGCCCAAGGCATGCTAAAAAAGTCCCAGGTGGAAAAGATGAGAGCCCGGATATTGTAGCTTTAATCCCCTCTAAGTTTTATGTTGGCCCTAGTAAAGCTACACAGCTAAAGTAGAATTGTTGTTTAACACACTTTTGGTGCTCACAAAATTCCAGGAAATTAACCTCGGGCTCCTCTCAAATAACCTACCAAAACCTAGGAAGGGTTTGGCTTAGTTCAGACCCCCGAAATTACCCCCAATTTCAGTGTCCTCCTCTAGTTGCTGGGTAATTCAGCCCACCTGGAAATTCTGCTACTTTTGCCTCCCAAAAATGATGAATGTTCCCCTTAGATTTCTCTTTAAATTCCCCTACCAAATTAGCTCCCAAATCACTAGCCCAACCTTCATAACAAACAACCTCCACCAAGGAATGCACAGGCCCCAATCAAGACACGTCTGCGCTACCGAAAAGGAAAAAATTTGGCCTAAAGTACGTGTTAGTTTTTGTAGCATCGGATGTGTTCTAGCCACGAAATATGGTGGAGAGACTAGAATACATAAGATCTCCAAAACCAATAAATTGTTTCTGGAAATTAGGCCTAGAAATGACTCAATTAGATTATTAACCAGTTTTTAAATATTTCCTAAGTGTAAGCTTAGGGAATATGGTTAACTAATCAATATTAATTAAGTCAACGCAAGAATAATCAAGAAACTCACATAGATCAATCCAGAGATGATCCTAGCCATTGATTAAGTTTTAATCTTTGTCATTGGTGCTCCAACAAAGGATTATATCAGGAGGTCGATGTGGTGATGGAGAGATCACTTGAGACACTTGATTAGTTCGATTTCTTGGCAGATCGATTTCCATAGTAACAACAATCAGTTGCCAGAGGGAGCTAGAGATAAAAACAATGACTGAGGCGCGGAGATAGTGAGGCTAGAGGAGGCATTCCAGATCCAGCGAGTGCATTTGCAGAGGGGTAGCGCAGCAACCTCTAGAGGCAAGATCGCTTTACTGAGAGGGAGAGACATCTTCAGTTCCAGAGGCCGAGAAGGAGTCCCAGAGTGCCGAAGAAGCATATTTCCATCCAGTAGAAGGAAAAACGACTTCATCAGAGACTAGTGAGAGGCTTGATGTCTAGCAGGCTGCGCAGAGCAGTGCAGAGGTTGATGCAAAGGGTCAGAGGGATGAATTTCTGAAAGCAAGTCTTACTGGGATTTTGCGTGTGGGGTGAGGAAAATTCCTCACAAGATTTTTGCCAATATTTTTCTTTGTAGGATTGCCCAATTTTGGCATCTAGTTGTACTCAAAATTTCTCATTGCTGCATAATAATAAAACCCTCAGTTGTTGCATTGGTTTTCCCAAGTTGGGTTTTTCTGGGGACTTTTACCTAAAAATAATTGTGTTATTTTTATGTGTCTGCTAGCATTTCTCAGTTTCCAGCGCATTATTTTTCCGTAGTTTTATTTGCAAAGGTTACAATGAATTTATTTCAATATTTTCCATAGCAGATAAATCGTTAATTAATTAACATTTAGGAGAAATAATATCAGTTGCTACAATAGGGTTCTGGCTTGGATTTTTCACATGGTATCAGAGCACAGTTGATCAACTGGAGAGGTCAGAAATGAAGGAAAGGAATTTCACTGCTCAGCAAGGGCAGTAAGCCGAAATTCCCAAGGGTAGCACAGTCTTTTGCCACAGAGGCCGAGTTGCTTGAGGAAGACAAAATTTTCTAAGAGGGGCAAAAAAATTCGATCCTTCCAGATCGAGTGATTCCAGAGGCAGAGGGAGTAGCTCAGCTTTTTCGTTGAGTATATATCTAGCTGGACGCAACAGTTTTTACAAAATTTGCTAGAGTAGAGCTAGCGTTGGGGTGGAAGAGAGAAGAGCACACATAGAGGGAAAATTTTCCTCAGGGAACTTCTAGTCTCAAGAAGTTCGTTTTTCTTTGCAGATCAACAGTAGTTGTGAGTAGATCTTCTAACTCTAGAAGTGAGTGCGAATAATAGAGTAGCAACTGAGCAAAAGGAAAGAGGATTTTTTTGATAGTTCGTTGAGATGGCCACTGCTAGGCTTCGTGATGAGGACAGGTTGGATGGAGCTTCCAACTACATCATCTGGAAGGCAAGGATGTGCTTCCTTCCAGATGAATATGGTATGAAAACCTATATTGATCCATTGGTGGCAGTTCCTCAAGATGCATATCAGCTGAAAGAGTACAGAAAGGAGATGGCGCAGGCGAAGCAGTTGATCCTAGAAGGAGTCTGGGATCATATAGTCTCGCATATAGCTGGCAAAAATACTGCCAAACATATGTGGGATGCTCTCGCCATGTTATATTAGGGTACTTCCATGCAGCGAAAGATGTATCTCGAGGAGAAGTTGAGGCTCATCCAGATGCAGAAAGGGGAAATCATAGACCCCTTCCTCACCAGGATTCAAGAGGTCTAAAACTAGTTGTTAGTTGTTGGGTCAACGCCTCAACCCACAAAGCCAGTGAGATTGGTACTTAACTGTGTCTCTAAGGACTAGAAGGTCTTTGTTGAAAGCATATTGGGTAGAGACAATTACCAAAGTGGTATAGGATGTGCGCTGACTTGTAGCAAGAGGAATTGAGGTGAGCGATTCTAAAGAGCTCCATCAGTAGCAGCAGCAACGTGGATCGAAGACGGTGAAGGAGGAGGAGAATGTGGCCCTCACATCTAAGGGTCCTAGTCAAGGACAAGGGGAGCAAAGGAAGAAGGACTTGTCAAAGGACAAATTCTTTAGGTGTGGTGATCTCGGTCACTACAGTACTGAGTGTCCTCTCAAGAAGAAGGACAAGGAGGAGAAGCAGGGCCAACAGACAACTTCAACAGAGATCAATAGGCTTTCATCCGGGATACAGGAAGACTTCGCCATGTTCGCTGATATACCTCCAAGAGTGAGGTGGGGAGATTTGGTACTGTAGCCCTAGAGCGCTACAGATGGGTAGGGTCCTTGAGGAGTCCACCTCATGGATCATTACCTGGCTACGGGGGCTGACAATATTCAGTAGCAGGATGGAACAGTGACAATTGATGCAGTCAAAGACCAGAGTGACAGTTGCAGATTAGTTGCAGTCAGATGTTGGGAAGCGCAATGCAGAGTTGGCAACAGTGTAGTTGGCACAGTGCAGAGTCAGCAACAACACAGATCGTTTAGTGACAGTGCAAATGCTAGCAGCAGCCAGAGACTCGGGAGATAGATGCATCATACTAAACACAATTGATTCAGTATTTTGGATGTTTTTCAGTTGTATATGTTGCAGTTGCAGCAACAATAGATGAGAGGGAGTTGTAGTGAAAATGCAGTGTTGGCAACAGTTTAGCAGGTCAATAGTAGAACAGATGTAGCATACATCAGAGTTGCGCAGTGGTTGGTGGGCAGCAATAGCTAGACATCAACAACATGATAGGAGATGATGCAGAGATAGGGTTTTGTGGCAGGATGTGCAGCACTAGAACACATTCCTTGCTAAGAGGGAGTGTTAGTTTTTGCAACATCAAATGTGTTCTAGCAACAAAATTTGGCGGAGAGGCTAAAATACATGAGACCTCAAAAACCCAGAAATCGTTTATGGAAATTCCACCTAGAAATGACTTAATTAGATATTAATGAGTTTTTAAATATTTCCTAAGTCTAAACTTAGGGAATATGGTTAATTAATCAATATTAATTAAGTCAAGGTGAGAATCATCCAGAAACTCCCACGGATCGATCCAGACATGATCCTATCCATTGATTAAGTTTCAATCTTGGTCGTTGGTGCTCCAATAGAGGGTTATAAGAGGAGGTCCATGTGGTGATGGAGAGATCACTTGAGACACTTGATCAATTTGATTTCTTGGCAGATCGATTTCTAGAGTAGCAACAATCAGTTGTCGGAGAGAGCTAGAGATCGAAGTAGTGAGTGAGGGGCAGAGACAGTGAGGCTGGAGGAGGCATTCCAGATCAAGCAAGTGCATTTGTAGAGAGGCATAAGAGCCATAGAGAGGCTGACACTGGGGCAATGCAGTAGCCTCTAGAGGTAAGATCGATTTGCTGAGAGGGAGAGACGTCTTCAGTTCCAAAGGTCGGGAAGGAGTCCCAAAGTGTCGGAGAAGCATCTTTCCATCCAGTAGAAGGCAAAACGACTTCATCAGAGTCCAGTGAGAAGCTTGACGTCTAGCATGCTGCGCAGAGAAGTGCAGAGGCCCGAGGGTCAAAGGGCCGACTATTTGAAGGCAAGTTGTGCTAGGAGTTTGCCTGTGGGGTGAGGAAAATTCCTCACTAGATTTTTGCCCGTATGTTTCTCTATAGGATTGCCAAATTTTGGCATCTAGTTGTACTCAAAATTTCTCACTGCTGCATAATAATAAAACCATCATCTACTGCATTGGTTTTCCCAAGATGGTTTTTTCCGGGCACTTTTGTCCAAAAATAATTGTGTTATTTGTGTGTGTGTGTGTGCTAGCATTTCTCAGTTTCTGGTACATTATTTTTCCACAGTTTTATTTGGGAAGATCGCAATGTATTTATTTCGATATTTTTTGTAGCACATAAATTGTTAATTTATTAACAATTAGGAGAAATAATATTAGTTGCTGCAACAGGGTCCCATTTTGAAATTTTCACAGTACGACCTCTTCTATGACCCAGAAAGGCCTTGCAAAAATGCCACCAATCCACCTTAATGATGACCCCTCAAGCCTAGAAAGACAACTGTAATGTCACTTGCTTTCCCTTTTCTGCGCCCTCACTGCTCCAGATAGCAATGAATCTTCTTGGAAAATCACCTTCGGAACAACTCCACCACACAACAATAGCTCTCCTAGGATGGCACTCAGAGTCCACCGAAGAAGAGTTGAGATTTCTTCCTTGAAACCTCTTTTGTTGAACAAGACTTGCATACTTGGATCAACGTGTTAGGCATAGTTTTAAAAACCGGAACTGGTAACTGGACTGGTCCACCTAATAAACCAAGTTTCAAAGAGGAACTGGTCAAACCGGGACTGGTTAGATCTCAATGAACTGGTTTAAAAAAAACACATGAAATAATTATTTTTTAATAAAAAAACTATTTTTAAGATTTAAAACCATGATTCCAAACCAATAGACACAAAATATGCAAAGTTTGCTCATATATATACCATGTAAAGGTGAATATATCAAAATGGCACCAAGTGCAATACATATCAACAACAAAATATATAATCAATGAGGCTCTAAATGGCCTCTAGAGTTCAAAAACAAAGCCTACAAACTATGGGGCCATTGGCCTACTACAAGTCTACATATATGATATTGGTGATCAACATTATCACTTGAAACTTCTCATCATGATCAAATTCAGTTGGTTGAGTCTCAACTCCCAAAATTTGCAACTACTTGAGTCACAGACTTCTCTATTGGTTTAGTGACTTGAGTCTCAAACTTCTAAAGGTATTCTGCCCTAATATGCCCTATTACTTTATTTGGTGCTCCACATGGCTTTACATGGCCTCTTATCCCAGCTAAGTGTTGCTTGAACCTGTTAATACCCCCTCCTTCAATAGATTTTTGGCAATATTTGCAGATCATTTTGCCATCAATCATATCACAATGAGCCCATGCAGTATCCTTGGCTTTTGGAGGCATGATGACTACTACTTAGCTCAAACTCTCTACTATTCCACTACTCCAGCAAAAACTCAACACTCTCCAAGCTCCCAATCAAACTCACAAAAACTCTAAATGAGATCTGTGAGGCAAATGAGGGGGGTGAGCTCCTTTTAAAGGGTTGGAGAGGGTGCTTTTGCAGGCAAACAACAGTGATCTTCAATCGAAAACACCCAGGAAGATTCCTAAATGACGTCGTGTGGGTCCGTCGCGGCCTTGGTAGTGAATCGACTGGTTTAGGACGAAACCAGCCGGTTTGACCATAAATCGGCCGGTTAGGACCGTTTTTGTGAATTTCAGACGAAGAGGAGGCATAAACCTAGTTTTGTACCAGTTTGATTCGGAAGGCATATGAATTGGTTGGTTTGATCGGTTTCCAGTTCAAGCCGACTAGTTTTTAAAACATTGGTGCTAGGTGAGTGAGTTTGTCTAAGTGTCAAAAAGTCCCCAAATGATGTATGCCTCTCCTGTTTATCCTTGAACTCCCTTCTCTTGAAATGGGTCCCATGCATTGACCCACTTGTGCCTCTCTCTCCAAAAGTGCGAGTTTGTCCAACGCAACTTATTTCCTCCTTAGGTGGCCCCCACAATCCACTTGTATTCGATTTTCCTTATTTCCCCTATGTCGGGCCAAATCCTTAGCCAAAATTGAGAGCGAGGCCCTCCAACCCACTTTTCCAAGGTTAATAACCCAAAATATCAAAATGGAGCAAAATTGAGCAAAATTGTAGTTTCACTTAACAATATTTGCTAAGTGGGGATATCACAACTCATGAAACCTTTAAAGAAGCCCCTAAGTTGAAGCAAAACTAGACTTTATAGTGCAAATTTTTATATTAAGCTAGCAGACCAACAATATAAAAGTCCTACTTTTGGCCATTAGACCCCATTATAAGGAACTGATCCTATAGTGGATGGTTAGAGCTAATTCATAGAAAGCCTTCCATAGCCTTGAAGTAGGAGTTGGGTCTTAAAGAATGGCAATTTAAGCCAAGGTGACAGTGAGCCTCTATCTTGTGTGTGTCGATCCTAATGAGTTGTATGGATCTTCCACAACATGCTAGACATAATGGTAATAATACCTATAGTTTCTATGGCACTGACAATTCCACTAGCTTAGCATGAATCTATGGTTGCCAAAGAGTCAATTCTTCCTGAAGAACTTCAATTTCATGTATCTATTTTGCCAATGCTAGAAATGTAATGACCCACCTATAACTATAATAAAATATGAATATTAGCATACATACGAGACCTCCATACGATAGCTACGTGTGCATGGACCTGCATGTATCGCACTATATATAAGTTGGTTACTACAGGAAAATATGATGATGATGATGATGATGACGGTGGTGGTTAACGTCCACTGAGACCAAATTGGTTTATCAAACCTATAATTTTTGTAGTTTTTAATTATCTGGCTCCTCGTCTTTCTTGGTGAGATTGGTGCTATAGCTTTCTTTTTTTTCTCTACGGTCTTCCAACTTCCTTTATCTTGCATCTCCTTCATCTCTTTTGGTTCTTGGGACATTGGTGTCTTAGCTTCGCGATCTATTGTGTTCATCATTTTGAAGATAGTCGGAGAAGAAGTTTGGTCTAGGAGATCTGCTTTGCTATTAAATGAAGATTTATTTTGTGCGGTATTCGAATCCTCATAACTGTTGATTTGTTGGGCGGGGCTTTCTCCCTGCTTGTCTTGAGAGTTGTTTCTTTCTTGCCTGATTTCTTGTGATTCAGAGTTTTCTCTAGAGTATTCTTCTTTGATGACAGTGTAGTGTTCTTTTTGTGCTCCTTCCCACCATGTAGATCTGTGGTGGGTTTTTCTAGCAGAGTTTTTCTGGGAGGCTTTTGGGCAATTTTTGGCTAGATGGCTTGTCTCAAAGCAGGATCGACATCTGAAGAGGACACTTTCATAATTGAGTTTCTGGTTCCACACATAGTCTTTACTTGTTAGGTTTATTTCAGCCGGGAATCTGGCACTGAAGTCCATTTCCACACAGATGCGTGCATAGGTGGTTTTGGCATATTCCTATGTTTCTGGGCACCTGCAGTAAAATTTCCCAATTGCATTTCCATATAAATTAAGGTAATGAATTAATATTTCACCAGAATATCATATATATGATAAATCCTTAAACTAAAAGAAAATGTTAATTTTAATTTGTAAATTAAATTAAAAAATTAAAATTATAAATTAAATAAATCAAATTAATTTATTAAAATAATAAATAAACTTTTACCAAATCAAATCTCCATATCCAAATAAAATCAACAAAATCAAATAAGATTTGATTTTATAAAACTACACGTAACAAAACAATGACAAGGAGATAAGAGGAAGGTGGTGGATGAGGAATTAAAAGGAGGAAGGAAATCTTGAGAAGGGGGAGAGGAAAAACAGAGAAATTTTTTAACACAAAGATACAAACATTCTTGAGTTTTGATTGTACTGGAGTTTTTGGGCACAGGGGATCAAATTGCTTCGATTGAAAAGCATTCCGAGACTAAGTACCCAGGTTGTACCCAGTTCGGCAGGGTGGTTTTGGTCGTTTTGGTAACGCAGCCGGATCAAGAATTGCAGCGAGAACAAGAATTGCAGCCAGAACATGAACTGCAGCAGAACAATTTGCAGTGGAGTTTCGCAACAGAGCATACAGGTTGGTATTCATTAGATAAATGAATTTATATTCTTTAAATTATGTGTTTAAATTACATATTCAGGTATTTGAATTTAGGGCTCTTACAAGAAACTCCTAGCCAGTGTTGAAAATATCGGTATCGGCAAAATATCGGCAAGGGTCCTGAAAACATCTTATTGGCAATATCGGTGAAAATATCGGCAAACATAAAAAAGCAAATTTTTCAGATTCTTAAACATAGCCGATATTTTTAAATGATCGCGATATTTCAAAATATCGCAATATTTTGCCGATATTTTGAAAATATTACAATATTTTCAAATATTGCGGATATTATCAACGCTACCCCTAGCAACAACATAACCCAAAATTTTATATTTCATAACTTTGATACTTCTTCATTTTGTCACATTGTATGATGTTACCAATTTTTGTGCATGCAAAAATCACTTAGGATTTTTGCAATCTTATGGAAATACTAAAAAGGGGAAATATTATTTTGTGAGAAGGGAGAAATTATTATTTTAATAGGATGGAGGTAAAATAATATTTTATTGGAGAAGGGAGGGAAAATATTATTTTAATGAAAAATGATGGAAAACCAATATTTTAGGGGAAAATGAAAAAAAAATATTATTTTATTCAAGGGGCAAAATAATATTTTATTGAGGAAAAAGGACAAATCACTATTTTATTTAAAATAGTGGCAAAAAATCTCCTAGCGAAAAATGGACCCACTAATATAATAAAATAATGGGGAAAAGGAGAATCTAAAAAAGCTAGGGGCCTCCGTGGAGAATTGGAAAGGGCATTCTATTCAACAATTTTCATTGATAATTGAACTTGCCACACTAGTTAGCTCTGTGGGAAAGATTATTTCAGATCATCCATTGGTGCCAAATTGGTTTAATTCTCTGATCAATATTGAAGAACTAATGATCATCGTTGCAGGAGGCTCCGACTCTGGGATTTTAATTTGATTGCATGGCGATATATGCTCCAAAGGTCGAGTTCACTTCCACAATAGGGCAGAGTAATCCATTCAAGATCGAGTTAATTGTCAAATTAATCAGAGATCAGGCTCCAAGGAGAACGTGTTTGCATTCTGATTTATTCCTGGGATGACAGTGTCTAGGGTCTGTTTTTGCAGAGTTAGAGTTGAATGAATATGTCCAGGTATACAGGAAATCCATCAGTAGACAGCAGTCGAATTTATTGTGCATAAGAAGGATCGAATTGTCCCAAGTAATACCCAGTTCATCCACCTTTCAAAGGGCATAATTAGTCATCTCATAATTTCAGGGTCAAAAAAGGGAATTCGACTTCTCATAATTTGTTGTCCAAAGCTACCTACAAGGAGGGCCAAATTACACTTAGGAGGCCTAAATTTAAGTGTTCCAACACTCCAGTCTCCCAGGACCGAAATGATTCATGAGCTGATTTGTTTTTGTCACAGATTTGTGCTCCCTGCTATATAAATTACAGTCCATCCATATTATTACTTGGGCTGAGTTATTCCATCCTTCACCAAGGGAACAAATGGTTATTACATTCAGAATTTCTAGTGCCAAGGGAGAAGCTCGATTCCGTCTTTAATGAGGGCCAAACTGCTCTAGGAAAGGGAGGGAGAAATTATCAGAGCATTACATGTGCCTAGTGATCATTCTAATTCCAGATGAAGGTGGTCAAATTCTGAATTAAAGGAACCAGCTGATATATACATATTCACTAACAGTTCGAGAATTACAATCTTTCCGTGGGCTAGTGTTTGATCAAGAGGAGATAGCATTCAAGGGAGTCACTGGTTAATATGTTCAGATCTGAAGTACACCTGTAGCAGGCTATTTTGGAGGGCATAGCTAGTCTAAAAATAATTTACAGATCAGATTTTCAAGTTCTGTCCATTGTTCGAAATTCCACGTGTCCTCTCTTTAGTGATATTGTGAAAGTTTGGCATTTGCTCTCAAATAAAGATCACTCTTTGCCTCATCCTAGTTTGCATACAAACTGTTTGACATATTTTCTGTGATACCTATTGAAGTTGAATTTCTGGGTTTTGCACTCAAATTGTTTGTCAAAAGGTACCAAAGAAGTTTATAATTTCTTTTGGAAACATTTGGTTGAAAAGGTTATTAGTGTGCGCTGAATTGACTAGAAGATTGGCTTGGTTGAAAATTGTTAACGCTGTAGCGTAGGACATGCTTTGGCGTTTACTGTAAATTTTCCGTTTGGGATATTACACATTGTACTCGTATCTATGACAATTTGTATATGCTTCAGTGGCAAAGGAAGAATTTTGGGTACAGGAAGACAATAGGTGGTTTACTTGTCTGAAGTCAAATTAGATACGTCCACGTTGGGTAACATAAATGTCGGGTTGGCTAGTCGATCACATTGGTGAGTCAGCATTTTCAATTACTTATGATAACGAACCCGTCGTTGTATAAATACGTAACTAGATTGTGTACGAAGGAAATATCAGATCCTTGTATGTACTTTCAGTTTCTTGTCTATATTTTTCTGATACATGTATCAATGGCGGTCTGTTTTATTCAATTGGGGAAAGACAACAAATATAAGGTTTTGCACGGTTGGTAATCTGAGTCGGTTAAAAAACAAATTAAATAAAAAAGAAATGGAAGAAAAACTTAGAAACTGAATCATACAAATTTACATAAGGAGTTATGTGGTAAAACCCTGACAATGTATCAAGGACATCTCGATGGGGCAAGGGATTGGAAATCGTGTTGCTCAAGAAATGATTCTCCAAGTTACAATCAGCCTCTCGGGCAATCACCAATAAATATGAGCTATTTCTTTATATAACTTTCTGTTGATAGTGTTGGACCCGCCAACATGTGAGGGATCTCTTCGGTAAGAAGTCCCAATTAGACCTCAGACCGTTTGGTGTAGGAGTCCCAACAGTGGGTCGTACGGTATCGCCTTGACCGCGGTTTCGCACAGAGGCAAGTAAGATGTCCCTGTTGGTAGCAAGGGTGTGACATATGCAGCAAGTCAAGGAAGGTGCATGAGCGGTTCTAATACATGGAGGGTGAGGTGAGTGCGCCCCTTGGAAACCTGTGAAAGAACGAAGTTAAGAAAGGAACACATGAGCTAAGATGCATCACAACATGGAAAGCAAGTAAGCTAGCAATCCAAAGTGATGGTTAAACCAACAACACATTTCAGTCAGATTCATACATACATATACATAAAATAGCTACACATGCATGCGTAAGCAAACAAATACATATATCATTTAGAGTAAACAAGATAGCTGTAATACAATACGACATATGCATGAAACATGCTTCCTCTGTTATATTAAGAATTGTAAGTTCTAGTCATACAATACAAACATGACCAACCACTAGTTCCGACAGCAGAACGTTATAGTCACTATCGCTTGCTCCTCTAAAGAGATATACTAGCTCTGCACAGTGGAGAAGCCCAGGCTTGTTACAATATTGTCCACGCTCTCTCTAAGATACTCCTATCGGAAGCTTGGCTGACCAAAAGCCTCTACAATGAGTTATGAGGGGCTATATATCGCAAAGGGTGGGGTGGCCCTTGACATCCCCATTTGTGACAATTCATCTAACCTCATGACTCTTCATCATAGTTTTTAAACCTGGAACCGGTGACCGGACCGGTCCACCTAATGAACTAGTTTACCGACTGGAACCGGTCTAACTGGGACTAGTTTGGTCTAAACGAACCGGTTTTAGAAAAATACATTAAACAATTAATTTTTTATGAAACAAAACTATTTTGAAGATTTAAAACCATGATTCCAAGCCAATAGAGACAAAATATGCAAAGTTTGCTCATTTATATACCATGTAAAGGTGAATATATCAAAATGGCACCAAGTGCAATACATATCATAGACAATAGCAAAATACATAAGCAATGAGGCTCTAAATGGCCTATAAAGTCCAAAAACAATGCTGCAAGCTATGAGGCCATTGGCCTACTACAAGCTATGTCACAAGGTTCGTCGAACTTTAACCTTGAGGTTCGAATTTTGGCGAACCTTAAAAAAAATTTGATGTTCGGCGAACCTCATCGAACCTCATAGCCATTGACCAAGTCCATAGATCAAAACTCATAACTTCATGTCACAACTCAAGCTTGTAATTTATCCTTGCAATTTCCATGTCCGTGATAGCATTTTTGATGTTTACTGATGTTAATTTCTTTACTATTTTATCCTATAATTCATTATATATATATATATATATATATAGACGAACCTAATGGCGAACCTCATCAAAACATTCGAACTCAACCCGAACCTATTCATTGCTGAACCCGAACCATGTGACATTGACTACAAGTCTACAGTGTACACATGATCAATCATCAAGTTCATCACCACTACTAGCCACAAGATCATCATTAGGAGCTACATAGACATCATCTGGTTCAGAGTCTGAAGATGCCTCAGCCTGATTTGCAACCTCAGTATCAATGCCACCAATAACAATAGAAGTGGACCTAATGGAAGCACGAGTTTGTCGACCTGCATGACTAGTGCCTTCCATTGGTTATTTGCCTTGATGCTGCGACTGATCCTGGTTCTGATGCCACCACATAATCTACTTCATCCCCTGCTAAAGCCATGTTGATATCAAAATCAACCTCAAACACAGGTTCTTCAGTCTCCTCCACCCATTCTGATGTTGGATCAATATCGTCCAACATAATGGGATCTAGATCAGGAGTTTTGCTCATCATTTGGAGCTCCGATTGCATTTATTGTTTACCCCCAAACCATGAAATCTTGAAAACCATTAAGTCTGCTGAATTTTGAGTGAAATCTAAAATTCTAGTTTCTCCATATGAAATCCAATGAGGTCGAAACCACTCTCAAACATCCTGAGTCATTTCATGGTAATGTTAAAAATTTAAGTAAAAGGATGAAAATGAAAATTAAAGGAAATGTCACTTTTACTTTAAGAATTTAACATTACCATTAATTGCCAACATTGTTAGGGTTGAAATGTGTCAGGAAAATGAGAGGGTAGGCATGTTTTTCTTGGAGGGACTATTTTTGGAGGAAAACAACCCCAAATTTCCCTTAAAACATCTTCAAAACTCACAAAAATGCATTTTGTGGGGGTTATACTTGCCCTAGGTCAAACCGTCCGGTTAGGACTGGTTAGCTCCAATTTTTGGCCAAACAGGGTGTCTGACCGGGTTTTTTCACTGGTTCCAACTGGTGGGCTTGCTAACCGGCTGGATAGATCGGTAACTAGTTAGCTGGGTCGGTTTGGAATACTATGGTCTACTCTATGACTGTTACATTCAAGTATCGACACTTGAACTTGCACTTGACAAGACATTACATACAATCTGCACATGTACCAATGTGAGACAAAATAGGCTTGAGCAAGCCATGCAAGACATCACTATGACTCAGACAACTATGGGAAGACCAGCTCTTCGACATCCTCATGGTGGTCGACAGTAGCGAACTGATGCCAAGCTTGGTAGTCCGCGATGGTGTCCGTGTACTCTAAGGTGACATCTTTCTGGAAACGAACTCTTGCCTCCATAGCATCCGGGTACACTACTCGAGCTCCTCTGTCCAACTCATCTGATAACATGTGCATCATTGTCTTGAGTGCGGCCGGACCAGTGACATATTGATGCATGGTGTCTGCACTGATCACCAAGTCTGGGCTGGTGGCTATGTGCATCAACTCGTCAAAGTACGAGTCAAGCTCCAGTCGGACTTGTGCCTTTGTCTTTGCTTGGGTGAGTGTCCCAATAGATGGGATCGCATGTGCGCGCACAACAACATCCATGCTCCTGAATACCTGTGCATGGGAAGCCTATTGTTGAAGTTTCTAAGTTTACTTAGTTTAGAAACCCTTCATGCACTTTTTCTGATTTATTCCTACCTACTTGTTATTTTTCCTTTAACAAGTTATTTACAAAGTAAATATTGAAAATAAACACCAGTGCATGCTCAACATATTACAAATCAGCAACTAAAAGAAACAAGAACAAACACACCACATGACACCATTATTTTTTGACCAATGTACCCGGAAAAACCCAACGCGGGAAAATCAGTGCAGCTATCTGAGGGTTTTCTTATTAATCAATATCAGAGTACAATCTGGGTGTCGAAACTGGCCTACCCAACAGAGAATTTCCTTAGCAGCTATACCTTACAGTTTGAGAGAAATCTTAGCCACAGTTTGAGAGAAATCTCCTGGCTGACACCCCAAAAAATATTTCCGACAGCTCTTCAGCACAAAACTGCTCCTGCAACCCCAGTGTTTGCTCAATCTAGACTGCGTCAGCCCCGCTTTGTCTCACGCTGGCCCTGCGTCAGCCCCGCTTTGTCTCACGCTGGCCCTGCGTCAGCCCCAGGAGGCTTTGCGTCAGCTTTTTGGGCCTCTGCATCATACATGTTGGCCTCTTTGGTGCTCTGCGCAGCACTTGACTGCCTCTGCATGGCCCTACGTGAGCCCTTGCTGGCTCTGCGTCACTCTCCTTAGTTGCTGCGCTGCTCTCTCGGCACAATCTCCGCCTTCTCTGTTTCTCTGTACTCAATGTCCCTCAGCTGCTCTCCCGATCAATGATTCTATCTCTCTTAGCAAACCCCGCTCTAGAGAATAGAATGACTGATCATTTGGTGTATTCTCCAAGTGACCCTCAAGCCTCCTCTTATACTTTTCCTGTAGACATATCAACGGCTGAGATTAAGTCCCTAATCAACTTCTAAGATTAGATCTGGCTTGATCCATGTCTTTTGGACCATTCTAACACAGATTCATATTAATACACATTAATATTTTATTTTCCCTAAGTTTAGACTTGGGGACTCCATTAAAAATATTAATTATTTCAATATCTCCTGATCTGTTTAGAATCTGCCCAAACCCTTTCTGGGTGTTGGAGATTTCATGTGCCCCAACTTCTGCACCAAATTTCGTGGCTAGTGCACATCCGATGCTACCCCAAATCAACACTCCCTCTTAGCGAGGACTGTGCTATAACATTACTCCTCACTGAGTATTATTCTGATCATCTGGCATCGGTACCTGTGCTAATGCTAGGCCTTCCTACCCAACATCCTCTGCAGTGCTGCCTTCTGTACTGCCACCCATGGTTCTGCCACTGCCACTACTGCATCTATACGACAGCTCCCTCTGCATTCGTGCTGCTGTTGGTCCTTTCTCCCAACATTGCATTCGCATTGCACCTCCTCTTATCAAGCTGCATCGTGCTGCCCACTGCTGCATTGCAACTCAGTTACTGAGAAGTAAGTAATTGATCTCCCAATTGACCTCCCTGTTGGGGTAGAGACACCCACTGATGCTAAAGTGCCCTCTGCCGCTGACAAGTGCTCCCTATCTCTAACCTCTATGCTGCTGCAACAACTCCCTGCATCTCGCACCGTTGCACACCTCTCTGTGCCTTCCTGCACCGGTGCAACACTCTTGTGCCTCTCGCATTGCTGCAGCCTGCTAGCTCCGCGCTGTCTCGGGACTCTTGCACTGTAGTTCTCTTTGCTGCTCCATTTGCATCCGTCTCTACTCACTCAGCCAGTCCTGCCGCTCCTCGTCGGGGCTCCTGTAGCAAGGTCTAATCCAAAAGGCTGGGTACCTCAAGGATCTTGCCCTTCATTTCCTGTAGTCCACCTGACTACAACTCGATGTCTCCCCACTTCTTCTCAAGTGTCGTGTGTGTACTCATGGCATAGTCATCGTCTGTCAAAACTTCCTTCTCTGCCTGTGCTGGCGTTGCCTTAGTCTCAGAAGACTCTCCCTTACTCTTCTTCCTTGGGCACTAGGTCGCATAATGACCCATCTCCCCAGAGTGGAAGCACTTGATCTTGGAGAGATCTTTCTTCTTTCGCTTTTGCTTTCCCTCAGATGCTAGGGCCACATCCTCCTCCTCCTGCTTGAACTTGATCCCTTTGCTGCTGCTACCTGTCTTCAACTGTCGTCTAATCTCTTCCCAGCGAAGAGCTGCCCACATCTCGTCCCAAGGTGGGAGAGTCCCTCTGCCCAGGATACTCTGGACAAACACTTCCCAATCTTTTGAGACATCATTCAGGGCTGTCCTCACCATAAGCTCCTAATCCGGTGTCACTCCTATAGCAGTCAACTGGTCTCCGATCTCATTCAGTCTTTCGAGGAAGGTGTCAATCGATTGACCCTTCTTCATCTGATACGACCTCATCTGGTTCTCGAGGAACATTCTTCTCTGCACAGAAGTATGCTGGTACAGGGTCTTGAGAGCCTCCCACATCTCAACTGTCGTTTCCTTCTCGACTAGATGTGGTACCACATGATCCTTGACCCCGTCAAGGATAATGCACTTGGCCCTTGCCATCGCCTCTTCGTACTTGTCGTTATCATTGGGGTCGACTGGGATAGCTATAACCTTCAAGGCGAAGTTCTTGACACGATTCCTGTCAAGCACTGATAAGATTTTGGCCTTCCAGACTGCGAAGTTCGATGCTCCGTCCAGTCTATCCTGGTCTCTTACCCCGTGTAGTGCCATGACGCTCCTCTACTTCCCTCCTGGAAGTTCTCTGTTCGACTCCTCTGAGTCTCTACTTCCTGTCTGGAAGTTCTCTTCTAGACTCCCTCTGAGTCCTGATTTCCCTCCTGGAAATCCTTCTGCCACTTGTCGAGATGCCCCCTACTCTGATCATCTTGTGCAATTGCACTGTTGATCTAGGTTCCTCGGCTAGAAACCCTCGGTAACAACTCCTCTGGCTCTGCTTTGTCAGGTACTGTTCTGACTATAGTAACTCACTAGCTCCACTTTGCAATATTTCTACAGCCTTCTAGACTCCAGCAACTGCCTCTCTGTGAACTGCGTTAGCCGCTCTCTGCCTCATGCTGGCTCTGCGTCAGCCCTGGGATGCCCTACATCAACAACGCTGGCCTCTTTGAGGCTCTGTGCAGCTCCCGACTTCTTCTGCATGGTTCTGGCTGGCTCTGCGTCACACTTCTTGGCTTTTGCGCTGCTAGAAACAACTTCTGTCACGTCGGGACAACTGTTTTCTGCTGCTATTGCTTCGCTCGGCTGATGTCTTTTAATCCTCCTGTGATCTGCAATCATCCTTTGATACCATGTTGAAGTTTCTAAGTTTACTTAGTTTAGAAACTCTTCATGCACTTTTTCTGATTTATTCCTACCTACTTGTTATTTTTCCTTTAACAAGTTATTTACAAAGTAAATACTGAAGATAAACACTAGTGCATGCTCAACATATTACAGATCTACAACTAAAAGAACAAGAACAAACACACCACATGACACCATTATTTTTGGACCAATGTCCCCGGAAAACCCAATGCGGGAAAACTGATGCAGCTATTTGGGGGTTTTCTTATTAAGCAATATCAGAGTACAATCTGGGTGCCGAAACTAGCCTATCCAACAGAGAATTTCCTTAGCAGCTATACCTCACAATTTGAGAGAAATCTCCTGGTTGAAAACCTGGAAAATCCTTCCGGCAGCTCTTCAGCACAAAACTACTCCTGCAACCCCAGCGTCTGCCCAATCTGGACCGCTTCAGCCCCTCTGTATCTCATGTTGGCCTTGCGTCAGCCTTTCTTGGCCTGCATCAGCCCCAGGAGGCCATGCGTTAGCTTTTTGGGCCTCTGCGTCAGACACGTTGGCCTCTCTGGTGCTTTGCGCAGCACTTGGCTGCCTCTGCGTGGCCCTGCGTGAGCCCTTGCTGGCTCTGCGTCACTCTCCTTGGCTGCTGCACTGCTCTCTCGGCACAATCTCTGCCTTCTCTATTTATCTGTACTCAATGCCCCTCATCTGCTCTCACAATCACTGATTCTATTTCTCTTAGCAAACCCCGCTCTAGAGAATAGAATGACTGATCATCTGGTGTATTCTCCAAGTGACTCTCAAACCTCCTCTTATACTTTTCCTGTTGACATATCAATGACCGAGATTAAGTCCCTAATCAACAACTAAGATTAGATCTGGCTTGATCCATGTCTTTTGGACCATTCTAACACAGATTCATATTAATACACATCAATATTTTATTTTCCCCAAGTGTAGACTTAGGGACTCCATTAAAAATATTAATTATTTTAATATTTCCTGATCTGTTTAGAATCTGCCCAAACCCTTTCTGGGTATTGGAGATCTCATGTGCCCCAACCTCTCCGCTAGGGGTGATTTTAGGGGCGAATGTTCGCCCTTTGGCGAAATTAAGGGGTTTTAAATTTTTAGTGGGCGATTATTTTGTATCATAGTACACTTTTACAAATCACCTCAAATAGCCCACCTTCTTTTAAGGGAGAGGGTAAAATAGGTAAATTTAGCCCTTGAAATTATGAGTTACAACTTTCCATTCGCCCATTTTCAAGAATAGGTTTTATTGAAGTGAATCCATTCGCCCATTTTCAAGAATAGGTTTTATTTAAGTGAATCCTATGGGCCAAAGGCCCAAATACCATATTTATAAAAGAGGTATGGTAGATTAATAAAAATATAAATAAATGAGAAGTATGGTAAATAAATAAAAAAATAATTTATATTTACTCTATAAGTCACCTTATATACATAAGGTGTAAACAAATAAAAAAATAATTAAAGTGGAGGTATGGTAAATAAATAAAACATTTTTTTATAATTACTCAAAAGGTATGGTAAATTAATAAAAATATAAATAAACGAGAGGTATGGTAAACAAATAAAACAATTTTTTATATTTACTCCATAAGTCACCTTATATTTACGAACACTCAAAAAATGCATTATATTTAGGTGAAACCTATGGGCAAAATACTATGGGACAAATACCATGGACTAGATTGTTATTAATACCATGCAAAAAAACATTATTAACCCTAATATTAGTATTAATAAAAATAAAAATGGCACATGGTATTGACCCATGGTATTCACCAAAATGGCACATGGTATTGACCCATGGTATTCACCTGGAATGTAGCCTATTTAAATGGGGGAATTAAACTAGCATAGATCCATCTTTACTGTGGATCTACTAACCCCGAAAGGTATCAAATCTCAGTAATTTTGATTTCAAAAGATATTTTAAAGAAATGCAATGATTTCATTTGTGTATTCAATAAACACAAGATTTTATAATTGAGTAAAATATTCGCCAGAGAGATTCGCCAAAAAATTATATATACATATCATATTATTGATAAAATCGCCTTCCATTTTTCCTATATACCATGGAGACTCGCCCATTTATTATACATGTAAATTTAGGGGGGCTTCTTAAAATTTTCCCTGCTCTCCGCCAAATTTCGTGGTTAGAGCACATCCGATGCTACCCCAAATCAACACTTGTAGACTAGTGATTAGCTGCAGGAGATCTTCATAGTTCTGGATCCGACTCCGGATGCGTGCCTTTAGTTCGACCGCTTTGGGCTTCATCATCTTGGGCAAGTGTAATGGGGCTCCCTTGTATCTCATTGTCCATGTTTGCATGTAATCAACAGTAGCATGCACGTTTGACAAGATACGTGCTCTCCTAGCACATCGCTGCTGCAAACCGTTGAGATGGAAAACTGCCTTATGCACGGTACCAAACTTGGAATACAACGCCCACATGACTATGTCAAGGGACAATACTTCATCCAGTATTGCCTTCTTCAACTTTGCTCGCGCGCATGCTGTAACCAGTTCTCCTCCTTGCTTGGCCATCTGTAACTCCTTAGCCATTCACTCGTTCTCTGCTATCAGGAAGCGAACACTCGAGCTAGTGGCTTCGGCATATGCTTTGGTAGCATCGGCCAATGCTGCTGGATGCTTGCACACGTCAGACATGATCACTCGTTCCTCAAACTGCATAGGAGATGTGTGATCATCCGGAGTCGACACTCTGCGATATTGCACAACTCTATGTTGGGACTCATTGAATGAGATGTTGTGCATCTCTCCCTCTGGATTGTCTCCAAGGATTTCAGTGTCTCCTTGGTTGCTTGGGACTTGCTCCGCTTCCGAATCTGGTGAAGCTGGTGGGTCAACCTCTTGGTGGTGAGGCATGAGGTCGATGTCTTGCTCTAACTCCTATTGCTCCATGTCTGTATCCATCTGCTCAAGTGCTTGTTCAATCTCTTGAGCAAAGTCCTGCTCCTACGACTGCTCACCCTGTCTGCTTGGTGCCAACTGTTCGGATGAGTCAACTACCTGTACGATGCAATTTCATCTATCTATACATGTTGCACCCCCTGTTGCACCTGTTCTTGCTACGCTTCCTTCTTTTGTCTGCACAGCTCCTGTTCCTTCCGGAGTTGCTCCTTCAACTCATACAACTCCTTCTCTGTTTCCTCCATTCTCTGTTTTTCTCTCTACCTTTTGCTTGTTCCTCTTGTCGCGTTGTTGCCTCTTCGCCTCTATTTCCAAAGTTGCTTTCTGCACAAGTGGGTTTGCTTGGAACTTGCAACTTTGTTCCTCCTCCATGCTATCGACAATATTCCTCTTGCCTTTGTTGCGCGCTGGTATGTTTACCTCTGCTGCTGCTGCTCTCCTGGATGTTGCTTCATGTTGCTTCGCTAACCATTCCACAACAATGCCGACTGGTTCATTGGGCCTGGAGAAGTTGTAACAATATCTCCATGGGTCTTCCTCTGCCCAATGACATGCCCCGTGGATCCACTGAAACTGTACTCTCGTGCAGTGATCTTTTACAAAACAATGTGGGTCATACAGATTGTAGCTTCGGGCATCGAATGGATATTTCTTGATCTCCTCTGCTTCGACATCCGCATGCTTGAAATTCCATATCTCGTATAACCCGATCCGCAACGGAAGAGCGGGCCAAGGTGCCTTCTTCTTCCGGTGCAGCCTAGCTGACAGTCCTGCCGAGATGTGGTATGATACTTCCTGCATGACGAGCTTGTCCAAGGCAAACTTTGGTAGAACATGCAGAGGCTTCTTTGCGTTGTACATCCATATGAAGGTGCGGACGGTGAGGCATACTAATATGCTATATCGATCAGTGCCTCTATTGTTGCCTTTGACATGCAGGGTGGATCCTGTTCAAATATCATCTTGTACATCGGGGCGACAAATGATCGGACAATTGTGTGATAACTCCTCTGAAGCTGCATTTAGACAACGTTTTACAATAATTGTTCACAGAGGTCTCTGCCGATGTCCATGTCCACTTCAAGCCCGAGAACTCCTAATAGCACAGATTGCATCCAGGATGTAAGAGAACATGTAGATTTCTGCTTGCTGACCTTTGGGTGGCTGTCGAGCTCTTGTTACCTGTTCCTTCAGCCTGTGAGCCAGCATGTCGGACCAGTTGCATGCTTTTCCTTCACTGGCCAGTTGGTCTAACGCGATCGCCCAACTCTGCGAGAAGGTTTTTGTGCTCTCTTGGCCATACAGGTGACATGCAAAGATGACCAAGTATTGATACGTCTTTCGTAGTATCTTTGTTTTGTAAACTTGGTTGGGTGTCATCCTCAATTTGGCTTGGTCCTTTACCCATTTTTACAAGATATCCCTAGAGTTGGCATTGCTGCTGGGTATGCTGAAGGGTGTTTCCATGGTGACGACTGGCTTAAACATCTAATACATCTGTTCATAATATTGTGCTATGAAGGTAGCAATCTCTATCTTGCTGACACTGCCCAATGTCATCGTCTCAAGACCAGTTTGCGAGATGATCCAATGTATCATGTCTGCGCATGGGAGCACGGGATACTTGCATGCAATCTGATACAAGCCGGACTTGTGAATGTTCACATAGACTTGGCGGTCTTCGAGGTCTTCCCCAAATGTGCTTGCAAATGCATCATTGACCTCTTGCCATTTCAGCTTGATGTCCTTGTCTACAATCAACTTGGTGTCTTCATAGATCAGCAGACTTGTAGACACTCACTCAACTGTTGCTCCAGTTGCGCTTCCATCGGTGTCCTTTGATCTTGCTCTCTTGGAGGCCATTGATCTTGAACTGCTGAGAGGTGGACGAACACCTGCTAGATCTAGAGACATAGCGACATGCATGGCAAGAAATCTGTCAGCTAAAACCAAAGAAAACTTGAGGAACGACATGCAACATACTTGGGGATTGACTGGCAAGGATTGCGCAATTTTTCCTGGGAGGCCGGGAGACTGGCTGTTGGAACTGCACAAAAGGCATTTCGGACTGCTGGGAGGTTGGCTGGCTACTGGAATTGCGCAATGCACAATCCAGACTGGCCTGCTAGCTGCTGGGATTGTGCAATGCGCAATTCCAGCTGGCAAGGGTTGTAGGCCCAGTGACTACATTGCGCAATTTTCTGGGCCAGCAGTCATTGCCTCTTAGAATTGCACAATGCAAGACTGGAGGACAATCACTGGGCAGAAATGTGCATTTTCTGGGAGGAAGGTAGAGCCTTCCCTCTCAGGATTGCACAATGTTGTCTTGGTGAGGCAGAGTCCGGGCCAAGGCTGCCCAGACCCGCCGACGGGAAACTGAAAGCAAATGTGAATGTGAATGCATGGCGATACTGAGTGTAAGCAGGAGTGAATGATCGTGCATGCAAATAGTGAATGCAAGATTTAGAAAATGGAACAACATGCATGTGTGTGAAGCGAGTCACTGAATCGATGACTGTTCGTGCAAAACAATGTCATGCATGCGACAACAGTGAGATGCTAATGAAAACTGAAATAGTGCTAGTACAAGCTAATATGCATGCAAACGACAAAAAGCGTTCACAGAAATCAAGCAGACAACACTCACACAAGCCAAAACACAAAAAGCGACAGAAATGTTGCAAAAGACAAGTTAAGCGGACTTACCCGGAAATAGCTGAGCTGGATGTGTCGAAGACTCTTGGATGTGCTGTGGGATGTCAGAGCTCCAAGATCGATGTGAAGAAGTGAGCTCTGAAGTGTCGAATAAATAAGTTTGATGCTCATGATGCGCATGCCACAAATCTAGGAAAAAGCGACACTTGGAGGAAAGATTCTAAAACGATCTTTGCATGTAATGTCCAACTGCTAAAAATAGCTCCCTAAAATCTAGGGATGCTTTTTGCATGTTGCTTTTTGCTATTTCGGGAAAAAGCAGCCCATGCATGCAAGTCAAGTTTTCTCAGTCCTAGGTGGAATCGGTCAACCCAATGGCACATGAAATAGCCTGCCTGACTGAGGGTAGCTTTTGTGTAGTTTCTGAGAGGAAGCTGGGCTGGCTGCCTAGAGGGATTGCACAATTTCTAGGCTGAGCAGCTCACTGATGCCCAGGATTGTGCAATTTTTGGGCTGAGCAATCCTGTTGGGTCAGGTTGCACAATTTTCTCAAGGAAGGTTGACTAGTAGAACTATGCAATTCCTGATGCCAGCAGGCTACCAGTCAGGATTGCGCAATTTTTGGAGGGAAGGTTGGTTCCCCTCCAGAATTGCGCAATTTATTGAGGGAGATGCTCAGCCTGCAGCTGGATCAAGTCCGGAGTAACAACCTGTGAGGGGAATGCAACAAGCTATCATGCTGCTAGAAAACCACTAAAGCTTGTGTACTTGACAGTGCAAGACACGCTGCTAAGGATGGTTGGTAGGGAGGCTTCAAAATGAAGCCAAGGCAAAATTTTGGAGGGTGGTTGTAGCTGCTACAACACTTCCTTTCGTTATAAACTAACTGAATGGTAAACTAGATTTGCCTAGATAATTATTATTTACATTAGTTGTTGTCATCTTTTTAACTATCTCCACCTTGACAACAATTTTCCTAATCCCTTGCCCATGTGCATTCATCATCTCTTCTTCAAGCCAAGAGAAGCCAAATACCATCTCAACTTCTCTACTGAAACTGGCTTCGTGAATATGTTTGCACGATTCTCCTGCGTATGGACCTTTCTTGAGAGCTACTTTACCGCCATCAATCACATGTCTTACAAAATGGTATCTTGCATTAGTGTGCTTAGTATTATTGTGATAAGTTGGATTTGTAGCCAAATGGATAACACTATGATTGTCACAGAATACATTGACTTTCTCCTGCATCCTTTCAATCTCATCAAGTAGACCTTTGAATCAGATTGCCTCTTTACAAGCATTCGAAGCAGCTATATACTCTGCTTCAGTAATGGATAAAGCAACAATTTCTTGAAGCTTTGACATACAACTAATTGCTTTGTTGATTTTGGGTAGCATCGGATGTGCTCTAACCTTGAAATTTGGTGGAGAGACTAAGGCACATGAGATTTCCAAGACCCAAAAATCATTTGAGAAATTGCACCTGGATGAGGAGTTATTAAAATAATTAATATTTTTAATGGGTTCCTAAGTCTAATGGGTAGTAATAAAGATAAGGGTGACAGGCTTCTAAGAGATGAGGATCAAGTCTATTTTAATCTTAGCCATTGATTAGAGACTTAATCTCGGCCGTTGATTCATTAACAAGAAAAGTATAAGAGAAGACATGAGGATCATTTGGAGACACACTAGGAGATACTCATTATCCCAAGGAAAATCGATTCTCAAAGAGAAGGAGATCGATTTCAGAGGGAAAGTTGTAGGGTGGAGGAAGAGGAGGGCATCAACAGCAGTCAGTGATTGAGGAGGAGGTGATGCAGGGCATTAAAAGACAACACAGAGGGAGACACAGTCCAGCGCAGACACAACTCTCACGCGGGTTGATGTAGAGGGATGCAGAACCATGTAGAGGGACGCAAAAGTGACGCAGAAGTGGGAGAAGGGTCTCAAGGGTGTCAGAAAGTTTCAAGGGGAAAGTCTCAGGTGTTTTCTCTCAGTTTCTCTGTAAAATCATTCCTTGTAAAGCGATTGTTTCTGAAGATTAATAAAACCCTCATCTGCTACATCGATTTTCCCACATTGGGTTTTTACGGGACAATTGTCCAAAAACAACTATGTTGATGTGATTGGTTCTTGTGCATGTATATCTCTATTATTTTCTCTGTGTAATTATGTGATAACTACACTAGAATTTATTTTAATGTTTGCTGAAGGGATTTCGTAAATAACTTATTTTGAAGAATAAGTAGGTGAAATAAATCAGTTGCTGCAGTAGAATTTCGGGTTAGAAATTCTCACATGCTACACCTGCAAGAGTAAAGACATATCTTGTAGTAGATCTCCTCTTGCCCAAATCACCTTTATAATCAGCATCCACATATCTGCAAACTGAACCTTCACTACCATTAAAGATGATGCAATGGTCACTTGTGCCTCTCAAATACTGAAGCACCCATTTCATTGCTCACCAATGTTCTTCTCCTGGATTTGCCATGAACCTGCTGACAACTCTAACTGCATGTGAAATGTCAGGCCTTGAAGATACCATCACATACATTAAGTTTCCTACCGCATTTGCATATGGTACACAAGACATATACTTCTTTTCTTCATCATTTCTAGGACTCAAAACCAAAGAAAGCTTAAAATGGGAAGCTAATGGAAAATTAACAGGTTTGACATTGTTCATACTGAACTTTTCAAGTACTTTCTCCACATACTTTTGCTGTGATAACCAGAGCTTTCCATTTTTTCTGTCACTTTGTATCTCCATGCCCAAAATATGTTTTGCCGCTCCAAAATCCTTCATATCAAATGTTCTAGAAAGCTGAGCCTTTAACCTGTTGATCTCTTCCATACTTTTGCTCACAATAAGCATATCGTCAACATAGAAGACCAAAAAAATGAATATGCCATTGAAATTTTGAAAGTACACACAATGATCATACTCACTTCTAGTAAAGTTTTGGCTCACTGTAATGTTCCTAAACAGGAAATTAAGTGATAAACAAGCAAGAAAACAATCCAGCAATCAAAAAAACGAAATACAAACTAAGCACCCATGAAAACGCTGGAAATAGAGAAATGTTGAGCCATTTTATTAATTCTTCAAGGGAACACAATGATAAAATAGAATGTTGCACCTGGTCTTGTCTCTAAGGACAACTGTGACAAAACCCAGGTGAGCAAATGTTGATCTGAAGGCTGCCTAATAGCTGCACCAAATATGATCTGCATTGCCCAGAAACTGCACTATCTGCGGAAATTCAAGGGTTGGAATCACTGCTTCTCGTGCTGAGGAAATTATAAGATTTCAGCTCCCGGCTCCTTAGCCAAAACCCACCAAAACCCAGGAAGGGTTTGGCCTGGTTCAGACTTCTGAAATTCGACCCCCAAGGAGCCCAACCTCAATTGCAACTGCAAAACTCGGCCTACTGGAATGAAGCTGGAAAACCTCCCAAAAACTGCACCAAATCACTGGGCTGAACTCTCCTATGAATCTCCTTCCTTCCCAACTGTGATTCCGGGCTGTAGTTCTTTCCCTCAAGACCCATGTGTTGCCTGGGCTAGACCTCTGCGCTGTCCTCCAAGCCTGGAATTCAAACTGCCTGTTTGCTGCACTCCCTTGCTCCAAAACTCCTCCTGAATGTTGACCCAATGATGTCCTTCGAATTCCTTGGTTTCCCCGGCTAATGGCTGGCCCAATGAAGCTCCTCCCTCTACTGCGTGTTCTCTACCTACTGGCCAGAAATACGCACTTCTTGGTGATGGCTGAATGGATGTGCTGTGAATACTTCTTAGAGCTCCTCAAAATACTATGGAACTGCCTTCCTAGGGTGGCACTCGTAGTCCCCCGAAGGTAAGGTTGAATCTCTCGCTTGAGAGATTCGTGGCTGAACAGCTAGTTGACTCGACTAAGCAGCTCGAGCAAACAATCAAGTAAATTTCGATATGCAAGAGTGAAAGAATGACCAAGTGAGAGGCTCTTCCTCCTTATGACTGCGTAGGCCTTCCTTTGCCTCATGTGGACCCCTCCAACAGCTATATGAATTCCCTCCGATCAATTCGAATTGCCTAGTACGCATTCCCACATGGGTGGCCCCCACCTTCCACTAGCAAACTAATCTGGTCAAATTTTCTCCTAAGTCCCTAAGTCGAAACTGCTTGGGTCCTTTTCCTTGGCAAAATTCCGCAAAATTGTGTAGAGACAAATCCTGTTACAAAGGCTTTTGGGAAGGGACATGACAATCCTCCCCTCCCAAATATTGCTTGCCCTCAAGCAACTTCAGAGCTGTGTGCTCCAAAATGTGCTCACCCTCCTAGGTGGCAACCTCATCTTGCAAGTTCTTCCAGCGTACCAAGAACTCCCTGATGGTCCTACTTCTCAGCTTCCTCTCCCTCCTCTCAAAAATGGCCTTAGGCTCCAAAACCGAGTGGACCTCATCATCCAACGGGAGTAACTCTACTGTTGCTATCACCTATTGTCCGAGCACCTTTTTAGGGCATGAGACATGGAATATATTGTGAATCTTGCTCCCAGGAGGTAGCTTCAGCTCATAGGCCACCCCCCAACTCGCCTGACCAACCTGTATGGCCCATAAAAATGGGTTGTAGCTTCTTGACCCCCTTTTTCTTCAACGTGGACTGCCTATACGGATGTAACCGGAGGTACACCAAATCCCCCTCCTCAAAATGTCTCTCAGTTCGGTGCCGATATATGTACACTTCATACTGGTTCTACGATGTCACTATGTTATCCTTGAGAGCCTTGAGGATGTCTTGCCTCTCTTGGATCCAATCTTTGGCCTTTGGGATCCCACTTTCTCCAAAAACAACATCAACAGAAGATAATGCATCATAACCATACAAGGTATGGAAAGGAGTCATACCGATGGACATGTGGTGGGTGGTGTTGTAGCAATACTCACCCAAATACAACCACCGGATCCAAGCCCTCTGCTGCCCAACCACATAGTTCCTCAGGTACCCCTCAAGCCATTGATTAACTCGCTCGGTCTGGACATCTGTTTGGGGTGGTAACTCGTGCTAGGGGTGAGCTCAACCAACCTGAAGAGCTCCTGCTAGAAGCCTCCCATGAACTTGCTATCCCTTTCACTCACGGTGTTCTTAGGAAGCCCGTGTAATCGGAAAATCTCCCTAAAGAACAACTTTGCAACCCATGAACCCGAATATCTAGTAGGGATGGCGAAAAAGTGGGCATACTTTGTCAACCGGTCGACCACTACATAAATGCAGTCCTTGCCCTGTACTATGGGGAGCCCCGTGATGAAATCCATGGAGATGCTTTCCCATTTCTCCTTGGGGATGGGAAGCGGCGGTAATAATCCTGCAGGATGAATCAAATCCCCTTTGTTCCTCTGACATGCCTCACACTCTTGCACGTGCTTCAACACGTCCCCCTTGAGGCCCTTCCATGTGAAGCGCTCCCTGAGTGCCATGTATGTTTTCCTAAACCCGTGGTGCCCTGACAATGGCAAGTCACATGTTGCCTGGATCACTCTCTCCCTCAACTGTGAGTTGGGAACCATAAGTATGTGCCCCTTGTAATAGATGACCTCATTCATAACTCGGTAGCGCTAATCTGCATGGGTAGCCTCCAAAATCTCGGATGCCCTCCTGTCCTTGGAATACTTCCCCAATAACTAGGCCTTCCAATCATTGTAGATGCTCATGAGTGATAGGCATGCGGGTCTCCAGGATAGAGCATCAACCACCACATTGTGCTTTCCCCACACATACTCTATGTCGAAGTCACAGGCCTGCACCTTGATGACCCATCTCTGTTGTCTGTCGTTGAGGCCTTGCTGCCCAATGAAATGGCGAAGATTGTTGTGATTAGTCTTCACTCGAAACTTGTTACCCACCAAATACTGTCGGAACTTGACCAAGGCTTGCATGATGGCCAACATCTCCTTGTCATATATAGAATATGACCATTCGTGGGGTAAGAGCTTCCAACTATTGAAAGAAATGGGGTGCCCATCCTGAGATAGTACCACTTTGAATCCCTCCCCAAATGCATCACACTCCACGGTGAAGGGTTAGGAGAATTCTGGAAGTGCTAAAACTGGACAACTACTCATCACCTCCTTGAGTCGGTCAAAAGTTGTCTGTGCCCTATCTATCCATGCGAAAGCCCCTCTCTTGGTCAGATCTGTCAGGGGAGCTGCCAAGTGCGAAAATCCCTTGATGAACTTTTGGTAATATGTGCAGATGCCCAAGAAGCCCGTCAACGTTGTCACGTCTCTGGGTACTGGCCAATCACGGATAGCTCATATCTTCTCCTCATGGACCTTCAACCCATCTGCACCAATGATTTTCCCCAAGTAGAGCATCTCTGTCAAGCCAAAATCACACTTGGACAACTTGGCATAGAACTGCTTCTCCCCAAAATACGCAGCACCTCCTCCAAGTGTTGGAGATGCTCCTCCCAAGTCCTGCTGTAAATCAAGATATCATCGAAGAAAACCAACACAAATCTCCTCAACTGCCTCCGGAACACATGGTTCATACATGACTGAAAAGTAGCTGGGGCGTTGGTCAACCCAAATGGCATGACCAGGAACTTGAAGTGCCCATAATGGCACCGAAAAGTTGTCTTGGGGATGTCTTGATCCCTCACCCTGATTTGGTGGTACCCCGAACATAGATCTATCTTAGAGAAGTACTTGGCTCCTCTAAGCTCATCCATCAACTCATCGATGTGGGGGATGGGGTATTGGTTCTTCAGTGTCTTCCTGTTGAGGGCCCGGTAGTCAATGCACATGCGCAAGGTTCCATCCTTCTTCTTCACCAACACTACTGAAGAAGAAAAAGGACTGGAACTTGGCTTGATATGGCCCAATGCCAACAACTCTTTGATGGCCATGTCAAGTTATAGGCCTTGGGATGCCTATAAAGGGTAGTGATTAGTGCTTGCATACCTAGATCCAGATTGATGGTGTGCTTGAATCCCCTATTTGGTGGCTGCCATGGTGGAATATCCCCGAAAAGCACTTAGTACCTGTCCAACAAGGCTTGTATGTCTATAGGTGGTGGCTGGGCCTGCCCTCCAACCTCTAAAACCCTCAGCTCCACTGCCCATGCGATGTCCCCATATCTCAGATCTGCCTCCATCCTATGCGATGAGAGTGTCTGGGGTGGATATGTATGCATGCCTATATGGACCACTGATTTGCCATCCAGCTCGGTGAACTCCATCTACAGTTTCTTCCAATCAGTAGTGACTCGCCCAAGGGAGTACAACTAGTAGACACTGATCACCATGTTGGTGTCTAGCACATCGACCACAAAGAAATGGTCCGTCATAGAGTAGTTCCCCATAACTACTGTCAAAGTGGGCACATACCGAGTGCACTGCATGGTACGTTCACTTGGTACTAGGACTGAAAAGACCTCAAACTCGGTCGTGGTGAAGCCCCTCCTCTGAACCAACTGGGCATTTATGAAGTTGTGGTTAGCCCCACTGTCAACTAATACCGACACCTGCTATCTCTGTATAGGGCCTCTGATCCTCAATGTCAAGAATTTGGGGATCCCATAAAGAAGCAAGGACTCTCCCAGATGGGGCAAAGGATGCCCCTCCCTGTGGAGTTGGTGGTGGTGGTCCCCAATCTGTTGGATTCTCATCGTCTCCCATACCACACTCCTGCTCAATCTCATTCTCCTGGCCACTGTCTAAAAAGACCTCAATATAATGTGCTTTGCCAACAATGCACTGATGGCCTGGTTCCTAAAGCTCCCGACAAGATAAGCACAACTTCCTCCTCCTAAGGTCCTTCCATGTTTCATCCCGCTGTCCCCGTTCATGAGTGGTTCTCTGAGGTGGGGGTCTATGTTGTAGGGAAAAGTATCCGATTCGGATGACCCTATCCCACTCTAAGGGTGATAGTACCTCAGCAACAACTGTAAAGAAAACTACTTAAGGTTTACTTCTTTACGAAAGCAAGAGAGAATGAAGGAATGCACTAACCGTTGCCTTGCGCTTAATGTCGAATCCAAACTCTTCTCTTTGCTGCTTGCTCCCAGCTCCTTGCTCTTTTGCTGGCCCAGCTACAATGAGATCCTGCAAAATAACAAAGAAGGAAACTACAAGAAGCATGCAATCATAACTGATTCAAGGATTAGCATAAATCAAATATACAATTATCACAACACATCATTGAAACAAGTGCATATAGAAGAACCTCAATAGCTTTTATTAATGGAAGAAGTAAAGTTCTGAGAAGGTTACAACCATTGAAGGCCCCAATCCAGCAACACCTCCCAGCAGAAAGAATTTCTCCTCTTCACCTCTCTCAAGCAATCACCCAAAAGTTCTATAGTGAAACCAATAGCATATCATTACTTTGCACAAAATTCCAGCCTCCTGAGCTCATAGGAGAGAGCTCAATATAATGATGAATTGAGAAAGGATGAGTCAGCTTGCAACTGATGTGTAGCTGCCTTGTGTCCTCTCTCTCTTCAGTTGATCTTCAGTTCTTGAGTCCACTTGGAGAACCTTTCTTCCACTTGGAGAAACAGAGCCTCTGACTCATCACAAGGCGAAATCCCTGATCCAAGTGTCATTTTTGGAAGATTCCAGAGCAATGACTCAGTGTGCCACTTGTCCCATCTCGCTCAACGCAGGTGGCCTTTGTTCTACCTGCTTTGCAACGCAGGTACACCATGGAGGAGTTGAGTTTCAGCGCAGAAGCCTAGTGGAGCACCTGCTTTGATTTCAGGATTGCTTGTTTTTGAGTGTTTTCAGGTGGAGAACTGATCTGAGAGCTGTTGGTTTGCTGACCTTGTTCCTCTAGGGGTAGGAACATCATGTTTAGGGACTTTGGATCCCTTGGATTATTGACAATTCATGCCTGATGCTGTAAGGCACAAAATTGTCTATAACAGATGCCCCCTAAAGTATGAGGTCGTTTATCGGGTGAAATGCTTTATTAGGAGGATCCGAAGTTCATCCAATCTGCTGAGAAGTGTCCTGTAATAAGATACAATACAATACATTATTTTTCATACTTTTTCATGATCTAGCTGAGGCGGGCATTCCCATGCTCAGCTTTATAAATTCATTTTGGTACATAGCACAGACTGATAATTCTCTGCTGAAATTATCATCCTTTGAGAAGGATGATTATCTGCTGCAATGATGTACATATCAAATGTCTTTATATCCTGAATATATATCGCAGCCCGGATGGATGAAACTAGATCCAGGGTCTTCAATCTCTTCCGATCTTCACTCGATGTACAAGTCGATCCATGTGAGAATTTTTTGAAGTCGAACATGGAAAGACATCGCTTGATTACCGGTCAATGATGTAAACCGTTAACAAGCGCGAGAGGAATCACCGATAAGGATGATGACCCTCAAGGTACGGCAGTACAATTCACATGGTGGGAATAAAGGACTTGGCGTCGACCACCATGCAAAATCTTCTGGTCGAAGGTCATTGATGTATACCTGTCGCCGGAAGTGAGAAACTTGCCATTGAGGCATGCAAGCTTCAAAGTACTGAAGGGGTTGTTCCTAGATAAACTCCTTGGATAATGAGCTGATGTCGACAAGGAGCGATCCGTCAAAGGAGGGCCTTAATGAATCCCACCTTAGTGACACGGAACGGAGCTAGTGATTGTGATGAGGTGAAAACAAACTGTGATGTATGATTCAGGGTGGCGGTCATGAAATGGATGAAGGACAATGTATGGCAGTGGATGGGACACGGTTGACTCTTTGCAGAACAACATCTCTTGAACATATAACGACACTGATGTGATGGATTGGTAGCATTACCCCAAATGTGGATGGTGTGGCAAGGACCATGGTGATGAGACCGGTGAATGAAACAACCCAACCCGATGTGATACAGACGAAAAAGTGTCATGTTCAAGAGCGACTTGCTACCATTAAAGCTGTGAGGTTCTCCCAATTTTTCCCCAGTCATTGCTGACCAGTACCTCTTTATTTTTATCAAGCTTGAGGAGGATAACATATGCTTGTTCTATAACCTGCCCTTCGGGCAAGCCCATCGCTATGTTTTAACGAGCCTAGCGATAGGGAAACTCGTTCTCGTCTAAAGACAAGTTTGTCGCTATTTAATGAATTTAACGAGTCTAACGACAAGGATAACTCAGTCCTTTTCATTTTTAGAGAGTCTGAAAAGGTACATAAAGTCAACTCCAGAATTCCTTTTTCGTCATCTAATCCCTTAAGTCCGAAAAAGTATAAAACAATACAGAAGGGATGAATTTTCGATTGCTTTAACGAGCCGAACAAAACAAGCGCTCGATATTTTTGTGCAATAATCCCTTAGGTCCAAAAAGATTAAAATCTAGAGGAGGGATAGCTCTTCCGGTCGTTTAACGAGCTGGAAGGCCAAAACTCGGCAAACTTTTCATATTTTATGAGTCAAGAGAAAAGAGCTCAAAGAAGACTCGTCTTTTGAGGAACGAGTGATAAACAGGGATAGCAGCAGATTCCAGGTACAGGTTGGAATTTTCCAATCACGGCATTGTCACAAGGATGGCTAAGTGAAATCACTCTTCGCAGTTGTTCCTCAAAATGGGTAAACAAACATATGGAGATGAACGATTGGCCAAATGAACGGATGGAGGTGAGACTGCAAGAACACGACCAAGGGCTTTAATATGGCTGTCAAAGGTTACATTTACCAAGGTTATTTACCGATTCATTTTTCTGGGTGAGCTTGAACTCTAGGGGAAGATTGCTCACAACTTATGTTTATTTTTTAACGAGCATGAACTATGTGCTAAAACTGCTCGGTGATGGCTTCATTTTTTAACGAGCTTGAAAGCGATCAAACCTTGCTCGATTATATGGTTTACTTTTGATTTTTTACCATAAATAGCTTCTCTTTTTCACTGATAGCACTGCATTTTCAAATTGCTGCAACAAACTAGTTAGAAATGAGTAATATTTACTTGAAAATGAGATTAACACATTAATATTTACCTTGAATTACGTAAGAAAGCAAATAAAAAGGGTTTTTACCTCTCATTTTACCATTTCATTTGCATTTTGCTTGTTGGAGCTTTGGAGGAGCCTCTTTCCCCTTGATTTTTATCAGCTGATTCCGGGAGATTCTGCGGACGATTTTCAGCGCCGTTTGGACCAGGTAGGAGCTAAACCTTAGCTCTTCATTTTCATGGTTTCATTTTCCTGTTTTATGCTTGTTTTGCTGTTCTATTGAGCCTCTAGGGTTTTGCCAGGGCGCCCTCTGATCAACGCAGGTTCCCCATTCGAAAACTGCATTGGGATCCAAGCTGTTTGAAGGTAGCTTGTCCCCCAACGCAGGTAGTACACTGGGCACCTGCGTTGGGGCATAAAAACAACAGTTATTTACAGATTTTGATGAAATTTTCACCAGTTTTTCATCAATTTCAGGAGCTGACTCATTCTCTTGTTTGTTTCGCAGGGATTCTTGATCAAGATGGCCCTAACATGGCGATAACGAGAACATGAAGAAGAAGATATGATTGCCCTTCATGATCCTGTTACGGTGGGCGCATTACGAGACTGTGGTTTGCTGAAGTTTTTCCGTATCTCTAGCATGAGAGCACAGATTTCTCTACTGCAGTATATGCTTGATGCTTGGGATCCTATTAACCAAGTATTCCAGATCAGGAACAAACCTATTCCATTGACTGTGACAGATATATATTTCTTGACTGGCTTGTCAAGGCGGGGTGCCCCCATTTCTTTATCAAGTACAGTTCGGGGGAATGATTCCGTGAGAGATTATGTCCGCCAGTACTGCAGGGAGGGGTCCCAGCCGAGCAGAGACGGCAAGGTGGTTATCCGTGATGTTACTAGCAGGCCTCTCAGGTCCATTCTGTATACTCTTGGTAGGATGGCCGGTAGCGCATCTTTACATGTTGCCAACAGGTCTCATATGCAGCACGCCTTGGAATGTCTCCAACCGAAGATCTTCAACTGGAGTGATGCAGTGCTTACTCAAATGAAAAGTCAACTGAACAAGGTGAAGGACGGGAAGCTGAAGAACTTTGGTTTTGGTTCGATTCTGACTGCCTTCGCCTTGGAGAAGATCCCTTTGATGCAACCTCAGTACATTGATCTCGGAGTGCCTTCTCCTACCGAGCCACGTATGCAGCGATGGGTCGATCACATGTCCAGACATGCAGGTCAATCCCAGATTTCTTTTAATGCCGCTTTCTTCAGGTGGTTCGATCGCCAGGAGATGGCTTTTTCTGAGTACCCATATGTTGGTATGGATTTCCGGGGTGATCCGGATATGGTACTGCCAGACGGTGCTCAGTGGGATGCTACTGGTAAGAACTTCAACCATATCACTGTTCATTGTTTTCATTTATAATGTTCTTGTGCTTTATTCTATCAAGACTTTAATTGAACTCATGTGTGCTTGCAGATGTCGGTCCTGTTCGTCCGGCAGTTCGTCTGAGACCACCTGTTGCTGCTTCGGCAGAGGAACCTGCTCGGAGAGTTATTATCCGTGATCTTAGCGATACTGAGACCCTTACAGCCGTGCAAGGGCAGGTTGAGAACCTTACCCGTGGTCTTCCGGATGTACAGATTGACGAGTTACCTTTACCGATGCAGCAGCATACTATCGGTGTACCTAGACGATGGACCCGTCTTCTGCGCATGATAGCACAGACCGTGGCTTACTATTAGGAGCATCACTAGGCTAGGGTGCCCCCTAGCATTTTTGAGTTTTTAGGTCACATGACCAATTTTTGTCTCGGTTACAGGACATTATGTATGAACTTTATGAACAACTTATATATATTTTGATTTTCGAGTCTCATTCTGGTTGATTTGGATGATTCGTATGTACACTTTTTATGATGTGTCCTTTTTATAAATGTTGCAAATGTCTATCTAACACATAGTTTGCCAATGAGTCAGTTAATGTGTTTAGATTTCTCGAAATATGTTGATATTGAATTGAATCAAATCGTCTTTCCAAGATCTTTACTCTTAGGAACATGCGATAAATAGCTGGATTACGAACAAAATATATACCATTGAGTTGTAGTACTACGAGCTGTGAGTCTAGCCTGACAATTAGTCGGCGTATGCCTCGTGTGATGGCATCAGAGAGTAGTTCTATCAACGCACTATACTCAGCGATGTTATTCGTTGATTGCCCAATACATACACCTCTGAAACTTACTAACTCGCCACTTGGATCAAAAATGGCCCATGCTGCGGAGGATAGGTTCCGCGAACTACGACTCGCTCCGTCGGCATATCCAACACATGTCTCCATAAGGTTTGACATCTGCAACGAACGAAAAAGGGGAATCACACTCAACCAGAACAAGAACTTTGGCGAAAACAAAATACAACAAAAGCATGCAGGTTACTATTTAAGCATAGTAACGCTTGAGGTACAGCCCGTTCCGGGGCTGCGCCAGTGGAATTCCGTCGTAATCTATTAACTCGTAGGCTCCTTTTGCTAACACTCTTTTAACAATATAGGGGCCCATCCATAAGGAATTGAATTTACCTGCTCCTAATTTATCGGATTCTTGGTCATAAAGCAAGACCAAATCACCTTCTGAGAAGACACGGGGTTTGACATTTTTGTCGAACTGAGCCTTGACTCGTTTCTTATGGGCTTCGTTAGCCAAAGTGGCATCACGACGGGTTTCATCCAAGTGGATTAATTCCAAGAAACGAGCCTCTTCTTCCGAAGTTCCGGGGAGAGATCAATTGCGAGTTTAAGCGACGAAATTTCACACTGGATCGGTAAGACTGCTTCTAGACCATACACCAATTGGAAAGGTGTGAATCCGGTTGCGTTTCTTACCGAGGTTCGGTAGGCCCACAAGGCTGCATACAGGATTAGGTGCCATCTTCTTTTATGAACCCCGATCATCCTTTGCAACATACGCTTCAGGACTTGTTGATTGCTTCAACTTGTCCGTTGGCTTGTGGATAATACGGAGTAGAGCTGTCGTGAGATATCCCTAGTTTGGCAGCTAATTCGACCATCATGTGATTGCGGAAATGTGATCCATGATCTATAACTATAGCCTAGGGTACGCCGAACCTGGCGACTACATGATTGAAAAAGAATAGGGCAGCTATTTCACCGAGATTGTCCAATGTAGGCATCGCCTCGGCCCACTTGGTAAAATAGTCTACTGCGACTATAATATGCCCATGCCCCCCGATCGAGGTGGGGTTACATTGCATGAAATCGATGCCCCATTTGGCGAAAGGCCCAACTGCAACTATTGGTTGCAGGGGTGCGGGCGGTCTTCTTCTGTTTTGCTATCAAAGATTTGGCAGGAATGGCAACTTCGAACTGCGATTATGCAATCTTTGAACATTGTTGGCCAAAAATATCCTGCTCTTAATATCTTTTGGGCTGTAGCGAAACCTGATTGATGCCCCCCACACGCGCCTGAATGACACTCATTCAGGGCTTTTTCGGCTTCTTCATGGGTGAGACACCTCCTCAGAACGGTATCGATACCACGACGGTAAAGAGTATCACCGACGATCATGTAGTCTTTTGCTTGGTATCGTATACGTTTCTGTTCGGAGTGTGAGGTGTCTGGCCGAAACTTTTGGGTTTGGAGATAGATAATTATATCTCCATACCATTCATCGTTTGCAGATATCAGAAACAAAGTCTCGTCCACGATTGATTCCTTGGAGGTTTCATCGTTGGACGACGAAGGGAGGTCGCATAATAATTCTGCGAATACCAGAGCTTTCTTTGACTTGGATTTCACAAATTCCAGATCAAACTCTTGAAGAATCGCTATCCATTTGGAATACTTGCCCCCCAGCAACTGTCGCGACAGTATATACATCATGGGGTTGCAATCTGACAGAATGGTAGTTTTCCTAAAGAGGATATAATGTCAAAATCTCTGTACCGCTTGAACAGCAGCAAGCGCTAGCTTTTCAACGTAAGAATATTTACTTTCTGTATCATTTAAGTTTTTACTTAAATAATATACAGGATGTTCAACTCCATCGACTTCTTGAACTAAAACCATCGCAATGGTTGTATCTGCTGCAGCTAGATACAGGTTAAAATCCCTAAGATAATCTGGGGCGTACATTAATGATGCTTTTACTAGAGATTCTTTCAAAGCGTCAAAGGAAGCTTGCGCAACCTGGTCCCAATCGAAGGGTACATCTTTTTTCAAAAGACGTGTATAACCTTTAGCAAGTTCTGTGTAATTTGGAATGAACCTCCTCAGAAAGTTTGCTTTCCCTTGGAGTTTCTGAATCTGAAGCAAATTCGAAGGTGGAGGCAAATTGATGATTGCCTGAACCTTACAAGGGTTGAGAGAATCCCATCTTTAGAGACTACAAAGCCAAGTAAACGACCAGAACCGACGCAAAACACACACTTGTGTGGGTTGAGCCTTATCTTGTAGTGTCGGCAACGTAGAAATATCGCTCTTAAATGCTGCGGATGATCAGTCCGCTTTCGCGAATGAGCCGGAAGATCGTCGAGATATGGTTGAACAATGCTCTTGATTTCATGGAAGGCATAATTCATAGCCCTCTAAAAAGTCGCCCCTGCGTTCTTCAAGCCAAAGGGTAATTTTCGATAAGCGAATGTGCCCCACGGACATATAAATGCAGTCTTCGACTGGTCCTGCGGGCGGATATTAATTTGATTATACCCGGAGAATCCGTCCATAAAGGAAAAGATTTCACATCCGGTGCATTCATCAATTATCTGGTCGATGAAGGGTGTAGGGTAGTTGTCCTTCGGACAAGCTTGATTTACATCTCTATAATCGACGCACACTCGTATTGTTCCTTGTTTTTTCATAACAGGAACATATTCGATACCCAATCGGTTAGAGGAACCGGGTAGATGAATCCGGCATGGAGAAGTTTCTCAACTTCTGCTTTAATGGCAGCGGCTTTCTTAGGGTGCACCTGTCGAAGTCGTTGTCTTACTGGTTTGACATCAGGATACATTTTAATTTCATGTTCAACGATACTCGAGTCGATGCCTGGCATTTCATCATACGACCAAGCAAAGACATCTCTAAATTCGCGAAAGAGAGCGTTATATATTTCCAGTTCTGAAGGGGAACAACCTTTGCCAACATGAATATTCTCTACAATACCTGTTTTGGTCGAGATATTTATGGCTATAGTCTCTTCAATATTGGATAAGTTTCGCTCAGAATCCACCGTGTTTACAGTATTTGTTAGGAATTCAAAGACTGAAGGGTGGTAAAGATCTTTCTGAGTATCTTCTTCGTATTCCGGAAGAAGGGAACGATGGTGGTGATCATTCCATGGTGCCCCCTCAATCATCATTGATTGTAAGATTCCTTCGTCAGTCCCATGTACTTTCGACCAAGGATCTAATGGGGTACCATATTCTCTAGATCTATCTACCCAAATGCTCGAAGAGCGCTGATCGGGATTCGCCTCCCAGGCATGAAACATTGATTGCTACAATATTTCAATGGGGCTTGGTGGAAAAACCATTGCATGATCCATTGCGACTTTGCCTTCTGTGTCTTTCAATGTGGATACCATATTGCATGTTGCTACAAATGGTACATTTCCTATGTAATAGGAGGTGGTAGCGCGAAAGTTCCCATCATAGTGGGATCTTTCAACAGACCTACTCCAATATCTTGAATCGACCGGTCGCTGCCATGGATCATGGGAACGCTTCCTGTAACTTGTGAACCATTAGGGAGGAAGTTTTGTTGATCGACGACCGTAATCCCTCCTTCAAAGGGGAATGGGAAGTTTTGTTGACACAACAGCTTGCATGGCATAAATCCATGGTCATCCCAGTAGGATGTTATAGTCAAGATTGCCATCAATGACTTCAACATCTATTTCTACTGTTTTGCCCCCTAGTTCAACTTTCAGGTTACTAAGGATACCGTAAGGGGTATATATCCTTCTGTCGAATGCTTTTAATGTTGTCGATGATCGCGACAAGGTTGGAGATCCTAAAGTTTTCCAGCAACTCATCGACATAATACATGTCGATGCCCCCTCATCAATAATCGTTCTATGAACTGTTTTGTTGAGGGCTTTCACTTGGACGAGGAAAGCTAGTTGAGCTGGTAACTGAGGATCATACCCTTTGTGATCAAAGGATACCAGATTGGAATCTTTAGGATCCACCCCACCAATTTCTGATAACAATGCCTGCCTTTGGGATGGGCAATGTTGTAGTACCTCAAGAGTCGACATAGCAGATGGCGATTGCGCCAAATCTTCTACTATGTTATAATGCTGTGCCGCTCTGGCACGAGGATTAAATGTCGACTTGTGTACTACTCCCTTTGGCGGTTTTATTGTTAATTCATGCGTGATGGGGGGTACAACTTCTGCCGAAGTTGTTGTCGAACTGCTAGGTTGATCTTTACCTTTATCGTTCGACACCTGTGGATTCCCGTAATCTTTGTTCCTTGTCGAAATCAAAGCATCATTTTGCTGTTTCGAAATCGACAACATAAGTACTTGAGACGGGGAAGCGTTTCCACTATCAACCAGATTCTGACCTGGGTTAGGAAATGGATCACTTGACACAGCTGAGGTATGCGGACTCTTAAAGAACCTCTTTAGCTCAGCTTTGAATGGGCAATTCTTAGTGTTATGATCTTTGTCATCGCATATTTGACATGGATTCGGTTTCCTATTCCCAAGAGGGTTCGAAGAATTTTTCTTAGGGGATGACTCACCTTGTTTATTCTTCTTCCCTTTGTTTTGTTTCTTCTTGCTTCCTGGTTGATTGGTTTCTTTGCCTTTATCTGTCGATACGGCATTTACTTCCGAAGCAAGAATTTCCTCATGCGCATTTTGATTCGAATCCTTACGGCCTTGTTTTGATTGGTCCTTTTCGGATTCGTGTTTTCCGTGCCAATCACGCCATGCCGGCATGAGAGTCACTATTTGATTTAGGAGGAGGAGGGATTGAAAACTCTGGTCTAGGGGCATCTGGTATTTTGTCATAGAGCGTGCCAGACTGAGTATATACTAAGTCCAAATATTGCGCACGAGCAATAACCTGCTCTTCTGTTATGACTCCCCCCTTTGCCACATCTTCCGTTATGGCCGGAAGTAACGACTTTATAAACCACTCAGCTAAAAGCTGATCAGGAACGTATGTTT
This sequence comes from Pinus tabuliformis, assembly GCA_031772625.1. Classification (NCBI taxonomy): domain Eukaryota; kingdom Viridiplantae; phylum Streptophyta; class Pinopsida; order Pinales; family Pinaceae; genus Pinus; species Pinus tabuliformis. The sequence goes on along the minus strand of CM062817.1, from coordinate 974,026,879 downwards.
TAACCATTCTTCGTCAACGTCGCCACTCATGTATATGATCTGATATATGAGTGGCAGTTGTCTGTTTGAAGTTAGTCAATATCTCTGTTCTCGTTTCATACCTTATTGGTAATTGAAAGTGGGTTAAGAATGTCGTGGCAAGGGAGCTAAAATTGTCGAACGAAGCTCTTGGCAATTCTATATACCATTTTGCCGCTGGACCTGTCAATGTCCTCTGAAAGAGGTGAAGCCTTATCGAATCATCATTTAAAGTGTTCGACGAACACCATAGATGAAATGTCATCACGTGATTCGACGGGTCTTCACCTGGATTTCCATTGAATTTAGGAATGTCGGATGGAAGTTTGTGCGGGATCACTGGCCACCATGGGGCGTAAGCAATTGGATCATTGGTTAACCGATGTAAATCAGGCAACTCTAAAGTCACCACGAACGGTAACTGTTGATTCAAGTTAGGGGAAGCGTAACCAGGGTATGATGGAATTGCCTGAATAGTTGGTCTTTGCATACCAGCATAATGGAGTTGATGTTGGTATGATTGATACGGTTGATGGACTTGACCACTATAAAGTGGTTGATTTTGGCCATTTTGGATATATGGTTGTCTAGTATTCGCAAAGATTTGCTGTTCAGAACCTTGGTATACTTGTTGGAATTGTGGTTGTTGGTATTGCACTATCCACGGTTGCGATACCATGGGTTGTTGCGCTACACTAACCATTGGACCAAGATGTGGGGTAATTGTACCCGATTGTACTTGTGTTGCCCCACCAGTAGGCGATTGTGGTTGGGTCGCAGGGTCAAGGGGCTGTTGCATGAGAACCTGACAAATCTGAGGTTGACATACAGCAGGCATCGTTTGAACTTGCGACACGGTTACGATAGCCGTTGTAGTTGGGATGTTCGTCACAGGTACACACTGTTGCATAGAATATACAACTCTTGGTGGCTGGGATAGCATAGGTACCCAACTACTCGTTGCAATTCCACCATAACTTGAATAAGGTTGAGAACTCCCGTATGGGTACCCTCCCGGAGGGGGTAATGAAAGGGCATATTGCCCCCCATACGGTGGTAATCCAGAACTCAAGGCAATTGATTGTCCTGGAGGACTGGATGGCCTAAATTGATTCCCAAAAGGGTCAATTTGATGAGTCTCACCATAAGAGTTACCAGACATTACTCCGGAAGAAACAGGAACAGACCATACTACCGAGATAGTCCCTTGGTGGACTCCTTCTAGCGATTGAGAGCTAGTTGGGACAGATGGTATGCCGACGAACATTGTTGGATTTGCAGCAGGTAATTTTGCTGTTGCCGTGTCATTTGACACAGTCCTAGATGTCGACGGTTGTTCAGACATTTTGAGTCTATCCAATTGATTGCCTAGTGATTCTACAGGAACTTCCACTGGTGATGGACAAACTTCTATTGTAGCAGGAAATAGAGTGACCCCTACTCCAAAATGAGTGGAGTGGATACTTGCGGTTCCTCTATAATTTCCTCTATCGCAATCAGACCAGGTGGAAGAGGAAGACCGTCAGGTCCGTAAAATATTTCCGGTGCCGAAGAAGGGGTTGTATCGACAGCGACAGATGTTTGAGGAACAAAACTCTCTGGACCAGTTACAGATGGAACTGGTTCAGTTATACAAGTATTTGCCCCCAGACTAGGATCAGTATTACTGTCCTTCTGCGGCGGTTGAACTTCTTCTATAGAGGCAGGGTTTCCGAAATGTTTGGAGTAACCAGAATCTCAGATGTTGTTGGAACACTTGTTCTAACTTTTAAAGGAGATTTTGAACTGGTTCGACGAGCTCGCTTTGTCCGGACTGTTTTTGATTCTGGAGACAAAGACGGTTGACTCGCAAGCCTCCGAGAACGACGGAAATTCAATTGACTTTCTTCCACGATTGCGGATTACTCGATCAACTAAAATATAAAGGGGAAAATTTTTGTTTCCGATTTGAATGAATTTTATTAGACGCTTTTAAACATAACTTTGCTTTTCATGTTTTAAGAGTCGAGAAAAAGCTAAAGATGACTCTAGTCTCCTTCGATGTATTAACGAGCCCGAAGTGACAAATGCTCGGATGACTTTTTCAGTTATAGAGTTTGAAAAAGGCCAAAAGAAACTTCTTTGGAGTTCTGGCAGAGGGTGTGCCAAACTTTCACGAAACCACAAAATACGTTTTACGGTACAGGTGGTCGATCTTCGTGAATGCCGTGTTCACTGCATCGCGATCAGTAGGGCGGCCGACACGGCTTCCTATGGATAAAAGGCTTTGTTCCTATAGGGGTCTCCCAATATATACGCGACGGTACATGGGAGCACAAGTCCGTATTAGTGCCACCGACTCTCAGGAGGAATCACCCACCTTCGTAGAGATCGACAGTCACTATGTTTAACGACGTCGAACACGTCTCTAGCTTAGACCTCTATGTGTTTGCGTTATGTTCAATGCGTTGTTTAGGTTCATTCAGTAATAGATTTAAAAAAAAAAAAAAAGAAAGAAAAAAAAAAAAAAAAAAAAAAAAAAAAATAAAAAAAAAAAAAAAAAAAAAAAAAAAAAAAAAAAAAAAGAAAAAAAAAAAAAAAAAAAAAAAAAAAAAAAAAAAAAAAAAAAAAAAAAAAAAAAAAAAAAAAAAAAAAAAAAAAAAAAAAAAAAAAAAAAAGAAAAAAAAAAAAAAAAAAAAAAAAAAAAAAAAAAAGAAAAAAAAAAAAAAAAAAAAAAAAAAAAAAAAAAACAAAAAAAAAAAAAAAAAAAAAGAAAAAAAAAAAAAAAAAAAAAAAAAAAAAAAAAAAAAAAAAAAAAAAAAAAAAAAGAAAAAAAAAAAAAAAAAAAAAAAAAAAAAAAAAAAAAAAAAAAAAAAAAAAAAAAAAAAAAAAAAAAAAAAAAAAAAAAAAAAAAAAAAAAAAAAAAAAAAAAAAAAAAAAAAAAAAAAAAAAAAAAAAAAAAAAAAAAAAAAAAAAAAAAAAAGAAAAAAAAAAAAAAAAAAAAAAAAAAAAAAAAAAAAAAAAAAAAAAAAAAAAAAAAAAAAAAAAAAAAAAAAAAAAAAAAAAAAAAAAAAAAAAAAAAAGAAAAAAAAAAAAAAAAAAAAAAAAAAAAAAAAAAAAAAAAAAAAAAAAAAAAAAAAAAAAAAAAAAAAAAAAAAAAAAAAAAAAAAAAAAAAAAAAAAAAAAAAAAAAAAAAAAAAAAAAAAAAAAAAAAAAAAAAAAAAAAAAAAAAAAAAAAAAAAAAAAAAAAAAAAAAAAAAAAAAAAAAAAAAAAAAAAAAAAAAAAAAAAAAAAAAAAAAAAAAAAAAAAAAAAAAAAAAAAAAAAAAAAAAAAAAAAAAAAAAAAATAAAAAAAAAAAAAAAAAAAAAAAAAAAAAAAAAAAAAAAAAAAAAAAAAAAAAAAAAAAAAAAAAAAAAAAAAAAAAAAAAAAAAAAAAAAAAAAAAAAAAAAAAAAAAAAAAAAAAAAAAAAAAAAAAAAAAAAAAAAAAAAAAAAAAAAAAAAAAAAAAAAAAAAAAAAAAAAAAAAAAAAAAAAAAAAAAAAAAAAAAAAAAAAAAAAAAAAAAAAAAAAAAAAAAAAAAAAAAAAAAAAAAAAAAAAAAAAAAAGAAAAAAAAAAAAAAAAAAAAAAAAAAAAAAAAAAAAAAAAAAAAAAAAAAAAAAAAAAAAAAAAAAAAAAAAAAAAAAAAAAAAAAAAAAAAAAAAAAAAAAAAAAAAAAAAAAAAAAAAAAAAAAAAAAAAAAAAAAAAAAAAAAAAAAAAAAAAAAAAAAAAGAAAAAAAAAAAAAAAAAAAAAAAAAAAAAAAAAAAAAAAAAAAAAAAAAAAAAAAAAAAAAAAAAAGAAAAAAAAAAAAAAAAAAAAAAAAAAAAAAAAAAAAAAAAAAAAAAAAAAAAAAAAAAAAAAAAAAAAAAAAAAAAAAAAAAAAAAAAAAAAAAGAAAAAAAAAAAAAAAAAAAAAAAAAAAAAAAAAAAAAAAAAAAAAAAAAAAAAAAAAAAAAAAAAAAAAAAAAAAAAAAAAAAAAAAAAAAAAAAAAAAAAAAAAAAAAAAAAAAAAAAAAAAAAAAAAAAAAAAAAAAAAAAAAAAAAAAAGAAAAAAAAAAAAAAAAAAAAAAAAAAAAAAAAAAAAAAAAAAAAAAAAAAAAAAAAAAAAAAAAAAAAAAAAAAAAAAAAAAAAAAAAAAAAAAAAAAAAAAAAAAAAAAAAAAAAAAAAAAAAAAAAAAAAAAAAAAAAAAAAAAAAAAAAAAAAAAAAAAAAAAAAAAAAAAAAAAAAAAAAAAAAAAAAAAAAAAAAAAAAAAAAAAAAAAAAAAAAAAAAAAAAAAAAAAAAAAAAAAAAAAAAAAAAAAAAAAAAAAAAAAAAAAAAAAAAAAAAAAAAAAAAAAAAAAAAAAAAAAAAAAAAAAAAAAAAAAAAAAAAAAAAAAAAAAAGAAAAAAAAAAAAAAAAAAAAAAAAAAAAAAAAAAAAGAAAAAAAAAAAAAAAAAAAAAAAAAAAAAAAAAAAAAAAAAAAAAAAAAAAAAAAAAAAAAAAAAAAAAAAAAAAAAAAAAAAAAAAAAAAAAAAAAAAAAAAAAAAAAAAAAAAAAAAAAAAAAAAAAAAAAAAAAAAAAAAAAAAAAAAAAAAAAAAAAAAAAGAAAAAAAAAAAAAAAAAAAAAAAAAAAAAAAAAAAGAAAAAAAAAAAAAAAAAAAAAAAAAAAAAAAAAAAAAAAAAAAAAAAAAAAAAAAAAAAAAAAAAAAAAAAAAAAGAAAAAAAAAAAAAAAAAAAAAAAAAAAAAAAAAAAAAAAAAAAAAAAAAAAAAAAAAAATAAAAAAAAAAAAAAAAAAAAAAAAAAAAAAAAAAAAAAAAAAAAAAAAAAAAAAAAAAAAAAAAAAAAAAAAAAAAAAAAAAAAAAAAAAAAAAAAAAAAAAAAAAAAAAAAAAAAAAAAAAAAAAAAAAAAAAAAAAAAAAAAAAAAAAAAAAAAAAAAAAAAAAAAAAAAAAAAAAAAAAAAAAAAAAAAAAAAAAAAAAAAAAAAAAAAAAAAAAAAAAAAAAAAAAAAAAAAAAAAAAAAAAAAAAAAAAAAAAAAAAAAAAAAAAAAAAAAAAAAAAAAAAAAAAAAAAAAAAAAAAAAAAAAAAAAAAAAAAAAAAAAAAAAAAAAAAAAAAAAAAAAAAAAAAAAAAAAAAAAAAAAAAAAAAAAAAAAAAAAAAAAAAAAAAAAAAAAAAAAAAAAAAAAAAAAAGAAAAAAAAAAAAAAAAAAAAAAAAAAAAAAAAAAAAAAAAAAAAAAAAAAAAAAAAAAAAAAAAAAAAAAAAAAAAAAAAAAAAAAAAAAAAAAAAAAAAAAAAAAAAAAAAAAAAAAAAAAAAAAAAAAAAAAAAAAAAAAAAAAAAAAAAAAAAAAAAAAAAAAAAAAAAAAAAAAAAAAAAAAAAAAAAAAAAAAAAAAAAAAAAAAAAAAAAAAAAAAAAAAAAAAAAAAAAAAAAAAAAAAAAAAAAAAAAAAAAAAAAAAAAAAAAAAAAAAAAAAAAAAAAAAAAAAAAAAAAAAAAAAAAAAAAAAAAAAAAAAAAAAAAAAAAAAAAAAAAAAAAAAAAAAAAAAAAAAAAAAAAAAAAAAAAAAAAAAAAAAAAAAAAAAAAAAAAAAAAAAAAAAAAAAAAAAATAAAAAAAAAAAAAAAAAAAAAAAAAAAAAAAAAAAAAAAAAAAAAAAAAAAAAAAAAAAAAAAAAAAAAAAAAAAAAAAAAAAAAAAAAAAAAAAAAAAAAAAAAAAAAAAAAAAAAAAAAAAAAAAAAAAAAAAAAAAAAAAAAAAAAAAAAAAAAAAAAAAAAAAAAAAAAAAAAAAAAAAAAAAAAAAAAAAAAAAAAAAAAAAAAAAAAAAAAAAAAAAAAAAAAAAAAAAAAAAAAAAAAAAAAAAAAAAAAAAAAAAAAAAAAAAAAAAAAAAAAAAAAAAAAAAAAAAAAAAAAAAAAAAAAAAAAAAAAAAAAAAAAAAAAAAAAAAAAAAAAAAAAAAAAAAAAAAAAAAAAAAAAAAAAAAAAAAAAAAAAAAAAAAAAAAAAAAAAAAAAAAAAAAAAAAAAAAAAAAAAAAAAAAAAAAAAAAAAAAAAAAAAAAAAAAAAAAAAAAAAAAAAAAAAAAAAAAAAAAAAAAAAAAAAAAAGAAAAAAAAAAAAAAAAAAAAAAAAAAAAAAAAAAAAAAAAAAAAAAAAAAAAAAAAAAAAAAAAAAAAAAAAAAAAAAAAAAAAAAAAAAAAAAAAAAAAAAAAAAAAAAAAAAAAAAAAAAAAGAAAAAAAAAAAAAAAAAAAAAAAAAAAAAAAAAAAAAAAAAAAAAAAAAAAAAAAAAAAAAAAAAAAAAAAAAAAAAAAAAAAAAAAAAAAAAAAAAAAAAAAAAAAAAAAAAAAAAAAAAAAAAAAAAAAAAAAAAAAAAAAAAAAAAAAAAAAAAAAAAAAAAAAAAAAAAAAAAAAAAAAAAAAAAAAAGAAAAAAAAAAAAAAAAAAAAAAAAAAAAAAAAAAAAAAAAAAAAAAAAAAAAAAAAAAAAAAAAAAAAAAAAAAAAAAAAAAAAAAAAAAAAAAAAAAAAAAAAAAAAAAAAAAAAAAAAAAAAAAAAAAAAAAAAAAAAAAAAAAAAAAAAAAAAAAAAAAAAAAAAAAGAAAAAAAAAAAAAAAAAAAAAAAAAAAAAAAAAAAAAAAAAAAAAAAAAAAAAAAAAAAAAAAAAAAAAAAAAAAAAAAAAAAAAAAAAAAAAAAAAAAAAAAAAAAAAAAAAAAAAAAAAAAAAAAAAAAAAAAAAAAAAAAAAAAAAAAAAAAAAAAAAAAAAAAAAAAAAAAAAAAAAAAAAAAAAAAAAAAAAAAAAAAAAAAAAAAAAAAAAAAAAAAAAAAAAAAAAAAAAAAAAAAAAAAAAAAAATAAAAAAAAAAAAAAAAAAAAAAAAAAAAAAAAAAAAAAAAAAAAAAAAAAAAAAAAAAAAAAAAAAAAAAAAAAAAAAAAAAAAAAAAAAAAAAAAAAAAAAAAAAAAAAAAAAAAAAAAAAAAAAAAAAAAAAAAAAAAAAAAAAAAAAAAAAAAAAAAAAAAAAAAAAAAAAAAAAAAAATAAAAAAAAAAAAAAAAAAAAAAAAAAAAAAAAAAAAAAAAAAAAAATAAAAAAAAAAAAAAAAAAAAAAAAAAAAAAAAAAAAAAAAAATAAAAAAAAAAAAAAAAAAAAAAAAAAAAGAAAAAAAAAAAAAAAAAAAAAAAAAAAAAAAAAAAAAAAAAAAAAAAAGAAAAAAAAAAAGAAAAAAAAAAAAAAAAAAAAAAAAAAAAAAAAAAAAAAAAAAAAAAAAAAAAAAAAAAAGAAAAAAAAAAAAAAAAAAAAAAAAAAAAAAAAAAAAAAAAAAAAAAAAAAAAAAAAAAAAAAAAAAAAAAAAAAAAAAAAAAAAAAAAAAAAAAAAAAAAAAAAAAAAAAAAAAAAAAAAAAAAAAAAAAAAAAAAAAAAAAAAAAAAAAAAAAAAAAAAAAAAAAAAAAAAAAAAAAAAAAAAAAAAAAAAAAAAAAAAAAAAAAAAAAAAAAAAAAAAAAAAAAAAAAAAAAAAAAGAAAAAAAAAAAAAAAAAAAAAAAAAAAAAAAAAAAAAAAAAAAAAAAAAAAAAAAAAAAAAAAAAAAAAAAAAAAAAAAAAAAAAAAAAAAAAAAAAAGAAAAAAAAAAAAAAAAAAAAAAAAAAAAAAAAAAAAAAAAAAAAAAAAAAAAAAAAAAAAAAAAAAAAAAAAAAAGAAAAAAAAAAAAAAAAAAAAAAAAAAAAAAAAAAAAAAAAAAAAAAAAAAAAAAAAAAAAAAAAAAAAAAAAAAAAAAAAAAAAAAAAAAAAAAAAAAAAAAAAAAAAAAAAAAAAAAAAAAAAAAAAAAAAAAAAAAACAAAAAAAAAAAAAAAAAAAAAAAAAAAAAAAAAAAAAAAAAAAAAAAAAAAAAAAAAAAAAAAAAAAAAAAAAAAAAAAAAAAAAAAAAAAAAAAAAAAAAAAAAAAAAAAAAAAAAAAAAAAAAAAAAAAAAAAAAAAAAAAAAAAAAAAAAAAAAAAAAAAAAAAAAAAAAAAAAAAAAAAAAAAAAAAAAAAAAAAAAAAAAAGAAAAAAAAAAAAAAAAAAAAAAAAAAAAAAAAAAAAAAAAAAAAAAAAAAAAAAAAAAAAAAAAAAAAAAAAAAAAAAAAAAAAAAAAAAAAAAAAAAAAAAAAAAAAAAAAAAAAAAAAAAAAAAAAAAAAAAAAAAAAAAAAAAAAAAAAAAAAAATAAAAAAAAAAAAAAAAAAAAAAAAAAAAAAAAAAAAAAAAAAAAAAAAAAAAAAAAAAAAAAAAAAAAAAAAAAAAAAAAAAAAAAAAAAAAAAAAAAAAAAAAATAAAAAAAAAAAAAAAAAAAAAAGAAAAAAAAAAAAAAAAAAAAAAAAAAAAAAAAAAAAAAAAAAAAAAAAAGAAAAAAAAAAAAAAAAAAAAAAAAAAAAAAAAAAAAAAAAAAAAAAAAAAAAAAAAAAAAAAAAAAAAAAAAAAAAAAAAAAAAAAAAAAAAAAAAAAAAAAAAAAAAAAAAAAAAAAAAAAAAAAAAAAAAAAAAAAAAAAAAAAAAAAAAAAAAAAAAAAAAAAAAAAAAAAAAAAAAAAAAAAAAAAAAAAAAAAAAAAAAAAAAAAAAAAAAAAAAAAAAAAAAAAAAAAAAAAAAAAAAAAAAAAAAAAAAAAAAAAAAAAAAAAAAAAAAAAAAAAAAAAAAAAAAAAAAAAAAAAAAAAAAAAAAAAAAAAAAAAAAAAAAAAAAAAAAAAAAAAAAAAAAAAAAAAAAAAAAAAAAAAAAAAAAAAAAAAAAAAAAAAAAAAAAAAAAAAAAAAAAAAAAAAAAAAAAAAAA